>OX344808.1:4161245-5619370 GCA_947034925.1 Eudemis profundana
CCAAATTTAGCATGTAGGTTCCTCATAAGGTCTAGGGGTGCACTAAGAAAGAATTTTTCAAAATTCATCCCCTAAGGGGTTCAAATAGGGGTTCATAGTTTGTATGGAGAGTCTACGATTTTAGAAGTAAGAGGTTTAAAACTTTATGATTAGACTCTTTATTAGATTACAAGAAAAGTTATTTCACCGTTTTCCAAAATTCATCCCCTAAGGGGTTTAAATGGGGGTTGAAACGCACAGCCCAAACCGCTGGTCCTAGGAATTCCAAATTTAGCACGTAGGTTCCTTATAAAGTCTAATGGTGTACTAAAAAAGGATTTTTCAAAATTCATCCTCTAAGGGGTTTAAATGGGGGTTGAAAGTTTGTATATCAACGTACCGCCCAAACCGCTGGTCCTAGGAATTCCAAATTTAGCACGTAGGATCCTTATAAGGTCTAAATGTGCACTAAGAAAGGATTTTTCAAAATTCATCCCCTAAGGGGTGTAAATGGGGGTTGAAAGTTTGTCTATCAACGCACAGCCCAAACCCCTGGTCCTAAGAATTCCAAATTTAGCATGTAGGTTCCTCATAAGGTCTAGGGGTGCACTAAGAAAGGATTTTTCAAAATTCATCCCCTAAGGGGTTCAAATAGGGGTTAAAAATTTGTATGGAGAGTACGATTTTAGAAGTAAGAGGTTTGAAATCTCATGTTTAGATTTTTATTAGATTACAAGAAAAGTAATTTCACCGTTTTTCGAAATTCATCCTCTGAGGGGTTTAAATGGGGGTTGACAGTTGGTATATCAACGCACCGCCCAAACCGCTGGTCCTAGGAATTCCAAATTTAGCACGTAGGTTTCTTATAAGGTCTAGGGGTGCACTAAGAAAGGATTTTTCAAAATTCATCCCCTAAGGGGTTTAAATGGGGGTTGAAAGTTTGTATATCAACGCACAGCCCAAACAGCTGGTCCTAGGAATTCCAAATTTAGCACGTAGGATCCTTATAAGGTCTAAATGTGCACTAAGAAAGGATTTTTAAAATTCATCCCCTAAGGCGTTCAAATAGGGGTTCAAAATTTGTATGGAGAGTCTAAGATTTTAGAAGTAAGAGGTTTGAAACGTCATGTTTAGACTTTTTATTAGATTACAAGAAAAGTGATATCACCGTTTTTTGAAATTCATCCTCTAAGGGGTTTAAATAGGGGTTGAAAGTTTATATAGAGAGATCGGAATAGGTAGAGTATATTTACCTAAACTTCGAAGAACAAAGTCCAAAAGTGGAGACTCCCTTACAACTAAATTTTTTTCCGGGACTGAAGTCCCGGAATCTTACTAAAAAAATATATTATTGGTATTCTTCCGCACATTTCTCGAGCATTCTCAGTATAGCTGTCTGTTTCTAATAGTGCTGTCTCTTTCACTCCTTCGAAAATTTCGCCATAACTATACTGAAGTGTAGTTCAAAGGCCCATAAGGGGTCCTGAAAACGCCTGAAAACGGGTTTTCAGGTTATTACGCCATCTTATAGAGGGTGTTCTGAAACGGACTGAAAACATGTTTCAGGCGCCTGAAAACAACGGCAACTTAGGTGAATTTTCGATCTTCTACTATGTGAAAGAGCCACCGGCGCAAAAGTAATGTGTGTATGTGTGTTGCGCCGATGGTATAGGTTAAAACTTCAAACGTGATTTTCCGTGCTTTAGAAGCGTTTTCAGCAGGCTGAAAGGTGATATCAGGCCGTTTCAGAGGTGGCTCTTTCACATAGTAGAAGATTGAAAATTCACCCAAGTTGCCGTTGTTTTCAGGCGCCTGAAACATGTTTTCAGTCTGTTCCAGGACACCCTCTATCAGATGGCGCAATAACCTGAAAATCCGTTTTCAGGACCCCTTATGGGCCTTTGAACTACACTTCAGTATATGGCGAAATTTCTCGAAGGAGTGAAAGAGACAGCACTATTAGAAAGAGACAACTACACTGAGAATGTTCGAGAAATGTGCTAAAGAATACCAATAATATATATTTTTAGTAAGATTCCGAGACTTAAGTCCCGGATAAAAATTTTGTTGTAAGGGACTCTCCACTTTTCGACTATGTTCTTCGAAGTTTAGGTAAATATACTCTACCTATTCCGATCTCTGGTTATATTAAATTGTAGGTATATTTAAACTTTTAACATTCGAAAATCTTCACACTAATATTTATACTTAAATGTGAAAGTTTGTGAAGATGTTTGTTACTAAATAACGGGGTAACAACTGGATGGATCAAGCAGAAATTTGGCATGTAAGTAGACTAAGTCCTGGGTTGAAACAAAGGATACTTTATATCCCGGTAAAGAGTTTCTTTGGGACAATAACGGGAACAACGCGGGCGAAGCCGCGGGAAATAGCTAGTTGCTATATAAACTCCAATCGTAAGAAGCGTGTTCTTGTAACCGCTATGGAAGGATCGTTTAAAAGGTAATCCAACTTATAAACGTCGCAGCAATCATACAACAAGTATTATCGTGCGTCTATTTCAAATAATGACATAATATTTATTCTATTCGTCAACCATTCTGAAAAGGTACCTAAGTCTGTTTCCATTTTTCTGATGTTACTTATGTGTCTTTAATAATCGAAACTAAGTGGAAACTCATTTTTATGACGATATGGGGTATGGTTTTCAATTGATTTTCAACGCCCCCCCGAATTGACAATGTTTTTTGATAAAAAAAACTTTGGATTTTTTTTCCTTTCTCCGTTATTGCTTCTATAAGTCTTTAAAAAAATTACATAACCTCTATAGGGCGTTTACAAGAATTTATAGAGGTTATGTTTTGTGCTAAGTATTCGCCATCTTGATATTATTATGGCTGACTTTGTTATATAAACAAAAGAATTACACGCTTATAATTACTATGTAGCTGACTAACCAAGACCTCGACCCTTTTAAAAGTCATATAAATGATATGTATTCCATTGCTATATAAACGTTAAAATTCTGACTTCTATTAGATAAAATGCTTTATAACGATCCTGTGTATTTCCTTTACAAAATCAAATAGCCTTCATGATAGCCTTTATATGGCTTTCAATATTATTTGATTAATAGCCCCTATAATTAGCCATTCATCATCATCATCATTTCAGCCATAGGACGTCCACTGCTGGACATAGGCCTCCCTCATAGATTTCCACTTAATTCGGTTGGAAGCAACCTGCATCCACCGTGAGCCAGCAGCCTTAACCAGATCATCTGTCCATCTTGTTGGTGGACGTCCGACGCTGCGCTTGCCGATTCGTGGTCTCCATTCCAGAACCTTTCGGCCCCATCGGCCATCTGTTCTACGTGCTATATGCCCTGCCCATTGCCACTTCAACAAGCTTATCCGTTTAGCTATGTCGGTGACCCTCGTTCTTCTACGTATCTCCTCATTTCTGATTCGATCCCGCAGAGAAACCCCGAGCATAGCCCTTTCCATAGCCCGTTGAGCGACTCTGAGCCTATTCATAAGGCCTATAGTGAAGCACCACGTCTCGGATCCATATGTAATCACTGGCAACACACACTGATTGTATACTTTCGTCTTAAGGCATTGAGGTATTTTGGACGAAAAGACGTTGCGGAGTTTCCCGAACGCTGCCCATCCGAGTTGGATTCGACGATTGACCTCCTTCTCGAAGTTGGACCTACCTAGTTGGACTGTTTGTCCTAGGTATACGTACGCGTCAACAACTTCAAGAGCCGAGTTCTCAACCATAACGGGAGTAGGCACGACATGGACATTGGACATAACTTTCGTCTTGTCCATATTCATTTTTAGGCCCACTCGTTGGGAGACTCGATTGAGGCCTTCGAGCATCGTGCTGAGTTCCTCCATCGACTTTGCCATGACCACGATATCATCGGCAAACCGAAGGTGAGTGATGTACTCGCCGTTGACATTGATGCCTAGTCCTTTCCATTCCAGCAGTTTGAAGGCGTCTTCCAAAGAGGCCGTAAACAGTTTCGGAGATATAACATCTCCCTGTCTTACGCCTCTTTTCAAGGGAATCGCCTCCGAATTCTGTTCCTGTACTCGGACCGACATAGTGGCGTTTTTGTACAAACACTTCAGCACTTCGATGTACCGATAGTCAATACGGCACCGCTGGAGAGCCTCAAGCACCGCCCATGTTTCAACCGAATCGAAGGCTTTCTCGTAGTCCACAAACGCTAAGCAGAGTGGCAAGTTGTACTCTTCGGTCTTCTGTATAACTTGCCGCAGCGTATGTATGTGGTCTACGGTACTGTAGCCTTTTCGGAACCCAGCTTGTTCGGGAGGCTGGAAGTCATCAAACCTGCGTTCGAGACGATTTGTAATGATCCTGGAGAACAGCTTATAAACATGGCTCAGAAGCGAGATGGGTCTGTAGTTCTTTAATAAGGTGTTATCACCTTTCTTAAAGAACAACACCACCACGCTCTTGTTCCATGCTTCCGGCGTTGTACCTTCGAGCAAGACGGAGTTAAAGAGCCTCTGAAGGACTTTAAGTACCGGTGATCCACCCGCTTTCAGAAGCTCAGATGTAATTCCGTCCTCACCCGGTGCCTTGTTGTTCCTAAGCTGTTTCAGGGTCATTCTAATCTCGTACAGGCTGATGTCCGGGATATCCTCGGTAAAGTGTCGGGTCAGTTTGGCTCTTGGGTCTTCAGCTGCACTGGAAACAGGTTTAGTGACCGAATTGTAGAGCTGTCCATAGAACTCTTCGACTTCCCTTAACACTTCCGCTTTTGTCGACGCTATACGACGCGTGTGCTCTGCAGGATGGCCGTGTCGGGGACAGCAGCGATAGTTCAAGAAATCCAAGACTGTCAATTGACTACTGTAGTACTAAGTAGATTTAAAATGGCGGCGAACGCCGTGTGACGTAACGTCCGGTTGCGGGACACGTGGGCGGGCTCGTTGGGCAAGAGTGTCGATTCTCTTTCTGACTGTCGTGGCGACAACACTTGTCTTACGATTCTGTCAGTTCGTCTGCCAGTAGTTAAAGTTGCTACTTGATAATTGTAATTCTGTCGATTAATAGTGAAATGAATCATACTGTGTAACGTAATTGTCTAGATTTGCTCACTCAAGTACCTACGCCATAATATTGTAACGACTATTGTAATGCCTGATGATTTAAAAGAGAAACTGGTGAGTTTCTTCGGCGCTTCTTCTCACCAGAATGTCATTACCGAAGCGGCCAAAAGAATCAGACGAATAAATGATTTGATCTGACATGAATCCACTTCTTAAACCAACATACCTCAACGGCCAGGATTCTGCAGCTAACCTATCCTGACCTGACAGTCAGTCACTCACGCGTGAATCCGACATATATATACCTACAAATTTGTACGGAACTCTCGGTGGGCGAGTCCGACTCGCACTTGCCCGGTTTTTTGAGATAGGTTACCTGCTTCATGTAGGTACATATAAAGTTACCTATCCACCCTGTCTCAGTAAAATAGCCGTGTAGAATCTTCATTAATCTATGGCAACTAAATTACTTTTACGAGCAATAATATCCCTAATAAATTCACTAAAGGACATTCCAACTTGTCACCTACTTCGGGTCTAACCTAATAAGAAAAAGTCATGTGACCAAACGACCGGCGGGACAGGCTTGTAAACAGTCGTCCATTACAGGGTGTCAATAAATGCGGTGTACTGGCTAGACACTAAAAAGTTATTACTAAAATGAAAGGTATTGCGTACACTGCGCAAGTTGAGAAATTAAGCGATACATTCATATTTTCAGTCTTTTTTTGCTTGTCTTACATTATTAATCTGTTATTCATGGTGCTTGTCTCAAAACTCTTTCACCATCGACATCGAAAAAGTATTAATTTGGAAATTGGTAGGATTTTTAGGTCTACATCTATCGGTTCTTTGAGGGTATAAGTGTTTAAGGCGCTATGAATAGGTATTCAAAAAATGCACCTAGTTTGTATATATTTGAGATTCGTTACAATTATAAAAAAATGTAAATTTTTATACACGAATAATAAATGTGTCTATGAGAACAAATTTGTAAATGATCAATGTTTTTCTCTTCGACGGACTGACAAGTTGCAGCACGATTTAATTATAAAAGGCGGGCTTTAATTAAATAGTCATACATTTTAATCCAATTCGTAATAAACCATTCACCGCCCGCGGTCTATTTGATCACAGCACTGCCGTCGCTTTTGTATTGCGCCAATAACAAAGAGGAGAAAAACAAATTCGAAAAACAAAGGTTTCAGCATCAATTATTACTATTTCAGCCTCACCACTTGCGAACTACAGTTAAACGAAAAAATAAAAGGGGATTTATTTCGCTCACTTTCCGATAAACATGACGAAAACAGGGTTATATACTGTAGCGGAGTTATAAAGGCATTCAGAGTAAATGGGAGTTTATTCTTTGTTTAGCGCCCCATTTTCGACAATGCTCACGCAAAACGCTGTTTGAGCTATAGGGATCGGGGACATAAACAGAAGGGGTAAGATTTGGTTGCAAATGAAAGTATATTACGTCACTTGACAATTATGTATCTTATTGCAAAGATCAAAATATAGCACAGTTAGATACACAATTTGATCGCCTTACATATCTGTCAAAGTCGTACTGTATATGTCAAGTAATTACTATTAAAATCAAATCGGAAATGATTCCCGTGATTCCCGATCACACTTTTTGACTCATCCTGTATATGTGTCCTCTTATCTGTTAGATCCATGAAGCTTTGCACGCGATTTAAGAAGCATTTGAAGGGATGTTTACAAAAACAACATAACTGACTAAGATGGTTGACACCTACTGTCATTAAAGATGTTTCTCTGTATGTATCAACCAGTCTAATCGGTTATGTTGTTTTTGTACACATCCCTTCATTTGAACTGGAATGCGGAAGGACCATTTTTTATATATAAATGTGGTTTGGAGGACCATTTTCATATTGAGTTGCAGATAAATGCGCATTAGAAGTTGCGTTATAATATTTCGTATTATAGCCAAAGCAACTTAGTAATCAGAAATATTGGGGTCGTCCTCCAAAATAATGTCTGTAGTGAGGTTTAAATTAAACATTGTTTTTGGACAAGTAAAAAACGATAACCTTAACAGGAGTATTCCACATTAACATTTACTTTTTGTCGCTTACCTACGTAACGCTATGGTAGCTACCCTAATAAAGGGTTATTCTTCAGAAATATGTCTGCGGTCACCTTATTCCTCTAGTCCTTTGTCATACTAAATGTATAGAGACAGAGGAATAAGTCGCAGACATATTTCTGAAGAATAACCCTAAAACGTATTAGCTGCTAAGAAACACTCCCAATCTTAATGCCAAGTTATGATATACTGATATTCAGCTTCCTAATTTTACATGTTGAAAGTATTAAAAAGGTAGTGTCGCTTACGACACATTTTCGTGGAATGCTCCAACTACGTATTACAATCCACAGTTTCTATCATTGTATCTGCTATTGGGCTGTTGACTTTTGTTAATGCCAAGACGGCGCTATCTCCGCTGAGGACCGTTAATGTTACACAAACTATTTGTTTGTGCGAATCTCGCTCGCTCTAGTTGACTCGCAGCCTCTAGTTAGCGTCCACAGAACTTTTAGGGCAGAGGTACCATTTCAGAACTAGAGTGCGACTACGCTAAGATTGCAGGTTAATTTGTCTTGACATTTGGCAAATATCATTCCGTTTAACCCTTTCAGTGCGCAATGACGCCACACACCAACCTTCATGACACGCCTGTCTTGCCATCCGCAACGAATCGGTTAATACTCGTAAGTATATAATGTGTCTACAAACCTACTGAAATAAATATTCAGAACAGTCTTGCATAAATCAATCTAGTCCCAATTAAACTAAGCAATGCTTATATTGCTTATGTACATTTAAATACATACAAATTATCCAAGACCCTGGAACAAATTGCTTAGTTTAGTTGGAACTAGAAGGATGTGTGCAAGACTGGCCCAGATATCTATTTTAGACAGTAGACACATTTTGTAATAAAGGGAAAAAATATTACCAAGTATCAAGATTAAATGGACGAAGTTATGGAATAACGAATCAAGCGCTATGGAGATCCATAGCGCTTGATTCGTTATTCCATAACTCGGTCCAAATAATCCTCTTGCTGTGCTTTCTTCATGTTGCCATATTATATATATTTTAATAAAACCTTTTTTCGACCTCTGCAAACATAGTGTAGTCCGACTATAGAACGAGTAGAAAGGCGAATATTATACAAACACAGATGTCACAAACAATCACAAGGTTCCATAAATAGTCGACAAACGTTACATCAAATGTTTAAGTACAATCGACATCATATATAATTTTATCGAAAGCCTTTTTGAAAAACCGTTTTCGTTGGGATTGATATGAAACAAACCTGACCCCACCCTATTGGGTTCCAAGTACAGAATGGTTTTCCTAACAAATCTGAAAAGACAACGGTTCCACTTCTACAATGCAACATTCGTTAACAAAATCACAGCACAAAACCCCCTATAATAATGAATACCATGGTCCAATTAGCTTCTATAAGTCATCGTCATCATCATTTCAACCTTGAGGCTTCCACTTCTGAGTATAATAGGCTTGTATCCTAAATTTCCATCCCTACATTTTCAGCTCATTGCCTCTTCAACCTACTAACTCAGGCGTTCCGTTTTGGAATTCACCAAGGTGCATTTATTTCAATATTAATGATGAATCACATGACCCCTGAAACTACTATCACCAAACTGAACTATCAATTATTATCTGGATTTGCTAAATCAAGTTAAGGGTCTAGAAAACAAGGCAAGAAAGAGCTTCCAGCGCCGTCATCTGTCACCCGCCAGTTGGCCACTTCTATCCACTAAAGCCGTTAACAACCAAACATCCGAAAACCAACCTTATCTCCATACAAATAACGTTGACAACGCCCGTTGATATGCCTTGGCAACTCGCGTCGCAACTATTGCAGTTTCTATACAGGATTATAGTCATTATCAGTGAAGAGATAAGGGCTAGTATAGGTTGTTGGGTAAGTTGGTTAAGTATATGCTTGCAGTCACATCTCCTGGCGATAAGAACCAAAGACAAACGGGTGCTTTCGAGGGCAAACTATTGCCTTAGAAGGGCACGGTGTGTGGCAGGGCCTTGTAAAATAAATAGGTACGGGCCCTAAAAGGCTTGTGAATCATGTCGGGCAATTGATGGAACTACTTTAATAAAACCAGTGACCTTGTGAGCTGTATACTCGTGAGTCGAGTCGGTCAACCCCCATGGCTGCGCCATTTCGGAAAATTTGAATCAACAGAAAAAATCTATATAACTGAATTAGCAGCGTTTCAAATTTTATAAAATCGAAAACAATATCGAGAAAATAGCCTTTAGAAAGAAAAAAAAATATTTCAGATTTTTTTGCTATATTTTTCGCGAAAATTGTCTGAAATGGTTAAACCAGAAGGTGACGCCAATATGTGACTGGCTGCCATGTTTGCTGCCTTGGTTGCTAAAGAATTTGTCTTTACCGGGATTTGAACCCGGGACCGCAGAATAAGTATTAAGTAGTACGTACAGAAGCTATTCTCTCTAACAAAACTGTCGTTCAGGTCCGACCACCGGACGGAACGCACCGCATCCGACCGTCTCTCTCTATCGCGTCGCATCTTTGTGATCGATGGCGACGATATCTGCCGGGACCTCGATCTTCGTAGGCGGTTCGTAGGCAAAATACGTCGCTTCATTGTATACCTATTATTGCCAATGACTGTACAAATAGAACCTTCAGTCCATACTCGTAACAAAATAAAATACCAGTTATATTATGCAGATGATGCTACCCATTCCACACAACGAAAACAATGTAACCAAATGTTTCCGCTGAGCATCGAACCCGGGCCGTCTATTAGAGCTATCTAGTGAGGTGGTCAGATGGACGGAAAGTGTAACGAATCATAATGGCCGCCAATTTGCGGCAGAATCAGTGTAAGGATGTCCAGTGGATGTGGTTGTTGATTGTTTAGAATCCTGGATGTATTTTAGTGAACAATATTTATATTGGCCTTCGGCCTCGCACTGTGGAATGTGTATTTTAGTGAACAATAAATATTGGCCTTCGGCCTCGCACTGTGGAGCTCGCCCTTCGGGCTCGCGAAAAATACTTTATTTCTGAAAGGCAACTATATTTTCTGTCACCAAAATTTAGATTTGTCACTAAACTGCAAAACCCTATTTATAATATCTGTCCCCAGGAAAAATATTAATCATCATTATAAATCAAAACGGTCTCTAAGTATACATCACCATAATGTGAATGTGTATCTTAAATAGTAGTTTGGGTGTAAGGATGTATTTTAGTGAAGAATAAAAAATATTGGACTTTGGCCTCGCACTCTGGAGCTCGCCGTTCGGGCTCACAAAAAATACTTTACTCATTAATAATTTAATGAATGAAACATTTTTTAAATGGTAATGTGTGAGTGAAGTGTTCGGATAGACATACCATTTTTAATTTTTTAATAAAACGTACGACTTGCAAACTTATTATTTGCTTACCTTCCGAGTTTGATCAATCCTGTCCACTTGTAATTTCACTTTCAAGATGATTAATAATATCCGAATTTTATTTATAATGTGCTTATGCGTTTTCTCGTCGTCCTCCAAATTCTACACGCTTGTAAGAGACGCGCTGGAGAGAAACCGGTGGAGGCAGGTCATCCGCGCCAGGTGCAACCCTGATGCTGACCACGATCCTCAGACATGAGGGACCGACCCCAGAGAGAGATGCGTTTTCTTGCAAACTGTACACCACTACACACAAAAGGGGCTTTAGTTAAGTTTATTTACGTATACTAAATTAACGGAAACAGAGGCAGAGGTAGGCCTGGAGAACGCTAGGCCGACGATATACATAGGATGGCCGGAAAAAATTGGCTTGAAAAGGCAAATAATAGAAAATCATGGCGACTATTGGAGGAGGCCTATACCCAGAAAGCGGCCTTAACCTAATAATAATTAATTCGTTTTTAGAGTTACCTTATGAATGTAATTTTAGTTAAGGATTAAAAGAGGCTTATAAATTAATTAACGGAAAGCGGATCAAAGTGTGGAACGACCGGACAACACTAGTGTAAACGCCATCCCATTTGGACGTTGATCAGACTTGCAAATACCGACGGTAAATTTACCCACAAAGAATACACGAAATTATGCGGGGTCCTACCAGCGAAGCTTTTATTCCGTGACATACGGAATCCTGAGGGTCGGGCCGTAATAGAAATTTATTAAGAGCTGGTCACATAACGTGACATTAGCCTTAGAAAAGATTAGCTTTAAATATTGTGGCATTTTTTGTTTGAAGCTAATTTAAAGTAGGTACAGTTAACTTACAGGTAAATAGTTATACAGGGTAAATGAGGAAAAATACAGAAAAATAAAAGAGTTAAACGTGATTGGTTCTAGTATCATCTGATACTATGTGATTAGTAGGCCGAAGTCAACTAAATATTCTCGTTTCAATAAAAATATTTAGATTTTGTTGACAGACACTTTTGCTTTAATATTAATTGTATTTAACACCTATTCGTTCTTTAAACTCCAGCAAATAAGCATGAGAAGATGATCAAATTATAAGTTTAATGTTTTACGAAATGAGAAACTTAGAATGTACCTATTTGGCTGATTTACATTACATTCGTAAAAACCTTTAACAAGCCAGCATACTTAACCTTCAGTCTTGAACATTTACTGCAAGATTATAAACGTGGCCAAAAGTGGATTGTTCTGTCTTAATTTAATCTTGAAAACCAATAAAATAACTACCCAATGCGCACATTTTAAATTTCCAATTAATTCCGAAAACGATATTACCCACTCTATTAAATGCTCGCAATCTGGTGAAGGCGTCCCGACATGTTATTATTTTATTACATTATTTTCCATTTCATTATTTTTTTAGTTACGACCTGTCCCCAGTTTAAGTAGACACTCTATACCCGCGTCAGCCTTTGACAGCGAAGTGTAAGTATCTTTTAAATTAACATACTGGGTGTCAAGATTGACTGGTCCATTTTTGATACATTTTAATAGTTCCCTGTTGCCGGAAGAGTTAATTTGGCTAAATTGTTTACTCGATTGGTACAAAATACTTTATTATGCTTGATTAAGTAAGCTACGCTAGCCGAGTGGTTCGGACATGCGCCTTTCAACTAGATATTGTGATATCTATATATACCCAGATGCGGCTCTGTATAGCATATGTGACGTTCCGCAGGTAAAGGTACCTTATGGCGGGTAGGCGCTTACGCTGTTATTAACGGCACTCCTATATTAATTTGATGCTACACGACGTAAGTGCCTACCCTCCATAAGGTACCTTTTCCTGCGGAACGTCACATATGATCTCACCATCTCACCGCTTTGAGCCAAAAAAGAGTTTCCAACAGATTAAAAACAAATTTTTGTTAGTCTCTTTAAATACTATACAGTATAATTTAGATCTCATGATATCGGTATAAAGTGCAAGTAGATAATCTTAAACACACAGGAGTCTTAGAAAAGCAATATCTTTAGATACGCATGCTGAGCACATATTTTTCGAGGCGCATTATTAAATTGCTCCTCAACAAGTGAAATACTCGTACACCCTGTATAACTAAACTCCGTCTAGACAAACAAAACAGGGGGCGGACATTTGCCTCGGTCGTATGTGCGAGACGTATTTCTTAATATTTTTTGTGAAAACCAAAATGGCTAAAGTAGCATTGATAAATAGATCAATCACTCATTCTCTATAGGGAACGTGCACGACGAAGGTGCTGCCAACTGGTGCCGCCAAACTAAATCATATACCCTCTCATGCTGGGGCCACATTGACGAAAACGCCGTTAATAACGTTAATTTATCGCGTTGAAGGACGATTAACGTCAGTGTAGCTACGACTTACTATATTTGACATTAACACTTACATGTTATCATTGACATTGACAGCTTGATTTGACAGGGGCGATAGTTTCCTTTATTGTCCGCCCGTGTCTCTTTTGTCGTTTAGTGCTGCCACCTAGTTCGTGCACGTTCCCTATTATTCTATATCAAGGTTGTTTTTTATTTTGACACGAACTAATTGCTATAATAGAGTAGTGATAGATAAACTTACTCGAGAGGAATCCAAATAATTACCAGCGTATTCCTGACCATGTTTAGAAAACAAAATGCCGTATAAAGTAGGCTTGTTTTGACTTAGTTTTGGATTGCCCCGGAATACCCTGTATATGATATTTTTTATTAAAACACATACGTCTGCTATACGGAAATGCAAAAATGTATAATTAAACGCCCCGAGCGGGACTCGAACACGCGACGCGTCTCGACTATCCGGGGCAACACGGACGGCTTCCCAATTAGCGCCACCGAGCCCTCCGCCCGAATCATTAAATTCAATGTGGCTCAATTTTAATCTTGTCGTCTATTATGCTGGGGCCACATTAACGGAAAACGCCGTTATTATCGCGATGAGGACGATTAACGTTAACCACGACTATACTTGACATTTATAACCAGTATGATAGTTTTTCGGGCCTGATAAGTGTCCTATTACTGTCCGCATAGTGTCTCCTTTAGGTAAATTGCAGAAAAAAAATTACCTTTTACTTTTTTTGTCTGATCATGGTGTGTCTTATACTATTTTAGTCAGAATCACGAGAACTTTTCATTTATGAAATAAAAAAAGTAGTGCTGTAATGTTGTAACTTTTCCGTACAAATTTTGAATTTCTCAGTTTCGTTACGCCCAAACTAAATATTGGGGAAAATTGTAACGAAACTCAGATTTTTTTTCTCAGATTCTGAGTAAAATGGTATAAGACACACCATGATCAGACAAAAAAGTAAAAGGTACATTTTTTCTGCAATTGACCCCTTTGTCGATTTAGTGCTGCCACCTATAGTTACTACATGCTCCTTATAGTTCTGCAACTGTCACTATAGTTCTGAAAGAGCTCGCTCAAGCATAAAATCGATTAACTGTAAATAGAACAAACGAATAACTAGTTTAGTTTTGATTAACATGTCGAGTATGATGGGTATACTAATATCTCTGTATAATATAAATAACTACCTAGCATTAACCCACAGTTTCGCTCACTTTATTCCCGTTACTATACTCGTTCGCCCGTTACTAAGGGAACTTTTACCGCGGTAAAAAGTATCCTGTTTCAATCCAGGACTTGGTTTCCTTGCATAACAAATTTTACTCAATGCATTCCGGTGTTACCGTGTTATTTAGTAACAAACATCTGAACATTCAAACCTCCAAACATCTTCACAAACTTTCGCCTTTATAATATTACTAGGATTTTTTCCATTGGCCATCTCTCCCGTATGGTCATCTCCTCTGGAATGACCCTACATAGTTATGCCGGTCGTTGCTCGACTTGGCAGAAGCCCTGCCGTGCTTCTATAATTAAAATACGCCAGTATTTCACTGTATTGCTACCTCATCAGTAGCTTTTTGTTCAAGCGTCAAATTAAAATTGTGCAATATTTATTGTGCTCCGCGATGCGTGAAACCGACGGCCATTTTGTACTCAATTGTGTATTGGACTGTATTTGGCGTAATTATTATCTATTATCGTGAAATTAATTTCTGCGGTTAGCTGGTTCGGGCTTTCAATTGGACATTAGAATTGAAACACTATTATGTGATGGTACTTAACTGTTAATTCAAATTCAAATGCGTATTAAGTATTTAAGGGGCTCTCAAAGGTTGACAACGTCAGGATTGGCTCACTCTGCGATTTCGCGCATTCGGCTGTGTAGGTCAGATTTCGATTTCGTCAGATGGCATGTAAGTCAGATTTCGTTTTCGGCAGATTCCATATAGGTCAAATTCCGTTTTCGCCTATAGGTCAAATTGCATGTTCGTCTGATTTCTACTAGGTCAGATGCCAACTCTGACAAGTTCCTAGTAGGTCAGATCCCGAAATGGTCAGCTTCTTTTTAGGTTAGATTTCGAATACGTCAGTTTTCTATTTCGTCAGATTCCGAGTAGGTCAGTTTGCAATTAGATCAGTATCTATTTCGTTAGATTTAAATACCTCTGGGTTTATGGGGGCACTGATTTGTGACGTGACGTGAAATTACGTCTATCATGTTATAGTTTAAAATGCATGCCATTTTTGACATCACCAGTCACCACAACCAAAATCAAGAGATATTTAAATCTGACGAAACAAAAACTGACCTAATAGGAAACTGACCTATTCGGAATCTGACGAAATAGGAAACTTACGTATACGAAATCTGACCTACTAGGAATCTGGCGAAAATGGAACCTGGACCTACTACGAATCTGACGAAAACGCAATCTGACCTATTAGGAATGTGTCGAAATCGGAATCAGACATATGTGGCACATGACGACATCGGAATCTGACCTCCCCGGAATCTGCCGAAAACGGAATCTGACTTACAATGTCATCTGACGAAATCGGAATCTAACGTACACTGCTGAAAGCGATGTCGCCGCGCGGCTACTAATACCAAATTTTGCCCACGCAGAGTGGCTTAGCCAGTGACCAGGAAGAGCAAGCGTTATGCGATAGAGAGAGACGGCCGAACGCGGTGCGTTGCTTCCGGTGCTCCTGGTGCGGTGACCCGAACGTCAGTTTTGTTAGAGAGAGAAACTTCTGTACGCAGTACTATTACTTATTCTGTACTCTTGTCAACATTCACACCAGTGGCGTATAAGATATCCTCCGGCAAGCCTGTGCAGATTTGGCGGACTTTCCTTAAGAGCTGTAGAGTAAGGTGCTCGAATGCCTGATATTAGGCAAGCCGGTAGGAATCGAGTTCTTCGGACGCCACGCTACTGATTCACACAAGCAAAGCCGCAAGTAACCTTAAATAACTAGCTTTTCTGTAAACTGAAACTCCTTTAAAAATAAATTTCTTTTCCCTTTAAACACATCGAGCCCAGAGCGATCGGTCAGCCCTAAAGGCCAATTTAGGGACATATCAGAAATAAGGGTCTGGTATAGACAGCGAACAAGTGCAAGTCAGAGTCTTACAAGGTTCCATACCACCGACCACCGTACAATAAAAATATAGTACCTGGACGACCAAGTTTTGCTCGGAGAAAAACATGAACACTCGAAAACACACGTTTACCCAGAGGTAAGCAAGCTAGATCTATTCGCCCGTGAAAACCTCACATTTCATCGCAATCGTTAGAGCAGTTTCCGAGATTCGAGAGGGACGTCACCGACAAGGAATATGTGAATTAGTCTTCTAGTCCGAGTCCGACCCTCTCAAGGTGTACCGGGACACTTGTAGGTGTACTGGGACCTGGTTCGATCCCAGGCGCCCCCGGCCCCCTCTTGGTCCTATCCACTCAAGGTGGTCCGACCAGCGGCCTGGTTCAACCCCAGGCGCCCCTGGCCCCCACATGGTCCGGTTTTTCCTACTGTCAATAAGGCTTGCACGTTAGTCATGCTTAAAAAAAAGAATTAGCCTTCTGGTCTCAAAATGTAATAACTTAAAAATAGACTTGCTGGCAAGACACACAAGCAAAGCAGCAAATAACCACATTTTTATAAAAAAAAACCCGACCGCGGTGCAATTTGAACCTGTATAAAGTCCGCCATTTTGTTTATTTTAACGAACTTCATACCCAGTGACACTCGCACCATCAAGACGAATCTAATGATGTATCATTCATCAAACTCGGATGTGCCGTTGAGTAGTTACAAGTGGACATAGGAACGGACATACATACATACAGGTCAAACACATAACCCTCCTTGGGCTTCGCCGCAGTCGGGTAAAAAGTAGCCTTAATAACAGTTTTTTCGTAAACTGAAACTCCTTTAAAAAGATATTCCGGGTACTTTAAACAGATATCGTACCCAGGGCGATCGGTCAGCCCAAAAGGCCAATTTGAGCGGCTACTTAGGGACATGTCAGAGGAGATAAGGGTCTGGTACAGACAGATTGATTTAACTGCGAGTTCTCGATCGTAAGTCGACACCGGTAGGTATTAGATAGTCTGGGGCATTACTATATGCACCAGTGACGTGGTGTCCATAGAACTCGATTAGATAGATTAGATTAGATTTTTTATTTCATAATACAAGTACAATATAAATTACACAATGTCAATTTATATGAATCTTATACTATGATCGTCAAATGAAATAAAATTAAAAATATAAAATGCTCACAATAAAAAAGATACAATGTCAGAAATACAAATGCTAAATAAAATCAATGGTATCTCCCAATAAGGATCGTCATTACATCACAACACAAAAATATAAAAACACTCAAATAATTATTCACATAATAAAATAAAATTAATCATATCTCCCAATAAGAATCGTCAATGTCACAATACAATACAGAATCCAAAATAATTAAAAAATAAAAACAAATTTAAAAATGTCAAAAGTACAGTAAGATTTATAACATTAGTTCCATGTACTCGTTTACCGATTCCCATCGGCTTGCCTAACATTATCCAGATCAGCACTTAATTCTAGTGCTCTTAAAGAAAATTAAAGCCAAAGCTGCTCCGGCTTGCCCAAGGATTTCTTTAACGCCACGCCACTGATATGCACACGTTTGTGTGTTGACGAGTGAACGCCCCGCAACTTCGTTCGTCGTAAGTCGGATAAAAAGTATCCCGTGTGTTAACCGTATACGGAATTTCATGAAAATCGGTCCGATAGCATGACGTGAATGCTTGTAACTTTGTACTGCATACTGTTATTTTCTCAAGACTTAAATTATCTATCTATCTACCTATTTTTTGGGTGATGCGCGAATAAGTATTAAATTTTGACGATTTAATTATACACTAGCATTTACCCGAGGCTTCGCCCGTGTTGTTCTCGTTACATACAGTCCCAAGGAAACTCTTTACCGGAATATAAAGTGCCCTATGTTTCAATCCAGGACTTGGTCTACTTGCGCGCTAAATTTCAGCTCAATCCATTCAGTTGCTACCCCGTTATTTAGTAACAAACATCCAAACATCTTTACAAACTTTCACATTTATAATATTAGTGATGAAGTGTGATTGGAGGGCAAAGTACAATCGAACACACTGTTAATTGTACATGAGACTCCACAAACACGGTTGAATTTCCTAACGGATGTATGCAGGTTTCCTCACGATATTTTTCCTGTACTGAAAAACTAATGGTACCTAGATATCTAGGTAATAATATTTAGTACAAAAGTTCCAAAAAATCCATTGGTACCAGCCAGGATTCGAACCCACGATCTCTGCTTGAAAGGCATGTCCGAATCACTCGGCTACCATAGCTTACTAAAGAAAGTTTGCCCACCTCAAATATGTAACCAACGTTTTTAATCAATTTTCAAATAGTTCGTTGTGAACTCGCTGTCGACGCCAGCCAAGCGTTTGATGAAAGAGATTTTGCCCACGGCCCTTGCTACGGTTTGACGAGAGTGGATTGTTCCGCATGCTTTGTACATACATTTTACATGCACGGTTTTAAATTTTTTTTACACAGCGTCTTTCACCCAACCCTTAACACATTCAGTACTGAGTATCGCTACGTGTGCTACACTCGTGCCATTTGTTAAGGGAGCTTCAAAATAAAGACAACTGTTTAAAAACTACAACTATAATTTATTGACTACAAAAACCCCGACTAGAAAAAACTCTAAAAAGTAATAGTACATTACTTACCAGGGCTGTAAAATACGCTTTCTTTATTACTGCCCGTCGTAAGTACACAATTTTGCGTCATCCCTATGCCAGGAAGTGGGATTTTCCGCACGCGTAGCGGGCGGTAATTGCCACTTTATGGCCATTTGTCAGTTAAAATAATATGTATCAATATACCCATCTATTGGCCTTTAACGTTTTAAGATAAGTTGCTGTGGCCATAAAGTGGCAAAATGGCCATAAAGTGGCAATAACCGCCCGCTACGCGTGCGGAAAATCCCACTTCATGCCCTAGGGGAGACGTAACATTTTGTTTTTACTTACCAGGGGATAAAGAAAGTCCTTAGATCGCATATTTATCGCTCTTGCCTTCGGCTCGGGAGTCAAATACCTGCGATCTGAGACATTATTTGTTTTACCGTTCTAGGTAAGTAATTTACTATTAATCAGTTTCAATGTACACAATGTACACAGTCACACAGTCATTTACTTTTGACCTATTCTATTTTTAAACTGAGTGAAGTTTTTTTCTTTCCTCAGAGTCACGGTTGAAGTGTGCCTTTTCCTCCGCTCAATACGGCAAAAAATTAAAAAGAGTGCAACGACGCGCTAAGGTCATAGCTAGGGTTGCCAGATGGTCGGGAATTGGCGGGATTCTCCCGATTTTTTGTATGTCCTCCCGACTCCCGACAAAGAAGCAAATCTCCCGACGAACGACTTCATTTTAAAACTTAGTCCGATCCACCCAAGGTGCCGGCCAGCGAAAATTGCTGCTCTTTCAGGCTAAAAAAAAAGCTGCAAGGCTGCATGCGGGGCATCTCCCGACCAAAGTCTCAAAATCCCTGGCAACCCTAGTCATAGCCAATAACATGGCAAATTTCGTATGTAGGCTGCAGTGGCGTGGCGTAAAAGATATCCTTGGGCAAGCCGGTGCAGATTTGGCGTTCATTTTCCTTAAGAGCTGTAGAAAAAGGTTTTCAAATGCCTGATATAAGGCAAGCCGGTAGGAATCGAGTTCTTTGGACGCCACGCCACTGGAGTAGGCCGTAGCTACTACGAGCTTAGTGCTCTAGCGGGTTCCCGATGTTGAAAGTGTTAAGATCCGTATGCTTGCGGTGCGGGGATACACCTAGTCACCGCCACGGAATAAGTAATATTACGACGTACAGAAGTTTCTCTTTCTAACAGAACTGACGTTCGGTTCCCACAGGACGGAACGCACCGGATCCGACCGTCTCTCTATATTGCTTAACGGGTGATTTTGGCCGCTAGTTAACCCCTCCGGAAGTGCAAAATTTTGTATTACTAGCCGCGCGGCTGTTTCGCGGAGTAAGCCACTCCTGTCACCGTTGCTCTCTCCCCGCACCTCCTACCATCTTTCTTTAAAATTGTATGCATTTAGCCCCTGTGAGTTCCCACAGTAAAGTACTATAGCAGGGCTCGAAACCGGTATTTTGCAAAAACCCCGAATATTTTTGTAACTCTTCGATTAAAACACGGCTGGTTCAAATATGGTATTTTTTAATGCACTGCCAAAAAGTAACAATGTCATATGAAAAACAAAAGTCTATAAAAATACAAAAATGTATAAAAAGGTAAAATCGATAATATCAAAAGAGGTGCGTCAGGCACAATTTTAAATTATTTTATGCTTTTTATATAGAGCTCTGTGATGTATTTAAGTCATGATTTCGTATTATTAGATTGTCAGGTTAAAAAACGAAATAATAAACCAAAGAACGATAAGAACGGAAAGAATACCGGTATTTTTGTACGGAGCAAATACCGGTTCCCGAGCCCTGTACTATACTTAGTATCTGAATTGCTCCCTAGGTCAATGCTCTCAAGCTTTGACGCCGTCTAATCAATGGCCGTGTTTCGTGTTCTGGTATGCGACGTGTTAGCTGTTCCATTGTTCCATTGGTATGGAACAGGTTCATTTCCATAGATACACGTTATCTGAATTGCTCCCTAGGTCAATGCTCTCAAGCTTTGACGCCGTCTAATCAATGGCCGGGTTTCGTGTTCTGGTGTGCGACGTGTTAGCTGTTCCATTGTTCCATTGGTATGGAACAGGTGCATTTCCATAGATACACGTTATCACAATTAGGTAATTTATTTAATCATTCGTTGTTATATTTTAATCAAAAATTTAAACGCTATGTAAGAAAACGTTAAATGTGAAGGCACCAACGGACTGACAGGGATTTTATGCCTTTGTAGGTTTATAGTACACTGAACGTGGAAGATATTAGCTAAAGATTCTAAAGCAATGCATCGATAGTGAATGAAACCATCGTATTCGCTGTGAGATCTCATAGTACTGCAGTGTGTGAGTTACCTAAATTGCTGCCTAGGTGAATGCTCTCAAGCTTTGACGCCGTCTAATCAATGGCCGTGTTTCGTGTTCCGGTCTGCGACGTGTTAGCTGTTCCATTGTTCCACCGGTATAGAACAGGTGCAGTTCCATAGGTTCACGTTATCACAATTAGGCAATTTAAGTAATCATTTGTTTTTCCATTTTAATTACCGTAAGGTCGGGGTACTTTGGCCAAATATAGGGTAACTTTGCCCACCTTACAACTTACATATCTCAGATCTATAACGTCTGATAATAAACATAAAAACATGAACGGTCAGCTAAAACCAACCACATGGCAATGTGCCGTAATTTAAATGCAATAATAAAACCTGAATTGAGTTAATCCCTATTGGTCAAAGTTACCCCCCAGGGCGAAAGTACCCCGACCTTACGGTACCTCTACTAAACTTAAGCCCTATATAATAAAGCGTTAAAAGTAAAGATGCCAATGAACTCGAAGGGAGTTTTTTGCATGGTATACTAATATATAGGTCAATGAACGTGGAATATATTATAGTACATTACACCACTAGAGTGGTAAAACAAAGAAAGGCCGAGATCACATGAGATGTTTGCGGCCCAGCTGCAAGCGAGGGACGTAAATATGCTATCCAGGGCTTTCTTTGTTACTTCCCGTGTTGTATACATCATTTTATGTCTACACTAGGAGTGGCATAAAGTAGTTAATATAAAGATAGCCATCTATGGTACCAAATCACATCACACCCTGTGAGATCTCATAGTACTGCTGTATCTGAGTTACCTAAATTGCTACCTGAGTGAATGCTCTCAAGCTTTGACGCCGCCGTCTAATCAATGGCCGTGTTCCGTGTTACAGTGTGCGACGTGTTGGCTGTTCCATTGTTCTACGTGTATAGAACAGGTGCAATTCCATAAATACACCTTATTAAGAGTGATTGTATAGTAAAAAACATTGGTACTCCCAATACCATTGTTGTTTTTTGCTATTACGTTGTCGACTTTTTTGTTTGGTTTTTGACACTAGAGACATGAATTTAATATAGACATAAAGTATGCACTTTTACTATGATGCTGAGTTTTTCTTTCCTCGATAACTTATTTATACCCGACTGCGGCGAAGCCCAAAGGAGGGTTAGGTGTTTGACCTGTATGTATATAAGTATGTATGTATGTATGTATGTGTGTCCGTTCCTATGTCCGCTCGTAACTACTCAACGGCACATCCGATTTTGATAAATGATACATCATTAGATTTGTCTTGATGGTGCGAGTGTCACTGGGTATAAAGTTCGTTAAAATAAACAAAATGGCGGATTTTATGCAGTTTCAAAATGCACCGCGATCGGGTTTTTTTAATAAAAATGTGGTTATTAAAGTTTGTATTATATTATTAATTATTCTAAAACAGTAGAACTTTTACTTCATATCAGGAGGCTCAAATAAACGGTACAAAACTAACAAATAAACATACAAAAATAACCACCGATTTGTCCCCCTAGTTAACTCATAAGGCCTTCGTTCGCTCCGTTAATAATTTTACATTCAAAATTAAATTTAATGAAAACCAACACGGTGGTAATAAATCGCGTTCAATTCAACTCACACCAATAACAATGCCATAAAATATGCTCACCAGGCATTAACAAAAAAAAAGAAATAAATCATCAGACGCAATAAATTCTTCCGAAACAAGTCTCGTTGTCAAAACACATATGGGAAATACCATACTTACGGTCCCAAAAAACAACCGACAGGGGAATAGTACTTTTTGTTATAAGTGCGGAAAGTATGTCATTTCATGCCATCCGTCGAAAGAAGGTAGCATCACTCCTGGGCAGACTGCGAGGCAGCAACAACAGCATTCTCAACATGATAGCAAACAGGTTTGATTGTCCAATAACAGCCGGGCTAATCAAGCTTGTAAAATCTAATTTAGAGATTATGTTTTAGGTTAATAATTTTATTTTAATTGTGTTCATTATGTACTAACATTAGCTATAAGTTCTAAATGTAATCTAACACTAATGGATCTTTAGTTATCTGGAACCTCCTTTTCGAAATTAGTCCTCATATGGCACTCTACATAATTCGGTCTTGTCTGTTTACGCCCAAATTCATGTATATGCTTCGCAGTTGCCCAGTCTGGAAATTTCCGCATATACTGTCGGACATCGATGATTGCCTCCAAGTAACACTTTCCAAAATTCTAAATATAAACTTCGACATTACGCCCTGGACCCAAGCGGTTCTCCCAATAAGATTTGGTGGACTGGGGGTTCGCTCCTCATCCAGCGTGGCACTGCCGGCATTTCTGTCCTCCGCCTACGGTTCGCTGTCTCTCGTCAGTGTTATTTTAAATCTCCCACAGATACCTGACACTGAGATAGCGAGCCTGGTGGAGGCCAGGGAGGCCTGGAGTGACTCGTGCCCGGGAGTGGATCTTCCAGCCACAAAGCATCACCAAAGAGCCTGGGATACTCCCCGGCTCATGACAACCCACACTACGCTGCTTGACAATAGTCTGGATGACTCGGAGCGGGCCCGTATCCTGGCTGTCTCCACGAGCGAGGCGGGCCACTGGCTACACGCTCTTCCCTCACGCAACATAGGGACAGTTCTGGATCCGAGTTGCTTGAGAATTGCGATTTGCCTTCGACTCGGAGCCAGAATATGCGTGTCCCACACATGCGTCTGTGGCAGGGATGTGGACCAGCTGGGGCGACATGGCCTCTCTTGCAGCAAAAGTGCCGGCCGCATATACCGCCATGGTACCATAAATGACATCATCCGCCGTTCTCTTGCCACTGCCGCCGTACCGGCGATCCTAGAACCCGCAGGTATGGCAAGAGACGATGGCAAGCGACCGGATGGTGCCACATTGGTACCATGGAAACTCGGTAGAGCCCTGGTGTGGGATGCAACCTGCGTGGACACGTTGGCTGCATCCCACATTCAGGCAACCCGCTCACAGGCCGGCGCCGCGGCTGACCAGGCTCAGGCCTTAAAGCGCGGCAAATACTCTGCCTTGTTAAAGCACTACGAGTTTGCGGCGCTTGCGGTTGAGACCCTGGGACCCTGATCGGCCGACATGAAGACCTTCATGAGGACCCTGTCGCCGCGGCTGGTCCACGCCTCGGGAGATCCCAGAGCTGGCGCTTACCTCTCTCAAAGAATTGCACTTGCAATCCAGAGAGGTAATGCCGCCAGCGTAATGGGGACCATGCCGCAGACGGAATTGCTTGAAGGGGTATTCTTTTTGTAATTTTCCTTTTTTGTATATAGCTTAACTCGTTTGTAGGTATATTTAGGTTTTAGTTTATAGTTTATTCTTTACTTTTGTTTGTTTTATTACCGTTATTCAGATAGTTTTTTAAGTTTAGTTATAATAAATATTTTATTTGCTGCAAAGGTTATCTGGAATAAATAATTTTGAATTTGAATTTGAATTTCTCACGAATCCCGAAGTATCTTGGCTCGTGCTCTCAGGCGAGGGACAAGACTCGAGACGAGTAGAAATTACACTTCCGCACGTGTATCGAACGACGTTTTTTAATACATTTGCAAAAAAATGTCGAAGACCAAAGAATCCAAATCAAAAGAAACTATTTTGGAAAGAGATCTACACTCATGATTCAAAATTATGATGATTTAATTACAATTCAATACAAAAAAATATTAAATATAATATTTTTTACTCTATGGTTGATTTATTTGCAAAAAATGTATTTTTAGTGAACGAAGCTAGCTAAAAAGTAAAAAGCGCTAGTGCGAAAAATACAACTTTCCGCACAATGTATAGCTACGAAAAGTACCATTTTTTGAGCAAGTGTATTAAAAAGGTTATTATTAAAATAAAAACTAAGTAAACATTGTAAAGATTAGCCAGTTTCTCGAAACATGTTGAGAAATAGAAGCAATCGTCGCCTCTTTACATCCTTATTAATCCGTTTTACACGCATTAGAATAGTTGCGCTCTTTTGTAATACAGGGTGTAAAGTATGCTCGATAAAATTCATTGCGGCCGCTTGGCCACGTGGTGATGTGACCGAAGTGACAATGCGACTCAATGGATTTCTGGAGTATTGACGTTGAAGACAGATTTATTGACGCGACATTAGGAATTTTGCGTAGAACAGCGGAGATGTGGAGCTGTTTGATAAAGTAAAAATTTACTACACATATTTAAAACCAAAATGTCCAGCAGAATCAAATAACAACGGATACAAACCAATTAAAGCTTATGTATGTTTTCTTTCATACTAAATATTTATAAATAAATATTAATTTATAACTTATAATTAATTTATATACAAAGCTGTAAACGTAACCTACAATTATTAATATGTAATAACTACAATTCCGAAAATTAATAAATCAGGCGCCATCGGCACGGCCCCAAAGACGCTGGCTGTATCCTCGCAATATTAAAATGCCGATGCAGTGCGCTAGGAAGCCGCCAGGTTTTCGGTCTCCTGTCACGTCGACGTTCTTTTAGAAACTGCCGGGCATCTTTAAAGAACTTTACCCCACGGGCCAAGTGTCTCGACGGGTCGACTCGTCACCGAGACTCGTAAGTAAATAAAAATAATTAATATCATAATCCTTCCAAAATAACCTAAGCGCGACTCTATGCCCTCCTCTGTTTTCCACCCCTCTCACGCCACATTACCCTCGCGGGACTCTATTCGATAATATTCTCATTTTATTTTATTAAACCCCCAACCCCACGTTTCCGATTCAGCGGTGCTTTCATGCCCTTTGGTGAGATTTTGACACGTAATTTGTTGATTTAATGAACTATACGCTTAGTGTCGTCGGCAACTGTTGCTTGTTGTGGCTTGTTTTTGCGGTTCTTGTTTATCGATGTCTATATTAAAACGCGTACAGCAAATTTTCCTATTTTGACAACTGTTGTTACGCATAATTGTATATTCGCATACTTTATAACGCATACCATTGTATATTAATAGTTTTTACTATTTTCATACTTTTAAATCTACTCACCCAGTTTTGCAGGCTCAGAATAAAAGTTACAAGTTTTGTCTCTAATATAATTTAACCCGTGAACTAGAAATAGCAGTTCGTAATCGGTGGTCATGATGCTGTGGTCCGTTAAAGCCGAAACCAGGGGTCGGATACCAGTATTTTCTCCATACAAAATATCGGTATTCATTTGTTACGTTCTTGTCGTTCTTTGGTTTATTAATTCATTTTTTAATCGGACAATCTAAAAATACGAAATTATTACTTAAATACATGAGCCCTAAATAAAAAAAACATACGCAAAACGGTATTTCGGGGTTCGACGTGATAAGATAAGGTACGCACAAATCCTACTAATTTACGGTTCCAATAGTCATTTTTATATAAAAGTCATTAACATACAGACACGCTTAAGTACAACTTAATAATAGTGTTCACTAAACAAAAGCGCGGCAGCCCTGAAAGTTAGGTACCGAACTGCTAAGTGCGGCGTCGTATGCAGCTCGGTACCGACACACCCGCGTCTCACCCCGCAGCCCCGCACGATTGCTCTATCAAAACCGGTCCGTCGGTCGACTGTATTATCCTTAGACTGTGCTAGTGGGTAATAATTGTACCTAATAATGGTCAACTGATCAACCGACAACAATCAAGGGTAATATTTAAATACCCATAAGGTAGGAGTGTAGAAATTACAGGGTATACCGTGTATTTTTGTCATTATGGAGTGCATGTCACTGAGGGCTATAAATGCCGTTATTTGTTGTATGGCCATTACCGTGATTCCGGTATTGGCCATACAAGTAATACCGGTAAAAAAACATAGTAAATACTTCTTGTTCTGTCGTTTTCCTTTGAGAGAGTGAAAGAAAGAAAATAGTAATCGAACTATGATGCATTTTATGCGTGTTGTTCACAAATAGGTATTTCACTCATTCAAACGACAATGTTTTGCTAATAAAACCATATAAACATACATGATAACCTTTGCTTTTACTCCGATAGCATGAAAGTTATTTAAATATAGGCACTTATTTATCTTGTAATAGTGAGAATAGAGTGGATTTCCTTTGGATAATAGGATTTAAATCACAATTTTAATTATATTGACTATCAACATTTGGGGGGGGTTGTATCCCTGGGGGTCCCTATCTTTTACATTCTTGATCCAGATCAAGAATGTAAAAGATAGCTTTGCTGCGACTTCTGCACCAGAATTAATGGAATTATGTCTGTACTTAAAAAAATATTGACTCCTGATACAAACTTCCATCCCTTTTTTCACCCCCTACAGGGATGATTTCTGGGATTAAAACTAACATATGTCCTTTCCATGGTATCGGACTATCTTCATGCCAATTTTACAATTTTCAAGTAAATCGAATCAGTGGTTTAAGCGTTAAAAAATTACAGACAGACAAACAAAGTT
Organism: Eudemis profundana; assembly: GCA_947034925.1. Taxonomy (NCBI): domain Eukaryota; kingdom Metazoa; phylum Arthropoda; class Insecta; order Lepidoptera; family Tortricidae; genus Eudemis; species Eudemis profundana. Next base: position 4,188,683 of record OX344808.1, read on the forward strand.
ACTTTCGCATTTATAGTACATATATTAATTGTTTGGATGGAAGTGGACTGTTCCAATTTAAGTAGAAGCCAAGTACGCTGAAGTGGTATACTTCGCTTTTGTACGAATGCCATTTAAAGTAGAGGTGACTATAGTTTTGAATAGACCTCTGATTGTATATTATAACTTAACTATTTATATGTGTGCATGCTAACACCAATAAAATAGAATAACCTGAGTAAGTTATAAAGATACAGTTTGTTGTACAGCCAATTATGCTTCATAACTCTTTAATTTGGCAGGATTTCATGCAATGGAAATATGACCTATAGGAAGGAGGTGAGCTGTGTTGTACACAAAGTAATAATGAATATTGATAGTAATAAATAAACGAGAGACAGTGTATCGGAGGGCCGTGGCTGGATTGCAGTAGGATACGCAATTCAATATAAACCTAACGTAAAAATAGCGGTTCATCAATTTGATCACGTTACCATCCACAATGAGTTTAAAAGTTATGAAATTATTTGTGATCATTTTGATATTAGTTACTGTCATTTCAGTAACACAAGCGGCGTTTGTGGATATTAGTGAGTATTTATTTTTAACATTGAACGGATTTATTTACCTTTACCCCTGTGTAGGGTAAATGTCCTAGTATTAGACACGCTAATACCATACCGTCATCTCTATTCTTGATGTCAGTGATGTAGTGGCATTCAAAATGACAACCTACTGGGTCAGCATCAAGCTCTGGGACGTTTACCTTTTTTGTGTATTTATTTATTTGATTCAAATCTTGCGACAGCTTTTCAGCCTACTTTTGCGAAACCGATTCTTGTGAAACTTTGCACTGCACACGAGTGTGTCAAAGTTCATATAAAATTGTATTGATTACTGGAAGTGGTAGGGTGGAAAATGTATCTCACAAAATTATTCACCGCAATGATCACAACATACTCATAATGAGTCTTGATTTACAACAATTCGGATGTTGACTAAGTAATGTTAAATTTTACAACATATTATAGTCACATGGATTGGAAAATACTAAATTATCATAACACAAAAGAAATAAACCAAAAATGTATAAAAAATATAAAGTTATGAGACCACAAAGTTTAAAAAAAAACGATATTTTTTTATCGTCTTAAAGAAAAATTAAAGTAAATTTCGGAATGCTTAAATAACACTAAAAAAATAAATGTATGACAACTATATGCTTAAACGCACTTTTTCGTGCTCATAATGGCAAAATGCTATTTTTTCATACAACTTAGTACAGCGATAGAAGAGATGACGTCATAGGGAGGACCCGTTTTGTATAGAGCGTTTTCAATGCTCAGTGCGATCTGCTACTTTTGATTACAATTTGTGGCTGTTATAATCATACAAATGTATTAGGTGTCATATAGATATTTGTTCCTCACAAATAGTAGAATCGATTTACGACAGAAAAAAATCGAGTCAACAGGCGAATTATTCATAATGTCATCCAAAATAAATATCCCTATTCCAACTATTTATTTTCATATTTTCCATTATAACTATTTTTAACAGTATATTTAGTAAGAACATATATAATTTAAACATACCATACCCGATTTTTTTTTTTTAGAATCTGACAAACTCGCAACCCTTATGGGCATAGCGATTGTCGAACCAGGTCGCTAGCCGGACCACCCCGAGGGGTCGGACTGGATGGGTGCCGGGGGCGCCTGGGGTCGAACCAGATCACATTGTCCCGGTCTCATACCGGTATTGCATGCTCTACTCAAGCAGCATTGGCTGCCGTATATTCACTGCGATAGTGCCCACCTCCCTGTCGGGCCTTCCTAATCTTCCTATACCAGTTATTTATAGCTATACCGGTATCCCGGTACGGGCCATACAAGTAATACCGTATCAAAAGACCTACTTCCGATTAAGTTACTCGCCTTTACCAACGACTGTACCCCTTTCAGCTGACGAGCCATGCGTATCGAAGCCTTGTGACAGTAGCTGCCGCAGGATGGGCTGGGAGTTCGGCTACTGCATCACTGAAAGAACTTGTGGTTGCTCGTAAGTACCAATAACCCGTTCACAGTTCGATATCCTTAAATAGTAAAAATAATTAAAGTAAACGTCCTAGTGCAGTGATTCCTAACTTTTATTGCCACGTCACCCACAGGTCCCCTCTAGATTTGTTATCATTACCGCTCCAAAAAATTGGTAATATAGACAAGTATGTGAAAGCACTGAATGAAAAACGACTTAATATGAGTATTACCCCTGAGAAAACTTAATTTTACCCCTAAAGGGGTAATTACCCGCAGGTTCGGAACCACTGTCCTAGTGTTTGACACGACTTATGCCCAATAGTCGACACCCCCGTTATCTCTATTGCTAATATTGAACATTCAGAATGCCTACCTTAGATATGTAAATTATTTAAGAACAAACTGCATATATTTACGTGATCCTGATTAGTGACTTTAAGATAGGTACCTAAATATGCCAACGGGGCCCGTTTATCTATATATTTATTTATACCATGTAACAATCAACCTAACTCTAGAGAAATTAGGATTCATTAAAAAAAACTTATTTGTTATATGTTCTCTAAAAGTTAGATTAATTTACCGACCTATTGAAAAATGTAAATATTATAAAGTTTGATCCGGAAAATCAATAAGAAATCTCTTGCTTTTATTAATTAAGATCTTTTTTTACAGAGGAAAGCATGCACCGTAGTTTCGTTCCTGCATAAACAATATCTAATATTATCATAAGTACATAAAATAGATCACAGGAACAGCATTATGTACAAGATGTTGAAATCAGGAATCAACGCGTTATAGAATTAATGAATAAAACTTTGATCAAAATTTGTTCTTTTATTATCCTTTTAAAGCTAAGCAAATTGTGTATATGAATATCCCGCTATCCAAATCCACTAATAACAATTGAAGGATTTTACCAACGTCCGCATCTGCATCCATGGATGTAAGATAACAGATAAGTTTCAGAATATCCGCATCGCGGCCACAGATGTCAAAAAAACCGCATCCGCATAATCCCTGGCAAATAAGATAAATAAAATAAAGTAAAATTAGGCAAGGCAAGTAGGCCCTCAAGGCACAGTGAACTCTGTAGAACAAGCTCACTGGACAAAATTATTTTTGTAGGTTTTTAAGCATATTTATGGTTATTAAACATATATAAACGTTTTTTAATGTGTTTTGTGGATAATTGGAATAATTGAGGGGGTCGGGTTAGATTTATCAAAACCAAATATTGTAATCCGTTCTATTTTACTAAAATAATAAAACCAAGAATTCCAAAAAAATCCTATATTAACAATAAATTACAAAAATATCATTAACTAATTGCTATTCATTAAAAAAAAATCATTAATTAATTACTAACCATAAAATAAATTGTAAATAAATAGATAACTAATTAACTTAAAAGAAGAACAAGAAGGTGACAAATTATCGAGGACCTCGTTTTCAGCCAAAACTAAACGTTCAGCAGTTTTGTCTAAAATTGCCTGAAGCTTGATTTCAACACGCGATTCGTCCACAACAATTTGTTCTTCAGGGGTATAACACTCACCTTTAGCTTTTGTAACACAACTCAATGATGGAAAAAAATTATGCCCAAATTTGATGCTCCACTTCCGCGAGTTCTTATAAGTATTTACCGTTAACCTATTGTCTATATAATACGCTAAAGCTTCTTCACCATTCATGCACTTGCTATCACACATAGTTTTCTTCTTTGTACTCTTTGATCGGTCATTTGGGCTGTCAACAACTTGCTTTATATTACGTGCCACATTTGCACTACCTGATAAACGTGCCGATACTTCGGCGGCATATAATAACTCATTCGAACTACGAGTTTGTACAAGATCATCTATACGTCGACGTTTTGTTTTAGGACAAGATTTCGAAAATTCGGTCTGGGGCCTTCCGGGACCTGGTGTAGCTTCCGAGGATGTGGATGGCAGGGCAGGACACATAGACACCTTAAATGATAAATCTTCTCCACGAAGCCACTCATTATTGCTCTCAAAAAAACGTTGTCGGCATCTACTGCAACTTTCCCACTTTTTAAGAATTTTTGAAGAAAATCGTGATATTTCAACCTTGATATCCCTTATCGAGCTTTCAGTCGCTCCACTCAAATCACATTTGGCCGAAACTAGCTTAAACAGTTCATTATTTCTTGTTTCCTTTGCATGAGACAACCATGCATTGCAAAGGTCCATTCTCGATACAGAGACGTGCATATCTGGAAAAAAAGACATAAATTAATTTTGTGCAAAAATGAGCAAGCCATTTTACTATCATATGAAAGAGCGTAAAAATAGGTATCATATTTATAAAAATCTCCGCGGGGACAAGTGGGGACATGTTGATTTCAGACCGATAAACTTTAAGTTAGGACTAAAAATTTCTACAACTCCAACATTCTGCACCTGTATTGTCTATGAAATGGGGTCTTATTTAAAAGTAACAGTTACAGAATATTTTACTTACCCTGAAGATTAGAATCCATCACAAAAATAGAAGTTTGAACTTTGTAGAAACGCATACAACGATAAAGGGTCAAGAGCTATTACGCAAATGAATGCACTAACAATTGACTGTTGTCTTAAGAAGTGACCCTTATCATTCATAAATGGAGGGGTGGGGGAAAAAATAACACATGCCGATCTTAATGTATGGGTATTAGGTATAATTAGTGATAATGAGTTTTGAGATAATGAGTGGTGGTTTTTGTCCACTTAGCTTGTTCTACAGAGTTCACTGTGCAAGGGCTCTTTTACATGTCTCATATCTTCTTTTCCTTTGGGTAGATATTTCTTTTAGATAGAATAACTTGTTGTCCATTCTTGCCACATTGGTTTACAATCATCATCATCACAATACTTATAAAAGAGACTCAATATGGTAACATATCACTGGACCTGTTCGCTCCCCATTTAATTTGATCACTTCTGTCTGATTATAGCCCGAATGGCTGATTGCAGAAAGAAGCTGTATATAAAAAATCATCATCACAATTTAAAAGCCTTGCTCTTGTAGGTGGAGTAGACGCCATTTTGTGCGGTCCGAAGCCATGCATTTTAGGTCCTGGTACGGCACGACATTGACCTTTTCTTTGAGCTGTTGCACAAAGTTTCTCCAAGGTCTGCCTCTCCCTCTCGTTCCTTCAATTTTTCCTTCTAGAATTGTCTTAAAGAACATATCGTGTTTACAATACAATGTATAAACTTGAGACTGGCTGAGCTAGCACGGTTCACACTTGGCTGTAACGTCGCCTTTCGCGCGACAGAGCGTGACCTGGCGCTTTTGCACTATATTGAATACCTATAGCCGCCATCAGATACATCTATATACTACAGAGTGCTCATAAATATCTGAACATAACGCCTAACGAACTAATGCCTTGACAATACAGTCGTGTTCAGATATTTATGAGCGCCTTGTTTGCTCAGATGTATCTGATGGCGACTGTACAGTCGCCATCAGGTATATCTGAGCTGTCAGTGTATTCATAAATATCTGAACACGGCTCTATTTTCATAGCATTAGAGCCGTGTTCAGATATTTATGAGTACACTGACAGCTCAGATATATCTGATGGTAACTGTACAAGAAAATCAGGTGTGTTCTTCCCGAGACTGACAATGACGACCTCAATTGACCTCAGACATGCTGACGTCATAAACTTGATATATGTTGCCGTTTTGTGAAAGTAAATCATACCATCGAAAACTTTTAAAAAGTTTTGAGATGTAAAGTTAAACCAAGTCAGTACCCTCCGGTACTGACTTGGTTTAACAGAACTCGATTTCCTCCACGGTTAAATAATAGGCAAGTCGGTTGAAATCGAGATCAAGAGTGGTCTTCCTTTAATTATTACATTACAATCCATTATTTTCAATTTGAACTGCAAAACTAATTTTGTAATCGCATGTATTTGTATAGGATTACAAACTTATGTGTGCAGTTGTGACTGAAATTACAACATATTTAGGTTTTTAAGGACTTGAGGAGATGAGTAAAATGCGTTTCTTCACTTATTTACTTCTATAAAGAAAAGGAATATTGAGATATAGCCAACACGAACGGCGACCGACAAAGGCAGCCTCCAGAGGCCCCCGTTCGTGTTGGCGGTAACTTGTGTAAGTAGTTACGGCTGCACAGAACAAAAAGCACACAGGTGAGTGTCACCAACGAAGTTGCCAAGCTATAGTAATAGTTTGTTTTCTCCCGAATAAACAAATAACATGTGAAAACAAATAATTTCTCGGGCCGGTACCTTATTCCATAATTGAATATGGGTAGAACATATTCCTAAATTATGGAAGTCTTAATCAATGGCAACATTAACGCGACATCCGCAAATCTGATTTCGGGACGAATGCATACCTACCAGTACCTGGTTTTCTTGTACCATGATTGAATAGAAAGCCATAGGTAGTTTTTGTAGAGCAACATAGTGTCACGCGTCACAGTTGAGTTAGAGGTTGTAATTCAATACCGGTATTACATGTATGGCTAATACCGTTACCAATATTTGTCATACCAATTACAGTAACGGTATAGGTCACACAAAAAACCGGTAAAAGCATTGGCCATACAAAAAATACCGGTATTGCAATGTTTACTCGTAACCTTCTTACCCGACTGCGGCGCAGCCCAAAGTTTATGTGTTTAACCTGTATGTATTTATGTATGTATGTATCTCCGTTCCTATGTTCGCTCGTAACTACTCAACGGCACAACCGATTTTAATAAAATTCTAATGATGTATCATTTAATCATACACCATTAGATTCGTCTTGATGGCACGAATGTCACTGGGTATGAAGTTCGTTAAAATAAACAAAATTGCGGATATTATGCACTTTTAAAATGCACCGCGGTTGGGTTTTTTTTATTAAAAATATTTAGTTATTATTCATGCGTAAATATCTCTCGCAAGTAATCCCCGAGCAGAAAACTTGTACAATCAGCACCGCAATTCGCACTACAGTTCGAAATTCGTACAAAATTGCTTCGCATAAATTAAGAGCCATTGTTCGCAATCGGGCGATTTAAATAAAAGCAGAGATAAGGCTTGATGGATGTAGATTCATGATAAATTTATACTTGTAAATCAGCGGGCCTTTGCGCCATGAATTAATGCCGGGTGTCTTTGGCTTTGGGCGTCGTCGCATTTGGCAAAAAAATATGCCAACACTTTTTTGAAAAATGCCAAGTTTCTAAGAATTCAAAGTCGAAGTTCTGTATTCTTCATTTAAGCATATTAAAATGCACCTACGAATGTTAAAAGAAGTCGGCATCAGACAGCGCCTATCAACCACAGTGGGGTCACACATTTTGACCTTCTTCAGCAAGGGCCGCGACCCGACTTGCCCCAGGATTAACTTCACTCCGACCTTGCTCGGGCCTAGCTAAGTTTCTTGCCGGAGTCTTCTTAACTGGGCTAGGTTTAGCGAACCGGCAACTAAAACTCCCATTCGTTCGATTCACACACTCGCTTAGACAGGTTGATCCGCTTAAACCTTCCCGCTGGTCCGCTGCTCACTTTGAGGAATCAGTGTAAGTTCAAGGTGGCCCTGGCTTAGCGTCCTGGTTCGACCCCAGGCGCTTTGGCCCCCCCTAGCGGTGACCTAGTAGCTAGTCCCGGTCCACCTTGAGAGGGTGAAAAAAAGACTTTATGAATGTACCCGGATAGCTGCAGTCGCCCGAATGGCGTCGAATTACCAAGATCATCACTCATCGTGATTCACAATGATGACCTCGACCGCTCTAGCAAGAGTCACCCCCCAGCACAGGTTTTATTCAAGCAATAAAAAATCCTCATGCTCCCGTGCCTGTACGTCCTGGCCGTCAGTAAATACGTGTGGCAGAATCTGCACACTCACCCTACAAACGCAGACCACTACAACTCCAACACCAGGAACCACCACAACCTCTATACTCCCGCCAGGAGACTAGCCAAGTCAAACAAATCCTTGAGAGTCATGGGTCCAAAAATATATAATGCGATTCCACAGAACATGAAAGGTGCGCCTAGCACTCATTCTTTTGTCGCAAAACTAAAGCAGCTAATAATATAAATGTTATTGAAATACCTATATTATGACGTGTAAATGGAAAAAGTAAGATTTTTCATCACTAGCAATATTTTGCATATGACTTAGGATATCATTTATAAACATCATTTTTGAAAATAAAGTGAAAAAGCAATATTAAGTAGATTAAAGCAGTAGTAAGTAGATTATACAGGGTGAATTTAGACCAAAGGACCGTGAACAAGTATTTTACGTCAAATCCTAAGCCCCAAGCGGCGTGGATGGCTAAAGCACTAATTAATATAATTAGCGCGAGCAGCACGCGTGGCTGCGCTTGATGACAGTTGAATCGCTGTGCAGTTTACCCGATTACCCGATTAGTTCGGCTTTTAGTATTTTTGTCCTGAAAAGCGGTTGTGGCAGCTCCCTATCCCAAATTAATACAAAATTAAAAGTTTCAAAACTTCAAACGAACCTGTTCGATAACAAATGCATGAGTTATTAAGTATAAAAATACCCAAGACAATGTTTTGTTAAGGAAATTAAGTAAACGTAAGATACCTAAAAAAATGTTTTGTTAAGAAATTAATATTTATCAATATTCATTTCAAATCTTCGATATTACACTAATCTGTGTTAATTTAGGGTAAGGTTGTTGACGGTGCATCCCTGAGGGAAACCTATGTCTAGCCGTCTTTTGGCTCATGATTAGGGCATGCAATACCTACTTGCATGGGCCAATACCGGAATCCCGGTATTAGCCATACAAAAATTAATAAACACCGACATTGCATGCCCTACTTACTCAAGATGACACTGTTTAGGTATTTTGCTTTGACTACGTATTAGACAAAACGTTATTGAAACTCACACAAACTTCCGTGGATTGTTTTAAAGATCCGTATATCAAAACGAAAAAGAACAGACTCTTTGTTGTCCGTCTGTCTATCCGTACAGGGTGATTTGTAAGACGTGGGCGAAACCATTCCTACGGATTCAGTATACGTTAATGGATAGTTTACTATCATATTTAAGTGCACCACCCACATCGTTGTTCCTTTCTTTATACTTTTTTAATGACAAAATTATTCTCTATAACCCTGTTCACTGTAAAAGTAAGATAATTTTTTTTTTAACTATTACAACACTTTGATTATGAAGAAAGTAAATTGTGATTGTCATTTTGGCAATGTAAACTTTTAAAAACATTCACAGGTAAAGCAAAACCTTGGTACTAGATGAACGTATTATTTGTAGATGGAAGTCGCAAATCATTTAAAACTTTTTGTCTTCAACACCAAAAATAAGGAACGTTAATCTTACGGAACAAAACGGTTGGTACGGAATATTAATTACCTTTTAATTTACTGAATCCACGGGGTTCATCCTCCTCACATGTTCCGAATCACCCTGTATATTTTTGTCCACTGCATACATAATTGATTTCCTAACCTCATCAATACGCAAATCCGACAATATCTGTTCAACAGCTGATTACAGGGAATACAGGGTGGCATTGTAGTTACGGGCAGTGTTAACCGCATCCGATAGCCAATGCTATCTGAATTAATCCTTGCGGTGAACCGACCGCGGCTACACCGATAATTGGTACTTGAGGTAACTTGTTGCTTGCACTAGTCCTATTAACCGAGCCGACAATGTGTTTATGGTTTTAGCATACCTTTAAAACAGTAAATCTGCACCTTTAGGGCATTTTATTTAAGGCGATTCGAATCTGTCGGTTTTTCATACAAACATGTCATAATGAGAGCCATTGTTTGCTTCCACGGCATTAGTTATGTTTAGAATATGTTTTTTCTGCTCTCTAGCAGGAAAGCGTCACCTTGCCGGCCGCTGCGCTAAACAAAGATGCCGCTTTCTGGCTCCGTCGAACAGAAAAATAGTATACAAACCTTGGCCAGTAAATAAGAAAGCCTCAGACCACATGTTTGTCATCACATTACATCACATTTGTTTTGTATAGTAAGGGCCCAAAAACAGGCCCCTGTGGAACACCGCACCGCACCTGCAACCGGCGCGTTCTCTGTGCTCCCCTCGTGTCATAGAGTACTACTACTTTGTCGATTTTTTTCTTGGGCAGTACGCATACTCTACTCCAGCATAGAGATCACACGGAGGTTCCGCCGCTAGCGTCGCTGCTGTCGTCCATTAGACTGTGCGGTAGGTTCGTACTACTCTTACTGCGATAGCGCTCTGACTCCTTTGAGGCCTTCTTAGGGCGGCTTTATTCTGAACGGTGATAACGGTGCGTCAATCCACACGGGGGCCATACAGAGCCATGCTAGGCAGGACATCGGCATTGGCTGTTGGGCCCTCCAATATTAGTCAGCAGCCGTTCCAACGGCGGTCGATAAGCCTTGAGGCAAGGCTAGCGAAGTGTTCCTGGAGGATGGCCGTTCGCTTTGTGCTTACGAATCGGAATCGCACGCACACCTAAACAAGTTTATTTTCCTACTAAGTACGAGCAGCACGCACACATTGACCTGACCAACCAGCGTTAAGCAACCTGGCCCACTAGAGGTGCTTCAGTTATTTGCTAGCGAGGCTACGTCCGGCTATCTATTTTAAGGTCCTTGGTACAGTCGAGTTCATCATTATCTGAGCAAAGATTGGATCAAAAACATCTGAACAAGATTCTATTGTCAGAAGCATAAGAACTAGATATTTTTGATCCGTTCTTTGCTCAGATAATGATGAACTCGACTGTACAAACACAGTATAGATACGGTTTATAACTCAGGTAACTGGTTCAGGTTCTGCTTAGCAATTAAAAAAAAACCTCATGTCAAATTGAAAGAAGCACACCGATTTTATCGTTTTTTCTCACGCTCTCAGTAGGTAAATACATTGATTAACATTCGCTCACAGATACGACGAGGCTTTGAGTTCCGTTTTAATCCCCTTAATAACTGCTTTTCATTATTCAAACCAACCTTGATACATAAAAGATGAAAGCATTTCCGACCTTCAACCTGTCTACATTTTATCCCTTTAGTTTTGCCTTATCCACTTTCCATATTCGAGTCATTGTAAAATAGACTTTATTGCTAAAGGGATAGGAGTGCTGGTAAGTGCAGAAGTTGGTACAAGAACTATACTGACATGTCCAACCACGGAGGGTTCATAAAACCCCGATGAGGCTTCATTGTTTAGGACCGTTTTTGGCGATAAAGCGTGCGACTACGCATTTGTTTTTTATATGGGCGTTTTGTCGTCACGTTTTTCTGGCGGCGCTTCTTCTCACCAGAAGGTCATTACCCGAAGCGCTTCGACCTAGCGTTCAGGCCCCCACCTAGTCCGATTCTATCGAGGTGGACCGGGGCAAGGTGACCTGGTTCGACCCCAGGCACCCCCCGGGACCCCACCCAGTCCGACCAAACTCAGGGTGGTCTGGCTAGCGACCTGGTTCGACCCCAGGGAACGCCACGGCCAACCACCCGGTCCGACAATCGCTACGCCCAGGTATGGGTTACAAGTTTGTCAGTTTCAACAAAACCCGAAGCGCCAAAAGAAAAGAATAGAATTGGACATGTAAAAGACAAGCTCAAGCTTGCTCCTCCCATGACCCGACCATGCTTGGATTTGTCTTTACCGTCGCTAAAAGATGTGTTGTTAATTAATATAATTAACATTTAATTTACAATCATCGGTTTAGATGATGAAGAGGAACTTTCGCTTTCGGTAAGGCTTATCCGCGGCATAAAATTATTTTGGGGAATAGAAAGTAGTATATGTCACATTCTTGTACTTTAACTATTCTTAAGCAAACTCAAAATAACGTTTAAATCAAATTCTGCGAAAACATATAATGTATCGTTCACAAAAAAATAGGTTAGGTAGATAAGACGATTCCAAATGATTTTCAATCGAAGAAAAAGATAAAACGACAAAGTACTAAAATTAATTTCCCAGTCTTTATTTCCTGAAAAATATATTATTTAACTAACGACAGCTCCAAGGTAAGATAAGATAGGATATTTCTAAACCAGCGAGCTTTCCCAATTATAATATTAGTTGGATTGAAAGTAGGAAGATAATGATGAATACAATTACACTTTATTGCACACCAAAAGATAAATTACAATGTAAACTTACATAAAAACAGTGGTCATAGGCGGTCTTATCGCTAAAGAGCGATCTCGTCCACGCAACCTTTAGGTAACGGAGTTATACATTACCCTCCTTTGTGTCGCGCAGTCGGGTAAAACGGCAGCCAAGTGGAGACGGTGTTTTATTACCGCCCCAAAACCGCCGCGGTTTCAAATAAAGTGCGTGACACAGAAGAGTCATTAGAATTAATGGAACACCCGCAACCGATTAGACGACGGGATCAGGCAACTCATTGCTACACGGTTTAGTGGGAGCAAGTTTCGAGTTCAACTGAAATTCTATCTATTCAGTATTTTGCCCATTTACCCGAATAAAGAACGCGTGCAATGGGTTGGCAATGGCAATTGATGGCTATTGCTAGATGAGTATTGGTTTAATTAAACATTCAAATAAGTTTCCGTCAAAAAATATATTTTTGAGACACGGTGTTAGGTGCAGCCAAAAAATAAATGTATCTGGAAGGTCTATCTTGCTTTGTATATTATATGTGTCATTTCGCGGGTACTTTATGGACGTTGTCGCTTGCGTGGTATCCAACTACTTAATATGTATCCAACTAAATAATTAAGATAGAATATATATTAGGCACAAGCGACAACGTCCACAAGGTACCTTTAGCCGTGGAACGTCACATATATTGTTTGCAGTCGGGGGACCTTTTGTTTTGGAATTGTCTCTAATAGGTCCCCCGACAGCAAATAAAATATAATATACAAAGCCAGAAAGCGTCCAGATACATTTATACATTAGTTGGTAGAATAGAATAATTCCTTATTTTCACTAGTTGTTTGTAACTTTTAAGTTCGCTTTTATCCAAGGCAATAATGATGTTTTTAATTTTTTTAATAATTATTTGCTGAAATAGTGCCGTATCTTGCTTATATTAAGTTAATGTATTAAACTTGAATGAAAATCTTTACATAATTTGCAAACATTAACCTGTTCTGAGGAGTAATGTAATTTTTTTCACAATATGATGCCTTTCTAGTAGTAAGATGATAATCCCTACGACTTATTTATAATAATTTAATAACTTATTGCGTTTTGTTTATTACACTATGAAATTCTACAAATAGTATATGCAGAAGACATTTTTGATAACAGCGGCATCTAGTAGCGGATAGCAGAACTGTTACAATCTTGGGGTACACTCAATGGGAATCATCTGAGTGCTCTTCTAGGCTTCGTTAGTTCTACAATAAACACAGAGATGGCGCTTCTTAAGATTAATTATAATAGCTTGGTTTTGACAGAGATTAAGTAAATAATAACAAAAATAACGAAATTTTACTTTTTATACATATATATTGTAAAAAACCTACGTAGAAAAAATAAAGATATACCAAGGAGACGAAAATAAAAACAATGTTCTTTTATTTATCGTACGAGTAGGTATGTAGTCAGGTAAAATGTGAATGTTCTAATGGTTGGTTTTCAGGTATCATTCACTTATGGACATGGATGGAAGGGAGGAAAATAAAAGTATTCTTATGTGTTTTAATGCGTAATAAATTTAATTATTGCTTCCGGTATTTACAGAGTGTGAGAAATTAATACCTTACATATCTTATCAACTAATCGAATTATAAAAATATTTATAATGTACTTTTTAAATAAATGAGTCTTATAATACTTGCGAGTTTCATCAGACATTTTGGATTTTGGTCCTGAATATTTATCAGCAAAATATTTTTTTAATTATTTACTAGGTAGGATTTTTTTTATTACTTACTATTTTTTTCTCTTCTAACGAAGGATTATTCTGTGGTTCTATTCAAGTGTACCTAAATTTATAATTAAGGAGATACTCAAATCAATCATAACAAAACAGACAATTTTTTTTGAATCATAAGTAGTTAAAATTACAAATTCAGTGGGTTTCCAAAAATACAAGATATGATACCCAGTCGCCGAATTTATAATAATATTTACTTTTATGTTACAATAAATTTATATTAATTACTTAAAAGCTTAAGTCAACTTCCCTGTTTCAATACAACCCCTATACATTATGTAGGTTTTATAACGTTAAATAAGTTATTTTTATCATACCTACTATTTATGATGCAATGTGATATGTCTTAAAATGCACCAGTGAGTATCTAAGAACAATTCATATTCAACATACCTTTATGCCCCAGTATAAAACGTTTATAGCCGTAACAGACTGAATCTACATCAAAGTGTAGGTATTCAAATAAATTCAAAACTGAACAATATAGGGCCCCGATGACTATTAGTTTTTCTTTTGAAATTAAATGTTAGTTATTGTATATTAACGACTTTGACGACAAATAATTGACGACCTTTAGGTACTCCGTGTGTGACGAAAAATGATTTGGTGTAAGTTGATTTTAACTTGACAAAGTATGGGAATACCGCCGGTGAACTTATAGTCAATAGGGCTCTAAGCTACGTGATGATTGTGGTGACGATTTACTAATGTATGTATATCAAAGCCAAGTTAAGTAACAGTAAGTGTAAAGTTTACAAATCATTACATATCTAACGCAACTAAACATGATACAAAGAACGCCTTCAAAATAAAACTTTAAAACTCATTTACCCAGTTCAATAATGCATATTATGCCTATGATCTTATGCCTGGTTTTGTTTCTACCTATAGTCTCTCGTTTCCTTTTATAAATGTGGGACATAAAGGTGTTGTATACAATTTAGCACAAGTGTAACTCGTAACTTAGGGCTTCGAAGCATTTGCTACTTTCTGCGCCGTATTTTCCATACTTCTTAAATACCTATTTAATGATTCTGACGTATTCTGAATAATACTCAGGCCCAGCCTGTATTTAAATTCTATTAGCCGTTTAAGAAATGTGAAAATACTTCCTTCTTGATTGAGGGGTGGATATGTTATTACTTCTGGGTAAATAGTAGGCCGAGGTCTTGATGTAGTTGAAGCTGGGGCTTTAGTTTCTGAAACTGGTGTAGGAGGCATTGTTGAAGTGGTTTCTGATTTAAGTTCAGTTGTGGTTTCAGTCATTAAGTTTTTCGCCGTAGTCGTCTCAGTTTTAGCTTCGTTTGTGTCGGTTTGTTCTGTAACTTCTGTTGGACTGTTTGATGAAAACACTTCGTACACTCTAAAGGCTTTAGTTGTGACGTCCAATTCGTTTGACATTTCAGTTACAGCTGTCGGCTCTTGCGGTTCTTGCTTATTGCCGTTAATTGGAAGGGTTGACACGCTCTCAACCACGAACTCGTTTTTTTCAGTAGTCACTGGAGCGTTGGTAGTGGTTTTTGCTTCTTCGGTGGGATCTACAGACACTGCGAATACAGAAACTACTTCTTCTTTTATTTCTGCTGTTTTGTTTTCAGTTTCCGTTTTGGTTGACTCCGTAGGGACTGGTACGTTTTTTACCGTTAATCCTAGCGCTTCGTCTATTTCGTTGCTCAAAAATACATCCTTGTTGCTCTCTTTTGCGGCTTTTAGGATGTCCTCAATTGAACCAGTGATACTACGCTTTTGGAAAACTGGGCTCCTCTTTTTCCTATTTAAATTTCTAGGACCATGTTCCGGCACCACAGCAGGGGTAGCTGAATCTGACAGCTCCTTGGGAACATTTCCTACTACAAACTTATTGTCAACGTTAGCCTCTGCTTCGCCTGTATTCTCATCATACTTAGTATCGTCGGGTTGCTCAGGATCATTATTGGACCCTAAGTACATTGAAGTCGGCGGATATGTCATTGGATTGCTTGTAGTTGGTTGTTCGCCATAATATTGACCTTCAAAGGGGTACACTGGTTTGAAATCCGAGTCAGCTGATGGTTTGACGCCGTATACAACAGCATTAGATGCATCACTTCCATAGGATGATATTCCTGACGGGCCCGTTTGAGGTGCTGCGTAGATGGGCTCTACTGCGGGGTAAGAGGGAGTGTAGGCCGTTGGCCCTTTATCGTATGTGTATTTACTTTCAGTAGTGTATACGTGTCTTGTCTCATATTGCGGTTGTTGCGGGCTATAGTTGACGGGTTCAGAGTACACAGCGCCGTGTGCAATGCCGGTTTTTTGCTGTGGATAGCGTATGTTATAATTGGGCTCATAGCTACTTGTAGATACGTGGCGATAACGTATATCTTGTTCCTTCTTCACTGGGTACGGGTTTCTGTTCATGTGAGTAGTTTGGCCAGCATAGGGATTTAGCTTATGTTTGGAATGAGCCGGCATTCCTGCAAGTACTGTGCCAAGCATTTCTTCTTCAGCTTGTCCATTCCCATCACTAGCGTATTCTTCTGCGTTATGTTTGTACAAATCATCTTTCTTATCAACTTCAAAGGTTCTTCTTACCGGTGTTGCGAAAGGATACAAGAAATAGCTAGCTATTCCAACCAGGCTTGCTAAACCTATCACTCCAACACCTACCGATGGCATTACTTCCCTAGATAAGTAATTGTAAATCTGTGTTGTGACGCCTGTGACATCTGTAGGTTTCTTTGATGGTTTGTGGGATTTGGTTTTATTACTAGTTTTAATTTCACTAACGGCTGTATCACTTTCCGGCTTTGGTTTGGATGTCTTGCGCTTCTTTGTTTTCTTTTTCTTACTAGAACTGCGTTTAGGTTTCTTTGTAGTGGACGCAGGAGTACTAATTTCTAGTTCAATTTCTTGTTCTTTCGGCTCCATGGGTAATAAAGCAGATTCATTTGTCACAGGTACTTCTGTAGTGGTCAGTTTGTGCTTATTCTTGTTCTTTTTCTTTGTCGGTTTTGAGGTTACTTTGATTACTGGGAGAACTGCAGTTGGTTTAGTGACAACTTCTTTTCTCGTCGTTGAAGGTTCTGTTGTTGAAGCAACAGCAGTTGTTGTAGGAGTTGTTGTACGTTGAGTTGATGTACTTTTGTTTTTCTGAACATTGGACAACACAGTATCCTTTATCTTATTGTACACATTTTCATTTATAGCTGATCCACCAGCTACTAAGTCAGACTTATTTGTGCTTCCGATTATCGGACGTTTAGCAAGCGGTGCTTTGTTAACCTGAGGACGCTTTGTCTTATTTTTAGAAGGCACTGGTTTTTGCTTTTTGATATTGTCATCGACCTTGGTAGGTTCTGTAGAAGATGTCACATTTTCTTTGTTCGTTGGATTACTCAGAAGAATCCAGGTCGAAATACCTTCATTGGATGTGGATGATTCATTAGAAGCTTCATTCACTTTGTTTTCGGATTCCAACTCTTCCATTGTAACTGGTACAGCGACACCCGCATGGGTATTTTCCACAGGTTCTTCTCCATTTTCATGCCTAGTTTTTATTTTATGTTTTTGTGCTAGTTGATTTTTAAGTTTTGGGGGTATTCTGGTATCAGTCACGATGGGGGTAGGCCCTGATGAGTTGGAAGGGTTTTCTAGCAGTTGACTAGCGACCATCTTGATGGAGTCACCAATGCCCGAACCTTTAGTCTTGACATCTCTGGAAGACGTGTTAGTGGTTACTTCTTCTTTTGTCGCGTTTTCTGGTGTATTTTGGCTGGTAGTCCTGAAATTGAGATGGGTATAATATTAGTGAAGATCATAATAAATGTTCTTATAAATCGCCTAGAGACTGCAATACGGCCACATCCCAAAAAAAAAATTTTTGAGATCTGGCCGTATTGCGGTCACTAGGCGAAAAATGCGTATTAGTTTTTTATTACATTATTGATGTATTAATTTAATGTGTACAAGAAAATTTTGCATAATATATTGTATGAAAATAGTAAATATTTAATAAAAATAGTTTTCGATGAATTATAAAGCGGCTAAATTTTGTCATTTAAATGTGTTTGATACAGGTGAATAATATTAACAACAACAGAAAAAAATAACTTAATCATAATATAGTCATAGTGGCTAATGATAAAAATCTTTTTTTATAAAAAAAATAACATTGTTGTAAAACAAAACGTCTTTAAATGTAAGTAGCAATTTTTTGTATTAAGATGGATTCAATAAAACAAACATTATGAAACCTTTTCAATATATTAAAAGAATTATAACCTAACTCATAATCTATAAAAAAAACAATCCTATCTATTATATACAAAATAAAACTATAATTGTATTAGTATCCAAATAAAACATAAACTTAAAGTAATTTATGCTTTGCAACGAAGCATAACACTATATACTACTTGTAGATGTTACCCCACTATTCCCTCTAAGGTACAGTCGTGTAATTCAAAACTTCACCCTTAATCTCGTCTCTAATATAATTGACCCGTGATCTAGCATTAACAGTTCGTAACCGGAGCGGAGGTCAGGCTCCTGTGGTCCTTCAAAGTTGAAGCGACGGACGAACCGACATACTGAGACGTAATAGGGGTATTACGAATTGTTATTACGAGTTCACAGGTAATTAATGATGAAGCTTACTGGGCGGTGAATTTGGAATTATTTTAATGAGGTTTAAAAAATGTATTTCCAGTCCCATTCGCATACATTTCTAAGAATAACTCAACGTTTACTTTACTTAGATACCGGTATATTCATTTAACGTTAATAAAGTCATATATTATTATAAGGCCTAAACAACAATTTTTTTTTTAATATATACTTTCATTTTTAGTCCAAAAAATACTTTGAAAACATACAAAACGGATTAATATTCTTACTTGAAATTAAATAGTGTGTATAGATAGTCTCTATAAATATAATGCTTACATCTAAGATTAGTACATTACACAACTAGGGTGGTAAAACAAAGAAAGACCGAGATCGCAGAAGTTTGCGGCCCGAGCTGAAAGCGAGGGACGTAAATATGCGATCAAGGGCTTTCATTATTACCTCCCGTGTTCTGTACATCATTTTATGTCTACACTTGGCCAGAAAGCGGCTTTTTCCGTACGCACAGCGTGCGGAAAAAGTCACTTTTTGGCCAGGTGTGGCATAAAATTAATTTATGGACTTTCTATGAATCTGATAAAAAAACCTTTAATACTAAATGTTATTTTTTTATATTTATAGCTTTTATTCTAATAGCTATCACTATAACAAACATCAATATAAATATAATAACATAATTTATAATATATTATATGAATACTGATATATTGGCACGAAAAAATATTATTACACACAATGCATACCTTACTCAAACATAAGTTTCCCATAGTCTTTAGGTATTCGATTATTTTGCATATCTGATCTGTTTTAAAATAGTACATTGTGTATCAAGGGCGGTAGGTAAGGAATTACAAACGAGTGTTTGTTACAAGGCCGAGGCGAAGCCGAGGGCTTTAATAACACGAGTTTGTAATTCCTTTACCGCCCGTGGCACACACAATGTTTTTCATCACACTTGTGAGGAAATCTAATTAAAATTAACCTTACTTAACCTAAATAAAATTGTAAAACTGACAGTGACATTAGTGACATATCCATAGACAATGCGCAACGTTCGGAAACCATAGCGGTACATACCTAAAACGGTTGATTTTATAATTGCAAAATACTGAAATACACTATTGAAACATTTAATTAATGTTACAGAAATATGTGTTTACATGTATTTGCAATACCAGTTCTCTTTAAATAAATATTTCAGTGATAAAAGTTAAAAAAGTAAGTTGGCGTTTCCTTTGAACATGACAAATAAGAGTAAAACAGAACCAGCGTTTCAAATTTAAAAAGAAAACCATTACGCCCTAGGGCGTAATAGTTCATTTACGGCCCGCAAAACCTACGTGTAATGCACCATTTTCGAGCAAGTGTGATGAAAAATAATTTACACTTCGTAACTATTCAGAAAAAAGTTTTTTATTCTCGCGTAGGAGGGATCAAGGTAGGACTTTAAATTAAACATATTAGATATTAGTGTGTACTCTTCAATTTCCTGTCATTGTCTTAATTTTACAGATAGTTAGTCTACAGTAAAATTACTTCGTATCTGATCAATAAATATATATATTCTTCACAGCTGGTGTGAAGTGAAAAAGTAAATTTATTTTCGCATTGTAGAAACCCTCGCTTTACTTTGGATTTAAATTACGCCTTCGCCGTAAATACATTATTTTGCTCCCTTGTGAAACAATTTATTAAGTCAATTGGAAAAGGTCAAATTTTAAGTTCATTTTATACTATTTTACTCTTCTCGTCCACGCCTCTCTTTTCTTGCGTTTATATCTACGACTATCTTTAGTTGCATTTTTTTCTGTCCTTTCTCTAAGTTCTTGTGTTGTAGACTTCATCCATTCCTTTAATTTGAAAAACCATGTTGGTTTTACAGAACTTATTAATTCCTTACTGTTTTTCGGAATTCTATTAAGCCAATTCCTATCTTCTGGAAAAGAGTTAAGATGCCACGTTTTCATATCATTATCCCATTGCCACTGTGGCCGAAATACATGCACTACTTTGGGCGCTTCTCTAGCAAAAGGCAATCTACTAAAGAATGATGCTACGCCGTATGCAGCAGCAAATATCATTGCTATAGGGGAAAAGAAGAATGATAGCAAACCAAAATTGAAAGGACTTAACGATACCAACCAACTTAAAGCATTTAAAGAAGGTCGAAAAAAATCTACGACACCAGAAAAACTAAACAGATCGTCTAAATCACTACTAGGCCGGCTAGGTTTATGTAATGACGCTAGATTTGTGCTAGGTGAACCGAAACCACCCGCTTCCGGTGAATCAGCTGATATTTCTTCGTTAGCAGCATTATAGTTTGTTAAACCTTCCCCCTCAAGAGAAGCATCATCAGGCTCCTCGTTTTCCTCAGATTCAAAATAATCATTGCCTTGAGCACTTTCAGTTTCAGAATCGTCATCGATAGGCTCATCAAAGGGACCTGGGAATAACTCGGCGTCTTCCTCCTCCGTTTCTATAACAACGTTCTTGTTAATAACGTTTGTGTTGACAGCGATGTTCAAATCAGGACATGCTTCTTTGCCTTGTCCTTGAAAGGTATTGTTAAGAGTTAGAAATATAGTAGGGCAATCGTCAGGTGACGCACTGTACTCTTCCGGCCGTATGATGATCCTATCTGTATACGCGCTCGACGGTTGGAAAGTTGTGACCTCAAAATTGTGTTGTGGATAATTATTATACACAGAATTATGATAGTTATGCTGATTTTTAATAGGTTTCTTTGTTTGGGTGGGCTTTTTTGTAGTTTTTCGATAATTGTTTTGAAAGCTAGGTTGAGGCCAAGGCTGGGGGTTGCCTACATTTGTAATTATAGGTGTAGGCATGGGTGTTGTAAAAACATAAGTGGGCCTAGCGCTTGGGAACGGGTATCTATCTATTATGTGAACGTTGCTGGAATATACTTGAGTCTCTTCAGAGTATTCCGGTTTAGGTTTATATCTATTGTTTACTAACTTGTTGTATAGTTTATTCAGATTTTGATAATTACTTACTTTTTGGACATTTTCGGTAGACATATAATTATTTAGCTCAGTACTTGTATCATCATAAAAATAATTTGTATTTTCGTGTGAAGTTGTTGTATCCAGATTAAAATCTAAGTCTTCATATTTCGCTTTGTCCCTCCATTTTGTAACAATTTTTCGTATTGGTGGCTTATTTTTTTGAGAAATAAAAAGTTTAGTCTCGTGGCTAGGCTCAGATATTTTTAAATTATTTTTATAATTTGCAACTTTAATTTTGTCTTTTATGCCCTGTTGTTTGACGGTAGAGTTTGCAATTTTCTTTCTTTTTTCATTATTTTTACTTTTAATTAAACGACTTTGCCTGGAGAACCTACCATTAGTTTCACTTTGTCCAGGATTGACATTAGAAAAGTTGTTATCCAGATTCGAATTTATCTTAAAATTACTTTCTTTAGGTTTACGACTATTTGTTATCAAATTTGTGTGATTTAAAAAGCTAATGACTATGGGTAACTTAAATGATGTAAAACCATGCTCATTATTTCTATATCTATACCTTGTGGGCTGTTCTGTTTGTACATTATTTGTTGGTGCATTGCTAACTGATGATGATGAAGTCACTTCCTGAGGTCTTGAATCAACAAACTGACATAAAATAACTATTAATAAAACTAAAGTCCACTTTGAACACACACTTTTTCGTCGCGTCATTTTTGCCGAATTGCGAATTACCTGTAAAGAAAGAAAAATAAATTAAAACAAGCACAGTAACTTTTTTATTTGACAGTTAAATTGAACACATGCAACGCTGTAAGAAATAAAAAAACTCAATCAGTAGCCTAATTGGAAGTCATTTAAAATTATTTTAACGGTCACAAAGATCACAATAAAATAAATAAAGAACGATACCAGTTACACAATAAAGGAAGAGAGAAAAACTATTCCGTTAACCCATCGTCAGTCGTGTACGAGAATCCCGTTATCGGCGTGGGATTCCGCCGATGTAAATACGTAATGATGCATAAGAAGGCTACGATAATTTATATAAATTTATTTAAATGTAACCTACTTTTGGGATTCCATGAAGTGTTAAATAAATAAACAACGATTGATGACTGACATGTTACAATCAATAAAATAAAGTAATCTTCAGTATACGGTTGTATATAAAATTATACTTGTTTGCTCATTTAAGACAAAGGAGCTTTGATATTTTGTTGAATATAAAAATAAGTACGTGACCTTTGTTAGTGTCATAAATGAAAAAAAGTCATCAAATCTTTGGGTAATATTATGTTTGCTTAATCATCAATATATTGAACAAAAGAAATTATCAAAGTTGCATTT
Source organism: Eudemis profundana (assembly GCA_947034925.1). NCBI lineage: Eukaryota > Metazoa > Arthropoda > Insecta > Lepidoptera > Tortricidae > Eudemis > Eudemis profundana. The sequence continues at coordinate 4,211,550 of OX344808.1, forward strand.
CTTAAAGAAAAGAAAATAGTTGTTTGTTTATATTTATAATTTTGTTTTCTTCAAGAAATGTAATATTGCCTTCCTCGACACAGTTGACTTAATCGCAACTAATGGAAAAGAAACTAGTCGGATATACCATACTGTCACCAGTTGTCTAACCAAACAATAATATTCGTAACGTAGCTTTACATCGACGGCTTTGCTTTACCACGAAGAGGACTTTCCACAGGAATAATCCAATGAAATTTGTGTTAGCGATGTTTCCGTACGATGCAAGATTACGACCAATTAAATGAGACCTTTAGCGGGGTTTGTCTTGAGATGGGTGAGGGGTCTTTCTTTAGTAGATGGAGGAAGTTGAACGACCGTGCGGCCCTGACCGTCAACTGGTTCGTGCGTGGTTGTTTGTGTATGGCATTACTGACCCCGATAACTGAAACAGGCTTTTTGGGTTTTTCGGTCCGTTAGTGTGACAGCCGTTAAGGCAATTTGGCGATGATATATTATATCTTAATGATTAAATTTGTCACCAAATTTGTCGTGTGGCTTTTGGTTATTGAATATAATTGCTTCTGCAAACATTCTTGTGGTTAAATAACAAAGACTTATAATTTCCAAATGACTAATAATGTTTATGGTTTCGTTCCTTTCAATGACCTTGATACTAAGAAGCTTTGTACGAATCATCGTTATTAAAACAGCTTCTACATTAAAGCCGACTTTCTCATTTGCATCGTCAGGAATTTCTATATTTACCATCAGTGCTAACTTTGTGCCTATCAACTTGAATGCCAATTTACTCAATAGAAGTAGTATTAAGTAAGTAACTATAATAGCATCAAGTAAACGTAATCATCTGCTTCCTTTACACACTTAAGTATGATGTTTAAAGTAATACATTATCCTAACGGTAGTGCTTGACCGTAACATTCAAGAACTTAATCGCAGCATGCACGTAGAAGTGCATTTTATATCTATGCTACTAGATATTGCATGGTATTACTTGTACCATTATTGGTTATTTCTAAATAAACTAATCTGCTACTCATTAATAGTTTAAAATTTAAACTAAATGGTTTGCTTCAACTTTGTCACTAGCTAGTTACGAAATGTAAATGTTAATTGAATTTTATTGCCCCCCTCACGAAACAGGGTCATTTCTGAAATAAACAATTTTGCATTTGTGTTGGACCAACAAAATAAGTATAAGCTATGGAAGAAGAGACACACCTAAATACGAGTATAATTATGAACGTGTTATTCTTTTAAGTACAATCAGTATGGTCCTTTATCGGGAGGCACGGCAGTGCCCCCGCCAAGTCGAGCAAAACACAGGCACGGCTGTACCATCAGGCATTCAGGCCATATTCAACCTCCTGTAATTTTGTGCTAACTAGCTAAAACCCTGAATTTTCAAAGATATATCGGGCATAATATGACTTAGATATATTCTCAACTAGCGACCCGCCCCGGCTTCGCACGGTGTTTCTCTATTATATTATGCATTTATTATACATATAAACTTTCCTCTTCAATCACTCTATCTATTAAAAAAACCGCATCAAAATCCGTTGCGTAGTTTTAAAGATTTAAGCATACATAGGGACATAGGGACAGAGAAAGCGACTTTGTTTTATACTATGCAGTGATAACATTCAATTTAAACTTGTAATTTAAGAAATATTGCACGTCAAAGTTCCTTAGTTTTGTCACTGACTGACTCACTGACAAAACTAAGATCATCATAATTCTAAGGTACTTTTAGTAGACCCTCAAGCTCCAAATTTTAAATATAATTAGTTTTTAGCCTATCAAGTCCTGCAAAACCTAACAATATTGCAATTTCAATACGAACTACATACGTAAGTTTGTAATCCTATACAAATACTTGGCATTACAAAGTTACTTTTGTAGTTCATGAAAATAAAATGGATTGGAATGTAATAAATAAAGTAGTGGAGTTGTCTACAGATCTCGATTTCCACCGACTTGCCTATTATAATAACCGTGGAGGAAATTTTTAAGTTCTCAAATAAAGAATCCTCCGGGTAAATAATAGGCAAGTCGGTGGAAATCGAGTTCTGTAGACTACCCTACTACTGACTTGGCTTAACATTACATCTCAAAACTTTTTTGTTGTAGAATAACTGCGTTGCGACACTTGCGTCTTTTTACATGTAATGTTTTTGATGGGTTTATAACTTTTTTAAGGTCGTCCTATGTAAGTATCAATATAAGTACAACTTATGTATATAATATTAGCTTTGTAAAGTAATTTTCGTTATTGAATCATCACTGGATATTCAAAGTGTCGTCTGAATAATAATAGCCTTATTAACACAGTCATTAATCTATCTAATACAACTGTTGTTATTCTGCTGCGAGATCTTTTATCACTCAATAGTGTTTATTGACATTAGGGCTTCTATCTAGTCATTAATATGTAATACAACTGTTGTTATTCTGCTGCAAGATCTTTTATCACTCAATAGTTTTTATTAACAACAGGGTTACTATCTAGCTCATCTATAAATATAGCCCTGTCCATCTGAAGACCGCTAGCTCCTGTATCTTGCAAACTTGTCCGCTCGATCATTATGTTAATAGTGTAACTGCCGAGGCGCGTGCGCGGTGGAATGCGTTCTCGTTTGCACTTCCAAGCTATCTGTTTCAATTTCTCAAACGAATGTTGGAATCGTTTTGATATGAAAGAAGGAAAATATATCTGGAATATTTGTGATGAATCTCATGTTCGATTAATCTTCTTGGTTCGGAATTTAGTCACAAGTTTTAACGTTTTCAAAGTCAGATGTTACATTTAACTTTATAAAATAGATAGAGGTTACATTCTTTTATATTTTTTCTTGTGTCATTCAGAAAAATATTTTTTTCTATCCTTTTTTAAACATTAAAATAAAATGTAGTAATATACTCGATTTAATCCGTTTAAGTTGTTTTATTACAATGAGTGATAATCGCGGAAACCGAAGACAGTATCATTAAAAGAAAGCTTTTCCTTCAAAAAGGCCTTTTTGGGGCTGAAAAAGCAAAAAATACTAAGATCACTTGAATATGAAAACAGAATAGTAAAAAGTTTTTGTAATGTATCGTCGGGTGAGAATAGCTTTGTGTCATATCCATTTTTTAACAAATTGACTTTAAGTGATGTTAAATCATAACATAACATAAGTTATACTTAGCACGAATCGTCATGTCAAAATAACAATTTTACACTTATTAAATAATACTAAATTTGTTCCATATCCACGTTACAAAATAAACAATAATTATCATGTTGTGCTTTATCCGGATATGACACAAACGTTCACTTAAAACCCACTAAACTGTGTGCCAAGCGACACGCCATCGTTCGATTTTGTGCTATATCCATATAATCAGTTCATTGATGTAGGTAGACTCACGTTTATTTACCTACCTACTATATTCATGTGTAATATCAGTCTATTGCGATCATTACTGACCATGTCATCTCGAATGCGTCTTAAATAAACACTTTGACTTTTAATTGTGGTAATAGCAAAGTGATAATAATAAGATACCATATTTATTCATTATGCCTAATGAAAGTGATGAAGAATTTAGTTCTCCGCCGCGAATAACAGATGAAGAATACAGGTATGTGTGTTAAATTTAATACGAATTTAATACCAGGTACCTTACTTATCAGTCTGCATAAGTAAGAAATAAGTACATAAATTTTGTTTAACACTTATAAGATAATTGCAACGATTTTTTTTGTTAAGTACCAATTTTATATATAAATATATTTTACATATAAATGACTTATTTGATTACAAAAGCATTGCCACAAAATTTAATTTCACTGACATACACTATTTAAAAATAAAGCACATCATTTATACCTCTGCCAATCCATTTCATTTTAAATGCAGATACGATTTTGATCAAGACATGGTTACAATAATACCAAATCACCTTCAAACACCCAGACCGAAAAGGAAATCAAAAATAAACATAGTAACTGACGAAACGTTAGTGTTACAAACAATTCCGAACGAAAAAAGCGTCAATAAAATCACCAGTAAAAAAAGATCAGATATTATATCTATGTTGAAGTTCATGCCCAAAGATGATAAATCATTTTATGAAATCTTATTAAAATAAAAAAGAATGTTATTATTTCTGATTATATGGGATAATCATCAAATTTATTAACTAATAATTTAGTATAAAGTTATGAGGGCAATCTTACACAAATCGATCTAGTCCCAAATGAAGCATCGCAATGATTGTAAGTACCTACTATGTATAATAGACGACGATATACATACTTATACATAATATGTATATTATAGATAAATACATAATAATTAAATAACTTGAGCCATATCCAACTAATTGTGTCATATCATACATTGCACGATAAACTACTACTCATCAAAAGTGGATATAGCAATAAGAAAACGCTAAATATTTTACTTATAACATTATTTTCGTAGAGTATCTGTTGTAATTACAATAGTGTAGAAGAATACCCTTTTGACTGTGAAGTTTAAATTAATGATTAAATAAAGCTCTATCTACAATACACGTTTTTGTTTATTTTCGCTCTCCTGCAAACCTACCTTCATGGCGTATAGCACAAAGCTATTCTCACCCGACGGTATGTGATTTTTCTTAATGATATTTCCTAATTTGTAAATTATAACAACGCAAAAATGTAACCAAAGAATCGTACCTCGTTACAGCAATGCCGATCCTTCAGACGCCATACACTTATTAGATACCGCATACTGCAATAGATGACAATTTACGTGCAATTCTTGGTTCATCGCAGACGGAAACACTTTCCACTTTATGTCACTTTACGCTTCATGTCACCTTCATGCTTTACTTTAGTCACTTTTATTACAACGCTCTAAAGTTGATATTGCATATTGTTTTTATGCCATTTGTTGAAATTGGCAGTTAGTATAGTTTTGGAACGGTTGAATTGGTTTTTTGTTTCCTGTTATGATTTTGCTGTGTTATTATGTTATTAATCCATTTTGAAATTGCTGTCATAACTGCGATGGTGTCACAAATTCAGTCTTGAATTAACAACGAATGGTAGATATTTATTAAATAACATCTAAAATAAAATAACAAATGAAATCAAAAACTAAACATTAAACTAAAACCTTAAAGTAGAAACAATATACACCTAAAATTAAAGCCTAAAGTAAAAATTAAAATACCTACCTAAAACTAAAATATATCTTAAAAATTGGTCCCCTTTAGCATGGTTCCGAAGGTGCTGGTAGCATTTCCTCGTTGTATCTCCAACAATTTAGATCATGATTTTTTAGAACAAAACTATTCACATTTATTACACTAGCATACATATACGAGCTTATCTGTCTTCTTAAACGTTGTTGAACGGACAGAATTCAAAGAAGATAAGTAAACAAATCAGTGAAAGAACGACTTAAATTAGCATGATTGGGATAATGAAAACTAACAGTGCATATGACGTCAAAGGCTGTTTTTTTCGTGAAATGAGGAAAGTGTTAAATTTTCACACAATATCGTTTGTTTATGAACAAGCAATACTGTGTGAAAATTTACTGGCTATACATTAATTTTATGTGTATAGCTTGAAACTTCAATTAAACTAATTTAGCCAAATGGCAAGTATAGAATAAAACGTTTTTTACTAAGTATTTACTGTAAATAAACAGCATATTTAGTTAGAGTGCCCATAACAGATTTATGATAAATGCCGATGTTAAGCAATTTATTTACGTCAGTGCAAATCAATTTCATTCTTCTATTTTAAGATTTTTTTACCATCACCATCTGTCAGACTTGATGATTACAAGTCAATTTTCATATTTTTGATATTACAGACCTTGATTTGTTCAAAATATAATATGTTAAAGATAAAGGAGACAGGCTCCACTTACGAGTGCTTATCAGATAGCCTTAATTCTTATACCTAGTTGATGTTGTGTACTAGCTCTTACTTAGGATTATATCTCTAGTAGCTTTCTCCACATTAGTTACTATAGAATTAATAAGACCGATCTTTCAGTCATTTGTAATAAGTTCATTAAAATTTCCCTCTAAATTAACTACTGTTCTTAGAATGTTGCCCTGATGTACAATTTTTATTGAAAATTAGATGCCACCGCGCAACTTTGTCGTTCATTTTTCACTTTTTCATACAAATTACATACTTCTTTACAACTTTTGAGGAGTAGAACTTCATAAAATCATTTAACTTACTACATATGAAAGAAACATGATGTTTCTTTATTTGTTTTTAATGCGGGTAAATTACACCACATTTTGAGTTGAATGAGAATTTGAGAAAAATTAAATGGTACTCACCTGTGGTCCAGACCGGGAATCGAACCCGGTACCTCTGGATTTCCGGCCCAGCGCCTTAACCACTAAGGCGTTAATTTTCCTATGTACTTTGATTTCTTGTATCTATATATGTAATCATTTAACTTGTCAGTTCATATTTCATCCCGCTATCTGGCCTAGGCTGTACGTTGTCTGTCAATAACTATTTTATCTATAGAACATTATAAAATACTATTTAAGTTATATTATGTAATCTAGAAATACTATACCAACATGCCTTCGGTGTTCAAAATTTGACAGTCTAAATTAGAGCAAAATCCTGCCTATATTCCAACAATGTCTGATTCCTTGATTTTAAACTCAGACAATGCCGACATCATTCCCAATCTCTTAATCGGTGTTTCTATCATGTTTGCTTTAGTTTTCTTTGTTCCTTACATCAGGCTAAACAAAGTACATTAATAAAATTATGTCAAGCGTGATCGTTTATCAGAACCGTGTCACGTCATTGTCTCAAGTTAGAGTTCCGTTAGTACGGACTGATCGGTATTTGGCACACTTTGCCTTAAATAAATGGGTACTTTTGTTCCACGACCAACTGTGGCCTGAAAGGATGGCCGTTTTGTAGCTGTCCTGGCACTCATTTATGCTGCTTTGTTTTTACTTTGCTTGCTATTTTCTCCTAGCTTTGTCTCTCTAATGTATAACATGACTTGCACTTGGAAAGGATTTATTAGGTACAATACTAGTTTGGAATTCTTTACTGTATGTTCAATCAGGGTATTTTGACTCTGTTATTAAATCCAGCACCATAAGTTTGTCTTAGTACTAACTAACCTGACATAACTTTAATTTGTGTGAGTCCATGTGTTTGTCTTTCCACATTGAATTTACTTTTTTATTTATTTTTTATTTTATATGTAGCTTGTTTTTATCATTACTATCCATATATTGAGTTCGGTTGAATATGTCTGATTCATATTTGAAACTCTAATAAACCGCCTAATGACTTGACATTTAAACCAATCCTTATGCTATTAAATTATTGATAAACCCTCGCACAATGAAAGAACTTAACCTGACAGTAATCATCTGTGATGAAACTACATTTCCGCAAAAAATCAATTAGATCGTACCAATAGAACATATCGACACTAACGTGTGGTTGGTGGTCGTGAATGATGAAATAAGAGTTTACGCAACATACCATCACTTTTGGTGCATCGGTCAGTTGGGTCACAGATGATGCATGTTGTAAACGGATTAGGCGAATCTTTTGATTCTTTAACGTCAACTTAACTAAATTGCGATAGAAATATATCTTAACTGATGATAATAATATATTCGATAAATCGCGTTTTTGCAAGTGAAGGCAAGGTTTTTATATTAGCCATTATGTTGCTCATTGCAGAATTAACTTAACAAACCAAAATAGTTGCCACTCGTAGGTACAAAGAGCAACACAGTTAACTATACACTTCAAAAATGGGAAATACTGCAAGAAAGAGAATCACACTTGAAGGCGTCGTGTTATGCATGTGTGCGTGTGTTTATGAGTATAAATTGGCTATTATTCAAAAGAGTTTTGAAACAATAATTTTTCTTTTATGGCTGATCCAACGTCATTATTGACATTAATGCCATATTATTGAATTCATGGAAAATAATGAATGAATAATAAATATAAATTATATTATATTGGTGCATCGTATCAAAAATATGAAGCACCAATAAAAGCATTAGCAATATAATTAGTTTATTTCATCCCAACGTTCGTCTGAAAGCTAAATCATAATTTTGACAAATTCACCTGTCTTGTTGAAATAAAACCTTTATTTACAGTATGGAAAAAAAAAACTTTGCCCAAACAACTACAATGACAAAGCTCAAAGGCACATTATACATACGCAAACGTTATTTGATTTGAAGTTGACATAATACAAATATATATATCTCTTTCAATCGTTATCATTTTCTCTCTGCTCTGTCTTTAATGGGCAGTTAAGTGTGTTGCTGTTTTTACATGCTGAGTGAGTATTTAAGACTGATGTAGATTGTGCTGATTTTCAAGACAGCAAACAAGATAAAAAGTTGACAAAACATTATCATTATTTATAGAACATAGTATTTTGACAAAAAGTAGATGAATTATAAAGTTACCTTAACGAAAATTGCGCTGCTAAAACTGAGCACTTCTAAATAGTAAACAAGGTTTTGCTCTGAAAAAAACCTTTTTACCGAAAAAAAATGGTTTCTCGTGGATAAAATAACACCAGTAGGCTTATGTATGATGACAGGCTTTGTCTTTGTTGATAAAACATCTGTCACTCTCACACTTACAACTTGTCACAATGTGACAGCTGCTTTATCATTTATTTATCGATCTTACGGGACTGACTCAAATGGAAACAGGATATCTACAAAATACAATATTATTCCTGTTAAATACCATGCGCTACTGTAACAGTATGCAGATAGGGTGAAAGTGCCGAGTGCATTCTGTCAAGTTGTTAGCTGTGTGGTGTTGTGTTTCTACTCTGTTCTAGAAAATTAAGGTTGCTCTCTCTAGGGCATTCAAGGGCCACTTTCATTTGTTTAATAGTGAGGTACGGAAACGTTTTAGATCCAATTATCTTATCGATAGCTATATTATATCAATTAATGAAAATGAATTTGAGTGTGTGAATGGCATTAAAATAACGTTGGAGAGCCATTGTTCAGTAGTGGACCACAAAAATTATGCGATAACATCGATATAATTAATAATTTGTAAATAACTTACTTAAAGAAACAATTATTGAAATGGCGATTAAATAGAATGTAAATTATCTTTTAGTAAGAACGTTATTGTTAATATAATTAAAATTATCATGCAACATTATGCCGAATATGAGATATCGAGTTGGGGAAAACTAGCCCGTGAAAACGAATTACCTACAAGAGTTTCAGTAAAAACAACTGTTCTATTTGAGTTGATATAATGATTAGAGTCAATACTTGCATATGAAGAGTACACGTCAAGAACACGTTTAGTCACCTAAAGTAACTTTTTGAGTTATAGCGGTTTGAAAGTTAGTCATCGTGAATAATTACTATGGTAACCATCGCTGGACAGTGAAAAAAAAAATATTCTAACCCGTGAGTACCTATAAATTCATATGAACTAACTGGATGCTAAGGATTGTTGGTTTTTGAAGACGTAAGCAGCGAATTGCAGCTTGGTTTTTTCGATTAAACATAGATAAAGCATAATAAAAAATATTACCGATCGTAAAGAAACAGTAAGGAACTTAGGTAACTAGTTTTGCCTATAATAACATTTCGGTGCGTATCGTCGTTTTATAAAGATTTTGAAACTCACATAAAACAAATTACTGTGTATGTTTATCATATTGTTGTAATACTTTTTGGTTAAAAAGAGAAACTGGTGAGTTTCTTCCGGCGCTTCTTCTCACCAGAAGGTCAGTACCCGAAGCGCCAAAAGAAATAATACATATTTAGAATCAGACTTGTAAAAGAGCCCTTGAGGGCCTACTTACAGAAATAAAATTATTTTATTTTATCATTAAATTATACTCAAATTGTTGTCGTTGCAGAGCTTTTTCCAGGTTCTTTAGTCATGATCACAGATTTGGCAAGTCAGATTATTACTATCGAGGCGCATCTATTGCTCTGTTACGCCTGCCTGTGACAGGGAAACCAGACCTACGGGAGCATAGTTACACATTAAGGTACGAGGGTAGATCAAATAGTACCCGCGTTTGATGGCAAATGGCGTTGCTTAGGAGCGTTGGCATTACCGTCGTGTAGTATTGCCTTTATCAATTAAAAAAATGAAAACTGACAATTGTGTATGGTTTAGTTTTTTTTTGGCGGCAAATTTTGTAAGACTTGTTTTGTTTTTCGTACAATATGGAGAAAAAACAATATCGTCCCGTAATTCGCTTCTTATTTTTGGATGGAAAAACATGTGAACAAATAAAAGTTAAGTTAGATGTTGTCTACGGAGGTCTTTCGCTATCTATGACAACCGTGAGATATTGGTTAAATGAATTTAAACGAGGTCATACATCAGTTTTCGACGAGGACCGGCCAGGGCGCCCGACAGACGTGGTTACCGAAGAATTCGTAGAAAAGTTAAAGCGCATGATGCTCACCGATCGACGTACCAGAGTGCGCGAATTAGCTGAGGCTGTAGGGGGGTCGTACGGAACAGCAATTAATATAATACACGACAAATTACACATGAAAAAAGTGTCCGCCCGATGGGTGCCGCGATTGCTCACGGATGAAGATAAGCAGTTACGGCTGTCATTATAGAAGGATTCTTTGGGCTTGTTTGAGCGAAATCCCCAGGAGTTTTTCCGTCGTGTCGTTACCGTTGATGAAACCTGGAACCATTAAATACACCAGAAACCAAGTGCCAGTCTAAACAATGGGTTTTGTCTGACGAATTTGTCCCGAAGAAGGCGAAAACGGTCCCATCAGCCGCAAAAGTCATGGCCACGATTTATTGGGATTCTAAGAGAGTTTATCCTTATGGATTTTTTACAAAAAAGGAAAACGATCACTGGACCGTACTACAGTGAGTTACTGGACCGTTTCGATAAAAAAATAAAGGAGACACGGCCCCATTTGGCAAAGAAGAAAGTGTTGTTTCATCACGACAACGCACCAGCACATTCTTCCAGAATTGTCACTGCCAAACAGACTCAACTACAATACGAATTGCTGCCACACCTACCTTATTTACCGGATCTGGCTCCCTGTGACTTTTTTCTGTTCCCCAATACGAAAAAATGGCTCGGGGGAAAGAAATTCAGGTCAAACGAGGAGCTTATAGCTGAGACAGAAGCATATTTTGGAGACTTTGACAAATCCTATTTTTTGGAAGGGTTAAAGAAGTGGCCGAAACGCTGGGAAAAGTGTAAGGACCTAGAAGGAGATTACGTTGAAAAATAAAATAAAAAAGTTAAAAAAAAATTGCGTCTTCATTTCTAACACGGGTACTTTTTGATCCACCCTCGTATCTCAATGAGCAGGAATGTTTTCCCGCGCCTACGAGCCTTGGTAGTATAAATACTGCTAAACCTACTAGTAGTCTAATGTATAAGTAAAATTAAGTAATGCCCTTCTTATATGTAGTAGTAACCTGTCCATATAGACAGTTCAACGTTTCATTTTAGAAAAGTTCCATATAAATTCTGCATGTACATGATGACCGCTGTTCAATCCCGGGGTCTAGTGGTCCCGTAATCCCGTAGCTATCCTTCAATCCAAGTGGCCACCAGTGCTCTTAAACCATAAACTCAAGATCATAATAATAATATATCGAATAAATAGAACACAAACATCATTACCGGCTCAAAGTAGTAGAAGTTTGGCAAAACTTCTGTAACTTGTAAATTGTAATGTAACTCTGGGCTCAAAGTTTTCAGACTACAGATCTAAAAAAATACTTAGTACTTTGTGTAAAATAGTAAACAAACTACATCGGATTCCTTTGCTCTAGGCTACATGTAAGAAATTTTCAAAGTAGTCATAGTCGTTAATAAAAACACTGTGGCCTCAAATATATTTCTTATAAACCTTCAAAATATGAACATTTGACAGTATTTCAAGGACAGTTACTGTAATGGTTTTTAATGCATCGATATCGATACTTCAATTATAGGTACCGATATGCTTCGTGATTTAAAGTGCGTGTTTAGGTTAAATTTCTTATAAAGAATTAATTAAAATTGTTGGAAAATTGGAAGTTGTTACACGAACTTCATTTACCGGTCGTTTTAGTCATTTAATTTTCTTAATTTTTATATTTTTTTTTTATGTGAAAAGTTCTTTAGTAGATACGTTATCATATTGTATTTATTATTTAGCAAATAACTTAGTGAATTATGGATCAATGACTGGAATTGATTGAGTATTGGAATTAATTCGATAATTGCATTAATTCGGCTTATTTTATTAATATATTTTTGTCACTGATATTCACATTATCTAATATAGTATTTCTTTTTCTAGATTCTGTTAAACCTCACTACTGAGTTATTTTAATTTTTTTAACAATTCAGCTTTTCAACAAGAAACAAATTCATTCATTTTTTTAAATATATATTTGTCATCGAAATATTTTATCAATATCATTTTTACTTCATATATGAAAGAATCATTTTGTCTCTTCATTGGTTTTTAATCTATATATGTAATATATTTTTTACTGTAATTAAACTAACATATTTTAAGATTTTTATTTCTAAAACAAATATGAATAAAACTTACCGTTAAGCTCAATCGTTGGATTCACACGCGCGCGCGCACGCTCGCATACGGTGCGACTGAGCGCGCAACGGTGCGTGCTAGTTAGCGGCCAGTTAATGACCCATTTGGACCTAGATCATCGGAACCCTCTGAGGAGACGTCTATACCCCGAACGGGAGGATTTACAATTCGAATGGGCCTTCGGTGAAAATGTGATGGAATCAAAAATGTTTTAAGAGGTAAATCACTCAAATCACCTGTTAGTGACGAGATCATTGTTTATGTTGTTTGTTTACCATTGAATATGTTATTTTAGTGTGCAGTAAATAATATTGTATTGCATTTATGTTTTCAGTTTTTAGATACTATACGAGTTGTGTGAGGTAAAATAAACAAAAATCTGTATACCATACTATTATATATAAGTCAATTTGAATTATGAAAAAATATCAGTTGACAAACGGAAAAATATTCCCCTTCTCCATTGTCTCAATCACTTCTTCTGGAAAATATTTTCATTGTATTATCATCATCACCATTATCAGCCGAAGGACGTCCAACGGAACCCTTTATGACAAACGGACAGCGGCGGCTTTGTTATAGGGCCAACAAAGCCTCCGCTGTCCGTAAATTAAATTAAATTTAAATTTGTAAATTTGGAAACGTATTAAGTAGATACTTGAAATTTTTACATAATATGTATTTCAATAGCTGCTACAACAAATAAAAAAACAAAATAAAATTAAAAATAAAGGGTCCACATACAGAAATCGTGTTTCTGTTCGTCTGTCACATGGTTGTACTCGAATGTATCTTTTGAACCGCAATATACGGTTCACATATTCACAAAATATTTATTTTTATTGCCGCTATAAAAACATGCAATAATAATAATAAACACGCGATAAGGTCAAAAATTAAAGAAACTTTTTTTCGGACTGGGTTTTTGCTCGACGGCGTTACGAAACCCTTCATGTGCAAATCCGACTTGGACTTGCCTGGCTTTTTAGATATTAAACGAGGTGTGTGATGTCAAATAAACAAAATGTGTATACTATAATAATAAATAAGTCAATTTGAATTATGAAGTTGAAAAACAGAAAAATATTTCCCTTCGCCCCCTTCCCTTCTGGATTCTTTTTTTCCGGAAAATATTTTCAAAATCATCATCGTAGTGAATATCAGCCGAAGGATGTCTCGTGTTGGACGCCATCCACGAAGAACGCTACACTCGGTCGATCGTCGGCCCCGACGTAAGGGACATATTTTTGACTGTTTGTCTGCCCGGATCCAACGGAATAACGGCCTTCACCAGGATCATAAGTACACATATTGTAGGGAGTATGTGAATTTTAAAACTGTCCCATAATGATTAGCGAAGTTATCGTGCGGTACATGCAAATGAATACGTACGTAATTTTGGTAAAAATAAATACGAGTAATACTAACCTCTTAGTAATCACAAACTCCAGTCAAAGTATAAAGTCAACCAAGTAGTACGACTTCAGCCGTTAAGGAGTGCGCGACACGTATTTACACAGACGCACGACGCGCGTCTGTGTGAGTGAACTCCATACTGTGGCAGGCCCGCGCAGGTCCAAATGCTTGCCTGTGGTACGTCTGCGCACGGCGCGCACACATGCGCGCTCCCGATGGACCTTTTGCAGGAAGATAAACTACCGTGTATACCGTGCTGCAGTGACCGATTGCGGTAAAAGGCGTGCGTATTCGCTATGGAAGGTTTTGGGGGAGACCTGTGTTCAGTAGTGAACGTCTAAAGGTTAAAATATGAATAACAAACTCTTCAATAAATACATTTTACCTATCCTAACGGACGGCAAAGTATAAAAATGTATAAAAAACCGGTCAAGTGCGAGTCGGACTCGCGCACCGAGGGTTCCGTACAAACTTGTCAGTAGATACGTGAATAATTCAAGAAAAACTGTATGGTGGGACAAACTTAACTTTGTTCTTGTGAAACTGTTGTGCCCATACATCGACATATGCCGCGGTTAGTTTAGTAGGAGCAAATAAGGTTGTCTTACGATTTTTGCGAATTTCTAAAAAACGCTTTAAGTTAGCAAAACCATTTTATTTTTCCTGTAATATTTAGGATAATATTTATAATCGGTAATTATTGCAGATTTTTCTGTTCAGTATCTTCGGAGATAATAGGGGGGGAACGGTATTTTTTTTAACGGTTTTTGTCTTCAATCAAAAACTACATGTCTAAGGAAAAAAATAAAAACTGTTTTGGAATCTACATATTAAGCCCTTTCATTTGATATCCCATTCGATATATTAGCTCAACTTTCGATTTATGACATCCCATTTCGGTCCCCTTTAAAAAAAAAGTAAAAACTGGCCAAGAGCATGTCGGACCATGCTCAGTGTAGGGTTCCATAGCCGTAACTATAAGGTAAAATAACTGGCCAAGAGCATGTCTGACCATGCTCAGTGTAGGGTTCCATAGCCGTAACTATAAGTTAAAAAATACGATGTAAAAAAAGTACAACAACAAAAGAGCGTATCTTCATAGCAATTACGTCCTTTTATTGAGAAGCGCAGTTTATCGGCAATAACTCAACAACGGTACATTTGATCTTGTTGCAATTAATTTTCGTTGAAAGTATTAATTAAGCGTTACCTTCGTGATTTTTTTCATATTTTTCGGACGCACGGTTTAGAAAATAGAGGGGGGGGGGACACAATTTACACAACTTTCGGAGCGATTATTTCCAAATACAGTCACTTAATCAAAAACATTACCTAGAAACCTTATAGTGTTTTTAAAGAGCTGTCGAACTATGTACCACACTTTGATATTTGCTGAAAAAAATTTTTTTTACTGTCTTTAACATGTATGGAGTGCCCCCCCTAAAAATATTTATTTTAATTATTTATATACCAAACTAAGTAGCGGCTCATTAAACACACCTATATTCCAAATTTCATCAATATCCATCATGTAGTTTCTGAGAAAAATGCCTGTGACATACGGACAGACAGACAGACAGACAGACGGACGGACATGACGAAACTATAAGGGTTCCGTTTTTGCCATTTTGGCTACGGAACCCTAAAAAGGTATAAGATTCTTTTTCTGTCCCATAGGCTTGGATTAGCAGTTTTTAACATTATTCCAAATTTCAAGTCGATAGCATCAGTAGATCCTGAGATATCTTGCTGTGACAGACGGACAGACAGACAGACAGACAGACAGAGTCGCACCATAAGGGTTCCTTTTTTACCATTTTGGTACGGAACCCTAAAAAACGGAAAAGTAGTCCAACTTCGGCCGTTTAGGAGCGCGGCGACACGTACTCTTACAGTCGCGCGATAGCACGTCTGTGTGAGTGCGATCCATACTGGAGCATTTTTACGCATTCTTAAAACTTTGCTTGTAGTGAGCTCGCACACGGTGCGCACACATTCAAGCGCGCAATATACCTTTTGTACGAAGAAAAAATACTGTATTATAACTGTGCTTACGGTGCCTTAATCAGGCGTGTCTCACTCCGCGATTTTGTTTCGCGGTAAAAGTAAAACAGAACCAGCGTTTCGAGGGGCCTCAGGGGTTCCTAGGGCGTAATAGGTCATTTACGGCCCACATAAACTACGTGAAGACACCATTTTCGAGCAAGTGTGATTAAAAGGTTAATAATTGTGTGGTGGTGTGTGGTTAATAATAGAAAATATGCATGAATTTTATTTAATACATTTCTTAACAAAATATGAAAACACCGTAAAAAACGATGACGTAGAGTGAAAATAAAATTAAAATCGACCGAGAAATACGGCAGATATAAACATTTTAAAGCACTAATCAGACGGCAATTAGACAGAGAGATCCGATATGGACTATGACGTCATAGTACACGGCCGCCATACAATCTGCATACTATATTCTGTTTTGCTAGAAAGAGATAGAGATAAAAATCTTTGTTGTCTTATATCTTGGTTATTTGAACAGTGATTCCAAAAATATTTGTTTCCTCCTGTTTCTTATATGAATTAACTTATATTAAAGTAAATAAAAAATATCATGCATATTCCCTATTGTTTGCATCATAATGTAGGTATATTAAATGTCCTCCTTACGGCCAATAACTGACAATGTGGTACCTTTTGCCTGATAAAGTCACAAATTATTAAAAAAGTGGGACACGTTTCAATTACATTAGCTCCTTGTGGCCTTTGGCTGCTAAAAGGTTGCCGACCGCTGCCCTAGAGGAACCCGGCCACACCTGGCCATAAAGTCAAGTGCTAGTCAAGGGCCAAGTGTAGACATAAAATGATGTACACGACACGGGAGGTAATAAAGAAAGCCCTCGATCGCATATTTACTTGCCTCGCTTGCAGCTCGGGCCGCAAACATCTGCGATCTCGGCCTTTCTTTGTTTTACCACCCTAGTTGTGTAATGTACAGCAGTCCCCGTATTATCATCATGTTATTGACGGTAGCTTGCATACTTCATAGACATCCAATTACTTAGCTCATAGGCGCATAAAAGTAGCTTGACCTGGACATAATTCGATAACTCGCTGTTTTTATTATTTTGTCGGCTATTCGTATTAAGTATCGAATATTAATTAGATATATTATGTAAAAAATCCGCGGTCGTAACGTATTTAAAAAAAAACACAAAATATCGTACGCTACCTAACTTTTCTCTAAAAGTAAAATAAATAACCAAAAACTTTGTAAGTATAATTTTGAGGTGCATTTAAATTAAATCACTTAATTGCAAACTTAAACAAAAACCTAATTCGCATGTACGTTTTTTTTCACAGTTTTCATCCGATCTCAATATCTAGACAAGCCAAAATGGTAACTGTGATGGCTGTACCTGTTTAAGCTACATTGCGTCTTTTTAGAGATTTTAGATCAAAATTAAACATGTAATTTTAACGTTTTAATAATAATGTATTTCACAGTAGTTTAAAAACATAACTGTGATTTTTTTGTTTAGTAATAGGTTTTAGTTTACTATAATCATGTTTTCATCAAAATTATACATGTTAATGTCACGCTTCAGAAATTTAAAATGTAATTCAAAATACGCGCGAACATATCGGGGAGCGAGATGCATGCGGGTGGGTGCGGGGCACGGGCGGAGAGAGCGCGCGGCGTGAGCGGCGAGCGGGTCATAACGAGTTTTGTAGGTACTGACCGCGCCGCGTATTGACTCAATATGGAATATCCAAATTGTAGGTTTTTTGATTTTCGTCCGGATAGCTACCACGGTCTTACCCATTAATCCCCCGCCATAATAACAGTGCTTGCGCTGTTGTGTTCCGGTGCGGAGGGTAAGACAGCCGGTGCAATTACTGGCACAAGAGGCATTTCGTCGTAGTCCTCTGGGCTGGCAACGCATCTGCAGTTGTCTTGGTAATGCGGGTGTATATGGGCGAATATTTAAGAGGGTAAAAATTTATGTCTCGCTATGCTAATCCAGACTAGGTACTAAATAATTCCAAAGCCGAAGTATTTTATTATTTCGTTACTTAGATAAATAAAGCAGATGATGCAAAAACAGCTATGAGCTTGAATCAACCAAAAAAAAGATGTTGAGAAAATTGTGTCTAAAATGGCAATAATAGGCGTGTCCCATTCCCATTTCTTCCAATTTTTGATGTCATAAAAAATAACTATAAGGAATGTTTTAAGTTCTGCATATCAGTATTATACTTAAATAAATAAAGATTGCTTTTCATCAAAAACATGTTCAAAAAGTTTATTACAACTTGCCCAAAAATTTAATCAAAAAATGTTCAAAAAAATAACGTCACTCGGGGAAACACTGTTTTATGTACGATTTTTGCCTATAATAAATCGCAAAAGAAGTGTCATTTGGTGTTCAAGTAACACTTCACCCCGCACTTCAGTAGATCGGCAAACTTCAGAGATGATACACGTCGCGAGATTCGAGTAAAGTGTTTCATTTTGATTCTCCAGTTTGTCATCATTATGGTCTCTCACAGTTTTCACCGTATCTTCATAATTTATTTACAGTGGAGTATTATTATATAACCATATCAAAGTACACATGGGACTAACACTATTTAGTGCAATCTTGTCTCGTTAATATACCAAATTGTTTTGTAAAGCCGCATTTTCTAGAATTTGTCATTATTGGCAACATCATTTTCGGCAACATTGTCAGAGACACCAATGACGACCAATAAATTTATCATAATTATTATTATCAAACCGCGATAAGAATACGATTCCGAAGTACCGTTTGCACAAAAGTACATACAATAAATAAATATAATTATAAGTCAATCTGTAATATCTCCTTAGTTTAAGTGCAGACACTTATAGATACAGTGTGGATAACTGGGACCTCAAGAGACCCGCAAATTTGTCTCACTTAAAGAGGTATTCCACTTACCCAGCGTCTTAGATCCAGGTATAACTAAATATCTGTCTCATTTACAGAGGGTTCTATTGATAGAGGGTAATAAAAGAGGTTATTTCAGTTATAGAGATGCGATTACTAAATAAAATAAACAATATATATGTATACACATATGTACATGAGTTGTTTAACATCAGAATAGGTATTAAAAATAATATAACTAATCAAACATGTTTTTTATAAACGACACAGATTTCATCGCGGGTCTTTCGACTTTTATTTATAAAGGGATAGGTATTAATTTAATTTTTCACGCAGTGATAAAGATTTAAGCACTCTTTTCTGCATATTTCAATTTAATTTAAACCTTCGTTTCAGCATTCATTATTTATCAATTACCTAAACATCCGGACTATAGAAAAAACAAACTAAAACTTGAGGTAATTTAGGCACAATTACCACGTGCGAAATTCGTAGGCAGGTTAAAAATTTGTAAACAAACGGAAATTTATCTGCAATACATTCCGAGTCGGAAAGAAAAAAAAATTGTCGTCTCAGTTACAGAGGTGCCTATAAAATTCAAACAAATACCAATTATAGAGGTAAATAAGACGATAAAATCGAAAGAACTAGGTAATCCCAGATATAGAGGTCTGTTGTGTCCCACTAACAGAGGTCATTTTTGGTATCCCCTTATTTGGTATAAAATCAATCCGTATAAAATCACTTCGTCGAAATTCATTTCGGATAATGATTCATTTCGTATAAATTCAGATGGCATAAAAATTAAAGTGTATAATTACATTTCGTATAAAATTCAAATGCTCTAAAGTCATCTTGTATAATTTCGTATGATATAACATTCATTTGATCGAAACGTTATTTGTTATAAGTATTATAAGGTATAACATTCATTTGCTCAAAACGTTATTTGTTATAAGTATTATAAGGTATAACATTCACGGGGTATAACTGTTAAAAGCTCTAATTTTTGTAAACCCTTAATAGTATTGAAATATGAGGCCCAGGTTTCACTGTAATGTATACAGGATGTCACCGTGTTATATACAAAATGTCAGTGTGATATATACAGGGTGCCATTGTGTTATATACAGGATGTCACTGTGATAGATACAGGATGTCACTGTCAGCAGAGAAAACATGTCTGTAAGCAGTTTAATTGAGATATACAGGGTGTCACTGTGATAGATACAGGATGTCACTGTGATATATACAGAGTGTCACTGCGTTAACTACAAGGTGTCACTGTAATGTATACAGGGTGTCACTGTAATGTATACAGGGTGTCACTGTGATATATATAGAATGTAATTGTGATATAAACAGGGTGCAATTGTGTTATATACAGGGTGTCACTATGACAGATACAGGTTGTCACTGTGATAGATACAGGATGTCACTGTGATATATACAGAGTGTCACTGTGTTATATACAGGCTGTCACTGTAATGTATTTTAAGTAATATTTGGTGTAATGTATATTTCAAAATATATCGCAGCTTAGTCATAATCTAGTCATATATATTTTTCCAAGTTCACATATTTAAGCAATAAGCTTTTCCAAATTATACTGCTGTTTATGAATGACCCTAAAAACGAAACAGCTCCCAAAAATAGGTAGGTTAGGGTTATTTTTTTTGATGACCCTAAAACAAAACGGCTCCCAAAAATAGGTAGGTTAGGGTTATTTTTTTTGATGACCCTAAAATGAAACGGCTCCCAAAATAGGTAGGTTAGGGTTATTTTTTTTTGATGACCCTAAAAACGAAACGGCTCCCAAAAATAGGTAGGTTAGGATTATTCTTTTTGATGACCCTAAAAACGAAACGGCTCCCAAAATAGGTCGGTTAGGGTTATTTTTTTTGATGACCCTAAAAACGAAACGGCTCCCAAAAATAGGTAGATTAGGGTTATTTTTTTAATGGCCCTAAAAACGAAATGGCTCCCAAAAATAGGTAGGTTAGGGTTATTTTTTTTTGATGACCCTAAAAACGAAACGGCTCCCAAAAATAGGTAGGTTAGGGTTATTTTTTTTTGATGACCCTAAAAACGAAACGGCTTCCAAAAATAGGTAGGTTATCGACGACATTCTGTATCTATCACAGTGCCATCCTGTATACATTACAGTGACACCCTGTATATAACATAGTGACACTATGTATATATCACAGTGACACCCTGTATATATCACAGTGACATCCTGTATCTATCACAGTGACACCCTGTATATAACACAGTGACACCCTGTACCTATCACAGTGACACCTTGTATCTATCACAGTTACACCCTGTATATAAAACAGTGACACCCTGTATATGCCCTGTATATGGAGCAGCCTGAATATGCTTTGATACGCAAGGGCGAAGGGGCTGCTCTTCCCGCAGCGGCGGAGCAGTTGCGGAGCCCGACCGACTGTTTTGTATACATTGTGATGATTAGATATTTTGAATGTTCTACGTTTTAAATATGCGATCAAGTAATTGTTATACAAAATGAATATTATGCGTAGTAATTTTATACATCTTAAATGTTATGCATAATGATTTTATACATTTTGAATGTTAGACATATTGAAGAATAGAGATTTCGTATTTAGAGCTTATAAATGTTATACAAAATGAATTTTAACAGAAATGAATGATTATACGAAGTGATTTTATACGTTTTGAATTTATACGTTTTGATTTTATACCATTTAGTTTTATACGAAATAAGGTAGACCCGTCATTTTTATGTCGTCTTACTTACAGAGGCAAATAAGACGATAAAATCGAAAGAACTAGGTAATCCCAGATATAGAGGTCTGTTGTGTCCCACTAACAGAGGTCATTTTTAGGTCGTCTTACTTACAGAGGCAAATAAGACGATAAAATCGAAAGAACTAATCACAGATATAGAGGTCTGTTGTGTCCCACTAACAGAGGTAATTCAGTGCTTTAGGTGCCGGGACCTCAGCATGAATTCCAGCTATGGAGGTTTCTCACTTATCCAGGTCCCAGTTATCCAGGTTTCACTGTAATACATTTAGAACGTACTTCTTGGTAAATGCTGTGTGTGTGTGTGTGTGTGTGTGTGTGTTTTATATAAACAAAAAATATTATAGTCGACAGTACTCGACAAATATCTCATTATTTTCCACATAATTTTCATGTTATACAATTGTGACCGAACGTAATTATTTACAACGTTCATACTTAACACTATTTAGCACACTAATCGTCTATGTTATTTTCTTTATGCCAGGTGATGATACAGATAGCACTGAAGACAATAGTGTTATGAGGGAATAATTTTCGAAGTAGAATTATTACATTATTTCTATTTTATTTAAGTAGGTGATATAATTAATGTTTTTTTCCCAAGTAGAACTTTTTTGTACTGAAATAAGTATTTTCATTTATATGCACATAACCATTGACAATGTCATTTCAAGTATTCATTCAAAAACGACATATGTGCTCAATCGTATTATAAGCGCGGTTTAATAATAGTAAACAATTAGCTTTGTCTTTTATTTTTTGACTGAAACAGGTATGTAAAGTTTCCTGGGGCTATTTGCAATACCGAAGCCTGGTTGTGGTGTAATATATTCAAAACTCGGCTGCTTGCACATAATAGTATATTACTCAACAAGGGTGGTAATACAAAGAAAGGCCGAGATCGCAGAAGTTTGCGGCCCAAGCTGCAAGCGAGAGACGTAAATCTGCGATCGAGGGCTATCTTTATTACCTCCCGTGTTGTGTACGTCATTTTATGTCTACACTTGGCCAGAAAGCGGCTTTTTCCGTACGCGCAGCGCTTAGAGCTCCAAATAACCCTACGAGATAATCAGTATTGTCGTAACTGTTTAAGCAAAGCATAAGTTTATAATATTGTCTTCGGTTTTCGAGATATTCACTCATTGTACTAAAACAACTTAAACTGATTAAAACGCGTATATTACTACATTGTTAAGGTCCCTTTTTAAAAGGGACTTAAAAAATGTAGCACATAAGTAAGTAACTAGGGATGTAACGATACATAGTTTTGCCGATACGATACCGATACCGATATATTGTAGTTAATATCGGCGATACCGATACCGATACCGATATCTTAGCTAAATAATGAAGTAAGAAATTCAGATATATGTATGTCCTTATTATAACTAAAACTTGGCTATGTAATATAGCCTATATTTAACAGAGAGTCAACCTTGAAAGTGTAAAGTAAAAATAAATAAATTGTCGACTCAAAATTCATTTTTTTTATTAAGAACCAAAGATTTAATTAATATAGTAATTATCATTGCACAAGGTATAATATATAGACCAATACATAAATTAAGTCAGAAATTGAAATTACTTTTTGCAGATATTTTTCATACAAATATTCTTTTCGCGCTCTTCAAATATCGGTTGTATATTATCGGCGATACCGATATATCGGTATCGGTATCGATCGGTATCGTTACATCCCTATAAGTAACCATAAAATGTATGAAAATATAAATTTGTATGCTAAATTGACCCCTATACCAAAGTGACCGTATGGGCACTATGTTGTATGGGTCAACTTTAAATTTTAGGAAGTTACGACAAATTTTAATCATCTCATAACTTTTTTATTTGAAGTGTTATCAAAATTTCAATAGAACAGATAGACAGAAAAGAAATACCTACTGATTCCAATAGTGTATTTAGTGTGCTTACGACAAAATGTCCCTTACGAAATTTGAAATTTCCAGTGTCGATGTATTCAAATTTTATTTTAGTCGTCCATATGATAAACCATAACAACAAAAAAAACACTTAAATCAATATACATCAGACCTGATTCTCAGGTGAAAATCATTGTTGGCAACGAGCCGTCCTTATTTTCTACAAAAACGTCATTATTATCTTAAGGAGTCATTATCAGAAACACCATTTTAAACAAAAAAGTAAATATAATGAAAATTAATGGGTTTTGTTCCGTGCCTTTATGATAAAACTTTATGTTTTTCATGTATGTATACATCTGGCTTAATAAAGATGCTCTGTCGCGGGATTTTTAAAATAGTCATTTTTTTGGTCAATAATAATGTTTTGAGGAGAACCGCCCGCATAGGCAGTGGTGATCACTTACCATCAGGTGACCCACATGCTTGTTTGCCAGCTTATAAAGTATAAAAAAACTAACATTCGACCCATTTTTAACCCCCTTAGTAAACGTCACCCGTTTAGTAACAATCTTATATTAAACATCTTGTGTGTTAAAAAAGAATCTATATACAAACTTTCAAATCTCCTAATGAACGAGTTTCATACAACCGTTCAACCCCTATATCACCCCTTAAGGGTTAAATTTCGAAAAAGCCTTCCTTAGCACATGTTTACGTACTTTGTAGAATATCATGTTCCAATTTTCAGACTTATATATCTTCAGCGGTTCAAGCTGTGCGCTGTCATTATTATTTAAATAATTCTGTACAGAAAACTGAGAGCTTACAAATAGGTAAATGTGATTCCACGACATTCATAATTATATCTCATTATAAACAGTTTCTTTATCTTTATTATCGATCAAAAGAAGACAATATTTCAAACAATCTCTGCCTCCGCCCTAGTTGAACCGTGGTGCATGTGGTTATAAAAGTTTGACGATCGTTGACTATAAAAGAATGAATGTGACGACTTATACCTACCTACATGAGTATCGCCCGCGACGCGCAAGTCTCGCGACGCACGGCCGGAATTGAGGCACAATGAAATGACGACCTTAGAGCGCCAGAAATAACGTCCATATTGAAACGTAACTAAGAAAAAAAATCAATTAATGAATAAACGCGGACACTTTCTGTTTAATTTATTTTTTATTGTACTAATAATATGTTGACAGCAAAAAGTAAACACTTTTGAAGTAGTTATGTATTAGGGCTATCCAAAAATTACCAATATTTGAGACTTTACAGATCCGTAAAGAGAATTTGTATAAGTTTTA
The DNA here is from genome assembly GCA_947034925.1 of Eudemis profundana. NCBI lineage: Eukaryota > Metazoa > Arthropoda > Insecta > Lepidoptera > Tortricidae > Eudemis > Eudemis profundana. The sequence continues at coordinate 4,236,483 of OX344808.1, forward strand.
ATAATTTATCAACTCACATAATATAGTATTTAAAATAAATTGGCGAATTACAGTTATCTATAATTTCTGATAAGATAAGCCAGAAAACGTGAAACTTACTGAACCTTCTTTATTAATGACAGTCGCGATCGGTTAATTAGTATAATTTTGATTACTTTAACTGGGATGCAAGCGTCATATCGTAATAGAGGTACTTTTAAAAAGTTATGTATTACGCTGTACTCATAAAATCATAATATGATGAAAATTTAGTTTTTTGGTTATTTTACACTGACGCGGAACCCTAAAATGTTTAGTTCTATTTATTTTAACTATTACTAACAATACTTTATACCACACAAAAAGAAAATTACAGTTATCGAATTATGTCCAGGTTAAGGTAATTTGCTTGGTCTATCAAGCGTGTAGTGTAACTAGTGTAGTACCATTTCCTGATAACGACTTTTAGTATTAATTAATTGCGTTGATGCATAAAAAGAAACTACCCGTGCTTAAAACAGTCGCAAAACGTTTTTAATAATGTTGAAAAAAAATGTGCAAATTAATAATTAATAACACAATTAAGTTTGGCGCCATCTCTAGTCGAGTGGCAAAACTACGAGAGCAGCATTAACTTGCGCGCAGCATCATAGTACTTCTCACTTCTCAGTTCTGTTACTCGCCGCAAGATGCCGCTGTACCATAACTTTGGGCAATGTTCGTTAGATGTCACTGTAATCAAGCACTAAAATATATTTTTAAGTGTAAGAATGAATCAATTATTATTAAAGATAATCTGTTAAGAAAATAGTTATTTAGTCTAAACGATTTAACCAAATAGTTTCCTTACGATTTTTTTGCCAAAAATAATGTTCTCGATTGAAAACATTTCAAATTTTCTCAAACAACAATGACTAGACATCTAGCCGTAACTTCACTTGTCACGGGACAGTTACAGCATAACCTGTCACTGTGCACTATATTCGAGTCGGTCGGTTCTCCATAAAAACATTAAAAACATCAAACACATCAATTTAGCTTCCACGACGTCAATCGTGGTTGAAATGTGTTTCATTTTGTAGCTTGATACATTTTGTTTGCGCAAAATGACGTGATAAATCTAAAAAAATCCGAATTAACGTGCAATCTGCAGTTTAAGGTCAGCGCCATCAATTATCGTCATTTGAAACCGAACGTTTTTGCTAAAATGTATATTATTTTAGCTTTTCACGAGCATGTTATTTCGCGCGAACACTTATCAAGGTATAAATTGAAACAATTCAAACATAATCGATCCCGTGAGAGCAAACTGACTTGAGAATCACCTAGGGGTCTTCCGCAATGTACCTACGTCATACGATTTTTCAGACCTTTTGACCCCCCCTCCCCCATGTCACACTTTATCCTAACATGATTCATCTTTTTACTCGACTGCGGCAAAGCCCAAAGGAGGGTTATGTGTTTGACCTGTATGTATGTATGTCCGTTCCTATGTCCGCTCGTAACTACTCAACGGTACAACCGATTTTGATAAATAATACATCATTAGATTAGTTATTGATGGCGCGAGTGCCACTGGGTTGATGAAGTTCGTGAAAATAAACAAAATGGCGGATTTTATACACTTTTAAAGTGCACACATCACATTTGGCTAGACGTACTATATGGATGACCCCTTAAATGAAAAGTCATATAAGTCAAACGGGGTAATTGCGTCTATGGTGGCAAATGCGTCAGGTAGGCTAGTGGTAGTTTGGAAGAGTTCGCATTTAATGGAATCTTTTAAAGACGCATTTGCCCCCATAGTCGCAATTACCCCGGTTGTCCTTAATAGCAATAATGGGGGAAGATAAGCCCAGGGATAGGCCCTTGAAGTTGTTGTGCAAGTATAAGCCATTTTACGTTGTACGTCCATTGGCCGATTCGTGGTTTCCTCTCCAGAATGCGCGCTCTGTTTAACGATTTGATATATAGCTAGCAATAATAATTCACAGCAGCAATAATTCTCGGTAAGCTCACAAGAAAGCGGAGTGAATCGCGAGCACTTTCCTCGGTCAAATAACCAGTTTTATTGGATTTGCCACAATTTGAGCGATTTTCCACCGCCTTTGTGACCTCGGGCGAAAGCTTCATGGTGGATTGATGGTTTCGCAACAGATTAAATAAGTTTTTCGTAACAGTAAGTGGCATCTGACAAAAAAGGAATATGATTGTTTAAAAAAAAACCTGATTTAGCTACTCTATCAGAATTGACTTTTGAGGTTTTTCTGGCTCAGCATCTAGTACTTCCTCCTTATACAAGGAAAACAGTGTGTTAAATTTTGTATGGGAAAATATGTATTCTAATACGATATTTTCATATTAACTAGGTACAAAAATGTGACGTAATGGAATGCATAATTTGGAACAAAAAATTTCATGCATTAGGTTCGTAAGTACTTATGATTCTGAGCCAGAAAAACTTCAGAAGTTGATATTTTTAAGAAAGTAGCTACCTTGGGATTTTTTTAAAAAGCTCAAATAGAGAAAGAAAATACAGTAAGTTGATCACGGTGATTCCAGTTGCCTAGTTTTCAGTGAAAAGAGGTCAAGAATCAACTTTGATGACATCAAATATTCTTGTCTGTCCACAGGGAAGAGGAGATCGACGTTCGAGTCCAAAACGCCCTATGATGCTTTGCAGCGCTGCATATAGTCCTGGGATCCAAGCTGATCAGTATATCTACCAGATTCGTATCTACAAAACAATAATCAGACCATTATTATAACAAAACGGGACTTAATTGCGTAAAAACATGATATTACCTCGACCGAGAGTCCCTTCGCGACCATGGACGTCACGGCACGTCCGAAACGTCGAGGTAATATCATGTTTTTACGCGATTAAGTCCCGTTTTGTTATAATAATGAGTGAAAATCGTGAAAGTTTAAATCAATATTTAATAATCAGACCAATCGTGATGTATGGGTGTGAAGCTTGGACATTGACTCAGAACTCTCAGAAGGAAGAGAACAAGCTCTTAGTGGCGGAGAGGAAAATCTGGCGAAAGATCCAGAAGATTCAGAATCCACCGAGAGGCGAGGATGGAACGTGGAGGCGTAGAAATAATGGGGAGCTGGAGGAGCTAGTGAAGATGCCAAACATAATTGGCGAAATTAAGGCCACCCGATTGCGTTGGCTCGGCCACTTGGAACGGATGGGAGACGATCAGGCTGTAAAGAGAGCGTATATGGGGCGACCGAGTGGAAAAAGTTCGGTTGGTCGCCCCAGATATCGCTGGAGTGATGAAGTCCAGAAAGACCTAAGGGCCCTCAAAATTCCCGACTGGCGTGAGGTGGCACAAAATAGGGAAGAGTGGCAATCTCTTGTGTCTGAGGCCAAGGTCCTGTTTTGGGTCGCTGAGCCGACGTTGTAAGTAAGTATTTTTGTCTGTTTGTGCGAGCATCACGCAAAAACTACCGGGCCGATTTTCATGAAATTTGATATAGATTTTTTTTGTATAGATTATGACTTTGGTTCACACATAGGATATTTTTATCTGACTAAGCCCGAACAAAAGACACATTTAACTTATTTCACCTTCGGAAACGACGTTGCAGGCGGGTCCTCAGTTTAATGAATATAACAGTTTAAGCCCTCTTTGAATATACCTAACGATATCTTCCAAACAATTAAAAAACGTAACTATCGGCATTCTAGTTTCACGTTGGCCCTTTCTTTTGGTCTTTGTCGTTCGTCTTTTATTTCCTTTAATGATCTTCGACAGCAACTTAGCTCCAAAGGGGCATATCTCAGTAGCAAATACTAGCCAGATAATATATTTTGTACACAGAGGGCCAAATAGTTAAAATTTAGAATACGTGTCTCTAACGAGACAAAGCGATGGTATGCAAAATTAAACTCTTAAGTGTGTAACTTAAGGTATAAATTGAATTCGTAAGTTGTGTGGTAAGAATTTTCTTGGTAGGTACCTTATTATTTGGTTGGGTGGTTTGCTGTCTTTGATATACGTGACAATGATAAAACAGTCTTCTTACGACGCATTTCTTAGGTGGATACGATCTTGTCTCACCAAACATACAATAGGGGGCACGGCAGTGCCTCCGCCAAGTCGAGCAAAACAAAGGCACGGCCGTACCATCCTTTTCTTGAAGCCATTCACTCCCGTAATTTTGTACTGGCTAAAGCTAGAACCCTGAAATTTCAGGGATATATAGGGCTTAATAAGACTTATATATATTCTCAATATCATTCAATTTGAACGTGTAGTTTAAGAACTATTGCATGTCAAAGTTCCTTAGTTTTGTCACTGACTGACTGACTGACTCACTCACTCACTGATCATCATAATTCTAAGATACTTCTAGCAGACCTACAAGGTCCAAATTTTAAACATAGTTAGTTTTTAGCCTATAAAGTCCTTAAAAACCTAAATAAGTTGTAATTTCAGTCACAACAAGAGGTGTGCGCCGATCGTGAAATCATCGGCGGCGGCGTCCGATGGCTTTTTGATCGGCGGCGGCGGCGTGATCGGCGTGAAATCAACGTGGTACATTTTTTTCGTGTGGCTTAGTCTATTTTCTTAGAAGAACATGAAATACCGACTCGAAACCGTAAAATATGATACATTCTACTTGCAAGGCTCCAAAATAAGTATACATCTTTTAAAAGAAGTAGCCTTATAGAACGAAACTGGCTGTCGAAGCCGCCCCGCGAGCGTAAAGAAGTTGTACTTGTGTCATCAGAGAGGCGGTAGTGGTAGGGGTTGCTTTTGGGCGGGAGTGATGTAGTGCAAGTTCTAAAATTTGCCGCGGGATTGGAAAGGAACGCGAAAAATCGGCCAACATTATGTCAGTCGGGAAGTTGTGGGAATTCGACGTAAGAAACTGACAATGGGTTTCATACGTTGTCAGAGAAGAAATCTATTTAAAGTCAATGCAATCGCAGCAGAGATGTGGTTACCACCTTAATCGCCATTATGGAAGATGAAACCTATGAAGTGGTCGTGAAGTTAGCCAGCCCAAACAAACCGTCCGAGCTGACTTAGTCGGCAGCGGTTGAGCTCATGCGACAGACGACAACTACAACCGACGCCGTCCGCTTCAGCCGAGAGGTACCCTTTTGTCAGAAGCGTCAAAGACCGCAGGAAGGTACTGCCTTGTACATACATACCTAAATTAAAAAGGATTACCTCGTAGGTAACTGCTAATTTGGCATAAACTTTAAACGAAAATTTACGTGATCAATTCGTGTGCGTCCTGCGTAGCGATGCTCGTTTGTGGAGCTGGTATAATTAGCGTGCTCTTTGAGAGTGAGATGTGGCAACAGTGTAGGAACCATTAACCGCAGAGGCGGTGAGCGAGCACCCGGCCGCGGGCGCGGGTGGCCGACGCCCGCGGAAGTGCAGGCTCGTAGAGGCGCTGCATAGTCTGCATCGGTACGCTTGCAGCGGCTGGCTCGCAGCGCTCAGTATGGGAAGGAGCAAACTGCGCTATTGCGGAGCACCAAGCCATCTATAGCTGAGGTAGCTGCCGCTACCCAGAGTTCGTATGCAGCAAGTTTCAGTGAACGGGAACTGTAGTGACCAAGTGCGAGCACTAATCTCTTGGAGAAGGACTTCAGCGAAAATCTCAAATCGTCAACCGCTTTTGTGGACCTAACAGCTGCATACGACACCGTGTTGCGCCAAGGTCTGTTGTTTAACCTACTTAAGGTGATCCCTTGCATAAAGATCTGCAAAGTTATCGAAGACGCCCTTACCAATAGGCCGTTCTGTGTTTTCCTAGGTAATATATCCAGCTCACCCAAGGTCTTGAATAACGGTCTGCCACAGGGTTTATTTCTGGCCCAAACGTTATTTAACCTATACACCCATGACGTGCCAGCAACTCTGTCCAGGAAATTTGCTTACGCTGACGATTTAGCACTGGTTACACACGACAACAAGATCGAGGTCACAGAAAACCTGAACGAGTGCTTCCTCCGGTGGCGCCTCTGCCCCAATGCCTCGAAGACTGAAGTGTGCTGCTTCCACCTAAACAACCGAATAACTAGTAGGAAACTCAATGTCTTGTTAAGGGGCTCTACTCTCAACCACAACCCTCTCCCCAAGTACTTAGGCATTACCCTGGACCGAAGCCTCGCATATAGCGCTCACGTAAATAACGTCGCAGTAAAACTGAGGGCCAGGAACAACATCTTGTAAAAGCTAACAGGGACAACGTGGGAAGCCTCAGCCAGCTGCTTAAGAACATCTGCCCTAGCACTGGTCTATACAAGGGCAGAGTACTGCGCCTCGACCTTGGTAAACAGTGCCCATACTGCTGTAGTCGATACGCAGCTTAATCATACCATGCGTCTAATCACGGGTTGCATGAAACCAACTCCTGGCTTCCAGCCCTAAGCAGCTTAGCCCCGCCCCACTATCCGAAGCACTCACCATCTACAAACCAAAGTGGATAAGGCGCTCAGACGGCCTGAGCTGCCCATCAATAACAACTTGCCTACGTTCAAAATATCCAGACTGAAGTCCCAAAACCCACCGGCACTGCAAGCCCATCGACCACTGTCTCACTGGAATTTGAACGAGGCCTCGTCCAAAGATTGCTCTGACAGAGGCATCTCACTCGAGATGTTCGAACTGAACCCACGTATCCGCCCACCTGGATTCGACGAATCACACCGGGTCTGGTGTATGCTCAACTGGCTAAGAACAGGAATTGGTCACTGTAGCTACCTCCAGAAAAAATGGGGTTGGTGCGATGACGAACGTTACGAATGCGGATGCCCTGAGTCCTGAGCAAACCATACGACAAATTGTTATGGAATGCCCATGACGAAATACAGTGGCCCAATCCAGGATTTTAAAAACCTCACGAGCGAAGCTACTGACTACTTCACTAACCATAAAGTTAGATTATAAGCTTGCAGTGTAATATGATTTGCCATACGATAAATAAAAAAAATTAAGTGAACGAGACATCTGCGGCAAGAGTGCCCGGCATAAGCCCCGTCAAAGCCGGGTCCGCCGCCGGAAGAAAGGGGGTCTCAACATAATATAGGAAAAAACGATTTTCTTTGTTTATTGTTAAAATTAAAACGGATATAATGAAATACATCACTTGAATTCATTGGTACTACATAATTGGCCATAAAAAATTTCACGCCGATTTCACGCCGGTCAATTTCATCGGCGGCGGCGGCGTGGAAAAATCGACGGCGGCGGCGACGCGGCGGCGCGGCGCACACCTCTAGTCACAACTGCACACATAAGTAATCCTATACAAATAGATGCGATTACAAAGTTAGTTTTGCAGTTCAAATTGAAAAGAATGAATTGTAATGTAATAATTAAAGGAAGACGACTTACTAAAAGAAATGAGATCTTTAACCGTAGAAGAACACATTTTATAGATCTAATAATAGGCAAGTCGGTGGAAATCGAGTTCTGTTGATACCCCCCGGTACTGACTTGGTTTAACTTTACATCTCAAAACTTTTTTGTTATAGGAGAACTGCGTTGCGAAACTTGCATCTTTTTACATCTAATGTTTTTGATGGGATTATGTATACTTTATGAAAATAGACATAAATTATCTGAAAAACGTGAATGTCAAATATTTATGATGAAGCCGTAATAATTTTCCACTTTTACTTTGATCAGCTAGAAAAATACCGTAAGAGACGAGCTTATTACCGCTTCAAGAATATCTATTCGACTTTTAGAGGCAGTCTTTCGAGTCTTGTCGTCTAGCTACTTTCTCAGAATATAGACTTTTGAATTAATTTTAATTGAAATTAAAATGAATGAACTTTAATGAAATGTATCAATAACTGTAGCTTTAATTAAGTTGAGTTAATTTTTGTTTAATAAGTAGCTTGACTTTATTTAAGTTACTTTAGATTATTACTTTGTAGCTATTATAATGGAGGTTTTTTGAGGTTCTTCCGGTTCAGAATCGTTAGTACTTTCGAACCTTATTTGATACGTGAAAAAATGTGTCCCAAATTAAGTATTTCATTACGTTACATTTTTGTACCCATGATGATGTGATGTGTGTACCTAAGTATATATGAAAGTAAAGAAATGGCGTAATGGAAAAACTATTTTCCATACAAAATGTTACCCCCTTTTTCCTTGTTTGAGGTTCGAAAGTACTAAAGATTTTGAGTCAGAAAAACCTCAAAAGTCGATATTCAGAGAAAGGAGCTGCATCAGCATTTTTTAAACGCCCTCGCACAACGTCGTCAAACACCGTCTTTCAAGAGACGTCATCTCATCAGGGCCCGCGCAGTATAATAGCAGTATTCTTTCTTCCTATAAAAGGTACATCGCGCGGTTGAATGTGTGCGCGCCGTGTACGAACGTACTACAGGCAAAGTTTTAAGAATGCTGCAGTATGGACCGCACTCACACAGACGTGTTATCGCGCGTCAGTGTTAATACGTGCCGGGCGCTCCTAAACAGCCGATGTTGGACTATTCGTTTATACTTTGTCCAGCAACAAAGTATAAACGAATAGTCCAACTTCGGCCGTTGATCGTTGCGCCAACGTGGCATTTACACTGCGTGGGTGCTGGCAGGACAACGCTAGTGTGGGATGTCTTTTAAGGATTGGACTAAATAGGACATTAATTAACTAAAACTAATAAACATAAATCTCCCCAAAAGACTTTTGGACCGGTCGCATGCTTTTTGCCTGCATATTGACTTCAGGCAATCTTAACCAGATTGTGAGACCATCTTGTACAGTTAGGTGATAAGTTACATTTAATTGGGTAGGTCAAGTATTTCAAAGATGTCTAGTTAAGTTTATATATTTTTTCGATAGACCTCGTCGTTAAGGTCCAGAAAATATCGCAACTGCATTTTTACTCCCTGTAATTTTTCCAAAATATTGTATTAAATTCGCGATTAAAAAGGGACGCCATCGCCAGCCTGACAAAATTAGTACCTAAGTTCGTAATAAAAATCAAACAATTGTCTATGCGAGATGTGTCGGCTGTCAGCTGTCAATTGTAACATAACAAATTGTAAACAAATATTGTGAACATATTGTGAACATATTGTGAACATCAATATAAGAGAAGTTTGATAGGTATTTAAGAATACAGTTATCGAAAATTTTATGCTAATGACGAGTAAGTACATCAATGCTTTAACACCTCTTAATTTGAGCAATATTGTATTTATCAATAATCTGAAAATATTCAAGGATCATAGCCATCTCACAAATTCTCGTCTCCGCGCACGAACTCATTTTTATGTATTTATTTTGACATCAAGGGTGAAGCTCTACAATTCTTGCAATTCTCTCTACTTTTTTCTTCAATCCAAAGGCCAGCACAAATATCTTATAACACCAAACACACAAACCTACCCCAAACAGAATTATTGATTTATTTGGTTGTCGCAAATGACACGTGTCAGTCGACACACCACAGACCTCAACAGATACCTATTTTCTTAAGACGGACGTACACACTCGTCATTTTAGTGTCCTTAATTCAAAGCTGCCATATCGGGCATTAAAAAAATATTTTACAAAAATTACAGGGAATAAATATGCGATAGCGGTATTTTGTAGTTCATTACGTCGGGAACTATCGAAAAAAAATATAAATTACACATCTTTGAAAAACTTCTCTTAGCCAATTATGTAGTTATCAAAAAAGTAATGCCTAAATAGCTACACCTGTGTACAAGTTTTTTTTTTCATGGTTAGTTATCTGTGATCAGTCGCCAGACTATAATTAGAGTAGTTGGGAATTATTTAAAAGGGAATTCGTAGTTTTAGAGGCCTGTGCCGCATTCACTACCAGAGTACAATGTGGTTACGTTTCAGTCTCTTAACCACATTGGTATCAAAGTAAGAGAATTATTAATTTTGCTTTATGTGTATTACGAGTGTAAAAAAGTAACGTCTAAAGTGTTGTATCTAGATGAACCGAGTGGAGTAGCTCTCCATACGAACATAAAGGGGGCTAAGAATCCATATTGACCTCATCAATTTTGCGTGAAATATGTTTTCATTGTAGCTTGATACATTTTGTCTGCGAGAAATAACGTAAGAAGTTTCAACCACCCAGTTCTTTTGATAATTGGAGCTTTACTTAACCAAAAACGGCCGATTGCATTTTTTTCTGACTTTTTGGGACTTCTTCATTTTGTTTCGTGCAGATAAAATGTATGAAGCTGTGAAATGAAATAGTCAACCAAATTTGAAATAATAAATTCGACTCTCAACCCTTTTCTTTTGTGGGATTTTTTATTTAAAATGTCCTCTTGATTAGCAGTTAACAGGTCGTCACAAAACTGACGATTAGTGTCAAACTGTATGTATACATGTATTTCGTCACCAACTGATTGGTTAGACTGAGTTTAACCATAGCTTAACGCTCAAATCACCTTAATGCATGCAAAAAATCAATTAGTATCGTTTGCATTAGATTAGCCAGTGCTATAATTTAAACTATGACATTCTATTATGGCAGCATCGTAACAGATCGTATCTTATCTTCATCAAATTTCTAAACCTCAAAACGAATAGATCTCCGTAATAAAATCGTGACATAAGCATCTCGATTGGAACTGCAAATATCATACAAAATTAGATCATTAAGTACATAAACATCGATACCAAATGGAGAATAATATTCCAAACGCTGTTCTAACCTCAAATTCACTTCAAAATTAGTTTTTATGGTTTGAATTTAAGGTTTAGTTCGGAAAAGACGTGGAAATGGAAATAAGTGCGTTTGAAAGTTACCTCAAATATAGAGTGAGCCGGTTTTCAATTGCTTGTAGACTTTCCCGTCCGTCGGGGCTCCGCGCCTAAATCCGCTTCAAAGCCTGAGCTGACTTACATTAGTGCTTTTGTACAAGTTTGTATTAGTTTAGTACTAAGTACTTGTATTTTGTTGGGAGCCCTCTACTCTACCGTAATAGTTTAAACGCGACTTTTTATAATAGTAGTGACTTTTTGTGTATTTCTTACTCAGAATTGCTTGTACTTTCGAACCTAATACAAGAAATATTGTGTCCCAAAATTTCCATTCCAGATCGTCACTTTTTCTGTATGGAAGTCTATTTTATTTCTATGGACGTGACGCACTGGAAACATAATTTTCCATACAAAATTTGGGACACAACTTTTCGTGTATTAGGTTCGAAAAAATGCTCAAGTACTTATATTTTATTGGGTGACCTCTATTCCATCGTCACAGTCTAAAACGCGATTTTATAAGTAATCAATGTACGTAACCAGTACTCGTAAAGGACAATAATTCCTACTATAAAACCCGGATAAGTGGCGGTGGAGTTGCCATTTATCTTCGGTCTCATATTCCCTTTTCAATCGTCAGCATGTCAGCACAATCTCCTTCTTCCGACTCCGCAGAGTACTTGTTTCTTGACATATCTTTCTCTCACACCAAACTCCTTCTTGGTGTATTTTATTCTCCTTTCCTTAACGTAAATTATTTCGCTCCTTTCGAGAAGCTGTTGGAAGATCTCATGCCATCTTTCAATCACCATATCATCATGGGTGACTTTAATACGTGCCTTCTTAAAGATGACCACCGGTCAAAGTCCTTAAGATCAATTGCAGAGGCCTGCAATATGCATATTCTACCTTCAAAATCCACACATCACTTTCCTAACTGTTCTCCGTCTCTTTTGGATCTTACCTTAACTTCCTCTACGTCTCATGTTGCTAAATATGGACAATTCTCTGCGGATGCCTTTTCATATCATGATTTATTGTTTCTTTCTTATAAAATTCGACCTCTAAAACCTAAAGCTAAAATCCTCTTTCAGCGCAATTTTAGTAGGATAGATGTGGAAAAGCTCCGCGAGGATGCGCTGAAGCTTGATTGGGATGCTATTTTTGAAGCAGAGTCGGTGGATGAACAAGTCACAATTTTTAACTCCCTTCTTTCGCAGTTGTACGATGTTCATGCTCCGGTTCGGCCGATAAAAGTCAAGCATCTTCCTGCTCCCTGGCTTACAAAGGAGATAAGGTCCCTAATCGAGAAAAAGAATCTAGCCAAATCTAGGTACAAAGCCGACTCTTCAGATATGAATAAAGCCCGATATCACGCCCTGAGGAATCGGTGCAGCACTGTCTGTCGAGACGCACAAAGACGCCATATCCACAAATCTGTTGAAAACGGTGATCCGGCTAAAGTATGGAAATTTTTAAAGTCGCTTGGAGTTGGGAAATCTCAACAGAACTCTTGTCCCAAAGATGTCAATCTTGATCAGTTGAATCTGCATTTCTCTTCTTCTGCCATTTTTAGTGGCCCAGCTAAAAGCGGGACGCTTAATTATCTTTCTTCTCTCCCAACTCCAGACTCTGACCCCTTCTCTCTTGTTCAATTTTCCGTCAGTGATGTTAAAAAGAACGTAGTATCCATTTCCTCTAATGCCGTCGGTGTTGACAGTGTGAGCCGTAGCATGATCCTTCCCCTCCTTGACCTTCTTGCTCCTATAATTACCAGCATCCTTAATTCCTCAATTTCATCTGGTGTTTATCCTTCAATTTGGAAGGATGCTGATATTATCCCATTACCTAAGAAAGCCAACCCATCCTCATTCTCGGATTATCGTCCTATCTCCATTCTTCCCTTTCTTTCCAAAGTCCTTGAGCGCCTAGTTTCCCAGCAACTCCTGTCCTTTTTAAACAAAAATAATCTCCTTAATCCCTATCAGTCAGGTTTCCGTTCTGGCCACAGCACGACTACGGCTCTCGTGAAAATTACGGACGACATTCGGTCGGGCATGAATGATCGCAAATTGACTGTGTTGACATTGCTAGATTTTAGCAATGCATTTAATACGGTGGATTTTGATATCTTGCTAGGGATACTACGTTCTCTTAACATATCTCCTGCGGTTATTGACTGGTTTCGTAGTTATCTGACCGGTCGTCGGCAGCGTATAAAGGTGGATGTTTCTCGTTCTTCGTGGTGTAGCACGCTAGCCGGCGTTCCGCAGGGCGGTGTGTTATCTCCTCTGTTATTCTCCATTTTTATTAATTCCATTACAAATAGTTTATCTTCACATTATCACCTTTATGCCGACGACCTTCAAATTTATTCTCAAGGTTCACTCGAAGATCTTCCATCGGTTATTTCCACTACTAACTCCGATTTGGAACGTATTTCAGAGTGGAGCAATCGTTATGGTCTAACTGTCAACCCAACCAAAACACAAGCCATCATCGTTGGTAGCACAAAATTGGTCTCAAGAGTCGACTTTGTTACCCTTCCTCGTATCTCCTTCAATGGCGTCTTGATTCCTTTCTCTCACCAGGTAAAAAACTTGGGTGTTATCTTAGATCGCACTCTTTCTTGGGGGCCCCAAGTGAATGAAGTGAGCAGGAAGATGTTTGCCGCTGTCGGCTCTCTTAGAAGACTTCGCAATTTTCTTCCCATCGCTACTAAGATTGCGCTTGCCCAATCTTTACTTCTTCCCATTCTTGACTATGCTGACATTTCCTACATTGATCTTTCTGAGGAGCAACTTAATAAGCTTGAGCGCATTCAAAATATCTGCATTAGATTCATATTTGGGTTACGCAAGTATGATCATGTCTCTAGTTTTCGATCCCAACTCAAGTGGCTCCCTATCCGTTTTCGACGTAACTCTCACATTCTTTCTCTACTTTATAGCATACTTTTCAACCCCGCAACTCCCTGCTATCTTAAAGAGCGTTTCAGTTACCTGTCGTCGGTAAGATGCGCTAAAAATTTGCTCTTAAATGTTCCTTCCTCTCAATCTAAATTCTATACGAAATCCTTTACCTTCCAGGCCATACGTTTATGGAACTCCTTACCTCTCGAGTTAAGATGTGCTGAATCTCTTCCTATTTTTAAAACCAAAATTAAAGAGCATTACCTATCCGTCCCGTAATATTTTTAAATTGTGTATTTTTTGGAAACTGTTTCTTTGTAAAGCCTGCTGACTGTTTTGCGGTTAATTTTTTCCCCTATTTATTTATTTGTATTTATGTATGTATATGTAGGTTTATATATCTATTTATTTATGTATGTTTATGCCCCTGCGGTTATTTATTTTTGGTACCAAATTAGCCCTCGCTCTTGTTACCCTTCGCACCACCTACTGTTTTTTGGTTTATTTTTGTGTCAATTCCGCTACCCAAAGGTTGTCTGGAAGAGATCGCTCTTAAGCGATAAGACCGCCTGTTGTCTACCTATTTAAATTGTTCTAATTATGTAAGTACCTCTTGTAATGTGTTTTTCTGGTGTGCAATAAAGTATACTTGTATTGTATTGTATTGTATAAGTAGTATATTGTCCCTCTTAGGTACGACAAGATATATGCTTGATTGTACAATAGTTTGTGTTGTGTAATTGGTGGCACTAATTATTTGTTTTACTTTCTCCACAACGTTCCCTTTATTCTAAAATTCGAGTAACATTGAACAATATTTAGAGGTTGCAAATAATCAAACTCGCAAATAAATTATGGAGTTAATTTGAGTGTTCACCGAATACCAGCGTACAATAGGCTATTTGGTGACAGTTCAAATCTGCTTAATTTATGAAGTGTCAAAACGCTCAGAAAGTATGCAGTTTAGGGCTATTCTTCAGAAATATGTCTGCGACTCATTCATCTGTCTCCATACATTTAGTATGATAAAGGGCCAGATGAAAGAGGTGACCGCAGACATATTCCGAAGGAATGCCCTTTAGTATGAAATACTGACTTGTGACAGTTGTGACGTCATGCTCAACATGGTTCCTTATTTTTTAGTTATTGTCATTTTAAAATCGTTGGTGGCACGAAAATGAGTTTAATTGAGTTTTTCCTGGCAGTTTTGGAAACGTAACTTGATGGTTAGAGTTAATTAATTTATTTTGATTGTTGTGAAATATCCTGTACTCAAATTTCTAAATTATCGCGAGTACAATCAAGGCTGTTACTTTATATCATATTCGTCATTATTATGCTCGTAGGTGTCGCTAGAAACACATATTTTTGTCATTTTTTACTCAAATAATATTGAAAACTGAGCGACTACTAAATACTCTTACATTTCGCTCAAGTTTTGCAGAAGGGCGCTTTAAGTCTTATCAAATGAATCCCTTCATTTGATAAGACCTAAATAAAGCCTTGTCGAGAAAGATTTCTTTGACCACCCTATTGCACAAATTATCATTTAAAACTAGGTACTTACCCATCCAGATCATCCTGCTTCGCCGTGAAGATCTCACCAGCTCCCTGCTTCCCTTTCTCTTGAATTCACATCTTGCTGCTCCAGTCACGATCCGCTCAATTACGTAAGTAAAAGCGCCTCTGAACTGCAGGTAACCATTACTGGTATTAATGTCAGTTATGATAACTCCTCTAACCTTTGGCAATAAAGGTTAGGCACGCCTATACGATTTTCTACAAACATTACTTGGTCGTTAACCTATTTTGTTTCATTTCTCATTGTTAAGACACTACGCGTCATCGGCTTTATAAGTAAGTTTGTTTCTACCGTTGATATATTGTTTTAGCTATTTCCTTTCTTTGATAAGCGTTGTTTCTCGCTTTAAGTATCTGCTAATGTCTTTCTGTATCAATCATTTTAGCACCGTAATTATGGTCTTCTCTAACTTCATATGTCTCTTTGTTGTTACGAAACAGTTGTTTTATCTCATCAGAGAGTCTCAACAATATGAGTGTAATGTGGCTTGTAAGAAATTGTAATTTCCTTTGGTAATTTGTTTGTCGCTTTCCACTTAACGATGTCAAGATGATTTCTGATGATGCTTGACTGAAAAGATAGAAAAGAAACGTGAGTTGTTGGATTTTATGGCATTTTAAACATTAAACATAATAATATATGCGAAGTAACAATATGATTAGGGATATTAATATTATGAGTTCTCATGATTACTGATTATATAGAAGCTGAGGCAACATTATTATTATGTTTTGCTGTAAAAACTCGAATGTTATCCGAATAGATTGTCAGTGTAATTGTCTTTTCTTGATCCATAATAACTGGACACACAGAGCTTGGTAAAATACATAAAGTATAGTTGGTTACATACATTCAGCGTCAAACAGTCTGTGGCATCTAACCCGCTATACCAGGTGTTGCCTGTTCTAGGAGAAAATAATTAAAACGTAGATTGTACTCCTCAAACTGAACAACATTTGTTTAGCGACTTTTTAAAAATAAGTAATGTTTTAATTTTTAGTGCACTCTAAAGTTTGTTTGAAACCGCAATGTGTTGCGATGTTCTTTATGTTTGTAGCGTGACAAGCGACGTCAATTAGACTGATGTTAACGTACATTGAAAATAGTATTTAATTTGTATGAAAAAGATAAAATCTAAAGATTACATAATTTTTAAAAATTGTTGAACGAAAGTTGTATTGTTTGTTGAGTAGAATCTACGTTTTAATTATTTGCTCCTGTTACAAGCAACACCCGGTATATATCGTAACACGTCGTTATTACTATAGGCATAAAGACGTGTTACGATATACGTATATGGCGCTTTGGATGCTATAGAACTTGACGCTTACTCTACATAAAAATAGCACTCACAATAAATTAAAAAAGGGCAGCTGCTCGTATTAAGGAAGCACGCAATCACTACATATGTATCAATCGAACATTATATTACTTATATAGTAAACTGGTGCATTTTTTTGTTATAAAAAGCAAGACATTTTGTTGCCAGAATTTGGGTATAACGGCTACTAAAGTGTTACCAGGCCAATTAAATTTTATCATACTAAAATTCCGAACGAACGGAACGCTGTACATTGTTATTACGCTGTTTACTTAAAAACGCCCGCAAAATTCTCGACGAAGGCCAATCTTAAGCTTTAACAACAAGCAATAAAATACTTAAGTAAAACGCAGCCAGACCTGTTACGGCAACATTTAAGCCATTTTTAGCCTTTCCCTTGTTATCAAACTGTGGGAAAGCCACAAACACCGATTTGTAGGCATTGTATTGTCTACATTATTATATGTCTCGACAATGCACTATGTAGAAAATGACAGTTATTGTTATTGGCAAAAGTGTTAAGGTAATATTATGTCTTCTTTACAAGCAATGCTCACTATGGCTCTAATGTATATACCTTGTACTATTTGGTCATTTTAACTTCCTAGTTTTTTTTATTTTTTTTATTGCTATAGACTGGCAAACAGGCAGACGGCCCACCTGATGGAAAGCCGTCACCGCCGCCTATAGACATTTGCAACACTAGATGCATTGCCAATGCGTTGCCGGTCTCGAAGAAATTTGATGACACACTTTTTTAAAAAAATCCCATATTGAAGCGCAGTGGGAAAATCTTAGCAGGAAGTTCATTCCAGATCCTTATTGTACGCGCTAGAAACGTTCTAGAGAACCGGCACGTTGTTGAGTGTAATGATTCAAGGAAATGGGGATGAACCGCCTGCCGATGACGAGTGGTGCGATGGTAGAATGATGCGGTAGTTAACACATATTTGTTAAAGTTGACGTCTTGTTAAGTTAAAGTTGAGAGTTGAAACACTGTTGTTGAGTTAGGGTTGAAAGTTGACAAACTGATGAGCGCATAATGTATGACGTTATTTTTTATATTAGATTAGAATTTCGACTTTCTTTTTCGTCCACGTTTGTTCATTCTCCTAGGATATAAAAGAATATTTGGGTCATTTAAAAAAATGTAGCTAAGGATTTAATTTACATAATGTTAATCCAGTTCCTTGTATAACTAAACCCATGTTATTTTTTATTATTAAAGTTATTTTGTACTCATTTTACTTATTTCAGTTTTATTACGTTTCAAACAATCGTACGATGCATATTTTTTAATCTAAATAAAATCAAGTATAGGAGGAACTCAACATCCCACTGTCCATTGGAATCTCAAGAGCAAGCACATCCCACTGTTTTTTCTGACTTACCAAGTTATCAACATTCTGTTGCAGGATTCATTTAATTATGGCATTTCATTTTGCACGTTTATTGAATTCCTGTGAAATTATAATACTAATGGCTGGCTGAGCTGTAGACCTCGCGAGACTGCCATAGATCCGCCATTTTGATCCAAATCCACAAATTAAATCGACAAAAAAATCTAAGTAATTATCGTACGTGCTCACAAAATTTCACGAGGAATGGTTGAGAAAAATGACCTGTAGAGGAGAGCAGTCCGATATCCGATCAACAGATAGACAGACATACGAAAGCATTTTCCTCAAGCTGAAAAAGAGACGCTTCGCTCGCTCGGTCAATTAATACGTTAATTTTGATTTGGTCTGGTCTGATGGAATCAGGGGATGGACATAGGAACAGTAAATGCTGGAATATAAAACTATTTAATTTAAAATATCTCAATGAAAAGATTAGCACAGACTCAGTTATTTTAAAGCAGCTTTTACTCGCGACTTCGCCCGCGTAGAATCAAAGTTTTATATCCCTTACTTGAGATTGATTCCCCGTACAAACTTCCACCCTTACTTTTCATCCCCTTAAGCGTTAAGGGATAATAACTATGCTATATCCTTCACAGGGTCTCAAATTATCTCCATACCAAATTTCAATCAGTTCAGTGGTTTAAGTGCGACAGACGTAACAGACAAACTCAAAACCTCAAACTCATTTATTTCTGCAAGTTGGTTTCACGAGCTCTTTTACATGTCTGATTCTTTTCTTTTGGGATAGACATAGTTACTTTCACATTAACAATATTAGTCTGGATTTTGCCTTCACTAAAATTTTATTCGATAACTATACAATCATATTTTACAATAACTTAAAACCCTAATTCGCACCATAAGGGTGTCCATTTTACCATTTTGGTACGAACCCGAATTATTGAACTATAGTGAGAATTTTTAATTTCGTATTTATTTTAGAAAAGATTGTGATTTCTCTTAAGGAGCAGTAATAACCTCGTTGCCTTTATTTCGAGTTTTCTTCCACTTTCGTTTATCTCGATTAGTAGGAGCGTTGGCATCGGGGGCAGTGGACGCACGACTTGCAGCGAATTTGGGACGAACATAATCGTCTAAAGAAAACAAGAGTCTGTCACGATGGTTGTGATTGAGTGATCTTGTAGGGTAAATTAGGGTATCATTAGCCACCCGTTTTATTGGCCACTATACTCTCAAATCTGTACTGCCTATGCCTGTCCTATGACTACATCCCGGGTAACCTCCATGGCGTTGTATAGGTTAAATGGGTTATTAATCTATCTAATAATATCAGAAATGATCAGACCTTCAAACGTCGACTAAGAAACTTTTTTTAGATAAGGCATTATACTATGTTAGTGGTCACGATGGTTGTGATCGAGTGATCTTGTAGGGTAAATTAGGGTATCATTAGCCACCCGTTTTATTGGCCATTATACTCTCAAATATGTACTGCCTACGCCTGTCCTATGACTACATCCCGGGTAACCTCAATGGCGTTGTACAGGTAAACTGGGTTTTTAATCTATCTAATAATATCAGAAATGATCAGACCTTCAAACGTCGACTAAGAAACTTTTTTTAGATAAGGCATTATACTATGTTAGTGGTCACGATGGTTGTGATAGAGTGATCTTGTAGGGTAAATTAGGGTATCATTAGCCACCCGTTTTATTGGCCATTATACTCTCAAATATGTACTGCCTACGCCTGTCCTATGACTACATCCCGGGTAACCTCAATGGCGTTGTACAGGTAAACTGGGTTTTTAATCTATCTAATAATATCAGAAATGATCAGAACTTCAAACGTCGACTAAGGAACTTTTTTTAGATAAGGCATTATACTATGTTAGTGGTCACGATGGTTGTGACAGAGTGATCTTGTAGGGTAAATTAGGGTATCATTAGCCACCCGTTTTATTGGACACTATACTCTCAAATCTGTACTGCCTATGCCTGTCCTATGACTACATCCCGGGTAACCTCCATGGCGTTGTATAAATTAAATGGGTTTTTAATCTATCTAATAATATCAGAAATTATCAGACCTTCAAACGTCGACTAAGAAACTTTTTTTAGGTAAGGCATTATACTATGTTAGTGAATTTATGCGGAAAATGCAATGTTGGGAGAAGACGAACATACTGGCTTAAGAACTTGCGCCAGTGGTACAATAAAAAAAACCCGTTCGTTGTTCAGATCTGCTATCGCCGACCTTCGATAGAAGATGGCACCCCAAGAAAAAGAAGGGTGAATTTATGGACATGTAACCTATTTATTATATAATTAGCTGTTGTATCTTAGTAACATAGACCGACCATCCATTATTGGGGACAATCTAGTAATTCATTAATTGTATTTTGTTTAATTATTTGTAGACATTGTTATTGTATTTAAATTGTAGCATAGACTGACGATCCATTATTGGGGACAATATAGTACTTAATTCATTGTATTTGGCTTAATTTATTTGGGGATATTGCATTGTATTTAATTTGATTGTTATTCATTTTAATAAAATTATAATTATATTTGTTTTTGACGATCAAAATACGGATTCATATAAATTAACATGTATAGTTTATCATGTCACTAAATATTGTATTATGAAATAAATAAATATTATAATAATACTTTGAAAATGCAGCTTTAGCCAGCACAAAATTACACGTGGTTCAAAATGCCCTGAATGGCTTCGAGAAAAGGATGGTACAGCCGTGCCTTTGTTTTGCTCGACTTGGCGGGGGCACTGCCATGCCTCCAGATATGGTGGCACGTAGGGCATGCAATACCGGTTTTACTTGTATTAAATGTTTTTTTTGTATGGGCCTATACCGAAAAACCGGTTTTTCGGTATTGGCCCATACAAAAAAAAACCGGTATTACATGGAACTCCAGTAGGCTTATGGTGCTACGCTTTATATAGATCGATAAATAAATAACAAAGCTCCCGTCACGTTCTGACATGTTACAGTGTGAGAGTGACGGATGCTTTATCATTTATTTAACGATCGACTAAGTATGATGCTAGCATACGCCTACAGGCCTGCGGATACGACTCGCACTTGACCAATACTAATGCTGTCATTTGTATGAACGACAGCTCGTTACATTTAATGCTAAGGAAATTATCAAGAAACTAGAATACGCGAGAACTGTGCTTGCAAGTAATTAAGAGAACAGGGTAAATTACTGGAAACTTACATCCTAATAGATTTAAGTCAGATAAAACTAAGTTCTTTAACTATACAGGATGCCCGCTACCGAGGGTTTAAGGCCAACGCACACCGGCTGCGTGTGCGTCGCGTGCACGCAGCAGCTCCTTGACTTTGTGCGTAACGCGTACAAAATGGCGGCTCAAAGTCAAGGAGCTGCAACGCGTACGCCACGCGCACGCATCCGGTGTGACCCGGCCTTTAATAAGTTACGTCTCTTTTTTTGTTTCGCCGTAGTCAGATTGAAAGTATCCCTTACGTATAGTTGGATTGGAAGTATACGGTATCTACGCTCAAGTATCATTCCCGCCCCAATATATTTTTAGGGTACCGTACCTCAAAAAGAAAAAACGGAACCCTTATAGGATCACTTTGTTGTCCGGCTGTCCGTCCGTCTGTCAAGACCCGTTATCTCGAGAGCGCGTAAAGGTATCGAGTTAAAAATTAAACCATATACTCAAGTCTATGGTCCTTTGAAGCTGTGAAAAAATCAAACTTCTAAGTTAACGTGAAAAAAAGATACGGCCGTTTATGCCGCAGAAAACGTAAATTTTGACACTCTCAAGAAACCAAAACTCAAAGGGTACTTTTCGTTGACCTAGAACTATGAAATTTGGCAAGTTATACCGTCTTATACTATAAATATAGTGAAAAATCTGAAAACAATAATTTTTTGATTCAATCATTAAAAAAAAAATTAGAATGAGGGCGATTTTCCGAGCGTTTCGTCCGCGATTCGTAAGTCATTGCTGTCCCACAATATTTTACCTCAACTAACAAATGCCGCAATACCTTTAATCAAACTAAACTCAGCCTTGCCCTTGGGATTATTTTTTGGTTTCATGAAAAGTCAATTTTAGGCGTCGTCACATTATCCCATCAAAAACATGAGTGTAAAAGAGTGCCAAGTTCGTAAATAGTTTTGCTAATACAAGAAATGTGATCTAACTAGAAACCAATTTCTTTCCATGCATAAGTACCGTTTTTCAATTGATTGATGATTTGTTATGTTATTTGGTACTCAATAGTGACGCTTAATGACATTGGTCCATAAACGATGAGTGTCCCACTGCTGGTAAATTTTTATATATCTCTATCAACATACACATATCATACTAAGTGACACTGATAAAAAGTCACCCTGTATACCTGGTTGAAGACGCGACATGAATGATAGTAGGTACAAAATGCAGCACGATGCAACGTACCGATGACAATCTCGCTGGCCTATGCACTCCGCGCCGCTTTCTAAGGATCACGAACACAATGGAGCCATAAATATTGCATTTCATTACATAAATACTGGTTTGAATCTAGTGCCGTTATAAAAACATGAAATTAATATCGCGGTTGTGATATACAACATAAGTCTGCTCGAGTTTTTAATTAGTAGGACATTAAAAAAACACTCTGTATAAAAGGTTAGCTTCTTGAGCAAAAAAAAAACAAAAATTCATTTTCTTATTTGGAATTTGGATATAGTAGTAATCTGGCAATTTTTTACAGTTACAGGTGTATAGCCGACGTGATTACTCCGTCAAAAATCTGTCAGATTACTGTAACTAATTTAAATTACGAGATTAATTTTTTTTTTTATTTTATTGCTCAAGTTTCGGCATTTATGTAGGTATATTATAGGTAGTTGTATCGTTTCTATAGACAGACCATAGAAATTGAGTTTAGTTTATTGTTTGCATTTAAGTATTGCTTCCGTATTTTGAATGGAAAATATAGTTAATTGGTCGTTTCGTCGTAAATTGGCGGTGTTATGTGAACTAACCAACCGCTTCGAATTCGAGCGACAGAAGTCGGGTTTCTGAAGTAGGTAATGATGGCATAATTATGTAAATAGAAACAAAAACAATATCAAATTTCGGTGAATTTTAACAGTTTTTTTTTAATTTCGGAATCTGAAAAAACTTCAAAATAAATTGTTACTGTACTCTGCAGTATTGCCAAAACTTGCGTTTTGGCAAGAATTTGCGGGTTTAATCGCACGGATTTAGCCTCGTTTTAGCACGTCTTTTCGCTGCGCACGTTAATTGCACGCTTGCGTCCAAAAAGCTAGAAAACCGTGCTAACACGCATGTTTTGGCGACACTGCTACTTTGTCGAATTAAGGGTGTTTTTAAATAACATGCAGTATCGCTTAGAAAACGAATTAAATTACAACTAAGGCCAATAAAACCACGAGTTCAACTGACGTAAGGGACAAGTGAGCTGCCAAATGAATCTACACTCGAAGATATATGAAGGGTATGCGGAAAGACCATGTCTAGTCACCTAAGTAACTTTTTGAGTTATGGCGGTTTGAAAGTTAGTCATCAGGAACAATTACTATGGTAACCATCTCTTTGAAAGTGAAAAAATATATATTATTTTAAGATATTGACCTGTAATGAAGTGGTAAGTTACCTAAAGTTCATTGCGAGCTTAACATTTAGAGATTAATGTCTCATTTTCAAAAAAGTTGACATGTTCTTTCCGTGTATTTACCCTTCATATGTTACGTGCTCAAATTGATGCCCTTTCGTTGAAATATTCCTTTCTACACCCATCAAATCTAAGATGCCCGTCAAACTTTGAAACTCCTACTTTTATAAATAAACGTGGCCATTAATGTCTAGTACTTTGATAAGAGTTAAATCGCTTTTTTATTAAGAGAGAGCGTTTCCAGGTACAAATTATAGTGCTGAATGATGAATATGCATTACTGGTTGCAATCAATTGTGCCGCCTATCATCACTTATTAGCAATCAATTTTGAATCTTAATAAAATACAATAAAGCCGCCTTTGGCTTGGTTTTTTACGGGAATAAGTGTCACGTTTGTAGACTATAGGCATTGCTGTAGAGAGGTTAGCGGTAGTTAAAATGGATATGTTATATTAATTAGAATGTTGATCGATTTAATTACGCATGTTTATTGGTTACGCTTACGCTTCTGCGTAATTTGCACACAAAATTATGTGATGTGTTACAATCATGGGTGTCGATTATCAATGCGTCGATATAATCAATTTACTTTTTTGTTGGGGTTTCATCTTGTTTACCTATGCGTGGTCGCCTCTCCAGGACTTTACTGCCTCAACGGTTATCCTAAAGCATAGGCAGCGTAGCACCACAGTATAATACAGTAATTTTACTCCCTACAAAGCTACATCGCGCGCTTGAATGTGTGCGCTCCGTGTACGAACGCACTACAAGCAAAGTTTTAAGAATGCGTAAGAATGCTCCAATGTGGATCGCACTCACACAGACGTGCTATCGTGCGTCTGTGTGAATACGTGTCGCGCTTTCCTTAACGGCCGAAGTTGGACTACTTGTTCGTCTTTATACTTTGGTAGGACTGCCTCAGACTCGTTGGACAGAAGACCTCATGAGTAGGGATGTAACGATACATAATTTTGCCGATGCGATACCTATACCGATTATTGTAGTAAATAATCGGCGATACCGATACCCGATATCTTAGCTAAATAATGAAGTTATGAACTTCAGAGTCAAACCTGGATAAGCGAGAGTTCAAGGGAGCACAATCTTATTCTCGCTTATAGAGGTTTCTCACTAACCCGAGTTTCTCGCTAATGCAGGTACATGGGTAGCGTTTTTCTCTTATAAAGGTACGCCTCCACGGTCCATCTATGGGAATGTTCTTATCGAGAGTTTGTTTTATCCATTCCAAAAGGCACTTTTCGATATTGGGAAATTCAGAAACTCTAGTCCTCTTAATATTTCCATGTCCATCAGAGCACTCAGACTTTATATCTTTTGATTTTATAATTTTATAATAGGTGGATTCTGGTAAATTAAACTCCCTCTGAATTTCATTTCGCGATTTTAAGTTTATCACTTAACTTTAATTTTCCGTTTTGACATGATGCAGAACAGAACTTTCCTTCGTAATTGATTAACTATAAACTGAGTAAGTCCGACAAACAGGACGGTACACA
The DNA here is from genome assembly GCA_947034925.1 of Eudemis profundana. Lineage (NCBI taxonomy): Eukaryota > Metazoa > Arthropoda > Insecta > Lepidoptera > Tortricidae > Eudemis > Eudemis profundana. The sequence continues at coordinate 4,261,574 of OX344808.1, forward strand.
GGCACACGTGTCCATTCGAAAAGAACGCGATAAAATAACAACGTTGTTTAGTTCCACGAAATAGAATAGGTACAATATTGACGAGAAAACAATACAAAAACAACGGTAGGAAGTTCCACGAAAGTTAAGAATGAGTCATAAAATAGCAGATGTTAAATTTGTAATTTGTTTCGTCATTTGTTACTGTATGTGTGTATCTTTTATGTACATTATGTATGTATTTTTATTGTAGCTGTAGTTCCTCCTAAATAATATAAATAAATAAAACTCGACTGTCGTTTATAGAGGCATAGATAAGTAGCAGTCTCACTTACGGAGGTCCATGAGGGAAAAACGACTCTCTCTTACAGAGGTTTCTGTTTCTCGCTAATAGAAGTTTTGGGAGCTTAAAATGACGGGTCCTGGCTATTACTCTCACTTATAGAATTTTCTCACTTACCCAGGTTTGACTGTATTTGTATGTCCTTATTATACTTAAAACTTGGCTATATTTAACAGAGAGTCAACCATGAAAGTGTAAAGTAAAAAAATAATAAATTGACAACTCAAAATTAAAAAAAAAATCATTATTATGAACCAAAGATTTAATTAACATAGGCTGGCCAGTATTTCGCTCAGCGAATTAGCATTGCCATCCAGCGTGGCAATGCGGCCAGCTTTCTGGGCACACTTGCAGCGATTTGGAGCAAATTTATTACCTTTAGTTTGTATTTAATTTATAGTTTTAGTTCTTATTGTTATTGTTTTATTTAAATGTTATTGTTTACCTTATACAAATAAAGCATTATTAACATAGTAATATCATTGCACAAGGTAATAGACCAATACATAAATTAAGTCAGTAATTTAACATTACTTTTTGCAGATTTTTTTTCATACAGCAAATTCTTTTCGCGCTCTTCAAATATCAGTTGTATATAATCGGCGATACCGATATATCGGTATCGGTATCGTTACATCCCTACTCGTGAGAGTAGCGGGGAGTCGGTGGATACGGTCTGCACAGGACTGCGCTCTGTGGCGATCTAGGAAGAGGCCTATGTCCAGCAGTGGACGTCCGTGGCTAATAGGTACATTGATCTTATTTGCGGTCTTGTTAGTAAATATTAATGAAGTCAGCACTGAAGACTGGGTCGACTGATCCTCTAGCTCTAGCCCAAGCGAGTCGTCATTCTATCAATGATAATGATTTTGTGTTGATCTTTCCATCGTATATGTTATCTCTTGTGTGCTCTGCTTTGTTTACAAAATTATACCATGCTAAAGTCTTAACTAAACGATGGTTATTAATAATAAGTGCGTTCTCATACTAAAGACAAGAAAAACACATAAGGGTTCCGTAGCCACAGGGTACTATCACCTACTAAGCCTTAGCTATCCGTTTGTAAGGGACTGTATTTTTGAAGCTTAATAGCTAGAATAGGTCTTGAAATGTTCATAGAATGTCTATATCCATTGCCGCTTTAACAGCAAATAATATAACAAAATAAAATTAAAAATTAAAGAGGGCCTCTTTTTTTTCTTTCTTTTTAATTTTACAATAAACCTGTTTCTGATATTTTTGCTCGATATTAATAATTAGCATTTACCCGCGGCTTCGCCTGCCTCGTTTCCGTTATTATCCCAAGGGTACTTGCTCGTGGGATATAAAGCTTCCTGTTTCAATCGTACATTTTCTAGATATATATATTTTATAGATATCTTCACAAACTTTCAAATTTATAATAACTATTATGTAGTACGATAAAAGGATAGGATGTCAATAGTAGACGCACGATATCTTCACAGAATGTGTTTTTTTATAGCCACTATAACAACAAATGAAAAAAAAAATTAAAGTTTCAATAGGCCCCATAGGTGGTTTTTGGCGTTTTTTGCTCGACGGCGGCACAGAACCCTTCATGTGCGAACCCGACTCGCATTTAGCTGGTTTTTTATGGTATGTGGCCTACACAAAGTTGCCGCGATAGTCGCGGCGGGCGCGCGATGGCAATCGCGTAATGGCGGCAATTGAGCCGGCATAATTGCCGCCACCGTTTTTTAGCATGGTTTACTATTAGGAAAACACAGGGCTTGCTCGACAAAAGGGTGCCGGCGTACACCATAAACCAGGAGAAAAATGTTCAGGAAGGTTGAGGTTGTCTTTCAATACGAGTAGTGCAATCCAGAATGCCGGACACGTGACGCCATTGCTTTCATACTTCTAAAAAGTCAGTTTTTCGTATGTCAATATTTTATAGCTTTAGCTTGGCTTTTACCTATATTGATAGTTTTCTACATGTTTTTAAAATGCTGCTATAACCGTCATGTGTCCGATAAAGTTGACTTTTTTTTTATTCACGACAGGAAGCATTTGACTTTGATCTCACCTGCTGGTAAGTTAAGAAGTCGATGATGGATTATGCGTACCTAGATAGTGCTATTCACTCTCAACTTGAAGAGATCCAAGTTATATTTTTCCGGGAAAAGGTCTGCTGGAAGAGAGTTCCACTCCTTCCTAATAAGGAAAGTGGAAGCAAAGCGCTTTATGCGAGTTTTGGTGGGAAGCCCCAAAAATACTTAGACGAAACTCGCCTAACTAGAATGGCATTTGACATGTACTAGTATGTGTATTGTGTAACTATCATGATATGTATATGCGAATGTGTGATTAATCAAAACTAGACATGTAACAATACATAATTTTGCCGATACGATACTGATACCGATGTTTGTAGTAAATTATCGGCGATACCGATATCTTAGCTAACTAAGTATGAACTTCAGATTTAATATTTGTATGTCCTTATTATTCCTAAAACTTGGCTATATTTAACAGAGAGTCAACTTTGAAGGTGTAAAGTAAAAATAAATAAATTGTCATAACACATTTTTTTTTATTATGAACCAAATATATAATTAACATAGTAATTATTATTGTACAAGGTAATAGACCAATACACAAATTAAGTCAGTAATTGAAATTACTTTTTGGAGTTTTTTTTTCATACAACAAATTCTTTTCGCGGTCTTCAAATATCGGTTGTATATAATCGGCGATACCCATATATCGGTATCGGTATCATTACATCCCTAATCAAAACAAAACATCATTAATCGAATCTATCAAAACAAAGTAAAAAAAATACTTTATTAATAATAATTCATTAATTATAATTTCAGAAAACTGACCGACGAAGCTTTCAAAACTAACATTAAGAGTAAATGAATAAAAGTCAGGATGATCATATTTAATTAATATCACCTACATTAAAAAAAAATCTCAATACTTGTTTCATATTTTTTGCCATGAATGTATAATTTTGAGAATAATATATACTTAAAAGAAAAAAAATATATATTTTCCAGGCACACAAAATGCGCGAAAAATCAACAAAATTAAACATTAATAACTTACCAAAAGGAGTCGAATCAGAAACACACTTCAAAATTACACACAGTCTGTCACAGATAAAAGATCCAAGTACACACACATTTTCCAAAACGGCATCAATTAAAAAAAAACAAGTGACGTCTGCCCTCAACTCTTGTTGACAGTGCAATGGTTGTTCAACTTCGGAAGCACGCTTCGTGCCATGCCAACTGCAACGCAGCAGAAAACCAACTTTATTAACAACTAGTGGACCCGGTTGCAAGTTCGTGCGCGAATGTGAAATAAGTTAAATGTCTCCTTTTTGCTCCAGCTTAGTCGGGTAAAAAGTATTCTACGCGTTGACCGGGATCATAATCTACCTGCATACCAAATTTCATGCAAATCGGTCCGTTAGTTTATGAGTAATGCGCGCACAAATAGTTTTGTTACGATTTTATTATATGTCTAGAACAGATACTCGAAGGTACATTTTACAATGTATCTTGAAAGCATAGTTCACTTTCCCAGTAAGATGTGTGGTTTGTTTTGATACTTCGAGTATCAGTTTTTTTAAGCTTTTGTTGCGTTTGAAAGTGATTTCTCGTACAAATAAACTGAAACTGCGTATACGCACTGACTGGAGCGGTATTGTGTGGTGTTATTTAATTAGAGTTGAGTATTGAAACTTAAAAAAGTGCTGCTTTTTATACTTTTTAAATTCTTTTCGTCGAGCAAATCAGTTCGCTTGGAGAATAAAGTTTGGTGCAGTTTAAATTAATGCAGGTACCTAGTAGGGATTGATTAGTAGCTCAAAATTGATTGATCATTAGTTGAGAGCTATGAAGACTTCGTAGGGAGTAGCCAGACGATTCCCTCTGTCAAGAAAACGTCAAATAACCCTTGGAATGTATTTTCTTGGGTGCGAAATTTTCAGCGTATTTTATTCGTTATGTGTTAGTACATTTAATAGTACCTAGACGATCTTTAGTCTACATGTGCGTAAGTAAGTGTACGTTGCGTCAAAACCTTCAGAAGCGGTTCAGATAAGCTCACAATCTTTATTTAAAACGACCGTTCACAAAATAAGAATTTCCAGGATGATTTCCAACCTTCAGTAAGAGATAGGTATTTTCTGGGTGCGTTCGCTTCATTGTAGGCTTCAATACTAATGGGCTTGATAAGACTAAACCATTTAAGTACAAAAACAGGTACAAGTAGTTCTGTTACCCAAATATTATTAGGAGGGGTTCGTTCTTCACCGGAAAAACCTCTTCTTGTTTAACATTTTTGAAATAAGGTTCTATTCAAATTTTTCTCATGGTTTGTAGCTTATATTCTGCAATGGAAGTTTTTATGCATCCATTTATTGAAATACGTATTATTAAATAAATAATAAATAAATAAATAAAATAAATAATATTAGGGGACAATCTTACACAAATCGAACTAGTCCCATAGTAAGCTCAATAAGGCTTGTGTTATGGATACTAGACGACGATATATTTAATAGATACATACATACAAATACTTAAATACATAGAAAACATCCATGACTCAGGAACAAATATTCGTGCTCATCACACAAATAAATGCCCTTACCGGGATTCGAACCCAGGACCTCTTGCTTCATAGGCAGGGTCACTACCAACTAAACTAAAGCGGATTATTGTTTTCGAAAATTGTATTGTCGAGTGTTAGGTAGGAATGTGGAAGATTCTGAAAAAAGAGGTAGATCAAGCAAGAAGTGGATAGATTGTGTGAGAGATGATATGGCTAGGAAGGATGTTAACGCTGACATGACGGGTGATAGAGAAGTATGGAAGAACAAGACATGCTGCGCCGACTCCATATGAATGGGATAAGGGCAAGCGAATGATGATGATGATGACGGGTATTATTGAAATGAAATGAAATAATTTATTTCTGCAAGTAGGCGTCGAGGGCTCTTTCACCTGTCTGATTCTTTTGGCGCTTTGGCAAATGACTTCTGGTGAGAAGAAACCCCGGAAGAAACTCACCAGTTTCTCTTTTCAAAAACATTTACCATTACAATAATTGTGAAAATATTACGTTCAATTTCATTAATAAAATGCATCAAACAAATACTTAATTCATATATATTTCAATAAACATAAAACTACACTTTTTAGATATTGTAAGGGGTCTCTAGACGTCAAAACAAAAAAAATAAAAAAAAAATAGAAAATAAAGAGTCATAATTATAGAGGTACTAAAATTAATGGTTGTAAGGGGTCTCCGTTGTCAAAACATGTTTGGTATCGTACAAGTTACAATAGGTGACAAGTTCATTCGAATGCAGTCGATGCCTGAAGCGACAAATGACGTTATAGGTCCACAATTAAACAGAGAAATCGGACGCCGAATGCAAAACGAAGTCAATCACTGGAAGTACACAGTGACACGCGCCGATTTCATATGCAAATTATGGAAATCTAAAGCAGTGAGAGTATGAATCTGTATTGGTATTGGCTTCTATACAAACATTGCGTTTGCTATAGGAGTGGTTACAATAATATTTGAAGTTGCTGAACGCAATCAAGTTTGACAAAAGAGAAAGAACAAGAAGATAACTCGAGCGCAACTGGTACTAGTAGCAATATCGTTGATCATTCAATTCAGGTAAGAACAGGCCAGTCAATTCCTTTAATTTAATGGTTTGATTTGCCTGTTCCCTTACACCAATTGAACCTACAAGTACGGATAACGATTTACATTCCAAGTTCTGGAAAAAAGGATATTACGTTGACCTTATGGTGATCAACTGATCATGTTTGATGCTATTTTGATTAGAAAACCACCGTGAGACTCAAACATTTTGAAATGAAAACGGATCACTCACGTTATATAAAAGACGAGACATCCTCTCGACAGTATGTTTGATGCTATTGTTCAAAATATTCAACTAATTAATATTATCGTGCGAAATTAAACCAAAAAATAATTAATGCTACTTTAATTTCTCAAAATCATCATCAGATGGCGATTACGACTCAGAATTTTAATTATTACATCTGCGACCAAAATACGCCACGACTTTATAATAACCTAATCGAATCCTCCTCCTCCTCATCCTCTTAGCAGTTTTAGTTATATTCTTCTAATCCTAAAGTATATACTTACTCTGGACTTACGAGGCTAGAATGCGAATGGCCACAAAACGGCCCTAAGATTTTAATGGCCTTTCTGATGCCAAAAATATTAGTCTTCCTTGCGGTGTCCCGACACCTGTGACTGTTCTTGGCATCGTGTAGTCCCTGAAAGCACCCGAAGTGGTCCGCGAAGCCATCGGAAATAATATTGTATTACCTCCAACCCCATTTACTTTATATATTACCTCAAAACAGTTGCTGGTCCGTGACAAGACACAATTTTTCGTCAAATGGTTCCTCATCACTAAAAGGTTAAGACCCACGTACAGCTGGGTTTCCAGAGTGGTACGGATCTGATCTGCGTATCTAGTTGGGATGCGACCTCTAGGTGCTTTCCCATCAATTTATCTAATTACTAGGGCTAATTTAAGTGAAAATCTGGTTCTACGGATGCATCGCTTAATGCCGTACCCTAGTTTGGGCTAAAAAAGCAAATTTTTAGGTCTCTAGTACTTGGAAATTGTAACTACATGGCGCTATTGAGCACAACATGGTGGGAACCTCATTGTAGCCCGGCCGTGAGCTTGAGAACTTATTATCTGGCAAAAACTTCGTCTCAAACACCTTGTAAACTGGGGGTGTAATTTTAGAGTGATTTGCGCCACGGGCCAATGATTTTGATAATCTTGACTAGGAAAGTAAATTGAATTTACACGGTTTGTTGATCATAGATTGAGTACTTTAATTTATTATACTTACCTACACCATTCTTTACGCTTATGTTTTTAGTTCAAGCAATTACAATTATTCTGTGTCCAAAAATATTTTTAACGCAATAAATATAAAAATAATAATCACAATACTACAATGACATTTATTTGAAAATTGAGATTTTGGGAAATATTGTTTTCAAACGTAGTCTATCTAGGCGTATCGTATCTAGCCGTTTCGTTGGATTGACATAAAAGTCGGTAGGTACCTATGTACAAACTAAGCCACTGTTAACTGATCACCCATAGACTTTAACACGTTGCAATAAAGTTGACATTCGTTTACAAATGTGCAGTAATAGCGTGGCGTCTAAAGAACTCTATTCCTACCGGCTTGCTCAATATCAGGCATTCGAGCACCTTATTCTACAGCTAAGGAAAATGTACGCCACATCTGTACCGGCTTGCTCAAGGATATCTTTTACGCCACGCCACTGATACACAGTTATCTTATCAGTGTGTTCGATTGTACCGCCAATAAAAATATACTTTAATTCTTCTTCTGAGAAACTTCTTTTATTAAGGTGGTTAGATTTTCATCTGGATAATCTATACCTTATTTATGTTACTATTGTTTGTCATTTTATTGATATATTTAGTTTCACTCGGCACAATCCTGACCTAGAGTCGAGTCGTGTGCTGAATCTCATATAGAGAATTCGCTTTCTATGGGTTCGTATGCACCATGCGCACGCGTTGCATTTAATTACAATAGCTTATCCTGTGTCTTAAGAGTCTGGTTTTCTCTCCAATTATAAGTTCAATCTTCGCGGATGTATGCAGGTTTGGTGTCGATGTTTTTCCTTCACCAAAATGCTAATGGTAAATATCTAATAATATTTTGTACATAAGTTCCGAATAACTCTTTGGTGGCCAGGATTCGAACCCACGACTTCTGCTTGAAAGGCGCCGAACCACTTGGCTACCATAGCTTCGCGAAGAAATTTAAAGGTGTATGTGAAGTCCCCAATCCGCAGTCGGGTAGCGTGGAGACGCTCTTTTAGACGAACAAGTAGTCCAACTTCGACACTTAGGCACGTATTCACGCAGACGCGCGGTAGCACGTTTGTGTGAGTGCGATCCATACTGGAGGATTCTTACGCATTGTTAAAACTTTGCTTGTAGTACGCTCGTACACGGCGCGCGCACATTCAAGCGCGCGATGTATTTTTTTTTAGGAAGAAAAGTTAGTATATTATACTGTGCCATGCCATGACGGTACCGTTATAAGAGGCTGTGTTATGTCACGGGTCACCAAAAAAGCCATTGTAATTAGCCGGAATCTTTAGAATATTTGTAGCTATATGGGACTAAATGCCCTTCAAGAATCTCCTTCATTTGTCCGTAGTTAGGGTGTTAGGTACTGGTCCCACTGCCGGCGATTAAGCGAGCCTGTTGGGCGAGTAACAGTTCATTGCGGGCTGACCAGGCACAGTGTGATCAATCGACCTTTCCAGATCCGCAATGTAATGCTACTCGCCCAACTTTACTTGCTTACTCGCCGGCGGTGGGACCACTGTCTTAACCCGTGTTTTTAAATGGTTGTTTGTTTTTGGGCGAACCGTTCTACCTTTGACGTCGACAGTTGAGCTAATAAAAAACATAGTTATCATTATCAAAGAGCAGGTGCCTCAAATCAAAGAGGACAAAGCGAGTCTGTTCATGGTAGTGTACGTGACGGCAAAGATGTAGGGCGTACTGAGCACGAGCCGAGACAGATGTAGGTACACACAGTCAAAATATAACGATGAACAAGTAGTCCAACTTCGCCCGTTTAAGAGCGCGCGACACGTATTCACACAGACGCGTAATAGCATATCTGTGTGAGTGCAATCCATACTGGAGCATTCTTACGCAATCTTAAAACTTTGCTTGTAGTGCGCTTGTACACGGCGCGCACACATTCAAGCCCGCGATGTACCTTTTGTGGGAAAAAATATTACTGCTATTATACTGTGATGTGATATAGTCGTGAAGATCACGTTTACAGCAACTGGTTGCAAGACAGGGAGACCAAGCTTTTAGTCTTAAAAAAAACAGCCGTGAGGACATAATAGTAATTTTGGGTTCATTTCAGGCGTTTTTAGGGTTCCGTAGCCAAAATGGCTAAAAAGGAACCCTTATAGTTTCGTCATGTCCGTCCGTCCGTCCGTCCGTCCGTCCGTCCGTATGTCACAGGCATTTTACTCAAAAACTACAAGACCTATACTGATGAAATTTGGAATATAGATGTCTTGTAGATGCCGCAACTAAGTTTGGTAGTTAAATAATAAAAATAAAAAAATCTAGGGGGGGCACTCCATACATGTAACAGAATCTAAAAAAAAATTTTGTCACAAAATGTCAACATGTGGTACATAGTTCGACAGCTCTTTTGAAAACATTTTAAGGTTCTTAAGTAATGTTTTTGATTAAGTGAATACCTTTGGAAATAATCGCTCCGAAAGTTGCGAAAATTGTGTCCCCCCCCCTCTATCTTCTAAACCGTGAGTCCGAAAAATATAAAAAAAATTACAAAGATAACGCTCAATTAATACTTTCAACGAAAATTATTTTCAACAAGATCGAATTAACCGTTTTTGAATTATTGCCGATAAACTGCGCTTCGCAACAAAAGGACGTAATTGCTATGAAGATACGCTCTTTTGTTGTTGTACTTTTTTACATCGTATTTTTTACCTTATGGCTATGGAACCCTACACTGAGCATGGTCCGGCATGCTCTTGGCCAGTTATTATTTTATTTATTTCATTATTGTCAGATTGTCACTCGATTTTTACCGCGAAGGACTATCGAGTGACGACAACTTTTGATGCATGTGCAGCCTCGATATTGTCTATCGTTTATAATAGAAGTTAACTGTGATCACCACCGCTTGCTGCTATATTTGCTGCAACACCAACACATACACCAACCAAAAAAAAAACCGCCGCGGCCGAAACGCTCTGAAATGTACTTCTCAAACAAATTGCTAGTGTATCGTTAATCAATCTAATGCCTATTAGACCTTCCAGTTGACTTATAGACCTCGTCAATAGCAGGAGAGACCTACTCCGCGATTTCGCCGCGCGGCCTTGTACCCCTCCCCCCCTGCGAGGCCGTAGCCAGTGACCAGAAAGAGCACGCGTTTGCACGGGTTATGCAATAAAGAGAGACGATCGGTGGTCGGTGGTTTTGTTAGAGAGTTCTTCTTTTTTTTGTTTTTTTTTTTTATGTTGGGAAAATGCATTTACGAATCCCGCCCGGCCGGGGTACCGGGACGGGTATGACGGGCTTTCGCAGATGTTCTTGGAAGTACCGTCTAAAAGCCCAACAATTGCCATCTCCGCCTTCAGAGGGGCGCCGCAGGATCACTATTATAAGCATTCTACTGCGCAAGAGGGAGAGGCTTCTGTACGTTGTATTATTACTTTTTTTCTAGCCTGTTTGTGTGTCCCACTGTTAGGCAAAGGCCTTTTTTTCAGCCACTCGTCTCGGTTTAATTCATGCTCCTGCCACCCGACTTGAAATGAGTCCAGGTCATCCCGCCATCTCCTTTTCGGTTTGCCTCTGCTCCTGTAGCCATCCCGCGGGATCCGTTTGGTAGCTATATTGGCCCATCGTTGGGGATGCATCCGGCAGACGTGTCCAACCTAGGCCCATTTGTGCTTGGCGGTCTTGACAGCTGACACCTACATCTGCAATGCCTGTTTTAGAGCGCAGTTCGGTGTTTCTGATACGATCGCTTCTGCGAAGGGGCGTAGTATTATTACTTATTCTGTGTCAATAGTTTTACTTGTCACTCGGTCTGTCCGTGTGTCGCACCGTTTGTTACGGATTAGATGCGTCGTCATCGTTTTATATTAAGAGATTTTGACTCGAATGAGATACAATTTTCTCTCGTCTATCATCAATCGAGCTAATAATAGCTTTTTATAAGTCGTTATTTAACTGAAGACGGCATTTAAACTAGAGTATCAAATTATGTAAAAAGTTTGACATTACGTCTAGCATTTTATATAAATGCCATAAAATTGGCCTGTTTGATTGAGGCAAGGGACTTGATTTCCTGGTCCCTTAAGTCAATCTTCGGTATTCGGGATGAGAATCCAGAGTCAAACATTTAACTTGGTGTGTATATTGACCCTCAGTAATGAGGAAACGAGGAAGAAGAACAAGTGTATATCGATACGTTAGAGCAGGGGTCTACAAGCAGGGTTAAGTAATCTTTTTGCTTGGACCAAGCTAAAAGATTACTTAACCCTGTGGTCGACCAAGTCGTGTGGCCCGCGCAAGTATATCAAAGGTGCAGTGTGGTGTGGCTAGCGTTGCCAGGCGTCCGGATAAAGCCGGACATAGTTAGGCTTTTTGATTGCGTGTCCGGCGAAAATGAACGATGTCCGGCCAATTTTTTTTCGTAACTATTAATACTGAGACGCAGAATCGTCAATAATGTAGGGTGTCCGGCCTTTTTAACCAAATGTCGGGCCGAACTGGCTGGTCTGTCCGGCTATTAGGTTTGGCAACCTGGCAACTCTAAGCGTGACTCTTTGCTAATAAAGTTTGGAGACTCCTGATTTAGAGCACAGTCGTACATTTTTGAAGACTTTCGTTGTAATTAGTAATTTACCTATTTTGTCAACGAAATGTCTACTTTACAGTAGAAATTTCGTTGACAAAATAGGTAAATTAGTAAGTACAAGTGTGAATTATGGTATCGATATTTTACATGCATGTCCATTTCATTGCGTTTTATTATTGCCTATCTCTGTAGACTCAATAGGGCCCATGAGCATTTTAACTGTAAATAGGCATAACTCAAGTTTCCTGCAAATTTGCGCCTTATTTTCAAACATCATATAATAGATCTTTGCATAGAATTGGACAAAGCATATCTTTGCCGGAAATCACTTAATTAGTATTTTGCTGGAAATAATGCATCTGGTAGAACTATAAAATTTTATAATTTATAGAATAACCTTCTCTCTTAATATTGTTCAATTTTTGTATTTTATTTATTCAATAAATGGTACATACAATACGATCTTAACATACCAAGATATCCTTAAGTACTTAAATAACTACAAAAAAATCAATATAATAAGTATAAAAAATTATGCCCCTGGGGCATAGTCAGTATTTCCTCGCTGAATCGCAATACTGATGCGTTGTGCGAGTGCGAGGAAACTGCCAGCTTAATTTAGTTTCGGAAATTCCCCACCTTTGTATTGCAAATCAAGTTTACGGGTTACTCTTAAAACAATACAAATACATTGAAAATAAGACAAAGCAACAGATATCCATAAAGCCTCTCTAAAGCAGACAATTTAAAATACTTTCGATAGATATCAATCTTTCCGCTTCGCACACCGCTTGTTAATCTTAATGAGACGGATTCGTTTCTTAATTAACTAATTGATTTAATGATACATCGCTATAATTGTCTAGATCAATATGTTGATAGTTAGATTGATCTAAAGAGGTGTACGGACCGATTTTCTATGGTTCGTAGTAGGCCGGCGTTTAAAATAAAAACGAATCAAACCTAATTACAATTTCTTTAATATTAGACGTAATGTCATGGAAACAAGGTTGAAATTGGCTTGAACGCAAGCATTATTTGATATGTTTTAGATTACTGTTATACCCGCTATATGCACATGCACGTAATCGGTAGTCACGAAACGTTTTTATGACGACTGTGACTTACCTTCAAATAAGCTTTTTATTCAATAGCTTTAGTCGGTTGATAATAAGCGCAATGCTTTACTTTTGAAGTTGTTGAATAAGTACTGTTTTCTTTACAAAGAACTTTAACGAGTTGCAAAACTTTGCTATCTGTTGATGAAAATATGAACTAAAAACAAGCTACGACTAACCGCAAGCTGCGCGCGGTAAGAGCTACATAGAGTACTAAGAAGTTTTGCTACTCTCCACTAGATGGCGGTGTCAACAAAAATGAAAACTTGTCATTTTCACTAAGTGAATGAAGATAAAGTATATGTACTTAGTATCACTACACAAATAAATATAATCTTTTAGGTAGTAGGTAAGGTCTACTATAAAATAGCGAGCAAAATACACGTTCTTATTTACCAAACAACAAGTCATCAAATATTTCCCCCGACACGCCAAATATTAGTTTTGTGACGTATTCCAGTCATCCCGGAAAGTTGTCTCTCAAGCCGCGTGCCCAATCTCTCCGACATCGAAATCATAGTAAATATTTGCTTTCTTGAGCACTTTTTGTGTTGACTCCGATTATATTGTCATTTGTTTCGAGGTATACAGGCTGTTACAAAAACTAAACCGCGCTGACTCTTATTTCTTCCTTCTTTTTAGCCTGAGGCCTGTTATGTCGCCGAAGTCATTATGTCATGCATATGTCTCTTATAGATCTAGCCTAGTATTTGACAGGCGTACGGTTTTCGACGATAAGAAAAAGAGAGAGATAGAATTACTTGCTGTTGTAAGAAATAAAAAAAAAAATAGGTGGAGCTTAGGGATTGTTTAGATAACAATATTAGATAAACTTGTCTATAAAATAATATGGGATTTTTTAAAAAGGGTGTCATCAAATTTCTTCGAGACCGGCAACGCATTGGCAATGCATCTAGTGTTGCAAATGTCTATAGGCGGCGGTGACCGCTTTCCATCAGGTGGGCCGTCTGCCTGTTTGCCAGTCTATAGCAATAAAAAAAAAAATACCTACAAGGAAAAAACAAAAGATTTCGTACGAATACTTCAAATAGAAACTACGTAATGACTTTCTTTTGGCAGATTGCGACCAAAGTACAAAATAGAAATAAAGCTTCTTGTTAATCATTTTTTTATGACTCTTCATCCTCTTTGGTGGTTCGCCGAAAGACCAGCGCCGGCTCTAGAGTTGGCATTATGCTGAGGTGGGACCTTTAGAAAACTCAAAGAAAATCTCGCTGCCACAAGCGAGATTTCTTTGCGTTTTCTTTTTGTTTTCTACTTACTTACTTACTGTCTACCTCTTTTTGTGCTGTCATAAATAAATATGTTTTCTTTCTTTTACGGCGTCTGGATCTGGTTTAGCTACCGAGCGTCACATCACAGACCAATAAATATTATGTCTACGATTTTCTTACCATTCCTTGAACATCCTGTGTGAGGCGTCGCTCTGAGCATGATAGTTTTGCGAACAACAATTCCGCGAGATAGTTTCGGGGATATTCGGAACAAGTTGGGTGACGCAATACGGCGTTTATGGACTCGAGTGATAAATGGACACAAAACTAAAGTGCCGAAACCAAGGCAGGGACTTACTGGTTAATTTTTAACACGTGTAATTTTCTTAGGTATTCATCTGTTCGTGTTATTGGGATTTTTTTTAAATTTTTTTTTTTTTTTTTTTTTTTTTATTTTTTTTTTATTTATCGTATAAAATAATAACTTATTAAATACGTATGCAATTACAATCTAGCCTAAATAAAGACTAATGAGTAATATAAATTTGACCTAGTTTTATAAAGTTATGATATATAAGATTGTGTCCATCGGCACTTTTCTTATTGTCTCTATTTAAGGGGAAGTCACTTTGTTCATGTGTCTATAGTTAATACTTTCACAGCACTTTTTATTTATCACTTTACACTAACTCAAAAGGTTTCGTTCTCTTGAGCCGTCGCACGATGTCCGTGTGATCGAGGAGCTGGATTGCCTCGACGTTCACATGATGAAGCAGCCTTTTTTCGTGGGCTTCAGCGTATTTTTTTACAACTTTATCGACGAACTGTATGTTGAGGTCCCGGTGTAGGTCGTCATTTCTTATATACCAGGGTGCATTCACAATGACCCTAAGTACTTTATTTTGAAATCTTTGTATAATGTGCATGTTGGTTTGTTTGGTACAGCCCCACAGCTGTATTCCATAAGTCCATACTGGCATAAGAACTTGTTTATAGAGAAGTAGTTTGTTATGTACTGACAGTGAGGAGTGTCGTCCCAGTAGCCAGTACATCTTCTTGAACCGTATTTCAAGTTCGTCTCTTTTCTTTTTAACGTGAGCTTTCCAGCGAAGCTTCGCGTCAAGCGTCATACCTAAGTACTTGGCTGTATTTTCGTATGGTATGCGTTGTTGATTTATATAAACTGGGCAGTACTGATCTTGTTTATTTGTAAAGTTGACATGAATGGATTTAGACTCATTTAACTTAATTCGCCATTTCTTTGTCCAGTTATGGACTTTGTTGACAGCTACTTGAACCTTTTCCGCTGCTTCTGCATGGGTACTTCCAACCGCCATTATAGCGGTATCGTCGGCAAAGGTCGCAATAGTGTTGTTGTCTAGTTCTGGAATATCACTTGTGTACAGTAGGTACAGGACCGGGCCTAGTACGCTGCCCTGTGGTACTCCAGCTTTTATTTCTTTGATTTCTGAGTAGGCATTTTCTTGCCTTATTCGGAAGACTCTACCTGTTATGTAGGAATGCAGTATATCTGTAATCGACTTGGGTAACAATCTTTTTAATTTAATTATGAGGCCTTCATGCCAGACTTTATCAAAAGCCTGCGCCACATCTAGGAAAACCGTAGAGCAGACTTTCTTGTTTTCAAGGGTATTTTCAACTATATTTGTGATTCTGTGTACTTGGTCTATTGTCGAATGACTTTCTCTAAAGCCAAACTGATGTTCAGGGATAAGTTTTTTATCTTCTATAATAGGTTTTAGTCTTTTGAGTAAGAGTTTTTCAAACAGTTTTGACATGACAGGCAGCAGGGAAATTGGCCTATACGACGTGGTGTCGGAAGGTGGCTTTCCAGGTTTAGGTATCATTATTACCTCAGCGACTTTCCATGAATCTGGTACATACTTTAGCCTTAACGCAGCATTAATAAGGGTTGTCAGCTTAACTATAGCTTTCCTTGGAAGATTGTGTAGTATTTCTCCTGATATAAGATCAAAACCTGGACATTTCCTAGGATTGATATGTTGTTTTATTTCTCGTTGAACTTCTCTAGGTGATACCAGTTTTAGTTCGAATTGATCTTCACATACGAGTAAGTAGTCGTCAATTGGTTCGACATTTGGTTGGGAATCGTTTGGTCTAAATATACCCTCTAGGTATTCAGCAAATTGTTTTGCTTTTTGTTCATTAGTAACTGCCCAGCTTCCGGTTCCAAGTCGAATTGGCGGAATATGATTCATGGGACGTTTTAAGTTTTTAGTTGCTTTCCAAAGTGAGTAATCTGTGCTACGCTCACTAGTTAGCTTTTGGAGATATGTACTTGTACAAGAATCGGTGTGGCTTTGGATTCGCCTCCGTAGTTGTTTTGTGAGATTATTTAACACGTTTTTGTCTTGTGGAGACCTAGACTGGTGCCATATTTTTCTCTGTTTTCTTTTTTCTGCTATTAGTTGCCGAATTTCCTTGGGGTATGCGTTCTTGGTATCTCTTTTTATAATTTCTGGCGTATTTTTCCATGCGGTTTGTTGTATTAGCGTTACAAAGTTCTCTAAGTCTAAATTTAGCTCCTCTTGGGTCTTTAATGATACTTTGAGGTTTATACTTTTATCTAATTCTAGTTTAAAGCTCTCCCAGTCCGTTTGTTTGTTAACAAGGCTAGGGCTAGTTTCCTTATTTAGTACTTTTTTATGTATTTTTAAGTATATAGCTGAGTGATCTGAGTTCATATCATAACTTTGCTCAGTTTCTAGATAGTTACGAGATATATTTTTGTATACAAAGAAGTCTATCAGGTCTGGGATTTTTAATGGGTCAGTTGGCCAATATGTAGGAGATCTTGTTGATGCAACGTCACATTTAATTTCTGTAATGGCATTCATGAGTTCTCTTCCTTTTGTATTCGTGAGTCTGGAGCCCCAGTGCGTATTTTTTGCATTGAAGTCGCCTCCTAATACAAATCTTTCACCGAGTCGCTGCAGAAGGCTTATATACGTGTATTTTTCTATAGTATATCGAGGTGGACAATATATAGCTGCCACCGTGAGTGGGTATTTTTCGGTTTGGATTTGGATTGCTATGCATTGGGCCTCAGGTAGTTCGTGCTTGATTTGTTCCTCATGTTGAATTTTTGATTTAACAATCACAGCACTGCCGCCTCTGCCTTTGTTTGCTGGGTGTAGTGCGTGATAAATGTTATAGCCTTTAAATGTAATGTATGATTGTCTTGTAAAGTGTGTCTCTGATACAAGGCACACATCAATATTCTCTATGTCTAGGATTACTTGAAGTTCATTCTGGTGTTTCAGTAGTCCATTACAATTCCATGCCATAATTTTTAGGGACTTATGCATGGTTATTTCTTCTGTATATTATGTATAGCTGTTTTAGTGCTATTTTCAATTCTTTTCAGGCGTTCGTCAAATGACGCCATGAACTTTAAAATTTCATTGAGTTTGTTTTCCTCAGTATTAGTTTGCACTTGACGCTGTATGCTTGAAGCATTTTTGGCTGCAGTCTGAGCATAAGTGACGTTTTTATTTACAGCTGACACGACTTTTGAGCTGGGTTTTTGCTGAATGGCGGTTGGCGTATTTTTCTTGACCTCTGGTTGTTTCTTGGCGGTCTTGTTTCTCAATTTCTGCATTTCCTTGGCTATCATACAGCCTCTGTAGTTTGCCGGATGCGCTTCTCCGCAATGCACACATTTTGGCTTGTCTTCTACTCGTTTCTTGCAGTCTATAGTAAGGTGTTTTCCCGTACATTTAACACACCGCGGTTCTTTAGCGCAGTATTTATGCGTATGTCCATAAGCTTGACAGCGTTTACATTGTGGGATTAGTTTTGATGACTTCAGCGGTTGAATGTCTACCACACATCCTAATATACATTTCAGCTGATAGATATTATTGATGCTTTCCTTATTATTGAAGGTAAGCATAAACATGTTAAGTGGTTCCTTGGTTTTCCAGCTTAATTTGTTTACAGCATCTTCAATGAGTAAACCCTTAGATTTTATGTCTTCTATTATTCTTTCAGGTTTACAGGAAGAAGGTAATTTCTTCACCATTACTCGTATGGGTCTTTCCTGTTTGTTTTCGTAAGAATGCCAGTGACAGTTATTATCTTTTAGCAACTTTGTGATCGCTTTATACGACTCCTCGTTACTTGCGTTTATTTTGACACCATCGCCGTTCAACATCTTTATTGAAAAGGTGCCAATTATTTGATTTTCTGACAAAAAGTCATAGAATTTTTGATAATCTTTCACGCCATCCACTACGACGGGCGGTGGCGGCGGTACTTTCTTTTCCTTTACCTTCCTAGGATTTTCTTTTTCTTGTGGTGAGAGTGTGGGTGACTTGTTCAATTTCCTTTTTTTCCTTGATTGTGATCTGATCCACTCTGTTTCTTTGGCGAGTTCTTCCTCGTCGGTGCCATATTCCGCATCCGGCGACGTTGTCTCCATAGTCAATGTTGATGCAGCTATAGTTTTTGTTTCCATAGCACATTTTAGCTGATTTTGAAGAATTTCAACTTGATTCTTCAAATCTTCAATAAGGCTTTGCTGTTTTAATCGCTCTTCCCTTTCTTCACGATACCGGTCGTATAACATCCGTTCCGTTTCGGTTACTAGCTTGATACTAGTTTTAGTTGGCGTATCCATTGTTAAGGCAGGCGATAACTTCGCCTTAACAATATTATTTGTCGTCAATATTTACATACCTAGCGCGATGACTAACTAGGTCATCTCGTCTCGGCCGTATGCGACGGCGTTTTGATGACGCGTATTCACTATGCACTGTTGGTAATCGCGTTCGCGACCGACACAACTGTTCTAAGCGAAAATCGAACGTGCAATGACATAAAATTTATCAAATTTAAAACACTAAATGTTTGGTAGCATTTAAAAACAAAAGCTTTTATTTAGTTTCACTCGTCTCGGTGTCCGACAGGCAGACATACAGACAGTCGTCTGTGTGTTTTATTAAACTACTAGCATTATCCCGCGGCTTCGCCCGCGTTGTTCCCGTTATTGTCCCAAAGGAACTCTTTACCGGGATATAAAGTATCCTATGTTTCAATCCAGGACTTGATCTACTTGCATGCCAAATTTCAGCTTGATCCATCCAGTTGTTATCCCGTTATTAGGTAACAAACATCCAAATATTCAAACATCCAAACATCTTCACAAACTTTCGCATTTATAATATTAGTGGGATATATGTAATATTTGGTAACTGTCACATTAGGCTGGAACGCTTCCCACCCTGCGACATACCTAATATCGTCGGGTAATAACCAAAACTCTTTGACAACATTGAAATTGTTGGCATATAAACAGTGCTGTTAGCAATAAAGTTGATAGTTACTTTAATTTGAACGTAATTCGTTAGTTTTGGATATCATCCGACGATAAAGGGAATGGATTGCCCCAGTGCCGTAAATAGGGCGGTGCCACCGGTGCCCAGGCGTAAACTCTGGGGAATGCAAGAATGTCCAGACCAGGCAGGACCCTAGGTAAAAAACAACGGCGCAGTTATAGAAGCTCCCACAGGGCGCAGAAAAGGCTATTTACGGCACTGGATTGCTCCCTTATTAAGTAACTTAACCTTGACATGAAATTTTAGCGCCAGAAAACAAACACAAATGAAATATTCACAACTCGGTCCTCCACAAACGTTTGCCTATAAACTCCCGCCAAACAAAAGAAGTGTGAATATAATTATATTCGACACTCAGCCCTAAATAAACAGCTTAATTCATTTAGAAGTCGGTTCTAATGGACGTTTTATTCAAGTTTAGTGTACGAAAATATGCGGGGTTTTGTTATTTATTGTGGCTTTGCTTACCATTTTAAACAGGCGCTTATTATACGTGTACACTAGCGTTTGCCCGCGACTTCGTCCGCATAAATTCGATAATCGCCTTAACAAAGTATAAACACGAACAAGTAGTCTAACTTCGGTCGTTTAGGAGCGCGCGACTCGTAATCACACAGACGCGCGATAGCACGTGTGTATGTCTGTTGTAACTCAATTATGGATACCATAATGAGTTACAGACATACACACATTTTTCCTAAGGGAAGGGTTACGACAATTAATTACACAGACAATGGCATACATCAGTCCTCGTCGTTTTTGTGGACAATGAGCTTTTTACCCTCCGTGCTTCGCGGGTAAATGTGTGACGGTACAAAAAGGTTTAATTCGCGTTGGGTTTTAAAAATTTACAATTCCGCTAAGTGCCGTTAAATGATGTTGCGTTTTGGTTAAACAAATACGACAGTCTATAGTCTGTTCATTTAAGTATTAAGAAAAAAGTAAACGAAAAAACCCTGCGACCCGGGTCGTCCAATCAGTGATAAATATTATGCTAGAGATAAAAAAACATTACCAAAGTGTAAAGACGAACAAGTAGTCCAATTTCGGCCGTTTAGCGCGCGACACGTATTCACACAGACGCGCGATAAGCACGTCTATGTGAGTGCGATCCATACTGGAGCTTTCTTACGCATTCTTATTTCCTTGCTTGTAGTGCGTTCGTATTAATTACTGCGATCACATTACTTTGATTGGCTGAACGCCTACCCGAATAATGTTTTTTCGTTTACCTTTTTTTAAATACCTAAACAGATTATATTATTTTTGCATCAAACCTTATTTATAAAGGTATTCCTTGCGGAACGCGGCGGGCCGTTACTATTAACACGATTTTGCAAAGTTATTCCTTTAACCGATATCTATTTAAATTTTCACCATAGCTTCTCCTCTTTCCCTTGACGTTGTAAAATCCACTACAGGCTTGCTGAAACGTTTAAGTCTCAAGATTGAGTTAAGAACATAAGACTCCACTTAATGAACCGAGGGGCCTATCACAACAGGATTAAAGCAGATTACAGCAATTTGACTTAGCTGAATCTGGCTTAGTTTGTATACTGACGACATTTATAGCTACAGTTAAATTTTATTGCACCTATTTATTGTTTATTAGTGGTAACTATCATATAACAAGATGTCGGTGTTTTTATATTATGTGCATTATGGACCCGATAGAAGTATTACGACATAGCAGGAACATTCAATTCAATACAATCATTAATGCATAATAATACATTACACAATTAAGGTGGTAATACAAAGAAAGGCCGAGATCACAGAAGTTTGCGGCCCGAGCAGCAAGCGAGGGCCTTAAATATGCGATCGAGGGCTTTCTATATTACCTCCCGTGTTGTGTACATCATTTTATGTCTACACTTGGCCAGAAAGCGGCTGTTTCCGTACGCGCGTATCAATTATGAAACAAATTACCAGCCCGCGAAATTATTTGCTTTCACGTATAATTTGTTTATTTTGGTGAAATTAATATTATTTAACAGTCCATTTTTTGACAAGCAAAATTGAACATATCTGTCGTAGAGCCGATGACCACTGGGGTAGACGAGCTCTATAGAGTGGAGGCCGCGAATCGGAAAACGTAGTGTAGGGCGCCCTGTAACAAGGTGGAGTGATGACATTCGAAGGGTAGTAGGTGGTGACTGGAGGAGGAGAGCTGAAGATCGAGCTTAGTGGCGTGCCATGGGAGAGGCCTATGTCCAGCAGTGGACTGATACAGGCTGATGATGATGATGATGATGACAAATAGGTAGCATATGCCCGTCTTGCCGTCAGCATGTGTATTGTCATCTCATCATTAACAGTCTCAGGATGAACATACCAGGTCTTCTTGTATGGTTAATTTATGAAAAAAAAAATTACAAACAACACTTAATTAGCATGCGTTAGGATTCGTTGGATTAGGATGCATTGGGATGTTAGTCATGTGACAAGATGAGTGTTAGGTATGAATGTGGAAGGTTCTGGAAGAAGAGGTTGGTCTACCTCTTCTTAGAAGGATGGAAGAGGTGGATGGATTGTGTGAGAGATGATATGGCTAGGAAGGATGATGCTGAGATGACGGGTGATAGAGAGGTAAAGAAGAAGAGAGGGAGGAGAAAGAAGAAGAAGACATGCTGCGCCGACCCCAAATAGAACAAGGGCAAGCGTATGATGAATGATGACTGAATTAGCATGCGTAGTTTACTTTACAGGTCAACAGAACATATAACATTTTTTACAATGAATTATCAGTAACTAGTCTTAAAATTATATCACCATTCTATTAAAAAAATTTAATTGGTGATTTTGGGTGTAGCTCAGATTTGTTCCTGACTCTGACTATGACGGATCAGGAATAAATCTCAAGGAAAGTTTCCTTAGGTACAGTGAGTATTGTGTCGATGTATCAAAGTCGTGTGGGTCCTCTTGAAAAGACACGAATTACATTACTAGAGTTTGTGCGGAAAGAGAATAGGATTAAAATTGGGGGGGCGCTGTAATGCTTTTCTACCGAAGAAAAAAATATTTGCCGTATTTGCCATACTGGGTAGGTTAGTTCCGTTTTTCGCCACGCCTATTCTCTTTACTCTCAGATTCTAATGTGCATGGCCTTACCATGTTGATATGTATGTATCGACATATTTTAGTAAACGTAACGACGGCCGAACATGCGAGCAATAAAAAAATGTTCTGAAGTTGTTAACTGTATTTAATAGGTTAAGTAACACAGTCAGAGCAGTAGTAAGTAGTTTTTTTTTTAATTCCATAACTGAGCTAATGTTGGCCTCGATAGCGCCTATCTAAGGGCCTTATCACATTGGCGATTTACGAGCGAGTTGCGAACGTGTTTTCATACAAAGAGTTCTGTAGCAGTTAACGCGTCCATACAAATTTATTAATTTTTATAATGTCCAAATAGTGCTAAATTCTTAAAACACTTTTATTCCCACAGAAATTACGTTGAAAATACTTGCTTAATATTTTCATTTACCTATGTTAATCATTACGAGAAGTATTTGCCGTAACGGAAGTGATACTTCCAACTAACACGAAAATTGTCCGTAAAATACGGAAGCACGTTCAATTTAACTTTATTCCAGTAGTTAAAAACTACCAACAAAAAGTACTCATATCAAAAAGTTGCATCGAAAATTGAATCGCCCGAAATCATCCCGTGAAAATTTTACTTGCTTCAAATACATTTTATCATAACATGTGATTTATCTCTCTCTCTGCAAGCGATAAACGACTTTAAACCAAGGCATTAAGTTTCATAATTAGCGGTACTTTAAATGCGATTGTATATGCACGGATGAGCTGAAGTGATTTATGGGATGGCGCGGGAATTTGAGCCTTATTGTGTTGGTTTAAGATGTAAAATGAGGTTTGTAATGTGAGTAAAGGAAACGCAAGTAGTGGCCGGGCCTGGAAAGAGTCGCTCTCGAATAATCGATAGCTGACGTCTGGCCTCCCCCTGCGCAGGTGGTTTCCCCTCTCTCGTCGAATTAAGCTGGCATTTCGTCGGGGGGATTTATAATCGTGGGACTGTGTTGTGCAATTTTGAGACGCAATGTGGATGGTTCCCTATTTTCAGTAGAATCGTAAAGATGGAATATTAGTAGGATTTTTATTGCGAAATATTTCTTTTAATAATCGTTGAGTCAGTAACTGCCAGGCTTTGCAGAAACATTTTGTTGATAAAGAATTATAGAGGGTTCTGGGACTGATACAGCGAAAAGAACACTCACTGTCCTTCCAATTTGCTATGCCCTTACCTAACAGTGCCGCACTTTTTACTTTCAAGTAGAATTAAGGAAAACTGACTTCGTTCGGTTTATGATAAGGTATCAGTGCAAATTCGTTCATTTTCTTTATTCAGTAACAGATGTGTCCGTACATGATGATTTTGATGATTAAATGACATTATTATGAACTCCTTGTTTTCTCAAATTTGTGCAGCTCCGTAGACAAAAAGGGACCCTTATCACAATATAATTGCAGTAATTTTTCTTCCTACAGAAGGTACATCGCGCGCTTGAATGTGTACGCGCCGTGCACGAACGCAAGCTGAGTTTTAAACTTGTTCGTCTTTGCCCGGTTACGGTGGGTAAAAATGTAGGTATCGGTATTACGTAACTTTTTAATTACGTACACCTATTTGAACCTACACCAGTTTCTTAATAAGTATAATGATTAAAGTGAATATTGAAATATGATACTATTCCTGAATATAATCAATCGAGACTAGAAACATAAATTTCGCTTCCAGTCTCTTAACAAATATGATTGGCTGTAAAAGATATCTCATTTTGCGTCAGTTAGATGAACGACCTTTTAAATTCAGTCTTATCACATTTTAATTTTATTCATCTACGATGCAAACATAATCACCGTCACGGATATTTTATATTCATTCTCCGGTCAACGGTTGATCAATCGATGTAAGGTGACAAGAGAAAGGCAAGGTAGCGCAATTAAACATGCGGCCGATGCGTTATACTTACCTAAGTACCAAGTTACTTAGAGATATATTGTATCTGTAAAGCTACAGTTTGTGTAGTTTCTATTAAATATTCTCCTCACTCATCAACCAATCGCACGACAATCGCTTCCGCATTAGTTGCGATTTTTAGCCGCACCGCCGGAACCGGCGCCTAATCCCCCCCAGACGAGCGTCTAACAGGCTTTGCATCAATGAACCTGCAGGCTACGTGTTGCGTCCTCGTAATTGCCAATTGCGAGTTGCGGAATTTTTAGGGTTCCGTAAACAAATATAATTTCGTCTCAGATGCATTGCATACAAGAGCGATACAATGCTTTACACCAAGATAATTGCGATAGCAATATTTGCTTTTAGAATTGCCAGGCTTATCGATTCCGCATAGGTACAGGCGGAGTTTTGTGCTTGTTGTAAAGCGAATGCTAGATTAATATCGGTCATCATGAATATTAAAGGAGATGAATACAGAAAAAAATCATAATATCCTTATTGTAGTTTCATTTGGAGAACTGGTGGTGTTGTAAGTCTACAACACCAGCTCTTCTCTCTTCTCTTAATTTTCTTAGTTCTCAAATGATTGTTGTTTTGTTTTTCAGGTCTTCATGTCTGGGGTGCTAGACAGGAAACCTCCCAGAGTGTCTGAATTCTTCTCATTCCTCTTGATCCGGTTGATCCGCAGGAAAGGGAAGCGTCTTGGCCGGTGCACCCCGGGAGCAACGGCAAGTGATTTCTTAGGGGCCCCTAATTGATCACTTGCCGATGCTGCGAATGAGCCTGTCAGGGGGGGTTGGGGGGTCCCGCACCGGGTTTCCTCTGTTAGAGGACTCTCCAGGTGCGGCACGCGAGGGTGGAGCGTCGGGCACGGGCAGCATCCCTCCGACGTCTCCTTTTGGGGGGCACTGCGGGCAGGCACCAGACGGGTGACCTGTGCCGCTGCGTGGTGGCGATGGACTAGTCCTCTGCGTCCCGAGAGCTCAGCCTTGCAGGCTGCCGCTACCTCATGTGCTGGGGGCGGGAGGCGGAGGACTGGCCTACCGCGGTCCGTAAGGACAGGCGGGAGTGTCTGCGGGGTAGGGGCGTTTGTCCTCCCGTAGACGGCTGCGAGGCAGGGGCGTTTGTCCTCCCGTGGCGGTGAGGGAGGGACTGACACCGGATACACATGCGGACCCTGTGTGTCTGGTGTTGGTTCCTGGCTTCCCTGGGGGACGGCCCGGTTGGCCGGAGGGAAGCAGGTGGGGAAGGCACACTGGCCATGCTACAGTGTGCCTTTCACGGAGAGGGTCCGCCCTAGGGCGGAGGTGCTGGTGATGTCGTGGTGGCTTGATAGCGATCCCACGGCATCACCGTGAAGGCACAGGTTGGTAGCATCCCTGGGTTTTAGTGGGTAGGCCAATCCCTTCAGGAGCGGAGAGCCCCACATAACCAATACGTAACATCTGGCTGTCACCCCCGATGGCCTTAGGTTACGTAGTGGTATGCAGTTTAATGCATTTCCCGGGGTCAAAAAAAAAAAAAAAAAAAAGGTCTTCATGTCTACGAAGTATACTGGGTGGAAAAAATCTATGGGCCCTGGAGGGGAACTACCTTAAATCCTTTAGTGAGCTCATTTTACTGAAAGGAAACATTCCTTTATTTTTAAGAAGAGACAAAACTACAGTTTTACAGCGCCACTGGTTTTGGGCTATAATTAAATATGCCTTTTGGTTAAAAAAATACACTTAGACAATGAACAATTTTTCAAAGGAAATTTCACAATAGGTCAGTCAAGTGTTTAGTCCCTTTATCTTAAGCGACATCTGGTGGGCTAACATTTATCTAAGACCTCATTTTGTTATTGTTATAGCATGTACATTGTAAGTAGCGTACGTAGTGCCAATATAAGCGTGCCTTCCGGCCCACAATGTTGAATTCCTAAAATGTTGCATTCTCATAATGTTGAATTTGCAAAATGTTGAGTGCCAAAATGTTGAATTTACAAAATGTAAGTAAGGGCAAGACGAGCCAAGATAAAAACCTTTCGTATCTAGAAAAAATCACACTTCACACTTTGGATGTTTAGATGTTTGGATATTTGGATGTTTAGATGTTTGGATGTTTGTTACTAAATAACGGGATAAAAACTGAATAGATTGAGCTGAAATTTAGCATGTAAGTAGACCAAGTCCTGGATTGAAACTAGGATACTTTATATCCCAGAAAAAGTTCCCTTGGTATAATAACGGGATATAATGCGGGCGAAGCCACGGATAAATCCTGGTATATAATAAATTAATTCATAACAAATAACCACATTACGAAACATAACGCGTCGTACATTAACCAAGTTTCCGGTAGTCAATGGGTAACTTCTCGGCCAAGTCCCGAAACTTGCACTTCACGCAAACTCGGCCCGTGTTTCCTGTTGCATAATGACGTAAGTGACGGCACTGACTTATGAAGATACGCGGTTTTATACATTCGAAATAGGCGAGTATTAAGGTGAAAATTTTATGTGTTACGAGTTTCCCTATTGGTATTGTTACTTAACGCTTGAGTAGGCTTTTTGGGCAAGGCTACAGAAACTTTGATACACTAAAAACGTTTACTCTGTGCGATCAAACTCTTAAAAAGTTTAAAAATAGCCGTTTATGTTAATAATAATATGTTTAACAACAGCTTTATCTTTCATTGCTATCTGTTCTAAGACCGCCTATTGTTTACTACTGTTTTTTGTATAAGTTTACATTGTAATTTATCTTTTGGTGTGCAACAAAGTATGATTGTATTGTATTGTTCTAATACTTATTTAGGTGATGATATCACATAAAATATAAAACATTTCAAAGATCGGTCGACGCCACGGACCTTAAAATAAATAGCCTTAACACATAACTGAAGCACCTTTAGTAAGCCGGTTGCTTAACGCTAGTTGATGTGTGCTGGTCGAAGTGGATGCTTAGCTGGTAGACGCGTACGTGCTGCTTGTAAGTACAAAGCGACCGACTTACTAGAAGTGCTTCAGTTATCTATTAGCGAGGCTACGTCCGGCTATTTATTTTAATATCTCTGGTCCATTCGAACCGAATATCAGAGTTGTGGAGGTAGAGTAGCTCCATAATGATTTTCATCACACTTGCTCGAAAATGGTGTCATTACACGTAGGTTTTGCGGGCCGTAAATGACCTATTACGCCCTAGGGCGTAATGGTTTTCTTTTTAAATTTGAAACGCTGGTTCTGTTTTACTCTTATTTGTCATGATCAAAGGAAACGCCAACTTACTTTTTTAACTTTTATTGCTGAAATATTTATTTAAAGAGAACTGTTATTGCAAATACATGTAAACACATATTTCTGTAACATTAATTAAATGTTTAAATAGTGTATTTCAGTATTTTGCAAATATAAAATCAACCATTTTAAGTCTTTACCGCTATGGTTTCCAAACGTGACTTGTCGTCTTGATATATGTCACTAATGTCACTGTCAGTTTTACAATTTTATTTAGGTTAAGTAAGGTTATTTTAATCAGATTTCCTCACAAGTGTGATGAAAAGCATTGTGTGTGCCACGGGCGGTAAAGGAATTACCAACTCGTGTTGTTAAAGCCCTCGGCTTCGCCTCGGCCTTGTAACAAACACTCGTTTGTAATTCCTTACTTACCGCCCTTGATACACAATGTACTATTACCGTGCAACTATATTGCTATAGCAATAAGTGCTTTCATATACAGGGTGGGAGGGACTATACCGACAAACGTTAACTATAGATTCTAACAACTATTAGGAGTAAAAAAAGTTATTTGATGTATAGTCGAAAAACGCTTACTTTCAGAGATATTAATTATTTTTTAAATGAAAACGCCCAAGTGTGTAACAAGCCCTAATAAATGTGACTAAGATAGTTTTAATAATTTTATTAAATTCTTTAACTAAACCACAATTAATCTTCGCAGTATTTGATGTTAAGCGACTACGAGGCCAAAAAATTGACCTTTCGTTTCCATTTTAGTTTTTTTTTTCTTTTTGATAACTTTTCCTCCAGTAAGGACATGTTTATAACGAGGGGCTGAATTTACTGTTTTATTTTGTTCCATAAGACTATTAATGTAAAATGACAATATTCGACCCATGTTGATAGAACATTATTTACTCGTCACACCACGAGGAATTCATGGCTAAAGTATGTCGGTATAGTCCCTCCCACCCTGTATAGATACAAGAAATCAAAGTACACATAAAAATTAAATGGTACGAGTACTCACCTTTGGTTCAGACTGGGGATCGAATCCGGTACCTACCTCTGGATTTTCGGCCCAGCGTCTTTACCACTTGGCCCACCGGAGCACCCAGCGAGTGCCCTCAATTTTGCCATCTAATTTGACTTGTATCATTCTGTTTTTAATAGGATTTTAACCTAAACGCCATCTATGAGAACTTGTATTACACATGTATCTCATTCCGATGCACAACTTTAGAGCTATGATGATAAAGCAAGAGACACAAAAATAACATATGAAGATAATATAACATAAAAATGTGGTGTAATTTACCCGCATTAAAAAAACGAATAAAGAAACATCAGGTTTCTTTCATATATAGAATAAGTGCTTTGACAGGTAACGACAGTTACCAAAAGCAAGCGAGTGAAAAAACAGTCAAGATAAACCACGCCTATTGTAAAAAAAAAACACTTTCCCTTCGAATCCTTTTACAATGCTAACTCCAAAAAACTCTCAACCGGTAGGTATTTCAGTAGCCATCATAAGTCCATCGCGTACCCTAAAATAAAGGGTAAAGAAAGTCTGACCCCCAACGCGAAAGTTTTCCCTGGCGCGTTGTAAAACTACCCCCGAGAAGTGCCGAGAAACGGCCTGGAGGGGAATCTGGGGAAGAACAATTATTTTGACAGACGTGACAGTTCTTTCGACGTGGCATCATCATCATATCAGCTGAAAGACTTCCACTGCTAGACATAGGCCTTCCCCAAGGATCTCCACGCGATGTGGCATTATTCCATTTAATTTATGATTCAAATATCATACGTTTAGTCCAGCGGTTATGTACCTTCACCTGGAAAGTATTCCGAAGTTGATGGAACTTTTACAGGTTATTTGGGGATACATAAGGAAGACTATACTAAATTTTCGACCTCTAGGATCCTGTGCTAACGTTAGGATTGTCATTTTTTGCAGACTTTTGCTTTATTTCCAAAACACGTGGAAATATTGGTGTAGTTGTTTTGGCACTAATAAACTACATTAAATTTGCTATACATTAGGTTCTATCCATTTTTTACTGTAGGTGTAGGAGTTACAAAGAATGAAGGTTTTGAATATGATGTCTTTCGAAAAAGCAGGGATGTTCTTACAAGCTTTTTCTTGCCCGGTAAGATCCCGAGCTGATTCTCAGCACAGTTGTTTTTTGTATAGTATTTAGTGCTGTTACATTAGAAACCATCAAGGAATCTCACGCGCGTAGTGGGGAGTGGGGTAAGAAATTCGATTTCATTATTTTTTTAGATGCATATTACTCAAAAACTATGCATACCAGCGAAAATCGTATAAGGAGAATAAGGACATTGGCGATCAATTAAGACATGGCAACAACGGCAACTTTACACAAGAAAAAAAAATCAAAATCACAAGAATCGAACACTTTTCTTAAACATACCTCTTAATTTTTAACGACGACATTCGCCATCGAAAAATATCCGCTGATAATAAAACGGCTGTCAGAGAATTATAACTACAGGGATGTTTAATTAAACCTGTAAGGGTGGTTTATTGGAATACCTGCTGTTATCGAAAGTGATCTTGTAAAATCTATACTAATTTAACTTTATTTCAATAGAATGCACATCCGAGAAAAAAAGACAGTTTTGGAAACAATAAACTGCCTCACTGAGGAACCGACCGTCACTCCAAAACCATGTAAACCATCCCTCTCGCTGCTCCAAAGTCGTCCGCAGCATCCGGTTCTCTTTACGGCCTATTTGCAATATACAGGTTTTACAACCGGCTGTATCCGCTTATTTCCAATTTTATTCAGCATTTTTATATCACCTGCCACATATTTCGTAGACGGCAGATGCCGTTGATGATGGCAGATTAAACATGTCTACCTGAAGCGTGTTTATGTGTTTTTTTCGTTTATGACCAATGATATTTTATAAGTAGATAGGTTACAAGCACTCCAAAAGTGAAGCACTGAAACCACGATAATTGTATTGGTGCCCTTTTTGTAGTGGGTAGTCACTCGCGGGTCGGTCAACGAAACGCACGACGATGTCAAGGGTGAATATTTACAAGATTCACAAAAAAAATGCCGTCGTGTGTGATCAGAAAGTGCACCAATCATAGCAAAAAGTGCAACAAAGCGCAAGGGAGCACATATCACCTGTAAGTACGCTGAAATAATTTATTTTTATCATTTTTATTATTTTATTTTTCAAATACGACGCCATCTTACTACCATAGAGGTCATTTGAATGAAAGAGACAAACTTACGTCTTTGACAATGAGAGTGACAAGGATAACCATACTGCGGCAAAGATGAACATTTACAGATGCGTCATGTTGAATCGCATTGATTCCTAGTTACATGCCTTAGTATGCAAACTTGAACCATAATATCTATTCAGTGTTCATACAGGTATTTTCTCATAAATATATAATATCTTAAGGTATACCTCGCTTTTGTAAATACGTCGGAGAGTCGCGGAAAAATACCCGCGTAACCTAGAACCAATAAATAACCTTTACAGCGTATTTTTTTAACCGACTTCCAAAAGAAGGACTGTTCTCTATTCGTCTGTATGTTTTTTTTGTGTGTTTGTTACGCGATTACTCGAAGACGGCTAGACTGATTTGGAAAATTCTTTTTTTGTTTGAAAAGGTATACTTCCGAGGTGGTCCCATTGCAACCAAATCAGGATCTGATGATGGGATCTTGGAGAAACCGAGGGAACTCTTCAAATATTAGAGGCACACATATAGCGATTTCGGTATTTTTTCATAGTTTCTCGTCCATTTCTTATTAGCATATATCTTTGGCCTATGACTATAATAACCTTGCTTAATATTTTATAACACAAACTGGCTCTCAGAAAGTGACATTAATTTACATTATATCCATAGACAATGCAAATTCGGCCAAAAGCTGTTTCAGTTCACATTTTTACCGCGAATATTTAGATGAAATATTTTAAATGTGTATTCTTTGTGGTTTAGTTTGCAATTTATAATAATTGGAAATTGTTTATAATGTGTTATTTGTTATGTTCATGTCAATTTTAAATAAATAAAACTGCAAAATATAGCAAAAATCGTTTTTTGTTTTTTTAATGGCTGAATGCCGTGATGCTGTGGCCCAAATAAATGTGGAATGGAAATAGGCCGGCAATAAACGTAATGTCAACATTTCATGCCATGTTTGAGAAAAATAAATAAATAAAATAAAATAATTTATTTCTGCAAGGAGGCCCTTAAGGGCTCTTTTACATGTCTTATATTCTTTTCTCTTCTTTTCTTTTGGCGCTTCGGGTAATGACCTTCTGGTGAGAAGAAGCGCCGGAAGAAACTCACCGGTTTCTCTTTTTTACCATTTTACAAGTGTTCCAACAATATGACGTTAATACAAGAGATTTCATTAATACATTACATTAACTTAAAAATGATATAACTTATAAAATAAATTAAAATTAAAACCATTCTTTCTCAGAGATGTACCTAAATGGTGTCTAAGTGTCAAAAATCATTAATAATATATAAACCATTTAATACACAATTTAATTGTTGAAACGAATTAAAACTATAAATATTATTAGAATACAAACTCAGTTACACATTTTAATGTTAAAACTTTAAGTTGAATAAAAATCATTTACACTATTGAAATTCCATAGGTAGGACCTAGATAGGCAGAAACTACTCTGAAATGTAATTTTCACCTTCTGCGTGCTTAATCTGCGAGCGCCGAGCAGGATCCGAATCTAGCCGATGGGTTCACTCGGTGACGTTTAAAAATTAATCGCGCAAGTAACAAAAAGCTAGCTGTCTCTTTTTTTTGCATTATTGTAACTATGCCATCTCTTTTATGCAATCTGTTAATATGTGTGAGTATGTACACCGTACAGTGAGGTACCAATGTGTGGTGCTGCTTTCTTGGAAGCATATTTCTCAGCTGGCGAGTATGCGTATAACGTATCTTCTTATAAAATATCATTGTTTATGACGTGTTTTTATTGTCCGGAGGAAATTACTTTTCTTTTCGTGAAGGCTTCGTCTGATATCGAGTTTTTTGTTCCGTCTTATTCTGTGAGGGTTAACGACTTAATGCTTTTATTAATAACAAGTTTTTGTATTTCGGCACTATGCCAGTAGACGCCATTTTAAATATTAAGCCATTAGCAGCAATAGAGGTGACTGGGTGTCAACTATTGGGCATTAGTGTGTCGAGCACGTTTACTTTAATATATTTTAAAATATTTTACTATCATGGTATATCATAATATGTTTAAATAAGTATATTTTTAAATCAAGTGGCATCCTATTGAGTATCAATTAGCAAAGCTAGTACAGCACAGCCGCAACATATCTCGCGCGCGGAACAGCATGCAATGGCTCTTGTACATAAACACGATACGATATCGTGTCGTGCTACGACACGGCATCGTGTCACGATGCGACGTCGTGAAACTATGCCAGACATATTCGTAGCACGACGCGATATCGTATCGTGTCTGTGTGTAAAAGCCCCGGAACGGACTCGACGTCGCATCGTGAAACTATGCCATGTCGTAGCACGACGCGATATCATATCGTGTTTATGTGTAAAAGCCCCGGAACTGACTCGACGTCGCATCGTCAAACTATACCGTGTCGTAGCACGACACGATATCGTATCGGGTTTATGTGTAAAATCCCCGGAACGGACTCGACGTTGCATCGTCAAACTATGCCGTGTCGTAGCACGACGCGATATCGTATCGTGTTTATGTGTAAAAGCCCTAACTGCCAACGGGAACGCGCATCGCTCGTCGGCACGTGCTCTTTCCTCGAGCCCGCGTGGCGAAATCGCGGAATTACCCGCTTCTGATACAGATACAATTTATTTCACCTTATCACCCAGTGTAAGGCTGAGTTTTCACCAGAGCGTAGCGGAGCATTGTGCGAGGAAAAATTCCACCAATGACGGACCGCGCTGAGTGAGACTACGCGCGTTGATTGATGGATTCTTTTCCTCGCGCAGTACTCCACTACCTCGTACAATTCGTACATCTCTTCACGTTTTTGAACACGATTTTAAAGATTGCAATTTTGTTGCTATTACCGCAAAAACCATTTTTAATTATCTTTACTCACTAATATATTTCTGGAGTTCTGTAAAAAAGACGGTTCGACAATATTAATCAAACTCAATTTACCCACGAGCCAAAGCCTTTTAGATCTCATGATTTTGTATAGAAAGGTAATCCATTTTGTATTTCAAACAATCTTTTTTTCCCCCCCAATTTCCCTTTCTGTTATTTTGCCATCTGATTCTGCTAATTTGATTTTTGCTGAAAAGCAGTTGTTTTTTAATTCGTCTTCATTTTGGAATCCGTCTTTGATGTGGTTATTAGAGGAAATCGTTTGCAAAGAACACAGCGGGTGGTGGATTTGCTTTCGATTACTTAATTAGCTTATCGGAAAGTATATTTTATGTAAAGCTTTGAAAAGTATTTTATGGTAGGTAATTTGACAAAGTCACCTCCAAACCGCAAAATGTATTTTTGTATAAAGCTACTTTTATCATTTATTAATGTCCGCAATTTGTGAAATAAGTTATACGCCTCTTTTCGTTTCACCATAGTCGGGTAAAAAGTTTTCTATGTGTTATCAGGGTTATAATCTACCTGTTCACCAAATTTCATGGAAATAGGTCCTGTAGTTTTTGCGTAACACGTGAACAAACAGGCAAAGGATCCGTACTACTTATTTAATTCACTCATTCATTCTTTCATTCTACTTGTTTCATTACTCTGCACCCCCAGTTACTTTTTTGGAAAAATCTTTAAGCTCGACTTGGCGGGGGCACTGCCGTGCCCCCAGATTTACTAACGTCTTGCTACGCTTTTATTATATGTGAAATAGATACCTAAATTCGATATAGAGACTAGGTTAGGGGGGAAGTGATCTGATGAACTTTTCAGGCTCGTGCTTCCGTCACACTTCTATCGGGCATTTCTCCAGAAATATGTCTGCGGTCACCTCATTCATCAGGCCCTCTTTCATACTAAATGTATGGAGACAGATGAATGAGTCGCAGACATATTTCTGGAGAAATGCCCTATCAGGCCATTTCTCCAGAAATATGTCTGCAACTCATTCATCTGTCTCCATACATTTAGTATGGAAAAGGGCCAGATGAATGAGGTGGCCGCAGACATATTTTTGGAGAAATGCCCATCACCGTACTTCCTGCCTCAGGAATAAGGTGCATCCACACTTTTTAGATACTTGGCATCCCAAGAACATGCGGGCATCACGGTATTTTAGGCCAAGACCCGGCAGGATATGGAATGAACTCCCATCTGAGGTGTTCCCGCGCTATGACATGGAGTATTTCAAGAAACGAGTAAACAGTAGGCTTATGATGCTACGCTTTGTCACGTGATAAATAAATGATAAAGCATCCGTCACGTTCTAACAAATAGTGTGTGAGAGTGACGGATGCTTTATCATTTATTTATCACGCGAAAAAAGCGTAGCATCATAAGCCTACAGGGCTCTCAAAGATCGGCTACGTATAGGTAACGGCCATTCTCACGAAGTATGTCTGCGGCCATCTAATTACCCCGACGCTGTTTTTATACTAAATGTATGGAGACGCGGTAATTAGACGCAGTCATACTTCGTGAGAATGGCCGGACATAAAAAAAATGTTTGTGAAAAATATATATTTTACTCCTACGAATTTACATGCCCATTCTATCAAATACTAAGTTTAGCCAACATAAACGGTTAGAATTTTTAAATATTTTTCAATAAGGTAAACTGTCATAAACATTTACTTACCTAATTACCTTGTCGTATTAGTCAAGTCATACATTTATAAGGTAAAATTAACATCATCTCGGCAAGACCGTACCTTATTTTAATTACGCACCCACTTACTTTTTAAAGCACCTTAAATGAGAAAAAAAGTTAAACGCGCAAAAAGATCCACTTTATCCTCCGTAGAGATTTTATTTAATCCTGGCGTTGTGTTAAATTGCTAACATCAATTCTCACAATTACTCTACTTTGCCACAGATTAGACGGACAGCTAAGTTACTTGTAATGGAGGTCAATCCAAAATATCTATATTTCCGGTCCTGCGTCACCCGTATTCAGCGGAGTCTGCAGGCTTATGATGCTACGCTTTGTCACGCGATAAATAAATGATAAAGCATCGTTCAAGTTCTAACAAATAGTGTGTGAGAGTGACGGATGCTTTATCACTTATTTATCGCGTGACGAAACGTAGCATCATAAGCCTACTGGATACCTTTACTATCATTACTTATCAGTCCATCTTACGAGGAACTGCCTACGCTGTACTCGCGAAACTAATCGTGTCAAAACATGATTTTGCTACCTTGACATTTCAGGGGTCGTATTGTCAATCCCGTTCTAATATAATTTGATCCATGAATTATTATAGCTTGGCAACTTCATTGGTGACACAACGAAGTTGCCAAGCTATAATAATCAACATTCAAAATAATTTATTTCTGCAAGTAGGCCCTCAAGGGCTCTATTACATGTCTGATTCTATTCTTTTCTTTTGGCGCTTCGGGTAATGACTATCTGGTGAGAAGAAGCGCCGGAAAAAACTCATCATCATCATGATTTCAACCTTGATAAGTCCACTGCTGAATATAGGTCTCTCCCAAAGACTTCCACAACAAACCTTAAACAGATCATCATACTATCTTGCGAGAGGCTGACCCTCGCTACTAGTAATAACCGCTTCGACTTTGAGGACGACAGGAACGTGACTTCCGGTCATAAATTAATATTGTTAGTATACGGCTCAAATTATATTAGAGATATTTGAATGTCCTCGTACGTTCAGCATTTTAATATGCAGCAAAATAATTAGATACATTAGATGTTTCGTACCTGATCATTTTTAATGACCCATATGTGGGGCACGGACGTGTGGAGCTAGTTCGTAGTGACCCAAATATAGGGCACTGGAGTGTAAAGGTGTTAAAGACTATAGGCGAAGTTGAGACTGAGGTTATCGGAAGTTAAAATGGGACTTTTTGTTAAAATTAGTAAACTTTCAAAATCGTATAGCAGAAAGTGCACTATCGGCATTTGTCTGTGATAATGGCACTAAGTCAGCATATATATTGCGCCAAGGAAATGTATAGTCTGGGCTTCTCTTCAAGTATGGCTCGCGGTCGGTGCTTTGAAAATACTCTCCACCATAGTGCGAAGCCATAAAAAGAAAGGCATATACATGTACACACAGTATGTAGGTACAGTTACTGGCAAAAATAGGTCTATATTAAAACACATACAGCAAATCGTCCTGTTTTGACAGTGCATACCGTTGTTATGCCTAATTGTATATTCGCATAATGTGAAAATGTATATTTTAAAACGCATATTTTCATTCGTATTCCATTAATACGCATAACAAAGGCTAAGTATTACATTATTTTTTATACATATTAAAAAGTATATTTCAAAACGCCTAATCGGACTTTGGAATTTCCTTTTCTGTGAAACATGAGTAAATAAATATGAAAATAATATAAATATAGATAATGGGCACCAGTGGTGTGGCGTAAAAGATATCCTTGGGCAAGCCGGTGCAGATTCGGCGTACATTTTCTTTAAGTCCTGTAGAATACGGTGCCCAAATGCTTGATATTAGGCCAGCCGGTAGAAATCGAGTTCTTTGGACGCTGGGCTACTGATGGGCATAGAGTTTCCTTACGCTGTGAAGATAAAGGCACTAAAAATCCCCGGGTCTGGGGGGTGAGCTAGGGTCGGGATTGTCATTCAAATGTCACTTTTTGCAGTATTTTGCTTTTATCTAGAAAGCGCATCCTAATTTTGGAAAAGTTGCTTAAACACATTAACTACATAAAATTTGCTATAAATTAGGTTCGATACATTTTTACTCTCGGTATGATAGTTACAATTAAGGTTTTGAATTTGACGAAACTCCAAAAAGCAACGATGCTCCTTCACACACCTTGCCTGTTTAGATCCAGAGCTGATTCTCGGCACTGTTGTTTCTTGAATAGTCTTGAGTACATTAATTTTGAGAACCATCCAATTCCTTTCTGCTATTAACTCTCTAGATCTTCATATATATAGAGACACTAGCTATTTCCCGCGGCTTCGCCCGCGTTGTTCCCGTTATTGTCCCAAAGAAACTCTTTACCTGGATATAAAGTATCCTTTGTTTCAATCCAGGACTTGGTCTACTTACATGCCAAATTTCTGCTTGATCCATCCAGTTGTTACCCCGTTATTTAGTAACAAACATCTTCACAAACTTTCACATTTAAGTATAATATTAGTGTGAAGATTTTCGAATTTTAAAAGTTTAAATAAGTATACAATTTAATATAACCAGAGATCGGAATAGGTAGAGTAGGTTAGGTATAGGTTTTACCTAAACTTCGAAGAACATAGTCGAAAAGTCCTATCGTGGTAGGCCGGGACAGGTGACCTGGTTCGACTCCAGGCACCCCCCGGCACTTACCCTGCCCGATTGCCCGGGTTGTGAGTTTGCCAGGTTTAAAAAAAAAAAAAAGTCGTAAAGTGGAGAGTCCCTTACAACAATATTTTTATCCGGGACTTAAGTCTCGGAATCTTACTAAAAAAATATATTATTGGTATTCTTTAGCACATTTCTCGAACATTCTCAGTATAGCTGTCTCTTTCTAATAGTGGTGTCTCTTTCACTCCTTCGAGAAATTTCGCCATATACTGAAGTGTAGTTCAAAGGCCCATAAGGGGTCCTGGACACAACAGCTATACTGAGAATGCTAGAGAAATGTGCGAAAGAATACCAATAATATATTTTTTTAGTAAGATTCTAATAAAAAAAAATTTAGTTGTAAGGGAGTCTCCAATTTTCGACTTTGTTCTTCGAAGTTTAGGTAAATATACTCTACCTATTCCGATCTCTCTATATAAACTTTCAACCCCTATTTAAACCCCTTAGAGAATGAATTTCGAAAAACGGTGATATCACTTTTCTTGTAATCTAATAAAAAGTCTAAACATGACGTTTCAAACCTCTTACTTCTAAAATCTTAGACTCTCCATACAAATTTTGAACCCCTATTTGAACCCCTTAGGGGATGAATTTTGAAAAATCCTTTCTTAGTGCACATTTAAACCTTATAAGGATCCTACGTGCTAAATTTGGAATTCCTAGGACCAGCGATTAGGGCTGTGCGTTGATATACAAACTTTCAACCCCCATTTAAACCGCTTAGGGGATGAATTTTGAAAAATCCTTTGTTAGTGTACCTCTAGACCTTATAAGGAACCTACGTGCTAAATTTGAAATTCCTAGGACCAGCGGTTTGGGCGGTACGTTGATATACAAACTTTCAACCCCCATGTAAACCCCTTAGGGGATGAATTTTGAAATAACTATTTTTAGTACACCATTAGACTTTATAAGGAACCTACGTGCTAAATTTGGAATTCCTAGGACCAGCGGTTTGGGCGGTGCGTTTATATACAAACTTTCAACCCCCATTTAAACCCCTCAGAGGATGAATTTTGAAAAACGATGAAATTATTTTTCTTGTAATCTAATAAAGAGTCTAAACATAAAGTTTCAAACCTCTTACTTCTAAAATCGTAGACTCTCCATATAAACTTTGAACCCCTATTTGAACCCCTTAGGGGAAGAATTTTGAAAAATCCTTTCTTAGTGCACCTATAGACCTTATAAGGAACCTACGTGCCGAATTTGGAATTCCTAGGACCAGCGGTTTGGGCTGTGCGTTGATAAACAAACTTTCAACCCCCATTTAAACCTTTTAGAGAATGAATTTCGAAAAACGGTGAAATCGTTTTTTTTGTAATCTAATAAAGAATCTAAACATGAAGTTTCAAAGGTCTTACTTCTAAAATCGCAGACTCTCCATACAAACTTTGAACCCCTATTTGAACCCCTTAGGGGGTGAATTTTGAAAAATCCTTTCTTAGTGCTCCCCTAGACCTTATAAGGAACATACGTGGTAAATTTGGAATTCCTAGGACCAGCGGTTTGGGCTGTGCGTTGATATGTCAGTCAGTCAGTCAGTCAGTTTCTTCTTTTATATATTTAGAAGATAGATCAAGGATTTTTAGGGCCTTTATTTTGACAGCCTAAGGAAGCCCTGTGCCCTTTTTCAAAACTACAGTACTATAATACCTTAGCACCTTATTACCTGGGTCATTCTCGTTTAGATTTGTGACTTGTCACAGCCATGTGCAGAAAATTAACGTTGCTAATACTTAATTTTTCCTGCTTTTATAATATAATTTAAGTAAAAATATTACAATGTTTAACTTCCTTGAAACCTTTAACTTTTGCATATGGTTGTGACACATCTATCAAACTACCTAGGTATATGAGCCACCTACTTAAAATATATTTGCAGTACAATGGCTAGTTAGTAGTAGTCCTAGCTAAATTGTTTAGGCGAAGTCGAGATGAGTCGGAGTGGAATTACAGCGGTGGCGGACCCCACCGGTGGAGTCGACGGCGTGCTTGTGGAGTTGGCTCTGCGTCAAAGTATAAAGACAAACTTTCAAGCGCGCAATGTATAGTTGAATTTTTTTAAAGTGTCCGAGTTCTAGCAAAATACGTCATTGCAAATTGAACCTTCTAACTTAGACAATAAAACTGCTATATGAATGCATTTTCTTGTTACAACTCGGACACTTAAAAAAAATCAACTTTACCTTGTGTAAGAAGAAACATTACTGATTATACCGTGCCTGCGTCGTCCAGGCCGGCTATGTTTGCTCAAGCTTGCCCCACCCTCGTCTTACCTCGCCGCCCGATTGCTCTGTCTAACGGTTTTTTAGGGTTCCGTACCTCAAAAGGAAAAACGGAACCCTCTTAGGATCATTTTGTTGTCCGTCTGTCTGTCTGTCCGTCTGTCAAGACTCTTTATCTCGGGAATGCGTGCAGGTATCGAGTTGAAAATAAAACTATATACTCAGGTGTACGGTCTCTTGGGGTGCTAGACAGGAAACCTCCCAGAGTGTCTGGATTCTTCTCATTCCTCTTGATCCGGTTGATCCGCAGGAAAGGGAAGCGTCTTGGCCGGTGCACCCCGGGAGCAACGGCAAGTGATTTCTTAGGGGCCCCTAATTGATCACTTGCCGATGCTGCGAATGAGCCTGTCAGGGGGGGTTCGGGGGACCCGCACCGGGTTTCCTCTGTTAGAGGACTCTCCAGGTGCGGCACGCGAGGGTGGAGCGTCGGGCACGGGCAGCATCCCTCCGACGTCTCCTTTTGGGGGGCACTGCGGGCAGGCACCAGACGGGTGACCTGTGCCGCTGCGTGGTGGCGGTGGACTAGTCCCCTGCGTCCCGAGAGCTCAGCCTTGCAGGCTGCCGCTACCTCCTGTGCTGGGGGCGGGACGCGGAGGACTGGCCCACCGCGGTCCGTAAGGACAGGCGGGAGTGTCTGCGGGGTAGGGGCGTTTGTCCTCCCGTGGACGGCTGCGGGGCAGGGGCGTTTGTCCTCCCGTGGCAGCGAGGGAGGGACCGGGACACCGTGTGTCTGGTGCCGGTTCCTGCTTCCCCGGGGGACGGCCATTTGGTCGGGGGGGAGCTGGTGAGGGAAGGCACACTGGCCATGCTACAGTGTGCCTTTTTCGGAGAGGGTCCGCCCTAGGGCGGAGGTGCTGGTGATGGCGTGGCGTTAGTAGATTCCCATTCCATCACCGTGAAGGCACAGGTCGGTAGCATCCCTGGGTTTTAGTGGGTAGGCCAATCCCTTCAGGAGCGGAGAGCCCCACATAACCAATACGTAACATCTGGCTGTCACCCCCGATGGCCTTAGGTTACGTAGTGGTATGCAGTTTTATGCATTTCCCGGGGTCAAAAAAAAAAAAAAAAAAGGTGTACGGTCTCTTGAAGCTGTGAAAAAAATCAAGCTTCGAGGTTAATTTGGAAAAAAGATACGGCCGTTTATGCCGCAAAAAACGAACATTTCGACCCTCTCAAGGAAACTAAAATGTATAAGGTACTTTCCGTTGACCTAGAACTATGAAATTTCACAAGTAGGTAATATCGTCTTATACTACAAGTATAGAAAAAATCTAAAAACTATACATTTTTTGATTAAATCATTAAAAAAATAGACTTTACTAAGGGAATTTGAAATTTATAGAGTACTTTAATATATGTACCTACAAATTTGTACTGAAGCCTCGGTGGGCGAGTCCGACTCACAATTGTCCGGCTTTTATTTTACCGACTGTATACTCCATATACTGTGCATAGACTGTGCTCTATTATCTTTTTCATCAATCAAAAACACTCTTACTAGACAACACCTCCAGGATAGCTAAAATATAAATAAACCAATAATGATGGTTACGAAAATTCCATTTCGCCCCCTCCCCCACAATAAAACAGGTATTTCAAACATGTCAGGTAATAAACTGGAAAGTCGCGCGCTGCTCACGGTCCATAGAGACACGGACATTTAGACACGGCATGGAAAATATCGAAAGAGCTATGTGTCCTCGGCAGTTGATGCTTTAGTAGTTAAGTAAGATTTTTAAATGTTACAAGGTAACTAATCTGCTAAAATAGGTTGAATAAGTTGTTTCCGTAAAAAAAGTTCAAAAATGATTACGTAACATCTAACACCTGGAGAGATTTCGTCCATTGTTGGTATAAAATCGCAATAAATTGAAGGATCGATATAGATCGGATTGAATAGGTACGCGTCATCGGGCGACGGAAGGGCAGGCGCGATGAAGCGGCGCGAGCGCCGCCGCTCGCTATCGCTACGTGACGTGAGTCGGCGGCCACAGTCAGAGCAGACGCACGCTGCTCGGTGTCAAATTCTGTATTGTACCTTTTTTACGTTGTACCATTAAAATTCTATTCGAAAATTCAAGACTTCTTATTGTCCGCCTGGACAATATTATTTTTTTTTATGTTAAATAAGGGTTATGATTTTTATGAATTTAAGGGAAATATTTTACAAGCATACAACTTGATTTAGAGCAGGACGGCTATGCTTGAGGTTGAAGAGTGAGATAAAATCATGCTTCACTTGTCACCGTTGCCCTCTCTGTTCTGTTATAACCAGTGGCGTGGACTTCATAAAGACAAAAAGATACTGTCTACCTCCTAATTTCATCCCGAGTAAGGCCAGGAGGGTAGAAATTATTAAGGTAGGTGGTATCTTAACACGCTACCTACTAATATCTACCCTCCTATTCTTAATAGGGTAGTAATTAGAGGGTAGGCTTGTCTTTTTGTCAACCACAGGCAAACAAAGGAACACCTTTTTACGATTAATCGTAATAAATACTGTGGTTTTTCCACACTAAAAACACAAAGGAACTCTTTTGCATATTTATGTTTACAAAGACTTATTTGAATCTTCGAACGGAGACCACAAACCGGAAGACGCAGCGTAGGTCTGCCCCCCACAAGACGGTCTGACGACCTGGTCAGGGTCGCCGGAAGTCGATGGAGGCAGGAGGCATGCGACCGTTCGTTGTGAAAATCTTTGGGGGACACCTATGTTCAGCAGTGGACGTATCAAGGTTGAAATGACGATGAT
The DNA here is from genome assembly GCA_947034925.1 of Eudemis profundana. Taxonomy (NCBI): domain Eukaryota; kingdom Metazoa; phylum Arthropoda; class Insecta; order Lepidoptera; family Tortricidae; genus Eudemis; species Eudemis profundana. The sequence continues at coordinate 4,304,889 of OX344808.1, forward strand.
GATGATGATGAAAGACTTATTTAGATTAGACTGGTGTCCGCTAGCGCCATGGAGTGCAGTAACAAAGCGAAGGAATCAGTGCACTTATTACTGATATCCACAGTGCTAATGGATCCTGCTCCAATTTGAATAGGCCTTTTTTGGCCTTCGGATTTTTTTAGGAAAAATCCTAATGGACGACTAGAAAGGGAGACCCAGACAGTGTCGAACTCTTTACCGACTATAACCTAATCGCGCATGCCATTAAATTATGATGTAAGACTATGATTTTGTATGAATGTTTTGAAAAAAAAAATTCCTCGCTGAGTTTCTTACACCGGTTCATCTCAGGTTTCACAATGGAACAGGTGGTAAATCTTGTCATTAATAGGTGCATCTTAATATGCCTAAATTGAAGAATAAAGAACTTTGACTTTGTTCTGTCTGTATTTTCTTAGCCCTTCAACACCTGGAATGCGGCAATATTTCCAAGGCGGGGGAAATGTAATTAATCAAAAAGTTTCTCCCCCCGACGCGTCAGAAATGACGGTACAACGACACTTTGTACGTTTTAAGGTTGTTTGTCTTTTATTATTTTCAAATTTCACGTCCTGATTTACGAGTTTTGGGGAGTTTGGAAATTATTCTGTTTTTCGTTAAGGCTTCGATGTAGATAACTTTATTCTTGATGAAGCTGGAAAAATCGAAGGCAAATGACGAACGAAACGACTATATCGTTTTTTTTTTTGTAATTTACGGGTTTTCGGTCGGCCTTGGTTTCGCTAATACGAAGTCTAAGGTCTTAACAACTTACGGCCTTTTCGTCGAATTATTTTGCCCCAAGTGTTTTATTTTCCAATTTTCGATTTTCTCTGAAACCATTTCGGAGCTTTCATAAAAAAAACTTAATCTAACCTACTGTATTCTATAACACACTTATCATGTGCACATTATCACATGTCACAATAACACTATCTGTCATGTCAACAATTGTTTGTCGTAAATGTCGTAACGGTTCGGCGGGAAAACTGCAAATGTCATTAGGATGGGATTTATCGACGTGAAGTGGCCAGTTACAGTTAAGTGGTACGTAAAAGAGCTACTAGAATCTGTTCAATAAGGTTTCATTTAGTAATCACATTAACAGGGTGTTATTACGTAGCAAATTTGTTTTTCCTTTTTCTCCAAAAAAACATCGTAAAAGCTATAATGTTTCATGCTTTAATATACTCCAGAGACCGAGCACTATCAGCTGTAAAAATATCTGCAACTAATAAATTAGGACCTTATATAGTTCCTAAAAACGCAAAAAGTACAACTTTTCTAAAAAAGTCGATGTTAAGCACTGAATCTACGGCATTAGTAAGTTCACGACTCACTATTCCGATACTGAAATTACTATAACCTTTTGCTTTGCCATAGGTACTATGCCTTTAATATTTTCTTTAGTATTTTTTATTTTTATTATAAAGAATTCGAAAAAAATTAACCAATCTGAAAGAAAAATAAGTACCCTTTTCAAATCGATTCATTAAAGATAAAGTTTTCAGGCAAAATACAAAAAAAATATAGATCCGAATAGAGAACCTTCTTTTGGTCAAGTCGGTTAAAAATGCATCCGCATCCGAACACACTGCAGTATATACGTTTACGATACATTTCACGGGTGGGAGCGAACGCGACGATGGCGCGATCCCGACTGAAGCATTGCTACGAATTCCTAAAAGTTTGCTTGTAGTGCGTTCGTACACGGCGCGCACACATGGAAGCGGCGCGATGTAACTTTTGTCGGAAGAAATATTACTATTATTATATTATACTGTGCACGCGGTTATGAATAAGATGTACAAATTAATTGAGACCGCGTGAGGTTACATACATGAAATCTAGGTTTTTTTATATCTGTCGAATAAATATGCATTTAGGTCACTCATATCATAATACGAGTATAATGTAGTGATTTAACTTCAAAGAAAGGTACGTCGCGTGAAATTAATGCATGCAAAATTGAGTCACGTTTCGTAAGATCACGACGAGAGTGACAGAGGTGGCACGATTTTAATGGTTTTTATTGCCTCAGTGGTCAGATTGGTTGAGGACAACTATATATTAAGGATCGCGCTGTGGTGCTACGCCCACCACTATGAGCGCTTGGTATTTGCGTGATTCTCCAAAACGGAGTTAGACTACGGGGTTACTATATAGGTACTCATAGCATATCCTAAAGAAATACGTTACAAGATCAAACTGCTCCAAAATCTATTTACAATATTGGGCAAAATTGCGAAGTTCCGTATAAAGTGCGAACCAGTATCTGAACATTAATATTCGCGGCAACTTCGGCCCGCAGGTGCTTGCGAACTTGCTCGAGATCAGAGATGTATCTGGCTAAACGCCAGCCGGCCGTATTCTGATGGCTTTTATAAGGCATATTTTGAAATTTAGCACCCCTGGCAACAGTGGTGCACTCCGTGAATACAAAAATATACTGCCTACCTTCTAATTCTTACCCTGTTAAGGGTACGAGGATAGAAATTAGTACGGTAAGTAGCGTGTTGAGAGACCGCTTAACTTACTAATTTCTTCCCTCCCGCCCTTACTAGTTATGCATATGGAAGGTGACGCTATGGAGAGACTTGTTGTTCAGGGGAGAGTTAATGGCTCAAGATCAAGAGGATGCTCTTCTTTGCGATGAACGGATCAAGTAACAGAATCATCCCTAAATTTGTGCGTGCGAAATGCGTCGTTGAGGAAGATATGGCGGGAGACAGTCAAAAAGGCCGTGCTACGACCCCCATGACCACTCTGCCAAGAGTAAACGACTAAGAAAAAGAAGAAGAAGAGACTCTTACTAGAGAAGAAATTAGAGCGTAGGTTAGAGGGTAGGGTTCTTAATGTCTTTATGGAATGCAAGCTACTGCTGGCTACTAAAGCTTCCCGACAAATTGAGAGGCTACTCATGCTTTAATTTGAGCGTGAGGGGTAGCTTGGGTGCCCCTCGTGGCTTGCGTCGGCTGCCGCTTGCGACCTGCCGTCCCAGGCCATGGCCCACTTGGCCCTAGGTAAATACGCCCCTATAAGGATGGTGTCCGGGTTGAAAAAACATAATTCTATTATATTCGCGGCAGTTTCACCCCGCAGGTGCTAGCGAACTTGCTCGAAATCAGAGATGTATCGGGCTAAACGCCAGCCAGCCCGTATTCTCTGATGCGCTTTCGTAACACGTATTTTGAAATTTAGCGCCCCTGACCTAAAGTCTGCCACAAAACCAAGAGGCGACTCATGCTTTAAGTTGAGCGTGAGGGGTGGCTTATTTTATTGCATGTAGTGGAATACAATAATAAAACGCGATTTTAGCTTGAAATTTAAATATATGTAATTTAAACTAAACACAAGATTTCGTATGAAAAATAAGCAAAATACTTACACGTCGACTTGATACTTTTACTAGACAGTCTAGTAAAAGTATCAAGTCGACGTGTAAGTTAGTTAATAATCAAATATAAATATTACTATCGGCTCTGTGAGCGTAGTCCTCGCGAATCTGTGACCATCTAAGAATTCCGGACAAACCCGCCTCACAGTTAGTATTCAGAATACGCCCCCCACAGTTGTAAAGGGGTGTTAGATTAGCCCAAGCAGTGCCAACTCGCCCCATCTGACGAGTTGGAAATTCGTCTGTCACGGGCCACGTGGCATTTGGCGGCCATTTTATTATTACAATTAGGGCACAATGGGCCTGGGGTTCTTCAATTGAGATGTTTGGACTCTTTTGATCTTGCGAAATTTGTGATTTAATAATTTCCCGTCAGACGCGGGCGTGATTTCAATTTGCCTGAAGGGGCTTGGCCTATTTTATTTGTGATGGTTAGAGGTGTTGCAGCACTTTTTCAAAGTCCAATCGTCTGCAGCTGCTAGTGTACAAGTTAACTCATTATTACTAAGACTTAGCACGGCCAAAATTTAAAACAAATGCCCCTAGAATAAACACCTAAGTGATTTTTGGTGGTGGTTCACAGTGCGACCTCCCTTATTGAACAATGAATGATGCCTAATTGCCTATAACAATCTCGTAAACAACTTTTGTTTAGCTATGCTATTTTATTAAAGATATCTTGTTTACCGATATCTAATTACATGTAGAAAGTTTGATCAACAAGAATATCTTGGGAATATAATGAAGAATAATATATCTCAGCATTTGTATGGTATCTACGTATGTTTAAATCCCACTTCCTGGCCAGGGGGAGACGTAAAATTTTGTATTTACCACGGGAGGTAATAAAGAAAGCCTTAGATCGCATATTTATTGCCCAAATACACCCGTCAAATACTGCGATCTGGGATATTCTTAGTTTTACCGCTCTACGTAAGTAATGTACTATTTAAGCCTATGTTTTATATGCTGTTACAACAGTACAAACGACGGACTCGATTATCGTGATACTATACTTGTTTTGGCAAAGGTTCAAGAACATACTTGTAATATTTCAACCAAAATTTGCGAGTCACTCTCTTCAGATGAAGAATTTAGTTTATGAGTAATATCAATGCCTTCAGTAAGAAGGAAATAAGTCAGATAAGATAAACAAAATCGACAAAAGACACACTATGCGAATAGTAAAGGAAACTTACCAGGCCTGTTAAAATGCCATGCTGGTTATATAAATGACAATGTCAAGTATAGGGAACGTGCACGAACTAGGTGGCAGCACTAAACGACAAAAGAGACACCGGTGGACAATAAAGGAAACTATCACCCCTATCAAATCAAGCTGTCAATTTCAATGACAATTTATGTAAGTGTCAATGTCAAATATAGTAAGTTGAAGCTACACTGACGTTAATCGTCCTTCATCGCATTAAATTACGGCATTTCCGTCAATGTTGCCCCAGCATGAGAGGGTAATGAGAATGAACAAACATTCGGACACCTTAGATAATTCTTACTATACTTGATTTAGATTGGCGGCACCAGTTGGCAGCACCGTCGTCGTGCTCGTTCCCTATAATAACGGCGTTTCCCGTTAATGTGGCCCCAGCATGATAGAGTACAAGATTCGGATTGGCGGCACCAGTTGGCAGCACTTTCGTTGTGCACGTTGCCTATATAATTTATTCCCTTCCATACTAGAGGCACCGGCCTGATTTTTTTACCCGACTGCGGCGAAGCCCAAAGGAGGGTTATGTGTTTGACCTGTATGTATGTATGTCCATTCCTGTGTCCGCTCGTAACTACTCAACGGCACATCCGATTTTGATAAATGATACATCATTAGATTCGTCTTGATGGTGCGAGTGTCACTGGGCATGAAGTTCGTTAAAATAAACAAAATGGCGGATTTTATGCAGTTTGAAAGTGCACCGCGGTCGGGTTCTTTTTAGTAAAAATGTGGTTATTTTAAGGACTGGTAGGGTATCTATTATATTTTTACAGCCCGGTTCGCCATAAATACTAACAAAAAGTCCTTTATCAGTCAGTCAGGAGTTATCAAAGAGATTCAGGGAAACCACGAGGGACCGAAGAGCTGGCAGCTTCCTCGCTCAACGCATCAGCCTTCATCATCATCATCATCATCATTTCAGCCAAAAGACGTCCACTGCTGGACATAGGCCTTCCCCAAGGATCTCCACGATTGTCGGCTTTGTGCTGCTATTATCCAGCGGCTTCCCGCGGTTTTCACCAGATCGTCGGTCCACCTTGTGGGAGGCCTGCCAACACTTCGTGCTTTACAGCGAGGAAATGCTGCCAGCATCTTCGGCACCATGCCGCAGGGCCCATTTTAGATCTATTTTAGTTTTAGCTTATTTAATTATAATTTAGTTTATTTTTAGTACATTTAATTTTAACTATGCTTCTATTTTAATGTTCTTTGTGGGTTTTATTTTGTGTTTATAAAGCTTTTATTTACTTAGTTTCACCTGTCCCGGTGTTTGTGTCTGTGTCACTTCAGGGTTTCCGATTGAGCTGAAATTTTGTAAAGATATATGTAAATCAGATGACAATGCAATATTATTATGACAGAAAGCTGATAAGATGATGGAGGCGGCTGGTAGCCAACAGTGGCGTGGCGTCAAATATACCTACTCTTAGTAAAGCCGGAACAGATTTGGATTACTTTTTCTTCAGGAGTATTAGATACTCCGGTTATATGCTTTAAAATAGGCAAGCCGGTGGGAATCGGGTTCTATGGACGCCACGCCACTGGTAGCCAATTAGCCTAGCCTTAGATTATCTAAATTATACAAGATAAATTCGCCGTGTTTGGGCTCATTTGATTAGTTTTGATGAGCAGTTTGATAGTATTCAAAAAAGTACAGTCTGGAATATATAGCTTGTCTCAAAAAATGATTTTCACAGAAACTTATTCACTATAATCATTATTAGGTTTCAGGCATCATTTGAATGGCCGAATAGGCGCATATGGGACGATTAAATAGCCTATAATAAGTCCAGACTTGACGCCGGCTCAAATCCCGGTTCAGGTAAGCTTTTAAAATCTCTTTATGTCACATCTGGCCATAATGAGGCTTTTACCGCACGCTACGCGTACGGAAAAAGCCGCTTTCTGGCCAAGTGTAGACATAAAATTATGTACACAACACGGGAGGTAATAAAGAAATCCCTCGATCGCATATTTACGTCCCTCGCTTGCAGCTCGGACTGCAAACATCTGCGATCTCGGCCATTCTTTGTTTTACCACTCTAGTTGTGTAATACAGCCTGTAAATCTAATACGGGCGAATATTGAAACGGTGGTCAGCATAGGACCTAAGAAGCATATTTAGATAACTATTGCTTAAAACCACAATGAAAATATTTACCATACAAAATAATTCGGGCCGCAATGTAACGCAACACATTCAAGTTGACAAACACGCTAGTTGACAGTTACTTTAAAAAGGCTCGTATCTCGCAATGTCATAACATAAAATGCGGTACATTGCTGCTCGGTAAATTTTCAAAAATTAATTAAGAGGTCACTATTAAGTGTATTTTAAAAAATCATATTAATTAATGATAACACTACTAAACGCTATATCTGGTTTAATTGTTCGCCCGTATTAGACTTACACGCTGTATATCTACACCTATTTTTTAATCTGTAAATGCAGTTATTTACAGTCTCATTGCGAAATTAGAATGTAAACAGATACGAAGATTCCAATAGTAAAGTTTAAATGGAGCTTGTTTCAAATTTCTTACTAACGATTAGTTTATTTATGAATTCATTTATAACAGATTAGTCAGAGGTAAAGTTTAGATTGGTTATTTTGAGTTTGATAATTCCTTTACTATCTATTATTTGTTTTCAGATTTAGTATTTGTGAAACTTGAATTATTTAAAAACTGTATGGAAATTAGGGGTCTGTTGTAATTTTAGTCTTTTAGTAAGGTTCTTTCTTATTAAACGATAAAAATGGATAATTGAGTGATGCGTACTAAAACTCCAACATTTTGAGATCCGTAGAAAGTATACAAAATAAAAAATAAATAAAAAAGTACCTAAAAAATATTTACCTTACTCTATGTTCCAGTTCTTGTGACTTTAAGAACAAATTAAGTTTGTTAAAATTACAATTTCAGTAACCTTGTATGAAACAGTCTTTACTTATATCAGAGCATAGATTATATCAGCCGAATCACTTCATACATTTTAAGTAACCAAAGGAATAATAATCAATATGTTAGATGTTCCGTAATACAGGTTTGTTAAGTATAATGGAGTTTTAAGAGTCAACTATAAGGACGATGCAGCGACCCCGCGGTCACACTCCGCTACTAAACTCCACCGTTGACGGACGAATGCTGAATAATGAAACACACAATTTGACTGGGTTCCGACTTGTAATTAAACGGCTAATAAACCAGCCTATCGATGTACAGTCCACTTTATTTTCTAGCCCATAGGACTCTAACACTGATCACCATTCTTTGTAAAATTATTTGTTTGAACGGTCAAGTCAAAGTCAAAGTACTTTATACTCCAATTTAGGCATATTAAAATGCACCTATGAATGTCAAAATTTACCACCGCTTCAAGTGTGAAATCTCTGCCCCGCCCGAGAAGAGCCGGCTAAGAAACTCGGATGACAATAGACCCCGCCGTAGAAATTCAAATTCAAATTCAAATATGGTTTATTTGCAGAAAAAGGGTTAGTTGCAGGTTAAGTTAATGTTATTCCACCTTTTCCAGCTGTTTTCAGACAGCATGCAAATATTTAATCTTAAATAATTAATAATATACCTAAAAAAGGTTTACGTCATACTTTGCTTAAATACTATGAATTCTTTAATATTATAGAAACAGTTTTCAAGAAGCCAATTTCGTAAGGTTCATTTAAATTCTGAACCTTCAATAGTACATTACATAACTAGGGTGGTAATACAAAGAAAGGCCGAGATCGCAGAAGTTTGCGGCCCGAGCTGCAAGCGAGGGACGTAAATATGCGATCGAGGGCTTTCTTCATTACCTCCCGTGTTGTGTACATCATTTTATGTCTACACTTGGCCAGAGAGCGGCTTTTTCCGTACGCGCAGCGTGCGGAAAAGGCCACTTTATGGCCAGATGTGGCATAAAATCTCTTTTTTCTAAAGGCAAGTTATTAAAGATTACAATGCACGTATTAAAGCAATTTATTTTATATATATCTGTCTTACATCGTGGCTGAACTCTGAATATTGACCCTCAAGTGCCCTAGCTGCCACAATATGCCCACTCGCTATGCCCCGCGAGTTTCGGCCAATATATCACGCCGCCAACATCACGTGTCTCCGCGATGAAGCGCTTATTCTCTCAGACTTATTAGCTCATATTTCTTAAGCACAGCGGCGGCTAATGTTGTTATGAGCGTGTAACAGTGAGCGTGTTTCGTGCCTAAGATGGGTAGGTACACATTATAGTACTTTTTACTTTTTAGAGTTTATTTAAGTCGGGAGCTTTTACACTTTTAATTCCCAATAAATATTGGTGAAAAAATCTAATACTGAGAAAAAAATTGACACTCGAAGAGATAATTTGAATTGTCAGTTTGCAGATTTGACAGGTATGATGGTTTCCTTTATTTTCCGCCTGTGTCTCTTTTGTCGTATAGTTCGTGCACGTTCCCTATAAGTTTCCAAAGTTAAAAGTCGCGTTTTAGACAGTGTTTCACAGAGCCCTTGAAGCCTTAAGAAGAGTAAGAAAAATTATAAAGTCAAAATTGTAGAAAAAAAACGTGTTATTTTTTTTAAAAACGCTTTCAAAAAGAAAATATCGGGTGTAGTTTGGCTCCACGATTTCACGATATATTCACGGCTAGCAACGGGGTAAATCGGATGTGTCGGGGGAATGTGAGTCGTCGAGTTTTCATAATTGTTCCTTTAGGCTGGCTGCACGTGGTTATAGTAAAGTGTTCGAAAAATATATTAAGCTGGTTACTTTTCAAGATGTTTTTAAGACATTTTTAAATTTTAATATTAAGCCCCATTTAGACGAGGCAAGAACTCGTATGTGAGTTTCATTTGATTGCGGCGTTTAATAGATCGAATGAATTCATTGTGCCTAGGAAACACGCAATGTAATGAAACTCGCATACAAGTTCTCGCCCCGTCTAAATGGGTCATAACAGGCTCTGAAATATGTATTTTTTTTAATAGTAAATCGAATGTTTCTCATAATGTTTTATTTATAATAAAAAAAAGCATAGTGTAATTAACATGGTTTAACTTTGCTATCATGCCACAGTGAACGGCTTAAGCTAACAGCAAGAGCTATCTTATAAAACGTATTTCATAGTTTGTGATTCTCAATGTCCCGTTTTCAACAAAAACATCAAATTGAATTTTATTTTTACGTCTACCCACTTGCGTGGTATTAAAAGTTACCTAATGCTTTTAATGCCACGCCTAGCCTATGCACACGGCGTCTTTTAAACGCACCGTTGACGTGCGTTTCTTATCTCTGTCTTAATTTATTTTTAGGGTCTAAGGCGACAGCGCTACGAAACGCGCGACGACGGCGCGTTCAAAAGATGCCGTGTGCACGAGTACAGATACGAGTATAGTGCAAAATGATTTGCCATCGTATTTTATCGGAAAAGCCCGTATTTATCGTGCTCTCTCAATCAGCTTCAGTACCCATCTTACAGCCGCCATTTTTTACTTTGACATGTGACACTGAACAATAAAGTTCCATATTAATGGATATGAAAACGTCACTCATTTAATACAATCACTGATTGAGATCCGAGTTTACCCGATGGAAAATCATTTTGCACTACATCTGTATATAGGCCCTAAGTGTTGTCTACTCGCATAACACCAAAACTATTTTCCTTGCAACCATGTTAAAACTCACGTAGTGCGCGATCGGCCTGCCACGCGTCAGATGTTACGGACGGAAGCGATATTAATTTCGGTTCCGTAGGGCGACTGAACAATTGGCCAATTGGAAATTATGTTATTGCACTCCGGCCGCTTTTCCGGCCTTTTGCCAGCCGTGCATAGGTTTTTGTTGGCAATAACGTGTGCAAACGCTTTGACGCGCGTTTTGCGTTTTACGACTCGTTAGTTTTTCGTGTTTTTGGGTTGTATTTGATTCGGAATAGGTGTTTTCTTTATGCACATATTTTATTTGAGGTGTGAACTCGGAACTAAACCGTTTGACGCGGTAGGTACTTTTAAGTGTCAGCTGAGAAACTTTCTATTGGAAAATGCATTGTGTTCAGTAGGTTAGTTTAGGTTACATTATTTTACATTTCGTCGGGGATAGTGCAATACCGCATAAGTAGCATGTGTCGATAAGGTTTCAGTTCCTAACAAATTTGCTTGAAACTGAACCTTATCTACATATGCTGCTTACGCGGTATTGCACTATCCCCAACGATTTCCAACATTATTTTTTGTTAGGTAACCTGAATGATGATTCAATTTGTTCGTTTTTGTTTTATTTTCATATTTGACTCATTATGATCGTTTTTATTATTTGCCGACTTTTAATTTCATTTTTATTTGTCGATTACATTATTTAGATTCGTCAAAATTGACCCTGCTGAGTCATGCTGCTGAGTCATGTCTATAAGCTGTTTTCCAGAGTCATCACAAACCGTCTCTCAAACAGTTTCCGAAAAGGCTTTAGTACCATAGACCACATCCATACGCTGCGGCAGGATATACAGAAAACAGAGGAGTATAACCGGCCACTATGCTTAGCGTTTGTGGAGTATGAGAAGTCCTTCGATTCGATCGAAACCTGGGCGATGCTACAGTCTCTCCAGCGGTGCCAGATTGACTATCGGTACATCGAAGTGCTGAAGTGTCTGTACGAAAACGCCACCATGTCAGTCCGCCTCCAGGATCAGATCTCGAAACCTATCCAGCTGCAGCGAGGAGTGAGACAGGGAGATGTTATATCTCCGAAACTGTTCACCGCTGCACTGGAAGACATTTTCAAGCTTCTGGACTGGAAAGGACATGGCATGAACATCAATGGGGTACCTCACTCACCTCCGATTTGCCGATGATATTGTAGTAATGGCTGAGACCCTGGAGGACCTTGGCACAATGCTCGAAGACCTCAGTAGAGTTTCCCAACAAGTGGGTCTTAAAATGAACATGGACAAGACGAAAATTATGTCAAACGTCCATGGACACCCACTCCTCTTAAAGTTGGGAACTCGAATCTCGAAGTTGTCGACGAATATGTCTACCTGGGACAAACAATCCAACTAGGTAGGTCCAACTTCCAGAAAGAGGTCAATCGTCGAATTCAACTCGGCTGGGCAGCGTTCGGTAAGCTACGCAACATCTTTTCGTCCCAAATTCCGCAGTGTATCAAGACGAAAGTCTTTGACCAGTGTGTGTTGCCAGTGATGACTTATGGAACAGAGACGTGGTCTTTTACAATGGGCCTCATAAGAAGGCTCAAGGTCGCTCAAAGGGCAATGGAAAGAGCTATGCTCGGGGTTTCTCTTCGAGATCGAATCAGGAACGAGGAGATCCGTAGAAGAACTAAGGTTACCGATATAGCTCAACGCATTGCAAACCTTAAGTGGCAATGGGCAGGGCACATTGCTCGCAGAACTGATGGCCGTTGGGGTGGTAAGGTTCTCGAGTGGTGACCACGTACCGGAAGACGAAGTGTTGGCAGGCCTCCCACAAGGTGGACCGACGATCTGGTGAAAACCGCGGGAAGCCGCTGGATAATAGCAGCACAAAGCCGACAATCGTGGAGATCCTTGGGGAAGGCCTATGTCCAGCAGTGGACGTCTTTCGGCTGAAATTATGATGATGATGATGATACATTTTTTTTTACTACTTGAGAGTTAGCGAATCCTATCGTATTTTAATATAATATACACAATTTTATAATGTATTACATATATTTTTTTGAAAACCATTCGTTTGGATTTTGGATCAACAATGTGAAATTTCATTTTGTTTATGGAGGGTGGACAAAGTTAACGCCAATGTATGACAACTAGGTACCTACCTTTAATAGCTAGTTTTCCGCAAGGAAAAATTTAAAAAACCCCTATTTATGTATTAAAAACCGAGCTTGACTGACCAATCATGTATATCTGGATAAATAAAAACAACCTGTTTAATGTGATTCCAGTCGGTCGGTTTTCCATACAAACCAAAAGAAGGTCATTGTTTACTTCGACGGCATCAATAATAATGTGTTATATTTTATAGCTTGATACATTTTGTTTGTGCGAAAAATGCGATGAAAACTCTCAAAAAAACAGCAGTAATTGGATTTGGGCCTTCAATTTAACACAATCATGCGCTATGAAAGAGATAACAAAGGATGCGCGTATTTTTTGCTGTAGCGCTCTACTACCTGATTGTGATGCAAAAATTTGACGATGATGTCAGCGACCCGGTAGCTCAGCGGTTGAGCGCCCATTTAAGTATCTTAATAGAGGTGGTCGGAGGTTCAATTCCTTCTCGGGTCAGCAATTTATTTATTATTTTTCGTACATTTTTAACACTTTTTATTGTAATTTTTTTGAAACCGACCTTTTGAATTTTTGAACTGAGTTTTTATACAAAAAGTATGTGGTAGTTTTTCAAACCCACAAGTCATCATTATTAATAAAACAAGTATTAAGTATACCCATATGAAGATTACGTTGTGAGATACGATTTTGTTTTCAATTTTTTTTTACTATTACCGTATAGTTAGCAAAATACGAGTTAATACATTTTCTTTGTGGGTAAGTAAAACTATATATAAAGTAATTAAATATACGACGATCATTTGTGTACACCTCTAGAAAAAATATTTTATTTGAATGTATGTCAAGAAAATTAAAAAATGATTTCTAATTAAATTTTCTCCAGAAAATAACGGCCATATTTGTTAAATGTAAACAGCGAACGGCCTCGCAATATAAAAGAGGTCCTATTTTTCACGAGCCAACGCCCCCATCTAAAATGATGGATATCTCCGTATTTTAACCTCCGACGGACGTCAGAGAAGTCTATGCATTAGAATAACGAAATTGGTTCCGTGTACTTATAATTTAGGTAAAAATAGCTAAAATATCACTTTCACGGACGGTACCTTCAATTAAGCGTTGTTGAACCTACATATTCGATGTCTATAGACGTTGCTTATGAGAAAGTGATATAAATAAATATAGATGCGAGTGTTTCTTGGTTAGGGTAATAACATTGAGAACTAGAAGATAAATAGATATGATTTAAAGTGATTTGAGTCATCTAAAATAAAATTAAGGACTCTGAGCATGGTCCGACATGCTCTTGGCCAGTTTTTTAAAAGTATTTTTTTTGTGCTGGCGCTGTTTTTTTGTGACAGTGATATATGGGTTCCCTTTTTTGCTTAGGTACCGTTGCGAAATACCTTAAAAATCCGAAGAGAACAAAAAAATGTTAGGATTATTGATATAGCATTAAGAAAAAAAAAAGGACTGTTGTTACCAGTGGTGTAGAGGCACAGTAGGGGAGACCGGGTATGGTTGTTTCGCGGGTTGGTTGTCACAGCGGCCATAAAATAATACTAAACGAAGGAATAAGTGCATCGATTGGTGAAGTACGGAAGGATGTACAGCTCTTGCGATCTTTTAGCACCGATCGATGTACTTAATGTTTCGTTTAGTATTATTTTATGGCCGCTGTGACAACCAACACGCGAGACAACCATACCCGGTCTCCCCTACAGTAGCAGATCCTACAAAAGGTACAGTCGAGTTCATTTACATCTACACATATAAGGGACAAAAATATCTGAACACGCTTTTATGCTCCTGACAAAAGGGTCGTGTTCAGATATTTTTGTTCTCGTAAGTGTGTGTAAATGAACTCAAATGTACTGTGTGCGCGCCTTTTGATGCCTTAGAATAAAATAATGCGGATTTGGACGAACACACTGTTTCACCTATTACATGTTTTGCTAGTAAGGATTTCTTTTAACAGTAAGGTACCCTAAAATAATATTCACCAGGGAATAGGCCGGCTCATAGAGGTTACGGAAGATTATGGAATATTCAGAATAAATGGTATTTTTACACAGTACCTAGGTAAAGTATCCGCTTGTTTTTCTGGAATTTTCTTGTCTTTGAGGTATTTTCTTTGACATACAATATCTAATATCGCGGTACAAGGAGCAAATTGAATGTAGTTTATTTGGAATGTTGTTGTGCCGTAACTTTGGTCACGCAGAATAAGTAATACATAAAAAAGTTTATTTTTCTAATAAAACTGACGTTCGGGTCCGACCACCTGACGGACGCACCGCATCCGCTTCCGACCGTCTCTCTCTATCGCATGACGCGTGTTCGTTCTAGTCGCTGGCTAAACCCATTCGGTGACGTATAATTACCCCACTGCGGCGGAGCCCAAAGGAGGGTTATGTGGTTGACCTGTATGTATGTATGTATGTATATATGTATGTCCGTTCCTATGGCCGCTCGTAACTACTCAACCGTACAGCCGATTTTGATAAATGATACATCATTAGATTCGTATTGATGCCGCGAGTGACACTGGGATTTGTGAAACTAGTAGCCGGCGGCAAAATCGCGGAGTGAGTCACTCCTGGTAATCCTCCTGGCACTCCTGGTACTCCTGGTAACGCGTAGCTGATTACAGATGGTGACACGGTTTGAAACACCTAATTGTTGGCATTTTTAAAATGTACAGGGTGGAACGGAACGACGGACTTTCCTGCAAATGTGGCATTTTTTAGTTAGCCTTTTCCTCCAAATAAACTAAGTTACTATCTATCACCGTTTTCAAGTTACAGCTTGTTAAACTTTCATGCAAAACACTGCGTGTTTCAACCCTATTCTAAATAGAGGCCATACGCGGACACGGGCGGCAGCGTGCAGCGGTAGCGACGGCGAAGTAGTATGGTTGTACAAACATTAATAACCACATTTTTATAAAAAAAAAACCCGACTGCGGTGCACTTTGAAACTGCATAAAATCCGCCATTTTGTTTATTTTAACGAACTTGTGACACTCGCACCATCAAGACGAGTCTAATGATGTATCATTTATCAAAATCGGACGTGCTGTTGAGTACCTAGTTACGAGCGGACATAGGAACGGACATACATACATACATACAGGTCCAACACATAACCCTCCTTTGGGCTTCGCCGCAGTCGGGTAAAAAGTACTATTCTGATAGTTTATTATTATAAGCTTTAAACTATTCCAATTCGATTCTACATCAAATATATGACACTATATTTTCAGGAAAGTCCCTCGTTACATTCCACCTGGTGAAAATGAGCTCAGCAGTGTTCCCACTGCCAAAGTATAAAGAGAGACAAGTGGTCAAATTTCCGCCGTTCAGGAGCGCGCGATTGGTGTTCAAGTGTACCCAGTCCGATCCACTCGGGGTGGTCCGGCTAGCGACCTGGTTCGACCCCAGGGAACGCCACGGCCGACCACCCGGTCATAAAATCGCTACGCCCATTAGGTTTGCGAGATAATATACAAATACACTCATACACCTAATTATAAGTTTGTTGTTATATAAATTTTGCCAAATTATCCGCACGCGCGGGAGCTTCTCTCCCCGTGCAAATGTGTACTATCTGTTGGAGGGCCCAAATAGGGTGCCCCACAGACAAACATGGTTAGAAAAAAAAGGGTTGCGAGACCGAGGTGGGAGACTTAAAAAGAAAGGTGTTCAAGATCGAGGCGCAGACAGTGCGATCCATACTGGGGCATTCCTACGCATTATGCGACATATGCGACAGAGAGAGACGGTCGGATCCGGTGCATTACGTCTGGTATTCGGACCCGAACGTCAGTTTTGTTAGAGAGCAAGACTTATGTACGTAGTACCAAGGACCATTAAAACAAGAGGACTGTCATTCTCCATACTTTTGCATCGTGCCCCGACCGCAAGGGGATATCCAGGCAAAAACTAGATGGCGCTAAAAAACGAAACATTTATCGATGTTATAATTGAACAAAGAAACATAGTATCGTTACAATTAGTTCGTAAACAGCTAATAATAAACAAATTCTAACATTTAACTACACTGTTAAAAATTTCCGGAATTTTACATAAAAAAAAATTTACAGAAACCTGTGAAATTCCCTAAAAACTGGGAAAAGTACGAAAATTTTGGTAATTTTCCTTAATTTTTGGTAATTTTCCATAATTTTTGGTAATTTTAAATATCTTCTGTAGATTCACTGATTTTTATGTCTTATTACATAAAAAATATGTAATAATCAATAAAATGTGTACGATTACATAAAATCTGTAAAATTACATATAGCGTCTGGGACAAATACATTTCAATATGTATTTATAAGGCTTCAAACTGTAATATTACAGACAAAATTCTTAATTTTACATATCTTGTAAAAAAACAAATTTTTATGTAAGTTTACTTAAGTCTTTTGTAATATTCATAACAATATCAGTAAAATTACGTACAATATTATGTATATTCTGCGATTTTACATAAAAAATGAGTAATAATCGTAAAAAAAATGTATATTTACATCAATTCTGTATAATTACATGGAATGTCTGGAAAAAGTACATTAAGACATGTATTTATAACGATTGAAACGGTAAATATACATAACAAATCTCGTTAATTTACATAACTTTCTGAAAAACGCATTTTTATGTAAATTTACTTGAGGCTTTTGTAATTTTCACAAAAGTATCAGTTAGATCACATACAATATTACGTAATTATACTGTTTTTTTTTTTTATTTTTCAATATATAGTGTAATTTTTAATAATAGCGTGTGTTTTTAAATAAAAGGTATGTAAAAATCACTAAAAACTTGGACGATTACATAAAATCTGTAAAATTACATGTAGCGTCTGAGACAAATACATATCAATATGTATTTATAATGCTTCAAACGGTAATATTACAGACAAAACTCTTGATTTTACATATCTTGTGAAAAAACATATTTTTTATGTAAGTTTACTTAAGTCTTTTGTAATATTCATTAAAATATCAGTAAGATTACGTTTAATATTATGTAAATTTACAGTTTTTATTTATGTTTCAAAAAATCGTGTAATTTTCAAGTATATTCTGCGATTTTACATAAATAATCAGTAATAATCGTAAAAATTAGGTCAACTAGATGGCGCTAGTAGTTATGTTAGAAGTAAGCAAATTTCACCTTTCTCGTTGTTTTGAAAGTACGAAACCTCGTGTTTTATGTTGCTTAGATTTTTAGAAAACCATAACGTATTTGTAAATTCAGATTAGTGAATTACCAGTTAAACCAAATGTTTAGTTCATCCGTATGCACATAGATGGCATTAGTAGTCTCTGTAAAACTATCTTTCTGAAGCCTGTAAAGTTTCAGTACATATGGTAGCCAACTACTAAAAATATATGGAATGTAACCTAATCGTTAAACATGTATAAAACGACTATGTTAGTGCAATAACGAGTTTACAAAATACTCAAGAGATGGCGCTGTACCAAGCAGCTTGTAATTGTAGATCGCGATGTTAAGATTTTTCCTGATTTAATGACCCTATGTAAGGAGTATCGATTTATCGAGTAAGGATTGGCTACGCGATCGTAACGCCCGGATCGCCCCGCACCGACTCCGCGCCGCCGTAAGGCTGGTCGCCGCGCGATCGCGTTTTCGCGACACACCAGATCGCCGCGCAGTAACACCGACTGCGCACCACTCGCCCAACACCACCTGGAGCCACCACTCCGCCCCCGCCCTGCCCGGGCTTGGCAGGGGGCGTTGAGAGGAAAAACTTGGAGACCCTTCTTCTCGTGAACCCTTACCCACGGACGCACTGGACCTCTAGAAGCGCGCTGCAGAGCGTAGGATTCCCGCCTGCAGTGCGCCCCTCCGCATACACCTGGCACTCTACAACCCAATAAAGAAGCACGAACAAATGACGCAACCCCGAAGAAGACTCCCGCGCCCGCGAGGCAGCAGCGCACAGAGCCGCACCAACGCGCTCCGCGATGCAGCAGCGCCCGCGAGGCTACAGACACCAGGACCACTACCAACGCGACAGGAGCCGTAGCTGCAGAAGGCGCGCGGCTCCTGTCCCTCTGAAACCGGACACGACACCATCCTATCGCCGAAGCATCTAGCCTGAAGCTGAGGCCGGCTGCGCCGCGCCCGCGCCAGAGAGGCGACGGCGCCCCCGTGATGCAGCAGGCGCTCTGCGGTGTAGCAGCGCCGCGAGGCTGCGGACCGCCGCCAGGCTGCCAACGCGCCAGCGTTGCGGTAACGCGCCCGCGTGTCGTCGCGCCCGCCAAGTGGCCAGCGCTCATTGGAGGCAGCACGGCGCCCTCGAGGCTGCACGAGGCAGCAGGCAGCACCCGACCCGACCAGCCAGGCCGCACAGATGCTCCTACCACCGGCAAAGAAGACTCCTTCATAAGAAGAGAATACCACCGCTGGCTGGACACCTCCACTACTCCCCGTCGAGCAGTTAGGACCGTGTCCAGCGGCAAGGAAGCCGAAGTCCCCTCTCTCCCAGCCTCTGGCTGAGTGTCGCTCGCTGGGCCTCCCGTAAGGGTCTCACCCGGCAGGGCTGACTTCGCCGAGGCAAGAAGAAGAGAGGAGGCATCCGCAGGGCCCCCCAGGAGCCCGCCCCAACCACCGGCCCGTAGTTACGGGCTGCGGTAGCTTCCGCCGAAGAGGGCAACGCCCTGAACGGCTCCCCCAACCGCCTGACGGCGGTTGTGCGACGACCACGATTTGTTGAGTTTCCGCTGATCCGCTGCTCACTTAGAGCAATCGACGAAAAGTCAAGGTGGACCTGGTCTAGTCCGACCAATTGAGGTGGACCGGGACAAGCGCCCTGGTTCGACCCCAGGCGCCCCCGGCACCCAACCAGTCCGATTCACTCGGGTAGGTCTGGCTAGCGACCTGGTTCGACCCCAGGGAACGCCACGGCCGACCACCCGGTCAGATAATCGCTATGCCCAGTAGGGTTGCGAGTTAGTCAGGCTTCAAAAAGTAGGAGTTATATGCGCACACTCAGTGAACCGTACAGGACCTTAATGGACCAATATTACTGAATATATGTGAAAATACAAAACATATCAGTAAATAAACACATAGTATTTCAGTAATATTACTGAATATATGTGAAAATACAAAAAAATATCTGTAAAAAACACATAGTACTTCAGAGATATTACAAAAAAAAATTTAAAAATAATTACCATCTATCGTAGAATTACACGAAAAGGTATGTAAAATTACAGAAAATATTATTTTACATAATCTGACATGTGTCAGATATGTAAAATGACATAACATGTAATTTTACATATCTGAGAAATATGTAAAATTTGCTTTATGTAATTTTACATATTTGATAAATCGTTGATTATGTAAAATTACATAGCCCTGTAAAATTACATAATTATGTAAAAACACAAAAAAGTTATGGCAACGAAAGTTGCCATAAATTTATGTAAAATTCCAGGAGAATTTTTAACACTGTGTCACGCTTGCAAAGTTGAATAATTGTAAATAATTATAATTCTTTACCAAACTTATACATAGATGGCGTTGTAAATTCGGGGAACAGCTTTTTGTATGGAGAATGACAGTCTTCTTGTTTTAATAGTCCTTGGTACTACTATTACTTATTCTGCGACTAAACCTTCATATTGAAGTTACGCATCCCACGAGCCTTCTTAAACCCTGCTGATAAATGGCCCCGGCAGAGTATTTGTCTTCATAACTTCGTCATGGCTCCATCAATTCCGCTTTTATTATTTATTGCCCGGGGATCTGTTGCTTCGAACGATATTAAACGAGCCTCATTGGCGTTTACCTCACTTTTTCCCGATTTTTTTGGCAATTTTTATGGGAACGCTTTTTCCTTTTTATGGTACGAGTATATAAATTATATTTTTTATTGTAATAGACAATAATATTTTAAATTAAAGCACCTGATTCTACTAAAAACTGTTTGAGTGCATGTATTAGCGCATATTTCCAGATCTCTTATTTTTCATACTGTTTCATTTGGATTGCGCACCCTTTGTGTAGGTCTTAAATCTATAAAAATATAATCTTATTGTAAATTGCTGTGGTATGTAATATTTAATTCCGATAACAATAAATATATATACACAACTGTAATAACAGTCGAGTTCATCATTATCTGAGCAAAAAACGGATCAAAAATATCTGATCTAGTTCTTATGCTCCTGACAATAGAGTCGATGTGTTGAGATGTTTTTGGTCCAATATTTGCTCAGATAATGATGAACTCGACTGTTATAATATATTTTAAATAAATTTATGTTAAACATCCAAGATCCAGTAATAAATAGTGTGAAAGTCACATAAAATCCCTTTTGGGAATCGAACCCAGCACCGCTAGCTTTATAGATAGTGTTACTATCAACTTGCTAGACTTTTTTTTTTTAAACTGACAAACTCGCAACCCATCCTGGGCGTAGCGATTGTCGGACCGGGTGGTTGGCCGTGGGATTCCCTGGGGTCGAACCAGGTCGCTAGCCAGACCACCCTGAGTTGAACTAGCTAGATATATTTTTACACATTTATACAGAATGATTCGGAAGAAGTGATCAAGACTAACCCTACGGATTCAGTAAACGTCAATGGATAGTTCACCATCGTATTTTAGTGAAACTTCCACACCTTTTTACTTTTTTTATAATTTTTGTTAAGTAGGTACAAAACTTATTTTTTTACACTATAACAGCTAATCCTACCCAAAACCTTTTTAGCTGTTGTGTGCTGTGTGTTTGTGTTGTTGTTGTTTGTTGTCTGTTATGACAGCACTTTGATTATGAAAACGGTACATTTTCATTGAAAATTTCGGCATTTTCGACGTTAACAACCATTAACAGCGAAGCGAAGAGTATCGATAATTGACTGAAGTATTCTAATGTTAGAGTGACCATGTTTCCGCCGCATTTTTCCGCACGCTCCGCGTACGGGAAAAGTCGCTTTCTGGCCAAGTGTAGACATAAAATTATGTACACAACACGAGAGGTAATAAAGAAAGCCCTCGATCGCATATTTACGTCCCTCGCTTGCAGCTCGGGCCGCAAACTTCTGCGATCTCGGCCTTTCTTTGTTTTAACACCCTAGTTGTGTAATGTACTATTGTAGTGCGTCTTCAAATCAATCTGACATACATCTCACATTGACACCTTCATTCATTCGAGTATCGGAGTACGATAACTTTGCAGAGGTGAACATGGCAACACCTCAATTTAAAAGTTACATTTTCATAGAAATTTTACTTTTCAACGGAGGTGTTGCCATGTTTGGCTCTGCAAATTTACAAATATAAACTCGTTCTGCTACCAGGGGCCCGTTTCACGAAGCTACAAGTTACAAATTACAAGCGGAAGTCTCTTTTCAATATCTTTTGATAGAAAGAGACTTCCGCTTGTAATTTGTAACTTGTAGCTTCGTGAAACGGGCCCCAGCCAGTTATCATTTTCACTCCTACATTTATAATATTAGTAGGAACTAATATATATAGTATAAGATATCGTGTATAAGGCATTGAAAAGAAAGGTAAAAGCTTTATGAAAACATACTTTACGTACTTTTTATGTAAGACAAGAATCTTCACAAAGGTTACCCTGAAGCTAAGAAAATACGTAAATTTTATATCCCTAGTAAATGTATGTATTTTGCCCCCAAACGCTGTATTCCGATATTTCTTTCCCCAATAGTACAATAGTAACCTTAGATACCGAATTATTCAATATTCTACGACGGTATTATGTTTCTCGAACGATACGGGTTTGATCTCATTTGTCGTTATTGCTATTTGCCATTTACTTTGCATTTTTACGGCTTAGTATCAACAAGGTATGTTATATTGTTATTACCAACTTGACAGAGATGGAGATAAAAAAAAATGTTTCTCGCTAAGTACTTATAGTAGATTTTCAGGAACTTCTAATGTAAAAATTAATTCATGTTGTATTTTATAAAAGATCAACACAAGGTTTTTAATCGACTTTAAAAAACTTTCGTTCTGAGTTCGATGGTTTTTTTAAGTATGTTCCTCAATTACTCGAAGACGGTTGCACTGATTTGGATAATATTTTTTTGCTCTTGGGGAAACCGAGAAAAATTTAAGTTATATTTTAGGTACTATTACTTTTTAGGTACCTCATTTAATAATTTGATTGTTTAGCTTTTTTATCTTTTTATTAATTATTTTGTAAGCGTCAAATTGTCCAGCCACAGAGTGTCTCAACATTTCATACTTTTATCTGACATAACATTTTCAAATTTCCGTTAAAATATTATATATATGACCACCATGTGGTCGTATATGGTATACTGTAAAAAGAATAAAACGGTAATTAGTAATACTATTGACTACTATTTCTTTTTACGAAAATACGAGTTTGCATTAATATAAATATTTTAGATACTTAAAACATTTATATCGTGATATGTTTACAATTCACTAGAAAATTACACTGTTTTAGTGATAACGAAACCCTGGTGACAAAACGGAAAAGTGTCAAAACGAAACGACCCTAGGATAAACAGCCTCAATATGATAATTCCGGTACTTTTGCCCTTTACAAATGTTTCCAGGTGCGAATGAGACGGCATTATGTAAGATTTTCGGGCATTTGTCAACATCGCGCAACGGGCACGGGCCGTGTTGGGACTCAGCCAAGTTGTCGGAAAAGTTTTTTCTCGAATTCGTAATTTAATACCTTTGATCAGTGCTCATTGTGGATAAATGCCGATGGTTTTTTGTAAACGATTGAATTATGATGTTTCGAATTGGGAATATTAACGCTTAAAAGGGAAAAGATACCCCAACAGAAATATTATTTTTAATGATATCACGGCGACGATATTTTCAATTGGTGGTTATATTTAACAATTAATGTAGATTAAAGTTACGAAACCAGCGTTTATCCAATTATAATTCATTGAAATATAATGTCTGGAACAATAACACCTAACGAAACTGACGTTGCCGAAGTTTGCCGCATGACGCCCACTGTTTAAAATCTATATGCCGCCGCCAACTAGCTTAATTAGCTAACATGTTAGCTGCATTTCATTAAAATTTTGGGTTAGGTTTGTTAGTCAGCTTGTGTCCCTCAGAGCAGAAAAAGAAGCCCCACGCAGCGGGGCTTCGTCGACCTGCTGGCGGGTCATAGATCAGTGAAAATGCTAGGCAGTTAACCAAGTGGCTAATTAAACCAGTTGGCTGCGACATATAAAGGGTGTCCCAAAAAGGACGCAAGATTTGAAATTGATGAAAAACAAAATTTTTTATCGTTACTATATATTTGTATATAAAATCTTGAAATACATAAAATAGGGTTATTTGTGGAATAATACGTTAGGCAAATGTCTTCCTAGGCTTTGCTGGCACATACGCACTACTTTGTCAAAATTTTCTATGACCATTTTGCATAGATGCGGCAGAATTTCTCCGATGCAGCGTCGAATTTCCTCTTTTAAAGCATGAGTGGTTGTGGGCTTATTGGCATAGACTTTAGACTTTAAATAACCCCATAAAAAGAAGTCTAAAGGCGTTAAATCGCAAGATCTAGGGGGCCAATTCTGATCACCGAATCGAGAGATCACACTACTAGGGAATGTTTCATGCAGTAATTGCATCGTTTCTCCGGCTGTGTGGCAAGTGGCCCCGTTTTGTTTAAACCACATTGCTTCCACATCGATATACTCTAATTCGGCTAGAAAAAACCTTGTTATCATGTCGCGATATCGAGCTCCATTAACAGTAACTGCTTGACAGGCCTGATTTTGAAAAAAACATGGTCCAATAATACCTCCAGCCCAAAATCCGCACCAAACAGTGACTCGTTGTGGATGCATTTGTTTTTAAACAATCACATGTGGGTTCCTGAGCCCCAAATGCGGCAATTCTGACGATTAACAATGCCATCGAGATGAAAATGTGCTTCGTCGCTAAAGATGATTTTGTTTGAAAAAATTTGTACCGTACCCGCCAAACTTTCATTACTTTTGAAATATTGTTCAATAATAAAAACGCGTTGATCTTTCGTATAACCGGCCATTTTTACAAACCCTAAACATTCAGCTGTCAAATAGTTTTTTTTTAGGGTTGCCAGCACTAAAATACGAAAATGGCGGCAAATTTAAATCTTGCGTCCTTTTTGGGACACCCGTTACATCTTATGTATCAAGTGGTGTTGATAACCAACTTGAAGTATACTTTATTTGAGTCTAAAGTCGTTTATGACAAATATTAATATAAAGTTTGAGTAGACGACATTTTCGGATAGATTGCATGTTTTTTAGGTAAAAGACAAAAATGTGATTAGTTATAAACCTACTGACGAGAGAAATTCATTTGACGCTGTAGCTTTTTCTGGTATGAGTGTAAAGCTTGAAAAAAAAAACGTAAATTATATTATAAACATAAAGTAAGTACTTTAATAAAATTTAATGCAACAATAATATTCAGGAATACCGTACATGAAAAAAGAAGATTCCAACGAACTGAGAATTAAAACGTCGGTTAAAGAGGTTAAACTAGGATAACATTGTAACAAAACCCGAAACGCAGCGCGAGTGCGTAAAACAGAGAATTTACCAAGTTATAATGGCCGCGTGGAGTTCGCTGGAACTGTCATTTAAACTGTCAAACTGTAAATGGGACAAAGCTGATTGGGTCTCAAATGGCCCTACTGGGATTCCGGCGTAATGGTGTTCGAGTTTCTGACAGGTGAAAAGATTTAGGACAATCTGGATTAAGGTGATTCCAGGCGGTCGGTTTTTCATACATACATAAAGAGGGTCATTGCTTCCACGACATCAATTATATTTGAAATGATATATTTTATTTTTTACGACGATATTTTATAGCTTGATACGTTTTGTTTGCGCGAAATGTTATGGAAAGCCTCAAGAAGCCAGAATTAACGAGCGATTGACGACACGATTATAGGTCAGTCGGAGGGCCACCGCCTACGAAGCTAGACGTCCCGGGTTCAAATCCTGGTGAGGGCAAATATTTGTGTGTGAGTAAAACACATTTCAAACATAATTGATGACGTGAAAACAAAAAACCAGCCGAGTGCGTGTTGGATTCGCACACTGTTGGTATAAACAAAAACACAAGCCTACCTTCCATTCGATCACTGTTAATACAATCTGTCATTCTGTCATTCACTCAATCATTCAATCCAATCACTCGTTCAAACCTCAACGTATTTTCCACTTACTTGAATACAGATCATTGAACTGTTAACTTGTCTTTTCTTCCTGCTGACCCTGCCTATTCCTATACACACGAAGGGTTCCGTAACATAGTGAAGAAAAAGACGCCAAAAAACACGTTTCTTGTATGGGGACTGCCTTTTATTTTAAACGTTATTTTATTTTTATTACTTTCTCAAACATACAATTAAATGTTGACATTACGTGCCTTATAATATGCCGCAAAGTACCTCGTTTCCGGTGCGACTTGACGTTTGGCATTTAATGGAATTTCATACAACATTGCGAGCCCTAGGCCTGCAAAGTTTTTTTAATTTTCAGTCCACATTTAAAATAAAAAGACAATGAATTATGTGTGCTATATTTTGCAGATTTATTTATATAAAATCCATTGGCACCCTTTGGGTACGGAACCCTAAAGATGATCATCTTCTGGTTTTTATGGAAAACAGACAGACTCGAATCACTTTAATTCGATTCCGCGTCGATAGGCTTGGGGAGACCCTAAAGTACCTGAGCGTTTTCCAAAAAAAATACCGGAGTAGCTACTTTCTCAAAATATGGACTTATGAGGTTTTTCTGGCTCAGAATCGCTAGTACATTCGAACCTTATACGAAAAAAAAGTGTCCCAAAATTTGTATGGGATTTTTGTTTTTCCACTACGTCACGTTCATACAAACACCATGCAAAATGGTGACGTAATGGAAAAAAAAAGTTGGGACACTTTTTTACGTATAAGGATTGAAAGTACTAACGATTCTGAGCCAAAAAAAACCTCACAAATCCATATTTTGAGAAAGTAGCTACCCCGGTATTGTTTTTGATTATAATGAGTCTTATTCAAAACGTGAAAATAGTTATACTTTCACGCACAGAAACATATCGAGATAGATAGAAATAGTTCGTCCATTTGTATGGGAACCAAGCGTGTAACGTTTTTCGCTTGACGTTTGACGCCAAAAGAGTAATTTAGTGATGTAAAACATACATTTTCCATTTAATTACGCCATTATTATCAGATTTTCCAATCTGACAATAATATTGACGGCTACTGAAGTTCATCATCATCATCATCAGCCTGCGGCAGTCCACTGCTGGACGTAGGCCTCTCCCAAGACGCGCCACTTTGCTCGATCATCAGCTATACTCATCCAGTTGCTGCCAGCCGCCGTGCGCAGATCGTCGCTCCATCTAGCCGGGGGGCGTCCCACACTGCGTTTACCTGTACGCGGTCTCCACTGCAGTACTCTCTTGCTCCAGCGATTGTCAGTTCTGCGGCAGATGTGGCAAGCCCACTGCCACTTCAGCTTGCTTGCTCGAGTAACTATGTCGGTAACTTTGGTTCTCTGACGGATTACTTCGTTACGGATTTTATCCCTCAGAGAGACTCCAAGCATAGCCCTCTCCATAGCTCGCTGAGCAACTTTTAGCTTGTGGACCAGCCTCACCGTCAGTGTCCACGTACTACTCAAGTTAACGGCGTGCAAAGCAGGTCGCCGCCGCGTCCTTTTAGCACGCGAGGTACATACACTTTTGCCTTCTACCTCGATATATTTCTGAGGATTCAATTAGCTGTCAATACTTGTACAGTTACATTTGAAATCTCGAACACGTTCTGCTTTTCCTTCAGTTCGGAGGTGACTGTACATAGTGAATAGCACTTCTATGCCACTTATTATGTTATCTGAAAACATTTCATATAAGAAATTCGCCTCGACGTTCTCGAGTTACGTGGCTGTATAAAAAAGCTGTGTGTATCGTCGGCGATGTGAGTAACAGGATTGCTTATCTTAATTTTTTTATCACGTGTACCTATTATCAGAAACAAATCAGAATAGCCGATCTTATTTTATTTACATAGAATGCAAAAAGGCCCATGGATGTAATACATTCTTAAGATTGCAAAGGCATTGCCAAATAGAATGAATAAGATATCAATCTTAACTAACTTTAAAATGTAGGTACCTGCCTTTTTGTTCTAGATCGTAGCCTATGACGATGCAAATGTAGTTCATGTGAATCGTGCTTTATTAATTTTTATAATCCTATTTTATTATAAATCAGAACCAGTATAATAATGGGTATATGAAGTGTTATATTTTAGACCTCGGGGTGACAACGCATTTGTTATTCGAGAGGTTGCATGTTTTATTGGTGCTTTACGACAGATAGTTGTCGGTTAAGACTCAAAAATCAATTTATTTGCACCAACACGATATATTTGATGACTTTTTTTTTTTGATTGGTCTGTGTTCTGTTTGGTCAATATTGACCACTTTTGGTAAATCTGAAGTTGTGCCCCTCTCCGAAGGAGTATATATTATATATTTGACCACTTTGATTACGTAGTATTAAGTACATGTAGCTGACTGCTCTACAAGACGAGCCTAAGCTACTTTATCTTACCTATCCATATTTAAATCTTAGAGTACGCGCAGACTCAGCGCGGTCTGGCGTCCCGAGTTCTGCGTTTTGACCGCTCGAGAGTTCCAACGCACACACGAGGCGTTCTATTTTATCCATGTCTTTGTACGTGCAATATGTCGCTAGAAAGTTCATCTTCCGAAGAAAAAGAATTGCTTTTGTATTGTTAGAGCCTAGAAACTTCTGAAAAAAGAAGAAAATATTCGGTGCACCCAATTAACACAACACGACCAGAACAAGGCGGATTCAGTATTATTCATAATGTAAAGTGCAGATGGTAACTAGGTGCAGGGACGAAGAAAGTAACAGGAAAATACTCAAATTAGATACGAAATTCGCTATAGCGGTCGCGAGGGCGACGGTGACCGTCCGTCTCAATTGTTTTGTAGCAACTACCGTGCGGGTTCGATGCAGGCAAAAATACACCTGTCTATACATAGTTATAAATTATATAGGTGTCGCTCGCGCTCACTATGCAATGCGTATGAGTTTATTTAATACAACAAATAAGTACGGGAGTAAAACATCATACAAAAAAGGTAAGTAAGTATTAATTAGGAAACTTTAGTTTTAAGCTCTTTTTCAGGGAACCGAGAGGTGTCATCAACGTCTACTTTCTACACATAAATTACTTGGAGTTTTTAGTGTACTTGACTTATATCTTATAATTATCTCCTTTTCCCAACAAATTCAATCAGTTTTTCTATATTTGCAACTACAGACATCGTGGTGAACGCGGCGTTCTCTGTGTCTCGGCGGCAAAAGAACTCCAGAACGCGGCGTTCCGCTTTGACCGCCGCGGTCTGACCGCCCGCTGTGCATTATCGTAAGGGACTCTGTACATTCGAAATAATGCAGAACTCTGAACTCGGAACTCCAGACCACGCTCTGTCAGCGCGGGCCCTTAAGGTTTGTATTTAAAGATAATTTTTGACCTGTTTACTACTTACGGTCCCAAAAACCCGTTAACCTAACGTGAGAGTTGCCTGCCAAGCACGTAATTTTACTCACAACGCGCGATCCTACAACTAAATATCCCGATTCGGTTGGTAAGTCCGTCACGTTGCCGTGTAGTGTTTCGCCGTAGACTGTATGCCCGCGGAATGGCTAAGCTAGCGAGTACATTGAAAATGATATTGCTAATGTTGCGATATTAACTTCAATTGTATTGATTTAAACTTTCACGATGTTCACACATTATTATAAAAAAACGGGACTTAATCGCGTACAAACATGCTATTACCTCGACGTCACGGCACGATTAAGTCGCGTTTTGTTATAATATGAACTTCAATTGTGTTAGCATTAGCAATCCTACTAATATTATAAATGTAAAAGTGTGTGAAGATGTTTGGAGGTTTGGATGTTTGTTACTAAATAACGCGGTTAGATTGAGATGAAAGTCGGCATAGAACTGGACCAAGTCCTCGATTAAAACAGGATACTTCATATCCTGGTAAAGAGGTCCCTTGACACATTAACGGGAATAACGCAGGTGAAGCCGCAAGTAAGAGTAGTTTATAAATTCCGTACTTGCGGAGGATAACTGCAGGTCTTTGCGGGCCGGCAGGATAGCGCCGTACTGGGAAGGTTCAACGAGCTGCATGCCCCGAGTGATAGTGCACCTCGGTGAACGAGCCGGTTGTGTAATTTAATGTACCTATCAGTGGCGTGGCGTCCACAGAACTCGATTCCCATCGGCTTGCCTAATATTAGGCAGATCAGCACTTAATTCTAGTGCTCTTAAAGAAAATTGAAGCCAAAGCTGCTCCGGCTTGCCCAAGGATTTCTTCAACGCCACGCCACTGGTACCTATTAATTTAATGTAATTTTTCAGTGTGGAAACTATAGTTTGCCAACTTCGTTGGTGACACTCCCATGTGTGATTTTTGTTATGTGCAGCCTTGGGTACTTGTGGGACAAGGTAGTCTTGTGCAATAAAGTTTAAATAAATAAATAAAAATAAATAAATAATAGTGGATTTATGATAATATGGGTGTAGGTATTTTTTTAGACACAGTTACTAAGTGCTCGGAATATTGCCAATTATGTCAGTAATAGATTATTAACATTCGCTAGAAATCAACGCAAGAATATTCGTGACTGTTAAATTCTCCATATCTTAAAGTGGCTTTTACCGCACGCTACGCGTACGAAAAAGCCGCTTTCTGGCCAATTGTAGACATAAAATTATGTACACAACACGGGAGGCAATAAAGAAAGCCCTCGATCGTATATTTACGTCCATCGCTTACAGCTCGGGCCGCAAACATCTGCGATCTCGGCCTTTCTTTGTTTTACTACCCTAGTTGTGTAATGTACTATGTATTTTGTTAGACTAGGTATAGAGATTTGAGCGTTAATTTCCAACTTCATTCTTGTTTGGCATCGGCTCTTCTAATCTTGACTCTCCAGATTATTCACTGTTCGTCCTTGAGTTTATTTTGGATCAAAATTTTACCGCAATAATACTACGAAACAATTCGCATCAAAAACAACAGTTACACGTACGATGCGTAACTTGGTGTTAAAAAACTTTTCGCATACGCCACAATTTCGGCGAGTACTTTAAAAAGTAACTTTGTAATTCAGCACTCGGTCCATATATTTAAATTTTGCTCGCATTTATGTTCGCATGTAGATGTGGGAGTGCTATTCACTGTCAGGCTCGCTGGGATGAGCACGAAGTGATCAATTAAGGCTGGCTGCTACAGAAAGGCACATTTTTACTGTGTTCCTGTGTATCCAAAAACATGTGTGCGGCGTGTTGGATACAAAAACTGTGCTACCCAGGAGTCCATATATATCCAAAAGGATACATATAATTACCGATTTCCAGAGAATCCGATAAATCAATCTAAATTTGTACGTAAGCAAGATCTGTAATCGATCGTAAGTACCTTAGTGTTAAAAATTAAGGTTCTTCCTTATTTGAAGTCGGTAATGAAGATATTATTTGTCACGCAAAACAGACTTAAGCTAGAGGTTCTACGAGAAAAACACAGTATGGACCTATTGTTTTTCCTTGACACTTTTGTTTATAATTTAGAATTACACTAGTAACATCGTGTGGAAACCTGCGCATTGAAGCTGAGTGGGATCCCGTTACATTTTCCCTTTCACAGTCTGATAGCATCATAGCAGTCACTCATTGCAAAGTATACGGGACAGTCAGTCGGTCAAAGGCCCGAAAAAACGGGAAAAAGCGCTCGGAAATGATGATGATGGCATCAATTATTTTCCATACACGCTGGATAGCGAATACCCGTCCTTTCATAAGTTGCTCGCGAACAGCGAGTTAATAAACTTCCCTGAGCGCTGTCACAACCATGTAATATAATTAATAGAGAGTTTGCTGCCTTCCTTCACTCCCCGGCATGTGGCGTGCTCCGCTTGTCACCCATCGAAATATAACAAGTATTGGGCTATTCTTCAGAAATATGTCTGCGACTCTTCATTTGTCTCCATACATTTAGTATGAAAAAGGGTCAGATGGATGAGGTGACCGCAGACATATTTCTGAAGAATTGCCCTATGGAAGCGTAACTGGCGTTTATAATCGGCCCCACGGAAAACGTGCTAATGGGGGCGGAGCCAGTACTCAGTGCCTAAGAAAAAAACTATAGCGTTTAAATGAATTCCTCACGTCAGTAGGTTTGTAACAAATCACAGATTTTTGTCTTTTAAACGATATGCAACTCATACGAAAACTGTAAATATTAGAATTAAAAATTAAATACAAACAAAAATAATCTACCTTACGTTTCCTAGACATGGTCGTTTACTTTATCTATTGATGACCAGGTTTGGTTAGAAGTAAAACAAAATACCTAATGTCAGTAAGCTATGGGACAGAATTTTATCCTAGGCATAGATTCAAGAAACTCCATGGACTTAAAAACCACATCGCATTTTACAAAAGTACAAACATTTAACTCTACGCTAATAATTTCTTAGTTGGGTACAAAGAAAAAATAAAAATTGCGATTTATTAACAAACATCCAAATCTCCAAGCATCCAAAAATCTTCACAAACCTTCACATTTATAATATTACCAGGATAGGATTGTACTTAAGATTCCCAAGTGGCACACAGCCGCCCCCATACGCGAAATGACAAACTTTACGGCAAATAGGTATTTGTTGACTGAATTCGCCTCTGAACTCGCACTAACGATCAGTCGGCAGACGAGTTTGCGGGAACCATTTGGCTGGTACAGTGGGCTGCAGATATACACAGACGAAGGGGTCAAAAAAAATCTACACACTATTGATTTCAGGTTCAAAGTGAGAATTTGTGTAAACTATAAGACTTTGGGGATTCTCTTAGAGTTTAAATAATAAAAATAAGAATACTTCTATTTGTCAAACATAGGTATACAAGAGGTTTTACATAATTATAAATAAGATCTCGTATTTTGCCCAGAAGGTGTACAAATGTTTTTATGCCACACCTGGCCTGCCACGCACGCGGCACGCTTTCTGGCCAAGTGTAGACATAATATGATGTACACAACACGGGAGATAATAAAGAAAGTCCTTGATCGCATAATTACGTCCTTCGCTTGCAGCTCGGGCCACAAACATCTGCGATCTCGGCCTTTCTTTGTTTTATCACCCTAGTTGTGTAATGTACTATTGGTAGCATAATGTAACATTGAGGGGCAAAAAATGTGACATCATCTAGATTTTAGTTATAATCTCACTTTCCTTTTAGCGTAAAACTCCTTTTAGTTCTCTATTCGATAAGTGCCAATACTCAGCGGTGCGATGGGTTTAATAATTTTCTCAATCATGGCATGAAATGTTGACATTACGTTCCTAAAAATAGGCCACAAAGTACCTCGTCTCCGGTGCGGCTTGACACTTGGCACGTAATGGAATTTCATACTTAATAAATAATAAAAAATACAATGCCGGCCTAGGCCGGCAATGCATTTTTTTTAATTTCCATTCCACATTTATTTGGGCCACAGCATCACGGCATTCAGCCATTAAAAAAACAAAAAACGATGTTTGCTATATTTTGCAGTTTTATTTATTTCAAATTGACATAAACATAACAAATAACACATTATAAACAATTTTAAATTGCAATTTTAACTACACGAATACACATTTAAAATATTTCATCTAAATATTCGGGGTAAAAATGTGAACTGAAACAGCTTTTGCATTGTCTATGGATATAATATGTCACTTTCTGACAGAAGGTTGTGTTATAAAATATTAAGTAAGGTTATTATTATAGTTAGTTTATTTATTTCATTGCATATTTGAGAAAAGCACTATACATACCTCGGCGGGAAATGGGGTTGCCAGTCTCGTAACTATCTGGCTTCGCTTCGCTCGGCCAGCTATATGTACTCGGCCGGCAACTCCTTACTTCCCGGTCTCTGCAGTAATGTACTATTATACGACTTGTGACAAGAATTATGAATAAGGAGAAAGGGACATGCTCTATAATCCATTACATAACTATAATAAAATCGTAGACATTTCATGTTTGTGCGTACATCACGCAATAACTACGAGATAGATTTCCATGACGGACGGCGCTGGGCGGACGACAACCGACGACACGGAGGACGGGACTGGATGAATCGGGCACAAGATCGCCAGGAATGGAAGAAAAGGGAAGAGGCCTACATCCAAGAGTGGATAAACAAAAGGCCACCATGATGATGATGATGTTGAGATTTCCATGAAACGTGGTATACAGGTAGATCACAGAAATACATCGAGGTAGAAGGAAATAAGTTCGTCGATTTGTAAGGGAACCAAACGTTTTTCGCTTGGCGTTTGACGCCAAAAGTGTAATTTAGTGATGAAATATATAAAATTCCCATTTCATTTGGTGGATTTTCAAATCTGACAATAATACTGAACATGAAAAATACGGCTTGCAAAGTAGGTCGCCACCACTTCTGTTTAGCACGCGAGGTACATACACTTTTTCCTTATAGAGTCTGTGCGGAAAGAGAATAGGCGTGGCGAAAAACGGAACTAACTTAACCAGTATGGCCAAAGAACAGAAAATACGGCACATACGGTAGAAAACCATTACAGCGCCCCCCAATCTAAATCCTATTCTCTTTCCGCACAGACTCTACCTAGATATATTTCTGTGAGGCATCGTCCTATCGCGACCATCAAGTAAGTATGGTCGCAATCGCGTATTCGCGCAATAATCACGTATTCGATAGGACGATGCCTGAGATAGATTATGACCCTAGTTTATATATTTTAGCTTATTACATTTTATCTGCCTTATTTCACTTCCGCGAATGAAATTGCATCCCATGTTGGGGCGTTCAAGTTCTGGAGTGGCGACCACATCTTATCTTATCTTGGTATTAGTGCTCCTTTCGCACACACACTTCGACCCAATGGGATCTTTTGTGTAATTACCCCTTAGACGCGGGTCTACGCATGGCTCGCTCTACCACCTAAATAAATCGGTTGATGGAACCCAGTATTAGTGCCTGGAATTCATTCAGCTCCGGATAGCCTGTGCCAAACTCCTTCATTATTTGTCTGACGAGAGCGTGACATTCACACAATGTGTTTCATTGTCTCTGCCTCCTCGCAACACAGTCTACAAGCTGTGTTGTCAGAGAGTCCCGACTTGGCCAGGAGTCCTTTGACCCCGAAGTGACCGAACACCCCAGTTATGAGCTTGAGTTGTCTTCTGCTGTGACCACGTACTGGAAGATGAAGCCTTGGCAGGCCTGCCACAAGCGAGCGATGCAAGCAGCAAAATGCCGACAGTGGTGGAGAACCTTGGGGAACCCCTATGTCCAGCTGTGGACATCCTTTGGCTGAATATGATGATGATGATGAGTATTCAATGTTACTTAATGTGGAGACACGCAATGCTTCGAGTCGGTTCCCCCTAAAAAGCTTAAGGGCGGTTTGTTTTTCTTAACATCTCCCACGAACAGGCAGCTATAATCCTCCAAATAACTTGCCAACAACCCCAACTAAGTTTCAATTAAACTACCCTCACCTTCGACCGATAATCAACCTTATTGCCTTGACATATGAGCGTTGTGCATTGATATAGGGGGGTAATGTAAACGTACGATTTTGTCGAATGCTTTTATAATTAGGGGGATCGTCGCCTAAGCTTTCGAAGTGCGTGTTTTCTAGCCGTGTATCGATTTGTGAGTTTGATTGTTTGCATGTAGAGAGGTGGCGTTGCGGGTCGTTAGGGTTCCGTACCCAAAGGGTGCCAACAGAGCCTTATTACTAAGCCTCCGTTGTCCGTCTGTCTGTACGTCACAGGGTTGTATCTTTTGAACCGTAATAGGTAGACTTGAAATTTTCACAAAATGTGTTTTCTGTTGCCACTATAACAACAAATAATAATCTTAATCTATATATATAAAATATTCTTTTATATATATAGAATATATAAAAGAAGATGTCCTGACTGACTGACTGAGACTGACTGACTGACTTACTGGCTCATCAACGCACAGCCGAAACTACTGAAGCTAGGAACTAGAAATTTTCACAGTAGAATGGTTGTATAACGTAAGTAAGGGATAAGAAGGGATTTTTAAAAATTCATCCCCAAAGGGGGTTAAATAGGGGTTGAAAGTTTATATGGGGACCACACGATTTTTAAAGTTGGAGATCTGAGACTTTAGACATAGACCCATCAATATGAGAACAGGAAAGTAATTTCACGGTTTTTCGAAACTCATCCCCGAAAGGGGTTAAATGGGGGTTGAAACTTTGTATAGGGACCAAACGATTTGTGAAGTAGGAGATCTGAGGCTTTGTAAATAGACTCTTCAATATGAGTAGAGAAAAGTAGTTTCACCGTTTTTAGAAATTCATCCCTAAAAGGGGTTAAACGGGGGTTGAAACTTTGTATAGGCACCAAACAATTTTTAAAGTTGGAGATCTGAGACTTTAGACATAGACCCATCAATATGAGAACAGGAAAGTAATTTCACGGTTTTTCGAAATTCATCCCCGAAAGGGGTTAAATTGGGGTTGAAACTTTGTATAGGGACCAAACAATTTTTGAAGTTGGAGATATGAGGCTTCGTACATAGACTCTTCAATAAAGGCCGAAGAAAGTAATTTTACCGCTTTTCGAAATTCATCCCCAAAGCGGTTTAAACGGGGTTGAAACTTTGTATAGGGTCCAAACGATATTAGAAGTTGGAGCTCTGAGACATCGTACAGAGACTCCTCAATAAGAGAAAAAAAAGTAATTGTTCGTTTTTCAAAATTGTTCCCTAAGAACGGGTCAAACGGGGGTCGAAACTTTGTATGGAGATCAAACGGTATTTGTAGTAGATCTTAAACTTCTTACATAGACTCATCCATAAGAGTAAAGAAAAGTGATTGCTGTTTTTTGGAATTCATCCCCAAAAGGGGTTAAATGGGGGGTTGAAACTTTGTATAGGGACCAAACGATTTTTGAAGTTGGAGATCTGAGACTTCGTACATAGACCCTTCAATATGAGTAGAGAAAAGATATTTTACCAAATTCATCCCTAAAAGAGGTAAAACGGGGGTTGAAATATTGTACAGGGAACAAATTATTATTAAGTTACAGATCTGAGACTTCGTATATAGACTCTTCAATAAAGGTCTAAGAAAGTGGTTTTACCGTTTTTCGAAATTCATCCCCAAAAGGGGTTAAATGAGGGTTGAAACTGTGTATAGGAACCAAACGATTTTTAAACTTAGAGGTCTGAGACTTCGCACATATACCCTTCAATATGAGTACAGGAAAGTAATTTCACGGTTTTTTGAAATTCATCCCCGAAAGGGGTTAAATGGGGGTTGAAACTTTGTAAAGGGACCAAACGATTTTTAAAGTAGCAGATCTGAGACTTCGCACATAGACTCTTAAATATAAGTTAAGAAAAGGAATTTCACCGTTTTTTGAAATTCACCTCCAAAAGGGGTTAAATGTGGGTTGAAACTTTGTATAGGGAGGGACCAAACGATTTTAGAAGTAGGAGATCTGAGACTTCGCACATAGACTCTTCAATATAAGTTGAGAAAAGTCATTTCACCGTTTTTTGAAACTCACCCCCAGAACTGGTTAAATGGGGGTTGAAACTTTCTATAGGGACCAAGCGATTTTTAAAGTAGGAGATCTGAGACTTCGCACATAGACTCTTCAATATAAGTTGAGAAAAGTCGTTACACCGTTTTTTGAAATTCACCCCCAAAAGGGGTTAAATGGAAGTTGAAACTTTGTATAGGGACCAAACGATTTTTAAAGTAGCAGATCTGAGACTTCGCACATAGACTCTTCAATATAAGTTAAGAAAAGTAATTTCACCGTTTTTGAAATTCTCCCCTAAAAGGATTTAAATGGGGGTTGAAAGTTTATATGGGGACCACATGATTTTTAAAGTAGGAGATCCGAGACTTCACACATAGACTCTTCAAGATAACTTAAGAAAAATAATTTCACAGTTTTTTGAAATTCATCCCCAAAAGGGGTTAAACGGGGGTTGAAAGTTTATATAGGGACTAAACTATTTTTGAAGTAAGCGATTTAAGACTTTGTACCTACATAGACTTTTCAATAAAAGTGAAGGAAGCTAATTTCATCGTTTTTCGAAATTCATTTCTAAAATGGGTATAACGGGGGTTGAAATTTTGTATACGGACGGACCATACGATTTTTGAAGTAGGAAATCGAAAACTGTTTGAACTGAATAGAACTTAAATGATTTCAACATTTATTAAAGTTTACGTCCAAAACGAAATGCCTAATTATAATTTACACCGCAGACGAAGTCGCGGGCATTAGCTAGAATTAAAATAAAAAGGAATCCCCATACAAAGATGGGGGATGTATGTTAGGCCTTTCATAGACCATCTGGACCAAAGCGAAGGCCATGCGAGGAGCTCCCAAAATACATCATTATTTTAGTTACTGAACCTTGTGTTTGACTGTTGTTTTCTAGTTTCTTTATTCAAATTCATATTTTTTTTTGTCTCAGAATATGTCCATAGTGTTAGTTACGAAAGCTTATAATCTATGTAGTAAAAATTAAGTTAAAATAAAATCAATACAATTAAAAAGTACAACATTTTTAAAATATTTTGTATTCGCAACCTCTTGAGTCCATGTGCACAGCATCCCAGTGCTTCCACAGTACGCAGGCAGGGTGCTCCGTCAATAGGTTTATCCTTTGTATCAGCGAAATTCGAGTAATTTTCATCGAACCAGTATTCCAAAGGCTTTCGGACTAGCACATGATATTTCATAGTGCTTAGCGCAGACGGAAGATCAAAATCCTATTAAGGGTTTACAGAGGTGGTCGAAGCTGTGGGCTAATCGCTGGGCCGACATTATAACGATATGTCTCTTAAACTTATATTATTGGCAGATTAGTCGTGGTCATAGGGGCCGTAGGTCGAGTTCGTCATTATCTGAGCAAAGAACGGATCAAAAATATCTAATCTAGTTCTTATGCTTCTGACAATAGGGTCTTGTTCAGATGTTTTTGGTCCAATCTTTGCTCAGATAATGATGAAATCGACTGCACAGTATAATAGCAGCAATTTTTCTTCCAACAAAAGGTACATCGCGCGCTTGTGTGCCCGCCGTGTACGAACGCACTACAAGCAAACTTTGGTAGTTCACCCGTGGTGCCGAGGTTTTGCTGAGGCAGCCTACCGCCATGAAGCCCGATATTTGTGACAGCTCCTAGAGCTAGCACCAGTTCAAGCACAAAAAAAAAAACTTTGGTTGCACGACGTCTTTGACTGTCTCCCGTCATCTCTCCCTCGCCGACGCATTTCGTACACACAGATTTAGGGATGATTCCGTTAGGGGTTTCACTTAGTCCGTCCAAGGAGAGCGTCCTCTGAATCTTGAACCATTAACTCTACCCTGGACAACAAGTCTCTGGATAAAAGGCTGCCATCTCCAAAATTTGACACTGTAATAGACCGGCCTATCCTAACTATTATTTAGTCATAATTCTATAAATTTATTGACATAGCTAGTTTAGCGATAACTCTTCCGATCGTAGTTAAAACTCCAATCTACGAGTGATCGGAGGGCAGGATGTAATGGACCGGCTTAGCCTATCCATTTTTGCGTCATAGTTATTGACATATCTATTTAGATCTGGCCTAACATTTCACTATAATAAATATATTGTAATTCTATTGCACTGAACTAACCGAGCCAAGGTAGGCGTCTTCGGGTCTTGTGATTGGTCGGATGGTTTGCTTCTGAGATCCTAGGCACTCGAGCAGTTGCAAATCACCGTTTCCAATTACATTATTTCAGGAGAAAATCTTGCTAGGTTTAAGATATTCTATGTTGACTGGAGACGTCCGTCAATAGTATGAGTTGTTTTCACTGTTGCAGCAGGACAGGATTAAGGTATCTGGAAAATTAGGTGGATATTAGGATTTGTAAGGAAATAGTAGACATGTTGCCTCGATGTGACTGTCAAAATTGTGAGTTGTTAATACCATGGTTACTAGGCAGGCAAAAGGTATTCGATTTTTGAATTTAGTGGTAAAGTATAGGAGTCGAGGAAGGTTGGACAGCAGGGCAGGCTGGAAAACATTCTAGATTTTGAAATATTTAGGTGTTTGAATAGGGAACCTGAGACAGAAGAGGCTAAACAGCAGACGCCGAAAATATGACTGCTATAAACAGAACACGAGCAGTTTGGGTGGTATAAAAGCAGGCTTTCAGGGGTCTAGGATTCATTCAGTCGCCATCCGCCGAAATGGATGGGACTCTACCAGGGTCCGGAGTCAACTAGGAAATAGTCAAGAGGAGGAACGCTGCCCAATAGATCCCTGGATCCACGCTGCGCTGCGTGTCGAGGCCTCGGCTGCTTATCTTTCAGGGCTGCGTTGTTTGTACCAGACCGGAGTAAGAGAGGGTATTTATAAACCAGGAAACGTTGTGAGTTGACTTGATCTTAAGTAGTGTGGTGTTATGTATATTAGAATCGTTGTAGAACGTAGAAATGTAGACTTGTTACGGGCCCTAGATAATTACGCGGATCAGGTCCTCGCGCGTGTTACTTTACGTATTAAATAGAGATAGGTAGGGAAACGTTTTAATCAATAGCTATCTTATTCGCGAAGATAATTTATTGCGGTTGTTGATTTTGTAGCGTTTGGAAGTCGGTGTTGCTAGGCGACGTTATTTCTAGACCCACCGCACTATGTGTTAGTCGTAATTCATTTTTACGTTTTCATAAAAGCGCTTCGCGGAGTCGCGTATAGGTATCTATAATGCGGATTTATATTTGTAACGTTAGGTCGCGGGTTTTAATAGTCCGGGGGCAGATCTAGCTACTCACGGGGGCTCACGAAGCTTTTGAAAAATCCATTTAAGTTGAAATCTATTCATTTGCGAATGTTATGGGTCGCGGAGACGTTACGTGTTATCTGATAGACAGTTTGAGTTTGACTAAACAAGTTTGGTAGAGAATCGTTGCTAGGGGCAACCCACATTATCCGAACAATAGACAAAATGCGTAAGTCGAGTTAGGCTGAGTCTAGACCTATGTAAGGCGGGTTTAGGGATAGTCGAGATAGTAGGATTTAAAAATAGAGAATTAGGTCACAGATACATTTAATTCTAGACTTAGCTTATATCTTAAGTTCTCATTGAACGTAAAGCAGTGTCTATTTTCCTAAAAATAGCTTACCTAGAGTCTTTTGGTTAAAATATGTTCTTTTTGCTTAAGGCGTGGCTGATAAGTTTTCTTGGCGTCTTCTTTCGTATTCAGTAAGCCTTTTGGAAGCGCCGCTAGTTTCTAAGGTTAGGATGGTAAGCCCTTCTGGCATGTGTGTGAATGTCTTTACACATTAGGCCCGTCAGGCTACACTAAAACTTGAATTTCCACTTTAAACTTATTCCAAACCAAATTAAACTAAAAATCAAAGATAATTTCAAAACTGAACTTAATCTGCATTCCACTTGTCGAAAAGGACTTCGAGTTGCTACATCTCCACAATATAAAGGTCTACACTAGATCGATCACCTTTGGCCAAATAATAAATATAATAAACGTCTGAACAAGCTACAACTTTGTTTGATTTTAAGTAGTTAGAGTTTTAGTTTTAAGTCAGGTTTCTAGATTTTACTTTAGGATAGGGCTAGGTTCGTTACAACACCTAGGACAAAAAGCGTAAATCTCCGGATTTTGGAGCTTAAAACCCGGACACGCTAGCCCTATGCATAGCGTCACCTTCCTTACGCATATCGTGGCCAAAGTTACGCAGAGTTCGAGATTGAACTATTGCAGATAACGATATAATTATGTAGGGTCGAGATAAAACTACAGATAAGCTAAACTGCATACTTTCTGAGTTTTGACACTTCATAAAAGGAAGCTGATTTGAACTGTCATCATCAGAAAGACTGTTTGGATGTCTTACGTCACGAGCACCGCCCGAATTATGGATGATATAAAATTATTATTTTATCTACCAATTTGGCCGCTCTAGCGCTTTTTGCTGTTTCTTTCAAGGTACGCTTTAACCACGATCTCGGAGTTGGCAAGTTATAATCATGGAGCGGAACCTTCTGACCCGACTGGGAAACCTGACCGAAAGTAACGTAATAGTATATTATGATACAAGTGGGCTATGTAGGTCATTACAGTCGA
The DNA here is from genome assembly GCA_947034925.1 of Eudemis profundana. Taxonomy (NCBI): domain Eukaryota; kingdom Metazoa; phylum Arthropoda; class Insecta; order Lepidoptera; family Tortricidae; genus Eudemis; species Eudemis profundana. The sequence goes on from OX344808.1 coordinate 4,346,615, forward strand.
GGCTGTATAGCCAAGAATGTAATGACCAATGCCCACGAGTGTCATACGACGTTTTTCAACACACTTGCGAATAAAAAATAATACTTATCATTAAAAATTTCTGTTTTGTACATAGTTATTTAGTGGTTTATCTATCCTCGTCTACCGTCATCTCGTTGTGTGCACGGCCATGAACACGCTCCACGGGGATAATATCCGCGCGCTGAGTCCCACGACGTGGCGTGCTCTCATTGGTCAATTGGCGGTAATTACAGCACTTGTGCGGTAATGTAAAGTAAAAAGCACTTGTGTGTAATAAGCTGCGTTCCGCGCATAAGAACCACGAAATAAGAGCGACTTTATGAGCAAGTGTGTTAAAAACTTAATTTATCGTACTATGTGAAAGAAACATGATGTTTCTTTATTAGGGTGACTGTCTGTCCGTCTGTCACAGCAAGATATCTCAGGATCTACTGATGATATCGACTTGAAATTTGGTATAGTGTTAAGAACCGCTAACCCGAGCTTATGGGATGTAAAAAAAATCTTGTAACTTTTTAACTTTTTTTTTAAAGGGGTCCGTAATGAGACTTTGAAAATTGAAAATAGGGCTTTTATATCAAGTGTGGTATCAAATGAAAGGGCTTGATTTGTTGATTAAAACGATATTTTTGTATTTTTTTTTAAATAAGTAGTTTTTGATTTATGGCGAAAAACGTTCAAATACTCTTTTGTTTTTTTATCTTGTGCTGTCATGAATAAATGTATTTTCTTTCTTTCTTTCTTTCAAATAAATACCATTCCCCCACTATTATCTTCGAAGTTACTGAACAGAAAAATCTGTAATAATTACCAATTATTAATGTCGTCCTAAATATTACAGGAAAAATATAACGGTTTTCCTAACTTGCACCGTTTTTGAGAAATTTTCAAAAATCTTATCACATACTTATTTGCTCGTACTAAACTAATCGCCATATAGTTTTTCTTGAATTATTCATGTATCTACTTATGAGTTTGTACGGAACCCTCGGTGCGCGAGTCCAACTCGCATTGTTAGTTTTTAATGCGGGTTAATTACACGATATTTTTATGTTACATATAACATAAAAATAATGGATTCTCCGGTGGTTCAGTGGTTTGAGACGCTGGGCCGGAAGCCAGACGTACCGGCATTAAATCAATGCGCACCGGGTTCGATTCCCGGTGTGGACCATAGGTGAGCGCCATTAAATTTTTTTATGTACTTTGATTTCTTGTATCTATGTATGTTAATTTATCGTTTCAATATCGATGCTGGAAATAGCCTGCTCTATCCAATCTTATATTTCTAGGGCTTACCTCAAAACGTATACAATCCTTTCTGAGCAAGAGAAATTTTTAAAAATGTTCTTGATATGAGCTCACCTATTGAACGTCTCGGAAATTTACAGAGTAAAGCAGACGCAGACTGCCACAGAAACGGTTTTATCAAGTATAGACACTTTTCATCTTGCATTTCGTCAGTGGTCGCCGAACGGTCAACATCCCCAGCAGCTCCAGAGGATGCCTCGTAGAGAGGCGAAGCACGTGTCGAGTTTTGTATTTTTGGTGATATTTTGTAATATTTAGCATTTCGTTTTGCATGTAAGTGCATGAAGAAATAATATTTCTAACCGGCTAGCACTAATTATGTAACCGTTATCATATCGCAGATATCAAAGCAATATTTTTGTTTTTATTTAACATGGACTTCCGCAAAGTAACGCCTGATTCAATCGATTATTTGCATTTCTAAATCAATTTTTTTTTTCACACCATTACTATAGGTAATTTCACGAAAGTTGAGGCCACGCACACAACAATACTGTCATGTAATGACAGCGGGATTTTGAAATTACTGTTCTTTTTAACCGACTTCCAAAAGAAGGACGGTTCTCAATTCGTGTGTATGTTTTTATTTTTTTTTTGTGTGTTTGTTCACCGATTACTTGAAGACGGCTGGACCGATTTGGAAAATTCCTTTTTTGTTTGAAAAGGTAGACTTTCGAGGTGGTCCCATTGCAACCAAGTCAGGATCTGATGATGGAATCTTGGAGAAATCGAGGGAACTCTTCAAATATTATAGGCACACATATAGCGATTTCGGTATTTTTCGTAATTTCTCGTCAATCTCTTATTAGCAACAAGTTTTTAGTGTTAACCGACTTCAAAACAAAGATTTAATTTGTATCTAGGTTTCTTCCCCGATTACTTGAAGACGGCTGAACCTATTTGGAAAAATCTTTTTTGTTTAAAAGGGTATACCTCCGAGGTGGACCCATTGCAACCAAATCAGGATCTGATGATGGGATCTTGGAGAAATCGAGGGAACTCTTCAAATATCATAAGCACACATATGCGATTTTGGTATTATTCTTACTTTCTCGTGCATTTCTTATTAGAAATAGTTCCCAGTCTTAACGGACTTCAAAACAAAGAGCAATTGTTATGTAGGCTTGTTCCTCGGTTACTTGAAAACGTCTAGACCGATTTGGATTTTTTTTCTTTTAACTAAATAGACTTAAGTCTATTTGGTTAAAATAATATTTTTCCAGCGCCACTAAAAATTTAAAAATAAAGTAAATTTTTAAAACAAAAAATAAAAACCGACTTCCAAAAATTTAAACTAAAAACCAAAAAATAATATGTTAATTACCCCAAAGAAATGGATAATCAACGATTCATATATACATATACAGATATTTATACTTTTTAACCTGTTATTTTTGAAGTCGGTGCCAGCTAAGGAGCTCAACACAGCCAGCTTTACGTGGCAGGCACCAACTTCAAAAATAACAGGTTAAAAAGTATAAATATCTGTATATGTCTATATGAATCGTTGATTATCCATTTCTTTGGGGTAATTAACATATTATTTTTTGGTTTTTAGTTTAAGTTTTTGGAAGTCGGTTTTAATTTTTTGTTTTAAAAATTTACTTTTTTCATACCGATAGCAGGTTCAACAGTGAATTGCTAGTTAGACCAAAAAGTTTGTTTAAACTATAGCCTCGTGTTTATTACTCACTCATTCATTTCATTCATTCACTTTTTTTGCAATGAGTACTTCATGTAGCTGTGTGTGTAATCATAATCATTCACCTCAACTTTCGTGAAATGACCTATAGGAGTGGTTCACTCTGCGATTTCACCGCGCTGCTACTAGTATCAAAATTTTGCCTCCCGGGGGGCTTTAGCGAGCGAACAGAAAGAGCACGCGTTATACGATAGAGAGAGACGGTCGGATGAGGTGCGTTCCGTCCGGTGGTCGGACCCGTACGTTTTTCCTCGCACAGCTCCGGTGGAAACGCAGCCTTACACAAGTGTGACTTTATGGCATAATTGTACATTACTTACCTAGGGAGGTAAAACAAAAAATGTCTCACATCGCGGGTATTTGACGCACGAGCCGAAGGCAAGGGCGATAAATATGCGATCTGAGGCTTCTCTTATTACCTCCCGTGGCAAGTACACAATTTTACGTCGTCTCCCCCAGGCCAGGAAGTGGGATTTTCCGCAGGCATACCGTGCGGTAATTGCCACTTTATGGCCAGGTGTGACGTAAAGTGTTTTTGTGTGGTGGGCATCGAATGCAGCGGTGTATTGATGAAAACGGACAGTACTTTGAAACACAATAATAAAATAAATAACTTGCTAATTTGCACTTATTTTCTAAAAACTTTCAGTGCGGCACTCGTATCTCTTTTTCATTCAATATAGTGTGATAGTGACAGGCAAGGACCTTAATAAATAGCCGGACGGAGCTTCGCTAACGAAGAACTGAAGCATGTCTAATAAGCCGGCTACCTATGTGTGCGTGCTGCTCGCAATAGGAAAAAACTAGTTGATGTGTGCGTGCGGCTCGTAAGTACAAGCAGCCAGCTTATTAAAAATGGCTTCAGTTCGCTGCTCCGTGCGGCTATTTATTTTAAGGTCCTTGGTGACAAGTCATACTCTGTCGCTCGACTAGCGAAGTCGCGGGCAGTTGTGCTAGCGTCTGGTGTTATTCAAACGTTCTATTTATAAACTTGACGCAATATCTAATAACAACATTATCATTAAACGATTTTCTTATCTAAGTCTTAAATGATATACCTACTTAGAGATAAATTTCTCAGCTCTTCAGAAATAGTCTTTGGATAATAAAATCATAAGAACATTATATCGTGATTTTATTTGTTGCAAATAAACAGTTTATTCAACCTTAAATTAGTGGTAAATTCAAGTACGGACAACATTACACAGTGGGCTCATTACCCGACTGTGGCGAAGCCCAAAGGAGGGTTATGTGTTTGACCTGTATGTATGTATGTAAGTATGTATGTCCGTTCCTGTGTCCGCTCGTAACTACTCAACGGCACATCCGATTTTGATAATGATACATCATTAGATCCGTCTTGATGGTGCGAGTGTTACTGGGTATCAAGTTTGTTAAAATAAACAAAATGGCGGATTTTATGCAGTTTCAAAGTGCACCGCGGTCGGGTTTTTTTTTAGTAAAAATGTGGTTATTTTGAAACTAGCCTTTGCCCACCACGGAGTTTTATAAATATTCCTCACTTAGAGAATGATTGATACCCCGTCTAAAAAAACTATCCTATTAACCCCCTTATGATATGGTTTTCAGGGTAAAAACTATCCTATGCCTTTTCAAAAGTCTTAAGGTATCTTCATATAAAATTCCTCCGAAATCGGTTCAGCGGTTTAAATGTGAGATGGTAACATATTAGATAATGCAACCCGGGTACCCAAAAACCACCCGGGTAACGGAGTTTATTTAAAGTCGGGTAAAACCCAGGTATTTTGGCTCAGAACCTGGGTTAAAAAAAACCTAGTAATAAATAAAAGGTATGCATCGTTTTATTTTAAAAGATAATAAATAAAATATTACGTCAAAACAACACATGCTTGCTTATCTTACTTAACACGGCCGACAAGTTCTTTGTAGGTAATGCTACCCGGGTACCCGAAAACCCGGGTAGACTTTATTCAGAGTCGGTTAATAACCAGATTACAATACAATACAATACAATCATACTTTATTGCACAAGATAAATTACAATGCAAACTTATACAAAAACAGTGGTAAACAATAGGCGGTCTTATCGCTAAAGAGCGATCTCTTCCAGACAACCTTTTGGTTACATATTTGACTGCATTGCATTCCCTATAACAGATATACGGAGCTTCTTTCGTATTTATAATATTAGTTTGAACAAGTAGATGCCAAAAACAGTGGAGTGTAATGGGGGAACTGCCGGGCTAGCATAACTAGCCGCGACTTCGTTTCTCGCGCGACAGGGCATCACCTGTCACTGTCACACTAGTTCAGTGGTAAGAGATAGGTAGCATTTGTCGCGCGATAAAGAGTCGCGTGTCACAGTTGTGCTAGAGGTACAGGAATAAAAACTGGTATAACGTTTATATTATTGTTTTATTACGTGTTTACTTAAGACTAAACAGATCTTCTTAAACTAGAGCGAGACAGACTGAATTCTATTACATTCAAATAATGGATAGTTCCAAAAGCTGCCAGTCTGTCCCGCAGATGGTGAGGTTTGTATACCAGCGTACAAACCTCACAGTAGGCACTAATAATGCATTTTTTATTTTATTTTTTTATTATATAATATTAGGGGACAATCTTACACAAATCGAACTAGTCCCACAGTAAGCTCAATAAGGCTCGTGTTATGGATACTAGACGACGATATATTTAATAAAAACAAATACTTAAATACATAGAAAACATCCAAGACTCAGAAACAAATATTACACAAGTAATATTTGCTCTTACCGGGATTCGAGCCCAGGACCGCCAGCTTCGTAGGCAGAGTCACTAATCACTAGACTAAACCGGTCGTCATTTTGATGGTAAAGATATGTTTAACGAGTAAGAGCAAAGTAAAAAGACAGAGAAGTAGTCACTCTTCGGCTGTTTAGGAGCGCGCGATATCTATCCAGATCGAGGCGCAGATGCTGCGATTCGTACTGGAGCATTCGTTCACGGTGCACATATACAAGCGGCGACATACCTTTTGTAGGAATAAAAATTACTGTTAAATATTTTTCATCACACTTGCTCGAAAATGGTGCATTACACGTAGGTTTTGCGGGCCGTAAATGAGCTACAGCTTTCTTTTTAAATTTGAAACGCTGGTTCTGTTTTACTCTTATTTGTCATGTTCAAAGGAAACGCCAACTTACTTTTTTAACTTTTATCACTGAAATATTTATTTAAAGAGAACTGGTATTGCAAATACATGTAAACACATATTTCTGTAACATTAATTAAATGTTTCAATAGTGTATTTCAGTATTTTGCAATTATAAAATCAACCGTTTTAGGTCTGTACCGCTATGGTTTCCGAACGTTGCGCATTGTCTATGGATATGTCACTAATGTCACTGTCAGTTTTACAATTTTATTTAGGTTAAGTAAGGTTAATTTTAATTAGATTTCCTCACAAGTGTAATGAAAAACATTGTGTGTGCCACGGGCGGTAAAGGAATTACAAACTCGTGTTATTAAAGCCCTCGGCTTCGCCTCGGCCTTGTAACAAACACTCGTTTGTAATTCCTTACCTACCGCCCTTGATACACAATGTACTAATAGTGTGGTAAGAGGGTTCAGTTTAATCGGCCTTAAGCTGGAAAGATTGTGTGGGAAGCGGCCCTCAACTATAGTTCCGTAACAATGGACGCGGACAATACGTCCTACCTATGATATTAAGTTAAACTAGTAACGGTCAGCCATGACATCGGCGGCGAGTCATAGGGACTGGCTACATGTTCACGGCACCGCGCCGCCAACGTGAAACGGCGCGGCGCCGTATTAACTCAAATCACCTTAAGTGCAAAGTAATTAGATCACTCATTTCATTAAAACAGCGTCCAAGAGACACGGCAAAATCGATAAATTCTGGGTTATTTTTATCAACTCAGCTATCGACTCATCAATTTATTAATCAGACCTTTCAAAGGGAAATGTTTGATGAAAATCGCTCGCCAAATTAATATGGATTAACAACGGGCTATTTTTGATTGATTGAAAACTCTTTGATGGCGATGAGCGGACGATTCGTCAATTAATATAATTCAAATCAATCTAGCCGACCATCAAAGTTTGAAAAAACGTCAATACTTCTTAATTAAAAAGTTTGGCGTCGGGAATCGGTGGTGGACGAACTCTACTCTGCTTAAATAATGTATAGGTCGATTCATAAGGGATGGGGCCGATTTCGTATGCAACCAGTGCTTATTTTATATTAAATCGCCAGCTCTTATAAATCAACTATAGGTACAGATATAATTAATAATAATAATGTTTTGCTATCAGGAAAACTCGGACCTGAAATGTCAATCAGTTAGGTATCGTAATGAATCATTGACTCGTTTATATCCATTAATGTGAAAGTTTATCAGTCAGTGTCAAATGTCAAAATTAAATCAGAAGCAAACCGAGAGCGTAACATAAATACGGATTTATCCAGCAAAACACGGTAGCAAAACCAGGAGTGGCTCACTCCGTTATTATTATTTTTTTTTTAAACTGACAAACTCGCAACCCATTCCCGGGCATAGCGATTGTCTGACCGGGTGGTCGGCCGTGGCGTTCCCTAGGGTCGAACTAGGTCGCTAGCCGGACCACCCACGGGTGCCGACTGTGTGACACACACAGTCGACACACAGGTCGGGCTGGGTTCACTCCGCGATTTCGCCGCGCAGCTACTAGTACCAAATGTTGCCCCTCCAGAGGGGCTTAGCCAGCGACTAGAAAGAGCACGCATTATGCGATAGAGAGAGACGGTCGGATCCAGTGCGTTCCATCTGGTTGTCGGACCAGAGCGTCAGTTTTGTTAGAAAGAGACACTTGTGTAGGTACGTAGTGCTATTACTTATTCTGTGGCACAACATTATTCACCACAACTGTATTCCAATCCTCTGCTATTTCGGATTACCTATTGTTTAGTCTATTTTTTTTCTTTGAAATATGAAATTTTCAATATCCTCATTTCATTTCACGACCAAATAATTTCAATAATTTTAAAAATATCATCAAATAGTCAACACTAGGTATGGTTATGTTTGTTTACAACACACACACACACACACACGCACACGCACGCACACGCACACGCACACGCACACACACGCACGCACGCCCGCACGCACGCACGCAGGCACGCACGCACGCACGCACGCACGCACACACACACAAAATTAATATGAATGCTAAGAATGAGGTACTTTGCAATGAGGTATTTTTTGTATTGTGAAGTCACTCTCATGTATGACAGTAGTTCTGTGCCCAGCAGTGGGACTGATGGTGTATTATAATTGTACCTCGAAAAGAAAACCCGAATATAACGGTTTAAAGGAAGTTGCAAGTACGGTACCGATATTGAGTATGGGTAAAACCAGGATTCCGGTATTACTAGACCCGGTATTACTGTATTGCGCATGGTGGTGTAGACTGCTTCTACACCACCATGCGCAAGCGAGCAACATCCCTGGCGCGCAGAGTCCGGGCTAGCCCCAACAGCATCCTGACCATGTTTGCGGACAGGAATGATGGCGTGTACTTAAACAACTGCTGCCTCATCCATGTGCGCCGAAATATAGCATAATTTAATATTTGTAATTGTAAATAATTAATAATTCCTACACTGTTACTAATCCTAGTTTTTAAGTTTACCTACTAACAATGATTGATCCAAGTTGGTCTTGAATAAAGAAATTTATTCATTCATTCATTCATTCATTACTTATACTCAAAATAAAAGTTCGGTATTCGGCGATTCTCACGAAGTATGTCTGCGGTCACCTAATTATCGCGACGCTGTTTTGATACTAAATGTATGGAGACGCGGTAATTAGACGCAGTCATACTTCGTGAGAATGGCCGTATTAAAAGCCCTAGGTTGCAAGTCACCGTTATCAGGTTATTATGTCCTGTAGTTTGTATGTCAACTGATTATTATATTAAAATAAACAAAAAAAATAAAAGTTTAAATTTTAATAGTTAATGTAATTAATAATTAATTAACAATGGCTTTTCTCGAGTCATCGAGCGCGGAGTGACCCTAGCTAGCCGGAAACTTTGCTTAATTATTACGAAGCGTTTTAAATAACTCAAAGTCATCTGAAAGTCATTTTGTTTGTTTAATGTATCGGGTAACTTACCCGTCGGGTTATTCAATGCACAGCTTATTGCAAATAGTTCAGTATAAACTAATAAACGCCCTGTTTCATGTATCGTGGTTTTAATTTTATCGAGAGACTGGTGGACAAACATCCAAACATCTTCACAAACTTTCGCATTTATAATATTAGTGGGATTATAGCGACAATATAATGCACATTGTATGAAAATTTCAAGTTTCTACCTATTACGTTTCAAAAGATACAGCCTCATGACAGACGGACAGCAGAGTCTTAATAATAGGGTTCTGTTGGCACCGAACTCTAAAAAGTAAATATTTTACTAATACAGTGTGTAAGTCTAATACGGGCGAATCTCTTAACGGTGGTTAGTATAGGACAAAGTGAAGGTAATTAGATAACATTTACTTAAAGTTACAACAATAAATTTGTCCATACAAAATAATTCAGCCCGCAATGTAATGCAAACACACTCACGTTAAACGCTCGTTGACAGTTACGTTGACATTTCGGTACCGCCGTACCGCAACCATGTTTACAGTACATTGCTGCTGATAAATTGAAAAAAAAAATAATTATCGGGTCGTAATGAACTGCAACTTAAAAAAACCTTTTACTTCATGATTACACTAATGAATACTATGTCCGATTTAATTTATCGCCCGTATTAGACTTACACGCTGTATTATAAATGTGCAAGTTTGTGAAGATGTTTGGATGTTTGTTATTAAATAACGGGGTAACGGATGGATTGAGATGAAACTTGGCACACAAGTAGATCAAGTCCTGGATGGAAACGTAGGATAGGTACTTTATATCCCGGTAAAGAGTTCCCTTGGGACATTAACGGGAATAACGCGGGCGAAGCCGCGAGTAAATGCTAGTATTATATAAGCTGATGGTTTCGGCGGTTATTAGTGCACTATGTACTAGCCGTTATACCTTAGTAAGCTTTGGCCCTCTCAAGTTTTTGCCAACGTTTTGCAAGGCGAGGCGAAGGGCATTGTTTCCCATGACAATGCTGAATACTTAACTTTTTCTAATCGGCTACTGTTACAAAATTTTGTTGGAGAAATAATGAGAGTGTTCTACCTTTCGCGGACTTAATGGTCGACTATAGTTTTAAATTTTTGGAGCGCCTTATTTAGGAAGATAAATGAGGAAAGAAAATTTAAGGTGATAGGTTAGTTTGTGAAGTTTCCTAATTGAATACAATGTATATTACTCCAGGGGTCTCCTACCTTTTAGTCTCCTACCGGCCGCCGGCATCCTCGCATGACAGGGTGCGTCATTTTTACTTAAAAAGGTGCCATTTGATGCCATTCATACATAAAAACATGTACTTTTTATTTATTTTTTTATTTCAGTTTTATTGCCTCCGGATTACTTCGGAAAAAAGGTTCTAATGGAGCGCTAGAAAAAAAAATTGGTATATTAATTTTTTGCGCTCTTTCGTTTTATGACGTCCTACTGATTTAACTCAGAATAAATATACATAAAAATATTTGGAAAAAATCGTTAAAGCTATTAAAATTAAACTTCACAACGCTCATACAGTATGGTCATTTCTAAACTAGCTTAAAAATGGATCCGGAGGCTGAAGATGAACTTCAATTACAATGCTATTTTGGTATTTAGTTTATGCCGTCATGAATGTCATGAGTTAATTTTTTTTTGCTGTGCCGAGTAGCAAAACAGTTTTTTATTTTTTCCCATACAAAAGTGACCCACCATGTTTCATTGGAGAGCGCGCTCTCACGGGCCATACCATGGGCTCTCCCAATTTCATTCCGTCGGACTGGAACGATTCGCGGACCGGATTAGGCCCGCGGGCCGTAGTTTGAAGACGCCCGTTTTATTCTATGTATTATTATACATTTAGTCTAGTGGAGTGGGTAGGTGGTTGACGACTCATATAGCCTAACGGGAGTGACACCGTCTACGACGCTAGAGGTCCCGGGTTCAAATCCTGGTAAGGGCAAATATTTGTGTGATGAACACGAGTATTTATCCTGAGTCATGTATGTTTTCTATCTATTTAAGTATTTATTTATCTATATAAGTACATATATCGTCGTCTAGTACCCATAATACAAGCCTTGCTTAGTTTGGGACTAGGTCGATTTGTGTAAGATTCTCCCGCAATATTTACTTATTTATTTTTACATGGTGTAGAAAGCCTAAAAACATTACCTCTGAGTACCGGATCACCTTTGGTCACCTTGGTGGTTGTGGCATAAGTTCAAAAATTGTAACTAACACTATGGACGTTCGTCTGAAATAAAGAGATTGAATTGAATTGAATTGAATTGAATAATCCAATCTCCGCATCAGTTTGATTACTGGTGTATTGCTGGTGTACGTGTGACGTAACACAATCTTACATCGTGTTGATAGTAAACTATGAGCGTAACATGCAAGGAGCTTAAAATAAATAGGCGGACAGAGCCTCGCCAACAGAGATTCAGTTCTCTGTTGGCGAGGCTCTGTCCGCCTATTTATTTTAAGCTCCTTGCATGTTACGCTTATAGTTTTTAATAAGCCAGGTGCTTGTACTTACGAGCCGCACGCACACATCAACTAGTTTTTTCCTATTGCGAGCAGCACGCACACATAGGGTAGCCGGCTTTTTAAAATTGCTTCAGTTATTTGGTAGCGAGGCTCCGTCCGGCTATTTATTTTACGGTCTTTAGTAACATTATAAATTTGCAGAGACCAGCTACATTCCTTAAGTTCCCAGAGAAGTCTGACGTGATACTAAGGTTGCATTTGCTATTTGAGCGTTTCACCCGCCTCACTTTCGTTGACACATTATTGTCGAAGTTCCCTCAGATTTTAGTCTTATATCGAGCTATTTGTTACATATCCGGGACTACTAACAAATACCTTAAAATTACATTAAATTCTGCCGGAATCTCAACAATAATGTGTCCACGAAAGTGAGGCGGGTGAAATGCTCAAATAATGACCCACATACAGAACGCTCAAGAGCAAAAATAGTGTACTATTTTTGTTAATTTCTCCGTAAGTTCTGCTCTAATTGTTATGCAATCTTGGTATATTGCTCGTAGTTAGAAATACCCTAATCAACATGTACTTTCAGGTTTGTCCAGAGGCTAGGTGCACCCTGTATAATTTTCATAACAATGGTGGAAAAAAGAGCATACAAAGTGTTTCTTTAATGGTAATATTTGCCTACGTTTCTTCTTTTCCTAGGATATTCAGGGCCATTCTCATTTTTGTTAACACAGTCACTACCGTGGAAGTCACTACCGTGGGCCTTATTACTCTTTCCAATTGATCGAAAACGAAATAAATTCCATTGTGAATTCATTCATCTATGTGATTAAAATAATTCATAAAAATATGACGGTTAGATATGACAGTTAGAAAAAGCAATTCATGCCACGGCAGTGACTGTTTGCATAAAAATGAGAATTACCCGCCAGAGTATTTAATATTGTACTATGGTCACTTACTTCAGTACCTTATTACAGTGTTAAAGGTATCACGACTCATATTTTCCGATTTCAAGACAGTTTTCCTAGTAATAAATAATGTACCTAATAATTAATCTAGAGTTCAATAATAATTGCATGACGTAATTCTAACACTAATGTGTTATTAAATGAAATATAAAAATTACAACTAAGTAATATTTTTACGCGGACATCGACAAGATTTGCAAAAACAATGGAAATTATGTCATCGATTGTACCACATTCGCAGATATAAATATATTCTATGCGAGTACAGATACATTATATCTAAATTTTATTATATTTACATTATTGCACAATACAAGAAAATTCATTTAAGAGTTACACAAATAGGAAATTTAAAAAATATAGAAAGTAAAAATGTAATCAGAACCTAAAACTAAATAAACATAAAAAAAAAACAATTATAAAAAGAATATTCTATTGTATTTTATTTTATACTATCGCATGAGGTATTCGTCAATATTCATGATTTGTCTAATTTAAAAAAAAATAAAAATAGGTAAAAAGCTTTTTAAGTTAAACGGTTTTATCTTATGTTAAAATGTACCAACAAGTAGAAAATAAATTTAGGACACAAAACTGGATCTTTTCGAGATTTTGACATCAGTCTATTAGGTGGAAAATCGTCCAATAAGCGGAATGACTAATAATCTGGGACTTAACATACTGCCGCTGGCCTGTGCCGAGCCGAGACGTTGACGTTCCGATGCTGATAAGTGTGCGTTACAGTACGGAGTTAACAACAAATAGTGAGTGAGGCTCGAGCTAAGGGCCTTATCACACTTGAAGGGTCCACGGAAAGAACATGTCTAGTCACCTTTTTTTTTAAATGAAATTTTAATCTCAAAATGTAGATGTAGAGCGCGCAATTAACTATAACTTACCACTTGATTACAGGTCAATATCTTAAAATAATATATATATTTTTCACTTTTAAAGAGATGGTTGCCATAGTAGTTGTTCCTGACGCCTAACTTTCAAACCGCTATAACTCAAAAATCACTTAGGTGACTAGACCTGTTCTTTCCGTGTACCCTTCACTTGGGATTTGCGAGCGACCATAATATTTTGTCGTTCCTTACAAAGACATAATTAACATAATGAACTTAAAACGCCAGCATTCCTCAAAAATAACCCTAAAGGTGTCAAATTGGGGACAAAATTCCACGCGTAGCCTCGTCAAAAATGCGGAGGGGACGTATTACTTCAGAAGTGGGATTAAATGCAAACAAGCAATTTTCACCCTCGATTAGGGTTACCAAGTATACATTTAGAAAAACCAGAAAAAAAACCCTGATTTCTGTAAGATATCAATGAAATTCTTGACGCTCAGCTGTTGCCGCGCAGATTCAAATAAAATAAAATAAGTTAAACATGTTTATTGTTAAGAATATACAATTAAATTTTAAACTACATTACAAACTTAAAGCCAAAGTAAGCCTTACAATAAATTATTTTCTAAAAAACTAAAATACTTTAAATTAAAAACATAAGATTAATAATTGTATTCATTAAAATTCCGTCATCCTGATATATTAGGATTTTTTTTATGTCTGGCAACCCTACCCTAGACTGCATTATTAAGAAATCTCGACAGCAATGGACGTAATAACAGATGCAAATGACGCTGGGAGGCGATAATGTATGCGACCCTACGGGGTCTGTGGCACGCACTGTAATAATACACGCTACATTTCATTAAGTATTTGACAACAATCATAATAAAAATTTAGTCAATTTAGTTCGGAAAGTTTTCTTTTTCTTAAAAACCGTAGGAATTTAATTGTTTTTTAAGTTGGTAGTTGTGCATTTTTATCGTAAAGCTAGAATTGAGCGCTTAATCCTTGACCTAAGTTTAACCTAGATTTAGAAGTCTGTGGCTGCTAGCAGTATCGTAATGTGACTATAACGACACTAGTGCTGTTATGGGGAATAGAGTATAGACTTCTCTGAACTTATATTATGTATGTTCTTATATTTTTTAGTAGTAGTAGTTTTGACTAGTTCAGGGGCTCCCAAACTGTTTTTAGGCATGCCCCCCTGCTGCCTAAAATGAAGTTCCCACGCCCCCCTTGCATGCATGTATTGTACCTACGTGGTTTAATGAGAACTATTAGGTAATCGTGTTCAAATTTCCCGAGGTCCCGCACCCCCCACTTTGAAAACCCCTGGACTAGTTGTTAGGCCAAATGCTATTTTTGAGCTCCACCATAGAATCAGGTATTGATGGGAGAGACTCTTTATAGTGTTTTCTCAACAGATCAAGCAATGCAGACTTCCATTTAAAGCCGCTGTATTTATAATTGGCAATGTACGTATCTGTAATGTCTTCACCGTTATTTTCCATTTTTTCTAATATGACCTCAGTGACAAAACGCGACCGTAATGGACAAACCACTATCCTTTTGAAAAAGTCTTTATCATTTTTATCGAATGTAGGCATTGAGCTTAGATTAGAAGCAATTATCAATCCGTAAAGATTGGAGCTTGAGATATTTTTGATGAAGTCACAATTCAAACGGCTATTCTCAGGCAAATTATCGGCAACGAGAAGTCTTTTGCCATTTAGATATGCTAACCTTCTCTCAGGTAAGATGTGTTGCTTTCTGGAAGCGACCAATAATCGATGGTCACTTTTATAGTAATTCCCAAATACGGCTTTCAATACACCTATTAATTTTGATTTACCACTTCTACCTTTACGTGTATCAGTTAATATTACGAACAGTCCATCACTCTTTCCATTTAGTAAAAGTCTTGCCACGAACGACAGAAACCATTTTTTCTCACATGGTTTAGGTAAGAGTTTAGTGAAATATTCCTCAACTATTTTTTTATATTTATGAGATAACTCAGGTTCATATTCCCAGCCACTTGTTTCTAGTATCAAATCATCACACTTTGCATTCCGAATAATAGGAGGAATGCCAGACACATCTACAACAATGTTACGTGTGGCAAACATGTGTAACAAAGAATTAAACTGTTTTGTGGAATAGAAATCTTCAATTTTGTCCCAAATAATTTTTATAATCTCCTCCATTACGGTTTTATTGCTAGTCCTGCTTTTTTCAATCTCAGTTAATCGGATTTTTTTATTCTTAAGGAGCTTTCGAAAATAAGTACGTTCCGTATGGTCATCAAGGCAATTCCAAATATTTGTCTCAAAACAGTAATAAAGCTTGTGGGGCTTAAACGTCGATAAAATTGTGACATATTAGGGTACACGTCAAGTAGCGCCTGCACCAATTCTTCCACAGATCTACCTCCCTCGTTGTCACCAAATCTGATCCCAGTCTTTAATATTAAGATGTCGATAATTTTTCTTCGCAATACTTCTTTTATAGTGAACAGATGTACTTCGATACTCAGAGTGCCGTCAGGAGAAGTGATATAGCTATCTTCTGCTTCCAGTGGATTTTGTAAAATCACTGCAACTGACAAATCACGTTGTGCACGAAATTCGAAGCGCTTTTTATCCAAAAATACTTCGAAACCATGCTCCATTTCAGCACAAAGCGATACTAATGCTTTACTATGCGATGACAAATTCTTCTCAAGAAGATACGAGTCCAATTCATTTTCAATCGTCAACAAGCATAGCTCCGGAATAATAAAGAAAAAACGTGGTTCATCAGCACAAGACGCGGTTATCTTAATTTTGTGATTGTTATGAGTGGCAGCCACCTGCTTGACAATCAAAGGCAAAAATCTCGAAGGTAATACTGCACTTAAATACTCTGCAATCTTATTACGGTTGCTTAATAAATTCGTGGAAATTTCCACGAAAATTGGAGATACTTTAGACACTGTAGAACTTGAAGCTTGCGTGGAAATTGGAGAAACAGTTTTTAACGCAATGTTGTTTTGTGTGTTTACAGAATCTGTAGACATTTTAGAAATTGAGATTTGCCCGGATGTGTGAGGAGCGTTTTCCAACGCCGCGTTATTTTGTTCACACACAAAATCTAGAGACGTTGTAGTATTTGAGGCTTGCCTGGAGGTTTGAGGAACAGTATCCATCCTCGAGCCGGTTTGTAGGTACATTTATAAAATCCGGAGAGTTTGTAGAATTTGAGGATCGATTAGACGTTTGAGAAACAGTTTCCATCTTTTTGCTGGTTTGTACATTTACAAAATCTAGAGACGTTGTAGTATTTGAGGCTTGCCTGGAGGTTTGAGGAACAGTATCCATCTTCGTGCTGGTTTGTACATTTATAAAATCTGAAGTATTTGTAGAATTTGAGACCGGTCTGGTTGTTTGAAGAGCAGTTCCTGGCGCTACGTTAATTTTTTCATTGCATTCCTTCAATTTCCCAGTGCTTTCATTCCGCGAAGTGGACTCTGTTGCTATTTTGGTTTTTTTTCCACCAACTTGGACTACAGAATCTGAAGCTCGCTTAGAAGATTGGGATGTAGATTGCAGAGCCAACTTTTTTCCATTACTTATTTGCCACAATTGTGTAATATTTTTTTGTAATAACCGTAATCGTGACTTTAATTCTTCATTCTCGTGTTGAAGTTCAGAGTATTTCTTTTTCAATGTAGCATTCTGTTCTTTTAAACAGTTTATAACCCTTTTTGCGGTATTTAGCTCCACTGTGACTTTCTCTGCCATCTCTTTTCTTGCGCGCCCGTTGTAACACTTTTAGATTTTCAATTGAAATGATTAATATTGTGAAACGATACGACTACATTAGAGCGCGCTACGGACGATACTGGCGTAATCAATAAAACTGCGGGATTTTTCTTCACCAAGGCTGTACGTGCACATGACCTTGATATAAATATTGATAACGAGAGGATGCATCCTCGAGTTAACAATGGGTACTTTATATTAATGTTACATTTAATTTACCATATGTTTGCGGAAATTATATTAAGTTAAATGTTTGTTTTCCATTCTCGTACTCGGGTAAACAGTGTACTATCCGAAGACCTGATCAACGTGAACGACGAGGTCGTCAAACAGCTAATCAGCATCAAACTTAATAAATATACTGTATTCAACGTCTCTCAGGACTAGGTCGATTTGTGGACAATCCTACACAAATCGACGTAGTCCCAAGCTAAGCAATGCTTGTATAGTGCGACTACGCTAAGTTTGCAGAGGTCGAAAAAAGGTTTTATTTAAAAAAATGCACATGGCAACATCACAAGCAAAAGGATTATTTTACTCTTGATACTTGGCAAATATCTTTCCGTTTAATATGTATATACGAGGGGTGATTGGAAAGTTCACGGCCTAAGTATGAAATCAAATCCAAAGATTTTAATTAATATTTTTATTTCTCTACGTAGTCCCCGTCGAGCTCTTTGCACTTGTTCCATCTGGATTTCAAAACCATTATACCACTTTTGAAGAAACTTTCCTTCAGGCCTTCAAAATAGATGTCCACTTCAGCTTGGACCTCGTCGTTGGTAAAAAAATTCTTACCGCCCATGTGTTTTTTTAAGTTTGGAAATAGATGGAAGTCCGATGGTGCCTAATCAGGCGAATAAGGTGGGTGGGGCAATAATTCAAACTCACAGTTGTGAATTTCTGCCATCGATTTTATTGACGTGTGCACATGTGCATTGTCCTGGTGAAAGAGAAATTTTTTTTGTCAACAATCCAGGTCTTTTTACTTTCAGATCTTCTCGTAATCGGCGTAAAAGGTCGCAATAGTAGTCCCAGTTTATAGTGGTACCTTACTGGAGATAGTCAACCATTATTACTCCCTTTGCGTCCCAGAAGACTGAGAAGACTGATGCCATGACTTTATTCGCCGACAAAATGGCCTTTGCCTTTTTGGGAGGCGGAGATCCAGCACGAACCCACTGCTTTGATTGCTGTTTAGTCTCGGGCGTGTAGTGATGGACCCATGTCTCATCCATAGTAACATATCTGTCCAAAAAGTCTTGAGGGTCAGCTTCAAACAAGTCGAGACAGTCGCGTGAAATTGTTAGACGAGTGATTTTTTGTTCCACTGAAAGGAGCTTCGGAACCCATCTCGCCCACACCTTCGAAAAACCTAATTCGTTGACTATAATGTTTTGGGTTCTTTCATAGGAGATGCCTACGATGTCAGCTATTTCTCTTACTTTTAATCGTCGGTCATGCATTATCATCTCGCATATAATTGCCACATTATGTGGATTGGTCGCAGTGGTTGGTCTCCCGGGGCGAGGGTTATCTTTGATATTGACTCGTCCCCGCTTGAATTCAGCTGCCCACTTTTTTACTGTCGTATATGATGGAGAGGATTGCCCCAATCTACACTGCATATCGTCAAAAATTTGTTTTGGAGTCAATCCTTTTTTATGAAGATATTTAATTTCAGCACGTTGCTCCAAATTGTCCATAATGAAAAATCTGTTGACTCTTATTTTTA
Source organism: Eudemis profundana (assembly GCA_947034925.1). NCBI lineage: Eukaryota > Metazoa > Arthropoda > Insecta > Lepidoptera > Tortricidae > Eudemis > Eudemis profundana. The sequence goes on from OX344808.1 coordinate 4,365,654, forward strand.
AATCAGACGTATAATTTATTTTTACAATGTCTTACAATTGAAATTTCGCGGGATGAGAACTGAATAATGACAGTTCAAAATGGCAGTAGAAAAAAATTTAAAAGTTTTTTTTTTAATGGTCAGGCCGCGAACTTTTCAATCAGCCCTCGTAATGTGTCTACATACCTACCAACTGAAATAAATATTGTTAGAGCGAGAAGGTAGGATTCGGTGCACTTTTGTGACTCGAACGTGGGTTTTGTTAGACAGTGCGACTTCTGTACGAAGTACTATTACTTTTTCTGTGGTTATGCTCTGATTATAAGGTAGTTTTTGGCTTGCGTTCGTGTGTCAGCATTTGGTCTTAAGAGTTCATACGGACTATGCATTTATCTTTTACTTTTTAGACTTTTTTAGTCGAGTTTGTTTTAAGCAGTTAAAAATTACGGGAGATTCCACTGAACGAACAAGCCGCTGCGTTTCTCAATACAGTGCGTCAACGAGAAGTATCATTCCTAATTGCATGGAATTCATATTTGCATTTAAATTGCATCGGGCCCTTCGAGCCAACGGTGCCAAGTGCCGATTTAATTCACTTGTCTGGAGAACAATAGGTTTTGTCAACAGTTGGTGATTATCATGCCTTGAGTGGATGTTAAGATAGTAAGTTCTTTAGATATCCAATCAATACTTCTCCAATCTAGTATTCTACTCCATGTTGTAATTATTATACCAGTATATCTTTATTTTCTCAGCTTAGGTTTTTTACAATATATATATAAAAAGTAAAATACAAAATGAAATTACAAAATATAAACACATTATAAAAAACCTAACCTAGGGTGCCGCCGGCAGCGGGGCGGGGCCCAGGCTACCGGTGGTTAGGGCCGCAGAGAGAGGAACCTCCTGACGATGCGCGCCGTGTCCAGAAGAACCGCTTTCTGTATCTGACCCCTGATCCAGCCATCTAGCGAGAGTCTCTTGAGATGGTGATCGAGACTTATTATTATTTTTATATTTATAATTATTTATAATCGTAATAACTAATAACCACATTTTTTACTTAAAAATCCCCGACAGCGGTCCAAAAAATATCGCGCATTAAGGTGCATAAATCCGCCATTTTGTTGTACCCAGTGACACTCGCGCCATCAACACGAATCTAATGATGTATTCAAAATCGGGTGTGTCGTTAAGTAGATAAAAGAGGACGTAGGAATGGACATATATACATACATACCAGTGGCGTGGCGTCCATTAGAACTCGACTCCCACCGGCTTGCCTAATATTAGGCAGTTCTGCACTTAAATCTATTTGCTCTTAAATAAATTGAAGCCAAAGCGACTCCGGCGTGCCCAAGGATATCTTAAACGGCACGTCACTGATACATACATACTTACATGTCAACATACACAACACACACACACACAACACATTACCACAACACAATACACACCACATTTACAATAAATTACCAGGTTCTTTAAAAACAATAAGGGCTATTAATGTTTTTAAAATCAAACTTAAAGCGCTGGAGAAGTGCTACTATTCTACAACTGATTTTCTTTTAGATGATACATTCACATTATTATAAATAGTCATAACAACTATGTAGTTCACATAGTGTTGACATTGTAAAGTAGAACGGTAAATAATTATACATGATTTAATTTTTTTTTGTAAATGTGCAGACTGGACTTTCTTATTAATTACAATTCACTTTAGATTAAGACCCTCATCCCGTCATTACCCGAAGCGCCAAAAGAAAAGGAAAAAAATACGATAAAAGAATGTAAGAAAGACATGTAAAAGAGCCCTTGAGGGCCTACTTACAGAAATAAATTATTTTATTTTATTATTTTTCATAATATTATTATTAATGAAATATTCACATACAATATTAGTTGTTCCTTGAAAAAATAAATAACATAACCCTCCTATTGGGCTTTGCCGCAGTCGGGTAAAAACTTCTGAAAATGTTTGGATGTTTGTTATAAAATAACGCCGTGAATGGATTGAGATGAAATTTGGCATGTAAGTACAACAAATCCTGGATTGAAACATAGGATACTTAGTATCCCGGTAAAGAGTTCCCATGGGATAGTAACTGGCATAACACAGGTGAAGCCGCGGGTAAATGCTAGTTAAAAAAAAGTACGGGCCCCATACAAGAAATAGGTTTTTATTATTTACTAACAATAAATTATAAAAACAATGGAGAACATGCATGACCTTTTTATCGCATTTCTTAAAAAAATATAAAAAAGATGACAAAGTGAAAATAAAATTTAAATCGACCGAGAAATACGGAAGATCAGTGAAGAGAGAAGTCAGCGATTAGACGGAGAGATCCGATATGGACCATGACGGCATAGTACACGTCCGCCATATAAACTCCATACTATATTCTGTTTTGCTAGAAAAGGATAGAGATTAATCTTTGAGCGCTAATATCTTGGTTATTTTTATAGATATTCGAAAAAACCTACTGTTTCTTATTATGAATGAGCTTTTATTGAAGTAAACAAAATAATTAAAAAACAATAAAAAATATCATACATATTCCCTATTACACAAGTAATAATATTAAATTATAATTATTAATATTTAATTAAATATTGTACGGTGGTTCGAAACCCTTCGTGTGCGAATCGAACTCGCACTTGGCTGGTTTATTTGTCTTTATCCTTTTCTCGTTATTACAGCAGCGATCGTCTTGAGAGTAAATATTATCATCACCATCGTTATTATTACGGAAGAACATCACTATTACAGAGCAGATTTACGTAATTACCATTAAATGAATAAATATCTAGTCCACCTTGTAACGAAGTAAATTATTACCAGCAAAAAACTGTCTCTTTAAAAGTACTGAACTTTGAATAAAAATGTGAACCAAGAGATTTTCACTGAGACAAAAAATCTTCACGAATAGTTTGACTTTATGAGACCATCAAAAGTTAATCTTAGGTGCAAGCGCTGTAAAACTCATTAAAAACTAATTATTAGACTGCCTTCAATAGTAGTCAAGTCTAAAGTTAGTCTTTGGCTTCACCGCCTGCGGTGTAAGAAACGAGATACACAAAAACTACAGTCTAAGAACCCCAGGGAGGCTAGCATAACTGTAGCCTTATGATGCTAGGCTTTGGTGATTGATTATAGTACATTACACAACTAGGGTGTTAAAACAAAGAAAGGCAGAGATCGCAGACATTTGCGGCCCGAGTTGCAAGCGATCGATTTAAATATGCGATCGAGGGCGTTGTGTACATCATTTTATGTCTACACTTGGCCAGAAAACGGCTTTTTCCGTGCGGTAAAAGCCACTTTATGGGCAGGTGTGCCATAAATAAATGATAAAGCATCCATCACGTTCTGACAAGTATGTAAGTGTGAGAGTGTTCGATGTTTTATCATTTATTTATTGACCAATAAAGCGTATTAGCGTAGCATCATAAAGTGCGAACCAAAAGTATCGATATTTGTGATAGTGTCGTCGTTATTTTTTCTATGAGACCTAATACAAGAAACAGAATCAAAATGACGGTTTTTGACGGTTAGTAACGACAGCGAAGAACTAAAACAATCGCAGGTCACTGCTTTATTTTTTTTTATTTTCTATAGATATAGACAGATCTACGCCTGTGACATAGAATTAGAAACAGTATGATTTTATATGGTTCAACCCAGCCTATTCCACTAAACATAAAGTTATACATTACTTAATATTTATGTTAATAATTATATCTCCATTTCCCATCTTATTAACGGATCAAAAGAAACTAGTGCGGAGCACGGAGCCTCCAGTAGACAATCACGTATGTTCATACACAGCAACCTCTACCGTATATACACAGGAATATAGCCTTTATTACAAGGTGGGAGAAGTTACGTAAGGTGCAGGAGCAAGTTTGTTTCCACGTCGTCGTAATTTAATGACGTCGTGGACGGCACGCTTTGATCTCTTTTCGGATGTTGAGTCCAAGTTATAAGAGTTTTACGAACAAATATAAAATAAAAGTACAAATGTAGTGAAAAATGTTTTCCCCTCGGAAAAACTCGGACCTCAATCGGAATACGACTGGACCCGAAGTTTAGTGTTATCCATTAATACTTATTTATGTCCAATAATAATATACTCGTTTTACACTCAAAAAGTGTTATTGTAACGAGGTTTGATGACAATCAACTCTTGCCTGGCCGCTTAGAATCGAATGATTCATATTCAATTTGAATGTAAGAATGTATGTCGTTCATTTGAATGGAACGACATGTCACTCCAGTCTAGACCACCACGATAGAAAGATAAATGTCATTTGTATAAAGATTTGTTGAAAACTAGTATTGTGATTAAGATAACTGTGATAGTCAAATAAATATAATAAAAAATGTCCTAGACCGCAGGTGTTCATGGCCGGAACCGTAGGTACGGCCGCATTGATCCTACAATATTTTAAGCCTTCTCCAGGTCAGGAAGATGAATTTTCTCACCACGTAGAAGATAAAAAAAGTTCATTACGGCCTAATGTTACAATTATTAGAAAATTACTATCAGATAGATGCAAAAACCCAAATATTTTGATGTGATTGGCGGATTTTAACCCCAGCAGTTGAATAGACTTTCTGCAAGCAGGCTGCCAGCTAGTGGATTTATGATTTTAAACACTTTCATCTGGAGCTGGAGCTAGTAGCGCAGGATCGTGCCAAGTGGAAATCCCATCTGAGAGCCCTATGTCCCTGACGAGGGACAAAAGGACAGCAGCATCACCATCATCATTACCACAGACCCTTATCACAATGCGGAAAAAGCTAGAGTTGAATCCAACTGCAACAACTGCCAACCGGTAACAGTAGTGCTTTAAACCTATCGCGCAAAATAGGCGCATATCATATCAGACGTTGCGGAAAACTAGCCCGCGTAAACCTATATCCATAACCTCGATAATCTTGAAACTTGCACCAAACCTCCGTCGGCGAAACTCAACCGCAGCCAATAGTTACGGGCTATGTATAAAGGAGCATCGCGTCGGCATAGTTCGGTAACTTTCGGGAACTTTCGCCAAACTTTGTCGAGCGGAGGTTTTTTGAAAACTCACATTAATGAGTTGGGAGCTCGCTCGTCTGGTGGCACTTTCGATTACGGAATCTAAGTGATCATTCAAGCTTTATTATTTTGTGATGCTAAAATTATATTACGACCATAATAACCCCGTAATATAACTCAGGGCGTTTAAGAAAATAACGCAAGTGGCACCACGTTGCAATCCTTGCTAACGTTGCGCGACTCTGAGCCACCTTATTAGTTTGTAAAGGTAGCGGGAAGCCGGTGAATGCGCTCTGCTCAGAATGGGGAAGGCCTATGTCCAGCAGTCGACGTCCGTGGCTGATAGATAGAATACATGACGTTTTGGTGACCAGAGAATGATGTTATAGAGAGAAAACCCCCTCAATAAAAAACAACCCAACTGAACATTTTTGTCATTGTCACGAGTTCTAAGCCACTGAGGCCGTATGTTCCTATGTTTGTCAGAAAAGTGTCAAAATAAGGGCAAATATCCTGATGTCCGGTTCCATTTAACGGTTTCAAGATGCTTAGGACGTCTGTGCACTATCTACCATGAGACAACACGTCGTATAGAGTAAACATCAGCTGAAGAAATGTTGGATCGTATTAGCACATTAGTGCATGATAGCCTTTAGGAGCATTCGCTAAGATTACAAATTATTTTAGCGAGTGAAAGCATCTTCCCAACATTTGAGTACAAATATTACCATCATAGATATCTTCACAGTTTGGTAACATAACACTTATGCCTTTATTGTTAAAGTGTATGTAATCGAATGAAGAACCAACATTAAGTAAAGAGAAGAATGCGATATATCACGAAGACGCTAGTTTTGTTTTTGGCTGTGGAAACGGAAATACTAACGGAACGTTTATCTTGGGCCTTGTTGTGCCCTCAGACCAAATCACCTATTTTAATCTACTGCTGGAATGACCACAGAGTAGAAGACAGACTCTGTGGTCACTTAGTGTAATCTTATAAGCATCGTGAACTGGCTCAAAATCGCTTAGCGTGCTATGGAGAGAGCTATGCTCGGAGTATCTGCGTGATCGAATTAGAAATGAGTCAATCCGTAAAATAACTATGGTAACAAGCAACTATGGTGATAAAGCTGCCAGAATCTGCAAGAAGAAGAAGCTGCAAGTTCAAGTAGATGGGCTGGGCATATAGCTCGAAACGATGGCCGATGGGGCGCAAAGGCTATCGAATAGTGACCACGAATCGGAAGACGCAGCGTAGTGTAGACCCCCATGAAATGGTCTAACGATATGGTTAAAGTCGCCGGAAGGCGATGGAGTTAAAATTGTGCAACCGTTTATTGTGGAGTTTTGGGGGTTCTATATTTAGCAGTGAACATCTCCAGGTAGAAATGATGGAATTACCTCTTATTGTACGTCATGAAGAGCGATTCGCAGCGGATGTCACCTACTTAGCTATTGCCAACCGCCTTACGTAGATCATCATTGCCCAAAGTCTTAGCTTTATTTATATCTGTCTTATACATGCCTTGTCTCAAAATCGCAAGCACTCGACCGCCCTAACTTCAGAGTGTATTAAGGCTTGCGACAAATCGTTTACGACCAGCGACTGTCGGGGCTCGCCTGTCATATTCCTCCGCTCGGAATAGACTTGCGCGGACGACACTGCACTTAAGCGAAAATAGCTGAAACACTTCGGGGTAAAAAGTTTTAGTGGAATTTAATTTTTCAAACTTTAATGTACATAGTTTATTTTTGTGCCCTGATAATATCGAAAGATACGGTCGAACATACATTACACGAAATATACCTAGCTAAATTTAATTCGATTCGATTTTTGTTAACCGCACTCGCAGGTGGCCAAGATACAGGCTCAGCCTAGTTTGGTCACTGACGGACAGTTAAACAACATGAAAAACTGTATTCAGTTAAATAAATTATTTTGTATTTGAAATGATAACGCCTAACAAAAGTGGCCTTGATATTTTCCCCGTAATGCCCACTTATAAAATCAATACGTCATCTGTATCAAGTGGTGTTGATAACCAACTTAATGTTTACTATGTTTGAGTAAGTACATACATTGTAATTATTTTAGGTTATTATTATTTTTTACGGTAAGTACATTATTTTTTATGAAAAATATTCATATAAAGTTTGAGTACCTACTTGACATTTTCGGATAGGTTGCATATAATTTACAGGACAAAAATCTATGATTAGGTGCAAACTAGGGTTTCTGCTCGAACTCGAGAAAACTCAAGAAATTCGTCGACATTCGATACGAGAAAAAAATTATCGGAACTAGAGAATTCTTGAGTCTCAAGTCAGTAGAATATTTAATTATTATTTCGCGTATTTTTCTTTGATAAATGTTTTTGTTGGTTTATTTTAGTGTTCAGTTATTGTAATTGCTGGCTTTTGGGGATTGATTGGTGTTTTTGCTAAGTTATGAGTAAAGATTTAAAATCTGTTTCTTTCCATAACTAAATAAAAGGTACTAAATACAACATTATAACGATTACATAATGTTATACCTTAGGTATATTTTTAATTAACGATTACATTGCATGATATTTTTATTGCACTAAAAATAACACAAATCGAAAAATTGTTACCAGTTCGCTACAAGCAAAAATCATGATATCCTATCCGTAGATACTTACGTTAAACTCTGTGAACAGCTTTGTATGAAAATGCCAAAATTACGAAATGATTGTTTTTTTCTCTAATAATAACATTCGCAATGCGATTGAATTTAACATTTGTTTTTCTCACAAAATATCTTATTATCTGGCACTCACATTGTTTATTTATTACAAAACGACCATAGATATATTTCTATTGCACAAAATTAACTTTTTCTTTACTTAGGGCATTTTAAAACAGAGAGATTATGAACTAGAAGTATTTCTTTGAGGTCGTATCAATCTAAATTTCAGTTTTATCGGTACATGGACATTTTTAAGAATCAGGCGTTTTGGATTAAGTCATTATAAAATTACGTCACAGGGAACAACCTTCCTTTTTAGGATGAGAAAGTTCGAAATTTAGGAATTAATGAGTAAGACTATAATACAAAGATTATGCAGTTACGTTGTAACAGTAAAATAATGCTTTTTTCTACTCCTGTACTGTTATCTGTCTTTTACTTGGTCACGAACACTAATATAAGAACATACATAATATGAGTTCAGAGAAGTCTATACTCTATTCCCCATAACAGCACTAGTGTCGTTATAGTCACTTTACGTTATTGCTAGCATCCACAGACTTCTAAATCTAGGTTAAACTTAGGTCAAGGATTAAGCGCTCAATTCTAACTTCACGATAAAAATTCACAACTACCAACTTAACAAACAATTAAATTCCTACGATTCATAAGAAAAACAAAACTTTCCGAATTAAATTAATTGATGCCAACATAAAAAAAAGTATTTTAACTATCGTCACATCGTGTCACCAGCCATATCAAAAAAAAGTTTACCATAGACACAACTGTCATGCCGGCTGTACACACTCGGAGAAACCGGACGAGACACGCGTGACGTCCATGTATTTTATATTTTAACCTAGTCGTAGAAAAAGTATTGTATGCAACGTTGTATAATTAAGTCAAAAAACGCTCATTGCGTCTCTATTTGCGATACTCGCCGCATTCGCGGCTCGTATCGCAACTCACGCAATTCGCATTTTTTGAACCTTCTTATACAACTGTTGCATAAAATACTATATTGTATTATTTGAACAAACCTAGCTCTATTTATAAAAAGACTCAAGACCCTCTCGGGTCTCGGGTAAACTCGAGAAATTGGCTCCGAGAATTCTCGAAACTTGAGAAAAAATAGGGTTGAGAAATCAGAAACCCTAGTGCAAACTAACCGACGTGAGAAATTTATTTGACGCTGTAGTTTTTTCTTCAGCACTAAGTACTAGTTCCATCCCGTTAGCACGTAGTCCATGGAGCCGATTATGAGCGTCAGTTACGCTTCCATACTTATTATATTTCCATGCGCAATAAATAAGAGTTTTGAAGTGAATTGAATTGAATATAAGCAGACTTAGATGTTTCAAACTCTCATCCATTTAGGTTTTTTCGGTTTTGGCGAGTAAACGCCGTGTTTACGATACAAGTTGACGAGTCCCGACGAGTCGACGGCGACGTGACGGGAATGCGGCCTCGTTAGTGCCGTCATTCTAATTGCGGAGCGTTTAGGGAACCGGGTCAAAAGTGAGCTTGTCCTTTTAATAAGAATGTATAAGACAACTTAGGTGGGTCGAGTCGTTTATTTTTTTCATGTAAACGAAAAGAGGGCTAAATAATCGACTTTATAACTTTTAGTTTCACAACCTGATACATTTTGTCATGCGAAGCAAACGACCGTTAATGGTCAGCGCCATCTAGTACCATCATTGGAAACAAAAACTTAAATTACTAAATATATATATTTTAGGCCTTTTTGATACTTGCTCATGTGGTTTTGCGTAGACAAATTGTATTAAACTATAAAAATTAACACGTTTCAACCAAATTTGATGTTTTGTAGTTTTCAGAAAAACTCTTCAAAAACGCCATAACCTTGGCAGGCTGAAACTTGATCGTTAAATCCCGAGCAGCGGACAATTTTTTCCGTTTCGGCAAATAAACACCGTGTTTACGATACGAGTTGACGAGTCCCGACGAGTCGACGGCGACGTGACGGGAATGCGGCCTCGTTAGTGCCGTCATTCTAATTGCGGAGCGTTTAGGAAACCGGGTCGTAGGTACGCTTGTCCTATTTAATACGAAGGTACAGTCAAGTGTAAAAACGGGTCCATACAAAATGCTCCAACATATGTCCGAATTTTGGGACCCCTTTTATCCCTTTTATATATTAATGATCTCCCGCAACACATTAGATACCCAATGGTTATTTATGCCATACCTGGCCATAAAGTGACTTTCTCCGCACGCTGCGCGTACGGAAAAAGCCGCTTTCTGGCCAAGTGTAGACATAAAATGATGTACACAACACGGGAGGTAATAAAGAAAGCCCTCGATCGCATACTTACGTCCCTCGCTTGCAGCTCGGGCCGCAAACTCCTGCGATCTCGGCCTTTCTTTGTATTACCACCCTAGTTGTGTAATGTACTATTTTGTAGATGACAGCATACAGTCGTTTTAGAATGTAAAGACATTAACAACTATAGTAAGTAATTAATGACACGGTACGCGATATAATTTAATGGCTCGAATGCAATATATATTTGTTTTATTTAAGTTAATAAGTAAACTATTAACTCAAATAAAGCAAATATTATTCACTTCTATCAAACAAAAATAAATTGTCCAATTAATTGCATGTACGAGAGAATTAAGATAGAAGCTATCAATTTTTCAAGGTTTCTAGGAGTTCAAATAGACGAGAACCTATCGTGTGCCTGTTTTTATTAAAGTGAACCCGACATTATTCAAAAAGTGTCTGAGATGGTCCCTAGAAGTACCAGGTATAGACAGAATTTTTGCACTGAAATCGTAAAGACGGCACTGATGCGCAAAAACATATCCCATCTAGGTGATCTAGATAGTATGAATTATAATAAGTTAGTTTAAAAGAAAACCTACTAGTTTAAAAGAATTGCCCACATGTGAATTAAAAAAAAGTTATCGTTATTATTAATTTGTAAGTATTTTTATTCAAATTCAGATTTCATGACATATTTTATGGATTACTATTTGACATTTTGTATTTATTTAATTTTATGTTTATTTCTCTGTTTGTAAAACCCGTGTAACTAAAACCTGACATTGTAACTTATCTAATTCCATAAGTTGTCTAATGTTTCTAAGTTATAATTTTATGTATTTCTTATCCGCTATGCAGTCATGATTTTGTACGCCAACCGGCAAAACATAGTGCCGCTACATTTATATTTTGTACTTCACGACTGTATATCACTATTGCCTATTGTTTACCACCGTTTTTGTATAAGTTTGCATTGTAATTTATCTTTTGGCGTACAATAAAGTATGATTGTATTGTATTGTATACACGGAACCCTCGGTGGGCGAGTTCAACTCGCACTTGTCCGGTTTTTACCCGACTGCGGCGAAGCCCAAAGGAGGGCTATGTGTTTGACCTGTATGTATGTATGTATGTCCGTTCCTGTGTCCGCTCGTAACTACTCAACGGCACATCCGATTTTGATAAATGATACATCATTAGATTCGTCTTGATGGTGCGAGTGTCACTGGGTATGAAGTTCGTTAAAATACACAAAATGGCGGATTTTATGCAGTTTCAAAGTGCACCGCGGTCGGGTTTTTTTTTAGTAAAAATGTGGTTATTTCCAATGTGTTACTTGTTCCAGCAGCGTCTTTCTTGTCAACAACAACAACCGCAACCACCCCACCGCCGGTTTATCCGAATAGCCCCAAATTCCTCTTCACGGAAGAAATCTAATCCACATTGAGAAACATTACGATTACTGCTATTTATTGTTGAATAGTCTTTTTTATTTAACGGATAACCTTGTTGAAGTGGCAATAGGCAGCGCATATAGCACGTAGAACAGATGGCCGTTGGGACCGAAAGGTTCTCGAATGGAGACCACGAATCGCCAAGCGCAGCGTCGGACGTCCACCAACAAGATGGACAGATGATCTGGTTAAGGCTGCTGGCTTACGGTGGATGCAGGTTGCTTCCAACCGAACTAATTGAAAATCTATGTGTATCGACCAACAGTGGACGTCCTATGGCTGAAATGATGATGATGAGTCTTTTTTATTGAGATTCGCCTTGGACCACCAAGTCATATATATAACCCCTTAAGAACACGGGTTTATGCTAAGTGTCGGAAACAGCTATGTAAATATATTTCACACGTCAATCAGTTAGGATAAGTCAATCACGTAGGATAGAAATCATATTGGAATTCAATTAGAATATCTTATTATTGTTTACTATTCAATCATTCTTACTGTTTAATCATTTTATATAACGTGTGTTTTACTCTAATTTTAAGATTTATCAATGTCCATCGTTTATAAGAATTTAATTAATTATTGCTATAATCTTTATTTCTGTGTAAGGTGAAATTATATGTGTTTTTAATAAAATAAACAACTATCCCCACTCTCGCACTAAAAAGAATAGCTGATTCTCAGAACTAACTCGGCTCGTTTCTCAGAACAAGAATCGAGCTTAGCGGGAGTTTCTTAGAATAATCTCCCACCTTCAAAAATAATCTTATAAAATGGCGGTTCTCGGCCATTTCAACTCACTCTATTTTACTCTCTTCAGTCTTTTACATTTATCATCAAGTGATAATCAGCTCTTCAATAGTGCCTAAGTGAGGTAGGCGCTCACTATGGAAAATTAAGTCTTTTCATTTATAATACAGTCCACTAAACATCGAAGACCCTTAGACCTCACAATGGTCCTTCAGAAGCCGCATCAAAGAAGAATGGACACACCACAGCAGCAATAAGAAGATAAAGAAGCACAAAGACACAATTCTTCAAAAATCGTCGTCAGCAAAATTATCGCCGAATTGTCCCGTGAGATCTTAAATCCGGGACACGCCGTACTCATCGAAAGAAGATCGCCGAGAAAAGGCCCGTGACTGCATTTCCGGGCCCTCCGTGTTCATCGAATGAGAAATTTTGTCGGTCCGTGACTGCTATTCCGGACCCGCCGTGACGTCGAAAAAAGTGAAGAAAGTGATCCGTGACCGCTATTCCGGATCCGCCGTGTGAAGACAGAAAACCGAAGAAGGGCCGGTCCGTGACCACTTTTCCGGACCCCCCTGCAGCACAATTAAGAAGAACAGCAAGGTGGCGCAGTGAAAAAAGACAGCAAGGTGGCGCAGTGAAAAAACAAGGTGACGCAGTGAAAAAAGAAGACTGCAAGAGTCGCTGAGAAAAAAGAAATACCACCGTGCAAGAGGGTCTTCGCGCTCCAAACTGTTCGTGCCTTCGGGATTAGTGTCTTCGTGTCTTCGTCTTCGTCTTCAGTTGTCTGTGTGTGCCTCAAAAAGGAACTCTAACCAGGGAACAGTGCAAACCCAGTACCTAGCCTGAGTTCCGGGAACCTAGAAGTTTCGACTTCGGTTCTTTTTTGGTCTGACATGGTTCAGTTCCGCCAGCTTTAGCTGATGAGCGGCCAATCTTGCACCTTGCGGTGTTAAATGCAAGAGCGGTTTAGCGAAACTTCAAGAAAGAAGAAAGAAGAAACCGTAGGGACGTTAGGTACCCGAACGTTACAGCGACGTCAATTCCGTAACGTTCGCGTTAGGGCCCGATAGTGTTAGGGACCCCCCACCCCCTCGGTGTACTATGAATAAGGAACAACGCGTTACAAGATCGCGTTCCCGTTCCCAAACAACTCCGTCGTCCGGTCAAACGACAACGACGAGTACCAGTACGTGGAGTAAAGGCACCAGTAGCGCAAACGAAAGTAGCAGTATGCCGAAAGATAACGCTCCCCGTAAGGCTTCGGAAGCCGAGGCGCCCCCCGCGCACTCTGACCCGCCTATCCCCACTCCCGGCGCCGCGCCGCCGGGCCACGCCCCTTTGACCCGCGCGCCGCTCATGGATGATGAACAATCGGTTCACTCTATGGAGAACGAGCAACGTAGTAATCCGCGGACTTTGGTAGGCGTACAAGATGATAGGGCTAGTCAGTTATCAGTCTTAATGGCTGAATTAGAGGTTAGGAACGCCGAATTGCAGCAGGCACAGCTCGCGTCCGCCGCGGCTAGGAGTAGGCTCGAGATAGCTAGGATAGAAGCGTCTCAGGTATCCAGCATGGCGGCGCCGGGTCACGATGCCAGAGATGCTCGCGTATTAGGCTGGGTTGCTCAACAGCAACGCCAGGTAGCCGCGATAGGTGTACACACGCAAGAACCTCCGTACACGCCGCCGCGTAACGAACCCGAACGACCTAGCGAATTTATGAATAGGGACTTAGAATTACTCTCGCATAGGGTCGTAGACGCGGTAACTAGGAACAGGAATGCACCCATGGCCTCGAGGCAAAGTTACGACCTTCCTCATTTCGAAGGATCGCCTCAGGAATGGATCGCATTTAGGGCCGAGTACGAGGATAGTGCACCTATGCATTCGGACGTGTCCAACATCAGCCGTTTACGTCGCGCGCTTCGCGGCGAAGCGAAAATCGCAGTTAAGTCCATAATGTACACTGCGATATCTCCGGCTGAAATTATAGGCGCGTTAGAACGACATTTCGGAGACCCAGAGGAAATAATATTGAACGAAATTCATAACGTAAAGCGTATGCCCAGATTAGCTGAAGATAACAGCAATATAATTTCCTTTGCCGGTCAAGTTGCCAACATCGTGGCAACTATTAAGTCGTTAAAACAAAACGAGTTTCTATACGCGCCCGAACTCGTCAATAAAATCGTGGATAAAATGAATCTGATTGTTCGATACGAGTGGAATAAATATCGCGTAATTAATAAAGGGACACCGGGTCTAGTGGCTATGGCACAGTTTTTAAACGAGATTAGTAGCGCAACGCGAAAATCTCAAATTCGCAAGACGCGAGCCAACGTGCACACCGCGCAGGCGCACTATGACCCCGCGCCCCTCCCCCTGCCGCGCATGCGCAAAGGTCGCCGCGCGCCGCAGTATGACGAATATTATAGTGACTCAGAACAATCAAATTCAGATTATGACGAGCCTAGGCCGTTGATGGTAGCTCAAGTAAATCGGAATAGGTATACAGAAAAACGCGAACCGATAGATGAAAGAAACTCCGCGCCACCCGCGAAAATAACGCTCCCAAGGGCGTCGCAGCCGACCCAAGCAACTTCCACCTATACAGATAAATGTGTTATATGCAGAGGTGAACACAAATTAAGTGAGTGTTCGGACTTCAATAAGATGCCTATAGCAAATAGGTGGGAGGTTGTTAGAAACGGCAAGTTTTGTTTTAGATGTTTATATCCGAATCATAGGCAAGGTAGTAAATGTCGGTACGTAGCCTGCGGCATTTCTGGCTGTGAGGCAGGGCATCACATTTTATTGCACGGTATAAGCACACAAGCGACGCCGGAGCCGGCTCCGGAGCCTCAAAAGAGGCCTTTTTTCGTAAGTCACATTAGACTGGCGAAGCCCGAGCCTAATAGGGACGCGCAAGAGAGTGGGTCTTTTTTCGTCGGCCGCGTTCAATCGACACCCGCGGAAACGGGAATAGCCGCATTATTAAAAGAAAATTACGAAATTGAATGCGCAAGTGTCGAAAATATACCTAAAATTGATCCGAATCTGCGCGCGATAAATAATTCAGATACGTCACGTGAAAATAAAAATGAGGCCGGCCTCTTACGACCATGTAACAAGAAAGAGTTACACGACAGCAAAGTCGTATCCGGCCCCGTATCTATTGAAACCGAGTGCGATGAAAATAGCCTGCGTTTTTATCATGGGGGAGGAGATCAGGTAAAGCGACCGGCTGAGTACACAGGGGAACAATTAAGTTCCGAGTCGGCTCGCTCTCCCGCCACGATATGGCATAAAGAAAATAAAAACACAGACTATCATCGCGATCGGTGTCCAACGGCGAAAAAGATGGACACAGGCGCAGAACGTCCGCTCCATCAATCAGCCTTAAGCTCGCCTACGGACACAGGCGCAGAACGTCCGCTCCATCAATCAGCCTTAAGCTCGCCTACGGACACAGGCGCAGAACGTCCGCTCCATCAATCAGCCTTAAGCTCGCCTACGGACACAGGCGCAGAACGCCCGAAAAAATTAAAGTTAGTCACGAATAAATCGGACCAACTCCCGTACCTACCCGATATAGGTACATTTCCTAAACACCCACGTTTAGCTAGGGCCACTGCTACCGTAGTTTGCGCCAACAAGGTACCCAAAGCCACAATACTCGAAAGAAATACAGACACAGGCATGTATTTCGGAAAAAAAATCGAGTTACAGGAAACTGGACGTACGACTTCAAAAAAGCCTAGAATACGCAAAGTCACCGTCAAGTTAAAGGCAGCTTAAAGTACCACGAAGTAGTACTCCATTCACTACTTCTATTCTAGACATAGTCGTTTCCTTAACTATAATGGTGTAGTCACACCGAGGGGGACACTGTCGGAAACAGCTATGTAAATATATTTCACACGTCAATCAGTTAGGATAAGTCAATCACGTAGGATAGAAATCATATTGGAATTCAATTAGAATATCTTATTATTGTTTACTATTCAATCATTCTTACTGTTTAATCATTTTATATAACGTGTGTTTTACTCTAATTTTAAGATTTATCAATGTCCATCGTTTATAAGAATTTAATTAATTATTGCTATAATCTTTATTTCTGTGTAAGGTGAAATTATATGTGTTTTTAATAAAATAAACAACTATCCCCACTCTCGCACTAAAAAGAATAGCTGATTCTCAGAACTAACTCGGCTCGTTTCTCAGAACAAGAATCGAGCTTAGCGGGAGTTTCTTAGAGTAATCTCCCACCTTCAAAAATAATCTTATAAAATGGCGGTTCTCGGCCATTTCAACTCACTCTATTTTACTCTCTTCAGTCTTTTACATTTATCATCAAGTGATAATCAGCTCTTCAATAGTGCCTAAGTGAGGTAGGCGCTCACTATGGAAAATTAAGTCTTTTCATTTATAATACAGTCCACTAAACATCGAAGACCCTTAGACCTCACACTAAGCTTTGGGTGTTTTTCGTCTGATCTTCAGTCTATTCTACATATCTGTAAAGTAAGACGTCCGATCGCTCAACACTCTTGCAGTAGTCGTCATTTTGAATATTATGTCATTATGTTCGATGTGACAGCGGGATGTCAACTGTTGGGCATTAGCGTGTCAAACACTAGGACGTTTACCTTATTTATGATTTATTTATCTAAGTGTAGTTTTCACATCGTTGTAAACTACAAATTTGCCAGCCGTGACTTTAAAATATTTCCGTAGCCGAACCAATAAGTCTGCGCCTGTTAAAAATTCAATGGCAATAAAACGAGCTGGCCGGACGTTTTATTCGACAGGAGCCAGGCAATTAAGTGTGGAGCAACAATTTGAGGCGATCGCTGTGTCGGCGGGTGGAGCGTTTGCTAGTGTTTAGTAGAGGTAGTACTAGTGGTAGTTACATGTATTTAGTATTGGGGTCTACGATAAATATGCGTAGAGTCCCGTGAAGTTTCATAATTTCATCCTATTGATACGTCCACTTCTTCCACGACTTCCACAATGAACGGTCGCATGCCTCCTGCTTCCATCAACTTCCGGCGACCTTAACCAGGTCGTCAGAACATCTCGTGGGGGGCCGTCCCACGCTGCGTTTTCCGGTTCTTGGTCTCCATTCGAAAACCTTTACGCCCCATCGGCTATGGGTTATTTGAGCTATATGCCCAGCCCATTGCCACTTTAACTCCGGCAGCTATGCCGTTACCTTAGTTCTTCTACGAATTTCCTTATTTTTGATTCAATCACGTAAAGAGACTCCAAGCATAGCCCAGCAGTAGACGTCCGTGGCTGATAGATAGATAGATAACACCTCGCCTTGCTCGCCTAAATGTAGTATAACGCCTATCCTTGTATAACCCGATTGGGATCGAGTAAGTTTTTAAACTTTTACGGGGCGTACTATCTTGTTACTATTTTTACGACGTCAGATGACACACTTCTCACACGTTTCATTGCTCCTACAAGAGTGATCACGCCTCGTAAAGCTACGATGTAGTGTTAATGATAAACCGCTTTTTCGACTTGCCAGTACGAAACTACGTATTGTCATTGACGCTTCTATGAACACGTTCTTACTTAACGAGTCTGATTTATATTAATGAATAATAATAAATATTGTGGGGACAATATTACACAAATCGATCTAGTCATAAACTAAGCAATGCTTGTACTATGGGTACTAGACGACGATACACATACTTATATAGATAAATATATACTTAAATAGATAGAAAATATCCATGACTCACGAACAAATACTCGTACTCATCACAAAAATATTTGCCCTTAACAGGATTTGAACCCGGGACCTCTAGCTTCGTAGCCGGTGTCACTCCCACTAGGCTTAACGTGTCGTCATATTGAACTGATTATTGTCTTAGCTAGTTATTGTCATTCAGTGCCAAAAATATTCGTGGGTAAGCGGTAAGCCAGAGCAGATTTGACTAACTTTATCGAGCAGTAGAATGAGGTTTTTTTTTATACTACTAGGGTGGCAAACAAGCGTACGGCCTGCCTGATGGTAAGCAGTCACCGCAGCCTATAGACGCTTGTAACACCAGGGGCTTTATGTGCTCAAGTTTAATAAAGCTCGCTGATGAAAATAGGTATGCTGCTTCTTTAGACTAAATAGTAAGACTGACAGGGCCAAAAAAGGTGTCAGAGCAGATGTATGATGGTAGTTTTAGTCGCGTTATAAATACCTGCACGGCTGAAACAACGCGATCCAATGACAACACGCGTTATATTGCACTGCGTATCAGTGACGCGTTTCTATTGGCTGTTACGTCTCGCGCAAAATATATCTCTATCGTGTGCTAGCAGTACTGATAACGAACGGGTGCTTTATCAATTCATCATAATCGTCACTGCAAGGTTGCAATTGGTTGGAAGTTCTAGTGCAGCTGAACTAGAATTTCCACAACAAACCACAAGTTTTCTGTATTTTCTTTCTGCGATCTTAACGTCTGTCTTCTTTTCACGTCTCTTGCTTCATCTTGTTTAATATAGGTACTGCCAATACATACATTAAACGTACAAAATCCAACATCGCTAAGCTATTTCATATCGCTACTACTTAGTTGAAGACATTTTTTCCACTATATAGTACGGAAGAATACTATACAAAAAGCGATGGTTTAAATTTACAAAGTTCGTAGGTAATTAGGTCCACTGACCAATTAATTATGTAATTTAGTCTAATTTCACTAACACCACCGAAATCCAATTCGCAATCATGCGATACTTAATCAGTTTACTATAATCAGATTGGACCGAAATTTTGGCCAACACGACTAAACAAACATTGATCATAACAGCACCAATGTTTGTTCAAATTTACACTTAATTGGCCCAAAGACAAATAATCCAGCCCACGACCAGCCTAAAACAGTTTGTTTGGATAACTATTGTGTTGATTTGGTGTTAGTTTAGGATTTGATTCAATAGTGGGAATAGACAAATTCTAGTACCTTGCTTCGGATAATCAGTGTATTCGCACAAAATTTTGAAACAGTTGAAGTGTTATTCATTGATTCTCCTTGTTATGGCATACTCAATTTTATTTCTGTGAATGTATTGTTTGTTCCAATACTTTTTTCGACCAAAATTAGACCACTAACTTTGGACAGTGGCGGTAAGCCAGTCGGGTACCCGGGGCGGCATACGAGGGCCACACTGAAAGTTTGTAGAACTGGCCACTTGGATCTATATCGGATGGCATAAAATTGTTACTCCTAATGTTTTATCGCATAACAACTTTACGCCGAATGGCATAAACTTTGTTGCGCATATTTTTTATTCGCCAAAATTGTTGTTCCTAATATCATTTGTCCTAAATGTCATTGATCCTAATGTTTATTGTGTCTAAGATTCAGTTATCGAATGTGATGATGACTATGATGTTCCTAATAGTCAGTTCAAACCAAACCCTAACCTACTTTTAAGACAGAAGTTCTTTTTTTTGTTGTGGTGACGCAGTTCAAACCTAACCTAACCTACGTACTTTTCCGACAGCAGTTCTTTTTTGTTATGAGACGTAGTTCAAACCTAACTTAACCTACTTGTCTAACAGCAGTTCGTTTTTGTTGGGAGACGCAGTGCAAACCTAACCTAACCTATGTTTCTGACAGTAAGTTGTTTTTGTTGAGGGACGCAGTTCAAGCCTAACCTAACCTATTTTTTCGACAGCAGTTCGTTTTTGTTGGGGGACGCAGTTCAAACCTAACCTTACGTACTATTCTAACAGCAGTTCGTATTTGTTTACTTTCAAATTACAAATTTAGGAATAACAAAGTTTACGTGCTGTAATTGTAGCCGTTTTAACAATAGGCAAAATAATTCTTATGACAATTAGTAGGTATTAGGAATAATAATATTAGGACAAACATGCTTTAGGACTTTTAAATGTGTAGTCGCAAAAATGAATAGACTAAACGAGTAGTATGCCATTGAACATTACGCCAAACATTGTCGGCCAAAAAATTGTAGGTCAATCAACATTATGCAATACGACAGGCACTCATATTTTATTCATCTGTTATTTGTTTTTGTCATTTGGCGGCAAATTGAAAATTGTTTATTTCACGTCAAGATGAAATTACCGCGCGGAAATTTTCGTGCACTGCTTTTTTATGACTTCTGATGTCATTTAGGTCAATAAGACAGTTATGAAAGACTTTGATTTGGATTTCATGACAAAGCTCCATCCCATGTCATGATGCCACTATTTATAGTAATTATCCGATCAACTGGGCTAATGTTGTTAACGAATACAATGCCATTGAGAGGTAAACCACAAATTAGGATAACGAGAATATAGTGTCAAAAAAGTATAACTGCCTTGAAAGATCATTAGATTTTAGATTCTATTTACTAGACAGTAAAGTGTAAATGCAGTTATAGATAACTGCGATCTTAATTTGTTTTGCATTTCACATTCGCCCGACGGTCTGCAAGTGCGTATTCCGTAGAGAAAAGACTTAGAGATACTATGAGCTTTCAACGGATTATCGGTTCTATGACCGTAATGATAAGGCGGCAAATAATTTCAAACAAAAAATAATAATGCATTTTGCTTTTACAGATTTAACGGGGAGCCAGGTAGACCGCCCGGGTTTACTCGTGTTACGCATTGTTATTTTTTTTTTGTGGTATTGTATTCTATCAATGGCATTGTTCGCTCAATGGCATTGTACTCTTTAACAGCATTAGCTCTCTTGAACGGATAATTTCTATACAAGTGGTTTAACGAGTTCAAATGTCAACGGACTAATCTTACTGATGATCTGCATGAGGGGCGTCCTTCTACGGCGATTACTGACGAGAACATCAATGCTGTGCGGCTCATGATAGGGCTATCCGCAGATTCGGGCAACCTTAGTTATCAGTGTGACGCAAATGCAGAAAAGCTTTCATGGGCATTTAGCGGTTAGGGAGATTTTTAGTCGGTGGATACGTCATAATTTGACCGAAGCTCAAAAAGTCCATAGAAAAGACCCCTAAGGACGAGTGGGCAAAGTGTTTTTCTCAGTGGTTCCATTGAATGCAGCGATGTATTGATGATAACGGGCAGTATTTTGAAACTCAATAATAATAGTACATTACACAACTAGGGTGGTAAAACAAAGCCTTTTATTACCTCCCATGTTTTGTACATAATTTTATATCTACACTTGGCCAGAAAGCGGCTTTTTTCGTACGCGTAGCGTGCGGTAAAAGCCACTTTACGGCAAGGTGTGGTATAAAATAAATAACCTGCTAATTTACGTAGTTTCGGATTTTCTAAAAACTTTCAGTGCGGCCCTCGTATGTAAAAATTTAATGTTGGTATTCCATAGTAGATTGTGTCACAAGGGAGCAAAATGATGTATTTACGGCGAGGGCGTATATTGAATCCTGAACGAAGCGAAGGATTATACAATAGAATCCCGAGCGTAGCGAGGGATTCTAAAGTATAATCCGGAGCGTAGTGAGGGATTCAAGTGTTAACGCCCGAGGTGAAAATAATTTTGCTACCGAGTGACACATACTGCTTTTCACACCGACTATGAGGAAAATTTAAATACAAACGCTACCTACCAAAATAACGAAAACGAAATATAAAGTTAGTCAAAGAGCATCACACATTTTTAATAAAATGAAATGTGAAATTGTTAAATTTACAGTTCCTTATTATTTTATAAAACGTTTATTACTTTTAACGGACGGGACGAATTTACCACTTCCATATTATATTTATGGCCCTCGCCTGCGGCTCGGACCCCAAACACCTGTGGTCTGGGCCATTCCTTATTATCGACTTTATGTAGAGTCGATATGTAGAGTCGATATGTAGAGTCAATGTAGAGTCGATAATGTAGAGTCGATATGGAGAGTCGATATGTAGAGTCGATATGTAGAGTTGATATGTAGAGTCGATATGTAGAGCAATAATGTAGAGTCGATAATGTAGAGTCGATATGGAGAGTCGATATGTCGAGTCGATATGTAGAGTGGATATGTAGAGTCGATATGTAGAATCGATATGTAGAGTCGATATGTAGAGTTAATAATGTAGAGTCGATAATGTAGAGTCGATATGGAGAGTCGATATGTACAGTCGATATGTAGAGTTCATATTTAGAGTCGATATGTAGAGTCAATAATGTAGAGTCGATAATGTAGAGTCGATATGTAGAGTTGATATGTAGAGTCAATATGTAGAGTCTATAATGTATGGTATGGCAATGGCATATTCTAAGCAGGTTCAAACTAAAAATACCCTGTAGGTAGTCCTTGAACAGAAAAGTATCACTTTGATCCCTCTTATGAGGGATCAAAATACTTTTTTCTGAATAGGAGGTGTGAAAAAAGATTTAAATATCCTCTTTTCGAAGTTTGTAAAAATAAAATCACGTCAACAAAATTACTCCCAACCCCAGGTCAACCGCGCCTTTGACGAGGGTGACAATAATTCGGGATAAATTGTAAAAACAACGGATATTACCTTCATTACGTTATCGGTGTCACCGCTTCGGGCGGCACCGAAGCCGGACGGCCGCTAATGAGTGCGTCTCTACGGAAATGAGGGATATCTATCCGGGTGACCATGATTTAGTGACACATTTTATTGTTGCCTATGTTCGCGGACATTCATCTACATGTTGCTGTACTACAGGGGGCTGTACCAAAAAGTACCAAAAGTATAGAAATGTGCCAAACAAGACAGTTAACGTAATCGATAAACTTATGTTATAGTTTGTTTTGTATGGTATAGTCAACTTCAATACTATCGGGTAGGATAAAACGTCGGAAATATGCAACAGAGCCCATGCCGTAATGATAATGCTCCATATAGTTTGATGAACTGAACATACTACATTATACAGGCTGAATCTTAAGTGGCAAATCGAAACCTTATTTTTCGATAAAACTGCTAATATACAGCAAAATGTAGAGCACTTGTCGCTCAATTAATCAACTCCTCAAATAATTATAAATAAAAAACGAATGTATTTCTCAAAAATGTTACGATTCACGATTAAATATTCAACCTTTACAACTATTCAACTCTTTAAATATACTAGGCTTATGTAGCATGTGCAATTGCGACAAAAATGCTCATTGTAGCAGTTACGCCATGAAAAAAACACTCACAACTCTATGCCCACGTTGAATCCAGAATTACTACAATATTCGATCTTCACGACCAAGCCATGCAAATCCAGTAACCCTGTACTGTACACAGCTCACAACAAACATCTTGCGACCGCCATTCCGCGGCACGTCTGTTTGTTTGCGCGATTTCCATGGACCTACACACGAACTTATCAGGAAATCCCTGTGGCTGCCGCAAGCGACGAACGGTGAGCGGGAACGCCCGGCTTCAAAAATAGTACATTACTGCAGAGGCCGGGAAGTGAGGGGTTGCCGGCCGAGTACATATAGCTAGATAGTTACGAGGCTGGCAACCCCATTTCCCGCCGAGGTATGTATAGTGCTTTTCTCAAATATGTAATGAAATAAATAAACTTACTATAATAACCTTACTTAATATTTTATAACACAAACCACACAAACTTTCTGTCAGAAAGTGACATATTATATCCATAGACAATGCAAAAGCTGTTTCAGTTCACATTTTTACCGCGAATATTTAGATGAAATATTTTAAATGTGTATTCGTGTAGTTCAAATTGCAATTTAAAATTGTTTATAATGTGTTATTTGTTATGTTCATGTCAATTTGAAAAAAACTGCAAAATATAGCAAACATCGTTTTTTGTTTTTTTAATGGCTGAATGCCGTGATGCTGCGGCCCAAATAAATGTAAGTATGAAATTCCATTACGTGCCAAGTGTCAAGCCGCACCGGAAACGAGGTACTTTGCGGCCTATTTTTAGGCACGTAATGTCAACATTTCATGCCATGTTTGAGAAAATATAGTTACTGTTGTTAAAACAGACACTGTATCTCTTAGAAAGCTGGCACATGACTGATTTTAATTTTTCACCATAGAAGCGGTGGCACCGGTGCTAGCCAATAGTTGAATGATTTAACAATCGTCACCGTTCCGCGGCACTTTTGTTTGTTTGCGCGATTTCCATGGACCTACACACGAACTTATCAGCAAAACCCTGTGGCTGCCGCAAGCGACGAACGGTGAGCGTTAATAAATTCAATTCTGACGGGGATCGAACGAAACGTCAAGAGGATCTGTCAAAACATCCCTTAAGAGTGGTCTGTGCTTGGTCTTCGGCGGGCAGTTATTAAATGTCAAGTCAAGTATGACAGAAGGCTCGTAAACGTCAAGTTGAGAATAAAACGCGAGCAACCCAGTGACAGGGACATTCTGGTTTCGGAGATTGGACCGCATAGTTGCCGGACGCAAGCTCAGAACTCTCGGCGTTTCGTAATCCGTTTACATCAACCTCGACCCTAGTTCCTACAATTCAATAATTTATTTCAATCAAGGTCCATATTGTGTCAGTAATTTACAAATAATTCTTATGGTTATTGTTAGTAGTATGACATTACAAAGACAGAAGCACTAGAACTAAAAATTAGGCCTTTCCAAGATATAAGTTATAGCGGGGCATGCAGCTGGACCCCGATTCTATCGAGGTGGACCGGGACTAGGTGACCTGGTTTGACCCCAGGCACCCCCGGCACTACCCAGTCTGACAAAAATTAAAATGAAGTAAAACGCTTATAAATATATAGGCTTTATAGTGTGACCATGACGTTGCACGACTGGCGGCGGAACTGGAAGGTCAGGGTGTGGTTTCTCATGGTGGGAACCTATGGGCTTGCGCTATCGCTTGCCGCCGATGTCGTGGCAAGCCGTTATATCGCTTATGAATTATGCTTGTGATGTTGCTTGACACGTACGTCCCGCGAATATTCGAGTCTGTTTGAATAATACGTCATGCAAATGTGACGAGCTGCGACAATGAAAAATGAAGTGTTTACCGATTCCCGCTTTCACTATGCGCGCAACCTTATTTACTTTAACCCTTCGACTAAGCGAGTTATTTCAGCTTTCAAAAAGTTTACATTTAACGTTTATTATTTTATGCCACACCTGGCCATAAAGTGGCTTTTTCCGCACGCTGCGCGTACGGAAAAAGCCGCTTTCTGGCCAAGTGTAGACATAAAATGATGTACACAACACTGGAGGTAATAAAGAAAGCCCTCGATCGCATATTTACGTCCCTCGCTTGCAGCTCGGGCCGCAAACATCTGCGATCTCGGCCTTTCTTTATATTACCACCCTAGTTGTGTAATGTACTATTGTACTTGCACCGATAGTGAATACTACAATTTTCTATTATTTTTCTGGTTTAATTTGATTTATCTTGTTTTTTATATTGTAAATTAAAAATGTTTTCTCCGCAGCACCTTCTCCTTTTATCACCATGCAATCTACGCTCAGACTGGCAGAATCACTCAAACATCAAGGACTTCAAGGAGCTCATTCACTGGCTATTTAACAACTTTTTTCTGTGATATGTGACCTCTCCATAATAGAAATATAAGTGGAAAAACTACTTCAATATGATACAAACTCACCGAGATACAACTATAGGTAGTACAATCACATTTTAGATTTTCCCGAAAACGCACCAAAAACGCTTCATACTAAAGTCTACTGTGACGTATACATAGATTGTTTGGGGATATCAAGAATTTGGTTCTGCAACTATGTTAAAACTTGCGTTTACCGTAACGGTGTCATTGCAAAAGTTACCATCCTGTTAATGGGTTATTCAATGGCATTCATAGTTTTTAATATTTTCATACTTTTCAACGGACTTTGCCGCGTGAGGTATTAAACTCAAAACATTAACATATTTCGTTATTTTGCTTATATTAAGAGGAACTTATATAATTTTTACAAATTCCGTTTACAGTCAAGTACCCAATTTTATTGTGATTTAATCTTGAGCAGTTTTAGCGGAAAACGTGGTTTTGATTCACTATTTAAAATTCACTCTGTATGGCTTTCTATCTTTAGAACTTTATTTTGATGATGACACACTTTTATATACTTAAACGTTAACAATATAAATAGGGACACACGCAATAACACACACGTACGTACGTGAACGTAGACTTCCGAGACTCTAAGCCCTTCTCAGACATATTGGGTGCTCGAGTGAAGAGCAAATTATATTAGAGCGAGCATAAACAGACTCGAGACGTTATTATAACCGGTTCTTTGCAAAATAAGCTCTACGGCTTAATACGACAGTATTTTCCTTCAAGGCTGTATAGTTATAATTATAAGGGGTTATAGAACGAACTGATTAAATCGAAAATTTATTGTTACATAGTATAAAATAAACAATCGACATTACAATAGGCCCGAAGCTCTACGAACGAGAGTACTAACGAAACTTCGGATGAAATATTTGGTCGCCGACTCAAAGAACTCTTCTTATCTAAATCGTTGTACTCTGTGTAGGAGTACACCGAAAGTAGATAATTATACGATTGTTTTAAAAAAATTAGTCACTATAATTGTTATTTCAATTTTTTTTATGTGTTTTATTCCTTGATTTAATGTTTATATTTATTTTTTTATTGTTTTCTATCGACATAATTTTTTATTGATATTTTATTTTTATTTCTCCTGACATTGCATTGTAAAAATATTCGACATACTAAATTTATTGTTTTGACATTTTATTACCTAGAGCCGCGTCCACGCTAGACGAGCCGAGCACGAGCCGAGCACGAGTGCGCTTCGAGCATTTGTTTCGTGCTCGGCTGTGCTCCGCTAATTGTCGGTTTTTTGACGAACACAAACGGATTTGTATCGCGTTCGAGCACAGTGATAGTTGTAGGTTTGTTGCCGCATTTGACGCCGCGAACCGCGACGCCCAGAACAGCTCCTCTAGTGCTCGGCTCGTCTAGCGTAGACGCACCTTAGGATGACCTAGACTCTAGTCTAGATTATATACAACATCTAATTTAGATTAGATATTAGGTATTATTTTCGATTGACATTTGATTTTAACTTTTTATTGTAATTTATTTTGGAATTATTTAATTTTATTATGACGATCTTTTTATGAATTAATTTTAGTTTTAATCTAAAACACTATGTAATTTTCAATTAGAAATAAATGAATCTATCTATCTAATCTATCAATATACAGAGTGATTCGGGAGAAGTGACTCAGTATATTATAATCTACTGTGTCGTACCAGTATTGAGATTATCTTTTGAACCTTAAAGGTGCTGATGATTTTTTTTATTTCCATTTCAAAGAGTACAATTTCAGGGTCATTTTCAAAAAAGGGGTCTGTAGTTAGGACTTGATTTAACAAAATGTTAATCTTGTTCCTTTGTGTTACTAAAGATAACTATATAAATTGTATGGTTTAGCCTAGTGGGAGTAACACCACCTACGAAGCTAGAGGTCCCGGGTTCAAATCCTGGTAAGGGCAAATATTTGTGTGATTAGCACTAGTATTTGTTCCTGAGTCTTGGATGTTTTCTATCTATGTAAGCATGTATTTATCTATATAAGTATGTATTTATATTTGGGAATAGGTCGATTTGCGTAAGATTGTCCCCACAATAATTATAAATATTTATTGTTACATTAATCTCTTAAGATTATTTATTGAAAACTACTTAAAAAAGCGTTGTTTTTTTAATAGGTAGGTACTAGCTTTAATTGTAGTTAAGTGGTAAAGTGATTGCGAACACAGTACAAAAGAGAAAAGGAAAACGACATAAGATACTTAACGAACCAATATTATTATTGACATGAATATAAAAAATAGAAATACAATTTTCCTTTGTCAATACAAAATGTTCTGGCAGACTCGAAGATGCTTCCCCGCAATACGGGCTTTGGAGACAGATATACAATCTGACTGGAAGTACGCGAATGTAAATTGTAAATAAAATACTAAATCAATAAAGTTTTACGCCATCTCAGGCCGTAAATGGCGTTTATGCCACACCTGTAGCCTTATGATACAACGTTTTGTCAGGTGATAAATAAATGATAAAGCATGCGTCACGTTCTGACAAATAGTGTGTAAGTGTAACGGATGCTTTATCATTTATTTATCGCGTGACAAACGTTGCATCATAAGCCTACTGGCCATAAAGTGGCTTTTTCTTTTTGGTAGGAACAAAGCCACATTCTGGCCAAGTCTAGACATAAAATGATGTACACAACACGGGAGGTAATAAATAAAGCCCTCGATTGCATATTTACGACCCTCGTCTGCAGCTCGGGCCGCAAACATCTGTGATCTCGGCATTTCTTTGTTTTACCACTCTAGTTGTGTAATGCACTATTTCTGTTCGTTGCGCAGCGTAAAATTCCGCGTCCTGGCCAGGAGAAGACGTAAAATTTCGTAGACGCCACGGGAGGTAATAAATAACGTCCTAGATCGCAGCTGTTAGTGACCTGAGTCGCAGGTCAGATCTTTATTTTGGGTTGCCTCTATTTGGCATACGTTTTATTTGTCCGAAAGTATTGTTAGGCCGAATTTTATTTCGCATAATTTTTTTCTAGATTAAACGGAAAAATGTTTTGGAAAATCTTTTACATAAGTCACTTAGAGCTTATGCTTATTTTATAATTATGCTGAAAAGTCAATGGTATCTGTAAAATAACAATAATGCGTAAATAAAATGCGGATAAATAAAATTATGCCAAAACGAGGGAAACCTTTACAAAACGACCGGGTTTGATTCCAGGTTAAAGTAAAAGTTTTTTTTTTTCAAATCTATGTTTGCACTTTTTCTTGTCCCTAAAATCGATGACATGGTTCCTAAGAACAGATCTTCGTATGTCTTATAGTTTCAGACTTTTCCATACTGACCGATTGAAATGGGCCACTCTGTATAGTGCCGTAAACGAGTTCAATCTCGGGAAGAACAACTCGTTTTATTGTTTAAATATTGTGGGGAGAACCTTCCACAAATCGACCTAGTCCCAAACTAAGCAATGCTTGTGTTATGGGCAGACATGCGCAAAATGTGTCGCTAATGTGAAAAGAGTGAATCAATCTTTAGCTCTCAAAGATACGTATCACTCTTTTAGCTCAGTTTAACTCTTTTAGCTCAGTAGCTCCGCGGTGTCTTTTTTTTTTTTTTTTTTTTTTTATTTTAAACCTGACAAACTCACAACCCACTTTCGAGCATTGTGATTGTCGGGCCGGGTGGTTGGCCGTTGCGGTCACTGGGCTCGAACCAGGTCGCTGGCCAGACCACCCAAGAGGGGGCCAGACCACCCAAGAGGGATTACCGCGGTGTGTCAACAGCTCACTAGCTTTTATAGCTCAGTAGCTCCAAACCCGAATATTTCCGAATGAAAGAGAGAGCAGTAATAGGTAGTGACAAGACAGGGACGAAAAGTTCATGATGAACCTGCCTTTTCTCGTAGCTCACGGCTCAATAGAGCTACTTGAGAGCGAAAGAACGAGTCAGTTAAAAGATATACTGAGTTGTCTGAATCAGAACTGAGCTAGTGAGCCGGTGAACTAGACCACCTGATATAGCTGTTTTATGTTTCACTCGCGAGCTACACATGTCTAGTTATGGGTACTATACGACGATATACATACTTATATAGATAGATATATACTGAAATAGATAGAAAACATCTAAGACTCAGGACCAAATACTCGTGCTCATCACACAAATATTTGCCCCGACCAAGATTTGAACCAGGAACATCTAGCTTCGTAGGCGATGTGACTCCCACTAGGTTAAACGTATCGTCGTTCTATTGTATGTGTTGCCCTTCCCTCATTTCCAAGCCATATCTAGTACCTACTCACCGTTTTTTACCCACGTCATTCGTGCGCCTATAACAGCGACACACGACTGGCGATGTTCTATCGACAGCATTATTAAAAACCTCGTATCTCACTCACTTATATACTTCTAAAACCAACCTTATCGCGTGTGAATAAGACTGACATTTGGATAAAAAGTATTTAAAGATGTAAGGTTGAGTAGGTGAAAATATCGGTACATTTTTATGGCTCTTGAAGACGTTATTTACAGGTGTGAGCGATTCGGGCTTCCGACAATATCCTGGAATATTGGGAACTTACATTTTTGTTAGGTAAAAGGGTGGCGAACATAATCGTAAACATAATTATGGGACATTCTGACTTACAAGATGTGCTCTGTAAAGCGTTATACAAAATTCTGTTGGTTGTAGTTGTGCGGTTTTTTAGTGCTGACTTATGCGGTAGGTAGATAAGTACTTGGTTAGCATTTCGTTACCTGTGGGCATGTCGATTGATTACGTGAGGCTCGAAAGGGGATCGGAAAAAATCACGAATCATCACCTTGGTATGTTAAGAGATATACGAGTAGTAAGCTTCGATAAATAATTAAGTCATTAGGTACTTTGGCTAGTATTTCTCACGACAACTACTCTGATCTATGGGAGTAGGAGATTAGGGCTGTACTCAGCAGTGGGAGAGTGCAAAGTATAATATAGGCTGATGATGATCACAATAACAATATTCTTATTGCACGTAGTCGGGTAAAGAAACTTTTTACAGCTGCTTTGTTTCCTTTTTTAACCATCTTCAAGAAAGAGGAGATTCTCAGTACGCTCCCCAATTACTCAAAGATGGTCATGTTGCTTTTTTAAACCAACTTAAAAAAGAGGAGATTCGTAGCTCCTCGGTTTTTTTTAAAGGGTACATCTTCCAGTTGATAAACTAGTTTCTATTACAACTAAGTCTGGGTCAGACGCTGGGATCTCGGAGCAATCGAGGGAACTCTTAGGCATGTCTATATCGTTATTGTATTTAAATAGTAACACTTTCATTAGTTACGTGAATAGAAGTCTGAAGTACGTTAGTTCAATTCTGTGCTATCTACCAAATGAAACCATTTTTTTACATATAATAATTTGACAGTGTTAAAACTGGTTTAAAAAAAATGTTTTATTTTTTCTGTTATAAAACAACAAAAACTAAAATACAGTAGGTAAGTAAAAAACAGATTTTATGTCATAAATAAAAGATAAATGAAAATGATTTCATTTATTTTTTACGTATGTTGCAGTTCCAAGATACAAAAAAATTGGAATTCTTAACTAACTCTTCAATTTAATAATTAGCTTTAAATTAGTAAATAATGTTGCCCTTAAAAAAATCAAAAATAATGACCCGAGAAGGATTTGAACCTCCGACCACCTCTACTGATGTATCAGATGGGATGCTCTAACCGCTGAGCTACCGAGTCTACATGACTCATGGCCGAATACTTGCTTCATATGGTCAAGGTAGTGAGAGCGTAAATTAACTTGCCGCTGTGTTTAAATAGAATACCTGCTTTAATCATCAAGTTTTTAGTCTTCGAACACTTTCTAATTCTGAAAAAAATTGTATGCATTTTTGTAAAATATTAAATTATTTATTGCTCCGGCCGTAACACTCAGTGCAAAACCTACTAGAAAAAAATAAGCCCACTAATTCGTCGTTGCGTAGTAAAAACCGACAAAAAATATATAGTATCAAATTTATCAATAAGAAAATAATAGTTTTATTTAGAGAACATGGAATCACAATAATGTTTTTTACAAAATAAATATTTTTATTATAAAATAAATTAGCTTTCGTTCTTAAAGTAATGTAATTTATTTTTCCTTTCTACCTGAAATAAATGTAAGAAACAAGACTTATGCGGTTTGACATGTTCAGTAAAATTACTGTCTTTGAAAACGACATACGGACAGGTTAGAAGATGATTCAACGGAAATAACCGTCTGCCTTTCTTCCTGTATATCTCGTGAATACTGTTGCGGCAAAATAGATTTTTGCGCCAAAATTCTTTTTGAGGCCTGATAATTTCACAGTTTACTTCTATTATAAACGATAGTGGTATCAAGGCTACACATGAAAATCAAAAGTTATCGTCACTCTATAGTCCTTCGCGGTAAAAATCAAGTGACACTAATTAAATAAATAAAAAACACTGGAAATACTTCACATGAAAGAAAACATTTTTTGTCTCTTCATTGGTTTTTAATGCGGGAAATTTTACACCACATTTTTATGAAACCACACCACACCACACCACCACCACATTTTTTTTTTATTTATATATGTAACACTGGAAATACTAAGGAATTTCAAATAAATAGCCGGACAGAGCATCACTAACAGGGCATTTCTCCAGAAATATGTCTGCGACTCATTCATCTGTCTCAATACATTTAGTATGAAAAAGGGCCAGATGAATGAGGTAACCGCAGACATATTTCTAGAGAAATGCCCAACAAACAACTGAAGCATGTCTAATCGGCCGGCTACCTATCTGTGTGTGCTGGTCGCAATCGCAATAGGAAAAAACTAGTTGATGTGTGCGTGCGGCCCGTAAGTACAAGCAGCCGGCGCATTAGAAATGGCTTCAGTTCTCTGTTGGCGAGCCTCCGTCCGGCTATTTATTTTAAGGTCCTTGGGAAATACGCTTAAAATCCACCCGTTAACGCCACCAGGTTTGTAATTTTATTTTCATCACACTTGCTCGAAAATGGTGTCATTACACGTAGGTTTTGCGGGCCGTAAATGACCTATTACGCCCTAGGGCGTAATGGTTTTCTTTTTAAATTTGAAACGCTGGTTCTGTTTTACTCTTATTTATCATGATCAAAGGAAACGCCAACTTACTTTTTTAACTTTTATTACGGAAATATTTATTTAAAGAGAACTGTTATTGCAAATACATGTAAACACATATTTCTGTAACATTAATTAAATGTTTAAATAGTGTATTTCAGTATTTTGCAAATATAAAATCAACCATTTTAAGTCTTTACCGCTATGGTTTCCGAACGTGACTTGTCGTCTTGATATATGTCACTAATGTCACTGTCAGTTTTACAATTTTATTTAGGTTAAGTAAGGTTATTTTAATCAGATTTCCTCACAAGTGTGATGAAAAACATTGTGTGTGCCACGGGCGGTAAAGGAATTACAAACTCGTGTTATTAAAGCCCTCGGCTTCGCCTCGGCCTTGTAACAAACACTCGTTTGTAATTCCTTACTTACCGCCCTTGATACACAATGTACTATTGTTTCATACTTTTTGTCTACTTACGGCCCCGATACTAATAGTAGATTGTTCAACTAGGGACTAAAACAAGCCATAATGACACGAGGTGCTTAGCCTATACCTAGACTATAGATCGAGTGTCATTATGGTTGTTTAGTCCCGCGTTAAACACTCTACTTTTCACTTTGAATGCGAGGAAAAAAACGACGTTCTATTACACAAAATTACAATATTTATTATTGTTCCGTACTTTCGGTATAAAGTTGCACTATACACATTAATTGTTGAAATATTGTGCTCAATACGATTAATGAACATTCAAAAAGCAAAGAAAAAAAATTCCGCGGTTCTTTATTTTTTTTTACTTAGTGAAGTCACTCAGGCTTTAAATGCTGGCATTTTTAGCCAACAGGTTCAAACGTGAAAACTACCTATTTTAAAACTAATTGGATCATGCAAAATTAAATTAAGTTACCCCTTATCTAGTTAAATTGATTTATATTCGTAATAATTAATCATTATTACATTTTTGCACAGTTGTATTTTTAGGTTATTTTCACACCCAAAAATTGTCTGTACACAATCACTAAAAATGGGGACAATATTCTAACCACAAACACCCCGATTGGCTGTTTAGGGGTTTTCAAAGTCAATTAAAAAAAAATTACTTTAATCCCTAGAGATTAATAAGGAACTTTAGTCCCGATATACAGAGACTAAATTAACATTTTAAGAGCATGAGAAGTGAAAACATAATTATACAAGGATACTGAGTCTATATTTTTACATATTCTCCAAAGTACCCCACTAGGGGGCGCCTCATCTCGTATTCCAAGCGAACCCGGAGGACTCAGCTAGTTAGTTTAATATCAGCTTAATATACGTCAAGGGGCGTCAAAAATTGCTCAGTGTATCGCAACTGTAATGCCACTAGTGTTGGGCGGGTCATTATACATTCTACCCTCAATTTTCTAATCCTTTACCGCGTATAGGCACAAAAAATACAGCCCTGTGACGCACAGACAGGCAGGCTGAGGATGCTAAGTAATAGGGTTCCGTTTGCTATATTTTTTGTTGCAAAGTGGATTTGGGTAGACACGCAAAGTCATATTTGTTGTCTTTTAAGATATTCATTTCTATGAAGAAATAAACTGTGTAGCTTCTGAATCCCTTGAGCTAGCAAATATAGTAAAATTGTATGACAGATGTAATATGGTAGTTTTGTAATATTTTTTGCTATACACACGAGACAGAAACTAGTTATACTATTGCTGGTTACCTTCCGTTTTATTTGAATGACCTATTAAAGCAATGGTTACTTTCCTTATGTCACGTAATTTTACGAACTTCAAGAGGGGAGTGAATAGGTTCTTAAAGGGCCGGCAACGCGCACGTAATGCCCTTGGTGTTGCAAGCGTCCATAGGCTGCGGTGACTGCTTACCATCAGGCAGGCCGTACGCTTGTTTGCCACCCTAGTTGTATAAAAAAAGAACAATAAAATAAAAAGTTTTAAATATTTCCTGTTTAGAAATAATAAATAAAGGTACCTATCTTTCAACAGTACACTCATATCGGTTCATGTATTTTTGTGTGGTTGTGTGTTTTATTTCCCCCCCACCCTATTTCTGCGTGGGTAGTGTTCAGAAGTACCCGATAGTGCTTGAAAAACCATAAGGGCCCCCTTCGGGCGGGCGGAAGACATATGGGCCCGCGTGCATAATCATGTTAACCGTGACACAGGGAAATATTAGCTGCCTTTTATATTTAAAGTGGGTTCCGCAAAACTATTCATGCTTTGATTTATAAACTGTGATGAGTATCCTATGATGGGCAAGTGGTTTGGACAGAATCGATGATAACATAGCTATGAAAACTATTTCCAAATAGACATAGGGTGCTTTTCCACCAGAGATGTAGGTACAGTCGAGTTCATTTACATCTACAGCATCTAAATATGCTGCGAGGATGTGCAAGCTATCCGTTTTCTCCAGTGCTATGCTAAGTGGACCAATGAATATGATTGGTGGATATTAACGCATGAAATGAAATGAAATAATTTATTTCTGCAAGTAGGCCTCAAGGGCTCTTTCACATGTTTGTTTTTTGGCACTTCGGCGAATGACATTCTAGTGAGAAGAAGCGCCAGAAGAAACTACCTAACTCACCAGTTTCTCTTTTCAAAAACATTTAGTACGGCAATAATTACATGCAATTTCAACAAAATCAAACAAATGCTTAGCTAACATACATTTCAATAAACATAAAACTACATTTTTTAGAGATGTAAAGGGTCTCTAGGCGTCAAAATAAGATAAATAAAGAGACATATACTAAAATTAATGGCGATGTCCGTTGGATGTGGGGGTCTCCGTTGTTTTTTTTTTTTGTCCTCATGTGTTGCTAAAATCTATCTCCTTTTTGGGACATTTAACAGTATGTTAGTTGGTGTTAATGCTCGCGTGCTCGGTATGTGACCTCTGTCACATCCTCAATTTAGTCAGTAGTGATATTTACTGTGACTAGATAAATCTCCGTGGTCTCCCTTGTCAAAACATGTTTTGGGGGTGTAAAAGATCTCCAAACGTCAATACAAAATGGAAAACGAGAAATAGACTACTAAACTATCATTAAATTTAAATGAATAGCAACGTAAATTTAATAATCCTTTGGGGAAAGACACCCTTAGGAGCAAGTGGCCGGTCTGTGTCAAGCAAGATCTGATAGTAGTCTGTTAAGACACCGCTGCTCAAAAAACGTTTACGTTAAAAAATACCGAGTTTGAAACCTTGGGAAGGACAGGATAGTGATCATAATTTATATTCCGGAAATAATCCTTTAAGAGACTGAAAAGAGGGATGGAAGTTTGCATGGGGGATCAATAATTTTTCAAGTAAGGGATTTGACCTCCTAACGCCCAA
This sequence comes from Eudemis profundana, assembly GCA_947034925.1. Classification (NCBI taxonomy): domain Eukaryota; kingdom Metazoa; phylum Arthropoda; class Insecta; order Lepidoptera; family Tortricidae; genus Eudemis; species Eudemis profundana. The sequence continues at coordinate 4,401,859 of OX344808.1, forward strand.
GGTCCTACCTGTAGGACTAATAAACACTGTAATTCAGACCCATGTCCTTCAACAGTTGGGTAGTCATAGCGTACCATGGTCCATTAGGAGTTTTATTGATTTTATAGTTGAAGACTTATAGAAAGCCCATGGTCTTCTCTGTAGACTTATTCAAACTATTAAAAAAAATTATTCAAAATAACACAGTATAAGAGAGCATACATACCTTACAAATCCACTATGTAGGCTTCGTCCATAAACAAAATTTGTATCGACCACTTATTCCAATAAAATTAATTGCCCAAGAAGCTAACAATACATTGACCAATACATACACGCCCAAAAACTATTGGTACTATACAGGGTGACTGGAAATTCGCCGTATTCCTTGATAGGGGTTTTTCTACAGCTCATTTGCAATGATTTAGGCCCAGTCAACTAGGGGTCAAAACTCCTTGGTTTTCGAGATATTCAAGTTTTTTGGTTTTCTTTTTAAATACCCGCCTCTTGACATAAAACTGGTGATTGTGTAGAAACTACGCAATTTTGAAATAAAAAAAAAACATGTTTTGAAAGTTTATTAGCTATTCAAAACCACCATTTTCATGTCAAGAGGCGGGTATTTAAAAAGAAAACCAAAAAACTTGAATATCTCGAAAACCAAGGAGTTTTGACCCCTAGTTGACTGGGCCTAAATCATTGCAAATGAGCTGCAGAAAAACCCCTGTCAAGGAATACGGCGAATTTCCAGTCACCCTGTATTTACAATTTTTTTTAAATGTCTTATACAGCGTGGGAGGGACTATACCGACAAACTTTAACTATAGATTCTAACAACTATTAGGAGTAAAAAATGTTATGTGATGTATAGTCGAAAAACGCTTACTTTCCGAGATATTCATTATTTTGTAAATGAAAAATCCCAAGTGTGTAACAAGCCCTAATAAATGTGACTAAGATACCTTTACTATTTTTTTAAAATCCTTTAACTAAACAGGAATTAATCTTCGCAGTATTTGATAGTAAGCGACTACGAGGCCAAAAAATTGACGTTTCGTTTCCATTTTAGCTTTTTTTTTCTTTTTGATAACTTTTCAGCCAGTAAGGACATGTTTATAACGAGGGTGTTTAACGGTGTATAAAAGTTAGTTAAGTTTAATTTCCCATATAAATTTTAGTGTAACAATACGCCGGTAGATGGAACTGTTACATCTCATACTACAGGCTGAATCGCGCTGTTAAGATTTTTCCGGAAAGAATGACCCCCGCGCGGTATTGTTTGTTTGTTGTACATTGAAGCTACGATTATATTTGTTTATTGTAACGAGCATGCAGTGTATCATTTTTTGGGACCCAGTTGTTCAATGGTCCTTCGAGCCGGATAGTTCGGTTTCATTTGGATTGGACGACAGAGGGCGCCGGCTAGCACTGCTGTGGATCGCAGCGGAAAGTGCAGTAGCAGAGCATCATCAGCGGTGTCATCGAGCAGCAACGTGACGTCATCAGCGAGGAAACGGAAGCAACGGAGTGTGACGTCATAAGTGGTCAAGTGTGAGTGCCAGTGGACAATTGTGAGTACATTTAATATTATATCTGTCAGTCAGCGACTTAGAAAAATTTCACTCAACTCGGACTGAGAAAAATATTGAGAAATTTGGACATAGAAAAAATCTCGGACTTAGAAAATTTTAGTAGATCAGTAGCTAGGACTTAGAATAGTTTGCGCAAAAGTGAACTGACGGGGAATCCACGCCCATTTTACCCCAGAAGTGCAAACACTTAGAAAAATTACGATGGATTCTCTAATTAAAGTTCAAGAAGACTTGCAGTCTAGAATTGTTCGCGCCTTAGAGAACTTCAAGAAGTCTCCCAGAGAACGACGAAATTCGTCAGAATATCTCAAGGTTAGATTAGAATTATTAGAGAATTTATGGAATCAGTTCTCCCAAACACATACACTTATGGTAAAAGATAGTAAGACAGATGAACTGGTTAAAAGCACATACATCGAAAACAGCGTATATGAACAAACCGAAGAGTTGTATATAGAGTACAAATACATGATCACCACCACCTTAAGCAAACTCAACTCTTCAACTGGGCAACCGAATTGTAGTGCAGCAGACACCGGTAAAACGTCAACTAAACCAAATGAGCTGGTAAGATTGCCAAAGATCTCAATACCGACGTTTTCTGGCAAATATTCGGAATGGGTTAGTTTTCGGGACCTCTTCGTTTCACTCATTCACAGCAATGAGTCTTTGGACGACGTTCAAAAGCTCCATTACTTGAAAAGTCACCTTACGGGAGAAGCGGAGCAGTTATTACGACATGTGCCAATAACCAGAGAGAACTACAATACCAGTTGGGAGCAATTAGAAAGCAGATATAATAACAAAAAATACCTGTCAAACTGCATACTGAAAAGACTTCTAAGTCAGCGCAACATAGCTACTGAATCTGCAAGTGCCCTCAAGGAGTTGTTAGATACCACGGATGAGTGCCTACAAGCATTGAAAAATCTAGGCATTGATGTAAAGAGCTGGGACATTATCATAGTTCATTTAATGTGTCTAAAACTAGATAATGAGTCTCGGAAACAATGGGAACTAAAATCAAGCGAAATTGGTAATGAGCTGCCAACCTATGATCAATTTAAATCCTTTTTGGAAACACGGTTTCGCGCTTTGGAGTTCATAGATCCCAAGGTTTCCCGACTCAGCAATAATGTTCACAAATCCAATGCCCCTGTACATTCAAAGGTTCATCATGTGACAGCCTTGTCTTGCGCTTATTGTTCCGAAGCTCATACTGTAAGTCATTGTAAAGAGTTCGCTAAAATCGATACTGACGCTCGCCGTGATTTTGTCCGATCGCACAATCTCTGCTTTAATTGTCTGGGATCAAATCACTCAGTTTATTCATGTCGTCAATCCTATAGATGCCGAATCTGTAAAAGGAAGCATCATTCCTTACTACACCCCAAAAATGATACACAAACGACTGAGTCTCAGCAGAACAAAACTCACTCAGTCGTAGCAAATGTAGTTGCACCAACTACATCTCACTCATCATCTCAGGAGGTCAATGATGAGTCCACTACCAACGTCAAAGCCCATTTTTCGACAACTCGTGGTCAGGTTTTATTAGCAACGGCACTAGTCAATGTCGCGTCGAAATCTGGTAGCTTCATAACCCTCAGATGCCTACTCGACCAAGGCTCACAGGCTTCGCTGATAACTGAGTCTGCCGTCCAACTGTTAGGACTTAAGAAGATAGCACACAAAAGCACAATAACAGGTTTAGGGAGTGACGAGAGCGCTACAATTGCCTCTAAGTCAATGGTGAATTTCAAGATGCAATCACTCTTCGACACCTCACTTGAGTTTGAAGTCAATGCTTTTGTGCTAAACAAACTTACGTCGATTTTGCCCGAAAGAAGAATCGCCGTACAGTTATGGTCAGAGTTCACAAACCTAGAACTAGCAGATCCTTCATTTGACCAACCAAACAAGATAGACTTGCTCCTGGGAGCAGATATCTACAGCAAGATATTGCTAGAAGGAGTCATTAAAGGATCTTCGGGGACACCAACCGCCCAAAAAACTGCGCTGGGCTGGATTCTTTCAGGATCAATTCTGGAAGAAAAGGAGAATTCAAACAACAACGTCAGTATAAATCACGTTAAAGTAAACGATAACGATCTTCTGAAACAATTTTGGGAGCTGGAAGCTGACTATTGTAGATTGTCACCTAAAGACGACTACACTGAAGAAGAGCGAAAGTGCGAAGAGATCTACGCTGCTACTACTAAACGGGATAGTAGTGGTAGGTATGTTGTCAAACTACCCTTTCGTGAAGAAAATCCAAAGTGCAAAGAAGGGAGATTTGACACAGTAGCAACGAAACGTTTCAACCAATTAGAAAGGAGACTTGACAAGGATCCTAAGCTAAAAGAGCAGTACAAGGCGGTAATTAAAGAATACCAAGATCTCGGCCACGTGGAAACAGTTCCAAAGGAAGAACACAACAAGCCAGGAGCTGTATACTTACCTCACCACGCCGTGATAAAAGAAGATAGAACAACGTCAAAGGTACGCGTAGTTTTTGACGCTTCATGCCCAGGATCTAACGGTGTGTCTCTAAATCAAGACCTGTTAGTTGGCCCACAGCTGCAACCAGACTTACGCCATCTTCTCTTGCGTTGGCGTTGCTTTCCAATCAGTCTTGTGGCAGATATAGTGAAGATGTATCGACAGGTCAAGGTTTACGAAGAAGATGCTGACTACCAGCGCATCCTGTGGCGAGATACTAGTGACGAACCCATCAGCCATTTGAGGCTTCTTAGAGTTACCTTCGGGACAGCTGCTGCGCCTTATCTTGCTGTTAGAACGCTGCAACAAGTTGCACACGATTATCGCGAAGCTTACCCATTGGCAGCAGACAGAGTCCTCAGAGACTTTTACGTTGATGACCTTTTATCTGGTTGTGAAACTGTAGCTGAAGGTGAGCGCATACACAAAGAGCTTATGGAAATGCTAGGAAAGGGAGGTTTCGAACTCCAGAAGTGGAATACGAGTAATGAACAATTAAGGAACATAATCAACAGGAATGAAGACGGAAACAATGTTCAACTCAAGCTGGATACAGTGACGAAAGTCTTGGGTCTTTCCTGGAATCAAAGAACAGATAAGTTCGAGTATGCAGTACAATTACCAGCACTCCTAATTCCCATCACCAAGAGACGGATGATCTCGGACATTGCTCGACTATTTGATCCGCTCGGGTGGCTCGCACCAGTCATAATTTGCGCCAAAATATTCATACAAAAATTGTGGTTAAGTGGTATTGACTGGGACGACGAAGTTCCTTCGCAATTGGCATCAGATTGGCTTAGCTACAGAGAAAATTTAACTCACATTGCCAAATTCAGCATTCCGAGATGGGTACATGTTGAAAAGAGTAGCAAGGATCTCGAACTGCAAGGTTTTTGCGATGCTTCTAGTGAAGCATACGCTGCAGTGGTCTATCTACGTACCATAAATGAGGACGGAGCTGTTAATATCTCGTTGATCACAGCAAAAACAAAGGTAGCACCAATAAAGCAGGTATCGATACCACGTTTAGAGTTGTGCGGAGCGGTGCTACTGACTAAACTGCTGATGGAGGTGTCACAAGTTATGGGAATAGACAAATCAAATATTCACGCATGGACTGATTCAACAATCGTGTTGTCGTGGCTCAACAGCAGACCCAATCGGTGGAAGACGTTCGTGGCGAATAGGGTGGCAGAAATACTTACAACATTAAATCCACAACAATGGTCACACGTTTCATCTAAAGAAAACCCAGCTGATTGCGCCTCCAGGGGTACACGATGCATACACGAAGAACATCTCTGGAAAGAAGGTCCGATGTGGCTGAAAGAAAAACAAATTATATACAGAAAGAATACAAATGGTGATACAAATTTAGAAATGAAAACAAACAAAATATGCTTAATAAATACCTGTAATCCTGATGATGGATTGGACATCATCCGAAGATTCTCCAGTCTCAGGCGGCTTATCCGGGTAGTAGCTAACTGCAAAAGATTTAAGAAATGCGTGCAAGGAGAAGCAATCACAGCATGGCTTACTATTAAGGAAATTCAAGAAAGCTTGCTCACATGCATTAAGCTGGTTCAAAGCAGTTCTTTTGAAGCGGAGATGTCAAACCTGAAAAAAGAAAAGGAGATTAATAAGAAAAGCAAACTTACCTCATTGAATCCTTATATCGATGATGCAGGAATCTTGAGAGTGGGTGGACGCCTACAACACGCTCAGTTAAGTGAGCAGATGAAGCATCCTATTATTATTCCGGAGAAGTCTCACTTTACTGATTTGCTCATATCTGATGCTCATACCAGAACGCTGCACGGCAGTCCGATATTGATGCTGAATTACTTGAGTTCCAAATACTTCATTCTCGGAGTCAAGAACTTAGTGAAGTATTATGTACGTAAATGTGTGACATGCATCCGATATGCAGCCTCGTTTAATCACCCTTTAATGGGACAACTGCCTGCTGCTAGAGGGATGGTTAACCGACCTTTTCGGCACAGTGGAGTGGATTACGCAGGTCCTGTAAATATACGCACCTCCAAGGGTAGAGGACATCACTCGTACAAGGGATATATATGCCTATTTATTTGTATGTCCACTCGAGCGATTCATTTGGAAGCAGTTAGTGATATGACTGCTCAAGGATTCCTAGCAGCATTCAAGCGATTTGTGGCTAGACGTGGTCATTGTTCGGACTTATGGAGCGACAATGGCACCAATTTTGTGGGAGCGGCACGCGAATTGAAGCAGCTTTTTGCCGAAGAAAAGTCGAGTATCGTAACCGACATAGCTGATCAATTAGCAACCAACAATACAAATTGGCACTTCATCCCTCCGCATGCGCCTAACTTTGGAGGCCTGTGGGAGGCCGGCATAAAGTCGACGAAGCACCACCTCAAAAGGATAATCGGCAACTCAACACTAACGTTTGAAGAAATGTCGACAGTTCTATGTCAGATAGAGGCTTGCCTAAATTCAAGGCCAATATCTAAAGGCACTACTGACGCCTCGGAGCCGTTGACACCTGGACACTTTTTGGTGACAGAACCTCTAGTTTTAGTACCTGACTTCAATTATGAAGCAACTAATGTCAGCAGTTTGAGGAGATGGCAGCTAACCCAAAAGTTAGTGCAAGATTTTTGGCGTCGTTGGTCGAGTGAGTATCTGACGCAATTCTACCATCGATACAAGTGGGCTCATCAAACTCCTGAACCATCCATCGGGGATGTGGTGTTAGTCAAGGAAGATTCTCTTCCTCCGTCTAGATGGTTGTATGGAATTATTGTAAAAAAACATCCAGGTGCGGACAACATCACGAGAGTAGTCAGTTTGAAGTGCAAGGATAATGTTATTAAAAGGGCTGTAAATAAATTATGTTTTCTGCCAGTAAATTAAGTAACAAATTTTAGTTTGGTTTGTGATAATAAAAGTTACAATGTGTTTCTAATAGCTGTCGTATGTGTAGAAGAATAATTTTGTGTTAACGTTATATCTCTGTAAACCTTATATGTTATTTCATGGTGGGCGGCCTGAAGGACACTTATGTTCTTAGTTGTCCTTGGTGGGCGGAATGTTTAACGGTGTATAAAAGTTAGTTAAGTTTAATTTCCCATATAAATTTTAGTGTAACAATACGCCGGTAGATGGAACTGTTACATCTCATACTACAGGCTGAATCGCGCTGTTAAGATTTTTCCGGAAAGAATGACCCCCGCGCGGTATTGTTTGTTTGTTGTACATTGAAGCTACGATTATATTTGTTTATTGTAACGAGCATGCAGTGTATCATTTTTTGGGACCCAGTTGTTCAAGGGGCTTAATTTACTGATTTATTTTGTTCCATAAGACTATTAATGTAAAATGACAATATTCGACCCATGTTGATTTAACATTTTTTACTCGTCACACCACCAGGAATTCATGGCTAAAGTATGTCGGTATAGTCCCTCCCACCCTTGTATACTTGGGTATGAATTAGTTAGTATAAAACAATAGTACCATGGTAGTGGTCGGACCATGGTTTACAGTGACTGCAGTGTCTGACTGTCACTATGAACGTTATTTTGCGTTGGGCCTTAGGAGGATAAAACTAATTCTAAGCAGACACAGCCGCGCGCAAAAACTAGTTAATCATATCAGAACAAATCGAACTGGCTGCCTACGGACCCCTGTCGTATTCGCCCCGCCACGTCGCGTCATCGTCAATCAATTAGCCCCGAGTCAACTCTACGCCCACCGTTTCCCAGGTTCCATTTTTTATGTATCCATACAAATAAAATCGTTAGGGATTCCTTTACGTATGTAGGGTGATTACGTTATATTGAATTTATCTGCTTTGGCTTAATAAAAACTGATAGAGAATGCCGTATGTAGTTCGCATTTAGTACCTACGACATTTTATCTTTTTGTGCAGTAAAATTTAAATAAAAAATTCTTAATTTTTGTATTTGTCCGTCCCGTTTGTTCAGCAAAATGGTAATTTTGGACAATTGGAGATGGTGCTCCTTTGAATTACAAAAAGTTGTTTCAAGTATAGATAGATACGCTTTATAAGCTAAGTTCGCCTTAGTCCATCCATAGCCCATTAGTAGGTACCTATTCAGAAATTGTTTCGATGTGCAATAAAGTAACAGTTCATTTTTAGGGTTCCGTAGCCAAAATGGCAAAAACGGAACCCTTATAGTTTCGTCATGTCCGTCCGTCTGTCTGTCTGTCTGTCCGTATGTCACAGGCATTTTACTCAGAAACTACATGATGGATATTGATGAAATTTGGAATATAGGTGTCTTTTATGAGCCGTTACTTAGTTTGGTATATAAATAATTAACATAAATATTTTAAGGGGGGGCACTCCATACATGTTAAAGACAGTAAAAAAAATGTTTTTCAGCAAATATCAACGTGTGGTACATAGTTCGACAGCTCTTTAAAAAACACTATAAGGTTCTTAAGTAATGTTTTTGATTAAGTGAATGTATTTGGAAATAATCGCTCCGAAAGTTGTGTAAATTGTGTCCCCCCCCTCTATTTTCTAAACCGTGCGTCCGAAAAATATGAAAAAAAATCACGAAGGTAACGCTTAATTAATACTTTCAACGAAAATTATTTTCATTAAGATCGAATTAACCGTTTTTAAGTTATTGCCGATAAACTGCGCTTCTCAACAAAAGGACGTAATTGCTATGAAGATACGCTCTTTTGTTGTTGTACTTTTTTTACATCGTATTTTTTACCTTATAGTTACGGCTATGGAACCCTACACTGAGCATGGTCCGACATGCTCTTGGCCAGTTATTTACTCTTTTATTAACCTCATATATGCCTAGTTTTAAATCTTTTCATCTGTACTGTTTTGTCTATAAAAAAAAGTAATACTTAATACATTTTGTCTGCGCGAAATAACATGAGCATTGAGCAGTCTCAAAAAGTCTCTTTCGACTTGTGCTATATGTTTTTTGTGATTTAAAGCTTTAGTTTTGAATGAAGCTAATAGATGGCGCTGACCATAATTGCCGCATGCATGTTTTCGTCTGACTTTTTCGGACTTTTCGCATAGATAAAATGGAGTGTGCAGATAAAACTGAAAGAAAGTTACACACATCCCACTAATATTACAAATGCGAAAGTTTGTGAAGATGTTTAGATGTTTGTTACCTAATAACGGGTTAACAACTGGATGGATCAAGCTGAAATTTGGCATGCAAGTAGGCCAAGTCCTGGATTGAAACATAGGTTATTGCACACTTTATATCCCGGTAAAGAGTTCCTTTGGAAAAATAACGGGAACTTCGCGAGCGAAGCCGCGGGAAAATGCTAGTACGATATAATATTTTACGTTTTACTTTCATCTTTCCCTCTTAATCTATGAAAGTCTATATTTTATATTATGCTTAAATTAATGAATAATATATCCTCTTGTCAGTAGGAATACATTTCAGGGAAAAATAAACGAAATTAAAATTAAGATTGAAACCAACATAAAATATATTATGTCAGAAGATAAAAAAATATTATAATGTACATTTGGCTGCACACAAATGGAGCCGTCTGCCGGACCCCGTCCCGTTCCGCCCCACGCGTCGCGTCATCGACATTCAATTAGCCACGGACCAGCCCAGGATGGGGCCATACTTGTGTGGGCTGTGGCCCACTGATGGACAGGTGCAGAATTTTAATATTTCATCTAGGTACCTATACATATTTAATATAAACTTTAGTATAGATTCTTAAGTCGGAAAACGATTCCCAATTTCTCATTCAAAACATTGACTACTTATTTTTATACTCGTAAATAAAAATTATAAATCTCCATCGCGTCGCGTCAGCGCCGGCCCTGGATGGACCGCCATACTTGTGTGGACTGTGGCCTATTGATGGTCACATCTACACCGTGGGCGCAATTGACCCGACAAACTTTAATAAATCTTTTAATTATATTGGGAGTAAAAAAGTGATATGACATGTAATTAAAAAACTACATACTTTCTATTACATATTATGTTGATTATTTTTAAGTATAAATGAAAAGTCGTATACTTTTGACGCGTTCCATCATTGACATTCAATTTGCCATGGCCCGGTTCTGGATGGGACGCCATACTTGTGTAGACTGTGGCCCATTGATGGTCAGGTACAGACTTAAGCGCATCACACGTGGACCTATAATAATGTCACGGTGCGAGTCTTGACTTCCGAGTTCAGGAAGTTGATACTGGATGGCGCTACAAGGTACTAGTTTTCGATTTATTTATTTTCCAAAACGTTTAGAATATATGATAGGTATTTTTATTAATGGAAGTAGTTAATTATTTATTTATAAAAGACAAAAATATGTATGTCATTACCATAGACAAGGGCTGCCATAAGCAACGAGCCATTGATATTGATTTACTAATTAGCTTATATATAGAAAAGGAAGGTAAAGCGGACCACTTAAGGAAAATTCAATCGTCAAAAAAATCCAACGGCTTTATTGTTACGTTTTCAACATTAAATAATTGAGCATTTACTTGTAAAGTACAGCGTATACTACAGGCAGGTAGAGTAGGGGAAGTTTTTAAGTTCAAATTTAATGAAATCTTTAAAAGACGCATTTGCCCCCATAGACGCAATTGCCTCAGTTGAGTTTAATATATGTACCTACAAATTTGTACGGAAACCTCAGTGGGCGAGTCCGACTCGCTCGTTTTTTTTAAATTTATAATGATAAAACGACGCTGGATGTACACCTAGGTATATGTATGAAGAATAAAACGACGTAATGCCATTAACGTGCTTTATTACTGACAATTTATTGTGGAACACCGCCCGTATACATATTTACAGCGAAACGAAGCAAGCTTACACGTATACGAAGTGTACGACTCATGGGCCTATATTCGACACGCTTCAACACATGTGTCGCACCTATCCAAAATGGACATGTCAACGCCACTGTTAATAAAGGCTGTATTTGTTTGCATCTTTATACGAGTAACCTGTTAATAGGTACTTATTGAAAAGTAAAAGAGTGATAATTATCTTTTGTCCGGAGATAACATAAGTACGGGAAGGTCGGGGCGCTTTCGCCCTGGGGCTACTTTGGCCATAGGGATTAATTCGACCGGTTGTATTATTACATTTAAATTACGGCACATTGTCATGTGGTTGGTTTTATCTGAACGTTCATGTTTTTATGTTTATTATCAGATCTTATAGATTTAAGATATGTGATTTACATGGTAGGAAAAATTATCCTACATTTGGCCAAAGTACCCCGACATTTGCGGAGCCACAAATGCTCAAAATGGCGCCACATGCGGTTTGACAGACTCACAAAGTTTAGAGCTCACAGAGCCACTAGTTTATTATATGGGGTGAATTGCGACGCTCCAATTTTGATTAGTAAGAACTATAGGTAAATTTTTACCTTTCTAACTCAGTTAAAAAAGTGATGTAAAGTCTCAAGTAATGATTTACCGCGTGTCGACTATAGGTTTTGTATCCGAAATCATAAAAGCGTTCAAAGTTTTTGATTTGAAGTTCGACTGAAGTAACATAACAAAACTCATGACTCGTATTTAGTAAAAGGAAAAGTTTTTGCAAGTATTTTCAAGAATAGCTTAATATTTTATGTAACTTCAGAAGATGTTTTTTGTAGATTTGATGTGAATATGTCATTAGTTAGGATTATCGTTAACAAAACGCAGTTATTTATGCCAAATTATAAATTATCAGCTACTTGGAGACAATAAACTAAATTGCAAATTATTATTAAAACGAGAAGATCTAACTATAAAAACTATAACCTTAGGTACCTATAGTTTATGGTTTATAATGTGACCGGACCAACTCAAGACTTTGTATGCGTGATCTGCCACTGTTTCTATAGTAGTAAGCCCGTTCGTATAATAGCGAACAATGGCATTATTCGGGCACAAAGCCTTTGTATTAAGTTAAGTAGACACAGTCGCTTTACATTATGAAGAGCTATAATTGTCATTACTTCTCATTGAGCACTTTGAACGCTTATATGATGTGAATACGATTTATACCAACAAACATTTTGTTAATAGTAATTAACACATTTACAAAGTCCGTACACTCCGTTAACACAAATTTTAATGCTTATATATATAAAAGAAAACATTTTATTCTCTATGGCCAACAAACAAAATTCACTTGTACTTAGGAAATGAAATCTCATTTTGTACCTTAACACACACACAGAGTCCAGTTTAGCTTAGTGCACCTTAAACGCTTCTATCTCACTCATATAAAACTTCCCTGTCGCTCCGCGAATGCTCAAAAATATACAAGGGTATTTATTATTAGGTCAACTGGTACGCAACGCCACTACTATGGAGATAAACGAGATAGTGTGTGTAAATTTGTCTTTCAGCAATTCACAGGCGTAGTAACGATCGAAGTATAGAAATTATCCGTTCAAGAGAGCTATTTGTTGGTATGTTATGGTTATAACAGCCCGGCAGTTAGTGATTTAGGAACAACCGTCCGTGACAACTTTTTCCAGCAATGTATATATGTATATACGAGTAATAGCAGTAATTTTGCTTTCTACAAAAGGTACATCGCGCGCTTGTATGTGTGCGTGCCGTGAACGAACGCACAACAAGCAAAGATTTAAAGAATGCTTAAGAATGCTCTAGTATGGATCGCACTCACACAGACGATAGATCGCGTGTCGCACGTTTCTAAACGGTCGGAATTGGACTACTTTTTCGTCTTTATACTTTGGCATAAGTGACCGCGTCTTCGTTTGTCACGTGACAGCATGTCTTGTCACTCTCACACTATATTGAATGGAAAGAGATAGGTAGTATTTGCTGCACGACAAAACATTCCACTACTACATGTTACTTGTACCTACTCACAGTACAACTGTGCGAGAAGTACTGTGGAAATACTAATAACACGACGATATTGCTTGCCATCAACGAATCAAACGTGTGTCTTGTGTCAACGACGGTTAGTATTTTTGCCATAGTTTTAGATCTGTGCCGCTTTGACACGTCACTATAATTTACATTACTAAATACCTAGCAAATTTCTGTGCAGTTTCGTTGCATACCCGAACGACCCTTTAGGGCATTTCTACTGAAATATGTCTGCGGTCACCACATTCATCTGGCCTTTTTTCATACCAAATGTATGGAGACAGATGAATGAGTCGCAGACATATTTCTGGAGAAATGCCCCTTAGACCCTTTAGACATTGACTCAAATTCAAGCGGGTAAATGAAATTAATGTTCGTAAATTATCCACATACATCGCCTACAAAGCCTGTGGATGAATCACAAAACTTTGTAGATTATACATATATAACAAGATTGAAAAAACAAAGTCATTGTACTTCATAATAAATAATATACAGTACAATGACTTTTTTCGTGACCAATGGCATTGTTTGCCGTAGTAAGAAAATACATTGTATTGTTTTAGTGACAATGTGTAACTTTAAAAATTAGAAAATTTAAAAACACAGTACCTTCCGAGTGAAAACATTTACTATGTTACATCTTTTTACATTTTCAGTTTCCGAAATCAGCGAAAACAGTCAAACCCACTTGAATAGATTTACAATTCCATAACTACTAGTACTTAGACTAACATATTCAAAATTATATCTAAAAATCACACATTCGTACGAAGCATCACAACATTAACGACTAAAATAAAGAATAAAACTTACATCGCGAACTAAAAAAAAATAACAACTAGACGCTATCACGTGTACACCAATTTTTGCTACAATGAAGTATCGTCGGCGAGCATTTTATGCGTTAATTCATTATTATCTCGCTTATTTACTTAGTAAACCACTTACCCTCAAGAAGCTGTTTATACATAAAACCTGTATTTTTTTGTAAATATAGAAATCTTAAACAGAGAATTTCTAAAGTGTTTCAACTATTGAATTAAGTAAAGTTGCTATATTTAAGAGAATTTGCCAATTTGAAATGCGTCTGAAGATCATTTATAAAATAAACCAGACAAGCCTTCTGGTAATAATGACTATTTAGTACATCGTATATTTGAAAGTGAGACACAATACTTCCCATAATGGCAGTGTCTGCCTAGCCGTCAAACACAAATGTAAGGATTACTACAAAACGGAGACTACGTCACCATGGCTATGAAGCAAAATGTCGCTTAAAAATGGGAAATTTTGTCGTATGATTGAAATAAAGTAAAATATATACTGCCGAAACTTGACTTATCTTATGTTACAGGCAACAATTAAAAAATTGGCAATAATTGCCCTTCGACTGAAGTGTATGTTGCTGACGCTGATCATTCCTATAATTTTTTGAAACTTTGGCATGCCAATCATGGACTGGAAAAATGGCACAACTGGCCGCTACAAAGAGTCGCAAAAACAGTTGGACAAACACGTTAAACGACATAGACATTTGTATTCACAATACATGTTAATAATAGGTATACCAGCACAATATTTTCTGTTACTATTAAGGGTTTCATCAGCAGTGGAATCAGTTGTTGTAAAGTCTGGAGGGGTAAAATAAACCGAGTCTTTCCATAAATATATACCTTATTTATAAGATTATCTGACACATCGGTTTTAACATCTAGGTATCTATATGTTCTTAATCGAGACCAACAATTTGACCTGTTATAGCAGTTATGTTACCCCAACGAACCTTAAAGATACATAACAATAAAATTTATCTACATAAATAAACGATGAAAAGTTCAAAATACGTAATGGTTTGAATGTGTTTCACTGGTATACTGTTTTTTTTATTTAGAAAACAAAACTAACAATGACTTGAATCAACATATAAACCAAACATCAAAACGTTTCGTTTTAAGTGTTTGATGTGAGATAAATGATAAGAATACATTATCGGTTAAAATGCATATAAGACAGTTACGTTTAGTTCATACTGAAAGCGGTAATACTCAACATCAACGAACTCTGGTGGCAGTAAAGTAATGTGATTGGGTCTTAAATGAATTGTACGAGTTCCATGCAACGAGAAGATTTAGCTGTGAGTCAAACAAAATTCGCTAAGAAGTTACATACAAAGACAATGACCAATATTATTTATATCTATTAATTTCTTGAAAACATGAAGTCATGGTTATTAACTATAAGTTTATGGATATATTTGTGACGATGGTAGTAAGGTGCGGCTAGATCTAATTATAAAATATTGACAAAATAAATTCATGTCAAAGGTGAAGTAGTTAAATTAATAGAGAGCCAGTCTCATGAAGTACAACAATGGCTGAAACGATTGCATTGTTTGTTACTTGTTTACAAAAGTGCAAATCGCATCTAATGGAAAAAAATCTTAGCTTTTATTTTTAGATACAAAATGGACTAAAAGGAAGGGTCGAACCAATAAAGGGCATTTGGCTGATATTTCGAATGCGAACAATGCTTTTATTTACCAAGTAATACCTACCGTGTATTCGTACAAACTCATTGTGTTGTGGCAATGAGTTGGCTCTCTATTTATTCCGGTAACGTTACATAGTATAATCTACTAATAGTCTGTTTTATGAAAAGGCACACTTTTGGATCAAAGGAACTTGGTCTGAAAACTTTATTCATATTGCTTTTCATTATTTGGAATCAAATACAACTATGTTATTCTAAAACTTTGTAATTATTAAGAAAGTCATACAAAATCTACAGGGTCTTAAAACTGGATATAACTTGGGACTTAACAGGGAGTGCCAAAGTAAGATAGTTATTCAGAAAGATCCCTTCGAAACATCATTAAGTTTTTAATAGTTGTTTCGTATCTTATTACAGTTATAATTAAATTATATAATGTGTATTTTATTATTGTATATTGCATTTATTTAAATTTCATCAAAACAATTGTGATAAAAAAAGTATGAGGTGCGATGGTTTCTTTAAAAATATTGTGTGTTAGTCAACGTCATCCGTAAATACATCATCATTACTTTGATACAAACTAAAAACTACATTGACATAAGGGGAATATAAATCTATCCCAACAAGGCTAAGTATTGGAAATAGACATGACTGTTTCAAGTCAATAGTAAAATACGAAGGAACTTTCTAAGTAACATCGTTCAAGGAACAGTTAATGTAAAAAAATATAAAAGAGTGATATAAGTTTTTTTACACTGGAATATTTCAACGCCACTGAACAACCAAGCAACCAATCAGAACAACAGCTAAGATCAGCCAAAAAAACTAAAAAACATTTCACAGCAGCATTTTTGGACTTAGTTTTAAAATATGTTTTACATTTACACACGTTAAACACTTAGCAATTTAGTGTATTTACAAATATTTTTATTATTAATCATTAAATTTTGATAAGCCCTCAATATACTCCAGTATAATAAGCCTAGGCACTTATGGCAAAATGTTTTGGCATATTTTTACCACAAAATTAAGTTTTCTGACGTCAACAAAAAAATGGATTTGGAAAACAAATCTAGTATAAAACAGGGTCTGTTTTCATGAAACTTTATAAGATATATATGGGATATTATAGTATTTTAAACTTCCATCTCAGATATATATGTTTTTAAAGGTAAGTCATCATTTGAAAACCAAACCCAAACATATTTTTTAAAGAAAATCATAAAAAAACAACCTGTTTTCTGACTTTGATATAAAAAAGTGACCTTACATCAAATATTATACTTACTTTTAAAGTGACTTAACCTAATTTAGACACGGCCAGGCTTAAAAACCTTTCATCATCTTCGAGCTCGGTGTTTGATAAGAAAATAAATGTTTGCAAGGTTTTTTATATGTCAAGGACGAGTACGCAATGTTTTCACGCTGCGTCTTTAAAAACGCTCAAAAAGTGAATTTCGTTCTTTGTCCTGAATAGTTTTACGCTTACATCAGATGTGACAGTTTATTAACGCAAAACTGTCTGTGGTTGTGGGATTCCGAAAAAAATATTGTTCGGTTTATGCGTGTGAATTTAAAGCAACATGTACCTTTTATACTTATCTCAATGCTACAACACTCCAGACAAGCTTTATTTATAAGTACCTATCTATTGTTAACTCAGGCGACACAACAGCAACGGGACGCACACGTTGCAAAAATCTGCCACTCTGATTGGCTGATTCATTGTTATTATAATATTGTAATTGGTTAATTTGTGCCATTTGCGTTTCGCGTTGCCAATTATTGTGTTACTTGATTGAATGACTGGAGTATGTAATCTCCTAGAATCTATTGTATTTTTTCCTGCCTCCCGTAAGTGCAGCAATCAGATAAGTGTACAGTGAGAACAATTATTTTTCATTGTTTCTGTGAAAAAAAAAAACTCGCAAAGAACAAATCCTTTGTTATTTCGAATGTGCATAAAGACAATGTTTTTGGATACCACGTAGGTAATGTCCCAATAAAACCGACCATATAAGACCACAATGCGAACTCAGCCTAGCTCGCATAATTTATTCCTCGCAAACGCCAGCTCCGAATCATCGCATTAAGAATTCCCGGCACGATCGACTTCGAGAATCCTTTTGTATAAAAATTCGATTTTTAAATTCAAAGTTCGGACAAGCGTGAGAATTCTGATTAAATATTAAAATTGAAAGTGGGCGCGTTTAAAGATATGAAATAGGATAGAGCTATTTTGTATTTTTTATTGTCACAGGGGATTTAGCTGCGTTTGTAATATAAATCTCGCCGAATTTCGTTTATCTAGTTTTGTTACAAACGCTTATTAAAATTTGGTTCAGCGTAGTGAGAGTCTTAATCTAAAAAGTTAACTTATATATTGACTGATAAGTCACAGCACTCTTTGATTAAATCAACGTAATTAACATTCACTGTTTTACCATCATTGATACTTGCATCTCTTTCCAACATTATGAAAATAAAGACACAGCGTCTAAATGACTAAGTAAAAGTGAAATATGCCCTCGGCACAAATTATCTACTCGAGGTAACGTTGTAAGGACGTAAAACTAAAAAAATAACAATTAAGATTATCGCACAAACATACAAGACTTAAAACTAAAAGCTAAAATAAAAATGTACTACCGCTATGCCTTTGTCAGCTATCGATTGTGAGTTCAAGGAGATTTTTTATTTTTCCAATTAACAAAGTTATAAATAACTGTATACGCTAAGTTTGCAGAGGCCGAAAAAAATGTTTATTAAAAAAAAAATATAGCAACATGCGGAAACTAAAGCAAGAGGATTATTTAATCTTGGCCCTTGGTAATAATTCTTCCGTTTATTACAAAATGTGTCTACATACCTACTGAAATATAAATATCTGGGTAAATCTTGCACACATCGATCTAATTTCAACCGATCTAAACGATTTGTTCCAGGGTATTAAATAATTTCAACGTATTTAAATATTATGTATTTAAATATGTACATGCATACCAACAAGTTTGGTTGGAACTAGATCAATTTGTGCAGACTGTCCCGAATAATTATTTCTGTAGGTATGTAGACAGAGACATTATATACTTATTAAAAGGAAAGTTATTTGCCAAGTATCAAGACTAATTAATCATCTTGCTTGTGATGTTGCCATGTGTGTTTTTTGCAATTAAATAAAACCTTTTGTCGACCTCTGCAGACTTAGCGTAGTCTGACTCTAGTACTTATGCTATAATATTTTGTAGCTACCTACGTAAATGAATTCCTTGTAAACGTCGAATACAACAGTTATTTTATATTTATGCTTCAGCAATATTCGATTACCGAATAAAACCTGGACATTTAACAATCAATAGCCACAAACGCAAAAAAACAAAAAAAAAACATACCTACATGACATGAAAAAATGACTTCAAAACATCTTGCGATATTTTATGACTTATTGCCACAAAGAACATTGAAGAGAAATGTTATTATTTAAATTGTGTTTGCACTGTGGTGTTAGGACTATTTAAAGTTCAAAAATATCTATCTATTAAATTGTGTCTTAAATATCTGCGCGCCCAAAGCAGAACGTGTGTGTGTGAACAATTATTTTTCATTGTTTTCATGCGTGTGTTTTAAACTTGAGAACAATGAAATATTTATGTTCCTGGTATAAAAGAAGCACATGCTTTAGTTTTTTATGCAGATATATTTTGGCAGATGTTTTGAAATGGCGAAAGTCTGATCCATACAACGCACAAATATTGTTATTTCACATAACAGTGAGTCACGAAATAAATTTGAGTGTTTATTTGTGTCGGGTTAAATTGGATTTGTTCGAGTCTTCAGAGATTTAATTGTATTATTTCGCGAATGGATATAATTATACGTTCTATTTATAAAAGGAACACGATACAGCAAAAATATTACTGTTATTTATTTATCATTTTCGAAAAGTTCGTTCCGAAATATGCTAATTATTTGAAATTGTTTCGATATTTCTAACGTTAATATAACTGAAATAATAGATAAACTACAATAGAATATCAAGTACCTACAACATTGAATCTTATTCTTCAGACATAATGTTTCAATTTCGAAAAGTATTTTATCCTGCCCCATTAGACGATGAAATAAATTGACTTATTAATCTGAGACAATAACTCAAATTACGCAGCTAAATTCTGTTTCCAATAAAAATATTTTGTTTGAATATTGTGTAGTATCAACTAAATACAATATATTTTTGTTCAAAGTGATTCGAGTCGGTCGGCTTTCCATATAAACTAAAAGAGGGTCATCGTTCGTTTCCACGACATTAATTATGTTGGAATTGTGTTTCATTTTATAGCGTGATATATTTTATCTACGCCAAATGACACGAGACGTCTAAAAAAACATACTTAACGTGCAATCGGCCGTTTAAGGTTAGCGCCAACTATCAGCAATAGCATAATTTGCAATTAAACTTTTTTTGCTGAAAATGTATGTTTTTTTTTCGCTGTTTGAAAGATTTTATGTCGTTTCGTGCAAACAAAGTGTATCAAGCTATAGAATTAAATACATTTCAAACATAATTAATACCGTGGAAGCAAACGATGACCCCATTTATGCTTGTATGGAAAACCGACCGACTGGAACGTTAATCAATTTTCTTTAAGTTAATCCCACTAGTCATGAATAGTGCATCATATTATTACTTGGTCCGCCATTTTATTACAATAACTACGTGTGCTCTTACACAATTATTTGACACTACTGAAAATTGTTGGCAACACATTTTCTGATATTCGTGACACGTGGAAGTTACTGCGGTACAATTTTGACAGTATTAGCAGAAAAGAGTTTCGACTAAGATTGAAAACTTCTTTTGTATTCATATTCAGTCATACTAAAGAAAATAAATCCATCGAATAAATCCATTTTAACCCAACCAACACAACATGCCGCTCACAAAAAAAAAACAATCAAATCTACAAAAAATCGTCCATGGTAACTGTTGTTACCAGATCCAACTCCAGATGGAGTGGAATAGCTTATATTGTACGTAAGTGGACGCTATGAAGAAGGAGTGCAGTATGAGGTACCGCAGGTTGTCCTGTCTGACTTGTCGCACGACCGCCTGGGCATCGGTCGTCGTCGGGAAGTGACCGGTTCTGTAGTACTCTTCGAGCATTTTGTCCTTCTCTATGAATCTATCGTATAGCCACTGGGTCATACCTTCTGTGTCTGATGGTACCTGCGATTTAAAGAATGAAATGTTAAGATCATGGATTCCATAAAAATCAAGCTAGTTTGGATAAGCAAAACGAAATAAAAATACGAGAAAAACGATAAAGAAAGGATTGTACAAATAAAACAGTAAGTGAAAATTAAAAAAGGAAAACCTTTAAAAATAAAAGTTCGAGGTAGCTTCTGGTAAAAATAAACAGTACGTTTTATAAACAAACTGATTAAAATAATTGTCTTAAAAGTATTATTGAACATGCCCTTTCGTGTCATGCGCCAAGCATATTCATATCTTTATAAACGTACTACAAAGAAACGGATGATAAATAATCGTGTCGAGCAACAAGCGAAGTGATGGTCATCTGCAAGTTCTTCGACTACAATTTGAAACTTCAGACCATTCCCTCCCAAAACCCACCTCAGTGATTGGGTAGAGCCTGTAATGTATTCGGACGTTGCAAGGCGGTCGGATGCCGCAGACGACGTCCTGAAGATGTAGAGGGATCCGGTCAGGGTACGCTATGGTCACGTCGAGCACCCACTCCAGGTCCGCGCTGGTCTTGAAGAGGGCAGTGGTAGAGTTGTTTTGGATATAAGTGTCATCTGAAAGGAGGGACTAGGTTAAATTATGAAAACATAAGGACCAAGTAAAAAATGTGCTGATGATGTAAGGTAGGTCAAATGATTATGACTAGAAAAATGTGACTATGGTTTTTAATATGATAATAACGATGAAGGTGGCAACTTTAAAGACTGGTGGAGGCACTGAAAATCAATCCAATTTACGATTAAATCTATTTTTTCTTTTGCAAAAATCAAAATGAATATAAACACAATCTTCTAAAAACCTTCTTAAAAGACCTATCTCCTAAGAGGACAACGCAATAATAGAATGCTTTATAAAGGGCTTGTATTTTTACATTGTTTACATGAGAAATGCATAAATTTTACCTTTTTTATTGGTCTCGTTATGAGATGTGCTAGGGTTGTGCCTGTGTGGACCGATCTCTTCCATGATCACCTTCATGGCTCCAGCGCGGGGAAGGGACACATACTCCAGCTTTGGCAGGTTGTTCTTCTCTGCAAATCTGTAAAATTAACCCATAAGCTTCTAACTAAATAAACTCGAATCATAAGAGACAGATAACATAATGTAAATTAATTTTCCCTTTACTGGTCTATATTTTGGAGAAGTCTCGATATGGGTACATCAGTGATAATTAAGTGCTGAATAGGACATTGAACTACAGAAGTATATTATTTACACCAATTAGCCCTATATTAGGCCTATTTCTTAAAATTTAAATAAAACGAGTACATCATATTTTTAACCACATAATAAAGCATAATTAAGGTTATAAAATAATTTCTCTCAAATCCTCTCCTTATAATTTTATCTTTGATATCCTACTGCCTACTACAATATTATAAATGTGAAAGTTTGTGAAGATGTTTGGAGGTTAGGATGTATGTTACTAAAAACCGCGATAACATTGAATTAATTGAGATGAAATTTGGCATACAAGTAGAACAAGTTCTGGATAAAAACATAGGATACTTTATATCTCGGTGCGAAGTTCCTTTGGGATAATTACGGGTATAACACAGGCAACGTCAATGTTAGTAATATTATAAATATGAAGATATTTGGTTGAAGGTTTGAATCTTCTTCTTCTTCTCCCTGTCCTTTTTCCAACTTCATTCGGAGTCGGGCCTCTTTGTGCGTTGTCGCCAGGATAACCTATCCTTGGTTGTCACCGGTCCGATCCAGATGATGGTCCTATCACCGGTGGGATATTCTGGGTTTTTAGGTCTCTGTCGACAGTGGATTACCAGGAGGATTTGGTGGTTTGGATGTTTGTTACTAAATAACGCAACAACAGTTGAATTAATGGGGATAAAATTTGGTATAGACCAACTCCTGAATTTTGACCCAGTAGGATTCAATTGGGATAGTTACGGGAATAACGCAGCGAAGCGGGTAGATGCCATTAATAAAAAAATCTGCACGGTACCTTAACTGCTCCGATACAAAATTTAAGCGCCGATACAGACGGACTGCAACCCAACTGCAACTCCCTACGATTTGTATGGGAACTGCGTCACAACTGCGCAGTCAGCGTGTAGTTGTGATGCAGTTCCCATACAAATCGTAGGGAGTTGCAGTTGGGTTGCAGTCCGTCTGTATCGGCCCTAATGTTAATGTAGCTAAGCTTATTAGATTAAAAGATAAAACTGCACTCTTGCTGCGCTCTTGTGTGCTAGGCTGCATGGATAAGAGGAATGACCTACATATGATAACACTGGTCGATTAATAACGAAGGACAATATGATGCTGTTGGATTGTATTACTAAGGCGGCTGCAAAAAGTTACTCCAAAAGTTGTATGAAATGAATTTAAAATGAATCATAAATTTGAATGGATCTAAAACAATGACACAAATGTAATAGACTGAACAGCCACCGAACCACCGACACCTAAATAGAGATGGCGGGAACTGATTTAGTAGAAACTATTGTGAAACTTAAGGATGATTCCTGACTTAAGGAATTGCACCATGATTTGTCTCTAGAGTAGAATGTTGCTTGCGGAAATCTACCCCTAGAAGACGTAACTCCTTGTAAAAAAGATACCTTCCTTCTATAAGATAGTTTTGAGATATGATCTCCAACTACGAATAGACGAATGGACTTACCTCTGACTGATTTCTCTTCTTTTATGCAAGAAGCCACCTTCAGGGAAGAGCACCATGAACTGCCGTCCACGAGGAATGTAGCTGTTGATGATGTGCAGTCGAAGCTCTTCTAACGATGCGTCTCGTTTCGCTCGACCCTGCACAATAGAGAAAACATACATAAGCTTTTGATTACGACAGTGATATTGAAGAAGAATAAGTATTTACGTATTAAAATTGATACAGAGCAAAGGAAAACAGCTAAAAAAAGGGCTATGGGCACTATAGCCGAATCAATCTCATTTATGAGAGTAGGTCTGTACTCAGTAGTGGGGCGCCTAAATTTAAAAATAAAAAAAAATAAAATAAATTAAAAAAAAACAGTATTTATTTCACTGAGAGATGAAGTTCAAATAACATCATCTCTATTTAGGTACTACAGCGAATTAGTACAACCCTTGAATGTATGATAACTATCCTTGGCGAGCATATAAATAATACGCTCTACTTTCAATATCACGATCTTTCAAAGGCATTTAGGAAATTATTTCATGTACCCGCATTTCGAATAAGTACCATTAAGCGCGTTTGATTCATTGTTGTTTAGTAGATCCGGACATCCGATAGGCTATCAGCCTTTATTTGAGTAATGGACGAATCCATGGAACAGGACACTAATTGCCAGATACGTTAGGGAATTAAACATTGTAAAAACATTCCGTTCACGATTAACTAACTTAATGGTGTCTGAATTTAATTATTGTAACAAAATGGGGTTAAATCACGTCAAAACATGATTTATTTACGTTTATTGATATAGAAACCAAATACATTCAAAAATAAACGTGCCCTATTGTAGCCAAGACTGGATTCGAACCAGCAACTCTGTCTTACCGGGACAACGTGCTAACCATTATAGCACGGTATACGGTAGTTTTTTTCCGAACAAAAGGTACATCAGGAGCGCGCATGTGTGCGCGCCATGTACGGACGCACCGCAGGCAAGCCAAGCATTTGCGACTGCGCGCGACTGCCACAGTATGGCGTTCACTCATACAGACGCGCGTCGTGCGTCTGTGTAAATACGTGTCGCGCGCTCCTAAACGGCCGAAGTCGTACTACTTGGTTGTCTTTATACTTTGACTATAGCTAGGCAAATTCGTTAGTGATACTCCCATGGTCCGCGGGCGACGGGAGATGATTACAGCGTAGTATAAAATATTGGTCGCAACATAGTTGCACGTCACATAGTCTTGGGACGCCCTGTATCTGTATATTGTGCTATAAACAATGCGCTAGTGCTGTAACCTGTAGAACTTTAAACTTATATTTTTTATACTACGTATATCATCATCATCATTTCAGCCATAGGACGTCCACTGCTGGGCACAGGCCTCCTCAATAGATTGCCACATGGGCCGGATTGAAACGACCCGCATCCAGCGAGTCCCCACAACTCTAACCAAGTCATCGGACCACCTTGCGGGTGGCCGTCCCACACTACGCTTGCCAGTACGTGGTCTCCACTCGAGAACCTTTCTGCCCCAACGGCCATCGGTTCTTCGAACTATGTTCCCTACGTATATAGTCATGTGAAATATATCGATACCTTTAGACTCAAAAGGCGTAAACGCCGTAGGTTCTAATGGCGTTCACGCCCCTTGAGTCTAAAGGTATCGATATGGGTGCATACAAATACTCAAAAATATGTCTGAATATTCCTTCTACTGTGGCAATAAAAACTTCGTAACATATTTATGAAACGATTTATTCGATAGATGTCTTTACACTTGACTGTATCTCCTAGTATATAAATGCAAGAATACAAAAGAAAGTAAGGGTTTCCTGTATAACATTTATAGTGAAATGCCAATTCCTTTCATTGTCACGAGTATAATAATTATAATTTGATTCGGAATGGAAATATTCTCATTTCCATTTCAGGGAACCGGTTCAATGTTTTATTTATGTGACAAATTCAGCGAAATACCAATTTTACGGTAGTAAATGATTTCCAGGTAATAATTACTTTATTTACCGGCACTCAGGCGTGGATAAGTAAATTTCATTAACCCTTAATAACAAGAACATTAAATAAAACTACTACACATATGTAAATGGGTCTTTGGTATGTTTTCTTAAAGTCAGTTCACTCACAGAGGTACAACATAATTGAGGACCAGGTCAAAGAATAAAGTCATTGACGTATATAAAGAACAAGGCTAACGAGCGCGCAGGCGGTTCCAACGCGTTGGTCCTAAAAATCTATTTTAGGACGAACGCGGCAGTGGGACGCGCAGCGCACAGCGGAGCCGAACGTTATAAAAATGCCTAATTGCGTGGTAAAAGGCTCCATTTACTGTTACGGTGAACATAGACCCGGGTGGATTTTCGTCCGCGACATTTGTATGCCATACATTTAGTTTGGCATACAAATGTCGCGGCCGAAAATCGACCCACCCGAACTGTACGGTTCGCCCTATCCTTACTTTTGAAATCATTGGATAAAGTAGTCAAATTTTGGCCGTTTACGTATACGCGCGCGATACGTATTGAAGGCCGAGGCTCGGGTAGTGCGAACGCACTCACGAAATTTCATGTTAATGGATAGATTAGGGAACGCAATACCCGGTCAAATTTGCATCCCGGGTGTTACCGGAGTCTAAATCCTACACCTACTAGTATTTAACTTACTAGAAAAAAAAGGCATCAGAGTTCGTATTACATAAATTTCAGGGGTTCATTCTGAAACTAGGCATCCTTACGATTTCACACCGACGACGAGTTTCTGACCAGTACCGTATATGTCTGAAAGCTAATCTGGTGAATAACCCAACAGGCAGTTTAACCAATCTGGCGAATAATAAGATCTGAATAATAACATTATCTGATGAGAAACGTTTCTGGCTTAGACGCAACATGACGATTAAAGGATTCGACGAAGAGCAAATCTGACAATAAACAAGCCTAACGGAAAGCGAATCCGGTGAATAAATGACCTGACTGAAAGCGAGTCTAGTTAAAACAGTAACTGGCGATTGACGTGACGCACCAATATCGCATCTGACCAAAAACGTATCCGACTGTTCTCGTTTGCTAGCACTGACAACAGCAGTTGTCTAGCACTACTGCTACACACAACTGCCTGTCGTGCAACAAATACTACCTGTATCTTTCCACTCAATATAGTGTTACAGGGACCGGTCATCACATTAATATTATAAAGAGAAAGTTTGTGAGTGTGTATGTTTGTTACTTCTTCACGTCTAAACAGCTGGAGCGATTTTAATAAAAATTGGTATAGAGTTAGCTGACACCCTGGATTAACACATAGGCTACGTTTAAACCGCGGGTAACACCGCGGGGCACAGCTAGTGCTCAATAAATCAATCGCCATAGACGACAATTTTCTTTTCAATAAAAACATTTCGGTTTCGTTAGCAGAGATTTCTGATGAAATCAAAATTCGTTAAGGGTAGTAAATCGAGCGTTTAAACCGCGTCACTTCTGTGGACACATTTTTGTCAAAATCCCTGCAAATTTTTGTGGCGTTGTAATCTCTTTGGTAGTAATCCCAGACTTCTAATATATAGTGTGATATCCCATTAAAATTAGGCGGTTTAAACGCTCGATTTATGACCCTAATAAGTAAATTAAAGCATTAAAGCATTTTTTTTGACTGTGTGTTAATGAGTGTGGTCAGCATGGCGACCATGCACTCTGACATTTTCAATAAGCCCATACAATTCTTATTGTGTTTCAAAATAGAAAATCATAATGAGCGCAGGGGTGACCGCGGGCTATTGGTTAACAAAAGTCCACTATTACAGTCTCTCCATCATTACGGGCGGGGGTCGATCACTAATGGATATCGACATGGTTTCGATGAGAATGCAGTTTCGGACCCTCCGTGATTGGCCCCCAACGAAGGTGCGCTCGAAACGCCATTATGGGCTTGGACAAATTAACGGTAAAAAAACAATTCTGGGTAATGAAGGGTACGTTAGTCGAAATTGGTCACACATAAGTTTCGATGACATGGCAAAGTTATTGTTAGTTCTGTTAATGTTGAATTTTCGAGATGACTCTCGGCAGTTATCCGGAGGGTCAGTCGGGTGGGTCATAATGACCCGTGATGATTTCAAACGCGGGTAGGTTTTTAAGAAAACACGTTACGTTGTTGCACTTTTCAGTAGCTGCAGTTAATACCCGACTACCTTTATTTTGACTGCATGTTTAGTCGCTGTGCGCCTCTAGAGTGATACACTTTTGGACAAATGGCACGTTCTATATAAGTTAGAATAAGTTTCTGCCAAAAAATTTTTTTTTGGGACAAGCTTTTATTGCCGATTGTACTTTTTGACGTGATAACGTCTTATAAATCGATGAAGCCGGCTGCACGCACGAAAAAGTGTCCCGTTACCTTGCAGGGTCGTTACCTGTCAAATAGGTACTTTATATTATTCCAGCACTAAAGTCGTTAAGACGATAGTTTCTTACAAATTGTTAATAAAATAGCCCTTATTCCCTAAGATACGGCTGTCAAAAATCTCTATTGAATGACAAGAGACCAGTGGCGGATTTGCCCTAAGGCCCAGTAGGCCCGGGCCTAGGGCGGCCAGATATTAGGGGCGGCCAATCGTGACAAAAAATCACTGCTGCTGCTGAGAAAAGGGCGGCTGGTACTCAAGTCAAAGTCAAAGTCAAAGTCAAAGTCAAAGTCAAAGTCAAAGTCAAAGTCAAAGTCAAAGTCAAAGTCAAAGTCAAAGTCAAAGTCAAAGTCAAAGTGAAAGTGAAAGTGAAAGTCAAAGTCAAAGTCAAAGTCAAAGTCAAAGTCAAAGTCAAAGTCAAAGTCAAAGTCAAAGTCAAAGTCAAAGTCAAAGTCAAAGTCAAAGTCAAAGTCAAAGTCAAAGTCAAAGTCAAAGTCAAAGTCAAAGTCAAAGTCAAAGTCAAAGTCAAAGTCAAAGTCAAAGTCAAAGTCAAAGTCAAAGTCAAAGTCAAAGTCAAAGTCAAAGTCAAAGTCAAAGTCAAAGTCAAAGTCAAAGTCAAAGTCAAAGTCAAAGTCAAAGTCAAAGTCAAGGTCAAGGTCAAGGTCAAGGTCAAGGTCAAGGTCAAAGTCAAAGTCAAGGTCAAGGTCAAGGTCAAGGTCAAGGTCAAGGTCAAGGTCAAGGTCAAGGTCAAGGTCAAGGTCAAGGTCAAGGTCAAGGTCAAGGTCAAGGTCAAGGTCAAGGTCAAGGTCAAAGTCAAAGTCAAAGTCAAAGTCAAGGTCAAGGTCAAAGTCAAAGTCAAAGTCAAAGTCAAAGTCAAAGTCAAAGTCAAAGTCAAAGTCAAAGTCAAAGTCAAAGTCAAAGTCAAAGTCAAAGTCAAAGTCAAAGTCAAAGTCAAAGTCAAAGTCAAAGTCAAAGTCAGGGTCAAGGTCAACGTTATCACGTTCGACTATCGTCAGTAAACCGACTTTACAGACAACCGATTTTTTTTGTATAATTGTAAACTGCACGTCTCAACTAATCAAATGAACCCAAATACGGTGAATTTATCTTATGCAATTTAGATGATCCTATGGCTAGTGGCTACCAGTGGCGTGGCGTCCAAAGAACTCGATTCCTACCGGCTTGCCTAATATCAGGCATTTGAGCACCATATTCTACAGCTTTTAAGGAAAATGTACGCCCAATCTGCACCGGCTTGCCCAAGGATATATTTTACGCCACGCCACTGGTGGCTACCATCCGGCTCCATCATCAGATCAGCTCCATGTCATAATAATCCCATTAAAAACATTACATGTAAAAAGATGCGAGTCTCGCAACGCAGTTCTTCTACAACAAAAAAGTTTTGAGATGTAAAGTTAAACCCAGTCAGTACCGGGGGGGGGGAGCCTATTATTAGATCTATAAAATGTGTTCCTCCACGGTTAAATAATAGGCAAGTCGGTGGAAATCGAGTTCTGTCGATACCCCCCCCCCCCGGTACTGACTTGGTTTAACTTTACAATTCCAATACATTCTTTTCAATTTGAACTGCAAAACTAACTTTGTAATCGCATGTATTTGTATAGGATTACAAACTTATGTGTGCAGTTGTGACTGAAATTACAACATATTTAGGTTTTTAAGGACTTGATAGGCTAAAAACTAACTATGTTTAAAATGTGGAGCTTGTAGGTCTGCTAGAAGTACCTTAGAATTATGATGATCAGTGAGTCAGTGAGTGAATGAATCAGTGAGTCAGTGACAAAACTAAGGAACTTTGACATGCAATAGTTCTTAAACTACACGTTCAAATTGAATGATATTGAGAATATATATGTCTTATTGTGCCCTATATATTCCTGAAATTTCAGGGTTCTAGCTTTAGCCAGTACAAAATTACAGGAGGCTGAAAATGGCCTGAATGGCTTCGAGAAAAGGATGGTACGGCCGTGCCTTTGTTTTGCTCGACTTGGCGGGGGCACTGCCGTGCCCCCAGATATTGCATTGTCATCTGATTTACATATTCTTGCAAAATTTCAGCTCAACCGGTTTAAGATATCTGCTTTGAAATTGAGTTGCAAGATTCCACCCGAACAAACATAGTTACATACATACATTGCAAGTTAAATAAAAGCTTGAAATAAAAAACAGATTGGCACATGGCAACATGCAGGATTCGAACCCGGGACCTTAAGATCTAAAGTCAACCTTCAAGCTACTGGGCCACCAAGCTTGCTTGCCTCAGTTTTACAATAATAATACAAACCTTACACTTCCGAATCAGATTTATCGGAACACACACAAACTTACGAGTACCCCTTGTTATTTTAGTTCCTAGTGTGAATAATCTAATATTCAATTCGAGCAAGGTGGAGTGTTATCAAAGATAGAACAGTTGAACCGTACGATCAAAGTAAACAAACTATAGATTTACGAGTTGGAAATGTTGGAAAACAGATCTCTGAAGAAAATTGACGTAAGGCGATAGAAAATCCTATTTAACTACGTCATTTAGCGTCAGGTTGTAGAATACTGTGGTAACTAACATACAATATTCGTATACATATTAGGACATACAGTTAGGACTACCTTAGTTAGAGCAGGATAAATACAAATTAACGGAAAAACTAATTCGAAAGGCTAAAGATAGATCGACATATTATGGACAAAATATCGCTGACCTCCGGGACGGAGATGGTACTTGAAGAAGAACATATTATGTGACGTTCCGTGGTTAAAGTTGTAACGCACTTATTTTACCTTCGATGAAACAGCCAGAGTCATCTAGCGGACCGCGGGAAAACGAGTTCGATCGAGTTCGTACGCAACGAAGAGGCGACATCTGTGCAAGAACTATGGAACTCTTGAGTCATTCTTGCCAGTGTTTAAAGTTGTTGATGGCTGGAAATTTTGTTTTGTTTTATCTTAATTTTGGAAAAATACACTCGCCTCGTAATAGTTTTTTTATTGATAAAGGTTTCATGCTGATTGGAGAAAATAATTGAGTTCGTTTTGATGTATAAATTTGAGTAGGATATTTGGCAATTGAAAGTGTATAGGACATGACAACGTGTGAGGGTCACTTGAGGGCGTGATTTAGCTATGGTCCGTGCTCGGAGGCAACGTCACTTTTCCGGCGTCTACCATGGAGTGAGGACATCGTTTCGATCGCCACTGGAAAAGTCAGACGTGGCTTCGCCCGAACAGGGCAGCCATTAACCCATGTAAAATTAGTTTTGGAGAACTCTTCTACGCAACACCGAGTCACAGAGTATAAAATGGCCGCGTAAGCGTGCCTATCCTGAAGCTTCTGCTTGAAATGCCACTATCTTTTGCCTGCATTCTGACGGTGAGGTTCAATTTCGGTTTAATCTTTCTTTCTTTTACCTCTTTTGCTCAGTTTATTTTGTTGCGAACAAGGATGGAAACTATTTGAGTTTGCCTGGTTTAAAATGCTTATGCTAAACTAAATTTAATTTCACAGCTAGAAGACTGATGTGTGTGACGAGTTACTCAGAAGTATAGCGTGAAATGTACTTCTGAGGAAGTTGCGTCCACGTGTCAGCTTGAGTCCTGTGACAGCGGTCGTGGAAGTGGCTACATCTTCGGCGTGAAACGAGTGGTGTAATCACATCGCCGACTGAGTGCCACGTGCAGCGTGAGCAAGGCGGACGACCACGCCTAGCTATTTGTCGTGCCGGGTGAGTGTAAAGATATGACTGTTCATCCCATTCAGATGCTAAGCACTAAAATCTGTTTAAATCTATCCCTAGAAATGCCTGTCTCTAAAGTCTTTCAGGAAGTAATAGCATGGTTTTGAGTGTCGTGTTAAGTGTGTGTCTCCTTTTACAGCTCAAAAAAAGAGTCGGTGCTTGACGTTGGCGGAAAGTCTCGCCTGTGCGCAGCGGTGTAAGGGGTGCAGCGGTGCAGCAGCGTTCTTCTGACCAGGTGAAGACGCTCCATTTCACTCTATACACACACAAACACTCTCACAAGCATACCCGTGCCAAAATCTAGTTAGTTTATATTTTTTTAGCTCCTTTCTTTGGGTTACTAAGCCGACCCCTTAACTCAACCTACCTTATTCATAAAAAGTGTCTCTTAATACTGCGCTAGCCTTATGGCAGTATCTCTCATGCACTTGTATGTAATGTTAGTAATAAACCTAGGATAATTTATCATTTCTGTGTGGTTGGATAAAATAAATAGTTATTGAAACGTCTGTACTTATTATCATTCATCTCCTCTTTTACCTGCATACTTTTCATAACCTAGTAGATCTTGTCACACCCTGTCTCGCTTCAAGGTGTTGAATTGTATGATAAGCGAGTGGCGCCCTATTAGTATTTTAGCTTTCAGTCAACCTATGCAGCAATTTGATCTTTATCGAGTAAGTTTGTGTCACGTACCAAGGGCAACGAGCCGGCTGCCCTGATTTCTAATATTAAATAATAAAGTCTCATTCTTTTTGTAGCATAGTCCGTGGCATATCTCTAAGCTTGGTCAAAATTCTTGATATCTTTCTTTTAATAAAATCTTGTTACACTGGCGGCCCATAGTGGAGTCGCTTCCTTTCCTTCCTCTTATAAATATACTTGTTACATTTGGCGCCCAACGTGGGGCGGTTCCAATTTTGGACTGGTGATACAATTACTTGCTCGGGAAGGGTCGGATTGCTGTTTTGAATATTTTTTTTTTCTTCTCTCTTAATAGTTATTTGATATGAATGATACTAAACAGAAACCAACTTGGCACTGGGTTGTTTGTGATATTGCTTGGGAGTTGTTTGTGTGTTGAAGGTTTTTTTTTTTTTTTTCTTCGAAAGACAATTATAGCGAAACAGTGAATTAAACATTTAGTGAAGTGTTCTGTGCTACAAACAATTTAACTAAACATAATTGACTATACTATACGTACATACTGCGTATTTCTGTACTGTTGTGACTTTGTGTTTGCAAACCTATATATAAATCTCCGACTATAAATATACAACTTTAGCTATAACATTATTTGTAACTAACCTACAGGAGTAGGTCATTGCACTCTTGTGTACCATTTACTACAGGACTGTTTATCCTTTTATAACTGTAAGCTTTGCACTGCAAGCAGTGTTCATACATCTCTCTGTGATTACTTATAAGAATTTTACTTAAGATAAAATTCAATTTTTTACTTAAAATGGCACTACATGTGGATGTAGACTGTCTTAACAAAGACGAACTATTGTTTGAGTTGAGATCAAGGGGCTTGGACGTTAGTGACGATGACACGGTAGATGATTTAAAGAGACAGTTCAGGACTGTCAAGGGCACACCTCATGATCACACAAAAGCAAACGCATACATTTCAAAACTTTCTCTCGACAACGAATTCCAGGTCTGCGAGGAGAAGCTGAATGCAGTGCTGCAGGCAGACCATTCGACCTCATCGTGCAGAAGGAGGTGTCTGTCCAGGTTGTCTCACGTCGTTCTCAGGTTAGAAAAGTTTCATGTTCTCACAGCGGAGCAGCAGCTTAAGAAGATTGCTCTGGTTTCAAAGGCTTTCGGGGCAATTGAGACTCTTAAATGCAATCAGTCTCCTGGTTCATCTTCTCAGGCTGTTGTTCAAAATGATGTAGAAACTACTTCCTCCAGCTCTTGTCAGAGACATACTTCACAAGTGCTGAAATGGAATCTTAGTTATGACGGTCGTACACCTGTACATGATTTCATATTTCGTCTTCAGGAACTTAAATATTCATCTGAGATATCTGATGCGGAATTGTTAAGGAATTTGGTCCACTTGTTCTCTGATGAAGCGCTCTTGTGGTTTCGTACTAACAAAAGTCGTATTGACACTTTTGAACGACTGATAGATTTACTTAAGGCAGAATTTCAACCTATTGAGTATGAACGCTGTCTCTTGAATCAGATAAGGGCTAGGCTACAGGGTAAAAACGAAGCTATCAAGTCTTATATAAACATTATGGAGAGCTTGTTTTTGCGCTTGTCCCAACCGTTGACCGAGACTGAACAGCTTGAGATTATTACAGCTAACATGAGTACCTACTTTATATCTCGTTTGGCGTTAACAGAAATACGTTCTATTAGAGAATTAAAAGAAATATGTGCACGGCTGGAGATATCTAGGTTCAGGTGTGAGAATAGGGGATTCTTGACTACTGGTAGTGAGGTTGTCATTCCTGATTTCTGTAATAGAAGCTCCAACCCATCTCCTAATACTTCTAGTGCCAGGCCTCGAGTAAATAATGTCAGTGCAGACAAAAACAAGACTGTGATATGTATCAAGTGCGGTGGATCCCACCATCACTCAAGATGTGACATACATCCGACAGCTATATGCCTCAGGTGCAAAAGGCCGGGTGTACTTACTAAATATTGTAATTGTTCAAAAAACTAAATGCGTGGTCGGAGGCTAACTTTAACTTTAGTGATAAAGATACTAAAACTCCTAATCGTAACGTCTCTGACCAGTCTACACAGACATTATTAACTATGACTAGTACATTAGATAGGCATTCTTATCGACCTTTGTTTAAAGAAGCAGTTGGAGATCCTCGACCGTTTCTTTCTGTAGGCATATTAGGACTAGAGTGCAACGCGTTAGCCGACAGTGGCGCGGCCGTGTCGATTATAAGTGAGTCTGCTTACTTACTGTTGCAAAGTGAAGGCTTGGATTTTCCTTTGCAGACATGTGCCAAAGACCTAGCTGTAGGTAACGGGGCACGCTTGTTAGTTCTGGGAAAGGTAGAGATGCCCATTGCTTATGAACATAACTTACATTTTGTGACATTTTATGTGTGTAGAGATGTTAACACACCTATTATCTTAGGAGTTGATTTCTTAACTAAGTTTCAACTTTGCTCTGACATTTTGAAAACTAGAAAGGGTAGTGTCAATACATTTGGACTAGACCTTTTGAAGGATTCTAATATTCACTTACATGATTTGGAGGATCTGAGTGCGGAGCAAAAGGCGCGGTTGAATGAGGTAGTTGCCGACTTTAAGAGCATATCTGCTGATCGTGATACACTTGGTTGTACTACCTTGGAAGAGCATGTCATTGATACGGGCGATCATGCTCCAGTTAAACAAAAATATTACCCAATACCGTTTCACCATCGAGAGTATGTTCGCAGTGAGATCAATGAGATGTTAAGACTAGGTATTATTGAAAAGAGTAACTCTCCTTGGAATAGTCCAATTCTTCTTGTACCGAAATCGTCGGGTGAACTAAGAATGTGTCTTGATAGTAGAAAATTAAATAGCTTGACTAAGGTAGATACGTATCCCATGCCTCGAGTTCAAGAAATTCTAGACTCTCTTAACAATGCTAAGTATATGAGTTCTCTAGACTTAAAGTCTGCTTTCTTTCAAATCTTGCTCTCACCTGAGTCAAGGGAAAAGACGTGTTTTTCTATCCCAGGTCTTGGAGCCTTCCAATTTCGACGGTTACCATTTGGGCTCGTGAATTCTACTGCTCGAATGATGAGGTTGATGGATAAGGTATTTGGTCCAGAGTATGCTAACAATATATTTTATTATGTAGACGACATAATACTTATTTCTGAGACATTTGAGGAACACATGGCCTTATTGCAAAGTGCCTGTGAGAAGTTGCGGCAGGCTGGCCTCACTATCAATTTGGATAAGTCAGTTTTTTGTCGTTCATCTTTAAAGTTTCTTGGATACGTAGTGGACAGGAGAGGTTTGAGAGTGGATGCTGACAAGGTGCGAGCAATAATCGATTACCCTACTCCAACTTCTCAGAAGGAACTTAGAAGATTTTTGGGTATGGTTTCGTGGTATAGACGCTTTATTAAGAATTATTCTTCGGAATGTTCTCCATTGAATAGGCTAACGAAGAAGTTGCCGAAGGGTACATCGTTTCACTTCACTCCTGAAGCAGAGAAGGCGTTCTGTCACATTAAGGAATTGCTAGTGTCGGCTCCGATACTCTGTGTGCCTAAGTTCGATAGACAATTTATTATTTCTACTGATGCCTCGGATGTGGGTCTTGGCTGTGCTCTCTCTCAGTTAGATGATGAAGGTCATGAGCATGCTGTAGCTTATGCCAGTAGGACGTTGACTAGCTCCGAGAGAAATCATTCGACTACAGAGAAAGAATTGAATGCTTTGATCTTTGCTTTGGAAAAGTTTAGAGGATACATAGAAGGCTCTCCATTCAGGACTCAGGTTTATACTGATCATTCTAGTCTCAGGTGGATGGTTAACTTGAAGTCACCAACCGGACGTTTGGCTAGGTGGGCACTTCGTTTATCTCAATTTAACTTTGATATCCAGTACAAGAAAGGATCCGAGAACAAGCTTGCTGACGCTCTGTCTAGGGCTCCTGTCTCGCCTGAAGAAGTGGCTTTGATTGGTTCTGCGGATACTGATACTGACACATGGTACTCTAATTTGTTGGCTAGGATAGAGAAGACACCCCACAAGTTTCCTGATTTTAGATTGTTAGGTGACAAACTTTATAAGCGTGTTAGAACTAAGAATCCTTTGGCTAGAGATTGTGAGTGGAAACGGGTTGTTCCTCTGTCATTACGGCAGGAAGTGCTGTCTCAGTGTCATGATAGTGCTAGTGCCGCCCATCTAGGTGTTTATAAGACTCTCAAACGTGTTGCTCAAACTTATTTCTGGCCTAAGATGTTGTCTGACATAAAGAAATACATAAGAAACTGTCAAATTTGCTTAGCTTATAAAAGTACTAATGAGGCGCCTCCTGGTTTGATGGAAAATCCTAAAAAGGTTCAAAGGCCATGGCAGGTGATATGCAGCGATATTTTGGGACCGCTTCCTAGAACGTATAAAGGTTATCAGTACATCTTGGTCGTTAGTGATTGTTTCACTAAATACACTTGTTTATTTCCTATGAGAAACTCACTAGCGAAAACTGTGGTAGGAATAATAGAGAATGACGTAATTCTGAAGCATGGAATTCCACAATGTATCATTATGGATAACGGAGTTCAGTATACATCTAGATATATGCAAGCACTAAAAGAGAAATATAAAATACCTAAATTGTTCTATAATTGTAGGTTTTTGCCTCAGAACAATCCTTCAGAAAGAATAAATAGAGTAGTAGTAACCGCTGTTGCTTCTTACGTAGGAAATGATCATCGCACGTGGGAGAGTGAGTTGAGTGCAGTTGAGTTTGCAATCAACACTGCTGTTCATGAAGTCACTGGCTATAGTCCCTATTTCTTAAATAGTGGACGGGAGGCTGTTCTCTCTGGGGAATGGTACCCTTCAGGACCTCTACAAAGTGAGGATTTGCAATTCACTGATCGAAACTTGTATACCTCTATGTTGACACATCTTAAGCCGATATTTGAAAAAGTAAATAATCAGCTGATAAAGTCTCATCAGCGGACTAGAGTTTACTATAACAAGGGTAGGAGACGGATAGAGTATAATGAGGGTCAGGTGGTCTGGAAGAGAGAATATCCAATATCTGATGCTGCCAAGTTCTTTGCTAAAAAGCTTGCCCCTCGATTCAAGAAGTGTATCGTACATAAAAAGATATCTCCTCTAACGTATGAACTACGAGACTTTAATTCGAATAAATGGATAGGTATATGGCATATTAAAGACATTTTAAAGTCCCAGCCAGATGCTGGCTAAACTCTTTGAACTAAATAGATTGATAGGTCATAGAAGTCCGTCGATCGTATTGTTTCTTTCTTGTAAACATCTCAGTTGTTAGGTATGAGTTTGTTGTCATAGTATGTATTTTTGCATAATCGCAATTTGTTTGGATCTAGTTGCACATGCACATGTGTTCACTATCTAGTTATCTATAAGTAAAACAGATCGTCCATCATGGATATTGCTAGGTATAAGATATTAGTGTAAACAACCTCATTAGTATTAATTTAGAATCATAACGTCATAAGTTATAAATGTAGGATATTAGAAGTTAAATTTTTTAGTCGTAGATCTGTAACATTATGGTAGGTAATTAGGTCAATGTACTAGATTGATGCTCTCTTGTAGTTGAACCTGTAATTGACAATGCTGCCCTTAAGGTTGCTGGTTGTCCCTATTTTTCAAATAGTGGATG
The DNA here is from genome assembly GCA_947034925.1 of Eudemis profundana. NCBI lineage: Eukaryota > Metazoa > Arthropoda > Insecta > Lepidoptera > Tortricidae > Eudemis > Eudemis profundana. The sequence goes on from OX344808.1 coordinate 4,439,757, forward strand.
GGAAACTACTCCATCAGGTGGATAGTATTCTTCAGAACTTCGGAACAGTAGTAGGTTATAGTTCAGATACTCAGGAACGTGTGCACATCTGTGTATTGTCTAGTACAACTGTAATTTTTAGATAAGCAGTAGTTAGTGAGCTCCTAGGTAAGTCTAGTTAAAGTGCAAAGTGTCGTTAGGTAGTTTCTGTGAAGACTTATTTCTGAAGAGACCGTGTCGCTACATAGGTATATTGTATCTATTGTTGACGGTGAGTAGGGACCTCGCTGTCAGCAGACGTGTGTCATTTTCTCAGCTATAGTCAATGTCGTAGGTTAAAATTAGTTTATTAAGCTATAAATATCTAGATAAGCTATCTCAATACTACATATTCTAAAAGATGTAGTATCTCTTTCTCTCTAATAAGAATGGCAACTGCTATTTTTATCTATAAATGGCAAAAGCCACTTTCTAATATCTCAATACTGCATAATCTGAAAGATGTGGTATCTCTTTCTCTCTCAAATAAAAATGGTAACTGCTAATTTTAGCTCCAAATGGCAAAAGCCATTCTACTCTAGTGTAAGCTTTTAATCTACTTACTTTATAGGGATAAAACAAATATATCTCTTCTCTTTATTGTTCGAAGAAACATACTTATAGGTAGTTAACTCTTGTTAGGTACATACATACTGACTCTTAGTGTATTTTGGATCTGGAATCCTAGGTATTTGTCCAAGTGACATATATGAAGCACGAAGGTCAGTGAACTTTGTTCTACTCAGCTGTCATACTTATCTTGTGTCGATACATAGGTATGAATAGGTAGTATACTGGTGTGGATTGGTTCTATCTATACTGGATTGAAACCCAATAGATAAATTAGGTTATTGCATAATAATTTCAAGCTATGAAAGAAACGTTAGATCATAGGTAGATAAGTAGATTAAGTTTCATACTACGGTTCATTAGGTATTCATAAGTAAGCTGTGGCCACAGCAATAGACAACGATAGCATAAGTTACTAACAACAATAGTAATAAGCTTCTAACAGAAGTAGATAAGTAATAATTTTAGGTAAGGTCTCGAGGACAACTTTAATTCTTTAAACTTTGAATAGATTTTAGCAATAAAGTACCTAGTAGTATCTTAGGATATAGGACATGCAGGGGTTGGCAACATTTTGGTGATATTTTTACAGTTTCAGATATTCAGCTTAAATTCAAGACTGCTCCTCTTTTGAAGTATTTTTTTTGTGGATTCTGGTTCTTTGTTGTTCTTTTGTACCTATCCTTGGAGACTTAGAATATTTTCAAAAAAAAAAAAAAAATTTTTTTTTTTTTTTTTTTAACTTTGCAAGAGTGTAATGTAACGCACTTATTTTACCTTCGATGAAACAGCCAGAGTCATCTAGCGGACCGCGGGAAAACGAGTTCGATCGAGTTCGTACGCAACGAAGAGGCGACATCTGTGCAAGAACTATGGAACTCTTGAGTCATTCTTGCCAGTGTTTAAAGTTGTTGATGGCTGGAAATTTTGTTTTGTTTTATCTTAATTTTGGAAAAATACACTCGCCTCGTAATAGTTTTTTTATTGATAAAGGTTTCATGCTGATTGGAGAAAATAATTGAGTTCGTTTTGATGAATAAATTTGAGTAGGATATTTGGCAATTGAAAGTGTATAGGACATGACAACGTGTGAGGGTCACTTGAGGGCGTGATTTAGCTATGGTCCGTGCTCGGAGGCAACGTCACTTTTCCGGCGTCTACCATGGAGTGAGGACATCGTTTCGATCGCCACTGGAAAAGTCAGACGTGGCTTCGCCCGAACAGGGCAGCCATTAACCCATGTAAAATTAGTTTTGGAGAACTCTTCTACGCAACACCGAGTCACAGAGTATAAAATGGCCGCGTAAGCGTGCCTATCCTGAAGCTTCTGCTTGAAATGCCACTATCTTTTGCCTGCATTCTGACGGTGAGGTTCAATTTCGGTTTAATCTTTCTTTCTTTTACCTCTTTTGCTCAGTTTATTTTGTTGCGAACAAGGATGGAAACTATTTGAGTTTGCCTGGTTTAAAATGCTTATGCTAAACTAAATTTAATTTCACAGCTAGAAGACTGATGTGTGTGACGAGTTACTCAGAAGTATAGCGTGAAATGTACTTCTGAGGAAGTTGCGTCCACGTGTCAGCTTGAGTCCTGTGACAGCGGTCGTGGAAGTGGCTACATCTTCGGCGTGAAACGAGTGGTGTAATCACATCGCCGACTGAGTGCCACGTGCAGCGTGAGCAAGGCGGACGACCACGCCTAGCTATTTGTCGTGCCGGGTGAGTGTAAAGATATGACTGTTCATCCCATTCAGATGCTAAGCACTAAAATCTGTTTAAATCTATCCCTAGAAATGCCTGTCTCTAAAGTCTTTCAGGAAGTAATAGCATGGTTTTGAGTGTCGTGTTAAGTGTGTGTCTCCTTTTACAGCTCAAAAAAAGAGTCGGTGCTTGACGTTGGCGGAAAGTCTCGCCTGTGCGCAGCGGTGTAAGGGGTGCAGCGGTGCAGCAGCGTTCTTCTGACCAGGTGAAGACGCTCCATTTCACTCTATACACACACAAACACTCTCACAAGCATACCCGTGCCAAAATCTAGTTAGTTTATATTTTTTTAGCTCCTTTCTTTGGGTTACTAAGCCGACCCCTTAACTCAACCTACCTTATTCATAAAAAGTGTCTCTTAATACTGCGCTAGCCTTATGGCAGTATCTCTCATGCACTTGTATGTAATGTTAGTAATAAACCTAGGATAATTTATCATTTCTGTGTGGTTGGATAAAATAAATAGTTATTGAAACGTCTGTACTTATTATCATTCATCTCCTCTTTTACCTGCATACTTTTCATAACCTAGTAGATCTTGTCACACCCTGTCTCGCTTCAAGGTGTTGAATTGTATGATAAGCGAGTGGCGCCCTATTAGTATTTTAGCTTTCAGTCAACCTATGCAGCAATTTGATCTTTATCGAGTAAGTTTGTGTCACGTACCAAGGGCAACGAGCCGGCTGCCCTGATTTCTAATATTAAATAATAAAGTCTCATTCTTTTTGTAGCATAGTCCGTGGCATATCTCTAAGCTTGGTCAAAATTCTTGATATCTTTCTTTTAATAAAATCTTGTTACACTGGCGGCCCATAGTGGAGTCGCTTCCTTTCCTTCCTCTTATAAATATACTTGTTACAAAGTTACCTCATGGATATTGTCGCTTGCGTCGTATCCGACTCCGTTACTATAGGACATCAAGATAGAAGGACGCAAGCGACAATACCCATAAGGTACCTTTAACCGCGGAACTTCACATATAGGTAATACTCGTCACTTCCACTTCGACGAAGCAGAGCGGCATAATCTTCGATTATGAACTGTTATTCCTAAATACACTCCTATTGGTATTCTTAGTTCTACACAACACTTTGCAACAAGCATTTAGTTCAGCCATCAGCCATGGGCGTCCACTGCTGGACATAGGCCTCCCCCATAGATTCCCCACAGAGTGCAGTGCTGTGCAGACCGCATCCACCGACTCTCCGCTACTCGCACGAAACCACCGAGTCTGAGGCCGTCCTACGCTGCACTTGCCTATGCGTGGTCGCCACTCGACTTTCCGTCCTTACGATTATCCGTTCTAGATCGTAGTCGTAGATCTTGTATGGTCTGCCCACATGGAGTGAAAGATATACATTTTCCTTAAGAGCTGTAGAATAATGAAGTGAAATGCCTGATATTAGGCAAGCCGATAGGAATCGAGTTCTTTGAACATCACGCCACTGCTGCCCACTGACCCTTCAACCGTACAATCCTGCGAGCTATGTCTATGTCTCCTGAGTATATCAGACATTCATTCAAGTAAGTGAATAGACATAGAGGACTAAAGTCTATAGAGACGTAAAGTATTACTCCCACGGGACCATTGAACCTGCTCCAATCTAACGTCCGAAGAGTTTTCCGATCGCTAACGATCGACGGATTGGATTGCAGTTCTCCATTGTTGTCGACACAGACGCGAGAAGTAGTTTTTTTAATAATGTGGAGTTTAATAGAGATTATTTTGTTTGCGGTTCGCACATTGGGCTTGCTACATTCTAGTACAAAATTAACGACTTACGAGTAATAGCGATACAGGGTAAAGAATCAAGCCTGACAGTAAATTCATCCTATGTAACCTATAGATTTGCATCATTGTATCCTAACATTGTAGATGCAAAAGAGGAATAGGAAAATCATAACGTAAGTGTCAAAATAATGTTTATTTTCAATAAATTGCAAGTAAAGTGCGAGAAAACAAAATAAATCATAATAATACGGACATTTTAACCGGATAGTTTTATTTCGAAGCAGCGAGTATTTTAACAAAGTTAAGTTCCCTAAATAAAGTAAAGGAGCACTAAAGTCTTAAAAATGTATGAAGGGTTAGAGGTGGGTTTATAGAATGCTGTGTATATCGCTGCAACTGATAATTTGTTACATAGATTTACATTATTCACGTCGCTCAGCTGACCAATATCGTTCCCGATTTTATCGGCCGCGGTCGTGTCGAAACAGAATAAATCAAACATTTGTAAAGAATGTGTCGTGCCCAGTGGAAGCGACGCCGCTCGTGAGAGTTCTCACGTAGTGGCCGGTGTGTTCGATCGCCGAGGAAATGCTCAGCGTTTCGTTTTTGCTGTACAGGACGCAATCTTCGTCCAAATGTTAAGCGCTTTGACGCAATACATCAGGGCTCAACTTCGGGAAGGTTTGTGTGCACCAAAATGTTTAGCAGTGTTTTATTTTCTAAGGAATTAATTCGTTTTCAATATTACGGCACTATATTATTTTCATTTTAGTTTAAGGGGACGAGTTAAAAAAGTGTACAGACATTTTTGTCACTAATTGCTTGTAATTTAACGTAGTAGTAAAAAAGTGATCTATTTCATTAATAGATAAATGCACTGACATGTCATGCGAAAGTGAGCGTATTTCAAAAAAGTGTTCAACGTTTAGAGCAGCTGAAAGTTAGTGTCAAATCAACGCAACGGAAAGTTAGACGGTATTTTAAACAATATTTAAGTGCCGCAGTATTTCACAATTCAATATAAAGATGCAACATTTTGGTATCTCACAGTTGTGAACAAGTGCATGGAGTCGTTACAAACGTTGTATCTGAAAAATATGATCAAAGATGGCGCTTATTTAAATTAATTACCTACATACATGTAAAATGGAGCTGAAATATAGCAACTTGACTTTGCTCGTCGTAGGTACGACAACGAGGTGACCTTCAAAAAGTTAGCATAACTGGAAAGTTTCTATGGAAATCCCTTCGGGCACACGACTAATAAATAAATAAAAGTAATAAAAACAAACATGGCGTGGGTAGATAATAAAAGTGACCGTAAATTAAAAAGCGGTCCGAATCCGTTTCACCGCCCACACCAAAATTATAGCGTTACTAAAATAGAACTTAATACGAGTTTAATGGTGCTAAAGAAATATAAGACAAACTTCGGCCTACGTCCAAAATATTTGAGTATTAATAAATAGTATTACGAAAGTAACAACTTCCGGTAGACAATCTTTTGCGTATTGTCTCAGTATAATGGCAGTAATTTCTCTTCCTACAAAAGGTTTATCGCGCACTTGAATGTGTGCGCGCCGTGTACGAACGCACTACAAGCAAAGTTTTAAGAATGCGTAAAAATGCTCTAGTAGGGATCGTGTGAGTATGTGAATGCGTTGCGTGTCACGATGCACTCCTATTGACGCACTGTGCCACACATTTAAATCGCGGGGATATGCCTTTCTATTAAGACAAACTACTGGTTATGCTATAGCACCATCGTCCTAATTACGGGAAATACGGTGTTGTAATTTGTACCTTAAAGTACAAATCATAATGAATTAATCAAATGTTATTTATGAATTTGATATTCCGTTTACTTTATCGTATTTGTTTGCTGCCATAAAATCATGTCAGGCGGAATGGTTTAATCATGTAACTTTGATTGATTTAATCATGTAAATATGTGCAATCAAATACATACATACATAAAATAAAATAAAAAAACACTAAAATTGGCTGGTACCCATTAAACACAAATCTTTTTATCATCTTGGTTTAATTTAAGAATCTCTTGAATTAGTGTGCAATAAAGACTGTATAGTTTAAATTGTGCCGTAGCACCGCGCGCGATATGCCCTGTTCGAGCACCTATCTACGACGGTACTTGCGTAATTGTCCTAAACGCTGAGAGTTAGACTACTGGTAATACAGTGATTGTGCTCTACGCTATCGGTATGTCGGATCGTATAACTTCGTAATACGTCTATCGCAGAACAGGACTTGAACAAAACCGTAGCGCAGTAAGCGGACCCTGAACACTGTTGTGAAACTACGGAGCGAACCGTGTTCACATAGTTGTATACAGATACTTGAACAAAGTTTTGAAATATGTGGATGCAATATTAAGGGCTTAGCAGGCATGCCTTTATATTCAAAATTTATATTTATAAGGCGATTCATTAGTCTGAAGATAATAAGAATGAATTATAGTGACAAAATTGTTTTAAGTTACATCAATGCTTACCTATACAAATGGTGTGAGTCAATTTTATTTGGGTTATTATTCAATTTTGGTAGATTTTTTTTCATTTATTTTATGTATGTATGTAAACACTTTATTGCACATAAAATTATACAGAAACAGAACAATGGTCATGTATACATAGAGGCGTGAGTATTTTATTGTTTTTTTTTCATTTTTGTTTGTTTTTGAATCGAATATTTCCGTTTTGTAGGAACTGGGGCCACAGTGGATGGCTCTGAGTCTGGTTTGTTATAAGGGTCGATTTCAGACTATTTCGACAACGGCGGTTTTCTTCATTCGTGTTCCAGCAAATATAGCAGCAAGCGGTGGTGATCAGTTAACTTTTATTATAAACGATAGACGGTATCGAGGCTGCACATGATTTAAACAAAAGTTGTTGTCACTCAACAGTCCTCCGCGGTAAAAGTCGAGAGACACTAATGAAATAAAAAAACACCAGAAAAACGCCTAAAATCGACACATAACCAGCGATCTTGATAATACATAGTTCGTTCTCAAACATAAACACGCAGATGTATCACACAATAGTTATTTAATCAAATTCCACACTAAAATAGAAGAAATAATCTGGAAACCGCGGGATGTAAACGGAAACGCAGAGAGTTCTGAGCTTGCTTCCGGCCACCATGGGGCCCAATCTCCGAAACCAGAATGTCCCTGTCACTGGGCTGCTCGCGTATTTATTCTCCACTTGACGTTTACGAGACTTCTGTTATACTTTACTTGAAATTTAATAATTACCCGCCAAAGACCAAGCACAGACCACTCCCAAGCGATGTTTTGACTGACGACAGATGATACCGCTTGACGTGTCGTTCGATCCCCGACACGGTCATCTTTCCGCAGCACATGTGCTCTTGTGCGTTTTGTTTCCAATGCACAAAGCTTGCGTTCTTCCGACACGTATGTTATTTGTTTTTTTTTTCGTGTGTATTGTTTGATGATGCGGTGTGTCTACACACATTGCAATAAGATTGCCGAGTTACCACAAAGTTACCATATATTTTACTGTGTGAGATTCGATCTAAGGTGGTCCACATATTTAAGATCGTGTGTGTACCTATTTAAATTCACTCCCTCAGCTACGCCCTTTGCTATCTCAGGTCCGCCATTTTCTTGAAATAAATTGCAATTAAAAAGCTTACTAACCCGTAATACGTTTTTGAACTTAAAACTGAGAGCTTTATTATTTTTACCTTTCAGCTCAAAATTAAGACCAGCTTCGGTGAAAGCTGAAAAGGCGAATAATATTTACATAAAGACAGGTAAAGCTCAAAGCTTTTAGCTACAGTCTCTAAATTGAATTTAAAGCCATTGAATTCTAGAATATTAACGACTGGTGAAACTTAATACTTAGCTCTTAGGCCTAAAGTTAAATTGAAAATTTAAGACGAGAAATCAGTATGCTCCTCATTGACTGTACATTTTTAGGGTTCCGTACCAAAATGGTAAAAAAGGAACCCTTATGGTGCGACTCTGTCTGTCTGTCTGTCCGTCTGTCACAGCAAGATATCTCAGGATCTACTGATACTATCGACTTGAAACTTGGAATAGTGTTAAAAGCCGCTGACTCAAGCCTATTGGATAGAAAAAAAATCTTATACCTTTTTTACTTTTTTTTTAAAGGGGTCCGAAATGGGATGTGGAAAAACAAAAGTAGAGCTATTATATCGAGTGGGATATCAAATGAAAGGGCTTAATTTGTAGATTCCAAAACCATTTTTGTTTTTTTTCTTAATTTTGTACTTTTTGATTTATGACCAAAAACGTTCAAAAAAATACCATTCCCCTCTATTATCTTCGAAGTTACTGAACAGAAAAATCTGTAATAATTACCAATTATTAATTTCATCCTAAATATTACAGGAAAAATAAAACGGTTTTCCTAAATTGCATCGTTTTTTAGAAATTTTCAAAAATCGTACACATACTTATTTGCTCCTACTAAGCTAACGGCCATACAGTTTTTGTTGAACTATTCACGTATCTACTTACGAGTTTGTACGGAACCCTCGGTGAGCGAGTCCGACTCGCACTTGACCGGTTTTTTCTTTATGGCACGGTTATTTTTTTTTTTCATTTTAATGGGAATAGCTCTCAACTCCAATATTTAAGAAAAAATACATTTTAACTAGCACTGTTGCAGGTTGCAGGATGCTTTAAATGGCATACGATAATAGCAGTAATTTTTCTTCCTACAAAAGGTGCTTGAATGTGTGCGCGCCGTGTGCGAACGCACTACAAGCAAAGTTTTAAGAATGCGTAAGAATGGATCGCACTCACACAGACTGTGTGAATACGTATCGCGCGCTCCTAAACGGCCGAAGTTGGACTACTTATTCGTCTTTATGCTTTGATAATATGGTAATGTTATCGTACACAGGCAGCCCAAGTAGTACACAACGCCCTGCTTAGAGTCTGTTCGGAAGAGAATAGGCGTGGCGAAAAACGGAACTAACCTAACCAGTATGGCAAATACGGCAAATACCGTAGAAAAGCATTACAGCGCCCCCAAATCTAAATCCTATTCTCTTTCCGCACAGACTCTAGTAACTCCGGACATAACTGTCAGAATTCGAACAAAAGCACACTTGCTGCCATAGGCGGCTGTACCACCTTGTGGTGTTGGGTATGTTTTTAGGGTTCCGTACCCAAAGGGTACCAACGGAACCCTATCAGTAAGCCTCCGCTGTCCGTCTGTCCGCCTGTCACAGGGCTCTATCGTTTGAACCGTAATTGTTAGTAGGCCGGTTTTTTAAATCATGCCATACACCAGTAGCGCAGCGTAGTAGCGTACTATACAGGTGGACAGATGACCTCGTGAAGGTAGCGGGGAGCCGGTTCATGCGGTCTGCTAAGAACCGCACTTTGTGGCGACCTATGGGAGAGGCCTATATCCAGCAGTGGACGTTCGTGGCTGATAGATAGATGGCACTAGTATCGAATATTCCTCTTCCTTTCCTCCCAACTCCATCCACCGTGACTGTGCGGCGTGACGTATCAGAAGTTTCAGGGTTCCGTCGGAAAGAACTCGTTACGCCAAACTGTTAACAAGGGCGAGCTTGCGCCTCGTTACCGCGCGTAAGATAGGGAAAAAACCGGCACACTGCCGGCCGAACTAAACAGTCTTCAATTACTCATTTATTTCTAACTAGTGGAGTAACTATAGCTTGGCAACTTCGTTGGTGACACTCACATGTGTGCTTTTTGCTATGTGCAGCCGTAACTACTCACACAAGCTACCGAGAACACCAACGACGACCGACGGGAGCAGCCTCCGGAGATCCCCGTTCGTGTTGGCGGTAACTAGTGTGAGTAGTTACGGCTGCACATAACAAAAAGCACACATGTGAATGTCACCAACGAAGTTGCCAAGCTATAGTGGATTTTTTTTTGTAATAAGTGGTAAACGAGAAGACGAGCTGCCTGGTGGAAAGCAGTCATCGTTGCCCATGAATATGCAAGACCAGAGGCACAGTATAATACAGTATTTTTTTATGTATTTTTTTTTGTATTTTTTTTCCTTGAGTGTGTGCGCGCCGTGTACGAACGCACTACAAGGAAAGAAATAAAAATGCGTCAGAATGCTCTTGTATGGATCGTACTCACACAGACGTGCTATCGCACGTCTGTGTGATTAAGTCGCGCGCTCCTAAACGGCCGAAGTTGGACTACTTGTTCTTCTTTATACTTTGCCAGAGGAGTATACGTTGCCGATCTTTGAATGTCCTTAGAGTTAAAATAAGTTAAAGTTAAGTCTCTTGTTTCTTTCGATTTATTGGGTTAAAAATTATCCTGTGTTGATCGGGGTCATATTCTACCTGTGTACCAAATTTCATGATAGTCGGTCTGGTAGTTTGCACGTGCGAAAGTTATGCATATAAATTGGATGGTAACTTTCGTTACACAAAGGTAGAGTCTGTGCGGAAAGAGAATAGGCGTGGCGAAAAACGGAACTAGCCTAACCAGTATGGCCACAGAACAGAAAATACGGCACATAAGGTACAAAAGCATTACAGCACCCCTAAAATTAATCCTATTCTCTTACCGCACAGACTCTACAAGATTAACATTTTATTGAATGAATTCGTTAACTAAGGACATTATTTTTGAGAATGACCCAGGTGTGATCAATATGCCTAAGTATATTGTCCCGCAGTGTACGTTAACAGTTGCTACGTGTGCAGTTCCTGAAGAAAGCAAGCCTAATTACCGGAGACCAACTTTATTTCACCGGTACGTCTGCATTTCTCTTAGCTACAAAAAACCGGACAAGTGCGAGTTAACTCGCGTGGAGAGGGTTCCGTACGCTCAAAACAATATAAAACAATTATACTTTATTGCACAGACTTCTTATAGGTTTTCCTGTAATTAGGTGTAGAATTATTTTCCATATTTTTATCAAAATTCTAGGTCCAATAGTTTTGGAGATAATTAAAGGGGGATGGTAATTTTTTGCCTATTTTCTTCAATAACTTTAAAACTACACTCGCGGGCGATGAATTCGGGTCAGTGAAATACCGCCATATTTCCTAAAATACTCCTGGGTTGTGAAATTATTGAATCCCGTTTCGATTTTTAATTAACTTTAGATATTATCTGCAAAATTAACACTGAAAATAATAGCAATTTCAGGTTTAGATTGAACTCGTAAAAAGCATTCGAGCAGCGAGCTATCATCGAGTGGCCCACTCGTAGTCCGCGCGTGGACATCGTGAGAGAGGCGATCCGGTGATGCTACGGAGTTGATGTAGTGAGCGCATGTCCATACAAATTCATTTAAAGAATACTAACCTCTCGAGGTGAGGCGGTGCGAGTCGGGTGTCAGGTGGCTCTAATGAGCTGTGACCTTAAGGGTTCCGTTATTTTCCTTTTGAGGTACGGAACCCTAAAAATCGTTCTAAAGAGGGAAAACTTACAAAGTGAATAGGTTTTCCTTGCATAAATACCGTGGGATTTTCCAGGCGACGTCGAATATTTCTTTATGAGCTTTGATTCCTTTTTGAGGGGAACTGGAGGGAATGTGGCTTTCCTTCCGTTTGCAATTCAAAACCAAAGAGACACAGGACGTACGTACTTAACTTTACGAAATAATTCAAAGAGCACTTTAAAAATATTTTTGCAGTACAAAAGCATCCTTACCTTGCCCAACCTTACTTGTAGTTAGTACACAACTTAATGTTCTACCCTCATTTTTTTACGAAAATTGTAAAAGACGAAATTCAATACAACTATAGTCAGCCAGCATGTTGATCGAACTGTGATTTCGAATTATTTTACTGACAACCCATATCGAACCGATTACCTTATTTTAACGAAAGAAACAAAAAATACAGTTTTTCATGACGGGACAAAATGAAAAAACAGTAAAAATAAATAGTAGAATGCTACCACAGAACGGATCCACCTCAGCAAAATGCCGACCTTAGAGGCGGCGCTGGTCTTCCGGTGGAACCAGACACGCATTTGACATATTTTACAGATTTTTGCCTGTTTTTATTTAAGTGATCTGTATATATTGACAATAATATAATGATTAAAAATACAGTAACAATGATCAACCGAAGCTATTAACCTATTAATTATAAAGTTAACGGATCTTGCTGATATAGTAGCTTTCGGGAAAATGTGAACTATGAAAGTAGAAGGATTATTTACCTAAAAAACAATGTCCGTAGTTAGAGGGCTTAACTTAACAAAATGTTAATTTTGTTCCTTTGTGTCACGAAAGTTAACATTTAATTTATGTGATTAACTCCCGTTTTCCAAAGGAACAAGATTAACATTTCGTTAAATTAAGCCCTTATGGACATATTTTTTTGAAAACGACCCAGAAAGTATTTGTTACATAACAATGTTGTCGTCGAACGTATTGGACAAAGTTTGCTAAGATTTTTTAAGGGCAGTAGGATAAGGTGCTGTGGAACGCTTTAACCACAGTATAATAGCAGTAATTTTTCTTCTTGCAAAAGGTACATCCCGCGGCTTGTATGTGTGCGCGCCGTGAACGAACGCACTACAAGCACAGTTTTACGAATGCGTCATGCCCCAGTACGGATCGCACGGCTTTACGAATAATACGTACGTATTGTGTGCGAAGTTTGACTATTACTTGTCTGTTTTTATACTATGCCTTAACTAGATGAACCGAATCGAACGATTTTATATTTAACAAATCATTCCAAACTCTGTTTCTGTAGATTGCTATCGCTACAAAAAGTTGGCCAAACACGTGGATCGCCATTTATGGAGCCCACCGAGCGTGAACGAACAAATTGATTCAAAATGCCACCGCGCATGGTGAAACACGTGCTTTATGCAAATTTCTATCGTTTTGTTAACAATAACATGTTTTGTGGCAGAGGGTTCTGATGTATTTTTATATTTCAACAAAAAATACCAATTATGGTGTTTACTTTTTATTCAATCATATATGGAGTATTTCATGAAAACGAACTTTTTGTCGCGTACGTAACGCTATGGTAGCTACACTAATAAAACGTATTAGCTGCTAAGAAACACTACAAATCATAAAGCCAAGTTATAATATTACCATAACGATATTCAGCTTCCTAATTTTACATGTCAAAAGTATTAAATAGGTAGTCACTCACTAGTGTCGCTTACGTAACGTTTCCGTGCAATGCTCCATATGCACATTTTACTTCAGAATGCTCTTCTCTTGTTATTTTTATACACTCGTCTAGTTATTTCTAATATACAAGGCATAAGGATTCTTTAGATGACGGCATGCAAACTATATACTGAGAACGTACGTATTTAAGAGATCATCAACCAGATAATATGATTAGCTCGGCGTTATGACATTAATTTTAGTTTAAATAATTTTCCTTGAAGAGTATTTTTTATGAATAGCCCTCGTTTGAATAGCTCGCATTTTTGTTTAAGGGCTTTTTTATTTAAAGTGCGTTCTTAACTGACAGTTAGCAGGCCGTCACAGAACTGACGATTAGTGTCAAACTCCATACATGTCGTCATGGACTGACAGGTTAGACGGTATTTGAACATAGCTAATTTTCGCCTAACCGTAGATTTTAAAATAAAAATGCCCTTAAACAACAATTATTTTTGTGACGAGAAGTTATAAAAAAAATTACACCACTAAAAAGTGATTCTAACCTAATGGAACCCTTACGATCAAATAATTAAACTTTCACGCGCCCCTGTCATCTGCAAATGAGACCAAAAAAGCGTGCGCGCGCGTCGGCGCGGACGAGCAATCAAAGATGGCGACTCAATGATTGGTCCTAGCGTTTATTTACGGCAAAGGGCACTGTGGGCGGAATTTTTAATGTGATTTGTAATTGGAATTGCATTTGCATAGTGGTTTGATTATAGTGCGGAAAGTAAAGGGACTGATTAATACTGCAATTAGTTTTGTGTTTGTTTTGGTATTTTTTATTGAGCCAATCTACAATAAAAAAAAATCCGCAACATGCTTCGTCAACTTCTAATGTTTAGGTACAAAATAATATCCCCAATACGGCTCGTCAATAATACAATAATTTTGTAGTTATACTCGGAGTAAAGCGGATCATCTATCGCACTAACGAGTCTTCGTGGATTTGTAGATTTGCCTTTATACTACGGTATAGTCTTGGAACCAAGGACCTTAAAAATCTTAAAATAAATAGCCAGACGGAGCTTCGCTAGCAAAGAATTGAAGCATGTCTAATAAGCCGGCTACTCGCAATGAGAAAAAACTAGTTGATGCGACGTGCGGCTCGTAAGTACAAGCAGCCGGCTTATTAAAAATGGCTTTAGTTCTTTGTTGGTGAGGCTCCATCCGGCTATTTATTTTAAGGTGATTGGAACCTAAAATTTCATTCATTTACTTATTGCCCCATGGTGTTTAAAATAAGATGTTAAAATTGTTTACATGGGCCCTTTTTAGGCATTTCAATATTTGAATAACTAAGGCTTACCTAAAGTTAGCAGAATATTAATTTGATACACAGGACAAAGTATCATTTACATTATTTAGTAACATTATTCGTAAATGTGTCTCGACATGAGCACTTTTCTACAGAACGCCTTGTAGTTTAGGACTTGAGAGAGACAGACCCCGTAGCAGATCCCCGTGAGAAGGATCGACCAAATCAAAGCCGCAATGAATTGCCTGTACGAGAGCAACAGACGCACAAGTGAGAGAAGAATAGCGCCGGGGTCACGATCCACAGCACGGCGGCTACGATCACTCTGGCAAGAGCGTATAAGGACGAAGAAGAAGAGGAATTCGCAATGCATATAAAATAGTTCCATGACTAAGGTACTGACAGCCTAAACCACTGCAGTAGGATTATGATGAGTGTGATTGTATGAAAAAGTTGGAAATTCATACATATATAGTTTATTTTCCAGTTTGCTAGGGTTCGACTTAGACTTAGTCCATTTTTTTGTATTAATTTATCGCATTATTAGTATTGTACGGCATAATAGTGGGCAGGCGCATCGGCACTCGGCTTGGAGTGGCTCACTCCGCGATTTCGCCGCGCGGCTACTAGTAAGTACCAATTTTCGCTACCGCGGAAGCCAGCAACCAGAAAGCACGCGTCATGTGATAGAAAGATACTGTCAGATCCGGTGCGTTCCGTCCGTTGGTCGGACTCCAACGTCAGTTTTGTTAGAAAGGGAAACTTCTACTATTAATTATTCCGTGGTTATTGTACGGCATATTAGTGCCGCCGGAATCACGCTCCAGTGCCTGCGCACGCGCTGCCAACGCGCCGCGCGCCACATTGATGATGCGCAGGATAAAGCCGGTCGCACACGCTCGGATTGATAAAGGTTTTGCAAAAAGGGTACAATTCAACGGTACTTCAATATTGTTTGAATACCGTTTAACTTTTCGTTGCGTCACGAAAATGTGTTGATTTGACACTTAACTGCTCAAAACATGTACCTACACTTTTTTTTTAGAAACGCTCTTGCTGAGCCTAATACCAGTAAAATCGTGTGTTCAAGGTGCACACGCGCTATCGTATGCGCATTTTCATTTAAAAAATTACTATTAACTAACAAATAGTGACCGTCACAAGACTGACAATTAGTGTCAAATAGCATACTTATTTGTATTTCGTCACAACCTGACAAGTTAGACGGTATTTAAATGTAACTTAAATGTCGCCTAGGCAACCGTGGAGGATTCTTTATTCGAGAACTATAAAATGTGTTCTTCCCCGGTTAAATAATAGGCAAGTAACTCGAGTTCTGTGGACACCACCCCGGTACTGACTTGGTTTAATATTACCATCTCAAAACTTTTGTGTTGTTGAAGAACCGCGTTGCGAAACTTGCATCTTTTTACATGTGATGTTTTTGATGGGCTGTCATTTCTTTTTGTAAACGGACTTCTTTTATTTATTACCTACATTACAATCCATTCTATTTCCAATTTGAACTACAAAAGTAACTTTGTAATCGCATCTATTTGTATAGGATAGCAAACTAATAGAATAGCCAATAATGTTTAAAATTTGGAGCTTGTGGTTCTGCTTGAAGTACCTTCCTACAGCCAGTGAGCCAGCCAGCAAAAAATTAATGAATGTTATTGAGAATATATTTAAGTCTTATTATGACCATCGCGTATTGAGCTTTAGTCAGCATAAAATTACAGGAGACTGAAAATGGCCTGAATGGCTTCGAGAAAAGGATGGTACTTTGTGTTGCTCGACTTGGCAGATAAGAACAGCAGATTATCAGCCATGGAGTTGGGAATGAACCTTAGTAGTAACACTCAAGATAGTTTTTAAAATTTTAACGTTCAAAATGTGTGGAAATAAGCATTTTCCGCTAAACATGTGCATCTTGAGGGTACACACTTCTTTATTAATTGGGACAGTTTAGAACCCCCTGCAGAAAAAAAAAGAAAAATTATTTGCTACAGACATGAAAATAGTTGAAAATGGTATAAAGACAATAAGGCAAACATATCTCGCTAAACAATTCTGGCATGCGAATGTTAAATTGCGGAAGTGCGTTTGTTATTTTTTCCTTTTTCTCGCATAAATATATCAAAATTCTTATAGTTAAAATCGATTCTTACCCCTCTTTTCGTCTGAATGGAGAACCAATGAACCAAAATCACCTTAATGTTAGATTTCTAACGAACATATTTCGAACGACCGGCCGCTATGTATAGAACTATTCCTTTGAAAACAATGCCTGGACACAAAAATCGAATTCGGAATGAAATTAGTAGTGGAATTCAGTAATTCAACGTCAATCTTGTCTATAATACAATTCTACCTTTGAACTAGTAATTAATTGACAATATTTCAAATTTTCTACTCCTTCATTTTATGAGCTGGATAGAAAATAGGTGGAATTTTAAGCTACCCGTATTTTTTCTTTTTCGTTTTAACTCAATTTTTCAATTAAAAATAGCAGTTTGAAAAGTAGCTCATTCTAAAAGGGCGTATGTAGAAAATGAGGATAAAATTTCCATTGTGGACCATCGATTTCGAGGTTCATATTTTTTATGTAGATAGTACTCATGAAAATAAAGCGATTTGTGAATTTTCAGATTGCGGAAACGAACGGTTCTTGAGATGTAATTTTTTAAAGTTTACGTACCAAAAATGGGAAAATCACACGGTTTTGCAAATTTTGCGTCATTTTTAGGTTGGACAAACTGTCCTGTCAGATGCCAAACTCATATTTCGCGTTCCGTTGACCGGCTGGGTGTGTTTTCTTAAATTTTATGTCGTTTATTTTATTTTATTTTTTTCATATATTCATTTTGATGTAATATGTTATATAAAATACACAAAATTGACTGGTTTGCGCTTCAATTGTAGCTATAAAAGTCACATAAATTAACTATTTTCGTGCAAAAAACAAAAAAAAAAATTTGCATTGTTTGGAACGGAACGCAAAGTGACGCCATTTTGTTTATAGCGTGTTTTCTTATGTCAGTCGCTAGCGTCAGTCATCGTTCGTTGCCCTTTCAGTTGAGATCGTTTTACGTACTCCTGTAAGCCTAACAACGTGTGACTACCATGGCGTCTCCGAAGCCCCATGCTTCTGTGTCTGAAGAGTCGAGTGAAGTGCAAGTGTTGGACTCAATAGAGCCGCTTGTTACGGTCTCCTCTTCAGTGCTATCAACTAGTGCGCGAGTTTTGGACTCAATAGAGCCGCTTGTGTCTAGTGCGCGAGTGCAAGTGTTGGACTCGAACGAGCCACTTGTGCTTTCGCGGTCGTCGGTTTACGACAATCCAATTGCTGGTCCCAGTGGAATGGCTGTCCCTAGCGGGATAGCTGGTTCCAGTGGAGTAGCAGCCGGACCTAGTGGTAGCCCACCAGCTATCGCTAGTTGTTCGGAGGATGAAGACGAGGACATGGCTGCTGCGATGCCCAAACCCACTGGGTCATCTGGCAGAAGGATGAATCCTTACTCGGATGAGTTGAAGTAAGTTAAAAATTAAATTCATGGTTTATATTATAAAGGTAGCTGCCTCCTTTCTCTCACTCCGCTAGTGTGTAGGGTTGTTGGGTGCAGTATAAATTGAAAGTTATATTATGGAGTGCAATTAGTTACTTCAATGTAATTTTATCTATGTAATGGAAATCAAAAACCCCTCTTTTCCGCCTCGCTATAAGGCAGAAAACACATATTTTAATCACATTTTTATTTTTTTTAGTTCCATGTGGAATTGGAGAAGAATCTTCTCGAGGCTGGGGACTCCTGCCCAGTGTGTGGAGTTTGCGGCAGAGAGAGGGCTTATAGCTAGGCAGAAAATCTGCAATTATCATCGGAAGCCGATGACGTTGACGGAGGAATCTGGCCAAGTTGGCAAATTTAGATGCCGGAAGAGCAACTGCCGGACTAAGCCAGTGTCCCGTGCTATTGGGACATGGTTTGAGAACTCGCGGTTGCCGATCACTTTAATATTTCAAATTATGTACGCATTTAGTGAAGGACTGACGTGCCACCAGACGAGGAAGGAGCTGGCCTCAGATGGACAAGTCATATCGGCAAGAACTGTAGCGGATTGGTTTAGTTATTGCCGGGAAACCATCTCATTATATGAATTGGAGCAACAAAGGGACCAAGGGAAGATAGGGGGCCGTAATAAAGTCGTGCAGATAGACGAATCAAAATTTGGAAAGAGAAAATATAATAGAGGAAGACATATTGAAGGACACTGGGTGATTGGAATGATAGAAGATGGAAACGATGACCTGCGGCTGGAGGTGTGTCCCGACAATGAAAGGTCTGCGGACATATTGGTGCCACTCATAAAAAACCATGTCGAGGAAGGCTCCATTATTCATACAGATTACTGGAAAGCATATCTGAGCCTTCCCGAGCATGGTTATATCCATAAAAGGGTCAATCACAGTGACCCGACAAATAAGTTTGTGGCACCTGATGGGACACACACACAGAGGATTGAGAGCCAATGGCGAGGATTGAAAAAACAATTTAGGCAAAGCCAGCACAAGCTGAATTTCGTTGACTGGCTTTGCGAATATTCTTGGCGGAGGAGGATAATGGTACATCACTTAGACCCATATGAGGAATTAATTAATGCAATAAAATTTGTGTATAAGGTGGAATAAATGTTATTATTTAATAAATTGCGTTTCATTTTACATATATATACAAAAACTATAATTTGGTGAGCGGAGGCACTGATCAATGTAAAAGACTTATAATAAATTTCATATTTTAGACTAAAAAGCAGCATAATGGTATACATTGATTAGTGTTTTAGTATACCAAATGTTAATAAATAAATAAAATTATATTTTATGCCACACCTGGCCATAAGTAGCTTCTTCCGCACGCTGCGCGTACGGAAAAAGCTGCTTTCTGGCCAAGTGTAGACATAAAATTATGTACACGATACGGGAGGTATATTTATGTCCCTCGCTTGCAGTTCGGGCCGCAAATTTCCGCGATCTCAGCCTTTCTTTGTATTACCACCCTAGTTGTGTAATGTACTATGAAAAGTTAGGGGTTTAACAAAAAAGCGGGGGGGCGCAGCCCCCCCGACAGGGGGGCTCGGGGGGCGCAGCCCCCCGCTTGGAAAAAAGAAACTAAAACCACCACCACTTTAACATGGTTAGGTTAGTTAGGTGCCTTTCGTCCCTTAGACCAGAAATAGAAGGCCCGCTCCGCGGGCCTTCGTCGACATGCTTACAGGCCAAACCTTCCCCCTCCCCCCCCCCCCTAAAAATCGGTAATTTGCATTTTTGGCACATAACCTAAAACTTCAACCATGAATATCTTGGAAACTAAGCAGTTCCGCGGGGGGGGATGGTACAGGGGGGTCCCCCTCCCCCTCCCCCCCCTAAAAATCGGTAATTTGCATTTTTGGCACATAAATAACCTAAAACTTCAACCATGAATATCTTGGAAACTAAGCAGTTCCGCGGGGGGGGGATGGTACAGGGGGGTCCCCCTCCACCCCCCCTCCCCCTCCCCCCCTCCCCCACCCTAAAATCGATGGTCCATAATGGAAATTTTTACCGAAAATGACGTCACTTTCCCAACTAGAATCCAGAGCGACAATTACGATTTAAAAAAACTAGAATCCAGAGCGACAATTACGATTAAAAAAATAACTGTCAGGCGTTACAGCGTTGTCAACATAGGAAGTTCGGGAAGACAACGATGCTTTTGCTCCTCTTATTTGTGCTGGATTATATTTATCACTTGCCGATGTGTACTCCATCATCATAATTTCAACACGCGGCAGATTCGTGCTATCAGCCTGAGAAAAACCTTCTGATGTCTTCATTATATGAAAAAATCGGTGTCCGGTAAAATAATGCCAAGTTAATAATGTTTGAATGCGTTATCGGAGTCCAGTGGGAAAGTGCCAAGTCTTTTAAGGTCTTCGAAAACGTGCAAATGAACCAACGGTAAGAAAATTAAACTTCTAAAGCCGCTAAGCAGTTGTAACAATTTTCAAAACAAATAAACGTCAGACGGCAAGTATGTCAGAAAATGACAACCGGATACCATACACTTTTTAATCGTTTGAGCACTAAGGTCTCTCTCGATAATGCAGGGAAAATGACGTCACACTTCCGGTTCACACTAATTGACGATTTTTTCCAAAATGAATGGGGAAAAAAATCAAAAAATATTTTTTTTGAGCATAAAATACAGTTTTACCCAAATGGTTTTCGAATTAAGATCTTTTGAAAATATGAAATGTTGTCAATTGTACTGCTCGTAATCGGAGTTCATGCTGCTGTGGGTCGTCAAAGTCGAAGCGATTAGCGATCCAACATATTGGGGACATAGTTTAGCATTTCTAATAAAAAATGCCATTTTCTTCATTATGAAGTTTCCTGCATATTTTATGTTATTTCTAATAAGAATTACGAGCCCTTTCCATCCCAATAGAAGAAAAAAAGTGTCCCAAATTTTCCATATATGAATTAAACTTTCCATTTTGTTACCGTTAAACAAAGTATATGGAAAAATGGTAACACAGTAGGAATAAAATATTGGGACAATTTATTGCCCCAATGGAATTGGCTACTTGACAACTTTTTTCTGTGATATGGTACAGAAACACCTCTCAATAATAGACATAGGGATGTAACGATACCGATACCGATATATCGGTATCGCCGATTATATGCAACCGATATTTGAAGAACGCGAAAAGAATTTGCTGTATGAAAAAAATCTACAAAAAGTAATTTCAATTACTGACTTATTTCATGTATTGGTCTATTTATTACCTTGTGCAATGACAATCACTATGTTAATTAAATCTTTGGTTCTTAATAAAAAAAAAAATTTTTTTGAGTTGACAATCTATCTATTTATACTTTACACTTTCAAGGTTGACTCTCTGTTAAATAGGTATAGCCAAGTTTTAGGTATAATAAGGACATACAAATATCTGAAGTTCATACTTTATTATTTAGCTAAAATATCGGTATCGCCGATATTTACTACAATATATCGGTATCGGTATCGTATCGGCAAAACTATGTATCGTTACATCCCTAAATAGAAATATTAGTGAAAAAACCACTTCAATATCATAAAAACCCACCGAGATACTACAATGTTAAAATCACATTTTTAGATTTTCCCAAATACGTGCCGAAACGCTCCCTACTGAAGCCCGTTATACAGTGACGTCACTACTCATACGTTGTTTGGGGAAATCAATAACTTCGTTCTGCAACTATGTTAAAACTTGCGTTTATCGTAACGGTTTTATAACAAAAGTTACTTTACATTTTATGGGTTATTTAATGGTATTAATGGTTTTTAATAATTTTATACTTTTAAAATGGACTATACTATCCCATCCAATTTTGAAGGCTCATAAAAAAGTTACACGTTAGGTATTAAACTCAAAACTTGAAAATATTTTCTTATTATGCTTATTTTAACAGGATCTTATATCATTTTTACAAATTTCAGTTACAGTCAAGTACCCAATTGTAAAAGCCCGTAATTCTAAGTAGAAACAACATAAAATTGGCAGAAAATTGCACAATTACAGAAAACGGCATTTTTTTACAAATGCTCGTGCTTCTATTACGCACAGTTCTATGACTTAGTTTACGGGTTAATTTATATTTGAGCCAAGGTTGACAGCAACTTTTTGAATAACACCACAATGATTGGAACGTGTGCCGCCGGCCTAATGAATATCACTTTTTGTCCTTTTTAGGGTACCGCGGCCTGACAAGGAACCCGTGCAAATGCAGCCCATCTGTTCTGGACCTTTATTTCACATGTGTCAAAGTCACGTGGCTTGATTAAACGATGGGTGGTGAAGCAAAAGAAGGGTTATGGTTTTCACAGCGTATGTATACAGGGTGAATTAAATCGTGGATTGAAATATACTTTTTATGTCCATACATGGACTTAAAATAGAATAAAAAAATAATATTAATATATAATAATAAATATTTTATATTTCGCTTTTAACTTCATTTATCTTAATTAGTTTAATTCTCGGCTACCCTACACGCACATTTCTCACAAAATTAAAAAAGAAAAGGTTCTACATGCTCGAAAAACAAGCAAATAATATGCTGTGGTGGTGCGAGGTTGCATTGGCAGTATTATGAATGAAAATTAAACTCAAAACTGACTCTAACTTGACCGTTCTTTGATCATAAATGTTTCACGGTCGCTGCACATCACGATGTAACAAAAAAAACTGTTTATTTTCATAACGCGGCATATTTTACATTCATAGATTCATTGATTTTTTATATGTACTTAATTACATTGACATGATCATACAAATTGCTGATACTTTTATAGACAATAGAAAGTTTGTTGTTGTGGTTCTAAACAAGATATATTTTTACCCAGGATGGAATAAAGTAGATAGGTACCTAGATCGCATAGGACATTCCTCGTATTACCGCCTTAAATAAACTATTATAACCATACCAGTGCTAATTCGGGGCATGCATACTAAAGTGATGTAGCAAAATAATATTGTCTTCGGTTTCCGCGATTATCACTCATAGTAATAAAACAACTTATACGGATTAAATCGCGTATATTACTACATTTTAAGTCCCGACGTTTCGTAACCCTTTTCACCGTTCGTGGTCGCGGGTAGACTGAGAAAATCACAAATTTCCTCTGTCAAAATTACTGTTGTGCAAACCTACCCACTTTAAAAATACAAATTCAATATTAGAGTTGCCAGATGGGCCTAATGTGTAAAGATGTTCACACACATGCCAGAAGGGCTTAAAAACCTAACTTTAGAAAAAACTAGCGGCGCTTCCAAAAGGCATACTTGATAAGAAAGAAGGCCAAGGAAACTTATCAGCCACGCCTTATGCAAAAAAGAAAATAATTTAAGCAAAAGACTCTAGGTATGCTATTTTTGGTAAAACAAATCAGAAAAAAGTTTAGTGTTGCCAGGCGGGCCTAATGTGTAAAGACGTTCACACACATGCCAGAAGGGCTTACTATCCTAACCTTAGAAACTAGCGGCGCTTCCAAAAGGCATACTGGATAAGAAAGAAGACGCCAAGAAAACTTATCAGCCTTGCCTTATGCAAAAAAGAACATATTTTAAACAAAAAGACTCTAGGTACTAGGACTTTAATTGTTGAGCCATTTAGGGTTCATCTTACAATAGTCGTGTCATAGATTGTGTATTGCACAACAAAATTAGACTGAACCCTAAATGGCTTAACAATTAAGTCCGTGACCGTACTTTCGCGCGCTTGAATGTGTGCGCGCCCTGTACGAACGCACTACAAGCAAAGAAATAAGAATGCGTCGGAATGTTCCAGTATGTAACGCATTCACATAGACGTACGTATCGCGCGTCTGTGTGAATACGTGTCGCGCGCTCCTAAACGGCCGAAGTTGGACTAATAGGGTATTTGACAACAATCAAAATAAATTCATTAACTCTAACCAGCAAATTACGCTTCCAAAACAGCCCGGATAAAATCATTCAAACTTATTTTCGTGCCATCAACGATTTTACAATGACGAAAACTAAAAATAAGGCACCATGTTGAGCATGACGTCACAAGCACGTCACAAGATAGTATTTCATACTAAACTGCATACTTTCGGAGCGTTTTGACACTTCATAAAAAGAAGCTGATTTGAACTGTCATCAAGTAGCCTATTGTTCGTCTTTATACTTTGCTCTGGGTTTGTAATACACTATTTATTATATTTATTTGGGACATCAACAGCATAACAATAGAGAAACATACAAAACGAATTAATAATTAAATTAATTGTACTGTAGGTACCTAATTTTGGTGTCGACTAACTTTAATGTATCGACATTAGTGTTGTCAACAGGCCCGTGCTGACCCTCGGCAGCGCCTGTGTGCAAACCTATGAAGCAACCTCTTTATTGTCGTTGTGTTTCGAATTCCGGCGCCCCTATCGTCTTGGCGCCTGTGTGCGTTGCACACTTCGCACACAGGGGCGGCGCGGCCCTGGTTGTCAAAACGTGTGTTTAGCAGTTGTAAGTGTTGCTGTTTAGCTGGTTAATTGCACGCTTGCGTCCAAAAAAAGGACGGAAAAACGTGCTAAGACGTTTTGGAAACACTGGTCGATTGTTATACCAAATAAGGTTAGGTAATCGCATAGCATAGCTGGCAGGTAGGGTCGGCTCGAGAGCTAGTGTAAACACGGATGATCTCGTGAAAGTATTCCGGTAGCTAATTTCCCGAAGCCCAAAGTTTCGCGGCGTGCCACGGATGTGCGACGGATTTGATGCGGTTTTAATATGTACTAAATAATCAGTTACAATAAACCTATAGGTTTTTTCCCTCTGAGTAAATTCAACACATTTATTCTCCAAATAGGGCATAGGGAAACTTTTACCTTTACCTTCCTTCTTTTTCCTCCTTTCCATTGTTTCAAATATTTCAATTAACCAGCTAGCACTTCGAAACGTCTGGAGAACAGTAACGCCGCTAGAAACTTTTCAGTTATTCACCTGGAACTACTCGCATGGTTATCCACGTGCGTGACATTAATTTATTACGTCTGTTTCAACCTAAAATATATGGGAATGTATAAAATAATTACTGCTTCGTTTAATATCGATGTGCTGTTTGCGAACATGAAATAATATTTTTATGTGTTTCCATTGTTATGCGTATGAACATATTATGAAAGTGTGGCAAATGCATGATTCTCCACATAACTATACCTTATCCGTATATGTTAGTTCAATGGCTACGGTACTGATAGACAACGCACAGACTGCAGATGGTAGGATGAAATTTGAATCAAATATGTTGTTTAGGTCTTTAGGCCCCTAAACGTACTAAGGACTAGGGCATACAATACCGGGACTGGTTCAAAGACTTACATTTCCCGGTACTGAGCGGCGCCGGTACCGGGAAGCACCCGTTCCTTGAGCGATACAAAACTCCCGGGAAATCCCGGGAACTACAGAACCGGAATTTCCCGGGATCATTCCATTCGAACTTCAATCTCTAAAGGAAAGCATCCCTGAAAAACTCGAAAAAACGCAGTTGCGGGGCAGTATAATACCAAATATTCGCAGGTAAAGCCAAGAGTATCGGTACTTGACGAAAGTATTCTAATAGGCTACTTGATGACAGTTCAAATCAGCTTCTTTTAATGAAGTGTCAAAACGCTCCGAAAGTATGCAGTTTAGTATGAAATATTATCTTGTGACGTCATACTCAACATGGTGCCTTATTTTTAGTTTTCGTCATTGTAAAACGTTAATGGCACGAAAATAAGTTTGAACGATTTTATCCGGGCTGTTTTGGAAGCGTAATTTGCTGGCTAGAGTTAATGAATTTATTTTGATTGTTGTCAAATACCCTATTGTAGACTGACCACAAAAATGTCGTAAATAATTCTAAACTTTTTGTTATTAACACCAAAAAAATTAACGTTATCCTCACTAATACTGGTACAGAACAGAAGCTTATTATTTTAGTGAACCAGCAGGGTTGATCCTACTGACGTCTCCTGAATCACCCTGTATTTCTTTTTACAGAAACTTATTTAGTTTGTGACCTGCGATTAACCCACAGAAATATATCGAGGTAGAAGGAAACTGTTCGTAGATTTGTACGGGAATCAAACGTTAGTTTTTCGCTTGGCTTTTGACGTCAAAAGTGTAATTTAGAGATAGAAAACATAAATTTTACATTTCGTTTAGTGGTATTTGAACAGTTAATTATACCATAATATTATTATCAGATTTGAAGATTTTCATAATAATATTGATGGCAACTGAAGTTAACGGCGTGCAAAGTAGGTCGCCGCCCGCCACTTCATTTTAGCTCGCGAAGTACATACACTTTTCTTTCTACCTCGATATATTTCTGTGGTTTGACCTTAGCAGCGCCTAAAGTATAGTCAATAAAAAAAGGTGAAATACCTATACCGCATCATCCGACGCCCGCATCGCGGCGCGGTACAAATTGGCCCCAAGTTGCGGTCTTCATTTCCTGAGCCAGGACTTCGAGATGAAAAGGATTTTTGCCCGTCATTACGACTCTTTTTAGGAAACTTGCCGGCCGTGTTTTGTTTCCAGTATCGGCGTGGGTATGTTTAGGTAGGTTTCTTTGTGAAGGTAGACCTTTGGGGTGAGTTATTGAAATCGACGTGCTTCGGGATTTGTAGATACAATTTTCTTCACGTATGTACTGATTCTACTTTGTGTTTCTTTCTTTATTCAACTGTTTATTGGTCTGTGTACTCGAGAGTTTTGTTACAGAATGAGCATCGTTACAATTTACAAAGTACATGATCTAAAAGTTCAAAGATAGATACATCGTTAATGCACTTACAATCTAAGAATTTCCGTACAAAATGTCCACCCGGACATTTTGTACTATTTCTACAAAGTTTTCCTTTCTTTGCGTACTTAACATCTCGTTGGCTTATCTACACGAGAAGTTTGTCTTAGAAACGTGAAGAAAGCTGAATCTAATGGGTATTTTAAAAATCCCTAAAGTATATGATCTAAAACTTTAAAGACAGATAAATCGTAAATGCATTTAAAACGTTGGAATTACTGCGCGTAAAATTATTAATTGTAATTGTAACAAATCGGGGACCCCGGGTGCCTACCTCAATTAAAATAATAGACGACTTTGTATTAATCAAGCGATTGAAGCCCGGGGGGGAACCCTGTGAAGGGTTTTGCAAAAGGCACTAGAAGTGCTAAAATTTGAGCAAAATTGTGTATCCTACTAATAGAGGGTGTTTGGTACATCGTTAGCCAAAATAATATGTCGGATAGGAGGCGTCATTTGTCATCTACTCAAGCTCCCAAAAAAAAAATCTTATCGCAAGCTACAACATCCTCACGGACTTTAATTGTTAAGACATTTAGGATATGACACGACTATTTGTAAGGTGAACCCTAAATGGCTCAAAAATTAAAGTCCGTGAGTGTACGAGTCCATCGACATAAAAATTACATACAATCCATTTAAATCCCAACGTTTTTTGCTAAAAATGTAAATTTTTTTAGCTTGCGAGTTCTCATGTCATTTCGTGCAGACAACATGTATGAAGCTATATAGTAAAACACGAGTCCAACATAGTTGATGCCGTGGAAGCAAACGATGACCTTCTTTATGTTTGAACGGAAAACCGAACGACTCGAATCATAGTAATAAAACAACTTAAACGGATTAAATCGCGTATATTACTACATTTAAAGTCCCGACGTTTCGTAACCTTTTGAATTTGTATTTTTTAAAGTGGGTAGGTTTGCACAACAGTAATTTTGACAGAGGCAATTTATGATTTTCTCAGTCTACCCGCTGAAAAGGGTTACAAAACGTCGGGACTTAAAATGTAGTAATATAGTGACTAGTACTGTAACTGATAATCGCAGAAACCGAAAACGACTCGAATCATCTTAACTTCGTCTTGATGGGTTGTCTGTGGTTGGGTTGTCTTTTTACCAATTTAGCGCATCGCAACTCACCACACCTCTTAACCCTTTCAGCCCCGCTCACCCGATAATTGCACGCAAAATAATTTCCCTTTGAATAGCCGATTGCCAAGTTTCCCGACAATCGGGGGATTTGGCGAGGGAGGGGGAAATTTCCACCTTATTTCGACGATTGAGGAAAAACGTCCCAGCCGAAATAAACGGCTTATAGTTGGGCCTATAAATAGAAAATGCGGGAAGAAAATTGTTAATGGCAGCATGAAAATAAATGGTGTTGTTATATCCAGAGTTAATACAAGGAAAAAAGAAAACAACTATACACATTGGATTGTGGATAATCACATCAAAGGTAAGAATAAAACATTTGATGCACATCATTGGCGTGGCGTCAAATATATCATAGTAAAGCCGGAGCAGATTTGGATTACTTTTTCTTCAAAAGTAGTAGATATTCCGGTCATATACTTTAAAATACGCAAGCCGGTGGGAATCGGGTTCTATAAACGCCACGCCACTGATGCACATATATAAGAAGTGTAAAGAACCATGTACGTACAAAAATAATTTTATCAAAAAGAGAAGGGTTAAAATGTGTATGAAAAATATATATGTATATGAAAACTCAAGGATAGTAAACTAAACGTGCACTTGTTTTTAGTAACCGGTTTTTTGAAAACAATTATCGATTTCTATGATATTTGGTTCCTGTTATTATAGGTGACAAACGAGCATACGAGTCAGCCCATGGGAAGTGGTCATCATGGCTGCAAGAAAACAAAAGAATCATACCCAAACGGTATTCCAGGGACTATGATAATTATATATTAGAAGGATAAAATGTAAGTTGAATGATACAAATATTAAATATACAATAAAAAAATACAACACAATGTAGTGCATTGTGTTTCTCCAATCCTCACAGACGTCACGAGCTTTTTTTTTGAAGCCTCACTACTTCCAGCGGCGGCGTGGCGTCAAATTTCTTGAAAGGCAAGCCACGGTACTAAAGAGCGAGAAGAATATAGTACTAATATATTTGAATGCCTTATGGCATTAAGTTCGCCTTTTGTACGATAAGTTTTCTTTTGTGCAATAAAGTTTAAATAAATAAATATTTGAAAATAGGCAAGCCGGTAGGAATCGAGTTCTATGGACGCCACGCCACTGATACGTACAGGAATAACGATCAACTTGTAACACGAACTACCATACAAACGTTTCAAACGACGCGAGCGATTGGGGCCAACGCCGCTACGGAGAGGCAAACGGGCCTATGTAACTTCGTCGCCCCAACGCAAATACAACCATTTGCTTCTGTGCGACTCAACAGTTGCTCGGCTTCCAGTGTCCAGTGACAGGCTTAGCATAATGATTTGGAAAAGAGGGTGACAGAAAAACTATTGGACATACTCACAGAATAATAGCAGTAATTTTTTTTCTTACAAAAGGTATATGGCGCGGCTTGTACCTATGCGTACGTGGGCATTTTTATTTTAAAATCTACGGTTAGGCGAAACTTAAGCTATGTTTAAATACCGTCTAACCTGTCAGTCCGTGACGAAATGTATGGAGTTTGACACTAATCGTCAGTTCTGTGACGACCCGCTAACTGTCAGTTAAGAACGCACTTTAAATAAAAAAGCCCACGTGCCGTGAACGAACGCACTACACGCAGTCTTACAAATGCGTAAGAATGATCCAATATGAATCACACCTAGAGATGTGCCGTTCCCGGGAATATTCCCGACTTGTATGGGGAATATTCCCGCGGTGGGAATATTCCCCATACAAACGGGGAATATTCCCGGGAATGGCACATCTCTAATCACACCGTCGTCTGAGCCTCGACTTTGAATAGGTATGGCGCTCCGCAACGGCCGAAGAGTGACTTTGCCTGTCTTTATACTTTGACATACTGTATAACTATGATGAGGATAAAGTCAATTGAAGAAAAAATCTACCTTTTACTTTTTTGGTTTGATCATGGTGTGTCTTATACCATTTTACTCAGAATCACTAGCACTTTTCATTTATAAAATAAAAAAAAGTAGTGCAAAATGTCCCAACGTTTCCGTACAAAATTTGAATTTAAATAAAAATGTTACAATTTTGTTAGGACTGCTTTCAACCAAAAAAGTTTGTATCTTCCTACACATACGTCTTAACTATTTAAAGGCTTTGTACATCGTTACTACATTGTTCTTCTAGAGAAGTGCATTTATGCAATTGCCTATTAACTATACGCCGCAGAATCGAATTTCATTCCCATTCTGCATTCCATTCCATAATAATCCTGGCTGGTAATCTAGGAGTCCCGTAACACGGTTAGGGGTTGGACCACAGTGCATGAATTTGACTGGAAAGGCCCGCGATGTAATTACCCCCTGTATTAACATTGCTATTCAATATCAACCTTCCAAACGTCGCATCTGACTTAACAACTCATTAACAAATGCGACCTAATTCCCGTGCAGTTTAAGTTCAGATTTCAATGAAAAGTTAATACCTAATATGAGCTGGTGCGGTTACATGAGGAGAAATTCCTCGATTTGGTAGTGATTGCAAAACTGATAGGTACTCGTTCGCTTTTCGAATGAGTGGCATTTGGCAATGATGCAATAATTTATGGTTATAGTATGAGCGGGACATTTCCTATGTATGTATGTCTGAAACGTTTGGCGGTGAAAATGATAGCCATAAAAAGGAAACATCACAAATAAAAAACTACTAGCTTAATTTATCATAGAATTAGAATATTCATTTAAATTTTATTGCACAATAATAAAAAAGTACAATCGGCGGACTTAATGCCTTATAGGTATGTGTGTACTGTGATCCAACCATCGTCGGAATCGCGTTAGTGTAGTAGTGTCAAAGTATAAAGACGAACAAGTAGTCCAACGTCGGCCGTTTAGGAGCACGCGACACGTAGTCACACAAACGTGCGATAGCACGTCTGTGTCGAGTGCGATCCATACTGGAGCATTCTTACGCATTCTTATTTCTTTGCTTGTAGTGCGTTCGTACACGGCGCGTTCACATTCAAGCGCGCGATGTACCTTTTGTAGGAAGAAATAACTAAATATTTTTACTAAAAAAACCCGACCGCGGTGCACTTTAAAAATGCATAAAATCCGCCATTATGTTTATTTTAACGAACTTTATACCCAATGACACTCGCGCCATCAAGACGAATTTAATGATGTATCATTTATCAAAATCGGTTGTGCCGTTGAGTAGTTACGAGCGGACACAGGAACGGACATACATACATACAAGTCAAACACATAACCCTCCTTTGGGCTTCGCCGCAGTCGGGTAAAAATACTGCTGCTGTGGTAGTGTCGCGGGTGTCTTGCGTTGCGACAATACATTGCTGTAAAAGTCGCTGCGGATCTCTTTGTAATATTGGGATTATGTCTAGTTAAAATGATGCATCTTTTCACTTTGTTTTGGGTCTGCCAGCGGATTTTCAATCGGCGATGGAAAGTTAAATTTTATAGCAGTCAGTGGATTTCTTTTTACGTGGTTATACCACCGCAGCCTAGTTACTCTGCTACTCACGCACTGCAGAGCCTCATGTTAAAAAAAGAGGTATAGAGGAAGAAAAAAAAATTAAGAAATATCTGACAAATGATGATAACATAACATACAATAAAATCGTAGAAATTTCATGTTTGTTGGCGCATCGCGCAAAAACTACCAGACCGATTATCATGAAATTTTTTAATTTTGTTTTGCAGGCAAAAAATTTTTAATGCCTAAAATGAAGATGAAAATTAATAGACTCTTTTACAAAATTGCAGATGTCTAGTAATATTTTTAGTGCAGTTTTACGTTAGTTCTCGACCAGCCCTCAATCTTTTTTATGAATTATTTTTATATTTGGGGCTTTTTATAGCAAAAAAATCTAATTTCTTACTCGAATTACCACTGCGTTACCAGTCCCCATGTCGCCTCCAATTTAGCCAATTTAGCAATTTATTTAACGGCGCGTCGGCGTGCAGTTGTGATGCAGTTCCCATACAAATCGTAGAGAGTTGCAGTTGGGTTGCAGTCCGTCTGTATCGGCCCTTCATAATTTAATTACAATTTTACAGAAAAAAACCGTGTCAGAGCGGTAAAATACCACTCCGTCACAAATAATTAGTATGGAGCAATTTTAGGTTAAAAAGAAGAACGTCCCAAATACAGGCCTACTTATCATGCTATCAGTACTTTTCAAATCACGTCCAATATCGGTTCATTTAGTAATGGCGCGAGCGACGCGCGCCGCCGAGTGCATGCCACCGATATTGGCGGTGAAACAGATCCAAATGATTAAAATCCACAGCCCATAGAGTTTATTGAGCCATGTGGTCAACGGGAATAGTCTATTTGATGACATTTCAAATAATCGCATAATATTTAATTTTGTGACTATTTGTTAGGTTTGTAATGAAACTATAATGAAAGCTATACGCCATCTTTACAATTCCGAAAGTAGATGACATGAAAGTTCAAAGACATGAACCGTAAATGCACATAATATCTTAGAGAATTGCCGCACCGTGCGGAAAATTATTACTTGTAATTAGCAAACCACGGAACCTACATACCTGCCTCAATTAAAATAATAGACAACTTTGAGCACCTTATGTTAAACACTATCATGCTATCAGGTACCTTCCAAATCAGGTCCAATATCAGTTCGTTTAAAGTCAACGCCATAATCAGACGAACTAGTTTGACAGATAAAAATGTTGTCTGGCTCACAAAAAATTAAATAGTGATAGGTAAATATCGATAAAATGTTATCGACAATAATTTGCACGCATCAGGATTGGTCTAAAAAAGACAAAACAAATTCATGAAACGTGTAATCCTTAAATCATAAATAAAACAAAATGGCGGATGTCGCTAATCTTTAAGGATGTAGATCAACATGTCATCACGATACGTATTCAAAACGAATTCTTTAATAATACATTAATAATTTTATTTACAAAAGACAAATGGGATTTATCACGAAAAAAAACTATTTTATGAAATATTACAAATTCTGTGTCTAACGTATTTATTTATTTTTAACCGACTTCCAAAAGAAGGACGGTTCTCTATTCGTCTGTATTTTTTTTTATTATATCGAAAAAAACATCGCTGGCCTAACTCTGGCAATATTAGTGATTGTGGAACTGTCAAACTAGTTCGTCAGATTATGGCTTTGACTTTAGTAATGGCGCGAGCGACGCGCGGGAATTATTTAAGCTATAATTATGGTTCATTAATGTTCAGCTAAAAGTCAATTAGTATTGAGTATATTTTTTTAAACAATAATTAATTAACAAGTGGTATAGGGCCCCTCTATGTCCGTCTGTCCGTCTGTCTGTCTGTGGCATCGTAGCTCTCGAACGGATGGACAGACTTCGATGCGATTTTACGTGAAAGCAAGTTTCCTTCCAGTGGTTCTTAGAAGGTCCCTCGACAACATCTTAAAACCACAAAAGGCCAATAGATAGGTAGGTAACGCTACCTATCTATTGCCCTTTCATTTAAGAGTAATGCTACCGATAGTGGTACTTATAATAGTATAAGTAACGTTTTAATCAGTCCCATGAACTTTGCGAAGCTGAATAAGAGCGATAAAATCAATAAGACCGGCCCAATCAGCAGGGCACGGAGAACAAGCAAGCAAATCGAGTTAACCTTTGCTGATTACCGTTTTCCCCCATTATCCCTGTGTACCTACAAAGCTATTCTGTGAGGATTTCAGCTTAATAGAAGTTATATTAAGGTGTGGTCATTATTTGTGTCCACGACATCAATCGTGGTAGAAACGTGTTTTATGCCACACCTGGCCATAAAGTGGCTTTTTCCGCACGCTGCGCGTACGGAAAAAGCCGCTTTCTGGACAAGTGTAGACATAAAATGATGTACACAACATGGGAGGTAATAAAGAAAGGCCTCGATAGCATATTTACGTCCCTCGCATGCAGCAAGCAAGCTGCCCAAGGGCCGCAAACATCTGCGATCTCGGCCTTTCTTTGTATTACCACCCTAGTTGTGTAATGTACTATTATTTTATAGAGCTTGATATATTTTTTCTGCGCGAAATGACATGAAAACTCGCAAAAAGTAAAAAATATATATATTTTAACAAAAATGGCTCCAAATGATGATAATAGATGGCGCTGACCTCAAACGGCAGATTGCGCCTTAATTCTGGTTTATTGAGACTTATCGTGTCATTTCGCGTAGACAAAATGTATCAAGCTAAAATATTATACACATTTCCATCACGATTAATACCATGGAAGCAAAATGATGACCTCCTTTATGTTTGTATGGAGAACCGACCGACTCGCATCACCTTAAGGTGAATCGAGTCGCACTAGCACTATCCTGTATACGAAAAGTGGTTTAATAATTAACTTTAACTACATCAATTTGGGTTGAAATACACTCACGGACAATGAATTCGGGTAACTTTCTATGAACAATTATAACGAAAATGACCCGAATTCATTGTCCGTGAGTGTATTTAATTTTAGAGGTAAATGTAATATGTCTGCGTGAAGCACGAGAATCTCAAAAAGCCTAATAAATATTACTGATTAAAGCTTCAGTTTCTGGGACTTCTCGTGTTGTTTCGCGCAGGTGAAATGTTTCAAAGTATGAAGTAAAACATAAAATATTCTCAATCCAGGACCTTAAATGGACACATCAAATATCAAACGAAAAAGTAATGCTAATTGCAGCGCAGAAATATGATAACTTTCAATATCTTGAATAAATGCAGATTCCTCAATAAATTTAATTTATAGAATTCTATTTAATATTTCCATCTCAAGGTTCATTATTCATAATGAACCTTAAAATGAAAATATTAAAACCTTTCATCACTTAATATCGTACTCAAAGTTATTAATTTTAATGAGAGTGAAGATTATTTCATATTCCCGTATAATAAACGGGTGGAAAATATACATTTACAGATTTTAAAATGAAAGGCATAAAAATAGAAACAAACAAAACCGCATATAATATTTCAGTATTTTCAGTTGATTTTTAACATGTTTGCTGCGTCATAAAGGCATGTCAGTTAAATAATTAGGCACCTATAAAAACGTGATGCATGATTCAGTCACTGCATTTACGGTGTGTCAATGTCTTTTGAGCAGCGGTGTGGACACCACGCGTTAAAAAAACTCTAAAAAGTAAAAATGATATGTATTTACCTGTCTATGGGCCTTATATATTTCAATATAAGTTGCTAAACATAAAAGGCCCATAGATAGGTACATATTATTTTTTACTTTTTACAGGTTTTTAGTCGGGGCTTTTTTTCATTTTTAATTTAAGTTTTTTGTTGCTTTTTAAATTTTTTTTGTACTAAAATAATTCCATTTTATGCCGAAAATGCCTTACACTATTTTAGAAAAGAGCCGGTACTCTTTAAACTATTGGATCGATTTTTATCAAACATTGCTAAGAACACCCGCAAGGAAATCTGCTTTCACGTAAAAAAAAGCCGCAACGAAGTCGGTCCATCCGTTCGAGAGCTACAATGCCATAGACAGACACACCGACAGACAGACAGACATTGGCGTGACGTGACGCATTAGGTACGTCACTGTGCATTTACCTTCCGTGAACGTCTTTTGAGCAGCGGTTTGGTCGCATCTTTATAATGGCTAGAAAGAGCTTGAGTCGTTTTCAAAAAAAGATGTCCGTAGTTAGGGCTTTATTAAACAACCTCTTAATTTTGTTCCTTTGTGTAACGAAACTTACCATACAATTTATATGGTTAACTTTCGTTACACAAAAATTAATACTAACACTTTATTTTATAAAGCCCTAACCACGGAAATCATTTTTTGAGAATGACCCATACAGCAGATTATTGTAGGTTGATAATAATTGATATAAGCTCAATAATAACGTCATCAATGCCACGCCACTTAACATAGTAATTAATCTGTCAATACAACGTAACGTCACACCCGATTAATAATCTCGTATGAGCGATTGAGACGCAAATAGATAATCACTGCGTAGAGGGATGTGTAATATACATCGTCGATAGGTAGGGACCAAATTACATGGTAATAACTTTCAATAGGACGTAGTTATGCAATAACGTTCCATTCCACATGCATTTTTTTTGGATTATGGACTTTGTTTATAAATACAGAAGGTTGATACTTTGTTTTGTGGATTGGAACGTTATTGCATAACTACGTCCTTTATTTACCTATATAACGTGCAAAGGCACAGTCAGCGGCAAATAATCTGTAGCATCCATAACACTATACAGGCTGGCTCTAGCGATGGGTCTTTAAATGTAAAGTTCGAATCTTTTCGCTAAACAGAGATACTTTTGTTTTGCAATATCTTCAAATAACTTAAATTAAGATCTTTAATTAATCTTCAAAGTTCAATTCTGAAAGTAGTGAAATCTCACTTTTCGTATGATTATATGAACAAAATAGTACATTGTGTATCAAGGGCGGTAAGTAAGGAATTACAAACGAGTGTTTGTTACAAGGCCGAGACGAAGTCGAGGGCTTTAATAACACGAGTTTGTAATTCCTTTACCGCCCGTGGCACACACAATGTTTTTCATCACACTTGTGAGGAAATCTAATTAAAATAACCTTACTTAACCTAAATAAAATTGTAAAACTGACAGTGACATATCCATAGACAATGCGAAAGTCAAGACACGTTCGGAACCCATAACGGTAAAGACCTAAAACGGTTGATTTTATATTTGCAAAATACTGAAATACACTATTTAAACATTAAATTAATGTAACAGAAATATGTGTTTATATGTATTTGCAATAACAGTTCTCTTTAAATAAATATTTCAGTGATAAAAGTGAAAAAGTAAATTGGCATTTCCTTTGAACACGACAAATAAGAGTAAAACAAAACCATCGTTCCAAATTTAAAAAGAAAACCATTACGCCCTAGGGCGTAATAGGTCATTTACGGCCCGCAGAACCTACGTGTAATGTCACCATTTTCGAGCAAGTGTGATGAAAAAAATTAGAATTTGGCGTGTTTTTAAAAAGTTGCAAAACGAAAGTAGCTCAGATTAAGGAGTAGAAACGACCCTTTTATTTAAAGCTCCATTGTTAGAGGCACCCTGTATGTATCGTAAAACGTCTTTATTACTATAAGAGTACAAATACGTGTTACGATTTAGGATATATATAGCGCTTTGGATGCTACAGACGCGGGATTTGACGCAAACTGTACATACACGATCTAATATGTGACCAACCATGATACAAGAGTACAGGCACGATCTAATATGTGACCAACCATGATAAAAGAGTACAGACAGGATCTAATATGTGACCTACCATGATACAAGAGTACAGACACGATCTAATATGTGACCAACCATGATACAAGAGTACAGACAAGATCTAATATGTGACAAACCATGATACAAGAAAGAGTACAGACACGATCTAATATGTGACCAACCATGATACAAAGAAAACCAGTACCTATGTTCTTCCCGTGACTGACAATGATGACCTCTTTTGACCTCAGACGTGCTGACGTCACAAGCTTGATATTTTTTTCATTTTGTGAAACTAAATTATTCGAATAAAATAAACCTTAGGGTAAATGCTAATCTTTAATATGTGACTGATCACATATTAAAGACTAGCATTTACCCCCGTCTTCTCCCGCGTTGTTAGCGTTACTGTCCCATGGGAACTATTTACCGAGATATAAAGTATCCTAAATGTTTGTTATTAAATAAAGAGGTAACAACTGGATGAATTGAGCCGTAATTTAGCATGCAAGTGGACTAAGTTCTAGATTGAAACATAGGATTTTATATCCGGATAAATAATTCCCTTGGGACAGTAACGGGAACAACGCGGGCAAAGCCGCGGGAAAATGCTAGTAGGATAGCGACTGTACATACTCGCTGACGAAAGCAGTAACTTTTAAGAATCACACCCTCGCAGGTTCCAGGTTCACGTGTGTTCGGAAGCACAATGAGGGCAGCTTTCCTCACAATGTCGCAATTTATCAAACGAGCCACATTGTGTCGCCCCTCTGTTGCCCTGTAGTGACGTGCTTCAATGGAAGCCGGACGTCTTTTTGATTGGATGTGGATGTGGAAATTAAATTACTTGCGTATTGCTTCTCTTGTTTCGCGCAGACAAAATGAAATAAATTTCAGTCGAATTTGATGACGCCTGGCCTGAGTCAATTTTTAACCCCCTTTTCGTACGGAGAACAGAGCAACTCGAATCACCTTAAATATAATATAGCTGTTTGTTAGAATGTATATCATAATCATCAACATCATTATAATTCTTATTATCATTATGTACTATCGTAAAATTTCAACTCTGTGAGACACCGACTAGAATCGAAAAAAAATGATAGAATTCAAAATACGTTAAATTACTAATATGATTATGTTATAGAGGGATATATGTAGTGTAGGTACCTATATCCTATTTAGTCAAGAAATCTAATTGTAATCTCAGAGATATCGTATTCAAAACATAAGGACCTTAGATGGTGATGACGACTAAGGTATGGTGATGCTACCATAGTAATGGTAATAATTTATATATCTAAGTAAAACAACTTTAGTAACAATCAACGGTTAGAAATAATCATCTTAACCTTTTAATTTATCATAGTGTTTTTTCTATTTTTGTTACATTATTTAGCAATAATTTAATTATACTTTTAACATACTATCATCAAATATCTTGAGTTATTATCACTCTGGATATTCCATGTGGAAGATACGACAATAGCGGTATCAAATTGAGAATAAGTGAAATATATCAGATTAAATTTTACAGTATGTCTGTCTCAGAACTCTTTAAATTTATACAAGAAATCAACGACTTATCCATATGAATGTAATAGATCAATAAAACACTAATTGTTACCACTGAAGTAACAGTATTGAACAAAATTGTCTTGAACTACACGAAATGAAAAAAAAGACAAAACAAAACAACTCAATGGGGATATACAAGATTGTCATTTTCCGGATGTTTGGCCGCAACGTCTCTCTATACGCATAAATACTTTTAATAATATGGAAAGAGCTAGCAGGTGATGTTTTTATTAAATTTTTCGCGAGCACTCGACGCAAATCGAAACGAGTTTCGGCCAAGTTTAGGGGGAAAATATTTTTTCCACGCATTTCAATGACGTAAATATTTACTTTACGTTACGGATTACAGAAAAATACTGTTAAAATTTTCAGGTTTAGGCTGAAGAATAATTTAAACGATGAAAATTTTGTTTCTAAAGCGCTCGTTGCTTTTGAAACATTTTTGATGGAGTCAAGACACTTTATATTATATTACTTTAAGATAAATATAATCAGTACCTAGGATATCAAGATAACTCGACATTATAATGTTCTTCAGTTAAATATTAATATGTACATTAGGTACAAAGTAGATGACTGTAATGAGCCAATTGATTCGGGAGTAATGTGATTATAGTTTAACAGTTAATATTCCCTTTGTATAACAAACGCTGTTTAATTATACACCAAGGAACCTAATTAGCTCATCTTACAGTTGTAGTTCTGTATATATTGATGATTTCTAAATTCAAGCAAAAATTATAGGTACTAAAACATATTATTATCTGACATAACTGCTAGAGTTAGCAAGTTAAAGTGGCAATGGGCTATATGGCTCGAACCGATCGCCAATAGGCGTAATTGTTCTAGCAAGGAGACTACTAATCAATGTGTGTCAATCCTCCAAAAGATGATCTGACGATCTGGTTAAGGTCGCCGGATATCCATGGACGCAAAAAACGTGCGACGATTCGTTGAAGAAGTCTTTGGGAAAGACCTATGATTGGCAGTGAACGCATCAAGGCTTAAATGATGAGGATGATAATATATTAGTATTAAGTTTGGAAAATACAGATTTATACTCATCGGATTATTGGTATCACATCGATAAGCCAAAACCTCAAATAAAAAAACCGTGTTCAATAAGAAAACATCAAAATAAAAATTATAAACAAATTAGATGGGAAGAAATGAGGAGCGAGTGGAGACAATATTACAAAAGGAAAGAATAAAAGCAAGGTTTCAATAATAAATTATCAAAGGGGGCCGAGGGTGGCTCCTTGCGGGACTCCCTGCCCCCGTCGGCGCGACGAAGCGTGAGGACCGAGGGACGACACCTCTCGGCGTCTTCCTTATTGTGTGTACTCGTCCTTTCTTGTGGCGCAAGAAGCGTACTAAAGCGGAGGTACCGCCTTGAGACCCCAGGGTCATTTGGTCAGCCGTTCGCAGATATGCGACGTAGTCAAAGACACCCTTGACGAGACCCTTTTAGATAGATTCAAGAATTTCTAAGAACTTAATGCAAAATTCCTGAATTCATGTGATCACAAAAAACCCAAACAACGCATCAAAATTTTCATATGAATACCTCGATAGGTTGCTTATAATATTAATTTTCGTAGCATCATATTTGTGTTAGCATCTTCACCCGGCTCAAAAACTTGCCCCTACCAGTGTTATGGTCTCTTTTTCTGAACAAAATATATTTTTCCATTTATTTCTACTTCCGGTCAATACTGACGGATTTCAATGTACAAAAGGTTCACCTAACCAAGGACTCACCACATTCGCTTGTTTGCTTGCTATTTTCTGTTCAACTATGTAGCTACAGAAATAAATGCTTTGACAGGTGACAGTGGTTATGGAAGTGTCTAATATTGATTACAGAAGAAGATTTCATGGATAACCTTCACCTTCATATTCGACCTTCTTTTACTAGTATGTGTTGGTAGTGTTAGTACAAGAGTGAATTAATGTACTTCATAGGTAATGAACTGATTTTAAATTAAACTTTACTATGAAACAACACCGTAATTAATCGTTTGGGTAAAATAATCTTAATAGCTATTGATAAACACCCGCTTATAAATTCATAATAGTACATTACACAACTAGGGTGGTAAAAAAAAGAAACGCCGAGATCGCAGATGATTGGGGCCGAGCTGCAAGCGAAGGACGTAAATATGAGATCAAGGGCTTTCTTTATTACCTCCCGTATTGTGTACATCATTTTATGTCTACACTTGGCCAGAAAGCGGCTTTTTCCGTACGCGTAGCGTGCGGAAAAAGCCACTTTATGGCCAGGTGTGTATCATAATATCATGACTTCATTAAATATACTTAATTTGGAAATTATCCTAGAGAATGATAATACTGAAGAGTAAAAAGGGAGTTGAGGAGGAAAATAAAAAAAAATATAAACAAATTAATTAAGGTGACGAAAATTTTATAAGATGCACACAATAATACAATAATGAAGCTGCGTTTCTTATGATTTGTAATCGTGTGCCCGAAGTAATGACGCGTTCACGCAGAACTTCCAGTTACAAATTAGCGTTTGAGATAAGACAAAGAAGGCCGGAATGCGAGGGCGAGACCTAATCCGCGCCATGTGGGCCCTGATTGATCAACGAGAGGCACTTGATGGAAGACACGCTTCGAGAAATATACAAGGAAGAATAAATCGTTCACTGAAAAGAGTTTGAAGCTAAAATGTTCAACAATAATAGACGAATAGTATTAAAACTTTTAGATACAATCAAATAGTGTATGACATACCAAGCGCCATAGGTATACATATATCGCAACACATGCACACATATATGTAAAAAAAAGTGTGTGACGATATATGCGCACTTTATATGTTATAGACTCTTTGATGCTGACTGTAAAAAGCATTTATGACCTTTGCAGTTACTTTTTTAGAATTAGTTTTTCTGAAATAACTTTAAGAATTTTCAAGAGTGTATTTGTTCAAATCCCCATGTTAGGCTTGTTTCGTTATAATACTAAAAAGTACGTAAGTGAGTTACGATTTCAGTATAAAGAGTATTGAAGTTAAGAAATGATGATTACAGAAACCAATAAAAACAATAAAATATGAAATTGTAAAATACATTAGTAGCTATGGA
Organism: Eudemis profundana; assembly: GCA_947034925.1. Classification (NCBI taxonomy): domain Eukaryota; kingdom Metazoa; phylum Arthropoda; class Insecta; order Lepidoptera; family Tortricidae; genus Eudemis; species Eudemis profundana. Next base: position 4,481,763 of record OX344808.1, read on the forward strand.
AACTCTGTACAAGCACACAAAGTATCATTTACTTACTCAAAAAGGTCAATAACTTCGTACCTTCTGATATTAACCGGGTTATGTAGCCACTGTCCAACATTCCTTACACGGCTTTCACCACAGAGACAGGTCACATCCTGAGCCCGCTACGAAAAATAAATCCTAATTATATGCCCATTTGCAAGGTGTGCCACGACAAAAATAAGAAGAAACATCCTCCTACAACTTTGTTAGAAGCTTAGGGATGTGCTAAATTTGGCCGGCTAGCTGTTAGGGGTGTTGTTGCGGCTACTTATTAGGTCCCACCATGTTTATTTGTCACTAAGAGGATTGCGTAGTGACAAAATGTTTTGTGTAAGTGTTTGTTTGGGTAGGAACATACCGCGTAAAGTAAACCTACCATATTTTTTTACATGTTTTCATTTAGAAAAAGCCTTGTCTTCAAAGTAGCAGTGGTTGTTGTCTGGAAGAGATAGCTTCGTAGCGATAAGGCTATCTGTTGTCTACCATTAGTTTTTAATATGTTGTTTATTTAAGGATCTCTGTAATTTTTTGGTGTGCAATAAAGAGTATTGTATTGTATTACTTTTCTGTTTAGGTATATTAATTAGAATTAGAATTCATGTATTTGTTTAATTTTTCCGATCATTAGCTAATAGTAAACATCATTTTGTAACGTTTTTTATTATCTAAATAGATAGATAATCAGCAGCCACAAAATAGCAAAAAGTGAAATGATTCGTTGCAAATGGACAGTTATAATGGTTAGCGTTATAAATAAAGAAACTATCAAAGTTTAAATTTAGGTCGTTGTCATCGATAAATAAGCTATAACTTTAAGCAACACTATTATACTTAGTTTTATTTCAGTTACTTCAGGATTTTGTTGAAACTGTCACCGTTATTAAAATATTTGATCAAGGATCGATTACATTGCAGATGTAACGTTTCATTTGGCGTCCCTATTACATCTTCCTACAGTTTCCACCGCATTATGTATTTGACATCTTTTCATGATCAACATTTTGCCTTCATTGCAAATAAGGATATAAGTGCCATGACTCTTCTATCCATATACGTCGTTTCATTTAAGCAAGGCACCATTCAGGCCCAAGTTTCCTTTGTTCCGCTAAAAACTCAAACACCGGCCAAATCTAGCACGGGACAATAACTCAAGCAAAAAGGAATCGCGCGCCGTTTCAAAGAAAAACGTCTTTATTAAATATTTTCCTCTCAATAATACGATAGGAGGAAAACTCGGGGAGCACCAACCTTTCACAGTGATGTGGCGCGCAAAGAATATTAAGTTTTATTTAGATTTACTCTTCGTCCTCAAAATTAACCGAGGCTTTTGACAGTGGATCATCTTAATAAGAAAAGAAAACAAAAATTTCTGGATGAGAAGGCAGTTTAATATTATAAACCACGTCCTCAGTCTACAAGCTATTTTATTTATTATAGCTAGCACAGTTAGCATTAAAGTTATAGGGAATTAGAAGAAGATAAATTACTACATTTATGCAATATATTTAGAATCAATTGTTATGTCTAGCTAATTCTGGTCCTTTATTTTAGTATTCGATGAAACTTTATTTTAAATTGCCCCTGAACATTCTTATTGATCTTCTTCTCCTGCGTTTTATTAATATGTCTTAAGATTATTGGTGTCTTATTATCAAAACCCTTCATAAAATTTCTATTTTACTTTTTTTTTTGTAAATATCTCAAAAGAGAAAAGAGGAACCATCCTTTTATAGTAAGCAACGTGAATAAAATAATTCCAATATTTGGTCATTTTAATACATCCACATTTTATTTCATATTTTAGATCGTACATCCTCTCTGGGGCACAAGAACGCACTGAGCTCTAAATACTAGTCATTCCTCGCGATCATAAATGCGGAAAATGGGAAATAAATGAAAATAACTTTATGAAATATGTTAAAGATTTCTTTGAAGGTATTGCCCGTCCTATTTTGACGCCCAAAATTAAATTAACTCTGACGTTAAAAGAAATCATAAGTTTATGTAAGTAAGGTTTTATGTATTAGAAACTAGAAGATGTCCGCATGTCTGTTTGCTAAGGTGAAATAATGTGTATCTTTTTGTTTCGCTGTAGTTGGATAAAAAAATATCCTATATTTTTTAATTGGAGTCATGTGCGGCCTGTGAACCAAATTTTGTGGAAATGAGTTTGGTAGTTTTTGTGTGATGCGCGAATAAAAAACGAACCAACTAACACGACAATGTCTTTGTGACTTTACTCATGTATTTGTAAATTTTATTACATGTATAAATCGATAGGCATATAACTAAGTACTACATAGTTATATGCCTATCGATGTATACATGTAAGTAGGTTGTATTTGTATATCACTATATATTTAATATAAAACAAAATCGCTTCCCGCTGTCTGTCCGTCCCTATGTATGTTTAGATCTTTAAAACTACGCAACGGATTTTAATGCGGTTTTTTTAATAGATAGAGTGATTCAAGAAGAAGGTTTATAATGTATAATACATACATTTAATATCGCAATGCTGATGACCCGTGCGAAGCCGGGGCGGGTTGCTAGTTATCACTAAATTACTCAAAAGGTACAGTGCAGTGTTTGCTTGGATTTAGTTTTAACGCCACTTATAGCAATACTGATTGAGTGTATAATCAATAAATGTCCAAATATGCCGTTATGTATTTTTCGTCAGTTCTGCTTGCAAAACGAATGCAAAATAATAAGATCAAAAAATGCACTTATCTTTTTTACACTTTATTGAATCTTCCTTCTTATTATATAGCATACTAATTTTCATTAGCGGACAAAGCCGTGAGCATATTCTAGGGTATATATAAAAGTAAGCAATAATAAATAAAAGGCCGAGTCTAGCCGAGCCTTTCTCGAAGGCACCGAGTCACTTACGCGCAGCGCCCAGGGACTCACCCCTAATCTTGAGGGTTGGCCCGGGAGGGATGAAGTTTAAAGCAAATACTATCGGTTTTATCGTGCTCAACTTTTAAAGAATACGTCTAGGTAACACACAATATACTACAATTACTGAGATCCAGAATAAGACAAACTATACTGACATAATAGATACATAATATATAACACCACAATTCACCGAGTGCAGTTTTTATCGGTATTATAAAAATACATTGTTCATGGATTCATAAAGTTTGGTTTTTAGAATATGAAGTTTAAAGTAAGCAAGGTTATGTCGATAAAATTTCGTCGATAACTACCCATTTATATTTTTCACATTCTTGGCAACATTTGATTGGCATGCTCTTTTATTGATATTCACACTTGTCCACAGGTGAGATCGAGGCTTAAAGCTTACCTGGGTTATTCTTCAGAAATATGTCTGTGTGAAAGTCATTTAGTATGAAAAAGGGCTAGAGGAATAAGGTGACCGCAGACATATTTCTGAAGAATCACCCACCTATCGCGAATAAAAAAGTGGTAGGCTTTTGGGCGCAGCTTGTCACCATCCTTCTGAATTTTGACACCAAGCGACTTTAATTCTTCTTCGTCAAGAATGAGTAGAAACCACCCTTAGCACAACTGTGACGCGCGATTCTTTGTCGTGCAACAAATGCTACCTATCTCTTTCAGTTCAACATAGTGTGACAGTGTCAGGCCATGCTGAGTCACGTGACAAACGAAGTCGCGCCCAGTTGTGCTAGCACAACAGTTTAACTGCCATCTTACCAAGACTTTATCTGTGAATGGCTGCTGATGCTGAACCATTAAAGTACATCTAAAGCTCCGTATGATCTTACCACAAGGTGATATAAGTTACAATCGTATCTATCTATCTATCAGCTACGAACGTTCACTGCTGGGTATACAATATTTAAGTTATTGAAGTTATTGTGTGTTCTCGTGTATTGTTCTTACTAACTATAGGCTAATGAATTGCTACTAACAATTAATATTAATTTATTGATTTATGATTTTCTATGATGCCAGTTGGTCGAAATAAAAACCTTTTTATATAGGCCTCCCTCATACATCGCAATAACGTGCGGTTCTCAGCAGACCGCATCCACCGGCTCCCCGCTACATTCACAATGCAAAGGAAAGGCCTATGCTCGGAGTTTCTCTGTGCGATAGAATCAGAAATGATGATATATCCGCAAAATAACCAAAGTAACTAACATAGCTCGCACGGTTAAAAATATGTATAACAAAACAGACTTTTGAGTTTTTACATTCTCTTACTAGCCTGATCCTAACGAGGGTCGAATAGTCTTGTCTACGAAATACAGACATTCAATTTATTTAAAGGCAATATAATCACAATGTAATAAAAATCAACTGTCCAGATCACTCTAATCATTCGAGATCAAACATCCACCCCATCATTAAAACGGTACAGCAATACTGATCTACACAACGCGAGAGTATAATGAAATAAATGTAGGGCCCAAATTCATTACACGAACAGAATTGACCCCCTGACAGGTAAGCAACAATTATCCAAGGATACCGCGGACAAGCCAAATTGAAGCTTAAAAAGCAGAGAAAGGAGGTCAGTGGGAACGCACAGTAAGATTGGTAAAATCGTAAAGATCCGGAATAAATAATCTGTAATGCCTACTTCAAGTTCGCTGGCGAATTTAATTTTGGTACGCTTGCCGTTTTTATGGCCATCTTTTTAGTAAAAGGTATATTGCTTTAAAAGTTGTAGGAGATAAATAAAAGGGCAAGAGTGGCGTCTTGAATTTTAAACTTGGCTTTGATCTAAGGACAGAGATTAAGGAATCATTAAAATTTGGATGGAAATGTTACACTTCGCATTTAACAGAAAATTACTAAAAATTTCGAGGTATTTTATGCAAAAAATATCAAAAAAACGGTAATACAAATCATTAACTATTGTGTAATTTTTAACTCGATGTTTGTTCGTTTAGCGATTTCTCGATCAGAGTTTTTTAGGAACTGCCTTAAAGTGCATTTTGCTTATCCCGCAGGCATCATGAATTAAAAACCATCCTACCAAAGACCAGATTACCAGAAAGAAATAATAATTTGTACGGTAACATACGAATAAAGTATACTTTTTCTACCTGTGAACTATTTAAAAAATGTAAAATTATGAATAAAAGTAAGAGAACAGTGTCAGTTCAATCCAATCCCTAGAATAGTTTAAACAGCGTTTCAACAGTTTTCACTTTCCTGGTCGAATATTGAACCATTTCCCAGTAGGTTCAGTTCATTTCTATTTTCGATATGTTTTGTAGAAAACCTGAACTTCTAATAAATAACTGATTGGTACCTAATCCTACAAGGACTAATTAATAATATGACAGCGTGAGCGGTTGAAACGCTATTAAATAAATAAAATAAATAGTGTGGGGACATTCTTACACAAATCAATCCAGTCCCAAACAAAACAATGCTTGTACTATGGGTACTAGACGACAAATATAAACACACTTATAAAGATAAATACATACTTAAATAGAGAGAAAACATCCAAGCCTCAGGAATAAATATTCGTGCTCATCACACAAATATTTGCCCTTACCAAGATTTGAACCCGGGACCTCTAGCTTCGTAGGCAGTGTCACTCCCACTAGGCTAAACGTGTCGTGTATTAGAACCTTAACCAAGGTCTTATGGGTCATTCTCAAAAAATGATGTCCGTGGTTAGGGCTTTTTAAAACAATCTCTTAATCTTGTTCCTTTGTGTAACGAAACTTACCATACAATTTATATGGTTAACTTTCGTTACACAAAGGGACAAGATTAAGATGTTGTTTTATAAAGCCCTAACTACGGACATCATTTTTTGAGAATGACCCTAATATGGTTGTATCTCAAGCATATTCACTAAAAAACCTCTGCCATAAACTTCACCCCACTAAACCTGGCATCTAAAAGCGTCACCCCGATATCTCGCATCTTCATTAACCCCAGTATATAAAACGGTGTATAATAAAATTACGCAACCCAGTCACGTGTTGGCCCGACCGATATTAAGACCTAAAAGAGGGTTTTTAACTTACGAGTATTATTTCCGTGAAATCCCTTGTCTTTTTTCCTGATAAAAGGGACCTTTTGGACGTCTGTTCGGAAGTTTAGTTGAGTTCGAGGAATGACCCAATCAATAAAAAAACATCAATTAAGTGGCATTTTTTTCTGTTTTAGCAAATAATTAAATTTTAAAAATGGTTTCTTTTGGGTTTTTTCGTCCATTTCACGTGTCTTCTGTTGTTTTATGATTAGTTATTACAATATGGGTCTTTATAAAAAGGGTGTCATTAAACTTTGAGACCGCCACGCCAACGCATCTATTGGCAAATGTCTATAGGCGGTGACCACTTTTCATCAGATGGGCCATCTGCTTGTTTGCCAGTCTTAAGGCAATAAGAAAAAGTTATTAGGTACAATTTCTGAAATCTGTAAAAGATTCTTAATATCAAAACACACAGTATTCCCTAATAGTCCTAATTTGACATATTACATATTTATCTAACACATGTTTCCGACAAATCAAAATACTTGAATAAGTTGATATGAAACCAATTATTTGTGTTGTTGTTCAAAGCTATAATTGAATAAAATACTTTCTATAATAATATAACTTCATTAAACATAATATTGTTCTAACCTAAAAATATGTATCTTTTTATACCTACCTCAATACCTAACACAAAACTAATAAGGCACTTAATTATCAAATAACTGTTACTGTTGATATAGTTTTGAAGGAATATAGGGGATGTTAGGGTGGCCCAAAAAATGATTTTTCATCACACTTGCTCGAAAATGGTGTCATTACACGTATGTTTTGCGGGCCGTAAATGACCTATTACGCCCTAGGGCGTAATGGTTTTCTTTTTAAATTTGAAACGCTGGTTCCGTTTTACTCTTATTTGTCATGTTCAAAGGAAACGCCAACTTACTTTTTTAACTTTTATCACTGAAATATTTATTTAAAGATAACTGTTATTGCAAATACATGTACACACATATTTCGGTAACATTAATTAAATGTTTAAATAATGTATTTCTTTATTTTGCAAATATAAAATCAACTAAAATGGCCGTTACCGCTATGGTTTCCGAACGTCACTTGTCATTCGCATTATCTATGGACATAATGTCACTAACGTCACTGTCTGTTCTAATATTTTCTTGTCATACTGGGGCGATTAGTAAGGTTATATTATTAAGATTTCCTCACAAGTGTGATGAAAAACATTGTGTGTGCCACGGGCGGTAAAGGAATTACAAACTCGTGTTATTAAAGCCCTCGGTTTCACCTCGGGCTTATAACAAACACTCGTTTGTAATTCCTTACTTACCGCCCTAGATACACAATGTACTATTTTATTTGTTTTACTTTTTCCACAAGGTTTTATTCCATTAGACTTTAAACGCTCTTTTGCAAAATTTGACCAAAATCTAACAATATTTAGGGGTCGCTAGGATTTGCAAGTAATGAAGAAAATCACCAAATACCTGCTTACAGCGGTTAAATTTCAATATTAGTGTAATCTAGTAGATTTTACTTTGTATCTAATTCGTCATTATTATTCGAGAAAGTGCAGGTAGGAACATGTATTTTTTTAATGTACTAATCAAAAAATCTTCAAATCCTGGCGACCCCTAAATATTGTTTAATTTCATTCAAATTTTGCACGAGGACGTTTAAAGTTTAATCGAATAAAGGAAACTATGTGGAAAAAGCAAAACAAAAGAAAAGATTTTTGGACCATCTTTCCTATCCTATATTTATATATACACCTAATACTATACGTCTATTGACCATCCACACAAACCCAATCGACCCAGCATTACTTTATCGCCCAAATGAGATAAAAAGTGAGCACGCAACAAATAATTCATTATTCCTTGTTACATATTCGAATACATTAGCATTTATTTACGGCCGCTCTTTGTTGCTATGTATTATGTATCATACACCCCACTTTTCCAACCAAGTTATTCTTTTTCCCTATAAAACGGAAGAATAACTTAGTTCTCAAACCGAAACGGTCGTTTTTACAACGCCCAACTCTGTAAGATAGGAGGTCGGCAAAGTAAGTACGGTTATGTATTGCGGGAAGCTATCTATGGTAGGAAACGTTAATTTCCGCCCTCGTAACGAGATCGGTAAGGTACTCTGCGATACACAGTGGTATTTTACCTATGTAAGCAAATAAATATCGTTTTTCGGCTGAATTTTATGAACGTCAAAGGAAGGATCTTATGATAAATACAAACATCAGAAAGAAACATTTGACTTTAACAGAAGCTATTCAATATGCGCACACAAAAATATGGAGAAAATGTGTGTCTTTTATCACATTTCTTAGCGTTAAAAGGGCGGCCTTAATACATTTGTTGTTGATATCTTGTGCCGTTCTACGCCAATGCGATGTTTAATTTTTAGTTTCTTCCTAACTCTCCCCTTAAATAAAAATACCTAATTTCTTTTTTCTTTTGAAGCCCACTTTTGATAGATCGGCTCCAAGTTAAAGTGCAGTTCCTTTAGGTGGATAAAAGGCCTTATAGTCTGTATTTTTAGTTATTTAAATAAGAACACAATAACCACATTTTTACTAAAAAAAAACCCGACTGCGGTGCACTTTGAAACTGCATAAAATCCGCCATTTTGTTTACTTTAACGAACTTCATACCCAGTGACACTCGCACCATCAAGACGAATCTAATGATGTATCATTTATCAAAATCGGATGTGCCGTTGAGTAGTTACGAGCGGACACAGGAACGGACATACATACATACTTACATACATACAGGTCAAACACATAACCCTCCTTTGGGCTTCGCCGCAGTCGGATAAAAATTGGCTGAACGACCGAAATCACGAGACTCGGACATCAAAATAAAGTTTTATATCTGTGGCTGCACATCACTGGCTGATCGACTAGTAATTTGGGAACTTTCCAGGATTATGTTACAAAATGAAATATTCCAAAAAATTCAACAGTTTTTTTAATAAGTAAATTGACCTCACCTCAGAATTTCTTAGCAAAGAAAAGTTTTAAAATGTTTAACTTGAAAACTACGAATATATATGGTAGTCCACGACGTGAGGAATAAAAAAAAAATGACGTCAAGGTTTGGACCAACCTGTATATTAATATAGTTAAGACAAATATTAGGTCCGTTCCGATAGACCGCTCTGGTTTTCTCATATCTGCTATTCAGTAAAAAAGCTTTTTCTTCCGTCTTAGGAATGATCAAAGTGTCTAAAGTGCTATTACTATGTATTTCTTGTCATTAACTTGATTTATTCAGTTTCTTGAGTTATTCAGATACACATTTGCTCAATACATATGCCACCCATAGCCTGTGTCAATAACACTATGTCACACGGCAGCGAAGTTATTTTTTCATCTTAAGGATTCAAGTCCCTCCCTCACTACTTTCAAGATATTTAATGTACGCCCTCGCTTGCAATACACAGTTTATTTTACCCAACTAACCCTGAACCCGAAATTTGTTAAAATTACCATCATATTTGCCAGTGTCCATAAGTTACAAGTTTTCTTATATTTTTCTGACAATCACAAATATATAGGTGCAGTTAAAAGTCTGCTCGTGTTGTTATCTCGCCAAATCTAATAATTTATGGCATGTGATAAGTTTCTGCTTCTATTTCTCTTCTTTAATTTTAACGCGAACAATTTTAGTATCAGCGTCTTCTTATTAGTATCTTAAATCTTAAAAAATATGTTTCATTAACGACGAGTAAGTAAGTTATTTACGTTCTGTATTCTGAGGTGTGATAGAGTAGTCATGTATAAGTATTGTATCGCATTACATTTACCGATATAAACCTAAAAATCAGCGGCCATTTTTTTTCGTTCCTGCTACGCAAATATTGTAATGTATGATCTATATACATTGGATAGTACGGCATGCACCGCCCGGGGCAAGCGGTAATAAAAACATTTCATAGCTACATTAAAACAGTGGTGAAAGTGAACCGGCGAATAATCAATACCGGTTCGGCTCGCGCAGGTACGCCCCGCCCCCCGCCCGTGCGGCAAAGAGTACGCTACCGAAGAGGACCACAGTATCTAACTTCTTAGTCTTAGATTAGGTAATAGTACATTACTTACCTAGGGAGGTAAAACAAAGAATGCGTCAGATCGCAGGTATTTGACGCCCGAGCCGAAGGCAAGGGCGATAAATCTGCCGTCCAATATCTAAAACAAGACTAACCTCTATACAACTCAATAGAGGTTAGTCTAATTTTAGTCATAGGACAGCAGAAATATGCGATCTGAGGCCTGGATGGATGGGATAAAATTATGTACTTACTACGAGCGGTAATAAAAAAACCTCAGGTCGCTTATTTATCGCCCTTTGTTTTACCGCCCTAGGTACGTAATGTACTATAACATTTCCATGTCATTGTCATTTCATAATTACTGGCGAGATATGCGTGTCTCATTGTCAAATTTAAACCATCACAAATGCTGGCGTGTCTCAAAATAAATAAATCTTCATTTTTCATTTCATTTTAACTAGTGGCTCTGTGAGCTATGGACCTCGCGGGTATGTCCGCCATTTTGAACTTTTTCAAAAACAGAATCGACAATAAATCAATATAATTATCGAACCAGCTAACAAAATTTCATCAGAATCGGTTCGATAATACGACCTGCAGAGGAGAGCCGCGAAACAGCGGCGTCTGACAGACATACACATGCATTTTAGTCCAGGCTGAAACGGAGACTTCGCACATGCTCGGTCAAGTCCCCAAAAAATACTAAACACGGATTTTCGAGATTAGATCCCTAAAGCAGCGGTCGGCACATATAAGCTAACGAATTTGACGCGAGCCGCACTTTGTTAAAAAATTGTGATTTTATATAATTCTGAATATAGCGACCTTTACATACAAAATAGCCAGGGAGGCTCGCGGGCCGCAAGTGAGCGGTTCACGGGCCGCAGGTTGCCGACCGCTGATTGAAACGGGTGATATAATTTGAATAATAAAGTACAAATTCATGCGAGCAAAGTTCTAATGTAGGTAGTATACCCATTACGAAAACCAATCACTCACCGCCTTCCGCAGTAGTTCGTCTAAAGTAACTTACCTGAAAGAAAAGTAATATGGTTAGTCAAGTAATTGATTTATTACAAATAATACAATAGGTGCAAAAATAAAACTGAGACAGTAAGTCCCAAAGTCCCAATACACAAAAAAATACACTATTCATATAGCTTTATTACCGAATCTACAAAACAGTTACAAATATAATTAGTTCCACCTCAATTTAGATTCTCCAAAATGGTCGCCCATATACTGACCAAACAAATAGAAAAAAGTGTTGTACTTACAAATCGTAGAAATTTTATGTTTGTGCATCACGCACAGATTTTTTATGAAATTTAACCCTGGCTAACAGATAGTATATGATATGAAAGAAACATGTTTCTTTATTAGTTTTTAATAAATTACACCACATTTTTATGTTACATATATACGCTATGTTTTTATATTACGTTAAAAACCTATTAAACCAGATGTGCGATTAACGAAAGAAATGGACTGTATGTTTGTCGAGAAAGTGCGACAAGGGTTTACGGGAGCCAAGATATTGGGTTTTGGCAAAAGGGCCGATTAAAATAATTAAATTAAAAATAAAACGGAGTGGTGTTTGGTGGTCTAACCTGTGATTCCTGGTTCTGTGGTGCAGAATTCGGGCTGGAGCAGCAACACGCCGTCAGTGCAGCCTCCAACGTCCCTAGACTAGATCAGCTGTTGACTTTACCTCAAAGCGCTGCTACTCAGCCTCAATTTTACGCCAGGGTTTCGCCGGCAGCCTCCAACACACTTGTATTAGGAACACTATGACTACGAAGTAGTGGTAGCTTTATATCACTGGTTTAAGAATTGCGACGAGACGAAAGATGTGCACAGTTCGAAATTTGAAGGGCAACTAACTACAACGGTTTTGGCGGGGGGAACTAGAATGAAAAGTGTTGCCACAGTTTATAAAAGAAAAACTAAATAAATATCTACTACCAACATAAGTGGTCAAAAGTAAACATTCCGCCCACCAAAATACATTAGTATTTTAACTACGATAAAACAAAAAAAAAACAACACGACACAAGTTACGAAAAAAGACGAAAGAGCATTTACAATGGAAGTGGACACAGCTTGACCACAGGTCGCTTGTATATGCCGGATGCCGTGCGTACAGAGACAACACGACATACGCCATCAGACCCAGGATGGGTATCGATGATGCGACCAAGCGGCCACTTCGTGGGATTAGTCTGCTCATTGATGATGAGCACTAGGCGACCTATTTCCACGTTGGATTGTTGGTCGTGCCACTTCATGCGCTGCTGCAGAGTATGCATATACTCCTGAGACCATTTTCGCCAGAAGTCCTGATGCATCTTCTGCAGCAGCTTCCAACGCTTAACGACACTGACCTTCGCGTCGGTCAAATCTTCGTCCGGCACAACCGATAGAGGCTCCATGGTCAAAAAATGTCCAGGAGTCAAAGCCGAGAGGTCGTTGGGATCGGCGCTTAGGGCAGTGAGTGGCCTCGAGTTCAGGAGGGCTTCAACCTGAGTCAAGACTGTGGAAAACTCTTCATAAGTTAACCTTTGGGTTCCAACGACACGCGACAAGTGTGTTTTCACAGCCTTGATTCCAGCTTCAGCCAGACCTGAAAAATGTGGGCTACCCGGAGGGTTGAACTCGAAACGAATTTCGGTGTATTGTGAGCTGGCGTCCTGGATGAGGCGTTGCAAAATGTTGTTAGCACCGACAAAGTTCTTGCCCTGGTCTGAAACTAGGCGATTGCAGCGACCGCGACGCGCGACAAAGCGCCTAAGAGCGGCTAAGAAGGCTTCCGAGGATAGTTCAGTGACCAGTTCAATATGGATAGCTTTTGTGGAGGTACACACGAACACACAGATGTAGCCCTTGTACGTTTTATTACCGCGCCCCCGACCGAGTGATATGTCGTAAGGTCCGCCGAAATCGACAGTCGCGCTCGAAAATGGTTTTAATTGGTTGATTCGATAGGATGGCAAGTCACCCATGAAAGGCGCAGGAGCACCTACAGGCCGCACACGAAAGCATTTCATGCATTTAGATGTGACCGCGTAAATTGCACGTTTCGGAGACAATATCCAGAAATGCTGCGATAGCAAATTGTGAAGCGTTTGCACCCCGGGATGCATGAACCGTCGATGATATTCATCGATCAACAGGAATGTTAGGCGGTGGTCACGAGGTAAAAGCAGCGGGTGCTTTATATCGAAGTCGAGAGAAGCTCGTGACAGGCGTCCGCCCACCCTCAAATGACCCGCATCATCGACAAAAGGCGAGAGTTTTCTAAACCTCTTAGGGAGGGAGTTTGGCGCTTTGTTCCGAAGTTTCTCTATCTCTTCCGAGAAACTGCGCTCTTGAACAAAGCGAACGAGAAACATGAGCGCGAGCTTTGTTTCCGATGCTGCCAAGGGACCGGTGAGCAACTTGCTAGGCGTTTTATAATTCCTGGCATTGTGCATGAAGCGGAAACAATACGCCAAAACATGCTGGAGAGTTTTGAACGACGAGAATCGGAGCAGCAGGTTCTCCACCAAGTTGTGTTGAAGAGACGTCACAAGAACAGTTACCCTGTGCTCTTCATTCAGGACGTCTACGTCTACCGCCAACATTGACTTAGGCCACTCGTCGGACGCCAGTGAGAGCCACGAAGGTCCTTCCCACCAGCTACTCTGGTTGACCAAGTCGTCAGGTAAGAGGCCTCGCGATCCACAATCAGCTGGATTGTCTGCAGTCCTCACGTGTCGCCAGCAATCAGGAGGAATCGTGTCTTGTACGTGGCTCACCCGATTGGCCACGAATGTCTTCCACTTGGAGGGACAAGACTTGATCCAAGCCAATGCGACACTCGAGTCGGACCATGCGAAAACTTGGTCAACGGCGTGGAAAGGGCTAAGAGCTTCCACGACGGATGACACGAGGTCCGAGAGCAGCACTGCAGCCAACAACTCCAGACGCGGTATCGATAACTTGTGAAGAGGTGCCACCTTAGACTTGGCGCAGACGAGCTGGACGTTGCACGCTCCATCTTTATCCACAGTACGGCAGTAAATAACCGCGCATAGGCCTCGCTCTGAAGCGTCGCAGAACCCGTGTAGCTGTAAAACGACAAAGTCCTTCACCATACGACGAAGGACAGCTACCGAGCTCAGCGAGGGCAGTTGTGCTTTGAGCGCTTGCCATTCGAGGGCGATATTCCTAGGTGCTTCGTCGTCCCACGCGACGCCTGAGACCCATAGCAACTGCATCAGGTATTTCGCAAAGAACGTCACGGGAGAGAGAAGACCTAACGGGTCAAAGATCCGAGCGATCTCCGAAAGGATGGTGCGCTTGGTGCACCGACGATCCTCGACAGTCACTTTGAAAGTGAAGTTGTCAGTCTGAGGCAGCCACAGTAACCCCAGGATCTTCAGAGACACGTCACCGATGGAGTCGAATTCGCGAAAGTCCTCGGAGTATAAGTCTGTCGGTGGCACGCCATTGAAGAACTCTCGGTGGTTTGAGGTCCACTTTCGCAAGTGGAAACCTCCCGATGCCAAGATTTCGGAGAGTTCCGATCGGAGGTTGCGCGCTTGCTCGACAGAGTCAGCGCCCGAAACGACGTCGTCGACGTAAATGTCACGGCCCAGAACCGCAGAACCCGCAGGGTGCTCCGTCACCGACTCCTCTGCCAGCTGCGCAATTGTACGAAGAGCCTGATAAGGTGCTGAGGAGACTCCGTACGTGACCGTTAGCAGACGGTAATCGCCGATCGGCTCGTTGACAGATGGCCGCCAAAGGATACGTTGGTACTCTGCATCTTCAGGAGGTACTAGGATTTGCCGGTACATCTGCTTCACGTCCGCTGTGAACACGACATTATGCCACCTGAAACGAAGGAGAAGGTGGAATATGTTGTTCTGCAGCTTCTGTCCTGGCAGCAGAGTATCGTTCAAGGACGTATCCTGCGCGTCCTTGGCGCTGGCATCGAACACGACACGGAGAGGAGTGCTGGTCGACAAAGGTCTTAAGACTCCATGATGAGGGATGTAGTAAAACCTTCCTTTGTCAATCTCCGGAGGATCACACTTTTCAAGGTGACGACAATTTTCATAATCGGCCATGAAGGCTATGTAATTTTTCGAAAACTCGGCGTTACTCTGCAGTTTTCTTTCTAGAGACGAAAATCTCTTGAGAGCGATAGCACGAGATCCCGAAAACGTAGGTTTGTCGGAAGGATCAGCGAAGGGTAGAGGCACGACAAATCTACCTTCTTCTGTGCGACGAAAATTAGCGACAAAATATTTTTCGCACAGCTGATCTTCCTTCGATAAAATGACGGTACTCGGAGAATTAACATTTTCTAATTCCCAAAATCTTCTAATCGAGTCGTCCAACGAAAAAGTATCCGTAACAACGTGGCAGCTATTACGGCGAGAGCGAGAGCGACAACCGTCCGTGGCGCAACCCCCCATCAAAATCCATCCGAAGATTGTATTGACGGCGGTAGGTTGGCCTGGTTCACCATGGATCAACCCGGGACGCAACGACGATGCGAAAATGTCGACGCTTAAAAGCATGTCGATTGGCCCTGGAATATGCAGACAAGGGTCAGCAAATTCCAAGTCCTTGGTATGTTGCCACGACGAAATATCAATAGGCTCGGTTGGCATATCCGAACATATTGTAGGCAGTATGTAAGCCTCGAAAGAAAAGGTGTTTTTAGTTTCACCAGTATTGGGTGAAATCACACACGACAAGGTGCCAGCAGGTTCAGCCACCGCTTGGCCTATACCATTGATGGCATAGCCAAGGCAAGCCAAGCTTTTTAGCACATCGCTCCGTCACAAAATTACAAGCACTAGCGCAATCAAGTAAAACCCGGACCGAAACCAAATTGCCCCGCACATCCCTCACCAGAACCTTGGCTGTCGAAAATAATGTGGAAGCAACAATATTATTTGCTACCATAGCCGTCGGCTTCGAGGCATCCGAAGGAACTTTTGTCTCCGAAGGTACATTTGCGCTATTGAAATGCAGTAAAGAATTGTGAGAAAACCTGCAATGCTCACAACGCAATTTTGACTTGCAAGATTTCACAGAGTGCGAGCCCGACAAACATAAAATGCATAATCTGTGGTCTTTAACTAATTTAAACCGAGCGCTTGGGTCATTTTTCAAAAATCCCGGACAATCTTTAACGCTATGAGTTTCCCTACATAATATACAGGGTGGTGTCGACACAACTAAAGCAGTTTTTACTTTATTGACAGGCTTACTAGTCGATGGCAAAGCCATATTAAAATTGGTAGCATTAAAACCTGCAGTATCTAAAGCCCGGAACCGTTTCTCAATAAAATTTTGTAAACTTTTAAATTCAGGAATTTGGTCCGAATTGTGCTCCAGTTCAAACTGTTCTTTAGTATTCTTGTCCAATTTTGACCATAACAATTGAAAAAGCATAAAATTGGTGTCCGGTAATTTAAAACCATCCAAAATAGCCAAATTTTCAGTAAATACTCGATTCACCCGTTCCAAATCACTCGGTCGAGAAGACTTTACCGACTCACAGTTGACCAATTTATCAAAATAAATAGTGGCAATTTGGCGAGTTTTATTATATATTTTAATTAAAGTTTCATATGCCACTATATAATTCTCATCTGTGAGAGGGTAATTTTTAATTAAATCATAGGCCTCATTTTGTACACTTGTTAATAAATAGTGTAGTTTTTCAACTGGTGCAATATCAGTGCGCTTGTGTACAAGCGAGTCGAAAAGCTGCTTAAACGATATGCAATCTTGAACCTGGCCACTGAACACCTTAATTTGTATTTTAGGAAGTTTCGGAAGGTTGGAACACTGTGTGACTTGAGCAACCACAGGTTTGTGGATGAGACGAGCTTTCACAGATCTCATTTTAGCATCAAACATTCCCGTGTATCTAAATTGTTCTCTATGCTCACCCGATGGAACCGAAGCCAAAAGTTTGACCTGAGCGTCATGAAAGTCGTGTGCAATAGATACAAGCTCGGTCTCATCGCACAAAGCTATTTCGCCTTATCGCCGCATTATCGCCTAACATGCCAATATATTCCAACCTCATAAACGCGTAGTCCCTCGCGACACGCAATGGATCCGCTACCACTTGTTCCTCAACAGCGCTTTGCTGTGCATCTTTGCCCATTTTAACACAATAACAAACACTCTTTACACTATATTAACCAAATGTAAACAAAACAACCTAAAAATATGTTTCACAACGACAGCTGTCAACTGACAGTGACAACTTGACAACTTGCTTGGTGTTGCCAGTGCAATTCAACGACAAAGAACGAATGCAATTGAATGATTTAAAGCTCTCAATACTTCTTTAAACACCAATATCTTCGCTTACCCGAAATAAATTTATAATTATGAAACAACGAACAAAAACGAATTTTAACAAATGACTCAACGAAAAAACGACAAACAAAAGGTCACTTATCAAAATATGCGGTTCGAAGACCAAAAAATGTGCGATTAACGAAAGAAATGGACTGTATGTTTGTCGAGAAAGTGCGACAAGGGTTTACGGGAGCCAAGATATTGGGTTTTGGCAAAAGGGCCGATTAAAATAATTAAATTAAAAATAAAACGGAGTGGTGTTTGGTGGTCTAACCTGTGATTCCTGGTTCTGTGGTGCAGAATTCGGGCTGGAGCAGCAACACGCCGTCAGTGCAGTCTCCAACGTCCCTAGACTAGATCAGCTGTTGACTTTACCTCAAAGCGCTGCTACTCAGCCTCAATTTTACGCCAGGGTTTCGCCGGCAGCCTCCAACACACTTGTATTAGGAACACTATGACTACGAAGTAGTGGTAGCTTTATATCACTGGTTTAAGAATTGCGACGAGACGAAAGATGTGCACAGTTCGAAATTTGAAGGGCAACTAACTACAACGGTTTTGGCGGGGGGAACTAGAATGAAAAGTGTTGCCACAGTTTATAAAAGAAAAACGAAATAAATATCTACTACCAACATAAGTGGTCAAAAGTAAACACCAGAATAATACAGAAGTCAAAGTAGATGGCAAAAGTTGCTGGGTGCTCTGGTGGTCGAGCGGTTTGAGACGCTGGGCTGAAAATCCAGAGGTACCGGGTTCGATTCCTGGTCTGGACCATAGGTAAGCGCCATTTAATTTTTCCATGTACTTTGCGATAGTATATTTTTTATCAGATTTATTTCACCTCCGCAAAGGAAGTCACGTAAAACGAAGTGAAACGTTCGTCAATATGTCGATATGTATGAACAGTCTACTTAGTTAATCTATGCGCAGCATCCCTCCAGTCAGCGCACTGTCTAAACCGATTGATGCAACTGAATTTCGTGGGTACGCCGCAACAGTATGGCTCGTCCGTCGTATAACATGAGCTTAATGAGTAGAGACACATTCCACTAGACCTAACGACTTTTTAAGAACGAATGGACAATTGGGGTCTAGTACGAAGTTCCTGCGAAGATTTTCCCACTGCGCTACATTATGGAATTTTTTAAAGAGGGTGTCATTAAATTTCTTCGAGACCCGCAACGCATTGGCAATGCATCTAGTGTTGCAAATGTCTATTATAGACGGCGATATATGTATAAGGGCCGATACAGACGGACTGCAACCCAACTGCAACTCGACGATTTGTATGGGAACTGCATCACAACTGCACGCCGACTGCGCAGTTGTGATGCAGTTCCCATACAAATCATAGGGAGTTGCAGTTGGGTTGCAGTCCGTCTGTATCGGCCCTAATAGGCGGCGGTGACCGCGATGGCATCATCGGAAGGTCAAAATGTGTATATTTGTGCAGTCGAGTGTACAGTTCTCGATAAAGGGCATAATCGAAATCAAGAGACATGTAAAAAAGCTAATAAGCAATAAATAAATAAGTAAGTATCCAGACTGTAAACGCGTGTTAAAAATAATGTTAATGTTAATTGAGATCGAACCACGTTAGTTAAATATTCCTAATTTTAAATAGTTAAACCGATATTTGCATAATTCCGTATTACCGGTAAGAGTTTGAACAGGAACAATGGATGAAATTTTACGAAACGCTTACGTACTTATACGTAAACAATATTTTTTTTTATGTTTATTTAGTTTTAGGTTTTGATTACATTTTTAGTTTCTATATTTTTTACATTTCCTATTTGTGTAACTCTTATATTTAAAAATAAATAGTTTAGACGATATCTTTAGGTCAATAAGAAAACAATTAAATACTAAACTAAACATATAAATAAAAAAAAAATAAAAAATAAAATATTGCCTTAAACTGTCAAACTGGCAGACGGCCCACCTGATGGAAAGTGGTCATCGCTGCCTATAGACATTTGCAACACTAGATGCATTGCCAAAGCGTTGCCGGTCTCGAAGAAATTTAATGACACCCTTTTTCAAAAATTCCATACTCATACTCATACTCATACTCATTTATTCGTAAAATGTTTTTCGTTTTCACATATTGTAGCGCAGTGGAAAGAGAAAGAGAATTTATCAAGTTATTATAAAACCTGGCCTTAAAAGATAAAGAAAAATATAAGCTCTGAAAGTGGAGAGTAAATACGCTTCTATTATGATCTAACAAAAGAAATAAAATTTTGACGACTCCTATTTACCTTTTGGCAGTCATAAAAATTCGCAGAAAATTGAGTTTCGCTTTTATTGTAGATAAATAAAAATGAAAATCGCTTAGTAAGCAACGTACGGTTCGGATTACAGTTTCTTTTCAGTTCAAAGAGTTTTCAAATAAATGTAATATTGATAAAATGCGAAAATTGCGATAAAACAATACAACAATAGTACATTAAGTACTTACTTAGGGCGGTAAAACAAAGAAATATGTCTCAGGTCGCAGGTATTCGACGCCCGAGCCGAAGGCAAGCGCGATAAATATGCGATCTGAGGCTTTCTTTATTACGGCCCGTGGTGAGTACAAAATTTTACGTCTGCCCGGGCCGTGAAGTGGCATTTTCCGCACGCGTAGCGGGTGATTATTGCCACTTTATGGCCTGGTGTGACATAAAAAATACTTTTACAATGACAAAAGAATTACTGTACCTATATACCTTCATAACCCCTTTAAATAGGTATATTTTGACGAAAGAAATGTAATTATTCTGGTCTATAACTTAACGTCTATGTGTCAGAAGTATAGTTGTATCTGTTTTATAAAACATATTTAAACATAAATTTTTTATCGTACTTTTTCGCTATTCTATCACAACGCTATGAAACACTTTGAACGGATTTTTTGAGACATTCCGGAAACATGTCCATGTTAAAATAAAATATAATCGCAATCCCTTCCAATGCTTTATTGTACCTACTCATTCTATTTCAAAGGCTATTTTTTTATTTAAGTATAATCATATCCGCTGGATGCGAGCAGCACAATGCCGACAGTGGTGGAGATCCTGTGGGAAGGCCTATGTCCAAGCAGTGGACGGGTTTGGTAATGATGATGAAGTATATCTTTGTGGTATGTGAGTCATGAGTTGTTAGTTAAAATAACGTAAATATTTGGTACAAATGCGTTTTATAGAAAATACAAATAACATTAGCTATCGAGACACACAATAGGGTGTAAAAATAAAAAAAATATTCGATTCGTTCAAATGTTACATTGCAGTATTTTGAGGGTGAATATATTATATTATGGAATTATACAAAATCAAAGACAAAGTTCTTTATTCTTCAATTCAGGTAGATTAAAATGCACCTATGAACGTTAAGATTTAGGTACTACTGGTTCCAATGAGAAACCTCTGCCCCGAGAACAACCGGCTAAGAAACTCGGCGAGGTATTTTTTTCAAAACAGGATTTCCATAGCACTTGCTTGGATAGTACATACTCGTAACATCCATTTGATTCGTTGCATTGTACATTCCATTTCAGAGATTAATCGTTTGAGTTTCATCATGTTTTGATAAAACAAACTACAGGACGTCCCGACGCGACACTGAGACTGCACTCGACTGCACAAGACGTCCTTTGACGTCCTTTGTACTTGTTTATTGATGAGTTGTCTCAAGTGCAGGTATCACAGTCGGAAACGATATCGTAAATTGGTCTTTGAGAGAAGCTTTGAAGCAAAATGCGTTCAATGTTTGAGCGACGGGGTTACGTTCTCGAGGTAAATACTTACCCTTTTGTCCATAATAATATAATTGAAATTGAGTATTTCAGACAACATAGTCTGTACCTGTACAGTTATTTATTTATCTTATGGCATTTTAGTCACTGGATAATTAATATAAAGTATATACTTTAGCTAAATCTAAAGGTTGAAAATGGCCTTCTTCAAGTAATCGCTGCCCGTACAGTTAAGGACAAATACATATAAGCCCAGACAAAGTTTCGAAATATGGATACATCAACTCTACTGTCATATAAGTCGTGCAGAGCCGGGAAATTTTAGTACCTATGACAGAATCGGAAATTCTCGGTACTGCCATACAAAAAATTCCCGGTTCTGCACGCCTTGCTGTCATAGTTAAAGGTTTAGATACGTATTTATGACATTTTGCGGTGTTTACTTATTTTTACCCTTGAATGTACCTATTATTTGTTACAGTACCCTTAAACAGATAGTGCTAGTAGATACCAGCAAAAAGACGTCTCCAAAGGTTATGCTCTCTCGCCAGTTTATTGAGGACTAGTTTTTGCCAGTGACATCATCTGCGTAAAACTAGAGTTTTTTGCCTTACGTTTGAATCTCGTAATTTGAAAATAAGTAATCAAACGATGTTTTACTAGAAAGTTATGAGGAAAGGAAAGATGCAAGTGTAAACTATTCTGAATGTAGGTTATCAAATTCAATAAACTTTTTTGAGTTCTAAGTAGCGGTGGGCCTTTTCGGGGAATATTATCAGTTGTAGGGCGAATATTACTAACTTGACAATATTCTACAGGACAAAATCGCGGCAAGATATTCCCCTTACGACGTAATATTCCCGTGAGCGTCGCATCACTACTCCTAAGACCTCCTAATGACATCCTCTATAATACAGTAGTATGTTGCTATTATACTTCTGAAACGCTGCCGACTTATTTTAATTAAAGCTACTTAACCACCGTTTCATTCATCCGAAACACCACTTAAAGCAACCCCGAGACTTAAATCCGACTAATAAATCATAACAACCTGTATCAAATATAAATTTTATTGCACACCGTCTTTCGATAATAACCTCTATTTATTACTGTATAAGGTTTAATATGGTCGTCTAAGTTTCAAAAGGCTTCGGAGTGTTAGTTGGTTTAATTAATCATTCGCCGGGCGGAAAATCGAGCAGCTGGTTCGGATAACGACGTCTAGAAAGTTCGCCGACGGTATCGACGGAGGTCTTTCTTCGACGTACATTGTCTGCGGGGTTTAACTAACCGAAAACCTCTTTTGTTTGCAGCGAGCATTGTATGTTTCGATGAGTGAAGTGACTGATTAGTGATGCATTGATGGATGGAAGAATGGACAAATTGTTGGACGGGGTTCATCAAGGATGGTTGTGTAAAGCGCTTTCGTTGCTTTGTCTCTCGTTTGACGTTAACACACAAAGATACATATTATACCGGATGTCCCAAAGAAACACACACATGTGTCACATGAAGGAAAAGTACCTAACATATTGTAGATATGATGTTTTGCTGAAATAGAACTTCATTTTATTTTTAAAAGTAAGTCGTATGACTTGCTTTTAAAAATAAAATGAAGTCTCCTTTTAGCAAAATATCCTATCTCCAATATTTGAGGTACTTTCCCTTCAGGTTGCAAAACCCTCCGGGTGTCCCAAAACCAGGTTGTTGGTTTTGGGACACCCGGTATAGACGTTCAACGTAATTGAGAACGGGGTGTGAGCTACGAGGAAAGGTTACAAGCTTAGCTTTATTGTACCTTAGCCCTGTCTACTTCTGTTTTCATCCCTTGCTACTTTTGCTTGTCTGTAAGGAATACAAAATTTCTCGAAGATATCGAACGACTTAACAACCTAAACTGACTTAGTATTATTAATATTTAATTAGCTGTTCTATCTTAGTAAATAGTAACACAGATTGATGATCCATTATTGGGAACAATCTAGTAATTCATGAATTATATTTTGTCTAATTATTTGTAGACATTGTATTGCATTTGAATTGTAACATAGGCTGACGATCCAATATTGGGGACAATATAGAACTTAATTCATTGTATTTTGCTTAATTTATTTGTGGACATTGCATTGTATTTAATTTGATTGGTATTAATTTTAATTATATTTGTTATTGACGATCGTAATACGGATTCGTATAAATTGACAAGTATAAAAATAAATAAATCTCATCCAATCTAATCTATTTGACCTGATTATGATGTTACAGTAACACTGGTCGTGCCGTCATCATAATTTCAACCCGAAGATGTCCACATCTTAACATTGCCTAAAGACTTTCACAACTAACGGTCGCACGATTTTGCCTCCACCTAATTCAGATGATATTATCCACAGACCTTGATGTGTTTTCTATACAAACATCATCATCATAGAAGGTATAGATTTTCTAGAAGTCGAATTATTCTAAAAAAATTTCTCAGTGCTCACCTGATTTCTATAACAGACTTATTAACAAAAATCCATGCTGTAGGCGCACCCTGTCAAGGTTATAATTATGTATTTCAGTCACTGCTAAAAAAATTATAGAGTATAGAGTTTGGGTTTTCATCAAAAGCAGATACAAAGTACTGCAACCTACCAAATTCTAAGGGCTCGCAAACACAAAATACCCGCTGATTCGCGAAAACAAAACACATTCAAGCATCCAACATGGCCAGGATAGGATTAATTAACATTGCAAATTCTCCATATAAATAATAACCCCTACAAACTATACTCCAGAACCGGAACGCCGCAAGCGTTCATGGACTCCGGAGCCTTACGTCATGTGGTGTTGGGATGAAACTACCCACATACCGCGTAAAATATTGTTCAAGTTGCGGGGTCGAGTGGCTTATTGAATTATCTTATCTCTATTGTGCTAAGTTTTAATGACCGCCCACGTGAGGGCAGGTTCATTCACTATTTACTAGTTCGGCTTAGTTAAGATGAATGATATGATGGATTGTGGGGAATTTATTACCGAGTAAGAGTTTTGAGTAACTGCTCGAGATAGACATATTTCGGTAATATCTTTTATCTTTATTGTTGAGATCACTAAGAAAACAAAATAGTTCAACAAAAATTTAAGCACTGCTGCTATCTGGCTAAGATATAGTCATACTCTAAGAAATAAATTATGCACCTTTTTGTCAAATAAACAGTATTTTCTCGTGAATATAGTGACCCTGGTCACTATATTAAAAGTTAACCATTAATACTGACATCTTAAAAGTAGAAAATTGTTTATCACTTCGAACAACTCTTAAGAATTAGATTATAAACGTTAAGCCCAAAGTTTAGTTTCTAAGGATAAACAAATGTTCTGTTTATTAATATAGCCAGATTCGATGCATCACCATCATCAGCGTTTTTATAGATAGATATATCACCTAGTGAATGCAATACGGCCACATCTCAATTTTTTTTTAATTTATTGTTGATTACTGTCACGTACTAACTACGCGACATAAAAAAAATGATTTTTTTTGAAATGATAAAATAGCAGTATATTATATTAGAAAAATGAAAAATACCTAATAATAATAACCAATAGGCTTTTTATATATATATATATATATATTGTAAAAAGCCTAATCTAAGAAAATAAAGATATACCAAAATAACCAATAATACATTACTTACACATAACAAATAATAAACAAAAAATAATAAATTGTATTATTATATACGTTTACTCTCCACTGCTGGGTTCAGACACTCTCATGGATAAGAATAGGCTGTATTCTTCACGACACGTCTTGGCATTCAAAGGCATATATAGCCTTACATATACCTTAGAATTTCTTCGCGGATATGTTCCCTTATAAATGATATTAAAATTAAAAAAATGATTTATTACCACAAGAAACAAGAAACACAAACCATTACATAGTATGAAATATAACATATTAAAGCTAGCTTTAACTTAATTAAACAAGTATGTACTGTGGCAACAGGCTCAGGCTCAGTGTATGCTGTGAGCGTGTTGGGCTGCACAGCGCTGTTCCTTCACCGAAAAGCTAAGCTCAAAGCATACATTCATTGATTCGATTCCATTAAAAGACGCGCACAAAATAGCATTTCTAATTTGATACCAAATCCATTTCCCCTTCAATTTTCTAACCATTAAGTATAAACCTTAGGACAAACCACACAACCACAATAATTAAGCCCTAGAGCGGTAACAGTCGGTCCCTATACAAACTCGAATTACTATAAAAAAATATCAATACACACCGCTTAACAAGTCCGGAGGCACGTACCAGCTAATCCCGACGCCGGGCATTATAAATACCATTAAGTCCCGCCCTACCCTTCGGGAACGACCCCGCGTGCAATTTTCCCGGCCCGAAACTATCCCGCATTAATCCCGCTCGGGAAAGGTATATTTTTATTATTTGCCAATGGGTATATAATTGTTTGAAGGGACGTAATTTTCAAATACGGCTGTAGAATATGTTATACTGTCGGTCATATTGTATTTGTCGTGTGTAATATTTTCTGTGTGCACTAAAAATGTTTCGTATTAGAGAGAGAGGTTATTTGTAACTACCTGCATAATAAATAATCTGTTGAGTTTTTGAGAATACTGATTAAATCTAAATTTAAAGCTTGTGTCGCAATTTTTTACCCGACTGCGGCGAAGCCCAAAGGAGGGTTATGTGTTTGACCTGTATGTAAGTCCGTTCCTATGTCCGCTCGTAACTACTCAACGGCACAACCGATTTTGATAAATGATACATCATTAGATTCGTCTTGATGGCGCGAATGTCACTGGGTATGCAGTTCGTTAAAATAAACAGAATGGCGGATTTTATGCACTTTAGTCCACCGCGGTCGGGTTTTTTTAGTAAAAATATTTAGTTATTTACTAGCCAGGTAGCCCACTGCTGAACAAACTCTCCCTTGGATTTCCACGTATTTAGGTATAAAATAAAATATTTTTTTTTATATCTATTAACTTTTAACTCGCTATAGAAGACTTACGGAATCTACATACATAAAACAAAGTCCGGTCAGTTACAACATTTACAAATCGACAACAGGCAGACCAATTTTTATGATCTTTGATATTTCGGGTTTGAAAAATTCTGATGCGGAACAAAGTGCGGCGGAATAGCTAGTTTAAAATATAAAATAATAAATTTAAGCCGTTTAAAGCGATCCGAGTCGGTCGATAAACCAAAGAACGATAAGAACGGAAAGAATACCGGTATTTTTGTATGGAGCAAATACCGGTTTCCGAGCCCTGATCCAGCGTGACAATTCACGGTTACCAGCTAAATCTATGGAAACAATAACCACTTTTCTTCCCCAGTTCATTGTCCGACGTCAACACAATTACATTAGATCATCAGTAATGCATAAGGAGACAAAACTGCCAGCCTACTCCGAAGTTCGTAGCCTACCGTCCCTCTTACCCTTCTGTAAAACTCTATTAGTCGAAGCGGGACGACACGAGCTACGAACCTCGAAGTAATAGACTTTCTTAGGTGCGATCGAAGGCGACAGTGTCAACCTACTTAATTCAATATAATTGAATAATTAAGAGCGGGAGGCGTGTTGTAATGTTGTTTTCAGAAGGAAGTGCTTCTGTAATGACGTGAGTTAATGATGATTAATTTGATTCACACTGATGTAGGTACATCACGGTTTAATAGACGTGTATGTACATTGCAAATCAAGTTATTACTTCAATAATTTAGATACATTCACAAATTATTGTCCCAACCCTTTACCCATTGTCTTTAGCCTTAGAAATGTATCGTCCTTTTTGTATTGTCTTACGTCGATGAGAGAAACGTGTTTTAACATAATTTAACCTTGGCCTAAAATGGAAAAATGGAATACTTTCGTCGGTTATTTGTTTGGAGTACGAAAAAACGCTAATGTAGTAGTTTTGAAGGAAAACATGTAATTACGTCAGGAAATTTATATTAACTCCTTTTAGTTTTTGATCGATGTAAAATCAGCAAAAGTAAAAGAAAAACAATAAAACTAATTCATCGTTTTGGCGCATCATCCCAAAATAGACTTTGTTTACACCTATTTCCAAGTCATACCGCCCAGTTTAACTTATTAATTTTAGTTTTATTATAGCTTCTAACTAGAACTATAGCTACTCTCTGATATCATATTCTTGAGATAAGAAAACTGATTTTCAAGTGCCTTTATATATCCCAGAATTTGGTTAGCATGAAATAATGTATGGACTAGATACATAAAGGCCTGTGACAATTACATCGAATTGGACAGACAGCTACTTTTCCAGTATACTTGAGATATCATCTGTATTACATACGATACCAAACGATATACACACTAAGCAATAACGAACATATCAACCCTTACCTAGGACCGGGTACTCGAAAAAACTTGCACAACTCCGCCCCGATAAGGATTTAGATCACGTATTTACGCCCGCTCCAGGTGAACGTCGCCATATTTTTGCGTCACCTCCGCATTTATATGATAATGCGTCCCGAAACTGATCCCGGAGTTTCGTAGATGAGTTCCAAAAAATTCCCGAACTCGTAAATCTAATTTCGCCCTCACCTCAGAGCGTCCGACGTATTTGCTCGCAATTCCGCCCGGTTCTTTTATTTGACAATCACCGGGGGCGCGGGCCCATTGTCCGCAGCGCCTATGCACTTCACGGGACGGCTTTTAGAAGAACATTCTCGAAAAATATTCCTGTTCACGTGACGATGACCGCTTTTGGAATAACAACTTTCCAGGGCACGTGTATTACTAAAACGAATTGGAATTTTGGAATAACGGATGCACACAAAAATGTGGATGTGGCCCACATCCACACTTCGGACCGCTATCACTTCACTGTGCAGTGACTTTGTCGCGCAAATACTAACTAACTAACCCCTTTTATCCAATAAGTTGCGAATGCGTAATCTGTAGCACGATAAGCAAAATCGCGGCCCCAACTCTACTGGGAAAATAAAATGTAATGGAAATGTGCGCTTTGAAAGATAATGATTTAAATGAAAAGTGGGTTCTATATCCCTTCGAGTGGCGGTCGACCGGCTACCGGCCGATTGTCATTTACCGTCAAGTGGCGCGGCCATTTTGAATGGTCAGGAGAGTTTCTTGTATCTGCAGTTGACCGTACTTGTAGTTTATACTCAGCCTAAACGTAGGCTATGGAATTGCTGTATCTAAGGAAATATAAATGTGAAAAAAGTATATAATTATCATGGAAGTCTGGGATTATCATATAATAGAAATGTTAAAATTATCAAATGATCACTTATATGAAAATATCATTATTATGTTACATTAGTTTAGGCAGTTAGGGCAACTATTGATGCCCGTATCCAGTGAGATATTAACTTATTGACGTGCTTGAGTGGAAATATGCTTGTCTAATCTGTTCTTAAATTGGTTGACATTAGATGCCGAAACTAAATCTTCCGGTAGTTTGTTTCAGGCTTTCACCACAAAAATGTACCTAGAGTGATTTGTACAAATCTAAAAATGCAGTTCTCAATGTGATGACGGACCATCATTTCGATGACGTTATAGTGTACAACGCACACGCGCACTTACTTGGGAGTTATGACTAGTGAGAAGGGCGTATCGTTTCGTTTCATAGCCAGACAGAAAATGTATTTCTCTTTTCAATTGCCAACTTTAACAACCACGTATCTCCCTCTAACACGAAGCAGTATCCCCAACCTTGACTCAAGTAAGTAAGGTTCAATTTTGGATGCCAGTAAAAATCTTTATAGCGGTTGTCGGAATTGCTTTTGTTTTGCTTACGAAGGGGAATGTTTCGAGCTAGAAGTTGCCGACGAAATAAAAGTATTTAGGTTCGGTTTATTACTACCTCACTAATTGGGGGCACAGATTTGTAAGAAATATTGGATTTACTTTGAACCGTGCTCTGTGCTCAGATGAAAGACTGGAAATTCGTTCAGTTATATTATTTCTGAACATGAACTAATAAACTTTTTAACCTTTATGTATTAAAAGTTGGCATTTACTAGGGTTCAACTAGCGACATTTAACTAGAGGAGAAGACTGGGTAAAGTGACTTTCTTGGATTTTTCACTATTTTCCTGGTGGTACTACTATTTTGGCACAACTGGCCTACATATTAGGTAGGCCAGTTGTGCCAAACCTGTAGATAGTTTCACGAGAGTTGAGGCCACGCACACAACAACACTGTCATGTAATGACAGCGAGGTTTTGAAATTACTGTTCTTTTTTCGTACCGATAGCAAGTTCAACAGTGAATTGCAAGATAGACCAAAAAGTTTGTTTAAACTATAGCCTTGTGTTTATTTACTCACTCATTCATTCACTTTTTTGCAATGAGTACTTCATGCAGCTGTGTGTGTAATCATTCACCTCAACTTTCGTGGAACTACCTATACCTAAGGTTTAGGCACAGAATATAAATAGAGCAGTATGGAAGCTACGCTTACTTTTTGAAATAAATACCTACGCTCCATTAGAGCGTTAGGGTTGTTTAAAATGAAAAGATCGCGGGCTGTCTGGGTGCGCGCACGTAACAAATGCAAAGCGCGACCACTCGCCTGCATGAGGCACTCGCGACTGACGGCACCGCGAGATTCCCTTAGGGGCCTTGTAAAAGCGCGCGTCTATGTGTGCGTGCGTTTCGATCGTTTTGTTTGTAGCTTCCTTACTGCTTTAGCTTATATATATTCTGTGGTTTAGGTTCGTTAGGTAGCTTCAGTTGGCAAACAGGCAAGAAGTAGGAGCTCCGCGAAGCGGAACTCCGTCGATTTCCAATAAGATCGGTGGGTTTACAAAAATTAGTTTGTGGATAAAAGTAACCATGGTGCCAAAATAGTAATGCCACGGGGAAGGAACGAATTTTTTCTGTAGAAAATATTCATTTTTTTTCAATCTGCTGTTATAGGAAAGAAAATTATCATATAAACCTATTTCAATTCAGCGATTTAAATTGAATGGTGGCTGGAGAATGTCTTTGTTCTTTCTTCGTTCCTTCTCAAAATCAAATTAAAAAATAATTATAAACACAAATGACTCAAACTTGACTGCAATTGATTACGACAAAGTAATTATATTAAGCCTAGAATGTTCTACTGTAAAATAAAGGCCTCCTCCCTTATTCTCCATTCTTCCCAATTTTTTGCTACTTTAGGCCACGAACGAACACGTCCAATTCATACCACTATCTTTTCCGTGGCAAAGAAATGAAAAATAAAATGACATTCTGTTTATCCTGTACTATTTAAACTCAAAATTTACGTCGTACCTCACCCTCGTACCTCCCGCAACAACACGGCCCTCAATTAAGTTGTACAATTATATCTCCCGTGAACGAAGTCGCGGTCAAAGAATAGGTAAAATATTGATTTAAACGTTCCGATTTCCATTTAATATTATAACAAAACGTGGCTTCACAACTTAACAAAAAGAGTTTTTTGCCGTTGATGAACGTTACGATGCGTCCAAAACGTCGCGGTAAATACAGGTGCATTGGGCTAATTTCAAACGTGGGGTAATTTTGTAAATTTGTCATTTCCACTAAACCATTTACTATTTTTATTTTTTAAGGTACACATATAATAAGACAAAGCACTATTGACGTGTCTAGTATAGTTTATCCGGCGGCGTTAGAGTAAAAAGCCATAAAACTTGTTACAAAATACATTATTACTTCGAAAGGTGACAAGTCGTAATACGAAGTAGTGAATTTCGACATAAACACTTTCTATTAAAGTTCAAAATGCTTTTTATATTTTAAATACAAAATATATCTTCATACCTGTTCCCGATTGTTGCAACCCTACCCTCCAATATGTTTTATTGCATTTGCAATTTTTGTGTTGTCATTTGATATTGTACCTTAGTACTAACTATTACGTTAGATTTTTGTATACGTAACAAGTCACTTACACTCTTTCTATAATAGATAACCAATTAGCTCAGTTTTATGACTCTTTACTCTTAAGCAGGCGGACAAACATACCTACAAACGAAGCCACTGTTAACTGACCACCGTCGACCATAGACTTTAACACGTTGCAATAAAGTTCACATTCGTTTATTACAAATGTACAGTTAACAGTGTGTTCGATTGTATAGTATTAGACATCTAACAGTAAGACCTACGTTGCATGGATTACGAGAAATTCTTAAATTTCGGAATAACCCCATATTCGAATTTACCCTAATACGCCGATATACACGGTGTAACACCAGGAATCCGAATAATTTTAACAGTGTGTTCCTAAGGTAATAAGAAACAAAAAAGATTATATGAACCCAGGTCGAAATATGATTTTAATTTTTGTTATGTTTTCATACATAATAAATTAATTATTTTTCCTACACCAGTAAATCAACACCTTAGGATAAGCTGGCAACGTTTATTATTGTTATCTCTTTTAGGCAAGTACAGATGTAGTGCAAAATTATTTTCCATCGTATTTCATCGGAAATGTTCGTATTTATCGTGCTCTCTCAATCAGCTTCAGTACCCATCTTACAGCCGCCATTTTTCACTTTAACATTTGACACTAAAAAATAAAGTTCCATATTAATGGATATGAAAAATTCACTCATTTAATACAATCATTGACTGACAATTCGGGTGCCATCGTATTCCGATTGAGATCCGAGTTTACCCGATGGAAAATCATTTTGCACTACATCTGTAACACCGGCTGTACACACTCGGAGAGACCAGGCGAGACACGCATGTTGTGCTCTTCCCACGATGTGAGTAAGAAAAGGACGTCAAGCGTGTCTCGTCCGGTCTGTCCGAGTGTGTACAGCAAATTTTATTATCTATGACATAGGTGATAGATAATAAAATTCACTTGTCAGGCATTATTGTTTTAAAGCAGGATTTACGTAAAAGTACAATCGGAACTATTTACTAATAATTTACCTATTTAGACATGCTTCAGTATATCGCACAGAGATTTACACTTTCGCAAAGTTAAAAATATTGTAACAGCCTCATTCGATTAAATTAGATTTTTTAAAACAAAGTCTACAAAAAGTAGCCAAGAAACAGTTATTTTGAACTGTCATGGGTACTCCTTACATCAAACTAAAAATTACTGGCCACTTCATTCCGCAATCATAATGACATTAATGACTTACATTGCGTCATCGACATTGTTGATATTGATTTAATTATTAAGCATTGCCTCTGAACTGTAACCCACGAATAAGATTTGTACAACGTACATTTGATTTTCACAATGTAACTTTTATTATCTTGTACTGGTATTTATTATCTTGTCAGCCTTATCTAGTTGTTAAACTAGGCATAAGACGTTAGAAAGTGTCTTCAGAAATAAAGAATGTTAAATTGAAGGATATCTAATACGGACCGTTGGCCTTAAGTTGGTGGGCTAGAGCTGGCTTTTGGCTGGGAGTGCTGCGTGGTGTATATCTATTGGGAAATAAATGTGTGTGTACCTTGCCGTGTACTGCAGTTAAGTATAGCCGATTAAAAATGCGGCCGTTACGGTTTTACGATATTAAATTAATGTGAGTTAATGCAAATAAAAGTACCTGTGGTATGCTTGTACTTAATAAATAAAATGAAAGAATTTTGTGTATTATTCGTATAATTTGTGGATAACATGAATTGCATAAGTAAGATTAATTAGTAATTACAATAATAAAATGAAATGTTTACAAAATTAACTTGCAACAATACTAGTACTACTCCTGCCGACAGTATTCATTCATAAAATAATAAAAATAAACTGCCTATCATAAAAATATTACATCCATTAAAATTCCGTTAAGTACTTATGTACCCAGTACGTTGCTGTCGGTGTCTTTCTTACACTTTACTACTTGATACTCCAACGAACTCGTAATAGCACGAATACTTTTAATCCGTTGGCTTCATCATTATCACCATTTCTTCAGCCTGTTACCGCCACTGGTGAGCATTCGAGTACGCCATTCATCCCGAATCCCGATCATGTGCTGTTCTAACCTAATCCAAAAGTGATCCGGCTTGCCTTTAGTAATTACAATGTTCCAAAATTTGTGAAAGTTTCTTCATATTTGTTTTTTTTGTCATAACATTCAATTTAATATTGGATTATTGTTATTAATTTATCGATATTTTTACGTTTTTGGAGAAAAAATATTAAGCTGACGTTGACATGTAAACATACTAATGACGGTACTGAATTTGACTTTTACAGTCAACTTAGAAGTGGCGGGCTCGCAACGTCGCAATCATAAGGGTGTTTTGTACTGGAGATTTCATTACGACTTTTTTAAACATAAACGCAAATATCTCAAAAACCAAGCTGAATCTAGCAAACATTATACGACATTTTTAACTCCAAATAATGTCTGGAATACGCTGTTAAAATTATTCGGATTCCTCGTGTTACACCGTGTATAATTATATATTGTTTATGGGATTAAGGCCCGTTATGTTATAATGAAAATTTAGGCAAGTTAAAGATAAAACCAAGAATTATGATTTTTATTAGGTAAACCCCTTCAAAAGTGTACCAAAGGCGAGATTTAATTAATTTGTCGGTTTTTGTAATTTATTGCGGGCACTTCCTAACACCAAAAAGAGCATATCTTGGCATTAAATTAATGGCGGTTAAACCCTTTTTGAAACGGTTGTGCCCTGATTTTTGCGTTTGCGAATTAGCAGGAACCCTTTTCGCCGACCACTTACTTTGTTACGCGTGTTTTCCTTATTCCTGTTGCTGATACGTATTTTACGAAATTTTGGGTTTTATTTACCACCTACATAATGAAATGTAATGTTAAATCGGAATTTAGTAAAGATTAATTTTGAAACATTGATATTAAAAGAAAATAATTATCCTACCAAAACATTTTCATGTAAAGTAACGCCAAGACGAGTACATATTGCTTGCACTGTAAACAATTATCAGATCTTATGGAGAGCCAAGCTCCTAACTCTACACGCTCATCAAAGCGTATAGTGTTCTACGCGAATCCTATATTAAGAATGCGTAAGAATGCTCCAGTATGGATCGCACTCACATAGACGTGCTATCGCGCGTCTGTGTGAATACGTGTCGCGCGCTCCTAAGCGGCCCAAGTTGGACTACTTGTTCCGCTTTATACTTTTGTAAACTCCTGAAACGCATAGGTAAGCGCAGCGTGGGACGTCTCCAGACTTAGTGGACAGATGACCTAAAGAGAGATGAGACGGTGGGCCCGGTCTGTTCTGAAACGCACTTTGTGGCGATCCATGGAGGCCTATGTCCAGCAATGGACATCCGTGGCTGACAGATAGGTAGAATAATAATAGTTTAATATTGATCACATAATGCACAGTTTGTAATCTTCACGTCATTATTTCTTATCGCATACCGATACCTTTAGACTCAAAGGGCGTAAACGCTATTAGAACCTGCGGCGTTTACGCCCTTTGAGTCTAAAGGTATCGATTCTTACGTGGCGGTAAAACAAATAACGTTTCAGATCGCAGGTGTTTGACGCCCGAGCCGAAGGTAAGGGCGATAAATATGCGATCTGAGGCTTCCTTTACAACAGCCCGTGGTAAGTACATTTTTTTACGTCTCAGGCCATGATTTTCCACGCGAGTAGTTTTATTGCCATTTTATGGCCAGGTGTGACGTAAACCATTAAAAATCACAGGCAATTCGGATGTTGACTAATGTTGAATTTTATAACATAACATAGTCACACACACACACGGATTGGAAAATACTAAATTATCATAACACAAAAGAAATAAACAAAAAATGTATTCAAAATATAAAGTTATGAGACCACAAAGTTTAAAAAAAACGATATTTTTTTATCGTCTTAGAGAAAAATTAAAGTCAATTTTGGAATGCTTAAATAACACTGAAAAAATAAATGTATGACCACTATGTGCTTAAACGCACTTTTTCGTGCTCAAAATGGCAAAATGCTAATTTTTACATACAGACTTAGTACAGCGATGGAACGGATGACGTCATAAATTCCTACCGTTTTGTATAGAGAGTTTTCAATGCTCAGTGCGATCTGCTACTTTTGATTACAATTTGTGGCTGTTATACTTATACAAATGTATTAGGTGTCATATAGATATTTGTTCCTCACAAATAGCAGAATCGATTTACGACAGAAAAAAAATCGAGTCAACAGGCGAATTAAGGAAATAATTTATTTTACGAAACGCCGTCTTAAAACAGTACAGTGAGCCACATAAATATCAATACAATTTTCCATCCTCCGCTGCAGTAAAAGCTCAAATCTATAGAATTATATTGGTCGCTAACTGTACGGGTCCGGGGCCTGCATTACCTCGGCCGTCCCCGTCGGAGGTATTTTTTCCATCCGTTTCCCGGGATACGCTTTGAGAGGTAATTTACTAAAGTCCTCATTTTTGGTTAAGGGGTAATTCAGTAAAAATACCTTCGGGTTAGCAGGTAACTTACCGTACCATTGGACTATGTGGTAACATAAATATACGCTTTTGGATATAAGGTAGTACGTAGCTTTATTTCGACTAATTGTAAAGACGCCAAGTATCGGTATTTTTAGTCTGGCCAATTCCGGGATCCCGGTATATACTTTTTAATTTTTTTTTATTTATTTATCTCAAAGACACTTGGTACATTTGTTTTCCTTTAAACTCGCCAAACATGCGTTTATTGGCTATAGCTAATAATACCGATTTTAAAAGACCTGATGTTAACCGGTCTCTTCTCAGTTTTTTAATACGCACTGAACAAAATGGCGTCGTTATGTGATTACGTATAAAAATACGAAACAACATTTATTGCATAATAATTGTATAGGTGGACTAAATAATACCATAGTAATAAAACAACTTTAACTGATTAAATCGCGTTTATTACTAAATTTTTTACGTCCCGACGTTTCGTAATCCTTTTCAACGTTCGTGGTCGCGGGTAGACGAACGCTGAAAAGTAAAAAAAAAATGTAATATACGGTATTTATTACAATCAGTGATCATCGCGGAAACCGAAGACAATATTAAATAGTTACGTATTTCTCCGGTGTAGAGTGTGATAGGTACCTATTTCTAAATTCAAATGCACATATCCTTTTAAACACCAATTTTTATTACAGTCCCTCATATTTCACTAAATCTTTTCAATAGCCTGAAAATGCTGCTTCATTTAAAAACAACGCAATTTTGTCTAAATTTATTTTTAGCAAAAAAACTTTGTTACGTCGCGAAATGAGGAGAATTTTGTCGCGAAAAAATTCACACAACCCACTGTGAGCGCCGTAATGAATTCGTCGGCTGTGAAAAATTCTGGAAATTTCTAACGTTACGCTTCCTAGGTTGCCCGTTATATACAGAAAGGCTCAAGTCTCCACCATTTGCTACAAAAATACGCTATTTTGTGTGATTCAAGCAGTCAACAACGCGATACATCTATTTTCAACCCTATTGTAAAGCCATAAAGTCGTTTTTGCAAGCTCGCTGTCTTGTATGAGTATGTTGTTTTTGGCCAGGTGTCGAAAAAAGGTTTAGGGTAACACCACTGTGCGGCAAGCGGTGGACATGTTGAATTTTTGCTTTGTTTCATTTTATTTTCAAGTCAAGATTATATTATAATGTTTTAATGAAAAATCGAGGGTTGGGATTTTTTAATTTAAATTATAAATGAAGATACGAGTATATGCAATGTATAGTGATGGTACTAAAATACAAACGTCGATTAAACATACATAAGTATGAAATTCGCCTAGAAGTCAAAGCTCAGTAATGGAATGTGTCTTTCCATCAGTATAAAGTTAGCTCATTTTACTGAAAGGAAACATTCCTTTATTTTTAAAAAGAAACAAAACTGCATTAAAAGATTTTCTAAAATTCGCTTGTCTCACCCGGGAATCGCACCATCTAAAAATTCAAAAAATAAGCACTCACTATTTTATTCTACTAATCGATTGGACTAATTGGTCAGGATAAAATCTCTTTATTAAACATTTGGTCTTACAAGTAAAAAAAGATCGTGAAATCTATCATTAATTTTATTTTAATATCAATTCCAATACAAATGCCAAGAAAATTAAAAAAATACATGAATGCAGTCAATCATGTTAAAACATGCAAAAGGTGAACAAATAAGGAGAAAGGGCAATCTTTGCATAAAGCAAAAAAAGTTGATTCACCCAAGTACACACAAGCTGTATAAGAGAGTATAAAACCCGGGATACCCTTGTTTCCCATAAAGTTATATGTCATACTGTATTGATAGTGATAATTATCGACAATCATACAGTATTTGTTTCTCTAAACTAAAACAATACTATTTTCAGGGTATTTTGAAACGCTAGCGTATAGAAAATAATAGGTTAGGTTAGGTTTGTTTTATAGCAATTCTGAAAACATATCGGTTTCACAGAAAAAAGGTTTTAAGACTTTCGATAATTATGAATAATTATACAGAATGAATTTTAAAGATGATGGGAGACAATATAGACCCATTACAACCCTTAGGCGCGTTTCCAGCACAGTTGTGCGAGGAAAAAATCCACCAATCAACGTGTTAGCCTCGTTCAGCATTGGTGGATTTTTTCCTCGCACACAGCACCGCTACCTCGTACAGATCTAGTGGAAACGCAGCCTAACCCACCTTTATAATGCTTAAATGAGTGTTATAACGGTTGTGCTTATACAATCAATATAGCACTAATTTAAGTTGTCAGCTAATTCGTTAGGTTCAGCCGCGGCTTGTCACCCTCTTGTCTAAAGGCAGATACAAATGGACTGCATGGCATCTACGATTTTTATAGAAACTGCATCCCGGCTGCACACTGACTGCATGCCGACTGCACAGTTTCTATACAAGTTGCAGTCTGTATCGGTTGACTCCGATACCGATCGACTGAGGTCTTGTCGCCAAGCGATCTCGGACTTGTTTCAGCATGAATTGAGGTGTCATCTGTTAGACAAGTTGAGACTTGTCTTTGCCAGCTGCTTTGCATCGTGTTTGTTAGACCGGAGCCTTTGGAATACTATTCACCTTAGTTAAGTGGATAATGGACTGACCGAATTACAAAATACTTAATAATTTCCTGGCCGCATTTACCAATCAATGTCAATTTCTGATGAACTTAAAACAAGAATATAACGCCAACTTCGATCAATTAAAATCAAGAAACATGAAAAAATCGAAGTCATAGTTTATACGGCAAAATATGTCCTACCATAGTTGTTCCAATAAGAAAAGTTGATGAGATGAGGGAGGGAGACTTTCAATGATTTCGATATATTAACCATCAGCCAAATCCACTGCTGGACATAGCCACATAGTCCTCCCCCGCTGGTCCGCTGCTCACTCTGAGCAATCAGCGAAAAGTCAAGGGGGCCCCGGCCAAACGACCTGGTTCAATTCCAGACGTTCAGGCCCCCACCTAGTCCGACCCTATCGAGGTGAACCGGGGCAAGGTGACCTGGTTCGACCCCAAGCGCCCCCGGCAACCACCCAGCCTGACCCTCTCGGGGTGGTCCGGCTAGCGACCTGGTTCGACGCCAGAGAACGCCACGGCCGACCAACCGGTCCGACAATCGCTATGCCGGTAAGGGTTGCGAGTTTGTAAGTTTACAAAAAAAAGCCTCCCCCAATGAACAACACACGCCAACAATGACCTCATCTATCATCAGTCCACGTGTATACAGATGGAGGGCTACAGTATGGAGTTCTTCTAGCACGTAATGCTCTTGGTGTTGCAAGCGTCCATAGGCTGTGGTGACTACCTACCATCAGGCAGGCGGTATGCCTGTTTACCACCCTAGTTGTATTAAAAATATGCATGGATGTATTTACTTATCAAGTTAAACTCACTTATTGTGTAAGATTGTTCCCCTATATTTATTTAGTTTATTTTATTTATATGTATACCTATCACCGCTATGGTAAACTCCAAGGTAGGGGACACCGGGTATGGTTGTCTCGCGGGTTGGTTGTCACAGCGGCCATAAAATAATACTAAACGAAACATTAAGTACATCGTTCGGTGCTAAAATATCGCAAGAGCTGTACATCCTTCCGTACTTCACCAATCGATGCACTTATTCCTTCGTTAAGTATTATTTTATGGCCGCTGTGACAACCAACCCGCGAGACAACCATACCCGGTCTGCCCTACTTTGGGACCAGCTAGTCTAGTAGTGTGTAAAATTGTCCCCATACTCGCTTGAATGAAAACATGAATAATGTAGTGCAGTTAAGGCCCAGTGATAAAACAACGATCAGGCCATAATAACCGTTTGTCACGACAAGTGGTCCAATATTATTGATAGCCGTGTGTTAGGAGCGGATCGCAACCATTCCCGGGCCGTAATGATTCATCCGTAGACACTGGTGAGATTTGCTCTCCATCAGTCAATGATTTGGGCAATCTTTTTAATTTAATGAACAAATTAACTTTATGTCACCTGGCCATAAAGTGGCAATAACCGCCCGGTACGCGTGCGGAAAATCCCACTTCCTGGCCTGGGGTAGATGTGAAAGTTTGTATTTAACACGGGCGGTAATAAAGAAAATCTCAGATCGCATATTTATCGCCCTAGCCTTTGGCTCGGGCGTCAAATAACTGCGATCTGAGATATTCTTTGTTTTACCGCCCTAGGGAAGTAATGTACTATTATTCTGTAAGCAGGCACAGTTTCACAAGTGTATGTCTACTGGCACGACTGCCGCATATTAAAACCTAACAACGGATTGTAACTGCCATTGGGTGTGGTTTAGTCCATGACGTCTACTAACTCGAATGTCTAATTCCGCGAGTGTCTAATTCCGTGAATGTCTAAGGCGGAGGCATTGTCATTAACGCCTACGAAGTTCGCGTTGCTGTAGCCTGCACTATGAGGAGACGAGCAGGAAAAACAGACTGTTCTATGAAAACTTATCTCGTAACTAAAGAAATTAACAATTTTATTCGCGCGGAGATTGTCAGTTGCATGTGACTTCCGTAGCACATGCGGCGTAGCACTCGTAGCGCTACGCCGTAGCAGCTACGAATTTCAGCGACGTAGCACTCTGCAGAATTATAAAGTGAGATTTGGATACTTGGAATAAGTATCTTAATTTTCTCTATGTAGGTTTTTTATAATACAAATATGAAGAGTAAAATACAAAAATATAAACACATTATAAAAAATTTACCTTTACCTCAAAAATTTATAAAAACACGTTCACAGATAATTATGATCCATTACGCTAGCACTACCTCTTCCCCGTTCATTGTCACAAGACAAGTTTAAACCGGACCTAAATACCCATAGACTAATCCCATCCCAAACTTTTAACATAATTAATCAAGCGGCTTACGTCGGCTGAAACAACGCAATCGCCCTTGCCTCGCAAAGCCGTGGACATACCTAGCACCTAAGCATCGCCTAGCCAATGCCCTGACAAACATTGATTGCGTCGACAGCCCTAGTCAGATTGCATACCACACCCACTCCAATAGCAACCTTATTCGTTAAACTTTAGAGTCGAAATTCGAATGAGCATGGATAAAATATAAATTGACGTTTTGAAATGCTGCTCCTATCACCGCTATTCCATTATCTTAAAGTCGATTTTGCTTAACTGGTGGTAAACTAATGTTTGTTAATGCTTGTATTCAGTCATTTGTACAAATCGAAAGTGCCCGGGGTTGTATTTGGTATATCGCTTTGAATGTTATTTTTTTTTCTGCAATCGGACGTTTGAATGATCGGTGTTTGATTTGTGTGAGTTCCGGTCGAAATGAAATTTGCTTTTTAGAATGTACGAGGGCAATTTGTTTTTATAAATGAGTATTTTTATTGCCATAAAATTTACTTCGCTAGAATTATTTTCTGTCAATTTTTGAAGGTTTATTTTTTTGCTGAAATGAAAGCAGGCATGATGAGATATTTAGTATGTAAAATATCACATCAGATGACCAAAGATTGATATTTTATTTTAAAACATTTATTTTTCTATTTTTTTGCACACTAAATAATTACCTTGTAAGGTATAGTTGTTCAATATACACCGTGCCCCCGAATAACCCGAAAATTTTTAACCACGTATTCCTGATGGTATTACAAATACAAATAAATAACGTTATATCAACATAGGTCGAATTTTGTCATTTTACATGAATAGTCTTATGGAACAAAATAAATCAGTAAATTGAGCCCCTCCTTATAAACATGTCCTTAGTTAGGTGCTTGAGGAAAAGGTATCAAAAAGGAAAAAAAACTAAAATGGAAACAAAAGGTAGATTTTTTGGACTCGTAGTCACTTACCATCAAATACCACGAAGGTTAATTGCTGTTTCGTTAGAAGATTTAACAAAAAATGTAAAAGTATCTTAGTCACATTTATTAGGGCTTGTTACACACTTGGGAGAAAAAATAATGATTATCTCGGAAAGTAACAGTGTTTCGACTATACATCATATAACTTTTTTTACTCCTAATATTTTTTAGAATCTATAGTTACAGTTTTTCGGGTTACTCGGGGGCACGGTGTATAATATGTGTCATAGTTCTTGTAAAAAGTTATATGTGCCACATGGTAGCAAAATTGTATTTATTCAACTTAAACAAACACACTTAAATCCCTCGCAAAGTCGCATCTCACAGGATTCTTATATAAAATTATTTTAGTATTATTTGCACTTATTTTTTTTTTGAAACCCTAGCTAACCTATTTGGTTAGTAATCAAAGTAAGTAATATACAAAATATTCATGTAAAATACTGATTTTTTACGCAAAACAAAACCCCGAACGTCCCAACTCGTGTATTAAAAAAACTACAGAACAACGAAATGTAAAAACAATAATTGAAAAGAGAACGGAAGAAAAAGTCCATGTTTGCGCCGACTTCCGGCTAGGAAGCTATTGCGATGGCTACATCCGGTGAGCTATTCCGAGCTTTTAGGCCGAGGGCAAAAGCCTCTATACCCATGTCCTTTTGCTTGAAATTTTAAACAATTGCGAGACTGCGAGCTTTTTCGTGGAAGTGACCTTCCGAGTCGGTTTTTTACAATTGCTTTTAAAGGTAGTTCTAATTAACTTTGTGCCAATGTGCCACGCTCTTGTATATTATTATATTTACATCACGTGGCTAAAAGTATTCTTTCTCTCTCCGACACGTTGCATCAAAAAACAAGAAATCAAAACAAGCATTTTCAATTTTTCATCATAGGTATAAAATGTAAAAGATTTCGATACTGCTTTTTATACATGCATTTAGTGGTCAATTTATTTTTAAAGATTAACTTAATAGTTTCTTACGACGTTTCTTCTCTTCAGATAACATTTACGGAAGGGCCGGTAGATTCAAAATTCAAACGTGCACGTGCGGCTTTCTTGCAGAATAAATATTTAAAAAAAAATAATTGTACTGTTAATAATAAAAGTGTATGTACACTGACATATTTTATCAATGTATTGTGTTGCAAAGTGCCTCTGCGCCTCTGACCTATTTCCAGAATAAATGTTCGAATTTTAATTTTGTACAGTCAAAAATATAACCGGTCAAGTGGGAGTCGGACTCGCGCACCGAGGGTTCCGTACAAACTCGTAAGTAGATACGTGAATAGTTCAAGAAAAACTGTATGGCGATTAGTGTAGTAGGAGCAAATAAGTATATGTTATGATTTTTGCACATTTCTAAAAAACGGCGCAAGTTAGGAAAACTGTTATATTTTTTCTTTAATACTTAGGATTATATTAATAATTGGTAATTATGTAACTACGAGGATAATTCGGGGGGGGGGACGAAATGGTATTTTTTGAACGATATTCGTCTTAAATCAAAAAGTAACATGATTAAGAACAAAAATAAAAATGGTTTTGGAATTTACAAATCAAGCCCTTTCATTTGATACCCCACTTGATACAATAGTAGGTACAACTTTAAACTGTACCGGTAAACCGGGGTTACTTTAAAATGCAGAGGTGACTTTGCAAAAGCAGTTTTTCTGTTATATAATCGATTTTTCCTTTACTAAACTCAATATACGAAATAAATTTGGTTGATTTTGCAACTAACTATTAAACTACATCCAAATAAAGAAGTATAAATACCATGTTATAACCATATTAAATCTATCAAAGTAGCCCCATTTTTTCCTAAAGTCACCCCGTTTTACGGTACTAACACATTTCTATGGATATTATATCTGAAAATAAATTATTTGAATTTGAATTAAACGTTCGGCCTCCCGTTTCGGCCCCCTTTAAAAAAAAGTAAAAAAGGCATAATATTTGTTTTATATGTAGTACGCTCAGGTTAGTAACTTTCAAAACTATTCAAAATTTCAAATCGATAGCAGCAGTAGTTCCTGAGATATATGACTGTGACAGACGGACAGACAAACAGAGTCGCACCATAAGGGTTCATTTTGGTACAGAACCCTAAAAATGCACACTTCCACATTTTTTTCAATTCATTTCATTGCAAAATCAGACAAATGATGTGTAGTTTTAGTTTTTAACTGTACAGACTATTACTTTTAGGCGGTGACACTGCATCTAATTAATCAAATACGTATCCATTACGCGTTATCGCGGCGCCGCAGCCGGCCGATTGGCTTGTTCAATTAAAAGTGCTCGGCGCTATAAATAAACGAGCGATAGTTTGTTTCAAACTAAATCACGTGCAACTTCGTCCGCGTGCATTTTCTAAACTTATTATTATATAGGATGCCTCACAGAAATAAATCGAGTTAGAATAAAAAACTGCATGTACCTCGCGTGCTGAAAAGAAGTGTCGGCGACCTACTTTGCACGCCGTCAACGTCAGTCGCCGTCAATATTATTACCAGATTTGAAAATATTATCATAATGGTATAATTTGTTCAAATACCACCAAACGAAATGGAAAATTTATGATTTCCATAACTAAATTACACTTGTGGCGTCAAACGCCAAGCGAAATAACTGGCCAAGAGCATGTCGGACCATGCTCAGTGTAGGGTTCCATAGCCGTAGCTATAAGGTAAAAAATACGATGTAAAAAAAGTACAACAACAAAAGAGCGTATCTTCATAGCAATTACGTCCTTTTGTTGAGAAGCGCAGTTTATCGGCAATA
The DNA here is from genome assembly GCA_947034925.1 of Eudemis profundana. Taxonomy (NCBI): domain Eukaryota; kingdom Metazoa; phylum Arthropoda; class Insecta; order Lepidoptera; family Tortricidae; genus Eudemis; species Eudemis profundana. The sequence goes on from OX344808.1 coordinate 4,526,031, forward strand.
ACTCAAAAACGGTACATTCGATCTTGTTGAAAATAATTTTCATTGAAAGTATTAATTAAGCGTTACCTTCGTGATTTTTTTCATATTTTTCGGACGCACGGTTTAGAAAATAGAAGGGGGGGACACAATTTACACAACTTTCGGAGCGATTATTTCCAAATACATTCACTTAATCAAAAACATCACTTAGGAACCTTATAGTATTTTTTAAAGAGCTGTCGAACTATGTACCACACGTTGATATTTTCTGAAAAAAAAAATTTACTGTCTTTAACATGTATGGAGTGCCCCCCCTAAAAATATTTATTTTAATCATTTATATACCAAACTAAGTAGCGGCTCATAAAAGACACCTATATTCCAAATTTCATCAATATCCATCATGTAGTTTTTGAGTAAAATGCCTGTGACATACGGACAGACAGACAGACGGACGGACATGACGAAACTATAAGGGTTCCGTTTTTGCCATTTTGGCTACGGAACCCTAAAAAGGTTACACGCTTGATTCCTATACAAATCGACGATTTCCTTCTATCTATATATATTTCTGTGCGGTGCCTCTAACAATGCTATTTCTAAGAATAAAATACAACAACAGCAAAGTGTAGTATAAACACGAACAAGTAGTCCAACTTCGGCCGTTTAGGAGCGCGCGACACGTATTCACACACACACACACGCGATAGCACGTCTGTGCGAATGCCATCCATACTGTAGCATTCTTAGTTCTTTGCTTATAGTGCGTACACGGCAAATTCAAGCGCGCAATGTACCTTTTTCATCACACTTGCTCGAAAATGGTGCATTACACGTAGGTTTTGCGGGCCGTAAATGAGCTATTACGCCCTAGGGCCTAATGGTTTTCTTTTTAAATTTGAAACGCTGGTTCTGTTTTACTCTTATTTGTCATGTTCAAAGGAAACGCCAACTTACTTTTTTAACTGTTATCACTGAAATATTTATTTAAAGAGAACTGGTATGGCAAATACATGTAAACACATATTTCTGTAACATTAATTAAATGTTTCAATAGTGTATTTCAGTATTTTGCAATTATAAAATCAACCGTTTTAGGTCTGTACCGCTATGGTTTCCGAACGTTGCGCATTGTCTATGGATAAGTCACTAATGTCACTGTCAGTTTTACAATTTTATTTAGGTTAAGTAAGGTTAATTTTAATTAGATTTCCTCACAAGTGTGATGAAAAACATTGTGTGTGCCACGGGCGGTAAAAGAATTACAAACTCGTGTTATTAAAGCCCTCGGCTTCGCCTCGGCCTTGTAACAAACACTCGTTTGTAATTCCTTACCTACCGCCCTTGATACACAATGTACTATTGTAGAATGAAAAAATACTGTATTATACTGTGACAACAGCGGCATTTTTATTTCAAAACTGGCCCGTTAAATGGGCTTCATGCGGACTCTGTTAATAAGCACATCCGATTTCATGCACATTGTTTTAAACGTGAACCTAACCGCATTTATTTCGAGCCATTTGATTCGATATCGCAAATTGAAACCAGTGGTCTAGACAACGCAATGTACAGTCAACGACACAAACAGCACAGCACAATTCAAATAGTTGTTCTCGTGGGTAGCTGTCGACGATTCAAAATTGTTTTGAGTAATTTGAGTATTCAAATTTTCAAAATACAGGGTCTGCAAGTTAAGAAGTCATCAGACACTATTAGGTAATATTTCAGGATTGTTGTAGCGCAAACCTAACTTTGACGCATTTTTTATAAAATTCGAAAAAGGTGGAAAAAAAATGTTTTTAATATGCAAATGCTGAGGGTGCCTGCCGATTTCTTCCGGGTGCCGCCCACTCGGAAAAAATAAATTAAAAAATCAATAGGTTAATACAATGACTGAATTTATTCTGCGTTTACCGTAAAATAATACAATATATTTATTAAATAACACCATGAATGTTATTTTTTTCTTCTCTTTATCGTCGATATATCACTCTTGATAGAGCAGCCGTGCGCCATTACAATTTATCGTTATTCCTCTCTGAATGTTGCTTACTGCATGGTTTTATTAAATTAAGTTTATATGGCATCTTTTTTGCAGACAGAGCTTAAAACCATATAAGAACACCTGCTCAATACACATTTATAGGTACCTATTTGTCCATAATAATTATATTAACAATCATACCTTTTTATCTCACTAATTTTAACCAGACATTTGTGAGCCTGAGTGTACGGCCCAGTTTAACCGCAGATGTCATTTATATATGTCAGTTTTCATCATTAAAATAAAATTATTTTCAATCCAAATAAATGATATTAAATTCAATAGGTTCAGGCGGTATTGATATAACGTTTTATTACTTATACTTTACACTCCGCAACTATTTGAAAAAAAAAGTCTAATGTGCAAACACAGTTAGGCTACGATAAGAATGAATCATTGACCGAGTGAGCGAAGCGAACGAAGTGTCTCCGTTCAACTAAGGCAAAAATGCTCTCCTATGTCCGGTGAATGTCTGTCTGTTTGTCTGTAAAGATTGTATTTCTCAACCGATTCTCGTAAAATTTAATAATAAAGTATATAATGCTCCAGGCGTGGAAGTGATAAAAGGCATAACGCCGCGAGTACCCTCGGAGAAAGCGCAGCACACCTCTCGACACCCTGCAGCCCTGGGCAGCGGTGTTGCCCCTGGGCCATTGCTCATAATGTCGCTATTTAACAGGGGCCCATCAGCGGAGGGCAAGTCACGGTCTGTCAGTGCCGCGAAAGCCATGAGACACTTTTCCTGACAGGCGCCGTCATGTCTCAATCCATAGCCCAGTATCTAGTCCATAATTCCACCACCATAACCCAGTAAATTTAGATTCCATCAATCAACAATAGTCCTTGCATCTGGCGGGGGCTGTCTCTGCGTGCGTCCGCGTTGTACACGTTGCCTTTCATTAAATTGTCGAAAGGGCCTCTACGCGTTGGCTTCGGCTCTGCGCACGCCTCCCAAAGGGCCGGGACACTATTGTCTAGTGTACGGGAAAGACATACAAGTATATAATAAAATAGCGGAACCATGAGGGTTGCCAGACTCGCGAGGTCTACAGCTTACAGAGCCACTTATGTATAGATAGACAGATGTATCATGTATCATAATACCACCCCGCTTGTAACGCGGGGTGTTGCTTGTGGAATAATTGCCGCAGTTAGCCCATTAATATTCCTTACGCCGCTCTAATGACGCACCGATTGCGTTTATCGCACTTACTCGCTACTATGTGCTGATTGGAGAGTAATTAATCTTTTAAGAGCTTTTTATAATTTTACGTCACACCTGGCCATGAAGAGGCAATTACCGCCCGCTACGCATGCGGAATATCCCACTTCCTGGCCTGGAGAGACGTACAATTTTGTACTTACCACGGGCGGTAATAAAGAAAGCATCAGATCGCATATTTATCGCCCTTGCCTTCAGCTCGGGCGTCATATACCTGCGATCTGAGACATTCTTTGTTTTACCGTCCTAGGTAGTAATGTACTATAATTCTATCGATATATATGCCACACTATAGATCGCCATAGAGTGCGGTTCTGTGTAAATCGCATGCACCGACTTCCCGCTACTCTCTCGGGGTTGTCTGCCCCTCGAGTCGGGGCCCGTCTTAGGCTGCGCTTACCTATACTTTGGTCGCTACTCCAGGACTGTACTGTATCAACGATTAACCGTCCTCTGGGCTATATGGCCTGCCCACTGCCACTTCAATTTCCAAAAATCAAATGATATAATACATAATAAAAAATAAAAATATAATAATTTATTTCTGCAAGGCCCTCAAGGGCTCTTTTACAAGTGTGATTCTATTTTGTTTTTTGGCGCTTGGGCTAGTGACCTTCTGGTGAGAAAAAGTGCCGGAAGAAACTAACCAAATTTAATTCTTTTCTTTTGGCGCTTTGGGTATTGACCTTCTGGTGAGAAAAAGCGCCAGAAGAAACTCACCATAATTTAATCAATATAAGTTAATCTGAAAATTGTGTAACCCTAGCAGTCTTGGTCTTTTTGGGCTATTACTGGACATCATTTCAACCTTGAGACGTCACCTGCTGAATAAAGGCCTTTCCCAAAGACTTTCACAACGAAGAGTCGTACACTTTTTGTCTCCATCGAATTCTGGCAACTGTAACGGGATCGTCAGGCCATCTTGTGGAGGGGAAACCACGCTGTCATACGGTTCGTGGTCTCCATTCGACAACCTTTACGCCCCATCGGCCATCGCTTCTTGGAGCTATAATGCCCAGACCATTGCCACTTCACCTTGCTGACTCTGGCAGCTCTGGGGATAAACGGTGAAGTCGAAACTCAAGGGAAACGTTTAAAAAAACGTGTTAGCGAGGTTTCAACTTATAGAGGTCTTCGACTAAAGAGGTTTTCATATGCCTATGTTCAACTTATATAGGTTAAGGCTTCTCTTTTTGACTTGAGTTACAGAGGTAAAATAAATAAACATTCGAGTTATATGGGTAAAAAAACATATAGACTAGATACCTACCTGCCATAATTTTTCTCCGAGTTACAGAGTAATCAATTCAGAAATTTCGAGTTGTAGAGGTTATAAAACAAAAGAACGGTTTCTTCGAGGTAAGAAATGTACTAAAACGTCTTGTAGGGAGTCATTGGTAACTTCGAGTCATGGAGATCTAATATTTCGTGTTATAGAGGACTTCGTCTTATCGAGGTTTGACGTATCGAGGCTTAACTGTATTTTAAAAAATCCTTGGGACTAAATAACTTTTTGTCAGAGATCACATTTCAATTACTCGAATCATTTAAGTAGAGTAAATACTATCTACCTATACATGATGATATCGATCGTAAAGTTAAATATACACATTAAATTTTACTGCACAGAATAACCGATACAGAGTGTGACAGCTATCGGTTTCCAAGGAGGCTAAAATAGCCCGCTCTTGCCATTTTGTGCCTAACCCATAATGAACGTGTCAATCAAGGTGGCAATTTAAATAATCTAACTTTTAACGGACCTGTCGTACTGTGGTCTATTTTATTTATGGAATTGCAATTGACTGAATTCATTTATTTAAAAAAACTTGTATTCTGTTGGTTTTTTTTCAGACACAATTTTAGTATATTGTTATAGGTTACCTATTCTCACTTGTGTTATTAGGTTCAGTTTCGTCCTAGTGAATTCAACAAGCCAGCCGTTCTGCTGCAAGAACGTGGAGGCGTCAATTTGGGATCTATTTGTCTCCCATAGTTTTTAAAAGTCATACTGTATTGTTTGTCATAATTATCGAAAGTCATACAACGTTTTTTTCTATGAAACATTTAAGTTTTCAGAATTGTTATAAAATAAACCTAACCTATCCTATTGTTTGCCATACGCTAGCGTTTTAAAATATCCTAAAACTATTACCGTTTTAAAAAACAAATACTGTACGACTTTCGATAATTATGACTAACAATACATTATGACTTATAACTTTATGGGAAACAAGGGGATCCCGTCAATTTGACTCATTGACGACAGTTTAGACGGACATGCTGGCACGACACACCCTGTCGGTCAACAGTGTACACACCAATGAACGCATTCTGTCAGTTTCGAGACAAAGTACGGATCCGGGCCCTCCCGTGAGTGCATAGTCGTCGTCTGCCGCTCACCCCGGCATAATCATTTGACCTACCTAGCCGAAATACTGGATCACAATCATATAAACCCAGAGATATTTATCCACACTCATAGATCTCCCAAATACTTCAACAACGAAACAACTACACGTCTACTTTAACCAACCATTTTCTCATAAATAAGTATTCATCACTCTGCCCGGTTGCAATGAATAGCTTTTACGCATTTTTATATAAAATGCTAAAACGTGTTTACCATAGTTTCCCAGATAGCACACGCTACCTGAATCAGAGCTTATACAGTCTTTATAATGCTTATATATATTAGTGCCAAATATAATGTATGTGTTTGAAAGCTATATAATAGCTTATAAATAAGAGAAGGAGCCACGCGGAGAGAGGCACAACTCTCGATTGCCTAAAGCGATCAAAAGAAGCCACAGCTCCGCTTTCTAACTGGAGCTATAACTGGACATGCCTTACTAAACAAACACTTGTTCACTCTAGATGTTACTGACAGCCCTTTGTGCACAGCCTGCATGGAGGCGGAGGAGACAGCCACCCAGTTTATCTTGGCATTATCGAATGCATTATGAATATATTATTAGGCGTTATCGAATGCCCGGGGATGGCCAAGAACCAGGCACACCTCTTCGGAACACCGAGGTCACTCCCAGAAGTCATCGGTAACATCAAGGGTCTGTTAGGCTTTCTGTTAGAGTTGAGTTGGCAAGATTAGTGCCATCGACCCATTACGCAAAACAGAGTTGTGGAAAATTAGCCCGCGTTAATCTATAACCCATAGCTTGAGAGCTACATGAGTTATTACTCATCATCATATAGCGATATAATATTATCACGATAATGTAACAGTATCCCAAACAATTAAGGCAAATTGACAGATTGGTTTATGTCATTTAATCTGAGTGAAAACAGATTTTAAAACGATTGAATGGGACGCTCACAAAGGGCAACCAGTCGTTATATGGGATTATCAATTTATTAGCGGATAATTTGTAAACCATGGACAAATTGATATATTTCATTACTATTAAATACAAGTACCTACGCGTTAAAATTTATTTTCTGTTGTAATTTCTAATTATAACTCTGACATATTCATTTTTGACTTATTTTAGAACACAATCGACTTTGATTTCTAGTTTCAGAAACGAGATCACAAACAAGATTTTAATAAACACATTTGATGAATACGAACAGAATATTCACATTTTCCGTTCAAACATGACTTCGATTCTCGAATTCTCAGAACCCCGATTGTACAATACGCGCCAGCCCTATCTCGTTATTAACAACACTTCGCAAATTCCAAACTAAAGTGACGTAACGCAATCAAAAAGTCTCTTCTAATTTGTACCTTAACACATACGACTTAAGGTATAAAATTTAGCGTACTCCGTTTGTGTAGGAGATCCTCTTTTGTCCGATGACGACTTGATTATTCCACGACAAGATGACGTCACTCCAATAGGGTTGCGAAAACCGTAACACACTCCTTGTACCGTAACAGTTGATGGTTGCTGGGGATTTTCATATAATTTGCATAATCCGCCCGGGGCGACCTTGCGTCGTCCTCTAATCACAACATTGGGACAACCCTGAAGTTTTTTATTGTTTTATAACGTAGAGTTCTGAGCGTGTAAAATTTATGTACAGGGTTCGTTTGCGGATTTAAATAAAGGCTTCGGGCGTGATTTTTTTGGTGGAATTTGAATTTATTTGGACCCCTGTGACTGGAGTCATGATTTATGCTTACAAGTTTATTACACTGGGGAGCAGTCAGTGAGGCTGTCAGAGAATACTTAAGTCTACGTTTAGAAGCGACATACTCTGACTCCTACTTTGGTATCATGGTGGTTTGGCAGCTAGGCAGAGGAATATAAAACCAGTCCGTAAGTCAGTCCATTTGAGGTCCATATTGAAAGAGGGTTAACAACCCACTTTCACTAGGCACAGTCAAATCAAATTTATTTTTCCGCCAGCCCAACTCATGCATCCCTCCATTCAATCCACTTATCCCATTCCATAGCCTAATCATATCACCCCTATCCCACATTCATCATCATCATCGTCCTCATCCTTCACATCATACCATTACAATACAGTAGGTACAATACAATCATACTTTATTGCACACCAAAAGAAAATTACATTGCAAACTTATATAAAAATAGTGGTAAACAATAGGGTCTTATCTCTAAAGACCCTGGTATATAAGAAATGACGATCTACACCGGGACCTCAACATACAGTTCGTCGATAAAGTTGTAAAAAAATACGCCGAAGCCCACGAAAAAAGGCTGCTTCATCATGTGAACGTCGAGGCAATCCAGCTCCTCGATCACACGGACATCGTGCGACGGCTCAAGAGAACGAAACCCTTTGAGTTAGTGTAAAGTGATAAATTAAAAAGTGCTGTGAAAGTACTAACTATAGACACATGAACAAAGTGCCTTCCCCTTAAATAGAGACAATAAGAAAAGTGCCGATGGACACAATCTTATATCATAACTTTATAAAACTAGGTCAAATTTATATTACTCATTAGTCTGTACTTAGGCTAGATTGTAATTGTATACGTATTTAATAAGTTATTATTTTATACGCTAATTAAAAAAAAAAAAATCTCTAAAGAGCGATCTCTTCCTGACAACCAACAATCATTACTTAGGTTAAGTTTTTGTTTTTTATAGTGTTATTATAGTCGTGGGTGGCCCTTTGGCAGATTTGCAGGGCTCTAATAAAACTGAGCCCAAAATCTAAGTCAGTTAAGTCATTGATAATGTCAATGGAATATGAAGACTGCAACCCTCACTGGGCCAGCGTAGGGGCTACAGCTCATTCACTCTCATCTATGAGAGTAGTACTGCCAGAAAAAGCAGTGCTTCATCACTATAGCTTGGCAACTTCGTTGGTGACACTCACATGTGTGCTTTTTGTTATGTGCAGCCGTAACTACTTACACAAATTACCGCCAACACGAACGGCTGCCTGCGGAGGCTGCCTCCGTCGGTTGCCGTACCTACTTAGTTACGGCTGTACATAACAAAAAGCACACATGTGAGTGTCACCAATGAAGTTGCCAAGTTATATTAGTAATTCGTTTTATTTATATCACACGATAAGCGTAACCATCTATTTATTTGTATTTATTTTCAGGTACTTAAAAAATAGCTGAACGTATCCTTGCTAACAGATAACTGCAGCATTTCTAGTAAGCCGTTTCAGTGTTAAAACATGGTAACTGAGCAAATACTGTGTTTCATTGGCGAACTAGTAGAAAAGGCTAGACGACGAAAAAACAGTTTAGTCCGTCAGTTAGATTATTAAAAAATATTGTACACGTAGTTTTTCCTTTGTTTGACAAACAAAAAATGACGAGGATAGAGTGCTTAGAAGTTTCGAGTGACGTCACTCCTAGGTACAATTTTCACCTAGGAGTGACGTCACAAGCCCGCACTCCAGAAGTTTGATGATCTATAACTTTGTCAATTTTTAATATTTTGATAAACCAAAAAATACGTGTCCCATATTTTTTCCATAATCTAACTGACGGACTAAATAGAATTAGATAGTTTTAACCCAGTCATCATCCGTATTCTCAATATACCTGTAAAATGTATGTGTAAATGGTATAAAGACTTGTTTTTTAGTAAATATGCGTGTATTATAGCCATAATACGAATTCTAGCCATTTTGTCCCCAGGGCGTCATAAACGACGATATAGTGTTAAAATGTTAAAGCACAAAGCAATATTACATTACATGAAATTTCACTACGAAATGGTTATAAACGGCTGGGGACTCTCATGCCTATTTATTTGAATATTTTGAAGAAGAAAAAAATAAAGTACAAAAATTTATTCAGAAAAATCGAGACTTGGGGAACACATAAACATATCACACACAAGCTTAGATCTAATTCAGTTTAATAGATGTAAGTTCTAGTTCCTTTTTAAATCTACCTACTATATCTAAAAATATCGATATTTCATTCTTAAAAAGACAAATATGGAACTCTCACCGCGCGAGTTCGACTCACACATGGCCATTTTAGTTTTGTTTGGTTAGGTTAAATTTTATTTGGAAATCAACGTTCCTCAAGGAATTTGAATATTTAGCAGGTTAACATTATTTTATTTTATTGATTGAATCAGGCGTTACCTTGCGGAAATCCATGTTATTAAAACAAAAATATTGTTTTTCTTATCCGCGATACGATATGATATTTCATATCGCGGACTAGCAAACCAATATTTTTGTTTTAATTATTTTATTTTATTTATTTGGCACACTAAACAGATAACATTCAAGACATGAAATTAAATAATTATATACAAGGTTTTTAGACTAAACACTATGCAAAACAATTATGCACAGCGCGATTAGGCAAAAAAACGAAAACTAAAAATTATTCTAAAACTTATACTAACATTATTATACGAAATAATCAATCACATATAGATATTTAACATGATAGTTGAGCACTGCGAGATAGTTACGGAGCTTTAATATATGTAAATAAATAAACTTCAAATTCGAATTGCGACTGGATTTTGTTACACTTAAACTTAACCACTTAATATATAAACATAATTCTGAAATTGGTCGTGTTACTACTTTCCGCCATTCAATTTCCTTGAGTTTCTCTTTATGTTATGTCAGGACATAACTTACGAGTCCTAGTCTACTAAGGCCCAAAGTCCTACATGTAGGAATAATTAACATTGTTATTCAGAACCAGCTCCTTCAACTGAAGGGTAGTCATAGCGTACCATGGTCCCACCATTAGGACATTTATTGAATATAATTCAAGACTTATAGAAAGCCCATGGTCTTCTCTGAAGCACTTATTCAAATAAAATCAATTTCCCAAAAAGCTATCAATATATTGAGTACAAATAGAAAAAAAAACTATTCGTACTCACTATGAGCGTTATTTTGCTTTGGGCCTGACTCTTCGGTAAGTTTCGAACTGGGATTGAACCAGGTCGCTTAGCACCAGACCACGTGGATCCTTGAGTATACACAGCGTTTGTGCAGATATACACAACCTAAATGACGTCATGATGTTCGTCCATCTGCTCCAGAAATTTATAAATAAACAAACGGACTGAAACCGCTTTGCATTTATTAATTAATAAAGATAATACCCTCACGTAAACGAGGCGAGAAACATCAATGCCTCCTTTATCCCCCAAATACGGCGCCTTATCATCATTAAAATTAGGCAAGAGACGATGTCAAATCATACCAGCACCTAGTAGTAATAACAGGGAAAAATACTCATTGATACTCAGAATCGAAAACGTCAAAAACCATTTTTGACTATGTCAAATTTAATTCCTTCATGGAGTTATCCAAGTGACAGCTCGTAGCACCACTAATAAATAATCTATTTCGTAATTTTAAGCGGCAATTTCGTTTTATTTATTGCTAGTTTCGGTCGTATGCTGCACTTTTTTCTAAGTAAAGATAATCAAGCAAGTTTAAATGGGGTACCTAACTATGAAAAACCAAAAAGTATATCCGCATACGCCAAAGAGTCACTTTTAAAACAGCCAGTACCTACTAGCGCTTTGGACAATATAATATATGGAGAGGAAAAATATTATAATAAATATATCGTCCAATTTCCATTCTCCCAATTTTGTCCAAAGTTATTGAACATTTTGTAAACCGTCGACTTTTATCGCATTTGAATAGGCACAAAATGTTCAATTCTTTCCAATCTGGTTTCCGTCCCGGGCATAGCACAGTTTCGGCTTTGGTTAAAGTCACTGATGACTTTCGCTTTAATATCGAAAACAAAAAGCTCACACTTCTCGTTCTTTTGGATTTTAGTAGTGCCTTCAACACTGTAGACTTCGATATCCTTCTAGGGATCCTCAATACGTTAAACCTCTCTCAAACCGCATTATCCTGGTTTCGTAGCTACCTCTTTGGGCGGCGGCAGCGTGTCAAGGTTGATGACAAGGTGTCCGAGTGGTGTGACCTCTCCGCTGGTGTCCCTCAGGGAGGTGTGCTCTCTCCTCTCCTTTTCTCAATTTTTATTGATGGCATTACGAAATCCTTAAAATCCTGTTACCATCTTTACGCAGATGATTTGCAAATATACGCGGCGGCTGCTATCGATGATTTTCCATCATTAGTTAATACTATGAATATCGACCTAGAATCTATACGTGTTTGGGCCTCCGATTTTGGATTAAAAGTTAACGCTAATAAGTCGCAAGCGATTGTCATTGGTAGCCATCACTTCATTGCAAAATTGTCAGATATGGTAGTGCCTAATATTACTTTTGATGGGACCTCGATCCCTCTCTCCTCTACTGTTAAAAATTTAGGCATCACCATTGACCAAACACTTTCCTGGTCAGCTCACTTAGCCGAGGTCAGCAGGAAATTGTTTGCGTCGCTTCACTCTCTGAGGCGTCTGCAGAATTTCCTTCCAATTCACACAAAAATTTCTCTTGCTCAATCTCTCTTGCTTCCTCTCCTTGACTATGGTGACATTGCGTTCCTGGACCTTACTGAAGACCTCCTTGACAAGCTAGAGCGACTGCAAAATGTTTGCATACGGTACATATTTGGTCTGCGGAAATTCGACCATGTGTCTCAATATCGATCACAACTCGGTTGGCTTCCTATCCGTCGTCGTAGGGATGTGCATGTTCTGTCATTGCTTTTCAACGTGCTATTCAATCCTGCATCCCCCTCCTACCTTTCTGAAAGATTTATCTATATGGCTGTCGACAGTGGTCATCGTTTGCGATCGAGTGCCAATCTTTCTCTTGCCATTCCGACTCATAAGTCCCGTACATATGGAAAGTCTTTCACCGTTCACGCTGTAAAATTATGGAACTCTCTACCGGTGTCCGTGAGGCAATCACAGTCTGTTGCATCATTTAAGGAACAGTTAAAAAAGCTATGGCTCTCAGACTGCTAACTCAGAAAAGGGTTATTTTTTGTCAATGTGATTGAACGCTTAGTATATTTTTATATATGTATATATATAGACATATGTATATCTGTATTTATTTACAACGATATGTATTTTTAATATATGTATATCTAATAATAGTACCTATATCCACGTTAAGTTTTTATGTGTATTCAAAATTTGCCTTATTTTCCTTTACTTGTGTAGATAAATTAATTGCATTTGTTGGTTTGTCTATCTTCCTCGACATTAGTTATTCTCTCTCATTTGCTCAAAGGTTAGCTGGAAGAGATCCCTTACAGGGATAAGTTCGCCTTTGTACATAACCATTGATTTTTGTACTGTTTCTGTGTAATTTTATGTGCAATAAAGTGTTTACATACATTACATACATACATACATAATAAACGTATATTAAATTTCTGTTTGTAATACTTGGATTAACAGCTAACCGACCTCCATGAGTCGTTTAAGTATTTTTCCCCGTTACATATATTACGTATACGTAACAGGTAAATAATTCAGGCTGTGTAATACATAACGGGGCCACATTAAAGCAGCGCCGTATCGCGGGAGGCTGATGGACTATATTTATGGGATGGGCTATAATTACTAATGTTAGGGGTGGAAACAATACACGAGTACCTACTCTACTAGTAGTAGTTTTGTACTCTTAGGAGTACTAAACTACTAGGTACGCGCAATGATATTTTATAAGAAGATACGTTATACGCATACTCGCCAGCTGAGAAATATGCTTCCAAGAAAGCAGCAGCACACATTGGTACCTCACTGTACGGTGTACATACTCACACATATTAACAGATTGCATAAAAGAGATGGCATAGTTACAATAATGCAAAAAAAAGAGACAGCTAGCTTTTTGTTACTTGCGCGATTAATTTTTAAACGTAACCGAGTGAACCCATCGGCTAGATTCGGATTGACTCGGAGCCTGCTCGGCTATCCTTGTCACTCTCATTGTCAAAGACGTAAGTTTGTCTCTTTCATTCAAATGACCTCTATGGTAGTAAGATGGCGTCGTATTTGAAAAATAAAATAATAAAAATGATAAAATTAAATTATTTCAGCGTACTTACAGGTGATATGTGATCCCTTGCGCTTTGTTGCACTTTTTGCTATGATTGGTGCACTTTCTGATCACACACGACGGCATTTTTTTTGTGAATCTTGTAAATATTCACCCTTGACATCGTCGTGCGTTTCGTTGACCGACCCGCGAGTGACTACCCACTACAAAAAGGGCACCAATACATTTATCGTGGTTTCAGTGCTTCACTTTTGGAGTACTTGTAACCTATCTACTTATAAAATATCATTGGGTACGCGAACAAAGTAAAAAAATAATGATTATTTCGGTTTCGAGTGCGTGTCTGCTCGCATTGTACCTAATTGAAAATTATAATGCGGTTTGTCATAATTTTTGATGATCATGTTTTTTTCTTGAAAGGATTGTTCGTGAAGCGGCTTGGGATGTGGATAATTGGCTCGTGAGGTTTCGGGTTCGAATCCATAGCAATGAGTTTTTCTGTCTGTAACATCCAATGCGCCAAATATATCGTCACACAACTTTGTGCCAGATATAATAAAGATGTGTTGCGGCTAGGGCGAATACCGGGATCCCGGTCCTAGCCCATACAAGTAATACCGGTACTGCATGCCCTAGTTGCGGTATATATGACGCTTTGGATGATAGAGACTATTTGATGCTGACTGTACAGTGTACATTATCTTAACACTACTGTGGTAGCCAAAAAAAATCGATGACTATGTTGTCAGACTCCACCTTAGCTCCGGCGCTGCGGGGAGAGCAGCTCTTCCGCCCTTGCGTGACAAAGCACGGTCACTTGGCGACCAGCCTCAGCCGAGCTTTGTCACGGTGGGCGAGGGTTGCTCTCCTTCCGCGCCTCCGGCTTTACAAAAACACTCTAGGGTGCTCAGTATGGGCACGCGTCCTAACCAGCGAGAGCCCAAGATTAGGACTTTCGCAGCCAATTATATTGTACACATAACGTAAAGTGATATGGCATTTGACTTTTAGGACTCGTAAGTTTTATGTCTTACTATATTAGTACAAAGCATATTAGGAATTTAGAGTGTTAGGTAATGTAATATTATGGCTTATGATCATTAGGACGCAAGGAGATTATGGCAAATGAATGATAATGTCAAAAGTGTTTAGAGCAAAAGTGGTATGGCATTTGACTTTAGGACAAACAATATTATGGATCGCAAAGGAGACCCTTATTAAATGTATAATGTCAATAATGTATCTACACTACATACCTACTGAAATAAATTTAATATTCAGGACAGTCTTGCACAAATCAATCTAGTTTCAACCAAACTAAGCAATGCGTGTATATGTACATGAGAAATAGAAATTATCCAAGACCCTGGAACAAGCCACTTATTTTGATTGGAAGTAGATCGCTTTGTGCAAGACTGACCCCGATATTTTATTTCAGTAAGTATGTAGACACAAAATATAATAAACGGAAGAATGGGCTAGACGACTAAAAAAAACTATTTAGTCCGTCAGTTAGATTATTAAAAAATATTGTACACGTATTTTTACTTTTGTTTGAAAAACAAAAAATGACGAGGATAGAGTGCTTAGAAGTTTCCAGTGACGTCACTCTTAGGTACAATTTTCACCTAGGAGTGACGTCACAAGCCCCCACTCCAGAAGTTTGATGATATATATAACTTTGTCGATTTTTAATATTTTGGTAAACCAAAAAATACGTGTCCCCATGTTACCATACATATATATATTTTTTTTAATAAAACCTTTTTCCGACCTCTGCGTCCTTAGCGTAGAAGCGCTATATACCGACGTGCATCGCCTTCACCGACATATTACATGTTTTCCGTAATGGACGTTCTTATTAAGGCATAGTTCAATTTACTACGGAACCTAATATCGCTCGCGCCGCACTCGAGTCGCGGTCTCATTAGCTCGAGTGCGCGTACTGCGCGTAATTTATATATTGTGTACACGTATACATAATGAGCGCCTAATTATAGAGACGACGAACTGTGAGTAATAAAAGTACTATGTGTAACAACACGTTTAGCCTAGTGGGAGACTGGGAGTGGCATCGGTTATGAAACTTAAGGTCCCAGGTTCAAATCCAGGCAAGAGTAAATATTTAGTGATTAGCACGCGTATTTGGGGAAATTAAAAACTTTGTTCTGCAACTATGTTACAACTTGCGTTTATCGTAACGGCTTGATAATAAAAGTTACCATACATTTTATAGGTTATTTAATGGTATTAAATTAGTAGCCTTTAATACGTTTGTACTTTTAAAATGGACTTGCCCACCTAACTTAGCAGGCTCATAAAAAAAGTTACACGATTAGGTATCTAACTCAAAACTTTAATATATTTCCTTATATTGCTTATTTTTACAGGATCTTATATAATTTTTACAAATTTCTACAGGCTGACCGAAATTTCGGTTTCGGTTTCGGCCTAGTTTCAGCAAAATAACGGGTTTCGGCTGCCATCCGGACTAACTACGGCTGAAACCGAAACAGAATTTGAGGGGTTTCGCCGTGCATTAGGACAGTATTTATTTCAAAACCACAGATAATTTATTCGAAATAAGAAGTTATAGTTAATGATTTTTTTTTTTATGTTATAAGTGGCAAACGAGCAGACGAGCTGCCTGATGGAAAGCAGTCAACGTCGCCCATAGATATCTGCAACACCAGAGGTGTTACCTATACGTTGCCGATCTTTGAGAGCCCTGTTTACTCGTTTCTTGAAGTACCCCATGTCATAGCGCGCTGGGAACACAACTGATTACTCTAAATATCGGAGACTAAATGATTAATTTGTCATTTAAGAATTAAGACTGACTGATTATGATTGTAACTGTATTTCTTCCCTTGAAAACATGCCCTTATATGGAAGTTTCGGTTTCGGTTCTGGTTTCAGCCGAAACTGTGATCAAAGCCATTTCGGCCCTGAAAAATAGTTTCGTTCGGACACTACAAATTTCAGTTACAGTCAAGTAACCAATTCTCTCTAAAGAATACAGTGACATTTCTATTTCATTTCCCGTACAAAGAGAAATGCATCTCTTGTAATGAACACCGTATTCAATGAAGCCGCAGTGAACAAAAAGAGCATTAAGCTCAAGTACTTAATAACCTGCTGAACAGGCGACAAAGTTCCAAAACCCCTTCTCACTAACTCAAATAGAACTATATCGCACCCAGCCACATAGGTACCAATTAAGTTAACAAGGTTGTAAATGTTAAGGCCACTCGAACGAAATAGAACCGTGTGGCAGCAAACTAGTAGGTACTCATTTCCGTGTAGGAAATACGTTGAGAGAGTTGGTTGCTGAATCCAAATTACTTAGTCACACAAAGTATTCACCCGGTACTGTAAGGTGATTCACAACTGGGACGTTGACAGTACCCGAAATTTGTAAAAATATATAAGATCCTGTTAATATAAGTGAAACATCATGAAAACTCACCGAGGTAAAACAATCCCATCAAAAACATTACATGTAAAAAGATGCAAGTTTCGCAACGCAGTTCTACTACAGCAAAGTAGGTTCATACCGGGAGGGCGTCCACAGACCTCGATTCCCACCGACTTGCCTATTATTTACCCGTGGAGGGAGGATTCTTCATTTGAGAACCATTAAATGTTCCTCCACACAAACTTACTTATGCAGTTCGTATTGAAAATGCAATATTTTTAAGTTTTGCATGACTTGATAGGCTAAAAGCTAATTATTTTTAAAATTTGGAACTTGTGGGTCTGCTAGAAGTACCTTAGAATTTTGATGATCATCAGTCAGTGAGTCAGTGACAAAACTAAGAAACTTTGACGAGCAATAGTTCTTAAACTACAATTAAATGTTATTGAGAATATATCTAAGTCATAATTATGCCCTACATATACTTGAAAATTCAGGGGTCAAACTTTTGTAAGCACAAAATTACAGGAGGTTGAAAATGACCTGAATTGCTTCGGGAAAAGGATGGTATGGCCGTGCCTTTGTTTTGCTCGACTTGGTGGGGGCACATTTTTAGACATAATTCCCAAAAACATTTCATATCAAGACCGTCTGCCGCGTGACGTCATACGCTAACTCTTTGTATAGGGAATTCAAGAACGTTCTGCAGCTATGTTAAAACTTGTGTTTCTCGGGACGGTTTCAAAACAAAAATTACCTTACATTTCATGGGTTATTCAATGGCTAACCCAATAGTTTTTAATATTTTCATACTTTTAAAATTGATCTTCCCACCCGACTTTGAAGGCTCATGAAAAAAGTTACACGTCAAAACCTTAACATATTTCCTTATTTTGCTTATTTTAACAGGATCCTTCATAATTTTTACAAATATCGATTATAATCAACATCCACATTCTACATTTAGATTTAGATTTTGCTCTTGCCATGTTTTGTCACTTAATGCATGACTTTTAATTGGAAATTTGGATCCCCGCGATACAGGCAGCCTAGTGCAGGGTCCCCTGGTAATTCGTGTGAGTGAAAATTGGAGTGCACTGTACTTCTTACAACCATTTAAATTACTGTATGTGTAATGTTGTCTTATTTTCCTTCCGGCCCACAATGTTGAATTCGTAAAATGTTGAATTCTTATAATGTCATTGTGCAATCAAAAATATTTTTATTCTTATCCCAATTAACGATTAGATTGGCGATGAAATTAGGAATTACCCTACTGTTTCGTGCTGAGTTGACAGTTGTCGCATTAAGAGCGCCTTTGGTTTGGGTAGTCGTGTGCTCGTATATTTTGAGATCGGACTGTTAATTTGCGATAAAACATCTGTCCTTTGCGGTTGCGATGGGGTTTGCAAATGATGGCTTTTAAAATGAACAAGTAATGTCAACAAAAAACTTTTTGGTAAAACAAGTCTTCTTGATCAGCTAAAAGACGTCCACGGCAGGACGCCACCATGACTGATCCTGTGCCACTAGGGATTGCAAATCGGTTAACCGCCGGTTTTTGGCAACCGGTTTTTAACAGACTTCTACAAAACTATAGTAAATGCCCTAAAACACATTATTTTTATTTGATTCCTTTATGATTATTTATTAGTTCTTCTTTGCAAGTCCAACCTTTAAAAATCCATCATTATTATATTTAGTTGTAATGCACGCCGTATTTATGTTCTGGGTGCATTCTCTTGAGAGGCCTTCAAGAGTTTGTAAAATTTTGAATGCCATTTTAAGTAGGTTACCTATGGTTGATCATTCTCTATCATTTTAATTTAACACCTTTTATTTGCTGAGTATGGGTTTCCAAACTCATAATCAGCAAATAAATTCATTTCATTTCAGCATATAAAATTCGTTCATTCCAATCACTACAATATAAGTAGTAACGTCATTAGTTGTATCTATAGAAACTTTTTCAGAAATGAGAAAAGGCTTTACACGCTTCAAATATTATTGTTCCATTACAAATATACGTACAGTCGAGTTCATCATTATCTGAGCGAGGAACGGATCAAAAATATTTGATCTAGTTCTTATGCTTCTGACAATAGGGTCTTGTTCAGATGTTTTTGGTCCAATATTTGCTCAGATTATGATGAATTCTACGAGTATAACTGCTGCAATTATTTGGCTGAGTAATATTTTAATTTAATTATAACTTTATGGTGAACTAGCTACACATTTGCCATTTTCCATTGTTTTGCTTTACAATATTTTAATGTTATAATTTATACATAGAAAGAAGTATACTTCAGTAAACTGTCTCAGTGGATCGTGGGCGGAATGGGACAAACATTCACTGGCATCAATCTAACTTGAGAGATAAATGAACGGCCATCAGTTGCGTTTAAAACCGGCGCGGAGGACAGACGGACCGTTTTTATATATATTTAGAAGGAAAAACAAAGAAATAAAGTTTTGGGACAACTTTAATACCGACTTTGTTTGATTCTTCGAGATAATTCATAAAGTGTATGAAATATTTGTAATAGCACAGAATAAGTAATATTACGACGTACAGAAGTCCCTCTCTCTAACAATACTGTCGTTCGGGTCTGACCACCGGAGGGAACGCACCGCGTCCGACCATCTCTCTCTATCGCATAACGCTTACTAACTAGTGCTCTTTCTGGTCACTGGCTAAGGCCTCAGGATCACGCGGCGAAATCGCAGATTGAGTCACTCCTGGTAATAGTAACTTAATAATAATTAGTAGGTATCTACAATCCATTTAAAATTACTAGTAAACTTAATTTCACCCAAACCAAAGTTGTAAGCAAAGTAAAACGATATTCAAATAACTATTCAGTCTCAAATTAAAAAAGTGATCAAGTAATGAACGCTTCTCATTACGACAGAGCAATGACATCAACTGTAATTTCGTCTAGCATAAAATTAACCCACCCTCTCTTTGCTTAGCCACAAAAGGTCAATCAACCTTAACCTACTATCACAGAAAATCGACTCCAACCCTTTATCTAACATTCTATAAAAAACATTGCCATCCCTCATTAACACATAAAACAACCAATGCCGGCAACCCTAGCATTAGTGGGCCCTAAATAATCAGGATTCGCAACCCTGGCGGCAAACATTTGACTAATTCAAAACCAAAGAGTCTTATCTACAAACCCAAATCCATTCAAATTGAAAATTTAACGCGTCTTAATAACGTTGCAAATGACAGCTGGGTTAACCGACATTTGGTTCTCTTTAGTTTTTTCGCGGCGATTTGTCTAGAACGCGCCTTAGGGCTGTCACAGTGCGAAATTACATCCATTTGTATGCAGATGTCAGGGCAAAGGAATTAAGTCGCGCGCTCGCCTTTGACTCGATGCAAATAACTCTTGGAAATTAACCCATCGATATGAGCCAACCCTAGCGCCGTGCCGTCAAAAATAATAATGCCACTTGTGAATATATTAGTACAGATTTGGCGCCTGAAGGGCCGTCTAATCAAGATTAGTTTATTTTGACTACCAAGGGTATCTGTCACATGCATGTGCCGTTCATATTTGTTTGAATCAATTAATCGCTGACATTTGGGTAGGACAAGATTTCAATAATCATTCAACACTTGTTCCAGACTTCATGGAAAGTAATTGATTTAATCTGTCAAATAGAATTTCGAATTGTTTCTTGATGTTAGATCACCGTCAGCTATAAAAAATGTTTCATCATTTTAAGCTTAAGACGGCGACGTCCACTGCCACACCACAAGGAACGGTCCCGTGCTTTTTCCTTCATTAACCAGGTCGTCAGACCATCTTGTAGGGGTTCGACTCACGCTACGTCTTCCACTTCGTGGTCTCCATAGGAGAACCTTTGTGGCCCAGGAGCTATAATGCCGAGCTCATGCCCACTTTAACGTTTCTAAAAAACAATACTGTCTTCGGTTTCCGTGATAATCACTTATTGTAACAAAACGACTTTAACGGATTAATCGCGCTTCATTTTTACGTTCCGCCGTAACCCTTTTCAGCTGTGGAAGGAGAAACATCGAAAAGTGTATCGAAAAGTGTCCGTCGAAATGTGCAAAATACGAGTAGGCGGTGGTGGTGCTACTTCTACAGCAGATGGGTAAACTTTGGTATACTGCCACTTAATTAAATTCCTACTTAAGTCACCAAAAATATTAAACCTTACCTCTACCCTCCGCATCAGCGCACTTCACTCCGTCTACAACTGCTAAAAGTGCTAAATGCATTTCATACTCTCTTGCTGTTAGCGGCATTCTGGGGTGTTTTTTAACTATTTATTATTAAATTCAGTGCTTTTAGCTCGACACTTTCTCAACTGATCTCTCATATAAGATTGTTGTTCTTACCTCTACCCTACGAGTATATATTTGCTTTTGTGGTCGCCGCAAAAATATGTTTAGAAAATTCAAATATTCAAAGGCCTGCGTAAGTTTCCAACCACTGTGCAATTCAGGTGGCGACCGCACTTCAATACAAATCGGGGTTTTCAATCTCGTCTGATTGATGAACCGCGCTATCAGTCGTCAGCCAGACGTGTGTGTGTGTTTGTGTTCGATTTGTTTTTACTAGTGGGGTTTATTGTTCTGGATTAAATTGGATATTTGGAGTAGTAAAGATCGTTACAGCAAGTACTGAGTATGTGTTATACTCTGAGGCGGTATGACGTTGATGATAGGTTAATCAATACCGCTGTGTAGTCCTGGAAACAGTTTTATTCACTGTATAATGCTCAAGAGAGGAAGAGAGTGAACGAACGAGTTGATGAATGTAAAATTTGTTTACGAGTGAATGGTAAATATTGAACGGATATACTACGGTATGAAAGAAAGAAGGATGTTGAAAATGAGGAGTTTCAATTAAAAAAAGGTCAGAAATGTCTAATCACGTCAGAAGAGTGGGTCTAACCCATCATCCTTCTTAAAAAGTTGTTCATCATAATTAATGTTAGTTTTTCTTGCAGTTTAGAATATCTACATGGTTAGAATCCGTCGGGTAACTCGGGCCCACGGTAATAGTGTGTTATTTATAAATTTCAGTACCGTAAAATCACTCTTCTATGGTCCAAACTGTGAAATATTCCCTTGTGGTGGTTCATGCCTCGCCAATGTTGGTCTACTTAGTCGTGTAAATCATGAGCAATAATTGAATATATTATTATACTGCATCATATAACTATGGCTGAAAATAGCGCGCAACTGTCTACTCGAAAGTGCATAATAGTTTGGGCCATAGCTGTGTGCACTGAACTGAACCATTAAAACCAGAGTTTACGGTAGATGTACACTCTCATTTACTAAAGCTTTTGACGTTATCGCCTTCAATCTTGAATTTCCAGTTGGTAGATATATTGTACACTCTCATGAGAAACCGATCAAATTGATTGACATTTATAAAATCACCGCTCTATTGTATCTGTATCCATTTTGTACTGCCATTCAAAATAACACATGATAGGCAACTCGTCACAACTACAGACAGTACGGCATACTCCCATTCAATTCCATATTCTATTCATAACCAGTGAAACGTGAGCAACGGCTGAGTTGTATTCTGGCTGGAATAACGAGATGCAAGGTTTCGAGGCCTCGTGTTGCCTCGCGCGGTCTCGCGAAGACTCGAGTGACTCGCTAATTAAATCCGTTCGGGTATTCTCGTACAATGCGAGGAATTAAGGTAATTTTTTTACAAGTTATGTTTTATAATGATGACGATGAATCCTATTTATTTTTTAACTAGCATTTTCTCGCGGCGTTACCCGCGTTTGTTCCCGTTGCTGTCCCAAGGGAACTCTTTACTGGGATAAAAAGTATCATATGTTACAATCCAGGACTTGGTCTCTTTGCATACTAAATTTCAGCTCAATCCATTCAGTTGTTACCTTGTTGTTTAGCAACAAACATCCAAACTTCCAAACATCTAAACATCCGAACATCTTCACAAACTTTCACATTTATAATATTAGTAGGAAGTAGGATAGTTCCAGTGTTAATGGAAAATAAAGAAGAAATTATGAGTTTTTGAATTTCGAATCGCTTTGCTTGAATTTTGTTCTGAATTTTAAATTATTGGTTACATTTTTTGGAACATTAGCAGTTTGCTTTTATTTGTCATAATATATCGATAGGTAATAAAAGAGGCGTGTAAGTGTACATTCGGAAGAAACATAGTGGAATACATAATTACTGCATTTTAAACGAGTCGATGATAATGTAAGGTTTGATTGCTACTGAAAATATCACAAACTAAGGGTAATTAATTATGGCAAACAAAAAGTTACTTCATGTTGTAGTTGACTTCTCTTTGTAGTTGACTGTACCATGGTAAAACGTAATTTTATTAGGTACCAGTGGCGTGGCGTCCAAAGAACCCGATTCCTACCGGCTTGCCTAATATGAGGCATTTGAGCACCTTATTCTACAGCTCTTAAGGAAAACGTACACCGGCTTGCCCAAGGATATCTTTTACGCCACGCCACTGTTAGGTACTTACAGTCATTATAATGAAATCTGTTGTATTCATCGCTTTTCACTTACCTGAAACAAAACAGACAAGCTCGGGTTAGTTAAATAATAAAAAAGTTTAAATCTTAGCGATACTTTACTAGGTATTTATTCCATTTGAGTCGGGATCTACGTCTACATACCAAATTTCGAATCAATCCGATTCGAATTCGATAACGACTTTGTAAAATTCAACGATGTTAGTTAACACAGACATGTAAAGTTTAATAAAACCTAATATTGTCTTCGATTCCCTCGATTATCACTCATTATAATAAAACCATTTAAACGGATATTAGCGTATATCACTTTATTTTACGTCCCGACGTTTCGTAAGGCCTAGTGGGAGTGAGCCTACTACGTCCCGGGTTCAAATCCTGGTAAGGGCAAATATTTGTGTGATGAGCACGAGTATTTGTTCCTGAGTCTGGGTGTTTTCTATCTATTTAAGTATATTTAGATTGTAGTATGCGTATGAACGGAACGTAAGAGCAAAGACGAGGATAGCATGATAGTGTGTGAGCGAGAGGGGAGATACTTTTGAAAGAAGAACGGTGCGCGTGTCGAAATTGCTGCTATTGTGAATTTAATTAGTTTTTCGGGTTTAATTGGGCTAAATAAAAGTATATAGTGATAATCATACTCGTTTCAATCAGAGACATCTATTATCCCACATATATATTTATTTATATTAGTATGTATATCGTAATCTAGTAAATACACATAATACAAGCATTGCTTAGTTTGGGACTAGGTCGATTAAGATTGTCTCCACAATATTTATTTTATATTTGTAATTACTGATCTTTATGAGCCCTATGACATCCGACACGATGAAAAAAAACCTTTTCATAAGTTACGGAAACGCGAGCACAGCGAGAGGCACAGACGGCCTTTGCGGAACTTAATTAAAACAGAACAGGGCAAAGAGTACAGAAAATAGAGAGATAGACACAAATATACATACTTATACAAGTTTTAATTAAAATGCGGTGGAACATGCTCTCATGTTTATGTAAGTTTGTCTTCAGTCCAAACACTAGGACACAGTGTAATAGCAGTAATTTTTCTTCCCACGAAAGGTACATCGCGGGCATGAATGTGTGCGCGCCGTGTACGTACGCACTACAAGCAAAGAAATAAGAATGCTCCAGTATTGATCGCACTCACGCAGACATGCTATCGCGTGTCGCTGTGAATACGTGTCGCGCGCGCCTAAACGGCCGTAGTTGGACTAATTGTTCGTCTTTATACTTTGACGTAATACAACCCGCATAAGCACAGAATAAGTAATAGTAGGTACCTACTACGTTCAGAAGTTTCTCTTTCTAATAAAACTGACGTTCGGGTCCGCAGGACTCGGATACCGGTATTTTCTTCATACATAACCACATTTTTACTAAATAAACCCGACCGCGGTGCACTTTGAAACTGCATAAAATCCGCCATTTTGTTTATTTTAACAAACTTGATACCCAGTGACACTCACACCATCAAGACGAATCTAATGATGTATCATTTATCAAAATCGGATGTGCCGTTGAGTAGTTACGAGCGGACACAGGAACGGACATACATACATACATACAGGTCAAATACATAACCCTCCTTTGGGCTTCGCCGCAGTCGGGTAAAAAATACCGGTATTTTTTCCGTTCTATTCGTTCTTTGGTTTATTATATCATTTTTAATCGGAAAATTTAATAATACGAAATCATTACTTAAATATATTATGATTGAGCCCTACGTAAAAAGCATAAAATAATTCAAAATATTGGGCTATTCCGGGGTTTTTACAAAATACCGGTTCCGGGCCCTGCGGGTCCGACCACCGGACGGAACGCGCCGCATCCGTTTGTCTCTCTCTATCGCAGACCGCGTGCTCTTTCTGGTCGCTGGCTAAGCCCCTCCGGCGGGGCAAAATTTGGTACTAGTAGCCGCGCGGCGAAATCGCGGAGTGAGCCACTCCTGACATAAGGCAGGCACTGGTCCCACCGCTGGCGAGAATGCGAGTAAAGTTGGGCGAGTAACAGTTCATTGCGAGCTGAGCAGCACAGTGTCACGGTAAACGGTGGTTTTTCTCCGAACAAAAGGTACATCGGGAGCGCGCATGTGTGCGCGCCGTGTACGGACGCACCACAGGCAAGCATTAGCGACTGCCACAGTATGGCGTTCACTCACACAGACGCGCGATAATGCTACTCGCCCAACTTTACTCGCTTACTCGCCGGCAGTAGGACAGTGCCTAAGAAAGCAATTTAGAGGGCAATCTAGGGAGGACTAGCAACTACTTTGAAGTAAAAAAGGAAATGGAAAATATTTTATGAGATGCCACACAATTTCCGCTTAGAAAAATAACCGTTAAAATACGTGGAAGTTTAGTTCCCATGTATGTACTTAACATCTCCGTCTACAAAGTAAGGCAGGATATTTCTTGGAAATTTAGCTAAATGAAAAAGGGTTTAAGTGATTTGAGTCGCCTAGCTCTCAATGAAAAGGGGGTTAAGGATCAAAGTACCTCGTTTCCGGTGCGACTTGACACTTGGCACGTAATGGAATTTCATACTTACATTGCCGGCCTAAATTTCATACTTACATTGCCGCTTCGCTCGGCCAGCTATATGTACTCAGCCGGCAACCCCTCACTTCCCGGCCTCTGCAGTAATGTACTATTATTTCATAGCTTTTTATATTTTGTCTGCATTAAACAACATGAGTCGTCTCAAAGAGACGCATCAATGGCCGATTGTATGTTTGTGTTTTTTGGGATGTTGTCGATGTCTTATGTTGTTTTAAACCGTCTTTACTTTTTTTAATAGTACATTGTGTATCAAGGGTGGTAAGTAAGGAATTACAAACGAGTGTTTGTTACGAGGCCGAGGCGAAGCCGAGGGCTTTAATAACACGAGTTTGTAATTCCTTTACCGCCCGTGGCACACACAATGTTTTTCATCACACTTGTGAGGAAATCTGATTAAAATAACCTTACTTAACCTAAATAAAATTGTAAAACTGACAGTGACATTAGTGACATATATCAAGACGACAAGTCACGTTCGGAAACCATAGCGGTAAAAACTTAAAATGGTTGATTTTATATGTGCAAAATACTGAAATACACTATTTAAACATTTAATTAATGTTACAGAAATATGTGTTTACATGTATTTGCAATAACAGTTCTCTTTAAATAAATATTTCAGTAATAAAAGTTAAAAAAGTAAGTTGGCGTTTCCTTTGAACATGACAAATAAGAGTAAAACAGAACCAGCGTTTCAAATTTAAAAAGAAAACCATTACGCCCTAGGGCGTAATAGGTCATTTACGGCCCGCTAAACCTACGTGTAATGACACAATTTTCGAGCAAGTGTGATGAAAAGGTATTTTGGCTTTCCATACATGCAACGTGAAGATAGCGGGATGAAATTTGAAACACGTGTTCTTACTTCGACTTCACCGCGCCGCTACAAAAAACAAATTTTGCCCCCACGGGAGGGGCTTAGCCAGCGACCAGAAAGAGCACGCGTTATGCGATAGAAAAAGCCGGTCGGATCAGGTGCGTTCCTTCTGATGGTCGGACCCAAGCGTCAGTTTTGTTTGAAAGAGAGACTTCTGTATGTAGTAGTACGTAGTACGTAGTATTACGTAGTACGTAGAGTAAGTACTATGTGCTCTACAGCAGCGGTCGGCAACCTGCGGCCCGCGAACCCCTCACTTGCGGCCCGCGAGCCTCCCTTGCTATTTTGTATGTAAAGGTATATTCAGAATCGTATTAAGTCACAAATTATAAAAAAGTGCGGCCCGCGTCTATTTCTTTAGCTACTATGTGGGCCCTTGTCTGCTAAAAGGTTGCCGACAATAGCTACTATGTGGGCCCTTGTCTGCTAAAGGGTTGCCGACCGCTGCTCTACAGGGATAAAACGGGGAATGAATGTTTGTAAGAAAAACTTGAAAATTGCCGTGGACGAAATCGCAGGCGGCATCTAGTATCATAAATCATAATAAAGCTTCAACATTTCGTTTGACACGTCTACTCCCATCTATTCAGCGCAATACCTAGTTAAGCGGTAATGCGACCTCCGGCCTCCGGCCACCCGCGGCGATCGGCCGGCCAAAGCCGCTGCGTACATTGTTTCGCTTGCACGTCGTCGGCATATCAAACCGACCGACGCGTTTGTTTACGGGGGGGTGAAATGAAACAGCGCAAATGTGGTTAGAAATTAGATGAAATTTCATCTGTATTTTTTTTCTTAAATATCATACGCCTGTAGTGTTTATGACGTGTCATATTGCGTTTTGTTGTCGCATAAAAATGTACAATTATAAAAACAGGAAACAGCTCGTCATAGTTTATCATTAATATTACATTACTCACCTTGGGCGGTAAAACAAATAATGTCTCAGATCGCAGGTATTTCACGATTAATGATGCGATCTGAAGCTTTCTTTATTACCGCCCGTGGTAAGTTCAAAATTTTACGTCTCCCCGAGACCAGAAAGTGGGATTTTCCTCACGCGTAGCGTGCGGTAATTGCCAATTTATGGCCAGGTATGACGTAATATAAAAAAATGCGCTTATCGTACAATACAAGTCACCAAAAAACTATAACTGACAAATTGTATACTATTTGATCAATAAATTATCTGAATCCATACACAATAATCGTCATTAATAATCCATATTCATAAGCTCAAAACTCGGTTTCCACAGGTGCAAAATAACCTGTCAAATTGCACGCACCGGATTAAGTTTTATAAAGGGGCCGAACAATGGCTCTTAACGCAACATTTTAGCATAATCCAATAGGACACTATCGCGGACGCAATTCCGGACGGAATTCGTCCCCATTCATACGAGTTTTTTACTCTTTCAATTTTCCAAATAAAGGCGAGGGCCGTGTGTTTTCGGGCTAAGGATGTGCCAAATAGTTCAATTTTTAGCAAGTTAAATTTCAGTACCTATATGCCTAGCGACGAACGTTAGATTTACAATTCAACGAACACAGTTTCCACATATAAACCTTGCGCTGGCTTTATGAAAACAAAAAGTTTCCATTTCAAAAATATGTAGATCAAAGGAGTAAATTTTATAACAACATTGTGTCTGATAAAATATTAGCACACCGAATTCTAGCGTTTATGTGTGTGTCTTGTGGCCATTTTAAAACAAAAAATGCTACTAAAGTCGGATCCTTATATTTTTCTCTCCTACTATTTCCCCAACCCTACAATTCGAAGTGCTGAGAAAACTGATCGCAGTACATATCAGTTACAGTTGTTAGCCCTTATTGAGAACCACTATTACTACATACAAAAATTAACAAACGAATTGTGTTTTTTTGGTATTTTTATTGAATAGTTCGTCGAGGACAATTAAAATAAAATAAAAAATAAAATAATTTATTTCTGTAAGTAGGCCCTCAAGGGCTCTTTTACATGTCTTACATTCTTTGTCTTCTTTTCTTTTTGGCGCTTCGGGTAATGACCTTCTGGTGAGAAGAAGCGCCGGAAGAAACTCACCAGTTTCTCTTTTAATAATTTAATATACATTACATTACCTTAAAAACTACATTTATAGTAGGGCTCGCGCTCGTGTCCGGGTTTCGTGTAAACGTTTCTATTACCCGTTTCTGAGTAACACGGACACGGTTTTCTGGCCCGTTCCGCACGGGTAATTAGGAAACGTGTAATTAAGATCCGTTTCCACGGGTACACGGGTACCCGTAGAAACGGATCTTATTTACCCGTGTCTCCGGATCCGTCCTTAACGAGTAGCGAAGGTACGAATCGTGGTACGAGCTAAAATTTAATAGACACAATATTTATAAGTTTCGAGCATATCTTATTCCGTGGTGTAAGTATATATATATGTAAAGCCGAAAGTCAATAAACAATTTATTGGGCTAAGGATTCGGTCTTTTAAGAGCAGGTAGTTTTTGCATAGAATACGAGTAGGTAGACATTTTTATATAAGACTTCAAAGTTCAAATACTAGCACTTTTTAGGGTAAAAACGAGACCCTATTATAATTTAATTTTATACTAAGAGTACACTGTCTGTCTGTCTGTCTGTCCCTAGGCTGTATCTCCTGAACCGTGATAGCTAGACAGTTAAAATTTTAACAGACGATGTATTTCTATTGCCGCTATAACAACAAAAACTGAAATGGTACGGAACCCTTTGTGCGCGCGTTCGACTCGCACTTGATCGGGTTTTTGTTTATTATGTTACTTGTTATGTAAAAGGCTTTAATCAATCCTAACACAATTTAAAATCAAAAAATAAATGTTAATATGTGATTAACAAGTGACATCAACAATGTCCTTAAAATGTGAAATAATCAATAACAGTTGCCAGAGTTAGTGCGTAGCGGCTACAAAAAAATAGAGAACATTTACTTATATTATTTATTTGTTGCAATTTTTTGTGCATACGTTTTAACCTTATTGCTACGACATAAAGCTTATAATTGGTAGTCATACTTGTGATGATGGTTTGGGCACCTATTTTTTTTTACGCGCGAACAAAAGGGCGTTTGGCGTTCACTTTTATTACCTGAACGCTATTGTGAAAGCCACTCAAGTAAACTTGAATGATTAGCAATTTTAGGATCTTTGTTAAAGAAATTAGCAATGTTATCGCAAGTTAAGTAAGGTAACATGGACTTTTGTGGTTCTCGGGTGAAATCCAGTTGTGAACGATCACTTGATAATGACGCTTACGTTTATCTTTTTGCGCCATTGGCAGATGTTTGTTGTTTTTGCGAAGTAATTCATAATTATATTCTAAACTGTTATTTTTAATTGATATTTTAGTATATCTGCAAACCATATTCGTCACATATCTGATATATCATTATAAATAAAATGTTGTTTTTAATTAATAGACTTAGGATAGGCAATAGTTTTTAATTTTATAAAATCAAAACTAGAACATCAGAATAAAGTTTCTAAACTAGGTACGAGCAGATTTTGAATAAAAAACAGCAGACAATGTAGAATAGCGATGCCTACTTCGATTCATAATTATAAAAAACATATTTTGAGTAGTTGGCTAAATATGATTTTCCAACACAGTTACAAACTACATATTATTAAACATTCGTACGCCAAAAGAGTTCATCTGAACTTGAAGTCAGCATTAAATAGTAGATCATGGTGCCTTGAGTCCAACTGTTTCGGTTCGTACGTCGTACCCGTTCGGGCCGGTTTTAAATACACGTGTACCCGTCGGACACGGACAACCCGTGAACACGAAGAAACGTTTCTGAGAAACGTTTCCGGTACCCGGCGGGTTCGTGTAATCCGGGTTGTTAGTGCCGCCGGTCTTAAGAACACGGATATCCGTTTCGACGTGTAACACGGATAGCGGGAGCCCTAATTTATAGAGATGTAAAGGGTCTCTCTATGCGTCCAAACAATACAAATAAAAAAATAGAAAATAAATTCATACTAGAATTAATGGAGATGTAAAGAGTCTCCGTTGTCAAAATATTATGTTTTGGAGGTGTAAAGGATCTCCAAACGTCAAAATACAAATTGAAAATACTTATTTACTAAATTAAGTCCATTTTTTCTTAGAGATGTAAATGGTCTCTAAGTGTCAAAACAATTGGCAAGTACAAAAACAGAAAAAGACAACTAATCAAACATTGTTTTTAAAATATATCTATTTCCAGTCGCAGTTAATCCCACGGTGTTTCATCATTCATGTAGTCTTGTGTGCTGTAATAAGCCTTAGACATGAGTTTACGCTTTACACAATTCTTAAATTTGTTAATAGATAATTCAGTTATATTCCTTGGCAGCTTATTATAAAACCTTACACAATTACCCATGAATGATGTTTTTATTTTATGGAGCCGAGTGGTGGGCACTGCGAGCTTATGTTTATTCCTAGTATTAATATTATGTATGTCACAGTTCTTCTTAAAATTCATGATATTTTTATGTACATACATAATATTCTCATAGATGTATTGACAATGCAATGTCATTACATTAATTTCCTTAAACTTATCTCTAAGTGAGTCTCGATAATTCATCTTATATATCGCTCGAATAGCCCTCTTCTGCAGAACAAATATAGTATTAAGCTCTGAAGCACTAGCACTGCCCCACAGCAGAATACCATACGACATAATACTGTGGAAGTAACTAAAATATACTAATCGAGCTGTTTTTATGTCTGTTAATTGTCGGATCTTGTTGACTGCAAACGCTGCAGAACTTAGTCTATTCGAGAGATTACCAATATGGGGACCCCACTGGAGTTTAGAATCCAATGTTATACCAAGAAAGACTGTACTATCAACTAGTTCCAATTCCTCATCCTTCACAATGACACTTGCTTGCTCGCGATTTACGTTACGCGTGACAAAGTTTATACATTTAGTCTTTCTTTCATTTAACAGTAAATTGTTAACATTGAACCAATTCACTACTTTAGATATAGCATTGTTTACATCATTGTAAGCTTGCTGTTGCTGAAAATTTGTCGCAACCCTGTGCCATGCGCATTTTTTCCGCACGTCAGTCCTGATGCCATGCGTGAACAATGCGCCTTAATGAATGCATTTCGAAGTGTAGGGCGCGCCCTCCCGCCCTTTGTGATAGTTTGCCTGTTTCTGTGATATGTAGTTTGCCTGTTTTTTTATAAAACCAGGGAGACGAGCGTCGGACGTTGGAGTTGAAAAAGTTTTTCGTATAACGATGTCATTCGTTCCTACATAAGCAAAATTGAATGAGAATACTGACTGTGGCCACTGGAGGGTTCCGTATCGCCATTTTTATGTTAAACACATATAAATAAAGTTTTTTGTACTTAAAAAATTAGTTTTTAAACTTCCATCACAGATTCATTTTTTCTAACAAAATTTAATATTTGTAAAGAATTTGAAACAATCATGCAGAATCATGCGTGGAGATTTAACAATAACTTTAAAAGGTATAAGGTTAGAAATAAATTAGTAAACAATCTGGCCTAACAAAGTCCTCAGTACGTATTTTATTTGATAAACGCTAGGAGTCGATCAATAACAGTTACGTAATAACCAAAACCTGAATCGATATCTATATCGATCAATTACGTATTGTCTGCCAATTTAATTATAATTACATGGTAAATAGTTACAATATAGTTTTTCTCGTAATTAGGACGGTATTTATTTGTCTCATCTGTAACCGTAGGTAGATTGGAAATTGAGTGAAGGGTCTGCTGATTAAGTTCGTGCAACCCTATTTTCTTAGTTTCTATCAAATTACCAGATACACAAATGAATTACGCACGCTCGAAAAATCACAATTAAATATAAAACTCCCAACTCAAATCCGTTTACTTATTCAAAAAACCCAAAGCCAAGTCCAAACAATCGCTGCAGCATGCATTTTACTGCACTAAAAACGTGGACAAAAGCTAACACCTCGGCCTTTTCTAAAGGGGATTTTCTAATTCGCAACCCCAAAACGTCATATGAGCCTTTACCGCATTGAGACTTGCATCGTTTCTACTCTTAATACCCTACTACAAACCGCAAAACTAAAACGTTGCATTGCCTTTACGGTTTAAGGACCTACGTCCTTTTGAATTCGGCGTGCGTCGGACTCCAAAAGCGCTCGGATTCGTTATGTGTTCGCTTTTTCAGAGTTGCTTTATTCGAAATACAAAAAGACGACGACGAGACGGTTTATACCAAAACCTTTTAGATTATGTTGGGGAAACTATACGTATATTTAACGTCTATTTCAAATCTCATCGTCTACATATCAGCACACTTGAAGCACAGTATAATAGCGGTTCGTTCGTTCAGTTCGATCCCAGGCGCCCCCGGACCCCACCTAGTCCGATCCACTCAAGGTAGTCCGGCCAGCGACCTGGTTCAACCCCAGGGAACGCCACGGCCCCCACCCGGTCCGATATCTGCTATATCCAGTAAGGATTGCAGCAAGTTAATGAGGCTTCAAAAAAAATTTGTGTATAGGTATAATAGAAGTAATTTTTCTTATACTACACAAAGGTACATCGCGCGCTTGAATGTGTGCGCTCCGTATACGACTGCACTACAAGCAAAAATTTAAGAATGCTCCAGTATGACTCGCACTCACACAGACGCACGATCGGGCGCCTGTGTGAATACGTGTCGCGCGCTCCTAAACATCCGAAGTCGGACTACTTGGTTGTCTATATACTTTCCTTGAAGTCTGTGGATGGGAATTTGAATAAGATAGATGCAACGCACAGTGCGTCGTTGCGTAAATCGTTTGGTTTATGTAGGATTCCTCAAGGTAATGTTTTAGGACCTCTCATATTCATTAATGTATATGTCGCAGTGAAATGGCCAAAACCGCGATTTGGTCAAATCTCTAAGGGATATGACCAAATCACGCAGGATGACAAAATGGCGAATCCATTTTAACATTTGCCTAGAAAAAATCAGTAATTTGATCAAATCCCTGAGTCTGCTTAGTGAAATGACGAAATCCACCAAAAAAGGCAACTCGTTTTTTTCTTTTCACTAGATGTGTTTAGTGATTTGACAAAATCCTCGACACACGTCAGTGAGTTGACAAAACGAACTCGCAAAGTAAACTCGTTTTAACATTTCACTAGATTTGTTTAGTGATTTGACAAAATCCTCGACAGACGTCAGTGAGTTGACAAAACGAACTCGCAAAGTAAACTCGTATTTTCATTTCACTAGATTTGTTTAGTGATTTGATAATATCCCTGACACATGTCAGTGAGTTGACGAAATAAACTAAGAAAGTAAACTTGTTTTAACATTTCACTAGACACGTTCAGTGATTTGGTCAAATCTCTGATCTGGTTCAGTGAAATGACGTAAGTATGTAAAGTAACCATTTGATTAGATATTGTGGTGGCAGACGAGGTTGGATGAATGGTGATTTATATTAAATTAATCATCGAGACGAAATAATAACACATTATAGTAAATAATACTATTACCGGGTTCGACCCCCGAGAACCATTTATTATGTTGTTAACGCTCCATTATGTTAAAAAAATAACAATTTTTAGATGTTTACAACATGCCGACAAAAGGTGTCCGATAACTCAATACAATGGTTTGAAGCAATTTTACAAGCACAGATGTGTCTGTCGAAATTGGAAAGTGTCGTAAAAGTGCTAGAAAGTCCATTCAAGGTTGACTAGGGCAGGTATAAGCAAAAATAATAGCGCCTCGAGACATTTCTCTAGCGAAATTCAGGGATTTGATCAAATATCCAAACCGTTTTAGAGAAATGATAAAATGCCCACTGGATTTTCTCATTTCCCTTAGAGATTTCATAAAATCCCTAGATTGTTTCAGGGAAAAGATAAAACGTGTTATTACAGGCAATTCGGTTTTAACATCATATCCCTAAAGTTTTAGTAAAATGATAAAATAAACGAATCAGAACATAATGATTGATAGGTAAACTTAACCCTGCGACAGATATAATATTTTATGCCACACCTGGCCATAAAGTACGCTACGCGTACGGAAAAAGCCGCTTTCTGGCCAGGTGTAGTGTAGACACAAAATTATGTACTTACACAACACGGGAGAAAATAAAGAAAGCCCTGGATCGCATATTAACGTCCCTCGCTTGCAGCTCGGGCCGCAAACATCTGCGATTTCAGCCT
This sequence comes from Eudemis profundana, assembly GCA_947034925.1. Lineage (NCBI taxonomy): Eukaryota > Metazoa > Arthropoda > Insecta > Lepidoptera > Tortricidae > Eudemis > Eudemis profundana. Next base: position 4,561,263 of record OX344808.1, read on the forward strand.
TTCTTTGTATTAACACCCTGGTTATGTAATGTACTATTACTATACAATTAATTTTAATCAAATCTCTCGCATGATTTAGGGAAATGGTAAAATAAAATGACATAAGTGAGTATTAAAATTGTTTCTTTTTAATCGAATACAAGAATAGAAATGTAAACTGGCGGTTATTTTAACGGAATTGAACATATTGTGGTCTAACAAATAAGATGAAACGAAGTTACATTTTAAAATGATTATCTTATTTGTTAGAGCATGTTGTAGATTTGTGGCATCTCGAATTACATATAACATTATTTTTTTTACAGGCACATCTATTTGTTCTGCATTGTACTTTCGACTTTTCACAGGAACACTTCTTGAACCCCTGACCTCCAAATACAGATAGCTTAGCCGCAATTTCACGTAGACTGTACTTCGTAGGGGGAACTGGTGCAGTAAACGAAGTTGTGGCTGGTTGAAGTGCGTTCCTAGGAAGCCAATCTTTTATAATGCCGACAGATGTGCCAATTTGGTATAGATTGTTTTTTATGTTTAAAACAATCCCCGTGACATTATTTCCGTCTAATGGACCTCTATCGACCTTAGGGACGTCCACCAATACGGTTGACTTGACTAACAAATCTTGAAATTTGTTAGACGAAATGTGTTTCATTTTTTCAGCTGAAATTTTTAAATATTTTGCGGCACTTTCCCTTTCAGTTCTAATATTTTGCTCTTTTTGGCATAGTTGGCATAAAACTGTTGATCCATATCTTTCTTCTCCTACAGTAATACCACATATTGTATGCACTGGATTTTTACAAATATCGCACGTGTGGGCCCCAGTACATTCCATTTCACAAACTATGCAACATGTTTTTTTTTCAGTGTCGGCTGCTCCGCTGTTCATACTCATGAACATTACAGTTTCCTCACCGTTGTTGGTTGGAACTACAATTGTTGCCGGATTATTTAAAGTTGAAGCGGTGCGAGTATTCAATTCAACAGCGGGGAGATCAGCATCGTCTACTGAGTCTTGAGATATTGTAGCAACGCAGTGATTCGTGAAAATCTGCGGTTTGAGACACACATTGAAGATTACAGTTTCCTCATCGTTGTTGGTTGGAACTACAATTGTTGTCGGATTATTTGAAGTTGAAGCTGTGCGAGTATTAAAATTAAATTCAACAGCGGGGAGATCATCATCGTCTACTAAGTCATGAGATGTTGAAGCAACGCAGTGATTAGTGAATTCAGATGAAACGCATACTGCTGCAGAAATATTTTCCTGCTGTTTCAGAAGTAGGTCAAGGTCCTCTTCATTTATGAGTTTTTCAAGCAATTCTTTAGGTATGTGTGTAGATTCGAGCCCTGTCCTTGGTTCGGTACCAAATAAAGCCTTGTAGGGTGTTCTTTTTATGGTGCGATGGAACGACGAGTTTTTTTGAAACTGGACGAAATAACATCCCAATGCCCAATGTTGAGACGAATTGTCCTTTAACCAAGCGCGTAACATGGTTTCAACATCTGCGTTAGATCTCTCGACGGACCCTTGACTGGCCGGGTGCCTAGGCCGACCATTTACTATTTTACAAGATGGCCACAGGTTCGTCAATTCCTGTATAACAGAAGCCGTAAATTCACGGCCGTTGTCGCTCTGAAGTATGTGTGGACAGCCTACTTCCAAGAATATTTTTAGCAGCTCCAGTGCCACTTCAGTGGCCCTTTTTGAGAGCAACGGCCGTAAGAAGCTAAATTTCGACCCATGGTCTTGGTAGTGCAACAGCCATTTAAACTGTCTATCAGGCGTTGACTGTAAGTCAATTAAATCGACTTGACCTCTAAGGTTAAATTCGCCAGATATAATAGGGTTTACAACTATTCCTTTTCTCGGAAATGTCTTTTTAGTTTGACAAACCGTACACAATTTCAAAAACTCCAGTACTATCGAAGTAGGTATAAAGTACCTCGATTTTAAATAATGCAGCATTTTGTCTCTCCCTCCATGTCCAGTAAACTGATGAGCTTGTTTAAGTACGTCGTAAAATTCACCCATAGCTACCACTTTCACGACAGGGTCAGAAACTGACTTTCTCTTTAAAATCAAATATTTTTGAGTACCAACCTCCATGAGATCGTATTTATTTCCATAATAATACTGTTTATTTGTCCGTGGTGCCTTTAATACCGGAGCCAATTTAAACTGTTCGATAGCCCTGATAGCTTCTTCTATCCTTTCACGAGTCCAAATGGGTTTTTCATGATCTTGTCTGTGGTTACAACGCGCACTAATAGTTTCATTAAACTGTTCTTTACACACAAACTGGGTCTGACTTTGATTTTCAACGATGTCCGAAGCCATTTTCTATACAAAACTAAACATTCAAGTGAAAACGCGCGAAAAATTAGTGACGTAACGTTTGTTTACTTGCCGCTAATGCACTGCGCGCGTGCGCCTGAGCCGGCCGGTGCCTAAAACGTAAGGGCGTCAGCGGGGAAAGGAAAGGTGCAGGAGGGAAGGAACATGACGGCATGGGCGACATAATCTGTACTAGAGTTAAGATTTTTATCATTTCACTGAACGTGTCTAGTGAAATGTTAAAATGAGTTTACTTTGCGAGTTCATTTTGTCAATTCACTGACGCGTGTCGGGGATTTTGTCAAATCACTAAACAAATCTAGTGAAATGAAAAAATGAGTTGCCTTTTTGGCTTATTTTGTCATTTCACTAAACAGACTCAGGGATTTGATGAAATTACTGATTTTTTCTAGGCAAATGTTAAAATGCATTCGCCATTTTGTCATCCTGCGTGATTTGGTCATATCCCTTAGAGATTTGACCAAATCGCGGTTTTGGCCATTTCACTGCGACATATACATCATCCACAGGGTCGTATTCTTACATATTTAAAAACAGTTAATTGGGACAGTTGTCTTCCTTACACCCAAGTAACTACAAAAAACAATATAAGATAACATTATCACCAGTGTATGTTTTTATATCAACAGATATTCTGCCGCCCTAATTCAAAAGGACACATCTCAGTTTTATAGGTTTTGAGAAACAAGCAATTTTAGTTGTGGAAATGGCATGATTTTGGAGGTGTGCTAATAGTATATTACACATTACAACTAGGGTGGTAATACAAGGAAAGGCCGAGATCGCGGATGTTTGCACTGCAAGCGAGAGACGTAAATATGCGATCGAGGGCTTTCTTTATTACCTCCCGTGATGTGTACATCATTTTATGTCTACACTTGGCCAGAAAGCGGCTTTTCGTACGCGCAGCGTGCGGAAAAAGCCACTTTATGGCCAGGTGTGGCATACATTTTCTTAATGACTTAGGAAATTTTCATAAACTAAGATTTTTTTTAAGAATGTCGTAATATGACGTCATATTATGATGCATTGATATATTTTGTATACAAGAATACAAAGAAACGAAATTTGATTTTTTTGAGATACGTCCTTTTGAATTAGGACGGCAGTATTATATGTAGATGTTATTATTATTAAATGTTTCCAACTGATACGATAGATGAAAACCTAAAAAAACATTCAAATTATCTTATTATAATATAAAAGGTTTCCACAGGCCTAATGTACCTAACTATAATTATTCACCTTGAATTTCCACTTTATCTACATCAAAATTTTTATTATTTTTGACGTCAACTAAAACAAAAGACACATCAAAGAAATACAGATATGTGTATGAAATGAAATAAACACTTACTTAATTTTGTTGACGTCAGTTTGTCTCACAAGGAAAGGTACCCAACTATCCGGCTCCGATTTGATTTATTTTGATATATGTTAGAGTGTAGTCTAAAATAACAGACACGTATTGTTTTAGCTGCCTAATCTCAATCTATTGGGACGGGGTTTAAAGGGGTTCAAACTTTGAAGGGTGTTTTTAGGGTTCCGTAGTTTTAAAGAAAATATGAGTTTGAGCCGATATAACGAAACACGTACTTAATATTTTTTCATGTTCTCAAACATAATCAAACCAGTAATTGCTTGAAAAAAAATCTATAAAATTAGAGGGTTTAGTCACTTTTCAGTACTTTGGAGGTCAGTTTCTCCCAATAGGTTGGTATTGGGCAGCTAAAAAAATGCATGTCTGTTATTTTAGGCTACTCTCTAACATATATCAAAATAAATTAAATAGGACCCGGACAGTTGGGTACCTTTCCTTGTCAGTTTGATAAACCCCCGCCATACATTCATTAGCATTCATTAGCATTAGCATTCATTCTGTCTCAGTCACATTTGGTATGCTCTGAAGGGATGCATGGATGCAATGGGACGCATTCTTTAGGGACAATGGGCAGTTTGCCCACTGTTTGGAAATCTAATATTTACGATACATTTATGTTTGTACTTAATAGACATCATGTTATGTAGGTTTATCTTACTAATTAAAACATTGGGTTCATTTTCTAGTTGTTAGTTGAAAATGATATTCTTGAAAGAATTTCAAAAAGAGGCACCAAGCCTACTAAGTTTAAACCATGAAAAATTTACTTTCATTTTAGTAATTAGTTTTTCAGGCTCTTAAATTGAAGAGATGTTAACAAAACCAATATAACTAAGCTGTTTGGCACCTACTGTCATTAAAAATATTTCTCTATAGGTAAGTATTAAGAAGTCTGGACAGTTATCTTGTTTTTGTAAACATCTCTTTAATTGTGTAAAGTCAAGTCTGAACAGGGCTACTTCAAGTTCTTCTTTGGTCTTATTTATTTAATGGTGTTATTTATAAATTTATCATAACATTTTGAATTATTACGATTCGTTTGTGAGATAGCAAACATGGTCGCAAGAGGTAAATCGCCTTAACGCTTGGTTGGTTTAGTGTTGTATTTTTTACTAGATCATACGATAAGCCTTTTAATGTCCATTTCCGTCTTTTTTTCTGGGTGATGTGAATATATAATTTTATTGTTGTCATTTATGATAAAAATATAATGAACATAGGAAACGCCCATGAAGTAATGTCCGGATTTAAGTGTACAAAATGGCTCCGGGCAAAGTGAAATGTATCCAAATGAAAAATAAAAATGCGCAAAACGAAATTATTTCTCACGGGTGTCCCTCTAATCGCATAACGACTATTGTCATAATATCGATTGTCATATCTCTTTACGCATAAAGTTGTTGCTCATAAATGTCTGTTGGCATTATCTGTTTAAAAAGCAAGTAGTAATAACACTCCTTTTAGGCTTCGCCGCAGTGGGGTCAAAGTAGAACTGTCAAGTAGTTAAAAGATGGTCATTGGACAAACGATGTATTTTGATTTTAGATATCTGTGATTTAACGGAGTGCGTTAAGAGCAATGAATATTTTGCAGCTTTTCTGAATACTTGCCATGTCTTTGTAGGTAGGTTTCCACTATTTATACCCAACCAATATTTTTCTTGCATCTATTACTTACGAGTAGCCTACCTATTTATTACTCTTATGTCTGGGAATATGTATGCATTATTCTTAGAATCATTTGGATCTTGTTGCAAGGGTTTAAATGGCCATTCTCCAGAAATATGTCTGCGGTCACCTAATTACCGCGTTGCTGTTTTCATACTAAATGTATGGAGACGCGTGAATTAGACGCAGACATATTTCTGGATTTTGGAGAATGGCCGTTAAAGTGCAATTGGAACCTGCCGTCTTTCTGACCCCACTCTCCTAAATCAATCCGATTTTTGCCTTTCTAAGGGACTGACGGGTTTATATTGACTTAATCATATACACGCGAATGATATTATGGTCATCACAATCGTAATCGTAATTTGACTGGTCTATTAATAATCATTTCCGTTTTTTTTAATGTACTTTGATTAAATAATACAATGATTTAAATTTTATCTTCTTATATCACTTTAGAAAAAAAAACAGTATACGTAACACATACAATGACTGTGGTCGCTTTCATTGCCTTAACTACGATTATTGTCACCAATCCTGTATGGGTAATAGAATTATTTATATTTTAGCATATTACCTTTTTTCTACTTTTAACATATCACATCGAATTTGTAAGAGAAATTATACAAAACAAATTTAAAATATTGATGTATTTTTATGCTATTTAATTCAGATGATGTAATAAAATTTCAGTTGGTATATAAATTGAATATAAGAAAAAATTCAACTTATTAATACGGAATGCATTTTGTTCTTCTTTACCAAAAAAAATTAAAGGAATATTTAAGAATAAAAAGAAAAGTTATATCAACATACAGATATTTCTGCTTCAATTTCGTTGGTTCAATATAACGTGTTATTTTAGTGAACGTGTTACTTAACGTAAAATAAACCCATAGTATTACTTTATTTTATTATTATTAGAGCATGCAAGTAATTCCTGAACGTGCAAACGTCGGGTACATAAACGAAAAGTATGTCAGCGACGTGAAAATATACGTCAGGAGGTATGTTCGCCGGGGCAACTATTACATAAACTTAACAGGAAGAAATAAGCAGACCTGGGCCAACAATGTAACGGTAAAAATTGGTTTTATTTCAACTTAAGAATAATGTTTACCGCTCATTTCTATCCACCCCTCTATTATTTTTCTATCTGTGTCAAGTGTTTGTTTGTATAATACTGGTCAACAAAAAAAATTGATCTTTTCCTCAGATATTTTGCTGATTTAAGCTTATTTGTATCAGGGACCGTTTTCGTTACGATATAAGCGGTACGGTACCGCTATAGAATATCGGTACCGTAATGATATAAAGGTAGACTATACCGGTTGAAATATTTTGTTACTGTACCGCTTTATACCGGTACGTACCGCTAATGTTGAAAGCGGTACTTATACCTTTATTATTACGGTACCCAACCTATATTTTTTCAGTACCGAAATTTTTCGCTCGCATATTGTGGCTTTCCATAAGAAAAGGGACCTTATGGCAGTTTCTAGTTACGGAGATATGGACGTTTTTGTGAAATCCTTCAAAATCATCATTTTTTTCTTTTATGCAAAATTGTAAAATATAGGAATAGACGTGTATTTGTAGCTTCGTTTCACTGCTGTACGTTAATTTTTTCTATATAAGAATTGGGTTCAAAGTTTAGGAGAAAAGGGTCCTTATGGCAGACTTCATACAAAAATGATAAATCTATTGATAAAATTGTTTAATAAAATTTACTTGCAACTTTTGCTTATTTGTATTTCTTTTTTATACCACGACGGTGGCAAACAAGCACGCGGTCTGCATAATGGTAAGCAAAATTTTCAAAATGATCCCAGAAAGTTGAAAATTTGGAAGGAAAGGGTTTGGGGGCCACAGATTCGGAATTATAAAAAATTGAAAATAAAAATAAATACATTTGTATGTCGTTTTTTTAAAGCTTATTTAGGAAAAAGTTTTTAAATATTTTTTAAAAAGTGTTTTTGGCAAATCGTATAACTTTTTGACCATTTTAGAAAAACCTTGTTTTTTTTTTCAAAAATTACACAAAAAAAAAACACTTGCGAATGCCTATCATTTTTGAACATTTTAGAAAAAGTTTTTTATTTCACTTTGTCATGTTTAAAAACCTTTTCAGAAAAAGATTTATAAACATTTTTTTTAAACATGAAAATGTGTTTTTGGCGAATCGTAAAACTTTTTGACCATTTTAGAAAAACCTTGATTTTTGTTCACAAATTTTACAAAAATTAAAAAAAAAAACACTTTCTGGCGAATGCCTATAATTTTTGACCGTTTTAGAAAAAGTTTTTTAATTTTTTTTTCGAAATACTTACGAAAAAGGTTAGTTTTTTGGCGGTTTCTATAATATTTGACCACTTAAGAAAAATAATCCTTTTAATTTTTTTTCAAAAGATCAACAAAATCAAAAAATTTTTTTTGGCGAATCCTATCCTACCATTATGATTTTTTTTATAAAACTCGGTAATTTTTGGTTTTATAGAAAAGTCGTCCATACAAAACACATTTATTTTAGCGTATTTTATATGATAGCATCACAAAGCATAGGTCATCATAACACCATGGTGTGAATTATTCAACATAGTGTTATAATTATGAGAATAACTCTTAATTGACCAAGATTTGAAGTAAATTTCTAAAAACCTTTTTTCTTCGGTATTCTGTTTTAATACAAGTTTAGTAAATAAATAATGTTAGTATCGTGCGTGCCATACTGTAATTATCAATAAGTTTTACCTGTGATTGGTCATAAGGTCATAATATCCCATACATTTGGGAAAAGGGACCTTATGACTAATCACTTAAATTCAACAACGTTATTTGAGAATTACTCTTAATTGATCAAGATTTGAAGTAAATTTCTAATAACCTTTTTTCTTTAGTTTTCTGTTTTAATACAAGATTAGTAAATAAATAATTTAAATATCGTGCCATACTGTAATTATCAATAATTTTTGCTCATGGCTGGTCATAAGGTCCCTTTTCTCAAATGTATGGGAGTAAATTTGAGATTTTTACGTAACTTCAATGGTTTATAAATAAAAAAATAAGACTTGTAGAATAATACTGACACTTTTGTGATACTTGTGTAGACTGATTAAATATGATTTAGAACTCACTATACGAAAATTGTGAATATTTTAGGGATGATGAAAAATATAATAAAAATGACATTTTAATAAAAATAAAAATATTTCGTTAACTATGTGATTGTATTTCTATCCCAAAATGTAAATTCAAATATCTTCAACTACATTATATACAATGATTCAGATTACAATATATTAAAGAACAGGCCGATTTTTTTTTTAATTTCATTCTCATGAGCGACTTCCTGATTTTTCACGACCTGGAAGTCACATTAAAAAAACCATTACTGATTTCCAAAGAAAAACAGCTTGAGATACATAATCAATCATCATCTTCATAACTTCCATAATTTGTTTTATTTCTGTTTTTTACCTTTTTTGTTTTTAGTTTGTGTTTATTGTTATTTTTCATTTAATTTTTATTTCTTTAATTTTTTGTTTTTATTTTGTATTATTTACTTTATTAGTTTTTAGTTTGTGTTGATTGTTATTTATTGTTTTTATCTTTAATTTTTTTAGTATATGTTGTTTAGATATTTTTAAAAACAAATTAAAGTAAAAAAATAGAAAATACCTAATCATCACAAACTAAAAACAAATATAAGGTAAAAAAACAAATAAAAGAAAAAATAGCAATCAACGCAAACTTAACTACTAATACAAATACAAATAAAAATAAAATAAATAAACAAACAAACAAAAAATACCTAATCAGCAGAAACTAAAAACAAAACTAAGATATAAAAAAAAACAAAACAATACAAAAGAAAACAAATAAAAGGTAAAAAAAACAAAAAATAACAATCAACACAAACTAAAAACCAAAAGGTAGAAAAATTTAAAATATAACAAAAAAATTAAAAACACCAAATGAAAGAAAACAGTAACTCAAAATTAAAACAAACAAGGTACAAAAAAAACAAATTTAAGATAATAAATATAAAAAGTACCTAATTACAATCTAAAAACAAAAACAGGTAGAAAATACAAAGTAAATCCAGTACATCTAACATATAAAAGCATAAAATACCTAATCAACACTAACTAAAAACAAGAATAAGATAAAAAAACAAATAAAAGAAGAAAAAAAAACAAAAAATAACAATCAACGCAAACTTACAACAAAAATAGGTAAAAAAAAACAATAAAATACAAAAATAACACAAATTAAAGATAAAAAAGACAAAAACACCTAATCCACACAAACTTAAAACAAAAATAAGGTAAAAAAACAAATAAAAGAAAAAAAAAACAAAAAATTACAATCAACGCAAACTTTAAACAAAAAATGTAAAAAAACCAAAAAAAATAAAACAAGTTTAAGATAAAAAAACACCTAATCCACACAAAGTAAAAACAAAAAAGGTATAAAATACAAAGTAAAACACATTAAAGATAAGAAAAACATAAAATACCTAATCAACACAAACTTAAAACAAAAAATAAGGTAAAAAAAACAAAAAAAAGAAAAAAATAGCAATCAACGCAAACTTAAAACAAAAAAGGTAAAAAATACAAAGTAAAACAAACCAAAGATAAAAAACAAACAAGAAATACCTAATCAACTCAAACTAAAAACAAATAAGGTAAAAAATACAAAAATAAAACAAATTAAAGTCTTCGGGGAAGACCTATGTTTAGTAGTGAACGTCTTAACGTTGAAATGATAATGATGCTCAAGGCTAAAGACGACGCGATTGAAACTTGACGACGCGACGACGCTCGGCGCACACACATAAACCTCAAACGGTACCTTTTTAAAACGGTTAAGGTTACCGAAAAAAAATTACGGTACCGTTCAATTTCGATACCGTTTCATTTCGGTTGCGCTACCGAAATCATACCGAAACAAACGGTATGACGTCATACCGCTTTAAAACGCTACCTTCATTTTTCGGTTATGCAGTCCCTGATTTGTATGCCTCTCTATTTGTGTTTTTTTTTTCTAAGATCTTTAACTTCTAAATAGAATTCAATTACACTCACTCTTACTTTGTAGTATTTTTGGAGAATATTGTGTTTTCCCGTCGAAAAAATTGCTAGAAAGAAACTAGTATTGTTGCCGGTGCCTTAGATGTGTATATAGCACAAAATAGCTTTGATAAAGATTATTATTAAATTAATTAAATACCTAGAATTTTCCTCGATGATACGTTAAACATGATTAAATTACATTATGTGAGCAATTTCTAATAAATATGGTTATTTTTATTTAAGAAATACGTAATCTGTAGCATCATTATGAGTTCTCTAAACCAAAATGTACAATTTATACTCAAGTATTAATAACTTAAATTTTCCCTATACGTATGTCGAGATGAAAATTAGCATTTTTATGAGCATATCCAAGACATCAAACTTTATTTTCTAGAGAAATTAAAAATAAACTAGACAGAAAATACAACTACGTAACATAATAAACCCAATAAAATAGAATTACGGAGCCGTAGGCACCGAATATGACAGCTTCCTAAAAAGAACCGCAAGTAAACTAAACGAGAAATGGGGAAAACCGTACTCACAAATTTCATGCTGGTTAAAAGTAAAAGTGCAAATTTCGTTAAGGCGAGGTAAGACGAGAATCGGGCGCGGAAGCCTAGTTTCCAAATCATTTTTAGAGCACTTATTTGACTCGTAGGTCACTGTAAAACATATATAATAATATTCAGAACTGTATCTAGGGCTTCCTCTCACTTAGAACACGATAGCGAACACTTCGCTCGATAGAAAAGTAGCGCGAAAACACTATAAAATAAAGTATTTTTTTCATTTTGTTCATTACCAGTTACCTTTTCTGACAAAATTAATACCTGACAATCATGATTTCACAGTCATGCAGGGCATCCTCTCATGTTTGGGTTGATAACGTATACTTTTATGTTAGAAATCGAAGATAATCTGCAATAATCTGCATTCCGCCCGACCCTAGTTGTATGTGAAATGCGAGCCAGGTCCTACCGGGCCTTAATAAGAGCAATGTCGATAAGGCTAAGAGGCACTAGAAAAACAATCAAAAGCCTCGAATGTGAAGACGGTGCAGGAATCCTATAGGGAACGAAGATATCGAATAGTATAATATCGAATTACCCGCATACATCACAGAAATCGTAAAGGGAATACTAGATACTGTATACGCTGCCACAAATAACAGCCAGATGGTCATACATTTATCAATGCTCACAGGCTGTATATATGAATTATTGTTTTATATTGATTTTATGTGCAATAATATAAATAAATTATATCCATAAAATGTACAAAAAATAAAAAAATTGAATTACAGAGTTAAACATTTAAATTTTTATCTCCAAAAACTGTTTGAGCTAGTATAACTATAATTGCGTAAATATTATATATCCTCATCACTATATATTAAATGACCTAATATAGTTTTTTAAAGGTACACTTAGTTTTCTACGAATTCCTACACAATGAGTATAAACGAAGTTTTGTGGAGATGCACTACAAACTTTGTGATATGGTAAACAAGAACCCTTACATCGGTGGCGCAGTTCGAGATGTAGGATTTATGTGTCCGACGCCAGCTGTAAGTAAACATAAGAAGCTTGTATCCTTCATTTAATGATTATAATAAGTATCTGTGCATACATTATACGATTTATTTGAAAACCACCAAAGTGATAATTTTTGCATGTTTTTATTACTAACCGGGTAGGGGTCGGGTTGCATAAAGTTTAAGGTCATATTTTTGATACGCATACGAGGATTCGTCATTACGCATAACTGTAAATAGTCATACATTTATGCGCATAACGATTTTAATCATAATGTTTATGGACATACTGTGTAATGGGCATATAGTTGATATGCATACATTTATTCAAGCATACTTTATAATGGGCATACATCGATTGCTCATACAACACTTTAACCATACCTACTAAGTAAATGCATAAAATGCTAAACGCATAAATAGGTTGCTCATACAACACTTTAACCATACTAAGTAAATGCATAAATTGCTAAACGCATAAGCCTAATTTTAAAAGTTTTCTTAAAAGTTCTCTTTTATGTTGCGTCACAGTTCTAACCTAATATACTTTTCTGGTAGCGATTCGGTTATGTGTGAGATAACAGTTCTAACCTTACCTAACCTACTTTTCTGGCAGCGATTTGGTTCTGTGTGAGGTCACAGTTCTAACCTAACCTAACCTACTTTTCTGGCAGCGATTTGGTTTTGTGTGAGGTCACAGTTCTAACCTAGCCTAACCTACTTTTCTGGCAGCGATTTGGTTTTGTGTGAGGTCACAGTTCTAACCTATCCTACTTTTCTGGCAGCGATTCGGTTATGTGTGAGGTCACAGTTCTAACCTAGCCTAACCTACTTTTCTGGCAGCGATTTGGTTTTGTGTGAGGTCACAGTTCTAACCTATCCTACTTTTCTGGCAGCGATTCGGTTATGTGTGAGATAACAGTAAAGTTCTAACCTAACCTAATATACTTTTCTGGCAGCGATTCGGTTATGTGTGAGATAACAGTTCTAACCTAACCTAACCTACTTTTCTGGCAGCGATTCGGTTATGTGTGAGATAACAGTTCTAACCTAACCTAACCTACTTTTCTGGCAGCGATTTGGTTCTGTGTGAGGTCACTAATATTGTGTAATGAGTAGAAATTAAAAAAAATTGCAATACGATTGTTATAATCAGCAATATTATGGCTTAATAAATGTATGAAATTTACAATTATTACTAAAACCACTTATAATCATCAATATTATGGCTTAATAAATGTATGACAATTTATATTATGGTTAAACCAATTATGACTCCGTATAATTATGACACGGAACAATTATGCCATAGGACAATTCATGCCAAAAAAAAATGAGCATCAGCTTTATGCTTAAACTGTTATGACAATCAATAATATGACAATAGTTGTTATGCAACCAGACGGCCACCCATTACTAACCGTATCCTGTAGGCTTATGATGCTAAGCTTTATCGCGCGATAAATAAATGATAAAGCATCTGTGACTCTCGCGGGTGCCCTAGACACCGCCTAATTTTTTTTGCCGAAAATGTTTAGTATAATAATTAATGACATACTTAATTTTTAGCATAAATATTTTTTTGCATACATATTTTATCTCATAAAGCATTTTTGGTCTAAAATTTATTGGTCTAAAATTTAAATTACTAGAAGACTAAATGCGTAATATTGTTAGGTCTACGCATTTTTGGTCTAAAATTCAATGGTCTAAAATTTTAATTACTAAAAGGCCAAACGCATAATATTATTAGGTCGACTTATTTTTATGCCACCATTAATTTTCTAAAATTAAAATACCGAAAGCATTTTTGTATATGCTTGTATTTATAAACACTGCTTAGTATAAAAACACAAATTAAATTTAGGTAGAAAATTAGGGAAGGGTAGGTTTGAACTGCGTCCCCCAACAAAAACGAACTGCTATCAAAAACTTGGTTAGGTTAGGTTTAGCTGTTACAAAAAAAACTACATTCGGACTTGTGTTGAGTATACCAATAAATAATAGAATAGATGAAAAAACTTTCGACGTAAAAAAGGTATGTACAATATTCGACAAAAAAACGTTATATCATACTAATGTTATACTTAAAATATTTTCGACCAAACAATATTAAACCAAAAGATTTAGACCAAACAAATTTCGGCATTTATATCTTTAGACAAAAAGTTAGTCTGCAAAAAAACATGTAACGAAAAAATTATAGAATTAAAAAAAAATTGACAACCTGATATAGACCCCACTCTCACACACTAATTTGTCAAAACGTGACGGATGCTTTATCATTTATTTATCACGCGACAAAACATAGCATCATACGCCTACTGTTCACCTTGTTATAAAAAGTACTTAACTGAAACTATTTGTAATACTGTAACTTCAAAAGTACCAAGCAATTTATAAAATTTTCTGTAAAACGATTTTTTTAATTAATCTATTATTTAAATGTATATATATCAAGTTCGTCAATATTGTGTACTTGATTTTGTTTTAATTAGTTCCACATTTCATACAACGGAAAAAGCATTATCATATAAGGATTAAAAGTTACGAATTATTATCAAAAGTGCGGATTGTGTTGTGATACTTGCAAACTTGCTTAATTTTTTTTTCTGTACACGTTGGAGAGTTTAGTCACTTTTCAGTAATTTGAAGGACAATATCTCCTAAACAGTCGAACTTGGGCAGCTAAAAAAAATACGTGTCTGCTATTTTAGACTACCTACTCTATAACATGTATCAAAATGAATCAAATCGGAGTCGGACAGTTGGGTACCCTTCCTTGTAAGTTATGAAGATTCTTAATTTTTAACAATAATCTATTTATTCACAGCGGTATTGGGCACTGGGTAATATAACGCTGCCGGTGCAAAACTATCCAAACGTATGGCCGTTCGAAAGATGCAGGTTGGATGTCAAGTTTGAGACATCTGCAGACAAGGAGCATATAGGAGATCTTCAACTATATCTATTTTTCAAACAGGGCATAGGAAAATAATTAGAAGAAAACGAAGAACAAACTTATTTTGAGTTTTTAGTGTTACAAAGCGTTCGTGAATTTACGTTTTAAAATCTTAATGTAAATCTGTTTTTGGATGATGTTATGAGCGTTTTCCAAAAAAAATACCGGGGTAGCTACTTTCTAAAATATGGGCTTGTGAGGTTTTTTTGCCTCAGAATCGTTAGTACTTTCGAACCTTATACGTAAAAAACGTGTCCCAATTTTTTTTTCCATTACGTCACCATTTTGCATAGTGTTTGTATGAACGTGACGTAGTGGAAAGACAAAAATCCCATACAAATTTTAGGACACTTTTTTTACGTATAAGGTTCGAATGCACTAAC
The DNA here is from genome assembly GCA_947034925.1 of Eudemis profundana. NCBI lineage: Eukaryota > Metazoa > Arthropoda > Insecta > Lepidoptera > Tortricidae > Eudemis > Eudemis profundana. Next base: position 4,576,633 of record OX344808.1, read on the forward strand.
TATTCTGAGCCAGAAAAACCTCAAAAGTCCATATTTTGAGAAAGTAGCTACCCCGGTATTTTTTTTTGGAAAACGCTCTTATACGAACGGCGTTATTTCAGTATTTGTAAAATTTTATGTATATATTTCAAATAAGCAATAAATTATTCTTTATCTGAATTTATACCTGATTCCTTGTCTATTTCAAACAAACATTTTTCTCTTTCACATACTTATTAGAATAAATGACAAAGTATTACAGCACGAATAAAAAAAAATTTAGTGACACATAAAATAGCTTTTTCTACTCCTGAACTTTTATCTGTCTTTTACTTGGTCACGAACACTAATATAAGAATATACATAATATGAGTTCAGAGAAGTCTATACTCTATTCCCCATAAAAGCACTTGTGTCTTTATAGTCGCAAAGAGATACTGCTAGCAGCCACAAACTTCTAAATCTAGGTCAAACTTAGGTCGAGGATTATGCGTTCAATATTAACTTAAGAATAAAAATGCACAACTACCAACTTAACAGACAAATAAATTCCTTCGGTTTTTAAGAAAAACAAAACTTTCCGAACTAAATTCTTTGATGCCAACATAAACAAAAAAAATATTTTTAATATCGTCACTGCGTGTCACTAGCGAGTATACCTCAAATTAAAAACAAAGTTTACCATAGACACATACTGTCAGTCATATGTCATATTTGCCTTGTTGGCGCGCTATGTTTAATTTTGTATTTTAAAACCTAATCGTAGAAAAAGTATTGTATGCAACGATGTATAATAAAGTCAAAAAACGCTCATGGCGTCTCTATTTGCGATACTAGACGCCGAGGCGGCTCGTAGCGCAACCCACGCCATTCGCATTTTTTGACCTAACTTATACAACTGTTGCATAAAATACTATTACTCAATTACACATGTTTTTAGACCTATTTCAACATTGATCACTAATAGAGAGAGAGGAACTTAATTTAGTCTTTATGCCGTGGCGGATTTTTCTTTCAGAGTAACAATCTTGCTATACATTATTTTCTCATACCCAAGCAAGCTAACCTAGCAATTTTACTTACTAGGTAAAAAAATCTCAATAAGATATATCACTACATAGTATAAAACAAATTCGCTTTCTCTGTCCCTATGTATGCTTAAATCTTTAAAATTACGCAACGGATTTTGATGCGGTTTTTTTAAATAGATAGAGTGATTGAAGAGGAAGGTTTATATGTATAATACATGCATAATATAATAGAGAAACACCGTGCGAAGCCGGGGCGGGTCGCTAGTTATATACTAAAACTATTTTCTAGAAAAATGCAAATGCAATACGCCTCAACTTTTTTGTGAAATTTGCATGGGTTTATTTATTTAAATGTCGCTATCTGTCATTACCGTAATGTATAACAATACTAACAACTTCCTACATATTATAAATATTTCTAAATATTTCTTTGGGGACATCTTACACAAAATCGATCTAGTAAGTAATAAACTAAGCAATGATTGTAGTATGGGTACTAGACGACGATATAAATACTTATTACATAAAGAAACATATACATAAATAGATAGAAAACACCAATGACTCAGTAACCTTGTTGTCCTGGCCAGGATTTGAACCCGGCACCGAACGCGTCATTAAATCATTGTGCGTTTTACTACCATTAAGGCACAAAAAGATAAAAATCAGAACAATATAATGTAGTAATAACTAGTATCCAATCAATGGACGGCATCAAAAAAACTAAATAAATAATAACGAAAACGACTATAATAAATAACGTCATCCGTTTGTAAAACTGCTTTCAGTATTAGTCCAGCTTAAATATTCATACACAACGCAATTGTCTGTCACAAAATGCATAATAGCAAAATTATGATCCTGATTTCATTGTGTGTCATATTATACCGGAAACATGTTGTAGTAAGTTTACGTGAAAAAATATATAGGAATCATTTACGTCCACATTACAATGTGATTATAAGCAAATGTATCGTATTAGCAAATTATTTTTCTACTACTTGAAAGAGCTTTGGAATTTATTATCAAAATATTCGATACAATAAGTGAATTAAAAGCAGTTTAATAATAAATACGAATAAATAATAATTAGTCTAATGCACAAACAAAATATTTATTTTGCAATATGTTATCTGCCACTCAACTCATCAGCTTCTGACTGATCGCCAATAATCATGAAGAAAAAAAATGCAAAATGAGTTGTACTCTTTATGACATTACTGTTATTCGGAGTATTATATTACATCTTTTTTTTTTAATTACTATCGTCATTTATTTAACAGAAAGATAAAATATACAAACAGTAACTACCTAAAGATAAAACTAAATTAAAATTAAATATACTATATGGAATAAATTAATAGAACTAAATACTTTTCTAAATTATATCCCGGCCCGACACCTCCTGGTCCAAAACTGCCAAATATGCCAGCCGCATTGCCCCGCTGTATGGCCAATGATATTTGTTGGACCAAATAAAAGCCAGCCCGGGGGTATTGTATCTAAATACATAAAACAAAGTCGGGGTAGTTACACCATTTATAACTCTAGAACGGAAGGACCGATTTTTATGAATTTTGGTTTTTTGGGTCTCTGTCTGCCTCGAATAACAAAATAACTATTGAGACATCTAAAATGTTCATATTTTCAATGTTCGAATAATTTTATTTGTTATTGCTTGCATTTAACCAGTATGTTAAATGTAATTTAATTGATATTAGACTTTGCAAGTGATTCCTGAGCGTGCCGCAAAGACTTATATCAACGAGAAGTACCTTTACGAGAACGCTACCATCCAAGTCAGGAGGTATGGAAGGAAGAGCCCTTACGTCATTAACCTGGCAGGGACGATAAAGATGCAATTCGGAAACAATGTGTCGGTAAATAAAAATTCAATTATAACCATTCGATAGCTAAAGGGATGTTTACAAAATAACATGACAGTGTGTATACGTATGTATCAGTGGCGTGGTGTAAAATATATCTTTGGGCAAGCCGGTGCAGATTTGGCGTACATTTTCCATAAGAGCTACAGAATAAGGTGCTCAATTGCCTGATATTAGGCAAGCCGGAAGGAAGTTCTTTGGACGCTACGCTACTGGTACGTATGTATGTATGTAAACACTTAGTTGCACATAAAATCATTAAGAAAAAGTACAAAGATTAATAGTTATGTAGGTACAAAGGCGAGCTTATCCATGTAAGGGGGTACATTATGCACCCGGGCGGTAAAATAAAGAATAGCCAAGAATGTAGGTATATAATTTTACGTCATCCTCTGAGCAGTTAGTGAGATTTTCTCCCCGCGTCAAAAGATGGAAAATGTTTAAGTTACTTCTCGGAGTGACATAAAAGACAATTAAAAAGACAGAGTTTTGCGTTCTCGATGTCCCATGGGATTTTGTCTTAAATAATCCGTCAAAATTAAAAAAAATGTCTTTGGAGAATACATACTAGTCTAGATATATGAGGTATATAAAAAAGGTAACCAAACAATAAAATCACGTCGCTCAGTCAGCGGTATTGTGCCGCAGATACAAAACATTACTTTGATTAGATGAACGACCACGAGTCACGTGGTTTTTTTAGTTTACCTTTTTTAAATACCTAAAAGAACAGTGTATAAGTTGAGAAGACGAGATTGAGATGACGACGAAAGATCAGTACAAATATTGATAAATAATTCACTCACAATATGCGACAAAACAAATTAATAACATTAATAATTTCCAGTTGAACTTAGTCTTCTTCGAATACCTGCACAACGAGTACAAACGTAGTTTTGTGGAAATGAAGTTCAACAAGATCTGCGACGGAATCAACAACGACCCTTACGTCGGCAGGGCATTCAAGCAGATCGGTTTAGTCTGCCCTTTAGTTGTGGTTAGTCAATAAATTAATTACATTTAAAATAATTTGCATAACAAGCAATTTCATCGGTTGTTACTTTATAAAAATTCATTATTAAGTTGTCAATATTTCGGTTCCCTTCAGATAAAAATAAGTACAGTCGCCATCGGATACATCGGAGCCAACAAGATGGTCAGAAACATCTGAACACGATTTTATGGCCAATACGTTAGACTGCATGTTCAGATGTTTCTGAGTACCCTGAAGTGTATAGATGTTGATGGCGACTGTACGTTATCCAACAAGCGATTTCAATGAAATACATTTTGAAACGAGACAATAGGGAAAATGCATGAATTTTTTGTAACAGATTTCTTATCAAAATTTGAAAATACCGTCAAAAAGGTGACATTCAGTGAAAATAAAATTAAAATCGACCGAGAAATACGGAAGATATAAACATTTTAAAGCACTAATCAGACAGCGATTAGAGAGAGAGATCCGATATGGACTATGACGTCATAGTACACGGCCGCCATACAATCTCCATACTATATTCTGTTTTGCGAGAAAGAGATAGAGATAAATCTTTGTTGTGTTATATCTTGGTTATTTTTATAGTTATTCGAAAAATATTTTTTTCTTACTGTTTTTTATATGAATGAGGTTTTATTAAAGTAAATAAAAAATATCATGCAAATTCCCTATTAGTCCCGGAGAGGTAACAATAACAACGTATAGAAAATATGACTTCAACTGAATTGGATGTTGCTGACTTTGCTATTATATGACTCATGTGTTTTAGGAGAATAAGGACGCTCACTGTGTGCTTTTACATTATGCTTTTCATAGTAGGTAGTTGGCTACATTAATGACTCCAAAATAAACTGATATATAACTACAAGAGGACCAAAAAAAAACAATAACATTTATCAAAATTTGGAAGTCGGCTATGCTAGAACGTAATTATTATGTATTGCAACACTTTTTTGCACATAAAATTATACAGAAACAGCACAAAGATCAATGGTTATGTACAAAGGCGAACTTATCCCTGTAAGGGATCTCTTCCAGCCAACCTTTGAGCAAATGAGAAAGAATAACTAATGTCAAGGAAGATAGACAAATCAACAAATGTAATTAATTTATTTATACAAGTAAAGGAAAATAAAGCAAATTTTGAATACACATAAAAACTTATTATTATCATTTCTAATATACACAAAATGTCATGCATGTTGTTCCAGGGCAGTCACAAAATAATGAACATAACAATACCTATGGATGATTTCCCCAACGTCTGGCCCTTCGAAAAATGCAAGGTTGAGGCAACCCTGGGGTGCAAGTCAGGTTCCTCCACGCGTGCTCGAGCTTTACCAATCCATCTTGATCACGGTTTGATCCGCATGGAAGGGTACTGCTTGGGCCGGTGCACCCTGGAAACAACAACAAGCAATGGCCATTGCTTGTTGGTGGCTAATACCTGACAAACCGCTTGCAGTTTTCCCGAGGATCCGGGGAGTGTGGGAGAGGGGCCTCGGGGGCCTACGGGCAGGGGGGGGAGGACATGGATCTGGAACCCACGGAAAAGGGCAAGCACTCGGCCGTCGGCAATGGGTTGGAATCGTCCTGTGTAGATTTTTCCAACCCATCGCTACTTCTCGGCCAGCGAGGGTGGGTGGTTGAGTAACCTAGGTGTTGCCGATTGTTCCCGATGTCTTGTGTAATGGGTACCCCTCTCGTCTAGACCAAGACATTGGCTGCTAATGGGCAGCATCTGGGCTGGGCAAGGGTTAGAACTGTCGACGCGTTGCGTTGACTTTGCTAGCCCTTGGCCTTACTTTCGGTTGGCCAGGGATGCGGTAGGCAGAGGGCCTATGATCCGGTCCCGGAGGCTAACCCTTCCACCCTGACGGTCCCTCGGCGTGTCCTCTGCAATAGCAGAGTTCACTGCTGACAAGGGATGGGGGTGTAGTGGTGGTTTGGTTGAAGGGACGTTTTCCCGGATACCATCCCCACTACACGTGGTCACGGGGCAGGGGCGTTTGTCCTCCCGTGGCGGCGAGGGAGGGACCGGGACACCGTGTGTCTGGTGCCGGTCCCTGCTTCCCCGGGGGACGGCCATTTGGTCGGGGGGGAGCTGGTGAGGGAAGGCACACTGGCCATGCTACAGTGTGCCTTTTTCGGAGAGGGTCCGCCCTAGGGCGGAGGTGCTGGTGATGGCGTGGCGTTAGTAGATTCCCATGCCATCACCGTGAAGGCACAGGTGTCGGTAGCATCCCTGGGTTTTAGTGGGTAGGCCAATCCCTTCAGGAGCGGAGAGCCCCACATAACCAATACGTAACATCTGGTTGTCACCCCCGATAGCCTTAGGTTACGTAGTGGTATGCAGTTTTATGCATTTCCCGGGGTCAAAAAAAAAAAAAAGGTTGAGGCAACCCTGGCTCAAAACAAGAATGGTGACACCATAGCTACAGCAGATGTTTACCTTCTCTTCAAACAAAAATTAAAGCCGAAATAATTAGAAGTATATAATAACCCTTTCAAATGTTACATTAATTATCATTATGAGATCGAGATCGAGAGAGAGATATAAGAGTTTGATTTTTTTTGTAATTTTTTAAAGTCTTGAAGAAAAATTTCAGTTAATTTCGGAATGTTTAAATAACACTGAAAAAATAAATGTACCGTAGCTAAGTGCTTAATAGTAGATTGTGTCACAAGGGAGCAAAATGATGTATTTACGGCGAGGGCGTACATTGAATCCTGAACGAAGCGAAGGATTCTAAAGTAGAATCCGGAGCGTAGTGAGGGATTCAAGTGTTAACGCCCGTGGTGAAAATAATTTTTCATCACACTTGCTCGAAAATGGTGTCATTACACGTAGGTTCTGCGGGCCGTAAATGGCCTATTACGCCCTAGGGCGTAATGGTTTTCTTTTTAAATTTGAAACGCTGGTTCTGGATTACTCTTATTTGTCATGTTCAAAGGAAACGCCAACTTACTTTTTTAACTTTTATCACTGAAATATTTATTTAAAGATAACTGTAATTGCAAATACATATTTCGGTAACATTAATTAAATGTTTAAATAATGTATTTCTTTATTTTGCAAATGTAAAATCAACTAAAATGGCCGTTACCGCTATGGTTTCCGAACGTGACTTGACGTTCGCATTGTCTATGGACATATGTGACAAATGTCACTGTCTGTTTTAATATTTTCTTGTCATACTGGGTCGAAAAGTAAGGTTATTTTATTAAGATTTCCTCACAAGTGTGATGAAAAACATTGTGTGTGCCACGGGCGGTAAAGGAATTTCAAACTCGTGTTATTAAAGCCCTCGGTTTCACCTCGGGCTTATAACAAACACTAGTTTGCAATTCCTTACTTACCGCCCTAGATACACAATGTACTATTGCTACCTTGTGACACATACTACTTTTCACACCGACTATGAGGAAAATTCAAATACAAACGCTACCTACCAAAATAACGAAATATATATAGTTAATCAAAGATCATCACACATTATTATTAAAAATGAAATGTTAAATTTGTTGTAATACTATTTTATAAAACGATTATTATCGTTTACGTCACGTATGGCATTATTCTAAATGGGTTCAAATAAAAAATTAACTATAAAATATTTTTATCAAATAACTAAACAAAAATAACAACAATAAATTATTTTAAACTGTTTCGATAGCTCCGTGAATAAGCCTGACCCCGTGGGGTCCATGAGCATGAGCTGTCCAGTCCAGCTCGTCGTCGTCGTCACTCTGCGCCCGGTGTCGACGCAAATCAAACAGAAGTCCAGAGTCCTTGAACAGAAAAGTACCACTTTGATCCCTCTTATGAGGGAGCAAAGTTCTTTTTTCTGAACAGGAGGTGTGAAAACGCACTTTTTCGTGCTCAAAATGAGAAAATGCTATTTTTTTCATACAGATTCATTGTTAGTACAGCGAGGAGTCAACGACGACGTCGCCGTCGGCGTCCGTTTCGTATGAGGCATTTTCAACGCTTGGTGCGGTCGGCTACTTTTGATTCCTAAATGGCGGCTTTTATAGTAATCCAAGTGTAGTTATAGTTATATATTTCATCATCATCAGTCTGCGGCAGTCCACTGCCAGACGTAGGCCTCTCCCAAGACGCGCCACTTTGCTCGATCATCAGCTATACTCATCCAGTTGCTGCTAGCCGCCCTGCGCAGATCGTCGCTCCAGTTAAGGTGGGTTTAGACCAAACGAATTCTAACACATTCTAACCCCACTCTACCAAATTCTTTGTATGTACACAAAGAATTTGGTAGAGTGGGGTTAGAATGTGTTAGAATTCGTTTGGTCTAAACCCACCTTTATATGTATATTTGTTCCTCCCAAATTGTAGAATCGATTTATATCAGAAACAAAATTTTGTGCACAAGCCTATTCAAGTATTCATCCGTTCAACAACGCACGACTACAATAAGTAGTATATTACACAACTAGGGTGGTAATACAAAGAAAGGCCGAGATCGCAGAAGTTTGCGGCCCAAGCTGCAAGCGAGGGACGTAAATATGCGATCGAGGGCTTTCTTTATTACCTCCCGTGTTGTGTAAATCATTTTATGTCTACACTTGGCCAGAAAGCGGCGTACGCGCAGCGTGCGGAAAAAGCCACTTTATGGCCAGGTGTTGCATAAATATAATTTTCAATGTAATATGTTCAACATTAGTCAGGAATCGACTTCTAGTAAAAGTAGATCAAGGCGATGGGGAGGGATGTTGAGACACAAGATGTTCTGCCGACCTGGTTTAAAGTCACCAAAAGTCGAGGGGCCTAATGCGTTCGTTTTGATACTCTTTGGGGGAGACCCTGATGTCTGTAGTGGACGCCTCAAGGTTGAAATGATGACTGTATTAAGGTAATTCAAATCACGCAGTTTTCCATACAAACGAAGAGTGTTAAGAACCGACTTCAAATTTGGTTAGGACAACATCAAATTTGGTTAAAATGTGTTTAAATAGTACATTACTTACCTAGGGCGGTAAAGCAAAGAAAGTCTCAGATCGCAGCTATTTGACGCCCGAGCCGAAGGCAAGGGCGATAAATATGCGATCTGAGGCTTACACCATAACCATGTATTGGGATTTTTGAGCCAGATAAGTACATACAAAATTGTACGTCTCCCCTGGCCGTGGGATTTTCCGCATACGAAGCGGGCGGTAATTATCTCTTTATGGCCAGGCGTGACGTAATAGTACATTGTGTATTTAGGGCGGTAAGGAAGGAATTACCGTCCGAGGCACACACAATGATTTTCATCACACTTGTGAGGAAATCTAAATAACCTTATTAGTCCACCCAATATGAGAAGAAAATTTAAAAACAGAAAGGGACATATATCCATAGATAATGCGAATGTCAAGTCACGTTCGGAAACCATAGCGGTAAAGACCTAAAATGGTTGATTTTATATTTGCAAAATACTGAAATACACTATTTAAACATTTAATGAATGTATCTGAAATATGTGTTTACATGTATTTGCAATAACAGTTATCTTTAAATAAATATTTCAGTGATAAAAGTAAAAAAAAGTAAGTTGGTGTTTCCTTTGAAAATGACAAATACGAGTAAAACAGAACCAGCGTTTCAAATTTAAAAAGAAAACCATTACGCCCTAGAGCGTAATTAGTACATTGTGTATCAAGGGCGGTAAGTAAGGAATTACAAACGAGTGTTTTTTACAAGGCCGAGGCGAAGCCGAGGGCTTTAATAACACGAGTTTGTAATGCCTTTACCGCCCGTCGCACACACAATGTTTTTAATAACACTTGTGAGGAAATCTTATTAAAATAACCTTACTTAACCTAAATAAAATTGTAAAACAGACAGTGACAGTAGTGACATATATCCATAGACAATGCGAATGTCAAGTCACGTTCCGAAACCATAGCGGTAAAGGTACATTTTATATTTGCAAAATACTGAAATACACTATTTAAACATTTAATTAATGTTAGAGAAATATGTGTTTAAATGACGTCGCTGGAAAGCAATAATGCTGTAACCCGCACCACCATCGAAAATACTTTTTTTGCATATTCTTATTCAGTTTTTTTTTCTGCGTCGGCTGGTATAGTTATTATTTTTCTGTGATGATAAATAAAATGTATACAGCATATTTTTTTTCACCTAAATTTGTAATCACGGAATGAAGAAGCGCTGTAACCCGCATAAAATCCCGTGTTTTCAACTGCGTTGTGGTTTACAGCAAAATGGTTTCCGCAATTAGTTCTCCGTCATCACGTACAGCATTTTTGCTTTCCGTAAATTTCAACTTTTGACCAATTTTTGTCATTTACAGCATTTTGTCGGGAGATGTTGTGAATAAACTATGGTGTACAGCATTTTAAAGATACAGTAATAAATGAATAATGACAGTAAATACATTTTAAAATATATAGTAAGTTTGTATGTATATAGTATTGAGGGTCGTTTTTATTTGTAGTTTGCTAGTTTTCGTTTTTTTATAGATTTAATCATGTTTTAAATTAAATATAAATGTTTGCAAAGCTCCCTTTAGATTATAGAGGTAATATAAACAAACCCTACTTCAAAAGAAAAACACGTTAATTATTTTTTCGTTCCAACTTTAATGCATGTAAACTATACGTGTATCATAACTGTTCTGTAAAACAATCTATATTATTCTTTGAATTGATGTGAATATACTTATCGATTAGATAAATAATAACATTGTTTTAAATAATATGACACGTCAACCATAAAACCAAGATTGGTTTAACTAGTATATTTAGTGTCTCACTGCTGTGCATGAGCCTCTCTTCTAATAGTTTCCTCTACCTCTCAAGTCCTCCTAGACTTTAACTGGGCGCCATAAGTCAAAATGGGTAAAATGCACCAAATCTCCACGAGCTTACATTTCAGGGATATAAGGGGTTTCTTACCATTAGTGTTTTCATCAACCACAAGCTCCTCCAGGCGTTTCTGATACGTCTTTAGATTTCTTTATTTTGTAAAAAAAATAAGTTTTTTTTTATACTGTGTACTTATAGCCTGATAAATACCATACTTCCGTTCTCAATCATCGTCCAAACCAAATGATTAAAATTAGTTTAGGCGATTACATAGTTCTGCTGCATCTACATACATACAGTCCAACAACATAAATATAACAATACTTAATAACTTTTTAATAGCCAAAACATAACATTTTAAGCTTAAAGATATAAGTAGTTCAGAAAATATTATTACTACAGATCAACAATTATTTACCACTGACATTTTAAAATGGATCAACATAAACTACCATTCGCACTTACACTGCTTTATTCATACCTGTTTCCTTTCATTCATTCAGTTACAGCAACATTGCAGTACAAAAATCTTGTCAATTTAAGTTTTCATGGCCCAAACATTGTATTACGAACGACTTTTTAGACTTACAGCAGACAAACGACTGCGGGATTTGGTAAAAATATTGTTTCCATACAAAAATTTTGTAGGCTACAGCATTACTGCGTGCCATGATTAGAAATATCGAAATGTTGTAAACGACAAATGTCATATTAAAAACAAGTTTATAGTAATTTTACCACCAAAATTATAAACTTCGATTTTTTTACAACGAGTCTACCAAATTAATCTCTTTGTTTGAGAGTTATGAATTTTTCTAAAAAAATGCAAACAGTTTACTTTTTGAGGGTTACAGCATTATCGCTTTCCAGCGACGATGTATTTGCAATAACAGTTATCTTTAAATAGATACCTATTTCAGTGATAAAAGTTAAAAAAGTAAGTTGGTGTTTCCTTTGAACATGACATATTAAAAACAAACCAAAACAAACACCAAAACAGAACCAGCGTTTCAAATGTAAAAAAAAACATTACGCCCTAGGGCGTAATAGGTCATTTTCGGCCCGCAGAACCTACGTGTAATGACACCGTTTTCGAGCAAGTGTGATGAAAAGGTCATTTACGTGTAACAAGAGCGATACGATTTCGAGCAAGTGTGATGAAATAGTACATTACTGCAGAGGCCGGGAAGTAAGGGGTTGCCGGCCGAGTACATATAGCTGGCCGAGCGAAGCAAGGCCAGATAGTTACGAGGCTGGCAACCCTATTTCCCGCCGAGGTATGTATAGTGCTTTTCTCAAATATGCAATGAAATAAATAAACTTTATGCCACACCTGGCCATAAAGTGGCTTTTTCCGCACGCTACGCGTACGGAAAAAACCGCTTTCTGGCCAAGTGTAGACATAAAATGATGTACACAACACGGGAGGTAATAAAGAAAGCCCTCGATCGCATATTTACGTCCCTCGCTTGCAGCTCGGGCCGCAAACTTCTGCGATCTTGGCCTTTCTTTGTATTACCACCCTAGTTGTGTAATGTACTATACTATAATAACCTTACTTAATATTTTATAACACAATCCACACAAACTTTCTGTCAGAAAGTGACGTTAGTGACATAATATTATATCCATAGACAATGCAAATGTCAAGTCACGTTCGCCCAAAAGCTGTTTCAGTTCACATTTTTATCGCGAATATTTAGATGAAATATTTTAAATGTGTATTCGTGTAGTTAAAATTGCAATTTAAAATTGTTTATTATGTGTTATTTGTTATGTTCATTTCAATTTAAAATAAATAAAACTGCAAAATATAGCAAACATCGTTTTTTGTTTATTTTAATGGCTGAATGCCGTGGTGCTGTGGCCCAAATAAATGTGGAATGGAATTAAAAAAAAATACTTACATGCCAAGTGTCAAGCCGCACCGGAAACGAGGTACTTTGCGGCCTATTTTTAGGCACGTATTGTCAACATTTCATGCCATGTTTGAGAAAAACATTTTTTTGGCAATAATGCTTACCACTTTAGATATATTACTATTATTTATGATCACAGGAAATGAAAACAAAATCATGAGCATTTTACTGCCCTTAATAAGGGCCAATTGATGGACAAAAAAATAGCACGAATTAATTTAGAGAGTATAATTTATTTTTATTATATAATAAGCAATACAAAGAATAACGAAATCATACAGAAATAAGTAAATGCCATCGATTATGTTAACCATGGACGGTATAACTAGGTATACGGAAATGCCATCCTCTTACAAAACTGCCTTTGAAATTAGTTCAGTTTAAATATTCATAGTTAATGCTTGTCTTCCATCACAAAATGCATTTTTGCAGAATTGTGATCCTGGTTTCTCTTTCTGTTTTATTGTACATAAAACATGTTTCCGTAAGTTCAAATTGGAAAAGATATAATTATAATTTATTTTTAAGAAATCTTTGATGAAGATATTTTATTTATTTCTGAAAATCATAATATTTTCAATCTTTATTTTAAAATTCAACCCGTTGTAAGCATTGTGCGTGCGCTGTGTGCATTCATCCGTGCTTAGCGTTTGGAACCTAATATTTAAAATTCAAGCTTACCGAAGTTTCTTACCAAAAATCGTATTGCTTACTAGAAGCTATTTAGATTCCCTCAACCGTGTCAGGGAGATAGTGCACGACGACTTTTTGTAGCGATACCGTCGCGATCCTGTCACTTGGTCATATGTATGTATAACCACGCACACGTAAACAAAATAGCATGCACGCGCGACTGCATTGCGACAGTCGCGCGTTTCTATCGCTTCTATCGCGCATTGCAATACAACAATGAGGCGTTCACGAAACGCGCGTCATCGCTACAAAAAGTCACCGTGGGCTACCTCCCTAAATCCGTTCAATTAGTAGTACTGGTGAAATGTAATTATTGTATCAATAATACAATACTATTCAATTCATAATAATTAATCAGAATGTTTCTATTAAATCACCTTTCGAATTAATTTTCACACCAGAGCATGCAAGTTATTCCTGAGCGAGCCATGGTGACTTATATCAACGAGAAGTACTATTACGAGAACACGACCGTCAATGTTCGAAGATACGGAAGGAAGAGCCCCTACTTCATCAATATCGATGCGTCGATAAAGATGCAATTCGGAAACAATGTATCGGTAAATATTTACCCATTTAATTATAATCATGAGCACTCAAGAGTCAGGCAGTATGAGATCTAAATGAAAATTATCTCTATTATTATCTAACATCCTACGAAATTAAACAGTAAAGCTATTTTCTTATCTCACGACATGTCTTTGTTGGGGGAGTATATTTTCATAACTAAAATACATAATATCAGTAATTTTTCACCATAAAATTCATAATTTACAACATAAGAATGCTCCACAAGTCCGATAGTACCACGATAGTAATTCTTAGACAATTCAACCAGAAGCTTGGTCACCGCAAGTAACAAACCAATTTGTTCACGTCCTGCAATAAAGCGTATAAACGTAAATAGTTAATATTGCAGTTGAACTTAATCTTCTACGAGTACCTGCACAACGAGTACAAACGCAGTTTTGTGGAGATGAAGTTGAACAAGATCTGCGACGTGATCAACAACGACCTGTACGTGGGCAGAATCTTCAGGCTTATCGGCGTGAACTGTCCTTTGGCTCCAGTAAGTCAATAAATGAAGGGCTGCAGGGGGCCCCGAGCAGTGCCACAGTATAATAGCAGTAAATTTTCTTCCTACCAAGGTACATCGCGCGCTTAAATGTGTGCGTACCGTATACGAACGCACTACAAGGAAATAAATAAGACTGCGTAAGAATACTCAAGTGTAGAACGCACTCACACAGACGTGCTATTGTGCGTCAGTGTGAATACGTGTCGCCCGCACCTAAACGGCCGAAAGTGGACTACTTGTTCGTCTTTATACTTTGGCAGTGCCGTCGCGACATCACCTTTCATCCAGAAATTCGGCAAAAGAACAGTTGAAACAAAACTAATTCGATAATTTAGTAAGGTTAAGGCACGTTGGGTCACTAGTGGTAGGCACTAAACGCGACCACAAGTAGCGAGCGCACGCCGCTCCCGCAGCTTATGGTCCGAATGCGGCTACTCGAACGCTCGATGCGCCGATGCCATACAAAATGTATGAAACAGCACGCCCGCAGCTTGTGGCGGCCACCAATGGCCGAGCTGTGGCGGCCACCAGTAGCCCAATGTACGGAGGCTCTGGTACTCGAGTCCAACAAATAACAAGCCCCCTAACTGGTGAACTGATGACTAGGCGAAGGTTTCTGGAGTTCGTTGGATACAGGTGGCCTAGGTTCCGTGGCGATTTTTGGGGGCGGCCTATGTCCAGCAGGTTACTTTTTTGGGATGATAACGAATATTTAGTACATACAAACTCCGATGTATCCCTTTAGTCGGTACGAAGCGAACGAGCGAGTACATTGAGAATGTCCAGACACCGACCCGTGGCCATTCTTATTCACTCGTTCGTTCGCTTTACCTCAGTCACTTCGTTTGATCGGTCAACAATGTTACAAACTACTGACAGTTAATTTAAAATATACCTATTGAAACGTTTCGTTCTTTTACCTTCGGAAATCACTGTGATTTCACTACTATCTACGTCTACGATCCAACAATTCTAAAAGAACAAAGTTTTTATTTGGAATCACTCCATAAACCAGAACGTAAGTGTAAAATTAAGAAAAAAACCTCTAATAAGTCTCTGTAAAAAAATATAATTTTAAGAAAAGCTTTTTATTTTGTTGATTATATTTTTTTGTAAAGTCGTAAAACTGCAAATAAAAAACAATCAAAAGAGCCCAAACACTGTGGGTTTATCCTTTGTAATTTAGATAATCTATCTGGCTCCATCATCAGAGGTAGATTCTGATCTTGGGGACATTGAGGCACCTCTTCAAACATTGTAGGCATACTAAAGGACCTTAAAATAAATAGCCGGATGTAGCTTCGCTAACAGATAACTAAAGCACCTCTAGTAAGCTGGTCGCTTTTTTTATTGCTATAGACTGGCAAACAGGCAGACAGCCCACCTGATGGAAAGCGGTAACCGCCGCCTATAGACACTTGCATGCAACACTAAATGCATCGCCAATGATTTGCCGGTCTCGAAGAAATTTGATGACACCTTTTTAAACAATCTAAAATCTTAGCAGGAAGTCCATTCCAGATCCTTATTGCACACACTAGAAAGGTTTTAGAGAACCGGCGCGTTATTGAGTGTAATGATTCCAGGAAATGTGGATAAACAGCCTGCTGATGACGAGTGGTGCGATGGTAGAATGACGCGGTAGGCACCAACCCAAACAGTTCCTTGGAACATTCCCTATTATACAGAGTACAGACGGTAGAATACGCAGGGAGATGCAAAGTCTCTCCGCAGGCTAAGCGTTTCTAAACCGTCAGTAACGTTGCTTAACGTTGGTTGTCTGCGTGTTGCTGGTAGCAGTAGGCTACTACGCTGGTTAATGTGTGCACTGTGCATCGTAAGTTCAAGGCAACCGGCTTACTAGAGGTGCTTCAGTTATCTGTTAGCGAAGCTACGTCCGGCTATTTATTTTAAGGTTCTTGGGCGTGTCATGCGTTTATTATTTACTAGCGACCCGCCCCGGCTTCGCACGGTGTTTCTCTATTATATTATGCATGTATTGTACATATAAACCTTCCTCTTCAATCACTCTATCTATTAAAAAATACCGCATCAAAATCTGTTGCGTAGTTTTAAAGATTTAAGCATACATAGGGACACAGGGACAGAGAAAGCGACTTTGTTTTATACTATGTAGTGATAGGTTCGCTTGAAGTCGTCGTTATTCTTTGTCAAGTACTTATAAAAAAATGTTTTTTCCAGGGCAATCACAAGATAATGAACTTAACAATACCTATGGATGATTTTCCAAATGTATGGCCCTTCGAAAAATGTAAAGTTGAAGCGACCCTGACACAGAACCAGAATGGTGACACTATGTCCACTACAGATATTTACCTCCTTTTTAAACAAAAACTTAACACGAAATAATTGAAAGGGACGCATTGAGACGTTAAATTCACCATTCGTCACCTCGTCTTCATTATCTTTACAGAAAACATAATCTCAACTGTTCGTAATAAAACAACTTTAACGGCTTAAATCGCGCTTAATTTTTCCCGACGTTTTGTAACCCTTTTCAGCGTTCGTGGACGCGGGTAGACTGATGTTAATCAAGATCACGAGTAGATCAATCGACTCTGATAGAAGAAAAAAAGCTGTCCATAATCATACAAATTTCGTTCTTCCACCGCTGTATAGACGGTAAAATGATGTATAAAACACAGGAGGTAATAAAGAAGCTCTCGATCGCATATTTACGTCCATCGCTTGCAGCTCGGGCCGCAAACATCTGCGACCTCGGCCTTTCTTTGTTTTGCCATCATAGACACATACTGTCAGTCATACATACATACTGTCAGTCATACGTCATATTTGCCTTGTTTGCAAAACCTAGTCGTAGAAAAAGTATTGTAAGCAACGTTGTATAATTAAGTCAAAAAACGCTCATTGCGTCTCTATTTGCGATACTCGCCGCATTCGCGGCTCGTATCGCAACTCACGCAATTCGCATTTTTTGAACCTTCTTATTGTTGCATAAAATACTATTAAACTGTTTCGATAGCTCCGTGAATAAGCCTGACCCCGTGGGGTCCATGAGCATGAGCTGTCCAGTCCAGCTCGTCGTCGTCGACACTCTGCGCCCGGTGTCGACGCAAATCAAACAGAAGTCCAGAGTCCTTGAACAGAAAAGTACCACTTTGATCCCTCTTATGAGGGAGCAAAGTTCTTTTTTCTGAATAGGAGGTGTGAAAACGCACTTTTTCGTGCTCAAAATGAAAATATGCTATTTATTTCATACAGATTCATTGTTAGTACAGCGAGGACTCAACGATGACGTCGCCGTCGGCGTCCGTTTCGTATGGGGTATTTTCAACGCTTGGTGCGGTCGGCTACTTTTGATTCCAAATGGTGGCTTTTATAGAAATCCAAGTGTAGTTATAGTTATATATTTCATCATTATCAGTCTGCGGCAGTCTACTGCCAGACGTAGGCCTCTCCCAAGACGCGCCACTTTGCTCGATCATCAGCTATACTCATCCAGTTGCTGCTAGCCGACCTGCGCAGATCGTCGCTCTAGTTATATGTATATTTGTTCCTCCCTAATTGTAGAATCGATTTATATCAGAAACAAAATTTAGTGCACAAGCCTATTCAAGTATTCATCCGTTCAACAACGAACGACTACAATAAGTAGTATATTACACAACTAGGGTGGTAATACAAAGAAAGGCCGAGATCGCAGAAGTTTGCGGCCCAAGCTGCAAGCGAGGGACGTAAATATGCGATCGAGGGCTTTCTTTATTACCTCCCATGTTGTGTAAGTCATTTTATGTCTACACTTGGCCAGAAAGCGGCTAAGCCACTTTATGGCCAGGTGTGGCATAAATATAATTTTCAATGTAATATGTTCGACATTAGTCAGGAATCGACTTCTAGTAAAAGTAGATCAAGGCGATGGGGAGGGATGTTGAGACACAAGATGTCAAAGTCAAAGTCAAATATTTTATTGCATGGTTATGTGTGTACAAAGATCTTATATTATAACATTTTAGCGTCCTCCATATCCTGCCTCACGGATGCGTGCAATTTTAATAGTTTTGTCTATCTAATGTGATGTTCTGCCGACCTGGTTTAAAGTCACCAAAAGTCGAGGGGCCTAATGCGTTCGTTTTGATACTCTTTGGGGGAGACCCTGATATGTGTAGTGGACGCCTCAAGGTTGAAATGATGACTGTATTAAGGTAATTCAAATCACGCAGTTTTCCATACAAACGAAGAGTGTTAAGAACCGACTTCAAATTTGGTTAGGACAACATCAAATTTGGTTAAAATGTGTTTAAATAGTACATTACTTACCTAGGGCGGTAAAGCAAAGAAAGTCTCAGATCGCAGCTATTTGACGCCCGAGCCGAAGGCAAGGGCGATAAATATGCGATCTGAGGCTTACACCATAACCATGTATTGGGATTTTTGAGCCAGATAAGTACATACAAAATTGTACGTCTTCCCTGGCCGTGGGATTTTCCGCATACGAAGCGGGCGGTAATTACCTCTTTATGGCCAGGCGTGACGTAATAGTACACTGTGTATTCCGTGGCACACACAATGTTTTTCATCACACTTGTGAGGAAATCTAAATAACCTTATTAGTCCACCCAGTATGAGAAGAAAATTTAAAAACAGAAAGTGACATATATCCATAGATAATGCGAATGTCAAGTCACGTTCGGAAACCATAGCGGTAAAGACCTAAAATGGTTGATTTTATATTTGCAAAATACTGAAATACACAATTTAAACATTTAATTAATGTTACCGAAATATGTGTTTACATGTATTTGCAATAACAGTTATCTTTAAATAAATATTTCAGTGATAAAAGTTAAAAAAAGTAAGTTGGCGTTTCCTTTGAAAATGACAAATACGAGTAAAACAGAACCAGCGTTTCAAATTTAAAAAGAAAACCATTACGCCCTAGAGCGTAATTAGCACATTGTGTATCAAGGGCGGTAAGTAAGGAATTACAAACGAGTGTTTTTTACAAGGCCGAGGCGAAGCCGAGGGCTTTAATAACACTCGTTTGTAATTCCTTTACCGCCCGTCGCACACACAATGTTTTTCATCACACTTGTGAGCAAATATTATTAAAATAACCTTACTTAACCTAAATAATATTGTAAAACAGACAGTGACAGTTGTGACATATATCCATAGACAATGCGAATGTCAAGTCACGTTCCGAAACCATAGCGGTAAAGGTTCATTTTATATTTGCAAAATACTGAAATACACTATTTAAACATTTAATTAATGTTACAGATATATGTGTTTAAATGTCGTCGCTGGAAAGCAATAATGCTGTAACCCGCACCACCATCGAAAATGCTTTTATTGCTTATTCTTATTCAGTTTTTTTTTCTGCGTCGGCTGGTATAGTTATTATTTTTCTGTGATGATAAATAAAATGTATACAGCATATTTTTTTTTCACCTAAATTTGTAATCACGGAATGAAGAAGCGCTGTAACCCGCATAAAATCCCGTGTTTTCAACTGCGTTGTGGTTTACAGCAAAATCGTTTCCGCAATTAGTTCTCCGTCATCACGTACAGCATTTTTGCTTTCCGTAAATTTCAACTTTTGACCAATTTTTGTCATTTACAGCATTTTGTCGGGAGATGTGAATAAACTATGGTGTACAGCATTTTAAAGATACAGTAATAAATGAATAATGACAGTAAATACATTTTAAAATATATAGTAAGTTTGTATGTATATCGTATTGAGGGTCGTTTTTATTTGTAGTTTGCTAGTTTTCGTTTTTTTTATAGATTTAATCATGTTTTAAATTAAATATAAATGTTTGCAAAACTCCCTTTAGATTATAGAGGTAATATAAACAAACCCTACTTCAAAAGAAAACACGTTAATTATTTTTTCGTTCCAACTTTAATGCATGTAAACTATACGTGTATCATAACTGCTCTGTAAAACAATCTATATTATTCTTTGAATTGATTTGAATATATTTATCGATTAGATAAATAATAACATTTTTTTAAATAATATGGCACGTCAACCTTAAAACAAAGATTGTTTTAACTAGTATATTTAGTGTCTCACTGCTGTGCATGAGCCTCTCTTCTAATAGTTTCCTCTACCTCTCAAGTCCTCCTAGACTTTAGCTGGGCGCCATAAGTCAAAATGGGTAAAATGCACCAAATCTCCACGAGCTTACATTTCAGGGATATAAGGGGTTTCCCACCATTAGTGTTTTCATCAACCACAAGCTCCTCCAGGCGTTTCTGATAAGTCTTTAGATTTCTTTATTTGGTAAAAAAAATAAGTTTTTTTTAATACTGTGTACAAGCCTGATAAATACCATACTTCTGTTCGGTCCATATCTTTGGCTGTGTGGCATATTAATTAAGTAGTTCAGAAAATATTATTACTACAGATCAACAATTATTTACCACTGACATTTTAAAATGGATCAACATAAACTACCATTCGCACTTACACTGCTTTATTCATACCTGTTTCCTTTCATTCATTCAGTTACAGCAACATTGCAGTGCAAAAATCTTGTCAATTTAAGTTTTCATGGCCCAAAAATTGTATTACGAACGACTTTATAGACTTACAGCAGACAAACGACTGCGGGATTTGGTAAAAATATTGTTCCCATACAAACATTTTGTAGGTTACAGCATTATTGCGTGCCATGATTAGAAATATCGAAATGCTGTAAAGCTATTTCAAGTGTGATGAAATAGTACATTACTGTAGAGGCCGGGAAGTAAAGGGTTGCCGGCCGAGTACATATAGCTGGCCGAGCGAAGCAAGGCCAGATAGTTACGAGGCTGGCAACCCCATTTCCCGCCGAGGTATGTATAGTGCTTTTCTCAAATATGCAATGAAATAAATAAACTTAGTATAATAACCTTACTTAATATTTTATAACACAATCCACACAAACTTTCTGTCAGAAAGTGATCTTAGTGACATAATATTATATCCATAGACAATGCAAATGTCAAGTCACGTTCGCCCAAAAGCTGTTTCAGTTCACATTTTTACCGCGAATATTTAGATGAAATACTTTAAATGTGTATTCGTGTAGTTAAAATTGCAATTTAAAATTGTTTATTATGTGTTATTTGTTATGTTCATTTCAATTTGAAATAAATAAAACTGCAAAATATAGCAAACATCGTTTTTTGTTTTTTTTAATGGCTGAATGCCGTGATGCTGTGGCCCAAATAAATGTGGAATGGAATTAAAAAAACATACATTGCTGGCCTAGGCCGGCAATGTAAGAATGAAATTCCATTACGTGCCAAGTGTCAAGCCGCACCGGAAACGAGGTACTTTGCGGCATATTTTTAGGCACGTAATGTCAACATTTCATGCCATGTTTGAGAAAAATATTTTTTTGGCAATAATGCTTACCACTTTAGATATATTACTATTATTTATGATCACAGGAAATGAAAAACAAAATCATAAGCGTTTTACTGCCATTACTAAGGGGCCAATTGATGGACAAAAAAATAGCACGAATTAATTTAGAGAGTATAATTTATTTTTATTATATAATAAGCAATACAAAGAATAACGAAATCATACAGAAATAAGTAAATGCCATCGATTATGTTAACCATGGACGGTATAACTGGGTATACGGAAATGCCATCCTCTTACAAAACTGCCTTTGAAATTAGTTCAGTTTAAATATTCATAGTTAATGCTTGTCTTCCATCACAAAATGCATTTTTGCAGAATTGTGATCCTGGTTTCTCTTTCTGTTTTATTGTACATAAAACATGTTTTCGTAAGTTCAAATTGGAAAAGATATAATTATAATTTATTTTTAAGAAATCTTTGATGAAGATATTTTATTTATTTCTGAAAATCATAATATTTTCAATCTTTATTTTAAAATTTAACCCGTTGTAAGCATTGTGCGTGCGTTGTGTGCATTCATCCGTGCTTAGCGTTTGGAACCTAATATTTAAAATTCAAGCTTACCGAAGTTTCTTGCCAAAAATCGTATTGCTTACTAGAAGCTATTTAGATTCCCTCAACCGTGTCAGGGAGATAGTGCACGACGACTTTTTGTAGCGATACCGTCGCGATCCTGTCACTTGGTCATATGTATGTATAATCACGCACACGTAAACAAAATAGCATGCACGCGCGACTGCATTGCGACAGTCGCGCGTTTCTATCGCTTCTATCGCGCATTGCAATACAACAATGAGGCGTTCACGAAACGCGCGTCATCGCTACAAAAAGTCACCGTGGGCTACCTCCCTAAATCCGTTCAATAAGTAGTACTGGTGAAATTTAATTATTGTATCAATAATACAATATTATTCAATTCATAATAATTAATTAGAATGTTTCTATTAAATCACCTTTCGAATTAATTTTCACACCAGAGCATGCAAGTTATTCCTGAGCGAGCCATGGTGACTTATATTAACGAGAAGTACTATTACAAGAACACGACCGTCAATGTTCGAAGATACGGAAGGAAGAGCCCCTACTTCATCAATATCGATGCGTCGATAAAGATGCAATTCGGAAACAATGTATCGGTAAATATTTACCCATTTAATTATAATCATGAGCACTCAAGAGTCAGGCAGTATGAGATCTAAATGAAAATTATCTCTATTATTATCTAACATCCTACGAAATGAAACAGTAAAGCTATTTTTTATCTCACGACATGTCTTTGTAGGGGGAGTATATTTTCATAACTAAAGTACATAATATCAGTAATTTTTCACCATAAAATTCATAATTTACAACATAAGAATGCTCCACAAGTCCGGTAGTACCACGATAGTGATTCTTAGACAATTCAACCAGAAGCTTGGTCACCGCAAGTAACAAACCAATTTGTTCACGTCCTGCAATAAAGCGTATAAATGTAATTAGTTAATATTGCAGTTGAGCTTAATCTTCTACGAGTACCTGCACAACGAGTACAAACGCAGTTTTGTGGAGATGAAGTTGAACAAGCTCTGCGACGGGATCAACAACGACCTGTACGTGGGCAGAATCTTCAGGCTTATCGGCGTGAACTGTCCTTTTGCTCCAGTAAGTCAATAAATGAAGGGCTGCAGGGGGCCCCGAGCAGTGCCACAGTACAATAGCAGTAATTTTTCTTCCTACCAAGGTACATCGCGCGCTTAAATGTGTGCGTACCGTATACAAACGCACTACAAGGAAATAAATAAGACTGCGTAAGAATACTCAAGTGTAGAACGCACTCACACAGACGTGCTATTGTGCGTCAGTGTGAATACGTGTCGCCCGCACCTAAACGGCCGAAAGTGGACTACTTGTTTGTTCGTCTTTATACTTTCGCAGTGCCGTCGCGACATCACCTGTCATCCAGATAATCGGCAAAAGAACAGTTGAAACAAAACTAATTCGATATTTTAGTAAGGTTAAGGCACGTTGGGTCACTAGTGGTAGGCACTAAACGCGACCACAAGTAGCGAGCGCACGCCGCTCCCGCAGCTTATGGTCCGAATGCGGCTACTCGAACGCTCGATGCGCCGATGCCATACAAAATGTATGAAACAGCACGCCCGCAGCTTGTGGCGGCCACCAATGGCCGAGCTGTGGCGGCCACCAGTAGCCCAATGTACGGAGGCTCTGGTACTCGAGTCCAACAAATAACAAGCCCCCCAACTGGTGAACTGATGACTAGGCGAAGGTTTCTGGAGTTCGTTGGATACAGGTGGCCTAGGTTCCGTGGCGATTTTTGGGGGCGGCCTATGTCCAGCAGGTTACGTTTTTGGGATGATAATGAATATTTAGAACATAGAAACTCCGATGTATCCCTTTAGTCGGTGCGAAGCGAACGAGCGAGTACATTGAGAATGTCCAGACACCGACCCGTGGCCATTCTTATTCACTCGTTCGTTCGCTTTACCTCAGTCACTTCGTGTGATCGGTCAACAATGTTACAAACTACTGACAGTTAATTTAAAATATACCTATTAAAACGTTTCGTTCTTCTACCTTCGGAAATCACTGTGATTTCACTACTATCTACGTCTACGATCAAACGATTCTAAAAGAACAAAGTTTTTATTTGGAATCACTCCATAAAGCAGAACGTAAGTGTAAAATTAAGAAAAAAATCTCTAATAAGTCTCTGTAAAAAAATATAATTTTAAGAAAAGCTTTTTATTTTGTTGATTATATTTTTTTGTAAAGTCGTAAAACTGCAAGTCAAAAACAATTAAAAGAGTCCAAACACTGTGGGTTTATCCTTTGTAATTTAGATAATCTAATTATATCTATCTGGCCTCATCATCAGAGGTAGATTCTGATCTTGGGGACATCGAGGCACCTCTTCAAACATTGTAGGCATACTAAAGGACCTTAAAATAAATAGCCGGATGTAGCTTCGCTAACAGATAACTAAAGCACCTCTAGTAAGCCGGTCGCTTTTTTATTGCTATAGACTGGCAAACAGGCAGACAGCCCACCTGATGGAAAGCGGTCACCGCCGCCTATAGACACTTGCAACACTAAATGCATTGCCAATGCGTTGCCGGTCTCGAAGAAATTTGATGACACCTTTTTAAACAATCCTATAGGTATTGTAGCGCAGTTGGAAAATCTTAGCAGGAAGTCCATTCCAGATCCTTATTGCACACACTAGAAAGGTTCTAGAGAACCAGCGCGTTATTGAGTGTAATGATTCCAGGAAATGGGGATAAACAGCCTACCGATGACGAGTGGTGCGATGGTAGAATGATGCGGTAGGCACCAACCCAAACAGTTCCTTGGAACATTCCCCATTATACAGAGTACAGACGGTAGAATACGCAGAGAGATGCAACGTCTCCCCGGAGGCTAATTTAGCGTTTCTAAAC
Source organism: Eudemis profundana (assembly GCA_947034925.1). Lineage (NCBI taxonomy): Eukaryota > Metazoa > Arthropoda > Insecta > Lepidoptera > Tortricidae > Eudemis > Eudemis profundana. Next base: position 4,601,901 of record OX344808.1, read on the forward strand.
CGTCAGTAACGTTGCTTAACGTTGGTTGTCTGCGTGCTGCTGGTAGCAGTAGGCTACTACGCTGGTTAATGTGTGCACTGTGCATCGTAAGTTCAAGGCAACCGGCTTACTAGAGGTGCTTCAGTTATCTGTTAGCGAAGCTACGTCTGGCTATTTATTTTAAGGTCCTTGGGCGTGTCATGCGTTTATTATTTATAGGTTCGCTTGAAGTGATGGCATTGAAGTTCTTTGTCAAATACTTATAAAAAAATGATTTTTTCCAGGGCTCTAACAAGATAATGAACTTAACAATACCTATGGATGATTTTCCAAATGTATGGCCCTTCGAAAAATGTAAAGTTGAAGTGACCCTGACACAGAACCAGAATGGTGACACTATGGCCATTGCAGATATTTACCTCCTTTTCAAACAAAAACTTAACACGAAATAATTGAGACGCATTCAGACGTTAAATTCACCATTCGTCACCTCGTCTTCATTATCTTTACAGAAAACATAATCTCAACTGTTCGTAATAAAACAACTTTAACGGCTTAAATCGCGCTTATTTTTTCCCGACGTTTCGTAACCCTTTTCAGCGTTCGTGGTCGCGGGTAGACTGATGTTAATCAAGATCACGAGTAGATCAATCGACTCTGATAGAAGAACAAAAGGAGTCCATAATCATACAAATTTCGTTCTTCCACCGCTGTATAGACGGTAAAATGATGTATACAACACGGGAGGTAATAAAGAAGCCCTCGATCGCATATTTACGTCCATCGCTTGCAGCTCGGGCCGCAAACATCTGCGACCTCGGCCTTTCTTTGTTTTGCCACCCTAGTTGTGTAATGTACTATAGCACACTTTTTTTCTCCTATCAGAGTTGATGGTAGTCGCGATTCAGAGTAGGAATCATATAAAATTTAAAAATACAAGTGTGTGTGGTTATAATTATCGACGCCATTCAATAATAATAAAAGTTTAAGAGGAAACAGGAGAGCAGTTTTTCCATACAAACGTAGTCCCCTGTTTCCTCCCTGGATAATGCCAGTAGAGCAATAATTTTTTGTCCAAAAATCTATGGCTACTATTGATATGTTTCTATGTTTTTTTTTTAACGATAAATTGATTCTCAAAAGCGATATTAACCTTCAAAAACCTAAAAAAAATGCCAGATTTTCCGCTGTGTTCACACATCCAGAAAACAAATTTGACTAGATTATTAAAAAAAAAGAAAACATAGGAACACGGCCAAAGCCTTTCTTTAATGTTTAATGAAAAAATTAGTTAAATAGGTTAAGTTTTGGGGAAGAAATCAGGGGACTACGAAACGTTGTTTTCATGAAATTTTAAAAGGTTTTTTCGGCCCAAGCTGCAGTTGTCTCTATCGCACTTTGCGCGGGAGAGGCGGGCAGTGCGGGACAGCGACACATTTTACAAATACCTAATTTTCAATTCTCTCCACCTTACTCTTTCCTCTTAAAGGCACACTATTTAGGCTGTATAAAATACTGACAGCATTATAATCATCCATTGAACAACTTACGATTGCAAATTATTACTTTAATTATAATATGTGCGATGAAACTCTGGAGTCGACTTCTAGTAAGTATAGATTACTCTACTCGTAAGGTTCTCGAATGGAGACCACGAACCGAAAGATACAGCGTGGGTCGGCTCCCCACCGGATTCGAGTCGGTTTGACATACAAGCGTAAAGAGGGTCATCGTTCGCCTTCGCTACATCAACTATATTTAAATGTGTTTTACTTTATAGCTTGATACATTTCGTCTGCGCAACAATCACACTAATATTATAAAATGTGAAAGTTCCCGATAAGGAGTTCCATTGGGACAATAACTGGAACAAGGCGGGCGAAGCCGCGGGTAAATGCTAGTAAATAATAATATATTTTAGCTAGTATTATCTGGGGGCACGGCAGTGCCCCCGCCAAGTCGAGCAAAACAAAGGCACGGCCGTACCATCCTTTGCTCGAAGCCATTCAGATCATTTTCAGCCTCCCGTAATTTTGTACTGGCTAAAGCTAGAACCCTGAAATTTTAGGAATATATATGGCACAATAAGATTTATATTTGTTCTCAATATAATTCAATTTGAACGTGTAGTTTAAGAACTCTTGCATGTCAAAGTTCCTTAGTTTTGTCACTGACTCACTGATTCATTCACTGACTCACTGATCATCATAATTCTAAGGTACTTCTAGCAGACCTACAAGCTCCAAATTTTAAACATAGTGTAGCCTATCAAGTCCTTAAAAATCTAAATATGTTGTAATTTCAGTCACAACTGCAGGCATAAGTTTGTAATCCTCTACAAATACATGCGATTACAAAGTTAGTTTTGCAGTTCAAATTGAAAAGAATGGATTGGAATGTAATAATTAAAGGAAGACCACTTACAAAAAGAAATGAGATCCCATCAAAAACATTACATGTAAAAAGATGCAAGTCTCGCAACGCAGTTCTCCTACAACATAAAAGTTTTGAGATGTAAAGTTAAACCAAGTCAGTACCGCGAGGGGTATCAACAGAACTCGATTTCCACCGACTTGCCTATTATTTAACCGTGGAGGAACACATTTTATAGATCTAATAATAGGCAAGTCGATGGAAATCGAGTTCTGTTGATACCCCCCCGGAACTGACTTGGTTTAACTTTACATCTCAAAACTTTTTTGTTGTAGGAGAACTGCGTTGCGAGACTTGCATCTTTTTACATGTAATGTTTTTGATGGGATTATTTATGATCAGAGGAAATGAAAAACAAAATCATATGCATTTTAATGGCATAAGTATGGGATTAATTCATTCGCCACTACCATAACCAGCACGAAACAATTTAGAAATAAATGGTATCGATTATGGTAACAAGGTATACGAAAATGCCATCCGTTTACAAAATGGCCTCTGAAATTATCTCAGTTTATATATTCATATGGTAACGCCAACCATGTCATTCCATCACAATATGCATTATTACAGAATTGTGATCCTTATTTTTCTGTGTGTTATACTGTACAGGAAATATGTGAAAGTAAGTCAGATTAAATTCATAATAATTAAAAAATATATAAAGTATGATTTTAAATTTTTTCCTTTTGGGGTCTACTATATTCAATTTCAATGGCACACAATGTCGGTTCAAGTTCAGCCCAGGTAGAAATTTTTGATTGTGCTTCATAATAGTTTTAATAAAAAGATCTCTCTTCTTATAATAACTACTATTGACAACGGGATATTTAACATGTATGTTTGTTTTATTGAGTTACTCCGTGATGATGGCGCTTGCAACAGCGCCGAAATATCGGGAACTCAATAAAACAAACATACATGTCAAATATCCCGTTGTCAATAGTAGTTATTATGTGAATGACTATTTTAGCTTAAAATCTCTCTTCTTAGTCGTGCACTCTTGGCACAGTGGTCGTGGTCATGTCTTGGTCGAGTCTTGCGCCACCGCTTCTCTTGTGATGCGGCGCCATGTATCTCTATCTCTATGTTTGGCGGAGTGAGAGTTAACGTTTATGCTGGAATGTACCACAGATTTGATGAGGTCTGTCCACAGTGTTGGAGACCGCTTCCGAGATCTTTTGCCTTCGACTTTCCCTTGCACCACCAAACGTTCCATGGAGTCCTCGTTACGGGTGATGTGCCCGAAGAATTAGAAAAAATATCTACTTTAATCATAATAATAATTCATAATGGGAATTAATTTTTACAACTGTTATTTAAACAATACAGAAGTTATCATAATCAGTTGAAAAATTTAATGGGCTGTCATTAAATTTTTCGGCGGTTAGTAAATTAGTGAGTCAGTAAAACATAAGCAGTAAGTGATAAAAATATTGGTCTGTTATTTCATCATTCAATGTCAGTGCAAAAATTACTCAAGTAGTTTAATAAATGAATGAGCAGTAAAACCGTTGGAATGGGCAGTTCGAAAATAAGTTTGCCACCTCGTCTTATTGATATGTTGTCTATTAACGAAATAGTCTTTTCATGAACTAGTCGTTTTGCTCCCTTGTCTTTGTGATTTATGTGGACTATTAACGATGTGGCCTTCTCGAGAAGTTGTCGTTTTGCTACCTAGTCATTCGGAGTTATGGGCGTTCTAAAGAGATGATCCTTTAGAGATCTGGACCTTATGCTGATTTGGTCGTTTTGACAATGTAGTCGTTATGATCCCAACCCGAATAAAGCTAAGTAACTACTAAGAAAAAAACAGGCTTATGCGTTTTGTAGTTTATGCGTTTATACAGTATGGTTAAATTATTTTATGAGCAACCAATTTATGTCCATTATACAGTATGCTTAAATTTTTTTTATGGGCATCTAATTTATGCCCATTACACAGTTTGGTTCATTTGACTATTAACATGTATCTTAGTTTTTGTATCCTAATTTTAACATGTATCCTATTGCCAAATTATAAATACTTACAGATTGCCGTAATGTTCTTTATTTTTATTCTCCGACCATGTAAAACATAAGGTAATGTGTTCATGTTCAGCATTTAATGTGAAGAAGGAAAAAAAATATGATGCATGGTTAATATGTTTATGCTTCATATTTTTTCCCTTCTTGACATTAAATGCTGAAATACACAAGGAATACATTTTACCGAACTACTAAGGAATACATTTTACAGAACTAGAACTACTTAAAATGAAATGTATTACTAACCAATTACGATTTGTTAACCGTACGCGCCTAACCGCCCGGTTCAACTATTCCACTGCTCAGTATTTATTGAATTTCCGTCCGTTTAAATTATTTCTCAGTTTTTACTGCTAAACTAGTTTGCAAACATGCGTTTTTTATTTTTTTACCTACCATAACTCAAATATTGAACTGCCGCTTTAATTCTATGCCATTCGTAATTTTCGTCAAGTCGCCCTTAGCATTCATTTTAATAACACCAGAGCATGCAAGTCATACCTGAGCGAGCGGCGGTAACGTACATCAACCAGAAATACATTTACGAGAACGCGACTGTCAAAGTCAGGAGATACGGAAGGAAGAGCCCCTACTTCATCAACGTCGAGGGGACACTAAAGGTGCCATTCGGGAACAATGTGTCGGTAAATAAGTAACATCCATTTAATTACAATCATGTCCACTCAAAAGCTAGACCATATTACTGACATGTTAATAAAAAAATTAAGGTTAGTCAACTTAGTATGAATCAACTTCTAGAAAATGTTCACAATAAAATTCAATCACAACTTTGTTGTGTAATCCATAGTTATATTTGGTAATATACCTAACTATGGATATTAATTTTAATAGAGCAAATTGGTTTGACTGTAAAAGTAAGTAATATACCTACTTACGTGATTTAATCCGCTTGAATGTTTTATTATCATTAGGGATGATCACGGAATACGAGGAAGATATTGTCCAATGTACTAATTAATATTTACAATTAATTTTGAAAATAAGCAATGTTAATGAATAATGATAGTATACTATGTAGACCGCCTGTTGTCTACCTTTTAAATTGTTTTAATTATGGACTTATGGAATACAGCTGTGGGGCTGTACCAAACAAACCAACATGCACATTATACAAAGATTTCAAAATAAAGTACTTAGGGTCATTGTGAATGCACCCTGGTATATAAGAAATGACGACCTACACCGGGACCTCAACATACAGCTCGTCGATAAAGTTGTAAAAAAATACGCTGAAGCCCACGAAAAAAGGCTGCTTCATCATGTGAACGTCGAGGCAATCCAGCTCCTCGATCACACGGACATCGTGCGACGGCTCAAGAGAACGAAACCTTTTGAGTTAGTGTAAAGTGATAAATAAAAAGTGCTGTGAAAGTATTAACTATAGACACATGAACAAAGTGACTTCCCCTTAAATAGAGACAATAAGAAAAGTGCCGATGGACACAATCTTATATATCATAACTTTATAAAACTAGGTCAAATTTATATTACTCATTAGTCTGTATTTAGGCTAGATTGTAATTGTATACGTATTTAATAAGTTATTATTTTATACGATAAATAAAAAAAAAAAAAAAAAAAAAAAATGTCCACTCAAAAGCTAGACCATATTACTGACATGTTAATAAAAAAATTAAGGTTAGTCAACTTAGTATGAATCAACTTCTAGAAAATGTTCACAATAAAATTCAATCACAACTTTGTTGTGTAATCCATAGTTATATTTGGTAATATACCTAACTATGGATATTAATTTTAATAGAGCAAATTGGTTTGACTGTAAAAGTAAGTAATATACCTACTTACGTGATTTAATCCGCTTGAATGTTTTATTATCATTAGGGATGATCACGGAATACGAGGAAGATATTGTCCAATGTACTAATTAATATTTACAATTAATTTTGAAAATAAGCAATGTTAATGAATAATGATAGTATACTATGTAGACCGCCTGTTGTCTACCTTTTAAATTGTTTTAATTATGTAAGTACCTCTTGTAATGTGTTTTCTGACGTGTAATAAAGTATAATTATTTGAATTGTATGTCATACTAACTAGAAATCTAAAAATGTCGGTCGACCAGAAGGGCAGGTATTTTGAATAGAAGATAAACCTCGTTACTCAAAGAGGTGCCTCACTTAACTGTTAGCGAGGCTACATGGATTTATTTATTTCAAGGTCGTTGTGATGATTAAAAGTTATTAAATTGCAGATGAACTTAATCTTCTACGAGTATCTACATAACGAGTACAAACGCAGTTTTGTGGAGATGAAGTTCAACAAGATTTGCGACGCGATTAATAACGACCTTTACGTCGGCAGGGCCTTCAGGCTGATCGGTGTGACCTGTCCTTTCGCTGCGGTATGTCAATAAATTACTCAGCAGTTCGCCGCGAACATGTTTTTAATGATCCTATGCACTACAGAGGCAACAGCGCCCCGTTGCTGCCTACCTTGTATATGGCCAACTCCTCAGAAGGATGACGTCCGGGACGCCAAAGCCGGATTACACATGTTACCCTTCTGCCGAACCTGAAAGGCTCGCCTCGAACAATATGCATGTATGTAACAGTGGCGTGGCGTCGAAGAAATCCTTGGGCAAGCCGGAGCCGGATTTTCTTTAAGAGCACTAGAACACTGGTCACTGACCCCCCCCCCCCCCCCCCATCCGAATATAATCAGAGAAAATGAAAATCAAGGGCACATGAAAGGCATATCCACGGACCCCCGGCTCTCGTATCACGGACCCCTAAGGGGTCCATGGGCCACAGTTTAAGAAACCGTGCTTTAAGAGATCTCTTCCAGTTAACCTGCTTCTTGTATAACAGTGCTTCTGCGACATCCTCTTATAAGCAGCTCATTGAGCTCAAATATGAGCAGAATCGAAAATTGTGGATGATTTAGGGTATTCGAGTCCAAAAAATAGACATAGTGCGTATGTCGGACGTGGCATGGTAAAGTGAACCCCTACAAGGTGAACTGATGACTAGGTGAAGGTTGCCGAAGAGTGATGGATGCGAGCGGCACCGAACCGGTTATGGCGACGTTCAGTGAAGGGGGTGTATGTTCAGCAGTGGACGTCTCCAGGTTGATGATCGATCTTTATTTATTTTATCATTTCTTCCACAAGGAACGGATACACAGCGACCTTAAGCAGGTCGTCAGACCATCTTGTGACGGACCGGCCGACCGCCGCTGCTTCTTCTGGTTCATGGCCCCCATTGGAGAACTTTTACGCTCCATCGACCATCGGTTCATCGAGCTATATGTCCGGCCCATTGCTATTTTAATTGCTAACTCTGGCAGCTATGTCGGTTTGCTTAGTTATTTTACGAATTTCCTGTTTACTGATTCGATCACGACAGCTATCCTTTCTCAAAAAGTTATTAGAATATGTATTATTTTTTCCAGGGCACTCTCAGAATGATGAACATAACAATACCTATGGAAGATTTTCCTCACGTATGGCCCTTCGAAAAATGCAAGGTTGAGGCGATTGTGGCTCAGAACAAGAATGGCGACACCTTAGCAACCGTAGATATTTACCTCCTGTTCAAACAAAAACTCATTTCATAGTATGTATGTATCATTAATTCTACAGAAAACAAAATCTGAACTGAAAAATAATTTAAGATATTCAGGTTGTGCTGGAAAAAGTATATGTAAGATCAAGAAGCAAAGAATTAAGTTTCTAAGAAAGGAACAGAAAATCTAGGCAAGAAATTATTTAAGTAATGAGGGTTTAATAAACTTAAAATGTTTTCAATTAACAATATGAAAAATGGAATGATTAAATATTATAGTTGTGTGTTAAGTTTTAAACGGTGGGGGGCTAACATTTGATTTTATTTCGTGTTTTAATACTGCACAGAGCAAGAATTTTGAAAGAATTTCAATTTAATGAATTAAGTACTTAAATTTTGAATGCTATTGAAAACTACGGATGTACCTCTGACGTACCATGCGACATATCAAATGGTGCAAACAAAAATAAATTCTACAGCTGAACTCCTTGTAGACTTATTATTGCTTTTCATATTGTAATCATTATGCAATAAAAACCAAATTCTAATTTCAACCATTAATTCATTCTCGAGACATTGCATTGCATACCTGAAAGCAGCTTTAAAGGCTATTTCACTTTAATGAATCCCACTGACAACTTAAGTATGATTTATGATTACAAAATCTTTAAAATAATAGTTTATAATGGACCATACCGCCGATGTCCTTTTTTTCATTTTTCTTAAATAAATAATCAAAATACATATATACAACGCCATATTCCATATGTAAGTAAGGTCAGACCAACTCATTCGTAAAAATATTAGAACTGTAAGAGTTTTTAGTGTCAATTATTATGCCAATAGTAGACACGGGAACTGTAAGCATTAGTAAAGATTAGGTAAATTGTCTATTAGACACGACAATAAATATTTTGACAAAGATTCAATGATAAAAAGACGACGACGGATATCGTACAGACGACTGACTACGATGTGGATGTGGCCTTTTGCTTCCTTTTATATTTATTTATTTTTATTTACAAATAAGGCTACACTACCACCATTGTTCTCTCGAGCAATATCTTATCAGTTTGTTAACAATTGCAGTATTATTAAATTATTTTACTTTATTTATTTAACAATTTTCACAGATCATGCTGATTAATTTTGTTTTTAGTAAGTAAGACATTGCAATGCCCTAACAGGGTATCATGTACCTACTGTAAAGCGCCTACTTTTAAGATCTATGTATTGTAATGAACATGATCGCAATAAATAAATATGAAATAAACATCAGATAGATTATAGTTGAAATAAACGTTTACGTAGGTATGTGGCGTATCGCGTAACGCGTACGTAGCGTATGTGATTGTGCAGTAACGACTTGAAAATACCGCTTTAATTTTTGATTATGAAATCAAAAATTAAAGCGGTATTCTTTGTATTATTTTACCTTTTAGCGACAATAGAAATACACATTCTGTGAAAATTTCAAGTCTCTATCCATTAAGGTTCAAAAGGTACAGTCTTGTGACTGACCGACACAAACACGTTTCTTGTATGGGGACCCCTTTCTTTTTTCATTTTATTCTGTTTCCATTATTTTTTGTTACAGTGGCAATAGAAATACACATTCTGTGAAAATTTTAAATATCTACCTATCACGGTTCTAAAGCTACACCCCAGTGACGGACGGACTAACGCACAGACAGCGGAGGCTTAGTTAGTGGCATTCTTTGGGTACGGAACCCTAATATTTCTACTCTTAACTATGGTACTCGTAAATAACAAAAATAATAACTAATAGAAAGTGTGAGACTTTTGTAGCATTAACTAATTGCTAAAAATATATTAGGTACATTTATCTACTCGTAAACGACTTTAAATATACAATCGGATTGGATAAGTAGATAGTTTTTAAATACTATTCGTCTTAAAATATAAATACCCGAATAGAATATTCGATTCTATCATTGACATATTTTTTTCCTTATGGTTTAAGCTCAATAACATTGAACGTTCAACATTGAAATAAATAAAGTCATGTCAATGTCAAATATTTTATTGAGTACAAACAAAATGACAGAAAACAAAGAACATTTATACTCTATAGTACTCATCTAGTAATGATTTGGTTTTTTGACAATAGTAATGATTCCAGTTTTTATTTTTCTAAAACTATAATAATATACTGTAATTACAGTCCACTATTGAAACCAACGATCTAAACTAAGCATGATTACCGTATTTAAGGTAAGTATAAATACTGACATTCGTTTTTAAGCTTTTCATTTGACCAGTTTTAATATTCACTCGTACACGCCAAACTATGTATACTTGCAAAAATATAATCTCAATTGGAATATATCTCACATTATTATGGAATCACATTCTAGTAAGTTGGAAATAAATAAGATAATTTTAAGCATCTCTGTAATTTGATAGTATTACTAGTATTTTATGCAACAGTTGTATAAGTAGGCTCAAAAATGCGAATGGCGCGAGTTGCGATACGAGCCGCCGCGGCGGCGAGTATCGCAAATAGATACGCCATGAGCGTTTTTTGACTTAATTATACAACGTTGCATACAATACTTTTTCTACGACTAGGTTTTGAAATATACAAATTTAAACATAGCACGCAAACAAGGCAAATATGACATATGAATGACAGTATGTGTCTATGGTAAAGTTTTTTTTAATTTGACGTATACTCGCTAGTGACACGCAGTGATGATATTAAAAATACTTTTTTTTATGTTGGCATCAATGAATTTAGTTCGGAAAGTTTTGTTTTTCTTAAATTTAATTGTTTGTTAAGTTGGTAGTTGTGCATTTTTATTTTAAAGTAGAATTGAGCGCTTAATCCTTGACCTAAGTTTAACCTAGATTTAGAAGTATGTGGCTGCTAGCAGTATCGTTTTGCGACTATAACAACACTAGTACTGTTATGGGAAATAGAGTATAGACTTCTCTGAACTCATATTATGTATGTTCTTATACAGCCTGTAAATCTAATACGGGCGAATATTGAAATGGTGGTCAGCATAGGACCTAAGAAGCATATTTAGATAACTATTGCTTAAAACCACAATGAAAATATTTACCATACAAAATAATTCGGGCCGCAATGTAACGCAACACGTTCAAGTTGACAAACACGCTAGTTGACAGTTACTTTAAAAAAGCTCGTATCTCGCAATGTCATAACAAGCATGTATGCGGTACATTGCTGCTCGGTAAATTTTCAAAAATTAATTACGAGGTCACTATTAAGTGTAATTTAAAAAATCATAATATTAATTAATGATAACACTACTAAACGCTATATCTGATTAAATTGTTCGCCCGTATTAGACTTACACGCTGTATTAGTGTTCGTGACCAAGTAAAAGACAGATAAAAGTACAGGAGTAGAAAAAATAAATAAACAAATGTAATGTTGTTAATCCCCGTGCATGAATTAAATAAACTCTTAGAACAACACGGAAAGGAGGCGACGTTTGTCGACGACAGTTGTCCGGTACACAAATTTCTGCCATATATTTAGGTGAGGGGGGAACGAGGTAACGCACACTTACTTACACACGCGTACATGAAAAACCGTCTATCACTACGAAACTAACACTTAACAAATAGAACAACACATTGACCAATTCACATTCACAAAGATACCTACATTTTACATTGAAATAGTGTAATGACGTGACGCACAAAATTGATAAGTTTAACAGAACGCCATGGCAACGCGAGGTTGCTTGTTTGTCAACTAGTAAAGAAAATTAAAATAATGTCAAAGCAGATTTTTGTGTAATTTTTATGTTTTAAAGGAAGTAAATAATGATAATGTGATTCTAAATACTTTAGATGTGAAAAGAAACATCATCTCTTTCTACGTTTCAAGTGTTAGATCTCCTTTTACAGCGAAATACGGAACAATTCGGCATATTCACGGAGATCTTTTCAGGCGAGTTACTAGATTTAGTCTGACGACTAATCCATTGCAACTAGTTTTATAGAACGAATATGATCACTGGCACCAATTGCTGGGCAAAGGGGAAATACTAAGCAAGTCCACTCCCCACTAAGTCTGCGTTGCTCTAAGAATAAATTAAACCCGAAAATATTAGTATACAATAGTTATTATTTAAATAAAATTATTTACAAACCTATATAAAACGTGTCACATACGAGTACTAACAAACATATCGATTTAAACCTGGAATAAATGTTATTCATTCACTTATCCAAAGGTCCAAAGTACCGGTATTTCAGGTATTTGCGACCGGCAACTTATACATTTCCTATAACATTGTCACAGTCTACGGATATACCTACAGTCGGCCGACGGACCGGTTTGGATAGAGCAATCGTGCCGGTGGCTGCGGGGTGAGACGCGGGTGTGTCGGTACCGAACTGCATTCAACGCCGCACTTAGCAGTTCGGTACCTACCTAACTTTCAGGGCTGCCGCGCGTTAAATTAATGAACACTATTATTAAGTTGTACTTAAGTGTGTCTATACGTTAATGACTTTTACATGTTTATAAAATCCCTTTCAAAGTCGTCATTCCATAATTCCGTTTTCATATTTATCAGCAAATGATGTGTTTAGATACAACTGAAACACAAAATGGGTAATAATATTAATGAGTATAAGTAGCGTGGCGTCCAAAGAACTCAATTCCTAATGGCTTGCCTAATATCAGGTATTTCAGCACCTTATTTTACAACTCTTAAGAAAAATGTACGCCAAATCTGCACCAGCTTGCCCAAGGATACCTTTTACGCCACGCCACTGATTAGTATACTTGTACATATTTAACCTACATGGTTTTTTTTATGTTGCGACAACCCTAGCATGCAGTTCCTGTCATAGGCGGCTGTGCATGTCAAATGTATAAGCGTTGGACCACTGTTAGTCCTTAAACTGTGACATTGTTCTCAATATGTAAATAAAATTAGAGTCTTCAAGTCATTCCTGAGCGAGCTATGACGACATACATCAATGACAAGTACGCATACCAAAACGGGACCATCAACGTGAGGAGGTACGGAAGGAAGAGCGGCTACTATGTCAACATCGAGGGGACGTTAAAGAAGGAATTGGGAAACAATGTGTCGGTAAATAACTGTCAGTCATCACCCTCAAGAACCTTAAAATAAACAGCTGAACGTATCCTCGCTAACATACAATCAACTGCTCATCACTCATCTGCTCGAAGGTTAACTGGAAGAGATCCCTTAAAGGGATAAGTTTGCCTTTGTACATATATCTTTATTTTGTAACCCTGTGCTTTGTATTATTTTGTGCAATAAAGAGTTTACATACATACAACTGCACCTGTAGTAAACTAGTGGTTTAACGCTGGTTGATGTGTGCGTGCAGCTCGTAAGTACAGACAAAGCGACCGGCATACTACCGATGCTTCAGTTACTGCCTGGCCACGACATTGCGCGACCAGCAGCAGCGGCGGACATGGGTTCTTACCCATGCCCGCCAGCGAGAGACCGCGCTCCGACCTCCTTCATCCACCTACAGCCGACGCTGTCGTTGCCGCAGGCTGCGCATCATCATAACAAACATGATAATGTCCTGGCCAGGCGGGTATCTGTTAGCGAGGTTACATTCAACTATTTATTTTAAGCTCCTTATCACGGCCATTTCAACAACTAGCATTTACCCGTGGTTTCGCTTGCGTTGTTTCCGTTACTATCCCGAAGGGAACTCTATACTGGGATACAAACTATCCTGAGTATCAATCCAAGACTTGGTCTACTTGCATGCCAAATATCATCTCAAATTATACAGTCGCTACGGCGTTATTTTGCAAAATAAATGCAGATTCCCGATCCCCAAATATCTTTACAAAACTCCACGCTTAATTGATATAATGGATCAGTTATGAATATCATTGATATATATTTCAGTTGACATTAATTTTCTTCGAGTACCTGCATAACGAGTACAAACGCAGTTTTGTTGAGATGAAGTTTGACAAGATTTGCGACACCATCAGCAGTGACCCCTACGTTGGCAAAGCTTTCAAACAGATCGGCTTAGTTTGCCCTATACCCGTGGTGAGTCGAATCGGTAATATTGGACAAGACTATGTTTGCCAATAAGCCTGATATCGTGTTAGTAGATCGGTTCAAGCGCCGGGCAGTGCCCGTCGACATCACCATCCCCCATGACCAGAACCTCGTGAAGGCCGAGAAGGACAAACTCGGCAAGTACCTTGATTTGGCTCACGCGGTTACCGCCAAGTGGGATGTTGATTCGACGATCATTGTTTCTTCGCCGGCCGGCCGAGCGGCCGGGCTTATTAGCGAAGAGTCTCGATCACCATCTCAAGAGACTATCGCTAGACGGCTGGATGAAGAGTCACGTACAGAAAGCGGTACCTCTGGACACAAATGTACTAAATAAATGAAGACCACTTGCAAAAAGACATGAGATTCCATCAAACACATTGCATTTAAAAAGATGCAAGTCTCGCAACACAGTTCTTCTACAACAAAATAAGTTTTGAGCTGTAATGTTAAACCAAATCGGTTATTTTCGTCAGTACTGGAAGGGTATCCACAGAACTCGACTTCCACCGACTTGCCTATTATTTAACCGTAGAGTAATGTTTTTGATGGGATGTATCATTACTTCATTACTAAAGGTGATCACGTAGTATATTTTTTTAATTTTCGGGTAGTTTCCATTTGTTCTATGGAACATGACGTCATCGAACAGAATAAAATACCTTTTTTCTTATTTTGTACCCTCACTTTGTTCGATGACGTCATATTCCATAGAACAAATGGGAACTACCCTATTTTTCAGGGAACTCACAGAGTAATGAACATAACAGTACCTGCAGATAACTTCCCAAACGTCTGGCCTTTCGAAAGATGCAAGGTTGAAGCGACCCTGTTGCAGAATATTAATAACGATGTTATAGCTACCGGCGATATCTACCTCTACTTCAAGCAATTTCCTAGAGGCTGAAATAATAAATTGAAAAATTATTAAATATGTATTTTGTTGGTAACCTTTTTTTGATAAAGATTTAAGTATGTATGTTTTCTTTGAAATTATATAGGTATGTAGAAGCTTAACGGACCTGGCATTGTGAGTTTGACAAAAATAAAGATTGAAAAAAAAAACAATGTAGTTTGTTGACATGTTTAATATCACTGTTGTTTAATGAAAAATATTTAGTACAATAACCACATTTTTAGGGTTCCGTAACCAAAATGGCTAAAAAGGAACCCTTATAGTTTCGTCATGTCCGTCCGTCCGTCCGTCCGTCCGTCCGTATGTCACAGGTATTTTACTCAAAAACTACAAGACGTATACTGATGTAATTTGGAATGTAGATGCCGCTACTAAGTTTGGTAGTTAAATAATAAAAATAAAAAATCTAGGGGGGGCACTCCATACATGTAACAGAAGCTAAGAAAATTTTTTTCAGCAAACATCAACGTGAGGTACATGGTTGAATAGTAACGAATAAACCGTTTTGAAGTTATTGCCGAAAAACTTCTCAACCAAAAGGTTTTAAGTGCCATTGATATACACGGCAATTAAGACCTTTTGTCAGTTGTATATTTTTAGCTTTATTTTTATCTAGCACATTTCCTTATATATACGGCTATGGAACCCTACACTGAGCATGGTCCGACATGCTCTTGGCCAGTTATTTATTATTAAAAAAAACCCGACCGCGGTGCACTTAGAAACTGCATAAAATTCGCCATTTTGTTTATTTTAACGAACTTCATACCCAGTGATCTCGCGCTATCAAGACGAATCTAATGATGTATCATTTATCAAAATCGGATGTGCCGTTGAGTAGTTACGAGCGGATACAGGAACGGACATACATACTTAAATACATACAGGTCAAACACATAACCCTCCTTTGGGCTTCGCCGCAGTCGGGTAAAAATAATATTCATTCAAGGTTAAACTGTGGTAAACGTAATAAATAGGGATGTAACAATACATAATTTTGCCGATACGATACCGATTATTGTAGTAAATAATCGGCGATACCGATACCGATATCTTAGCTAAATAATGAAGTATGAACTTCAGATATTTATATGTCCTTGCTATACCTAAAACTTGGCTATATTTAACAGAGAGTCAACCTTGAAAGTGTAAAGTAATAATAAATCAATTGTCAACTCCAATTTAATTTTTTTTATTATGAACCAAAGATATAATTAACATAGTAATTATCATTGCACACACAAGACAAGACCAATACATAAATTAAGTCAGTAATTGAAATTACAGTTTGTAGATTTTTTACATACAGCAAATTTTTTTCGCGCTCTTCAAATATCGGTTGTATAAAATTAACTTTGATATGAAATTCGGAAGGTGAGTAAGTGTTTTTCTTCACCGTAATGGATTAAAAAGTATTCTATAACCGTTCCACGATATCCAACTGACTTAATCAATACAAAGTTAAAATCTATCTAGCCTAGATGTATCAACAAGCATTCCATTAATTTAAAAAAATCACGTCTCTACCTGTCACGGTTAAAAAAATATTGCCCTATGGCAAACTGACAGCGGAGCCTTAGTAATCGGCCATTCTCCAGAAATATGTCTGCGTCTAATTCACGCGTCTCCATACATTTAGTATGAAAATAGCGACGACGCGGTAATTAGGTGACCGCAGACATATTTCAGGAGAATGGCCGTAATAGGGTCTCGTTGGCATCCTTAGGATACGGAAACCTAAACGTTTGTGAACCTTCAAAATACCTATTAGGGCATTTTTTAATAAATATGTCTGCGGTCACCTCATTCATCCGGCCCTTTTTAATACTAAATGTATGGAGACAGATGAATGAGTCGCAGACAATAATTTATTTCTGAAGAATAGCCCATTAGACATATTATTTGTACAAACTTGTAACATTAAACAATAATTAAATATAATCAATGGTAAAAAGGTAGATCAATTGAGCAACATTTTCATTATTCAGGGTGGGAGGGACTATACCGACATACTTTAGCCATGAATTCCTGGTGGTGAGACGAGTAAATAATGTTATATCAACATGGGTCGAATATTGTCATTTTACATTAATAGTCTTATGGAACAAAATAAATCAGTAAATTCAGCCCCTCGTTATAAACATGTCCTTACTGGAGGAAAAGTTATCAAAAAGAAAAAAAAAGTTAAAATGGAAACGAAAGGTCAATTTTTTGGCCTCGTAGTCGCTTACCATCAAATACTGCGAAGGTTAATTGCTGTTTAGTTAAAGGATTTAAAAAAATTAGTAAAACTATCTTAGTCACATTTATTAGGGCTTGTTACACACTTGGGAGTTTTCATTAAAAAAATAATGAATATCTCTGAAAGTAAGCGTTTTTCGACTATACATCACATAACTTTTTTTACTCCTAATAGTTGTTAGAATCTATAGTTAAAGTTTGTCGGTATAGTCCCTCCCACCCTGTTTAATGATAACATCATTATTACAAATCGGGTTTTAAGTTTTAATCACGTATGACGATCCTTCCTTTTCAAGCGTGAGGCAGATATTCTACTGCTGACGAGAAGCAGCTAGCCAATTACTCGCTAAAATACGTAAATAAAGATATAGATCTCGAATAAATGAAAGAGATGCATTTATTAATAATTAGCATTTACCCGCGGCTTCGCCCGCGTTATTCCCGTCAATATACCAAGGGAACTCTTTACCGGGATATAAAGTATCCTATGTTTTAATCCAGGACTTGCATGCTAAATTTCAGCCCTATCCATTGAGTTGTCACCTCGTTAGATGGTCATCCATAAATGACGTCACACCAATTTCGTGATTTTTAACCCCGCCCCCCTCAACATTGTCACAGTTGGTCACATTTGAGAGACCCCCCCTCCCCAGTGTGACGTCATACATGTTGCAATATTATGCATTTGTCAAAGAGCTCATAGGCGACCGGCGCGTGACACTAGTGGAGCGAGAGTAAACTTGCCAACAAAACAATGTAAACCTTATGTCTATGCAGATAGAGTTGCAAATATTTTTAAGTTTTTGCGTTAATAATTCAAAATTGGCATTTTAACACTAGGTGTATTAGATTTTGAAATGTGACGTCACGCAACGTCGGACACCCCTCCCCCCACCCCTTGCCACATAAAATCACATTTCGTTGACCCCCTCCCCCCTAGCGTGAGACTTACTTTATGGATGACCCCTTAGTAACAAACATCCAAACCTCCAAACATCTTCACAAACATTCACATTTATAATATTAGTGTGATTTATTTATTTAAACTTTATTACATAAAAAAAACGTGTCCTACAAAAGGCGAACATTCTCTGCCAGTAAATATTAGAGCGAAGCAGATAACCTTGGATTAACCTTGGTTGATCTGTGACACGTGAAAACTTTCGGTGCATTACTCTGACGAGCCGTCGTCGCTGAGCGATGATATTCGAAGTGAGTTTCTCGGCGGTAAGAACACTCGCTTGGCTTACATACGCATACGGGGTAATCCCGCGTTGCACTTACAAACTCGCTTATACGCCAACAACAACCATCGCTCGCTGCTCGCTAACTTATAGCTATAATTGTTACAAGCAGATCGGCGCGGCGGCAGTGGGCTGGGTTTTTTATCCGATTCAACATAAACAGGAACGAAACAGCAAAATAGACATTCCAAGGCCAAAGGTTCTTACTACTTTAAATAGTGTCATGTCTCTTTAAAACAAAATTTGTTGTATATAACTTAAAACGTTCTAAAATAGTTCATCTACCACCCCCTAAAAAGTTACTAGTTACCTACAAAACATACATTATTTTCAGAAAGATCGTTAAATCCGTTCCCGTTCCACTCCATAGAATATAGTACCTAACAGTTACTGTGTAAACGGTTTTATTTTGATCGTGCATTGTTTGCAAAATAATTTAAAGCCAAAAGAACTTATAAACAGTGTTATTATATAGTATTAACTGTGTGATTTTGCAAAAATATTTTAGTCATTACGAGTACTTATATACCTATAATGATTTAACAAGCTAGATTTTGGCTTTTTTTGCAGTCTGGATACTGGCTTTGAATTGAACGTTTGACAACAATGGCGGCAGTAGCGTATATCGCATTATTTGTTATTGCCATTTCTGTGACAGTAACATGTGTTAGTATTGCTTTATCACCAAGGATTTGTTGAATGTATAATGACACCTTTTTAATATCCACGTTGCATTTCATCGCTTTTTTTCATTGTTTTTCAGACTACATTGCTTGTTTCCTTATAATTATTTTCAGAGTCTACAAATAGTCCCCGAACGTGCAGGCATAGTTTATGTCAACGAAAAATTCGCCACTAAAGTGAAGTTCTACGTAAGGAGGTTCAACCGCCGGAGCAACTACTTCATGAATCTAGAAGGAATCATCAAACACACCTGGGCTAATAATGTAACGGTAAATTGACTCATTACTAGATACATTTTTTTAAGCCTAACATTGCCTACGAATTCTAGTGACTCTTTCTTGGGTAGGAATCTAACCAGGTGGCGGCATTCAGACCTGCAAGCTAAAAAATTAAATAAAAAAAACAAAGAACGGAAAATATACCGGTATTTTCGTATGGAGAAAATACCGGTATCCGAGCCATGCTGCAAGCAGGTTGCGAGCACCAGGAAGTTCCGCTGGAAGCTTCGTTTCGTAACGCTGTCTCGCGTTATTTTTAGGGTATAACAGCGACACCACTCCGAAACGCACGTCGATGGCGCGTTTAAAAGACGCCATGTGCATAGGCCCTAAAGAAATGCCCCACGGTAGTGCCCCCGCCAAGTCGAGCAAAACAAAGGCACGGCCGTACCATCCTTTTCTCGAAGCCATTCAGGCCATTTTCATCCTCCCGTAGTTTCGTAATTTTGTACTGGCTAAAGCTAGAACCCTGAAATTTCAGGAATATATAGGGCAGAATAAGACTTATATATGTTCTCAATATAATTCAATTTGAACGTGCAGTTTAAGAACTATTGCATGTCAAAGTTCCTTAGTTTTGTCACTGACTCACTGATTCATTCACTGACTCACTGATCATCATAATTCTAAGGTACTTCTAGCAGGCCTACAAGCTCCAAATGTTAAACATAGTTAGTTTTTAGCCTATCAAGTCCTTAAAAACCTAAATATGTTGTAATTTTAGTCACAACTGCACACATAAGTTTGTTATCCTATACTACTATTAGTTTTGCAGTTCAAATTGAAAAGAATGGATTGGAATGTAATAATTAAAGGAAGACCACTTACAAAAAGAAATGAGATCCCATCAAAAACATTACATGTAAAAAGATGCAAGTCTCGCAACGCAGTTCTCCTACAACAAAAAAGTTTTGAGATGTAAAGTTAAACCAAGTCAGTACCGGGGGGGTATCAACAGAACTCGATTTTCACCGAAACTTTTTTGTTGTAGGAGAACTGCGTTGCGAGACTTGCATCTTTTTACATGTAATGTTTTTGATGGGATTCATTTATTCATTTAAATTGTACTTCCAGATTGGTCCCATTTTCTTCAAAACACCGTTTTGATAACGAGGTTCACGACAAACTGTAGAAATTAGAGTCTACTAGTTTAGAAAATTACAATTTTATTGATCAAGCATTATTTCCAGCTACATTTCATCTTCTACGAATATCTGCACAATGAGTATAAGCGCAGTTTCGTTGAGATGCACTTCAAGCTTTGCGACATGGTGAATAAGGACCCGTATATCGGCCAGGCTCTTGCTAATGCTGGCATAACGTGCCCAGTACCTCCGGTAACTATTTTATTGAATTTACTAAATGAATACTTATTCCTATTAGCGTTATTCAAAACTAAACTTTTTTTAAATTACTCAAACTATTTCTGTTTTTGCATTTTGATTTTGGGACGTCCCATATTGTTGCCTGCAGAAAAACTGCGTGAAGCAATTAAAAAAAACACACTTTAATAAAAAACTTATCATGCGATGGGATAAACCACAGAAATATATCGGGATATAAGGAAATAGCTCATCGATTTGTATTGGAATCAAGCGTGTTACAATTTTCGCTTAGCGTTTGACGCCAAAAGTGTAATTTAGTGATAGAAAACATAAATTTTCCATACCATTCGGTGGCATTTGAACAATTTATTAGCATAAATTGTTGTTAACATAGATTCTTAGGGTCTTATCATACTTGCGATTTGCGGGCGAGTTCTCATACAAAAGCAGTCGCGGCGAACTCGCGGCGAGTTCGCCGTGAGCGACATTTGTATGGAACTTCACTTCTAACTCCCGACATGCGGGGAAGGCCCAGAAGCGTTTCAACCGTCCTTTCCGTTGTGCCACTAAATATTTAAATAAGCGATAAGAAAATACTTTAAATTTTAATGATTATAAGAAGATCCGCTAATATTTTATCTATATATTCCTAATTATTTTTGCATTTTTCATCGTATAAATGAATACATTATAGCACAACGGTAAGGACGATTGAAACGCTTTTGGGCCTTACCCATTGCTTGTTTTTCACTTCCTACAAATTTTATAAATATGAAAGTTTGTGAAGATGTCTGGAGGTTCGATATTTGTCACTAAATAACAAGGTATCAATTGAATGGACCGGGATGAAATTTGATATACAAACTCAAGCCGTGGATTGAAAGTAAGGAGTTCCCTTACAATAACAAGGGCCGCGGGCAAATGCTAGTAAGATAATAATCAAAAATATTTTTTTATTTCAGGGTCCAGTAAACATAAACAACGTGACAATACCCGCAAACAACTTTCCCAACGTGTGGCCGTTCGAGCGATCCAAAGTGAATATACTTATGAAAACAGAATCACCTGTAGAGCTAATCGGCGAACTAGATATTTTTGTGCTTTTTAAACAGAAGGTCGGCAAATAAACGAACTGTTGTATAGCTGTGTACAGAAACATCATAACTTTAGTGGCTCCACCATTTTGTAAATTTTCCGAAAACTGAATCGACAAAATAAATTCGAGAAAAGGATTGTACGGCCGTGCCTTTGTTTTACTCGACTTGGCGGGGGCACGGCCGTGCCCCCAAATCTACATAATAGGCTACTAGACTCATGTCAAATTTGGTGCAATAAATGATTATTTTCCGTTAGTATTTAAGAAATTAATATTTTTCGATTACGGTTTATTAAAAGTGTTTGATGGCTACATATTTTTAATTATCTTATTTTTTTTATTTTGAACTATGAAAACGGTGTCGGCCATGATGTGACGTAATAGGACCGTAGTCTAACTTCATGTCCAACCTTATACGAGTGAAACTCGCCATGTACGAGTAGCTTTGCTTTGCTGTGACATTGACATAAGTTACTTGGTAGTTTTTTGAGGTTGTGATCGTAATCGTTTCGTATTGATTGATTGATTACTATTAGCATTCCCCATAAACGCTAAATATATGTCAAATGCTGGTTTTCCGCTTGAATGACGTCACACCACAGATAATCTAAAGATTAACATAGCTAGCTAGCATCGTTTTCGCGTGGTTACCAAAGTTTAAGTTTTAAATTATAATTTTGCGGTTTACTAGGTCGTAAAAAATAGGGTAATATTTTTTTTCCGTTAATCAGATAATAATTAATAATATCAGACCAACTTTAAAAAGGGGTCAAGTAGCCTATTAATATTAACGAACCCGCTCGCAAAATTTCACGACAATCGGTTGGGAAATGCGACCCGCAGTGAAGAATAGCTGAACATCCGGAAAACAGACACACATATGAAAGCATTGCCCAATCTGAAACGGAGACGCTTCACTCACTTTACTCGCTCGGTCAATAATAACGAAGCGTAATGCCAAAGTATATAGACGGACAAGTAGAGTAGTCCAACTTCTTGCGTTTAGGTGCGCGCGATACGTATTTACACAGACGCGCGTTTGCGCGTAAATAACTACCTAACCAACCTAACCTAACAGAAAAAGGTGATTTATTCTTTGCTTTTCCTATGCTTTTCCTTTTCCCTTATGGGGAGCTCCGCCACCCTCCCCCTTCTTCTGTTTTGCGAGAGGTCAGGTTCTGGGTTGAATCAAGGACCATTAAAAAAGAGGACTGTCATTCTCCATACTTTGGATTACAATCCACGCGACCGCTAGGGGATTTCCGGGCAAAAACTAGATGGCGCTAAAAAACTAAACATTTAACGATGTTGTAATTGAACAAAGAAACGTAGTATAGTAGCAATTAGTTCGTAAACAGCTAATAATAAATAAATTCTAACACTTAAATACTGTGTCATGTTTGCAAAGTTGAATAATTGTAAATAATATAATTCTTTTACCAAGCTTATACATAGATGATTGGAGTTGTAAATTCGGGGAACAGTTTTTTGTATGGAGAATGACAGTCCTCTTGCTTTAATGGTCCTTGGTTGAATCGACTTTTTACATGATACGCCCCTAAGAGACTAACAAGGCAATCTGTTATCCTGTAAATTTCATTAAAAAGATTTTTTCATTAAAAATATATACCAATAATATTAATTTTGTTGATCAAATAGTTTTTTAAATCAAGTTATAATAAAGATCGAAGTGTATTTATTAGGAGATCAATATTAAAAGGCATACTTCATATAAAAACTACCAACTATTGAAAAAAAAGCTTAATCATGAAAAAAGAATTTCAAATATTATTTTTGTGTACCAAACATAATTATCATGTGACCTTATTTGCAGTTCATTCATGATTTATTTATAGCTCAAGTAATAATAGACACCATACTTTATTTAAAGATTTTGTACAAATAAAAAAGGTATTTTAATTTTTCATGAGCTCGATTCTTACACCAATCATAAAATACACAGTATAGAAGTTTCCAGAGCTGATACGTCATCGTCAATTATAGCAACAAACCATACACAACCGTAAACAATAATTTACATCCAGATTTCGAAGTCATGAATTAAAAAAAAACAATAATGGCTATAGGTAATTTCACGAGAGTTGAGGTGAATGATTACACACACAGCTACATGAAGTACTCATTGCAAAAAAAGTGAATGAATGAAATGAATGAGTGAGTAATAAACACAAGGCTATAGTTTAAACAAACTTTTTGGTCTATCTTGCAATTCATCGTTGATCCTGCTATCGGTACGGAAAAAGAACAGTAATTTCAAAATCCCACTGTCATTACATGACAGTGTTGTTGTGTGCGTGGCCTCAACTTTCGTGAAATTACCTATATGCCTTAACCTGACTGTTAAAGTTCAAAAAAGTATTTTTTAAAGCGACTTCAAACTTCAATTCAATTAAAAACAAGAGCTGCTATAAAAATATTCAAATCTGCCCAAAGAAATATATTGAGGTAGAAGGAAAAATTGTATGTTTTACCTTGCGCGCTAAAAAGAAGTGGCGGCGACCTACTTTGCACGCCGTTAACTTCAGTTGCCGTCAATATTATTATCAGATTTTAAAATCTTATAATAATGTTATAATTAATTGTTCAAATACCACTAAATTAAATGGAAATTTTATGTTTTCCATCACTAAATTACACTTTTGACGTCAAACGCCAAGCTAAAAACGTTACACGCTTGGTTGCCATACGAATGGGCGATCTTCCTTCTATCTCGAGATATTTCTGTGGGTCTGCCTGTAATTTAAAGAGCTCCTTCAATTTCATCACCGAATCCTGAAGGACTACCAGGAAGGTATGCCCTTTCAAAGAAAAAAAGAATTTCCCAAATCGGTCTAGCTGTCTTTGAGTAATCGGGGAACTACATTAAAAAATGGAAAAAAAGATCCCGACGAACCGAGCACCTCTTTTTTAAAGTTGGTTAAAAAGAACTTTAACTTTTTCGCCGCTAAACATAAAAGTCGCAAATCAGACACCATTACATAACTGTGTCAAAACCAAAATAGAACTTTATGCTCGTGCATGAAGGTTTATATCGCTCTGCGATCTGTGACCAATATATATTATGCGTCGTTGGCGTCCCACCTGCGGTGCCAATATATACGTCGTTGGCGTGGAAAAGGTTAAAGAGATTTTGTGCCAGTAGCAGTGGAGACAGCAGGAACTTGGGGTGCGGAGGCCAAGGCGTTTATTAGGGAATTGGGTCGCCGATTGAGGGATAGGGGCGGTGATCCTCCCTCTGGATCATTGCAGCAAATATCATTGGCAATACAGCGTGGCAACGCCACCAACGTAATGGGCACTTTTGAGCCAGGATCTTTTGTAATTGTTGGCGTGCAATAAGGTTCACCTTGTTTTGGCATAAATTTATTTGTCCAAATGCTCTATTTGCCCGAATACTATTTACGCATAATTGTTATTTTACAGATAATATTGACTTTTCAGAATAATTATAAAAGAAACCTAACCTAACCTAATATGTTCTAAGTGGCTGATGTAAAAGATTTTGCAAAACATTTTCCGTTAAAGCTAGAGAAAAATTATGCGAAATAAAATTCGGGTATTGCAAATGTTAGTTGGTTCACCCTGCATTTTACAGAACTGTTCGGTTCCGGTAATTTATAATTCACAAATAATAAGGCAATTACCAATATTGACGTGTATCTGAGGATTTGGGACTATACAATACACACAGCCAATTTCAATATTTACAGCCTCATTATTCTGCATTCACTACAGCAACAACAATGACAGCGCTGACTTCTATAGTTTTATTTTTCGCTATTTGGTGCTGCCATATTTGGGTACGTATTATATATTTTTTTGTATTCCATTTATTGACGACATCAATAGCAGTAACATACATAGCTAATGGTGATACTTTATCTACAAATAAAGCCGGCGCGGTAGGACCTGGCTCGCATTTCACATACAAACTAGGGTCGGGCGGAATGCAGATTATTGCAGATTATCTTCGATTTCTAACATAGAAGTATACGTTATCAACCCAAACATGAGAGGATGCCCTGCATGACTGTGAAATCATGATTGTCAGGTATTAATTTCGTCAGAAAAGGTAACTGGTGATGAACAAAATGAAAAAAAATGAAAAAAATACTTTATTTTATAGTGTTTTCGCGCTACTTTTCTATCGAGCGAAGTGTTCGCTATCGTGTTCTAAGTGAGAGGAAGCCCTAGATACAGTTCTGAATATTATTATATATGTTTTACAGTGACCTAAGAGTCAAATAAGTGCTCTAAAAATGATTTGGAAACTAGGCTTCCGTGCCCGATTCTGGTCTCACCTCGCCTTAAGGTACTATTTACAAGTGGTAAATATGTATAATGCATGTGAGTCTTGGATATTTTTATAAAGTATTATCGTCTTTTAGCCCTCTACTGCATTAGGCATTAAAATTTTAGAAAAATTAATTTTGTTTTCGAAAATATGTGTTTATTTTATGCATAAGTTCAGAAAGTAGACGAAAAAGCAATTTTGATGTCTATTTTTCAAAGTCCATAATTCGATACCTTTAGACTCAAAGGGCGCAAACGCCGTTAGAACCTGCGGCGTTTACGCCCTTTGAGTCTAAAGGTATCTATATATGGCTTCGTATGGATTTAGATACAAATTTATGATTTTTCTAACTTCTTACTTTTTTGAAGTTAGAATTATTTTGATGTGTCTGTTTTTGATCAAGCGTTTGTCAAATGTATATAGATCCTTGAAAACTGCTAATTTGAAATTCTACAGCTAAGTATTTTAACACTGTAACGTTGCTATAGCAAACTATTAGAAACTCTTAATGCATACGAAGCCAAATATGGATGTTATATAAATAAAACCAATTGCATACGAAGCCAAATAAAGCTCCTTCAAAAAACTTAATAAACTTCGAAATAGTCTTTATTTTTTTCAAAATTGTATAAGTATACTCTTAATTAGGTATATGACTAATAGTATAACATACATTTAAAATTAGTTTTTCTTCTTTATGACGCTGAATTTACGACTGAAACGAAATGATTTTCATCAACCACGTTATTTTATAGTTAGACATAACCAATTGTGAATAATGTTACGAAATGCACATAAAAGGTAATTAAAAATATATTCCGTTTTATTTCTACTTTGAACATTGTATTTAAATAACTTTCTAAATCAAGCAAAATATATTTCAATACTTTAAAAAAATCATGAACGCCATCGCCATTGTGACGCCATTTTTGGCTTCGTATGCTGTATATTTTTTCCTCATGTGCTCAAACGTTAGCCGGCAGAGATCTCTTGCAGGATAAGTTCGCCATCGTATTGATTTTTTGTACAATAATGTTTCATGGAAATACGTCAATTTTTGTAAGATTTTTCCAGTTTTTTTTTTCAATATTGTCGAATAACTTGTAATACTTTCAGTGCGCGCAAGTGATTCCTGAAAGGGCGGGTGTTGTATCCTTCAACAAGAACTATGTTCGTGAAATAAGGTTCTTTGTCCAGAGGTACAGTCGCCGAGGAAATTACTATTTTAATCTATATGCGACCACCGAACAAGTTTGGAACAACAATGTGACGGTACAGTATAGTTTTAAAACACGTTGACCTATACTGCCGTGCTAGTGCAAAAGGTAGTTTGTTTTAAGGATACTTTTAGTAAAAACTGTCCTTTTACAGTAGGGTGACACAGGCACCTATACCAGCAATAGGTTAGACGACAAAAAAACTGTTTAGTTCGTCAGAAATTTTGAGTAACGTCACTCTATTGCACAATTTTCACCTAGGAGTGACGTCACAAGCCCCCACTCCAGAAGTTTGATGATCTATACTTTCGTCGATTTTTAATAATTTGATATACCAAAAAGCCCCGCACGATTGTTCTATTATTGGGTCTGTGGTTAAGGTCCTTGCTAGAATCAAAGCGTGTAATTTCTGTCCCAAAATGTATCATTATAGAAAACTATATTTATAAAACGGTGTTACTCTCTAAATTATTGTCTAGGTCAACTTATATTTCTACGAGTTCTTGCATAACGAATACAAGCGCAGTTTCGTGGAGATGCATTTCAAGCTGTGTGACATGGTGAAAAAGGATCCATATGTCGGGAAAGCTTTTGCTAACGCCGGCATGCCATGCCCCTTACCTCAGGTGAAGAAATTATGATATTACATTGTCTAGAAATTTGGCCAGTTAGTTGGTTCAGGACTAGATTAAAGAGAAGGCTCAGTGGTGACCCCTGAGGTACACCGACCTTTACTTCAAATTCGTCGCCTTCACCACCGAGTACTAATATTTATTCTGTGACCGGGGTAACGCTCTCATATCAATTACAATATTTATCGTCTCTTCCGATACATTGTATCTTCGGAGTAAACAGAAATATATCAATATAGAAGGAAAGCGTGTGTATGACCTCGAGTGCTAAAAAGAAGGGCCAGGGACAGGGACCTTCTTTCCGTCCGTTTCAGGGGCCGTGAAAATTATTATCAGATTTTAAAAATCTGATAATAATGGTAAAATTAACTGTTCAAATATCACCAAACCACCAGTCACTATCTAAATCCACGAACTATTTCCTTTCGATCTCGATATATTTCTGTGTCGGAGTACCTACTTGCGAGATTAGCTTCCTCGTGACATGGTAAGGGTTTCTTCATGCCAGTTGAGCAGATGGACATAATGCTGCTTCAAACGCTTCCTCATATAAGTCTGAGCCATTGTCGTTTTTAATATATTTTATGTTATTTATGTCTTCGCTATTATTATTTTTTGCTAGAAACTTCCTGCCTCGCACGACTGAACTGTGGATTAAATTGTCGCCTGCAGTGTTTCCGGACCGATTCGACCTTCAAACCTTCAAGAAAAGAGCGTACTCCCACCTGAAAGGCCGACAACGCACTTGTGACTCTTCTGGTGTTGCAGGTGTCTATGGGCGACGGTGATTGCTTACCATCAGTTGACCCGTCTGCTCGTTTGCCCCCTATTTCACGTCACGTCATGTGCGCCTTATAGTGTTGAGTTTAGTATTTTTTGTTGCAGGGTAAAGTTGCCGTACACAATATAACGATTCCAATGCAAGATTTCCCAAACGTTTGGCCATTTGAGAGAAGCAAAGTGGACATCAAATGCCAACTGACGTCTAATAATGAGCTGATTCTTAATATGGAGGCCTATATTTACATCAAAAATCGGGAAGAGATTGTAAAATATAGAAACAAATCCAAAAATTGAATTAGTAATTAAAATGGTAGTAGGTAGATGCTTGATATGTTCAATGTGTATTTTTATTGCCGCTGTAAAACAAAATAAAGTTTTAAAGGGGTCTCCATACAATAAACGTGTTTTTGGCAGCTTTTGGTTCAAGGATAAATAGTACGGAACCCTTCGTGTGCGAACCCGACTCGCAGTTGGCCGGTTTACAAAAAAAACATAATTTCCTTACTTTCCTGTCCTTCAGGCGAAGATACAATATTTGAGTTCTTATAAAATATATTTTTCATCACACTTGCTCGAAAATGGTGTCATTACACGTAGGTTTTGCGGGCCGTAAATGACCTATTACGCCCTAGGGCGTAATGGTTTTCTTTTTAAGTTTGAAACGCTGGTTCTGTTTTACTCTTATTTGTCATGTTAAAAGGAAACGCCAACTTACTTTTTTAACTTTTATCACTGAAATATTTATTTAAAGAGAACTGGTATTGCAAATACATGTAAACACATATTTCTGTAACATTAATTAAATGTTTCAATAGTGTATTTCAGTATTTTGCAATTATAAAATCAACCGTTTTAGGTCTGTACCGCTATGGTTTCCGAACGTTGCGCATTGTCTATGGATATGTCACTAATGTCACTGTCAGTTTTACAATTTTATTTAGGTTAAGTAAGGTTAATTTTAATTAGATTTCCTCACAAGTGTGATGAAAAACATTGTGTGTGCCACGGGCGGTAAAGGAATTACAAACTCGTGTTATTAAAGCCCTCGGCTTCGCCTCGGCCTTGTAACAAACACTCGTTTGTAATTCCTTACTTACCGCCCTTGATACACAATGTACTATTACAGACTGCGTGATGTCTTATCGTTTTCAATGTTTTTTTTCTGATGTGTTGTTTTCTACTTTAATTTGTATGGTATTTGACCGTCTATGAAGTTTGAAAAAAATATGCTTTTGTTGTTTACCAATATTAAGAACACAAAATCATCGTTAATATACATACTTTAAAAAAACAAAACTAATTTATAATATTACCGTAAAACGGGGTGAGTAGGAACAAACTTGACATTCAAAGTTTCAAACCTCGATATCATTTTATTTCTACATGTGCAAACTGAATTGTATTTATATACATATAATAAATGTTCCGGTCGTTTGTATTTTAGTTTTTTTTTGTGATTTTGGGTAGTTCCATTTCATAACTTTAACGATAAACACAAAATCCCTCCTCACCCCGTAGTCCCTCGTAGTTGGGGTGAGATGGGATTTCATACTAAGTGAGGTGGGCAAATTGTTGGATCGACACCTGCACCTGCAAATCGCAAGTGTGGTAAGGCACACTAGGCAGGCTTAGAGTCTGTGCGGAAAGAGAACTTACTTACTTTATGGAACTTACCTTACCAGTATGGCATTTTTTTTTTGCAAATAAGGTAGAAAAGCATTACAGCGCCCCCCCCCCAATCTAAATCCTATTCTCTTTCCGCACAGACTCTAAGAGTATTTATTAACAGACATCCATTATGGCGATAAACGATTCAGCACGGAAGAGTCGCGGGTAAAAGTTTGTGCAATATATAAACAGGTAATTTTTAAACAAATATAACTAATAACTAAAAAACTGTATCTATTTTAAACAGGTGGATCAAAGATACGATCTATCCTGCCTCGCTTTCCCTCCTAGTCATGCAACTCGAATACCTGTATTTTCTTAACAACACAATATCAAACCAAATCAGACCTTGTGCCCTTACAAAAGAGTCCCTAATACGTTGTCTACAGTAAAAAGAGGGGTGCGTGCCCTATGGACATACGTTTACTGCCAATATCCGACGAGCTCACCCTTGTATCGCAAAGATAACGAACCTAACAGAGACAAAAGTAGGTTGAAACGGTCAATAGATATTAAGCAATTCACTTTCAAAAAACATTTTGTTTTGCATGTCCAATATTGTAACTGTCAGCCTGTGTAGAATGTTTACCGACTCTGTGAGTACCAAGATAAGGGCTCAGCCTAGTTTGGTCCTTACCGGATACTACATGTGCTTATGTAACTCTGCAATTTGGTATAAATAAATTTATCTTATCTTATCTTATCTAATACATATACGGTTTGTTAACTAAAACAGTCCATAAATTTATAATATATTTTGCCTACAATTTTATTATAGTTTTTATCACTAGTTCACGCTTAAGAGAAAATCAATGTGACGGCGTATCAGGTGCTCAAGTCGGTAGCAGAAAAAAGAGCGGAATGACGGTTACTCCACCGACAAGAGCAACAAAAAAAGCAGTACTGTTCCATATGATAGACAAGACATGGGGTTCTTTCAAAGGCAGCTGCGCTGTCCATTCCAAAAACCTAGGTTTTTTGTGCGATTTCACGAACATACACACCCGACCAATGGTCGAAATTTGTCTCACACAGTAAATGTGCCTAATTGCCTTCAAAACCCCACGAAATTCTAGGTAGAACGCACAAATATGTGAGGTTGTTATTTTGTAAAGAAACGATTTTACTTTCATACACATTAAAATAAATATATATTCGATCGTCTACATTGTATATTATAAACTCTATGCATAGATTTATTTCATTGTTCGTGTCTAGAGTACAGCATCAGTGGTAAAACATTGTTAGACCTCGATACCCAAGACAAACCCAGTCAGAAAAAAATAACATAATATACATAAACTGTGCAATTCTAACAATATTATATCCATATGAAAAGAATTGATAACCTCCTTTTTGAAGTCGGTTGAAAAGAGAACAACATCAAATAGAAGGGATCCAGGAAAATTGTCCATCTTTGCCTCGGTGTGAAAGTGAAATTTTAGTAACGCCGTAGTCCACATTGACGATATTGAGTAGCTTAACCATTTCAGTGCCGGTGACGCGCCAGGCGCGTCAAATCCCTTTTTGAAAAAAGAAGTTAGCAGCGAATTGGTTAATAAATGCTAACAGCAGTGAGAGAGTGGGATGCGAGCGTGCTTCACGAGCGCTGGAGGGGATATCACAAGCCTGTCATCGCGAGGCCGGGGTGATTCGTGGTGTCTGTGGGCCTTTTAGCTTAATTAGATATATTTGTTTATGTTGCTGCTATTTTTTTTCTTGCCTTATTGTACCTAATTCTATGGAACTTGTTCTAGATTAAATTATTTTCATTTAATTTCAATATAAATGACATATCTATACGCTATAATCTTTGCCCCCGGAACAGGGGAACGAGAGTTAGTGGCCACGGCAACCATCTTGGGCCCTCCGCGGAATAAACGGTGCGCTATCAATGGTCCGTAAGTACTTCAGTAATAATAATAATGCACCGAATCGCCACGCAAATTATGAGGCTCCTGAGTAGGTAGTGGAATAAACGGCGCGCTATCAATACTCCGTAAGTACTTCAGTTTTATTACTAATGCACCTAATAAACGGTGCGCTATCAATGGTGCGTAAGTACTTCAGTAATAATAATAATGCACCGAATCGCCACGCAAATTATGAGGCTCTAAGTAGGTCGACTACCTACTTAGAGCCTCATAATTTGCGTGGCGATTCGGTGCATTACCGTACTTCGTCATAAGCATGCTTGGCTTATATGAAAATCGCCGGATCTACTGAATGCGAGTGAAGTAAAACCGATTGTGATGGCGTTTTTTTTTAATACAGCCCTATGTCCAACAGAGCTATGAGCAATATATATGAGCTGTAGTTTTTATCCATTGACATGGAAAATGTACGCAAAGTTATTGCAAAAAATTGTTTACAATGCGGTTGGTTGTTACATGACAATCTATTCGCTCGGAATTCGGAAACCACGCCGAATGAGATGGAACCGCCGATAACTATGGGCTATTCAGATATTCATTGTTAATCTCGTGACTAGTATAATTTGACCCCTGTATTAATTGATGGAACGAGTGCTAAGGGTCTACGTTTCAGTTTGGGCAAAAATGCTTTCGTACTGTTTGTCTGTGCGGCTATTCTCCTCTATAGGTTGCATTTATCAACCGATTCTTCTGAAATTTTGTGAGCAGGTTATTTAATTACATATTTGTATGTAATATAGATTTTTTGACGATTCAGTTTTTGGTTATTTTCAAAATAGAGGAGCCATCCCCAACTAGCACGCTAGCGTTAAGATAACCTGTATATCGCTGGTATATTCGTTCCATTCGAGTATTAAATAGTTAAGACTAGCCTGTATGGTGGAGTTATAGCATGCTCTAACTCACTTATAACCACGAAAGAGGCCCACGGAGAGATGAAAAGAGAGATATGGAAGAAGAAGCATGCAGCGCCGACCCCAAATGAAAGACAAGGACAAGCGAATGATGTTGATGAGAGGAGCCATTGGAGGTTGGTAGACTCGTAAGGTTTACAGCTCACAGAACCACGGTAACAACAGTTCGTAATTTGGTGTAAAAATACGTCAGTACGGCCCAGCCGGTGCGGTCCGTCAAAGTCGATACGTCGAGACGTATCGACTTTGACGGACCGCACCATAATCACCAATTACGAGTTGTTATTATTTGGTTGACGGGTCAATTTACATTTGAGACGAGATTGACACCGAAATTCTTAATAACCCTACTGCATCAAACTGATTGCGAAATGGGTGCTGGCGTGACCAATGCTCACAATATAGCGGAACATATTTTTGGAATGATTCGCATTTGAGGAGTGTAATAAACGGGCTTATTTTTCTATGGTTTTCATAGAGAAATAAGCCCTTTTGAAAAGACAAAGAGGCTTTTGAAGAGTCAGTGTTTTGAGTAAGGTCAACCTGGGTAAAACTACCCCTACCCTACCTGCAAAGTACAGTGTGTGTGGAAGAGAGGACAATAGAGAGATCTCTTTCCAGGCGGGTGTTGTGCCTGGGGACCGAAGTCCGAAGGAAGATGGTTGGAAGTGGGTTTAGAAACTTCGATAGCGGGTTGTAGAACTGTATGGAGATGACAGTCTTTGTATGGGCGTTGATGTAAGCGCCATCTGTAGTGGAATTTTCGTAGCTGTCCTTCTTCTTCCATCGAGTGTAGCTAGGTGGGAGTATCGCCACATGTGTACTACAGGCAGGTAGGGTAGGGGTAGTTTTAAAGAGTTCGGATTTAATAGAATCTTTAAAAGACATATTTGCCCTCATCGACATAATTGGATGCATTTACTCCGGTCGACCTCATAGCATAGTATCAGAGTACTACAATCAGAATGAGGATTTATTTCAATTTTATTGATCTCTTAGTGTTGGTGTAGTGTAAACATATTTAAATTATATTAAACCGGGCGACAGCAATTTTGCGGCACATGATAATGAATAAGCAAAATAACTTAGTAACAACAATAACGGAAATTGAGCCAATCTGATACGATGTGATTGAATTCCGAAATAGTGTATTCCGCAGTATAAAAAAAGGGCAACGATAATTATAGCCGCAAAATGCTTTATTTTTTGTTTACAACTGCAGTTAAAGTACTTGAAAGCCACAAATCGTCGGCTAAAGTCGCAAACCTCTTAAATCAGGGGGCACGGCAGTGCCCGGGGGCAAATTCAAGCGCGAAGAAAACACTGCCGTACCATCCTTTACTGGAACCATTTCGCCGCATTTTCAGGCCCCTATTTGAGAACTTCTGGATAAGACCAGAACGCAGAAATTTTCGTCCTCCAGTAACCTATAATCATATACTTAAAATCCAAAATTTCAAGTCTGTAGGTCATTTAGTTCCGAAGTTAAGCGAAAGCAAAGTTTCGCATATGACACTCACTCACTCACTCATGATCATCAGAATAGAACTAGTACCCACTAACGTATAAAGAATGTTCAACGGCCAAGTCACACAACATTAACTATTATAATAAAGAAATCGCAGTAAGGAACCTTAGACTTGGCACGACTTCGTCTAGATTTCATTACTTTTTAAATTTAAACAAGCTCCATCGAGACTTGGCTAGTTTTTTACAGAATGTT
This sequence comes from Eudemis profundana, assembly GCA_947034925.1. Lineage (NCBI taxonomy): Eukaryota > Metazoa > Arthropoda > Insecta > Lepidoptera > Tortricidae > Eudemis > Eudemis profundana. Next base: position 4,636,933 of record OX344808.1, read on the forward strand.
TTTGGTGGGATTATGTTGTCTCCCATACATCATTACGAGGTTTGCGACTTTAGCCGACGAAATGTAACTTAAAGACTTTGTCATATAACGCCCCATACAAATGATTACAACATTCGTTGTGGCAGAATGTCATAACGAAACAAAAAAATCAAATATGGCTTATAGTTTTTTTAATGGCTGAACGCCGTGATCCTTATCACAAATATATGTGGAATGGAAATTAAAAAAGATCATCTTGCAGGGCTCCAATTTTGCATGAAATACCATTAAAGACCTCTCATCTAGCCGCAACCGAAACGTGGTTACTTCGCAGCCTATTATAAGGAAAGTAACATCAATATTTCATTGCATGTTTGAGTAAGGTATGACTGTATTGTATTGTATTGGCTAAATTAGCAAAATTTTACCCTGAAATAATTATCACTATTTCCAATCATACCTATATTATGCTGTTTTACAATCCATAAATCTACGTTTTACTATAAAAATAAACAAGGTCCGATGTTGGATTAAAGCAACCTATTTTTGGAACGAAATTCATATCTCTGAAACGCTTGTATGTGGAAAATATATGCTCAGTGAGCAAAACCATCCATCTGTGGGACCGGTCATAATAAACCCTTTAGATACATCCCACATATTAACTGAAAACAAAGGATTTGGAATAAAATAAAATGATGAAATTTGTAACAACCGCACAGAATCTCGTCGCAGATATGGCAGCGCATTCGTTTTAAAGAAAGCGGTTTAATCCGCCGACTCACATTGCTTCTAACACAGCAATATAACATTATTAATAGAATAGAAAAGTATTTATTCGGATAACACATCAGTACAGTTACATATATGAGGCAATACAAAAAAAATAACAGAAAGACGGATGTGCAACCAAAATGGTCTCGATTCAGCAATGCACTTGGCTGGGCTAGGCATAGGCATGCTAACGGCGCTGGTTTTCAGTGGAGTCAGAGCGAAGCGGTTGTGTATTTTTATAATTAATTCGTTTCAAAAATAAGAAAAGAGGTTACTTTAAATTCAGGTCTTCAAAAATGTTAAAACTTATAATTTTTAGCTTATTTTTAGTCAACCACTTTTACAGTCAAATACATTATTTTTAATATAATGTTAGGTGCAGCCAGAAAAAAAGAAGACTGCTGATGACATCACATCTGACTACGTCATATCTGTCCACGAGCAACACCTACCTACCGATATTATATACAGGGTGGAAAACATCTATGGGCCCTGGAGGGGAACTACCTTAAATGTCCACACTTTTTTGCCACTAAAAAGAAAATCTGAAATGTTACACGGTAGACGTCAAGGTCCCTCTTTGCAAAATAACTGGAAAATGCTGTCCTAATCTCAGAATTTTCACAATATCGATCCCACCAAAGTCAAGACGTTTGAAACGCTCGGTGAAATGCCCTTAAAACAGTCTGTCCTCTCTGGCGCTGACAAGCGTCTCGTGTGAGCGATAATCCAAGGATTTTTGCGGCATGTAAGCCGACACTAATTAATTAAAAAGGGAACTGTCGGCTACCCGAAAAGCTCCTTGGACAAAGGCGTCAGATGAAAAGCTTTGGAAATGTTATTAATATAATGAGCGTTTACTTTGAAGTTGTTTAACTGTGTTGAATCTGTTAACGTTTCTGATAAATAATAAGAGACTGAGTTCTTCAATAAAGTATCAAAACATATAAAGGGATTAGACATCGTCTAAGTTGTAATAAACAACTTTAACGGATTTATCGCGTATTTAACTAAATTTTTACGTCCCGACGTATCGTAACCCTTTTCAGCGTTCGTAGTCGCGGGAAGACTGAGAAAACCTTAATTTTTCTCAGTCAAATTACCGTTGCCTAGTGTGTTAAGACGGTTACACAAGTGCCAGAAGAGCTTAATATCCTAACCTTAGAAACTAGCACAATAACACCATTTTGACTTGTCACGGTTGTGATGTCACGTCAGCAAGTGCGACGTACAAAATAAAAACAAAGCAGTGATACATTGGTTGCTGAAATATTTTATAAGGAAAAAAAATCTACATTTTTAATAAAACATATGAAAGTATGTTTATTAGAGCATGTAGTAGCTAACCTTAGAATTTGCGGGTATATTAAAAATACTCGCTATATTTTGTAAAAGACGATCAATTACAAAACTTTAAGTTCCTCGAAATAAAATCTAGCTAAAATGTACTACAGTCTACATAACTACAGATCAGCAAAGCCAGGGTAACTAAGTTCCACAAAGAAGCTCAGCTAAAACCCCGTCTACACGAGCTAACTTCCGCTCAGTGTAGAAGCACCTTTATAATCGAACCGAGTTGAAGATCAAAGTTTTAATTGTCTTTGCATCGCCATTGTATACCTTTAGGATATAAATTTAAATTGGTTTCCATACTTTGAAACTAGTGGTTTTATGTTTACCGTTATTGATTGGAAATGTCACGTCATCCGAAGACGCTCGTTACCGTTGCTGGCAAACCTGTTAGGAGGATTGTAAGCCCGCACGTAGCTAATAGTTCTAATCAGCGTCAAAAAACCTGTGGGTCTAGTGAAAAGGGGCACAAGTCACATTTATACCAGGACCAAAAGGTCACAACTCTATTGTATGACTTAAGCCCTTTTGCTCCTAGGTTAAATGCGACTGGTACCCCTTTTCACTAGAGCCACAGAAACGTCTTCCGGCTTCCACCAGGGATGTGCGAGGATGCGTAGCGAGGGATGTGTTTGTCATGAACCAATAGAAACACATTATTTACCTATCCTCGCCCAGCGCAGCTCTAGTGGAAACAGCTGAGCGGAGCGAGGATGTAAATGAACGAGCACTTACTATAGCTTGGCAACTTCGTTGGTGACACTCCCATGCGTGCTTTTTGTTATGTGCAGCCGTAACTACTTACACAAGTTACCGCCAACACGAACGGCGACTGACGGAGGCAGCCCCCGGAGGCCCCCGTGCGTGTTAGCGGTAAAAAGCACACATGGGAGTGTCACCAACGAAGTTGCCTGCCTATAGGCTGCCTATCTGCCTACTAACATATTATGTGTCCTGGTTACATGAAATAAATGATTTTGATTTTGATTTTGATTTGATTTACCTGCTACTTCTTCCGTGAAGGTGGAAAATGACGCAAAAAGTATATAAAAAATGCCAACGAAACTAGGTATGAAAGTGAGTTTTACTGTATACTTATGTAGGTAACAGCGACGTAGAGTGCTAGGTCGTAGACGTAGGCGCCGTAGCTCTATTCATATCCTTCATAATAGGAGTGAGTTTTTTAAGCGGTTTTATTTCGCTTAAGAGGAAATAGTAAGGCCAAGAGAATTGAAAATTAGGTATTTGTAAAATGTGTCGCTGTCTCGCACTGCGCGTCTCTCCCGCGCAGAGCGCGATAGAGACAACTGCAGCTTGGACCGAAAATACCTTTTAAAATTTCATGAAAACAACGTTTCGTAGTCCCCTGATTTCTTCCCCAAAACTTAAACTATTTAACTATTTTTTTCATTAAACATTATAGAAAGGCTTTGGCCGTGTTCCTATGTTTTCTTTTTTTTTTTAATCTTGTCAAATTTGTTTTCTGGATGTGTGTACACAGCGGAAAATATGGCATTTTTTTTAGGTTTTTGAAGGTTAATAACTCTTTTGAGAATCAATTTATCGTAAAAAGGAAAACAGGAACATATCAATTGTAGCCATAGATTTTTGGACAAAAAATGATTGCTCTACTGGCATTAACCAGGGAGGAAACAGGGGACTACGTTTGTATGGAAAAACTGCCCTCCTGTTTCCTCTTAACCCCGCATATACGTTTCATTGTTTGTTTATACCGGTTTTTTAGTTTAATTAGTCTTAGTTGTCTTAAAGTACACTTACATTTTGTGCTCTTTATCTAAATAAATTTAACGGGCATATTTTCTTCTATATTAAATTATATTCGGAAAGGAATCAGCTTTAGAAATAGTTGTTCCAGGAAAGTATGCCTCGGTGCTTTGATTGCAGTAATGTGCAGCTCTTGCTGAAAGTAAGAACCCTTACTCCTAAAAGCTATAGAAATACAGACAAAACAACGTTGACTTCTTACTTCTATTGCAGGTTTTTTAGTTTTTAACAGCCAGCAGCGAGCAAAGACGATGTCAAAGACAGAGCGAAATAGAGGAGACCACAGATGGGCTATTCTCCAGAAATATGTCTGCGACTCATTCATCTGTCTCCATACATTTAGTATGAAAAAGGGCCAGATGAATGAGATGACCGCAGACATATTTCTGAAGAAATGCCCAGATATAATCGAAATAGAAGGAAATAGTCCGTCGATTTGTATGAAAATCACGCGTGTAACGTTTCTCGTTTGGCGTTTGACGCCAAAAGTGTAATTTAGTAATAGTAAAAATAAATTTTCCATTTCATTTGATGGTATTTGAACAATTAATTATACCATTATTATCAGATTTTCAAATCTGATAATAATATTGACGGCAACTCAAGTGCAAAGTAGATCGCCACTTTTTTTTAACACGCGAGGTACATATAATTTTTCCTTTTACTTCGATATATTTCTGTGGACGAGACAAGTTCGGAAAGCTGACCCTACAACCATGTAGGGTAATGGTTGGGAAGAGGAAGAGAGATAGAGAGTGTGTGAGAGAGAGAGGAGGAGAGAGACGAGAAAGAGGCAGATATATTCGGCAGTAAAGTAACTACTCGGAAATAATTTCTCTAAATGACTCAATTGCCAAAATAATAAATCCGACTAAAGCCTCGGTTGATTTTGTCCATGTTTTCGAGCGTAGTTTTTTGCTGCTGACTTAAGAGAAGCTGGTGAACGTGTATTGCGTAGCTTTTACAGTTGACATGTACAATACGTATGGAATAAAATGTACGTATGAAGGCCGGTTTTACAGCCCACTTCCCACCCCTTTAGGGCTCCAGAAAGCGCCTGGCGAAGGTCGCATCGTAAAACCTCAAGTTCCCAAGTTCAGTCGCTTTCCGGGCGAACGACACCTTTGAGACGGTTTTCTTATAAATTTCACTCTTTTTCCGAGTAGATTACCTGGAATTGTTGAGTTCACAAACAGCCACCCATGTTACAGATGCGAAAGGTTGCCTGGAAGAGATCGCTCCTTTAGCAATAAGATCGCTTGTCTACCATTCGTTTTGATATCTTGTTTATATAAGGGTCTCTGTATTTTTTTGGTGTGAAACAATGAGTAATGTATTGTATGTCTGTTGGCTTGTTTGTTCTCCGTCTTGCACGCTATACAGCGTAATGGATCAAGACATTTCAGATTGAGATATACAATTGAGCCACGACCGAGTCCGTGGCTGATAGATCACACAAAACTGACGATTAGTGTTAAATGGCATATATTTCGTCACAAACTGACAGGTTAAACGGTAGTTAAACACGATTTAACGCTTCTATATACATATTCGATCGATTCACAAGAGCTGGCACGAATGAATGGAACGAAAGTAATGTCACTTCTTCTATATTTAAAAAAAAAATACATAAAATCTGCACATTATTAAGACTAAGCAGGTAAAAGATATGGTAGAAAGGTAAATTTGACAATTCACTACAAACATTTTACTATCATGGAGTTTTTATTTAATTTATATCCTGTTTTCACACTGACGCCGCAATCTAGGAAATCATGGCCAAAATATGCGAAACATAATACGGAATTTTGAGGTCTCGATGCAATCTCAGCGCTTCACGGCGTCAGTGTGCAAACAAGAATGCGATTGTGTAGGTAAGGTTTTTTTGTTGTACATAAAATGTACAATGCAGACTAGGCTAATTAATCATTTTGTGACGCACACATGAACATTATCATTCACTCGTTCAATCCATTTGTGCCAGCTCTTGTGAATCGACACGTACATACATGAAACTAGCGCTACCGCTAGTATACTAGTAAGTGGGATCTACATCCTACTTACTAGTATAACTGATTATGATCGCTACACGCTTTGTCTGCAGGCAACATCTTATGGATACTTATAAGAGGCTTCACCTGCTCCGTCTGGCCTCCAGACAGCATCAGGTGGAAACTTTAACGCCCTTCAACTAACTAAGCGACGTTTATTTGAAATGTTCTTAATCATTGAAGAACACAAGTAATTTACCTTCTGTTTTGTTTAAATGTATAAATATTTAGTTAAGAGTTACCCGAGCTTTGATTATCATAATTGAAAAAAGTAATGAATTAATCCTTATTTGACCTTTTCTAAAGCTGTATATAATTACATATTTAATTAATCTTTTTTTTAATTTTTTTAGCTCAAAAACACTTGGTACATTTGTTTCCCTTGAACTCGCCAAACGAATAAACGCATGTTTATTGGCGATAAAAGCGTTAAAGTCACAAAAGAATAATACAAAAACACGTAGGTTTAAAAAAGTTAATACCTCTCTCTTTGCGTCGGCATTTAAAAAATAAAACCAACTGAAACACGAAAAGCGATGATGCATTATCCGCTCAATAAACACCGGAATTGGCTCTTTGAACCAATGCAGTCCACATGTAAGCATTTCGATGCACATCAATTCTAATACACACATTCGGATTTCAAACAAGCATTCCAATTTCAAAATTTCATCGCAGCCAATCGAGGTTAGGCAGTTAGGGCGCGCGCACACTCGTGCAGATGCAGGTTTGCCCGGGCGCCGAGCTGTGCCCGGGCGAACCCACGGTGTAAACAACCCCTTAAAATTATTAACCCCCCTTACATTCCACGCTAACTTAAAATGCACCTTAATCTTCTAACAATAAGGTTGGTATTCATATGTGTTATCTCCGAAGTAAGATATAACGATTTGTATGCTCGTGCTATGCACAACGGAATACGGTTTGCTTTCCGAACGCTAATTCTGTTATTGCTAAGTATTCAGTGGATGTATTACAATGGGGCGTCGATGGGATTGAGACTTTGCGCTCTTGGGAATAAAGTTTGTTTTTTCTTGGCAGGTCTGTAGGGGGTGGTGGGTGGACTCATTCATAATCACGGGGACGTCGAACGCCCAGGTGGCTTAGGTTTTAGATTTATCGTTTTGAGGTGAGACGGTTTGCCGCGATATAATTTGTATTGTTTTATATCGACGTTGTGGAAGAAACGCGCGATATTGAAAAATAATTGTTTATACGCTGCTGTTGTAATAACATGTCTGGAAAGGAAACAGACTTGTTTTTCAATTGAAAAATCTTTTACGGAAGCTATCCTTCCTATGAGTTACAATTATTTTTTCTTAATGGTAATGGTTTGGAAATAGCCTCAATTTTTTTTCCTAAGTTTTGTCAGAGTGAGAACGATAAATATTATAATTGATAGCTTTATTCAAATATAGTTAGAAAAAATAGTCAACAAAGATTTAGCGTCGTAGAACGTCTTGACGCGATATTTTAAACTTATTTTTATGAATGTTTGCGTTTGATCTCCGCATCTGATGAAAGGCGGAAACAAGGTCTACAATGGAGGACGTTTACTCAGAAAATGCTTATTCGGGTAGGGGTCGGGTTGCATAATCTTTATCAGCATATGTTTGATACGCATACGTGGATTCCGCATACTCATTATTGGGCATAACTGTAATAGTCATACATTTATGCGCATAACGATTTTAATCATAACGTTTAAGGATATACTGTGTAATGAGCATATAGTAGATATGCATACATTTATTCAAGCATACTTTATAATAGGCATACATGGGTTACTCATACAACACTATAACCATACTGGGTAAATGCATAAATAGCAAAGTGCATAAATAGATTGCTCATACAACATCATAACCATACTTAGTAAATGCATAAATTGCTAAGCGCATAAGCCTATTTAACATATTAATCAATTCTCATTACTTTCAACATTGCTATTATAAAATTAGTCGGAGTTTTATGTTCCCCAACTATATGTAGGTAGATGTGACTAGTTATTTTTTGTTATTTTGCATGGTTGTTGCCGTAATTGCCATTCGAGTTGGTTATTTTCACAAAAGTTAATGTGCCTAATAATGGATAAACAGGATCTTCATGTCTTTACAACGAGTAGAGGTGGAGTGAAATTGAATAGGAACGGTTCGGATTCGTACTTATGGACTTTGAAAAGGCGGCAAACAAGTCCATTTCTAAAAACTTTGAAAATGCAAACATAAAAGGGTGCAATTTCCACCTTGGGCAAATTATATATCGAAAAGTCCAAAGATCCGGACATCAAACATTATATGGTACAAATGTGAGTTTTGCCACAGACATAAAGTGCTTATATGCATTGGCATTTTTACCAGCGGACTTTTTTTTACAGCGGCTTTTTTTAGGTCAGCTTTAGGATTAGCTTAAGTTAGGTAGGTATATAGTACAAGTTACAAAGTTCTCTGTAATGTTCTTTAATGTTAATGTCTAACCTAACCTACTTTTCTGGCAGCGATTTGGTTCTGTGTGAGGTCACAGTTCAAACCTAACCCAACCTACTTTTCTTTCAGCGATTTGGTTCTGTGTGAGGTCACAGTTCAAACCTAACCCAACCTACTTTTCTTTCAGCGATTTGGTTCTGTGTGAGGTCACAGTTCAAACCTAACCTAACCTACTTTTCTAGCAGCGATTTGGTTCTATGTGAGGTCACAGTTCTAACTAACCTACTTTTCTGGCAGCGATTTGGTTCTGTGTGAGGTCACAGTTCAAACCTAACCTAACCTACTTTTCTGGCGGCAACTCAGTTCTGTATAGCGATTCGCTTTGGAACGCCCACCCTTTGTATTGTTTTTTGACCAAATCGTAAACTTTACAATTTTTTTGGTTTAATTTTAGAAAATATAATAACGTGTTCCTCGCTTCCAGCTCGGGCCACAAACATCTGCGACCTCGGCCTTTCTTTGTATTACCACCCTAGTTGTATAATGTATTATAATGTAATATTGTGCTAAGAATAGTAATTAAAAATACTTCAATAATATAAAACATTATATCTTTTTTGAAAAACCATCACAAGCCCATTATTATAATTTATGCAATACATTATTATATTCATCAATATTATGTCTAAATAAATGTATGATATTTACAATTATTACTAAAATAACTTATAATCATCAATATTATGGCTTAATAAATGAATGCAATTTACAATTATTACAAAAACAACTTATAATCATCCATATTATGACAAAATAAATGTATGACAATACAGCTTATGGTTAAACCAATTATGACTCCATATAATTATGACACAGAACAATTATGCCATAAGACAATTTATGCCAAAAAAAATATATGAGCATAAACTATATGCGTAAACAGTTATTCCAATCAATAATATGACAATAGCTGTTATGCAACCAGATGGCCCCCCTGCTTATTCACTCTTGCTTTTAATAACTGCCAGGTCGTCACTGCAAACAGAGACACTGGAGGTCAAACGACTAATTATCATGTTATTACCCAAAAGAATCAGCCATGAGAAAGAGCCCTTGAGGCCTACTTGCAGAAATAAATTATTTCATTTCATTTCATATCGCAGTAATATTAGTTGTTACAGGTGAACCTGTGCCCGGCTAAGGCATAATTTTACAGGAACACTTGCGACAAAATATAAGAATGAAGGTGATAGAAAAGGAGTGCATGCATGTCTAATTGACAGTAATAGGGTTATTCTTCAGAAATATGTCTGCGGTCACCTTATTCCTCTGGCCCTTTTTCATACTAAATGTATGGAGACAGAGGAATAAGTCGCAGACATATTTCTGAAGAATAACCCAATAGCATATGTTGCTCGACGAAAATTTCCCAAGCCGCGGGAAAATGCTTGTCATTAATAAAACCCGCGAAGAATTGGTAACTGACGTTACTCTTTGCCATGGAATTACCGAACTACCTATGCATTTTTACAAAAAGAAAACTCTTCGTCTATAAGGTATTAACTTTAAGTCAAAATCTTAAGATACATTGTCACTTTCGAGGAGGCTTCAAGTTGAATATTTCCGGTGAATACCGGAAGTAGCAGCCTCCGGGTACCGTGTAAGGTTTATTTACCATTGTATAATAGGGTGAAGAACGAACCTATTTAAAGATAATAAATGCTTTAAATATTGAAAGATGTGCTCGTAAATTACACTTTATTTTATTTTCAAAAATAAGAATAACTGCAATTATATTGTTAAAGGAATATTTTTTGGCATGTTCATTAGTGAGACACAGTGTTGAATGATTAATGAAAGTGCTTTCATCGTTTTTATTAATCTTCTAGTAACAATAAATCAAACTGTTATTTCAATAGGTATATTTGATACCGATATTGTAGCGGTTTTTCACTTCAAAAAAGGCACTGCAGAAGTTTATCAGTCTCCTATAACGTTGTATACCAGTTTTGAAATATATACTCGCTACATCAAAGACCTTCCACCTTGATGCAATTTAGTGAGCCTCAATATCGCAGAGCGACTGCAAAAAAATAACATTTTTCCTCCCCTCTGAAATAAAACGTTAGAAAAAACAACCCTCTGAATAAGGCTTTGAAGAGAGTTGTCGTTTGTTTTAAAAGGACTGCATAACTTGCAGAGCGTGCCAGTGCACACGTACAGATGAAATATACCTACCTACTTAGTGTTGTTTCTATAGGCATGGGCAAAGAGGAGCCAAATTGTTTTTTTTTTCGCATAATATACAGTATGTAATTTTGTGAAAAGAAAATAAACAATAAGTTGGGCGGGAGGAGTCACGAATGAGTATGTATTAAAAAGAGTAAAGAAAACCCAAAGTTTGTTAGACTCGATAGAGAATAGAAGAGGGAAAATGTTTGGTAATTTTTGTACGCTTTCCAATAAATTGGGTTGACTTACCAAATTGTTATCCGGCTGCTTGTTAATAGACACGAAACTTACCTGTAACAAAATGATTATATTTTGATTAACAAAATTAAATTAAATAAAATAATTGGTTTGCAAAATGATTTTTTCTTTAAAGCACATGGTTTGAACTTCAGTGCATATACAGTTAGTATCATAAAATATACAAATCGTAATTATGTCACACAAGAGTTAATTTAATTTAACATTAACATATTTACCACACATTCTAACCATAATGCTACTCTTACATATAAGACTGTAGTCTACAATCAAGCGAGGCAAGTCACAATCTCAGTCAAAACTCACGCACCAACACACAGTCTTATCTACGGCGCCCTAAAGGGCCCCTGTTTATGCGAGGGTTTCGAAACAAAACTTGGCGAAAAGCTACGGACCTAGTCGCATGGAAACAGAAACGGGACGTAAACGGCTATCCTAGGCGAATCTCATAAAACCCGGCGCTGAAAACCGCAACGAGAATAAAACAGCTCTTATCCTAAAGGGATAAGGTTGATTTTAAGCCAGCCACGTGAATGGTAAGCTGGCATCGTTACATTCGACCACCGCCATTTTTGTTCCCGTAAAAATGTTAATAGCAATGGCACAGAATGTATGGATCCAGAAGGTCGGCTTAGTGCAAACAATTCGCATAAAAACTAGGGCTTATTCAATAGAATTGTTTGGTTCGGCTTTGTAACTGAAGTTGAAAACATTGCGCAAGTAGTATTTAGTAGTAGGGAATTTTTGGCTGGGCGAAACTTGAGCAACGTTTAAGTACCGTGTAACCTGTCAGATGGTGACGAAATACCTTTGACACTAATCGCCAGTTTTGTGACGACCTGTTAACTGCCTGTTAAGTTAAGAGGACATTCAACATAAAACAACTGGTAGAGAATGCCTTATGGCATTAAGTTCGCCGTTTATCCTTTCCTGTGATGTGCAATAAAGTCTAAATAAATAAAGCACATTTATTTAGGCATATTAGTAAACACATCATTGAATCGTGACTCTGAAAGCGAGACATTGCACAAAAAAAGAACGGCAAAGTGCGAGTCGGATTCGCACACGAAGCGTTCCGTACCACCGTCGCGCAAAAAGACGCCAAAAAACATGTTTATTGTAATACAAGGAGGTTCTTAAACTTTTTTTGGTCACGGACCCCCTACGTTATTTTGAAAACCTTACGGACCCTTTCCGAATATAATCAAAGAAAAAGATAATCAAGGGCACATGAAAGTTTGTGTCGTATGCATAGCCACGGACCCCCGGCTCTCGTATCACGGACCCCTAAGGGGTCCATGGACCACAGTTTAAGAAACCCTGAATTGTATGGGGACCCCTTTTTATTTTAAACTTTATTTTGTTTTTATAATTTGTTGTTAAAGCGGCAATAGAAATACACATTCTGTGAGTACATCAAGCATCTATTTATTACCATTATTAAAATCGAGCAAAAAACGCCAATAAAAACACGTTTCTTGTATGGGGACCCCCTTTCAGTCTTGATTCAATTTTTTTATCAATTGATCTTTTAGCGACAATAAAAGTAGGTATACATTCTGTGTAAATTTCAAGTCTCTATCTTTTACTGTTCAAAAGATACAGTCCTGTGACTGACCGACACGAAGACGATTCTTGTACGGAAACCCCCTTTTCTTTTTAATTTAATTTAATTGTTATTATTTGATATTCATCATCATAGGCCTTTGCGTCTATTACTCATACTCATACTCGTTTATTTTGTATTAATCATACAATGTCATTTTACACACGATTATATTACAGACGATTCATGGTGCAATGTTAGAGAGACATCGCTTTTGGTGGCTAAATAAACCGATGCGAGAGCGACATGTCCTACCGCCCGCAGGCCTGACAAAAGAAGTTTGCAACAGATGGAGCTGAGTCGCTTTGGTGTCGTCTTTGTCTCTTGTCAGCGAGTGCAGCGAACCAGGCCTCACCGCTTAACTTGCGACCTTTCACCACGCGCCTCCGCCACTCCGTTCGTTTCTCCGCAAGTGTCTCCCAGTTCTGGTGGTCAGTTTTAAACCCTTTTGGCGCAGTGGTATTTGTTATAATATCGGAAACAAAAATACATGTTCTGTTACGCTTCTAAAACTGGAGCCCTGTGACTCACGGACAGACGGACAGCGGAGGCTTAGTAATAATTAACATCCGACAGATATCATCATTATTTCAACCTTGAGACGTCCACTCTTCAACAAAGATCAGCCCCAAAGACTTCCACAACGAAGATCACGGTTTTTGTCTCCAACTTCTAGCAACATTAGACCGTCAAGGTGGTTTTCCACCGGCAGGGCGAGACGAGACGAGGATTGAATTGAAATTTGTATCAAGTTGCGCGATGCGCGAGCGGCGATGCGCGAGGAGAGGATTGAAAACTTCATACGAATTTCAATTCAATCCTCGTCTCGTCTCGCCCTGCCGGTGGAAAACCACCTTCATACCATTTTGTGGGGTTCCAACCTACGCTGCGTGTTGTTGTGCATGGTTTCCATTCGAGAACCTGCACGGCCCATTGGCCACCGGTTCTTCGAGCTACAAAAACCGTGGCCTGTTAAGATGGCCACAACCTTGCCCTCCATACAGCCACCATAGCCTTCTGTTCCTATTTACGTTATGTGCCCGGTAGTTTTGCGGGGAATGAATTTAAAGCGTAATTAGATGAGATATGGCAGTTTGCGAATCAACTGGGGCGGGCGATTGCGGGCGTCTTTTAGCGTCAGCTTAACGAGGTGCTTTATTAAACCGCAAACTACTGTATAAAAACTTAAATGAATATCGTTTAGGCCACATTTCAGCACTAAAAGTGATGGTCCATGGAAACTACAGAATTTTGCTGACGATTATAAAATTATAACTGATAATTCACTTAAACTAACACAGTTTTGTGTAGGTACTATAATTTTTTTAAATCTTTTAAGGAACTTTTGTCAAATCGATAATGCCAGCCCCGTTAAACATTTATATACTCGTATCTACACAATTTTCAAAGAAAAATAAAAAATAGTTATAAATCAAACTCTACCTAGCGTTGCTGTTTTTTCTCGAGTCCGGACACACTCCACCATAGTGCTGCAGCTCTTCGCAGTTGGCAAATCTTTCTTTCTCATCAGATGTGCAAACCTGTTCAGTCGAATCCCTATTGTGTACTGTGAGTAATGTCAGATATGAAATTGCTGCCCAAATTTCCAGGACAAAACCTCCTCCTCTCAAAAACATAAGACGCTGATAATGGTAGTAAATCATGACTCAGCGCCAAATATGTTCATACAAGTAAACATATGTAATCTGAGCCCAAATAGGCACTCAGCATAAAAACGATACTATACGAGCTGCCCTTAATTAACTTACCGCTTTTACTGCAGAAGTTCATGCAACTAATCAACCATTAACACCAACTTAGCCAATAACCCGGGACCTGGAATGACCCGCCGCCATACATCAGGCGGGTAAGGCGACAACTGACCAATTACAGACATTTATTTTATTGCCGCTAGTGTATCGCGGTGAAACACTCTGCGGTCTTTCTGCGCTCCTGGTACTTGTGAAAAGGGTTTTCTTTCCCGATGCTTTTGTAAAAACCTTAACTGGGGCGTTCGTGTAATAGCTGTCATCCATTTAATAACCCGTCTTAAGATGGTGCTTTTATCCTTAATCCTCTGTTTGGTCTATTTTTCTATCCTACTCCTACTGATATTATAAATGTGAAAGTTTGTGAAGGTGTTTGGATCCTCCAGGACCACAAGGCATGTTTGTTACTAAATAACGAGGTAACAATTGAATGGATAGAGATGAAATTTGGCATACAAGTAGACCAAGTCCTTGATTGAAACATAGGATACTTTATATCCCGGTAAAGAGTTTCCTTGGGATATTAAAGTAACAAATATCCAAACCACCAAAAACCCTCATAAACTGTCACATTTATAATATTACTAGCATTTACCCGCGGTTTCACCGGCGTTATTCCCGGTATTATCCCAAGGAGACTCTTTATCGGGATATAAAGTCAATCCAGTAGGCTTATGATGCTACGCTTTGTTGCACGATAAATAAATGATAAAGCATCCGTCACTATCACACACATACTGTTAGAACGTGACGGATGCATTATCATTTATTTATCGCGCGACAAAGCGTAGCATCAAAAGCCTACAGGACTTGGTCTACTTGCATGCCAAATTTCATCTCAATCTATCTAGTTGTTATCCATTATTTAGTAACAAACATCCAAACCTCCAAACATATAAACATCTCCGCAAACTTTCACATTTATAATTTAATTTATTTATAATATTAGAAGGAAAGATCACGTATTTATATAGTAAATAATGGTGTGAATTCAAACTCAAATGTCGCCGGTAGCAGCTAGGTTTCCTGCTAGGATTTACTTGGCAAGAAGTCATCAACCCACACGCAAAATAAGTACACTATAAGACGTAGAGTTGCAGAAAACTGGGCCGCGTAAGTTTACACCCTTACAGCTAGTGAGACTTTTTGCTGAGCGGGTTAAATACCATTTACGGCCCAGGTAACGTAAGACGGTTACACGTGTTTTTTAATCCCGTAACATCGTTACCGCGCAAAAGGTTAATTCACAACGTTGCGGTATATCTCGTCCCTAATAGACTGAGCGAGCGAAGCGAATATAGAGTCTCTGCTTCAGCTTAGGCAAAAATACTTTTGTATGTCTGGCCGGATTCTCCTCTACAGGTCGCAATTTTCCGCCGATTCTCGTGAAATTTTGTGACCAGTAGGCTTATGATGCTACGTTTTGTCACGGGATAAATGAGTGATAAAGCATCCGTCACGCTCACACACTTTTTGTTAGAACGTGACGGATGCTTTATCATTTATTTATCACGCGACAAAGCGTAGCATCATAAGCCTACAGGTTCAATAATTATACAGCTTTTTTTGGTTGATTCAGTTTTTAGATTTTTTTCATGTTTTGTTATTTGATCCATGAACTCATGAATGTTATACTCTTCGGTCAAATATCAGTACGCCAGTCGTTGTTGAACTGTGACGGGCCACAGCAGTGTGACCTCCGATTAAGTACTGTTATTACTATAGCTTGGCAACTTCGTTGGTGACACTCCCATGTGTGCTCTATGTTAACACGAACGGCGACAGACGGAGGCTAGGCAGCCTCCGTCAGAAGCCCGTCGGTCGCCGTTGGTGTTGGCGGTAACTTGTGTAAGTAGTTACGGCTACACATAACATAAAGCAGACATGGGAGTGTCACCGTCGAAGTTGCCAAGCTACCTATAAGTTCGCGGTTCCAATTATATTAGGGGAAAGATTGGCGGTAAATTTGTGAATCACCCTGCAGTCGTGTTCCTCGCACATGGCCGGGCTAATTTCTGAGATCGCAATAACAGTGCAACAGTATACAGTTTTAAAATAACATGAATCTTATACTTGTAAGTGGCTCTGTTGTTATTAGGGCGTTTTAAAAAATACCCGATGTAGCTACTACTTTCTCAGAATAAGGCTGCGGCTTCATTGAGGCGAAGACGAGCGGAGCGGAGAGGAGACGTGTAGGATCGAGCAATCACATTAGTTGAAATACACATCTAGTCAATGTCAATCGAAACAGCGAACACTAATGTGATTGGTCAATCTCTCCCTACACAATATCTTCTCTCCGCTGCGCTAGTCTGCGCCTACGTGTAATATTTGTCCACTATGCCACTGTCATACTAACAAAGACACAAAAAAAGTGACGAAATGGAATACTAAATTTCGGACACAATTTTTTACGTATGTGTTTCAAAAGAACTCACGATTTTGAGCCAGAAAAACCTCAAAAGTACATACTCTGAGAAAGTGGCTCCCACCATTTAAAAAAAAAACACCGAGTAATATTTTTGCACAATAAACTTAATTTCATACGCAGTCTCAGGGCGTCCAATCCAACTAATATTATAAATTAGTGTGATTTGAAACTTTACGAAGATGTTTGGATGCATGTGACTAAATAATGCGGTAACATTATATGGATTGAGAGGAAATTTGCTATAAAAGTAAGCCAAGTCTTAGTTTGAAACATAGGATACTTTATATCTTGGTAGGGAGATACCATGGGTAGCCGCCGGGACAGTATACTCGTAGTAGTCTGTGCGGAAAGGGAATAGGCGTGGCGAAAAACGGAACTAACCTAACCAGTATGGCATATTTTTTTTGGAAATACGGTAGTAGAAAAGCATTACAGCGTCCCCAAATCTAAATCCTAATCTTTTTCTGCACAGAGTCTAGCAGTAATATTCCTCGCGTCAAAAGGTACATACTGCCGCCCTCAAACTAAAAGGCCGTTAGTTTGTATGGAGTTCCATACAAATTAAGGGCCTTTTAGTTTGAGGACAGCAGCATAGCGCCGCTTGTACGTTCACTCCACGATGACGCCGCGGTCCTTCAGGCCCCCACGAGGTATTCTTAGCCGGCGACCAGAAAGAGCACGCGTTATGCGATAGAGAGAGACGGTCGGTTCCGGTGCGTTCCGTCCGGTCGTTGGACCCGAACGACAGTTTTGTTAGAGAGAGAGTCTTCTGTACGTACCTAGTGGTATTACATATTCTGTGGCGTATTTTATTAGCTACTCTTCACAAATATCAATGCTCTTGTCGTAAATTTTACTTATTGTGTTACCGTTTTAAAACTGTTTACTGATTTAACGTTACCTTTGCTTCTGTTGCGGGTTATACTTTCATTCATACGACAAAGGGGGGAAATTACTGAACATTATTATTTTGAAGGAAAATCTTATTTTGTGATAAAGCATGACAGGTCGAAAGCATCTCTCTAAATTATTAAGATAGCCAGAAGCCAGATACTGCGTTCAACTCACCGCAGAAGTTAGGATTCTCAACTTTATGGAAGGGTTATTTTTTCAGAAATGTTTTTTTGTCCTTGTATGACTTATTTAGATTCGATTTCAATTATTCGAACCCCGTTTTCATATTTTTACATATCTAGTAGTTTTTTTTTCAGAGGTAAGTTATTATGTTTTATAAAGTTTCCCTTGCCTAGACAGGTAAAATAACTATTTCAATAGATAATTAAGTTCTTATAATATAGCAACAAATTCACGGTTCACTCGGGTAATGGCACGGTTCAATCGGCAAATACACTCAGATTTTTTTATGATAATGTTATTTTTTACTATAGGAGTTTTCCTGAAATAAAATTTGCATTCTATTCTATTATGCCATCATAGCTAACGGCCACTGACCTTCATAGCGACATCAAAATATTATAAGCTCATAACACAACCAGAGTCAATACGGAGTCGTGAGAGGAATACCTCAAAGGTAAGCGGGCTAGCATAATGGGCCGATCCAAGCCGGCATAAGCCGCACGTGCCTAGCATGGGCACGGCGGCATTATGCGAGGCCTATTTCGGGAGCGACCAGTACTGCCTGGGTGAAAATACTGATATAACATTGATGTACCTAAGTAATATATTTTGTAAAGAGGCAATAATACATTTTGAGAGGCGTGCAGAACCGGGAAATTTTAGTATGTAGTACCGGGAGACGTGGTCGTTTACAATGGGCTTCATAAGAAGGCGTAAGGTCGCTCAAAGGGCAATGGAAAGAGCTATGCTCGGGGTTTCTCTTCGAGATCGAATCAGGAACGAGGAGATAAGTAAAAGAACTAAGGTTACCGATATAGCTCAACGAATTGCAAACCTTAAGTGGCAATGGGCAGGGCACATTGCTCGCAGAACTGATGGCCGTTGGGGTGGTAGGGTCCTCGAGTGGCGACCACGTACCGGAAGACGAAGTGTTGGCAGGCCTCCGACAAGGTGGACCGACGATCTGGTGAAAACCGCGGGAAGCCGCTGGATAATAGCAGCACAAAGCTGACAATCGTGGAGATCCTTGGGGAAGGCCTATGTCTAGCAGTGGACGTCTTTTGGCTGAAATTATGATGATGATGATGATGAGTACCGGGAATGCCCGGTTCTGCACGCCCTATTTGAGACTTAAGAGGCTTCAGATAATTTAAAATTTCTACAATCGAGTGACGCAACCGCTTAAAATATTTAGTTGTGTATGAGTTTTTAACGGACAGATGCTAATGTTAATCTCTTAAAGCGATTCGAGTCGGTCGGTTTTCCACACAAACATAAAGGGGGTCATTGTTTGCTTCCCCGGAATGAATCATGCTTGAAATATGTTTTATTTTATAACTTGATACAATTTATTTGCGCGAAACGACATGAGTACTCTTTCGGTTGTTATTTAAACCAGATTAATGTGAACGATGTCAATGGCAAAAAGCGGAAATGTAGTAACCGCCAAAGGAAGCCCTTGGCGGTTACTACATTTCCGCTTTTTACCATCGATTATATTTATTTCTTTAATGCCATAAAACAACAACAACAGACTTTTCATACGCTTGACAATGACACTGATGTTTAGTTAAGGGCAAGTGCCAGTGTCCACTGCATGGCGCGGTAATCGATGAGCGAATATCGAATGCCGACCAGTCGATAGAAAATTATTGACGAATGAAATGTTCGTCTGTTTACTTGCAGCCCACACTCTCAAAAAACCAAAAAAATATACAATTAACAAAAAGCGTTGAGTTGATGATGACAGGCGGATAGCACGTCTGTGTGAATGCGATCCATACTGCAGCATTCTTACGCATACTTATTTCTTTGCATGCAGTGTGTTCGTATTCAAGCGCGCGATGTATCTTTTGTAGAAAGAAAAAATACTGCTATTATACTGTTTCTAAGGCACCCTATTCTTTATGGCTTTTTATCTGGTCTATTAAATAAAATCTTCAACAGTCTCATTTCAATCATAAAACGGTTAAACAAATGAACAGATCGAAAGTGTTCCAAACAAATGAATAATGGGGGCTCTTGAAAAAACAAGCGAAGTCCAGAACAAACAATGGTAATTAAAAACAACACGTCACAGAATCAGATTGTATGTACATCTGTTTAAGCGAATCCAATTGTTTCGTGTTCCTGGACTTAATCCGCTTTTGGGATAGGATAAAGGCGTGTACGGACAAGCTTGAAAAAGGGTTCCGTAAAATTTTCACTGTTCAATAGAGCGTCAATCTTCATTTCGTAATTGTTAAGTGCTTGGTATAAAATTAAACTCATTTCATTTCTAAATCTATCTATACATAAAACAAAGTCGGGTTAGTTACAGTATTTATAACTCGAGAACGGGGTGGACCAATTTTCATGATTTTAGATTTTTTGAGTTTGTGCCCCGAATAACGGAATAACTATTAAAAAACAAATAAAATTTGTGAGGCGGAAAGAAGTTTACCGGTACAACTAGTATTTTAATATTGTAGTAACTGACTCTTGGAAACATACCAAGCAGGGGCTTGCAATAGTACACAACAAACCTAGGGCGGTAAAATAAAGAATGTCCTAGATCGCAGGTGTTCGTGACCTCAGCGGCAGGCGAGAGCCGTAACGAGATCCGGTTCATACTTTATTACCGCCCGTGGTATGTAGGTACAAAATGTTACATCTTACTTTGTTCAAGAAGCGGATTTTTCTTCTCCAGTAAGTAGAGTGCGACTACAGTAACTCTGCAGTGGGGTATAGATTAGATTAGATTAGATTTATTTATTTCTTATTAAAAATTACATAATGTTTTATTATCTAAAACTAAAATGAATTCACAAAAAGATCGTCAAAAATGAAAAAAATAAAAACAGAATAATTCATTAAATAATAAATTACAAACACATGTCCATGGAAAAAAAATTACTACTACAATGTCAATCTAAAAACTAACGAATATCTAAATATATTGTTGTATATGATCTAGGCCAGCGGTCGGCAACCTGCGGCCCGCGGGCCGCATGCGGCTCGTGAACCGCTCACTTGCGGCCCTATATTCCGGTCTGTATTGCGATCGCTATATTCCGAATAGTATAAAATCACAAATTAATAACAAAATGCGACCCGCGTTGATTTCCTTAGCTACTATGTGGCCCTTGGCTGCTAAGCGGTTGCCGACCGCTGATCTAGGCCAACCTAGGTAATACAAAGTCAAAACAAACAATTAATTATAATATATGGCAACACCTTCTCTTAAAATTCAAATTTCTATTAAAATTTAGAGTTATCGTAGTCACAATCTAAATGCCACGTATGGTTTGTAGTATCTCGTAGGTGGTCCATTGGGCACCAGATCAGTATCTCATGATCCAGGGAAAATCGAGAGAACTTTTTAAATATTACAGGCACACGTATATACGTATGTTTGTAATCGTTATATTTTTTTTCTTTTGTATTCGGTTATTTATTTTTTTCATTTGATTTATATTCACAGCTATCAATAACCCAATGCGATAAGTAGCAGAGTAAAAACTAATTACAAATTGCATTTTTTATACTTCACAATAATATTCAATGCAAGTACAAAATTACGGAATAAAAGAATACAAAACAAAACACATCCACGGAACCACAAAGGGATAAAGGGAGAAATGACGCCACGTAATCTGTATCCCTAGCAAATAAGGGGTTAACTACTTCAGCTACACAAAGAGACTTAATTCGTTTTTCAATAGAACTTCGTTTCATCCCACCGTCTTTTAGGGAGAGGATTCGTCGGTTCCGCGGTTTTTCGCAGATTACGCATTAAATTTTAATATTTAAATGTATTTGCGAAAGTGGAGTATACAATTTTAGACGGTATTAAAGATTTTTTTCTTGGATCGCACTCACACAGACGTGCTATCGCGCGACGTTTCGTAACCCTTTTCAGCGTTCGTGGTCGCGGGTAGACTAAGAAAATCATAAATTTCCTCTGTCAAAATTACTGTTGTGCATTTAATCCGTTTAAGTTGTTTTATTACTATGAGTGATAATCGCGGAAACCGAAGACAATATTAAATCTAATGATGTATCATTTATCAAAATCGGTTGTGCCGTTGAGTAGTTACGAGCGAACATAGGAACGGACATACATACATACACACATACATACAGGTCAAACACATAACCCTCCTTTGGGCTTCGCCGCAGTCGGGTAAAAAGGAAAGATTTGTACTGTTTGTTACGTTTTTTTTTATAATTTTAAGCAACGCTAGAGATAGAGTTTAAGACATATTTTTTCATCACACTTGCTCGAAAACAGTGTCATTACACGTAGGTTCTGCGGGCCGTAAATGACCTATTACGCCCTAGGGCGTAATGGTTTTCTTTTTAAATTTGAAACGATGGTTTTGTTTTACTCTTATTTGTCGTGTTCAAAGGAAATGCCAATTTACTTTTTTAACTTTTATCACTGAAATTTTATTTAATGAGAACTGTTATTGCAAATACATTTAAACACAATATTTCTGTAACATTAATTTAATGTTTAAATAGTGTATTTCAGTATTTTGCAAATATAAAATCAACTGTTTTAGGTATTTACCGTTATGGTGTCCGAACGTGACTCGACATTCGCATTGTCTATGGATATTATGTCACTAATGTCACTGTCAGTTTTACAATTTTATTGAGGTTAAGTGAGGTTATTTTAATTAGATTTCCTCACAAGTGAGATGAAAAACATTGTGTGTGCCACGGGCGGTAAAGGCATTACAAACTCGTGTTATTAAAGCCCTCGGCTTCGCCTCGGCCTTGCAACAAACACTCGTTTGTAATTCCTTACTTACCGCCCTTGATACACAATGTACTATTAACATCTTGGAGTACCATTAAGGACAATATTGGCATTTGAATGTAAAGTAGAGGCTTGCGAAATTCCTGCAATCCGTCCGTGCCTTGCTCTTTTCCCCTTCAGAGTAATGGAGCATCTGATTGGCCAAAATGGTCGTGTCCACTAGCTAAACGTCAAACAGACACATTTTTAAGAGATTTTTAAATTAATGGGGCATGAATTAATAGCAATAATAACTATGAAATAAATTCACGTCCATTCAAATTAATAAAACCAACAGCAAGCGCGAAAACCTTTCAAACTGCCTGTAATTGAAGCTAGTTCAACTTCTACATAAAAAAACGACTATTGTAGTTAGTTTTCCAATTTCCGAATAATTATGCTTTCAGCCAAACCCATAAATAAAATGTCAAAGCCACGAAGCAAAGGTGAATAAGTTATAAAAGGTTAAAATCAAAATTTTAATTCGTTTTCGTCCGATGTGATTTTAATGGAGAGTTTATAGGTTTTTTTTCAGCAAAATGCGGTAATAAAACTTTACGTGAACGGTGACAGTGTTTTTTATAATTAGCGAAGATATTTCTCATTGGAATTTATTCTCTCCGCAACGACCTTAGAGTTTGTAAAGGAATGGCGAGTGTTAAAGACGATATTACGCCAATTTCTTTGAATTTAATTTCTAGAAATGAGCTGAAATTCAACGTCCCCAAAGATTCTTTTCAGCATTCTTTCTTATAAATTAAATGTTTTGCAGTTTTTATTTTCATGTCGTTTTGAGAAGTAACCGC
Source organism: Eudemis profundana (assembly GCA_947034925.1). NCBI lineage: Eukaryota > Metazoa > Arthropoda > Insecta > Lepidoptera > Tortricidae > Eudemis > Eudemis profundana. The sequence goes on from OX344808.1 coordinate 4,660,263, forward strand.
GTATTTCTTAGGAAAAATATTTTCAGATGTCGTGCTAACGACAAATATGAAAGCGCAGTTTCATGTAGGTAACCAAGTTATATAATGGTGTTCTGCTAAATTCTTTTTATGAAGACAAAGTGGTAATTCAAAATAATTCTTTTATTCTCAGTAGATTTCATACTTTTCGACAGATCGGTAAAGTCAGATTTGAATATAGCCCTACTTAAAAAATAACTGTTTGACATTTGACTTATCTAAATCTATTCGATTTGTGTTACAATCAAATGCCTTTGTTTTGCTCGACTTCAAACTCACCTAGCCTAAGATACAGTGAGTGTTGCTGGAAAGGTTGAACCAGAAGCAGGTCTAGACAAAAACGAAACTACTTAGACATCTTTTAAAACCAAAGGCAGCGACTAACTACTTTAAATCTAAACCGAGGCACGATTTGCCTACAAACGATGAAAATTGTTACACTTATTAAAGGCTTTCGCCTCCACTCAAAAGTTAGTACAATAGCCGACCCACAAACGCAGCGGCCCGGCCAATTTACTTTTATAGGCCCTAAAATGTGCACTAAACTGTACTCTAGGCACAGAAGGCCATAATCGCCAACATTTTCTTAATAAAAAACAACCTTTTACGTAGTAATAAACTGTACGGACGGTGCGGACCAAGAAAGACGTAACCGCCAACATTTTATTTACGCCCTTTATGTATTAGAGTAGTAAAGGCCTACCGTACCGATAAGCGTCGTTATCAGTCCGCACTGTTTACTGCCTTTGTAAGGAGCTTGAATTAAATAAAAAGATTTTAGAAAGGGTTTCATTTAATTAAAATATAGCAAATAAAAAACCCAAGATAGCCGAGTGGCGCGGATATGCGGCTCCCAAGCAGAGGTTGTGGGTTTGAATCCTAGCTCGTATAGTCGCCATCATATACATACATACATTACAGGGTGATCACCAGTGTTCGGATAAGGTAGTGCCATTTCGGGTGAATGACCTTAAACATTGAACATAACATGGATAAGACTTGGGATTCCGAAACTCGAACAATTTCACAGTAAATATTATTGTGCAAAATTTAAAGAAGACGCAAAAATAAACTTTATACTTTTCATATGAAATCCCGGGGTTAAAAGGTACATCCATATTAAGCTTACGCACCGTAGTTCCGCAAAATGACACTACTTAATCCGACCACTGGTGATCACAAATACTGAACATGCACTCTAACGCCTTGATAATAGAGTCGTATTCAGATGTTTGTGAGCGCCTTGTTTGCTCAGATGTATCTGATGGCGACTGTACCGAGTTTTTCGGAATATAATCACGTTTTGACAATCTTATTGTGATGTTTCATTAACAGTTAACTTTCGATATTTCTACAGTAAATAAATATTCTTATTAAGGGCCGATACAGACGGACTGCAACCCAACTGCGACTCCCTACGATTTGTATAGGAACTGCATCACAACTGCGCAGTCGGCGTGCAGTTGTGATGCAGTTCCCATACAAATCGTAGGGAGTTGCAGTTGGGTTGCAGTCGGTCTGTATCGGCCCTATGAAATAATAATTACATCAATAAATTGCTCTGAATAAATTACAAGTAGCTTATGATGTTGTAACTAACTATTCTAACGTGCTTAATGCTAGACCTACTTAAGAGCAATGCCTAGCTGAGCAACTTTTCAAATCTCGAATTTTTGACGCAATGTTTCTGTCACGCTGCTGTGGGCGGCGCTTCCAATTCGTGCGATAAGGACATCTGCAGCTCGGACTAATAATCCCATGCAAAAAACTCAAAAATCGAGGTTTCGCTCTCGACTGTTTCCTCCTCCAAAACGCAACCAATCATTATAAAATTTTGGGAACTGCGAGAAGAAGAAATAATCTACGCAGCTATGTTTTGATATTTGTTGTCATATTTGTATACTGCGCCTTTTTGGCAGCCAATTCAATTAAGCCGTTTTTGCGATTTTCAAGACGCTGTAAGTTTCTTTAAAATAATAATATCCAAAAAAGCAAAACATAGCGGCATAGATATTAATGATATTGATCTTATTTGAAAAAATTATTGCTCTATGTTCAAAAACCAGAGAGGAAACAGTCGAGAGCGTTTGTATGGGAAAATCGGAGGTAGGCATTCCTCTTAAATAAAGAATATTTTGACTTGATTGACTTTCTGAATCAAAATCACGTCCAAAAACCTAATACGATTAAACTTTGAGGCATCCGATATATGGCGTTCAATAGTACGCACCCACGCGAGCCGCAGGTCTCTGGGGGCCCGTAGGGGTCTAAAGGAGGGGGTGAAACGAACGAAAGAAATAACGAAATTGCCAAAGCATGAATGCGTAATGGCAACAGGGGCAGAAGCGTACTGAGGGATTAATTCGCCACGGTGAGAGGAAGACAGTGGGCGTTTGTGTCGAGAATATCCCTTTTAACAGACTTCAAAAAAAAAGGAGGAGGCTCTATAGTCAATTGTATTTTTTTCAAATATTTGTTACTTCAGAGATCTGTCGTTTATGGACCCGATTTTAAAAAATTCTTAGTTGTGGGCATTTGTGTGTGACAATGCTACTTAATTAGACATACCTACCAACAGTAAAAGGCATGGCATATATGGTTACAGCGCATGTGAAGCCATTATGAAAGGCATTAAGAAAGTAACTGTAGCTTTAGCCACTCCCTCATGTATTTTTACAATTTTTCGGTGAAAATGTTTCAACAAAACCACCGTCTGTAGGCTACTGTGTAGTACGATGCTCTTGGGACGCGGTACCGCGTGATCAGGCGCATTAGGGATTAATTACCTTGTCGCCGAACGTTCGCGGCGACGGGGATTAACGGACATCGGCCATCGAAGGGGTTTAGGCATTTTTTAGGGGACTGTGGGTACTTATATTTGCAGAGTTTACAGTATATTATAAGGCACGGGATATAGGATTTTAGCGCAAATGTCGCCATTGTGGATTGTTGGTCATTGGCGAACGAAGGGATTTAAGATGTTTTTTAAAGCGCTTTGGGCACTTATAAGTGACACTAATTCTTAATTTGACTGGCCTACGTTATTTATTCTTACTGCTAATATTATAAACAGAGCTCGGAATAGGCCGTGCCTATTTACCTAAACTTCGCGGGAAGACGTAACTAAGAGTGGTTACAACCATCAAAACTAATTATTTGTTTTTATTGAACGCGGGATTTCCTGCGATTAATAAGAATACATAATGTGCATAAATTCACACTCGCGGTTAAATTATTAATGAAATACAAGATTTATATTGAGAACTCAAAAATCGACTTCATACAAAATGTCTGCATTAGACAATTGTATTTCATTAATAATCTAACCGCGAGTGTGCATGTATGCACATTATGTATTCTTATTAATCGCAGGAAATCCCGCATTCAATAAAAATAAATAATTAGTTTTGATGGTTGTAACCACTCTTAGTTACGTCCTCCCGCGAAGTTTAGGTAAATAGGCACGGCCTATTCTGAGCTCTGATTATAAATGTACTGAATAACGCAGTTAAAACTGGATGAATAGAATACATATGAAATTTAGCATACAAATAGCTACGATTACAGTGTAGCGAGAAGAAAGAAATTACCAAAACTAAGTAATGACCATTGATTGCATTGGCAATTGTTTAAATCTGTTCTAAATTTAAAAGTAACCCTGAACTTAATTTACTACCTCTTTCTTTAGAGCCACAACGATGTTATACTTATTACTTTAAAGTTAAAATAACGTCAGAAAATACATTATTAAATTTTAAATTCTTATGCAATATCCGATAATGCAAAAACCGTGCAATTATAATGTAATATCAATCAAACATAAAACCATCAGGGTTTTTTTTTTTTTTTTTTTTTTTTTTTTTTTTTTTTTTTTTTTTTTTTTTTTTTTTAAACCTGACAAACTCACAACCCACTTTCGGGCATTGTGATTGTCGGGCCGGGTGGTTGGCCGTTGCGGTCACTGGGCTCGAACCAGTTCGCTTGGCCAGACCACCCAAGGGCGTCCGACCGTGTGCCTTACACACGGCCGACATCGGACTGGGTATGTGCCGGGGGGTGCCTGGAGTCGAACCAGGTCACCGGTCCCGGCTTACCACGATAGGAGTCGGGCTAGGTGGGGGCTTCACGCCTGGAGTCGAACCAGGTCGTTTGGCCAGGGCCACCTTGACTTTACGCTGATTGCTCAGAGTGAGCAACGGACCAGCGGGAAGGATGACTCGGGTCATCCTGTCCTTATGTGAACTACCATCAGGGTGCAATTGAGTTCCGTGTAATGCATTAAATGAAGCCAATACAAACTGACCGCGATCCAGCTTCGCAATTAAAATTAATATTTTAAAAAGAAACTCACAGAATATCGTATTTCACGCCCGATCGGGTCCATTATCATCCGTCATCCGAATGAGCGAGCCGCGTTATTTATTCCGCTAGTTAAGGACGCAAATAAATGTAATTAAAGTCTCTTATTATACGAATAATGGGCACATTTCGCTTAATAAATTATGAATATTTGAGCCACACTCAGTTTGGTATTTATGTTACTTCAGTCATAACCTACACTAAATTGTAGTAAGTCCCTTCATTTGTGACGTCATCATGGGTGACGTATGTAGCATCATCTACCATTGAGTTCTTACAACCCATATGCATGGCACTGAGGTCCCAACTCGTATTGAGAAATCCACAGTAACGATGTGCTACATATATCATGTTTGGGTTGAAAGATTCGATGATTTGGACAGAGTTTCGGTAGCCTAGTTGGTAAGGTGTCTATGTTTGGCCCGGACAGCCGAGGAGATGCAGGTTCGAATCCTGCTCGAGACATATCATTTTTAAATTTTACTCTTCTAATAAAATATTTATAAAATGTAATATCTCGTAAGCTAATGCAGCTAGGTTATTGATAGGAGGAAGATGTAGAAGAGGAGAATGACAATGTGGAGGAGTATGAGTGTATAGAGGAGAGAGACGAATCACCCTGTAATGTGCAAGGAACATTGATGTCACGAGAAGTGAGGTCGTCATCAGTTGTGCTGGGCAGGACAAGCGAAAATTATTTATTTTACAAAACTTGCCACTCGTTTTACATCTGTCATGCAACCCCTGTACTACTTACACGGAGTAAATACTTTTCACCACCACCACGTTAGCTTTATTTACCACCATTCGAACTGTTAACATAGTAAATAGTACTTAAATATTTAATGACCATGTCCTTTATTGAAATTAAATTCGAACTATGAAATGACTGGTGCAAATGAATCGTTCATCGACTATACCTTTGTGTGAACTAATTGAAGATTTTCATTAAATTTGCGCATTGAATGAGGATATTGATAAATTTCAGTTGCAAATAACCCTTTGTTCGAGCATGTCAATTTATTGGCTATATTATCGCAAAAATAACATATAGCATAAAATTAACAATGTATTTAGAGAGCTTTGAATTAGGTTGTGTCAGTGTCAGGCTAGTTGTTATCAAAATAGCCATGGCAATAGGCTATGGCTATCAAAATGAAATGAAAAAGTATCCTTGTGGTCACTTTTGATTGTCATGGATACTAATGGCGAAAATCAATTGTATAGAAACTGGACGGACCTGTGTAATGCTCTAAAATTATCGATAAAGTACCTTTATATTATTCTATTTTTCACCGATACGATAGAATGTCAAGTTTGTCTATGCTTGAGTGTCTTTGTTTGCGATACAATGACGTTTATTCAAAATTGACTTGGTTCTGTTATTGATTTCTCAATCTTTTGCATGTTAGAAAAATGGTAAATTGGATAAGGAATTGGATTCAGTGATGGTTAAACTGAACTTAACTGAGCACCATTTTTCCGATATGCAAAAAATTGCCAATTTTTGAATAATAGTACATTACTGCAGAGGCCGGGAAGTGAAGGGTTGCCGGTCGAGTACATATAGCTGGCCGAGCGAAGCGAGGCCAGATAGTTACGAGGCCGGCAACCCCATTTCCCGCCGAGGTATGTATAGTGCTTTTCTCAAATACGCAATGAAATAAATAAACTTACTAATATCCTTATTTACAGAGACTTACTTTCACAATTCACAATACAATTTCTATATAAATAAGTATAATTAACAAGTCAGTTGTCGCGCAATAAGCGCAATATTCCACAATTAGATATTTCTTAGCATTTCCCTGTACCCAAAATGTGCCTCCAAGCACCTTGATCGATTGCCAACGGCCCGCCGGCTCGACTTCAAAGGGAGGGAATAAGCGGTGAATCTTCACTCGTGGTAATAAAAGGTAAATGTGGAAAACAGGCTCATATCGAATGGAATTGACTTGGAATCTGATTAAGGTTTTAGGTTCTGCGTTTTATTGTTTTGACATAAGGCGATTGCGCCGATTTGGAAATTTCAGTTGCGAGTTGTTTCTTTTATTTAATGGAGCAATGAAAACGTATGACGTTAAACATATACTAATATTCAATGTGAGAAAAGGGTAAACCGTTGTCGTTTGTATGAAATGGTTTACATATTTGATTACAATATCGAATATTTTTATAAGTTTAAATTATTGATTTATGATTGAGAGATGATCAAGCAAACCTTTTATTTGAAATTATTGTATGTCACTGTATTAAACATCGTATTTTATACCTCGAGTGGGACTCGATTTTGCATGCTTAAAATGCTGGTCAGTAGAAACGCTTGATGATTCAAGAATGTTAAAATAAAGGTCGGTGGTTTCACCGTTTTTCCACAACTTTTTCCTTTTCACCATTGATTTCCGCATTTCCACACACACAACCACACAGTAAGTCCTCGGATGGAAGATTGGATACCGTCGGTAAACAAATGAAGAAATAACGTAGGGGAGTGTCCCATAACGTGTCAATCAACGTCGTGTCAAACGTCGCTCGGCCTACATGGGGTGGTTCACTGGTCCTTTTTGGTTCCAAAACAGCCGCGATGATTAGAGCAGCGATGACTTAGTAGAGAGTAGCCAGACGTTCCGATTTGCCTGTTCAATGGTACCTTTTTTGTTTCCAAAAACACTATTAAAAGTTTCTAACCAAAAAAATGTTTTGCATAAATGTTACTGGTAGGATAGTCGGAGATCTGGATCTCTAAGACATGGAAATACCTTAGTAGCGCAACGCGGGCTTTGTAAGGAATCGCCTTAGTTAGACGTACTTTCTGCTAAGCGACCGTCAAACAACAGGACCAGTTGGTCTTCAAAGGCGGTCGTAAAATTGTGTGTTTACTCGCCATGACATCACATTGGTCATGGTATCTTAGTGACAAACGAGGTTTTAAGTACGTCTAAGTATAAGTGTTGTGTGTGTAATAGAAGGGAAACGTGGTCGGGGCAGAAGAACATCATGGACCAAGAATGTCAAGGACTGGTTGGAGGACGAAATAACTAATTGGCATGACTAATTATAGATCGACATATGGACAAATGGCCTCTGACCTCCAGGGTGGAGATGGCACTTGAAGAAGAGAAGTACTTTGTAAGTGTACTTTGCACAGAATCGCAATAAATGTGCTATGGCGACTTCCTCCCGCTGCGAAAATGCCGAATGTATAGGTACCAAAGGCATGGCGTCCAAAAAACTATGAGGCATTTAAGCACCTTATTCTCCAGCTCTTAAGCAAAATGTACGCCATATCTGGACCGCCTTGGCCAAGGATATCTATTACGCCACGCCACTGATAGGTACCACATTGTTTCATTCAAATAGACCGTGTACATGCTTGCTTAGCGATCCCTTGTACTAATAATAGCGCCTTCAATTGGACCGATTGACCGAGCGCTTTTCAGCGTCAGCCATCGAAATATAATAAGTATGGAAGCTTAAGAGACGCTCAAAATCGGCCCCACGAAATACGTACCAAAGGGGCGGAGCTACGAGTAAAATCCGGTAAATTTCTGTAAATACAATGAGTGGCGCGGGTGGTGAAGGAGAACGGAGCTAAGGTCATGTGATGTACCTTTGTTCGTAGTGACGCTACTCGGTGTACTCTGCCTATACATTCGGCAAGAAGGCAGTATCTCAGACTATACTGATTTGAGTAAAAGATTTGGACAAGTATATTTCAAAAGTAGATTACTTTGAACTTAAAAGATAGGTACTTATCTTTCTTACACTCACACACTTGTCACTAACATACATTACTGTCAATATCCCAAGCAGCGGGTTCACATTGAAAAATCCGTTCGAAAACTCATTTCGCTAACACTCATCTGAAATAACGTCGCATTTTTTACGCACCTGCCAACAAAGGCACCACCTTTCTGACGAGTTCTATTACAAACTAAACTGTAACACGGGTCAAATCCCACCAGCACTTACCACCAACGTAATAAAGATCATTTTCCGTTGATAAGGTTAATCGGGGAGCGGATTTAATTTGGTTTCCCTTGATGTATTGACGATGGGGACGACATCATCCGATCGATCCGGAATTACGAGTGCCTTTTAGCCCCTTCCGAAGGGTCCCGATACTGTAGCAAACTTTTCCTTAATAAGATACTTAAAAGTTGCGATACTGAAGGATTGTTATAATCTCATTCTGGTGCAGGGTTCCGCCGCTAGAGAATTGGTTCATTTGGCACACGAATACATCGGAGATGAATTGATGTGTGCGATTTAGTTTAGTCGTTTGTGCTAGGAGCTTAGTTCAGTTTCATTTGGGATTGCTGACAAAATCGGTTTCAATTTCTGTTATTCTGTGCCATGGGAATTGGCAATTTTTAATCAATTCCGATGTAGCTTGTTAGTTTTTTTTATAGACACATGTATGTAACTGTGTGAATTTGACTGCTTGATATTACCGTTCGCACTCACTCACTGAAAGATATTGGTCAAACAGTTTTCAACGATCACAGACGAGAGAGGTGGTTAATCAGTCATAGTAGATATAATATGCCCAGTAATTTTAGCCTTACTACGAGTATATCGATTCCGTTAATGACTTAGTGCATGGATAGATGGCGCAGCGTACAATGTAGCTGAATGACCCTTACATACTGAAGTCCTGTATTTTTTCTAAAGAAATTCTATCTACGGTTCAAAACTACCTATTGGTCTCTTAACCATTTCCCGGTAAGGATTCCACTGCCGAAGCTGCAGCTTTCTGTAGTAACAACCTATCTTGTATGTCGTTAGTTACCACTTGACTACACGGCCTGATGAAAGGGTGCAAAAAGATACATCCCTTTGAATATTCAGGTCGTTACTTCATCGAGGCATGGGGAGAGCGAGTGGGGTCAACGAGTTCAATTGTCTTTGCTTGGTCCTTTGACGTGTGCATACATTAATAACCTGTTGAACAGTCTCTGTACACGTACAGGTAGGTACAACTATGATACACTAACAAGTTACAATAGTAATGTAATGATGTATTCGGGTCATTCTTCGAGGATCTTATTCCTCTATCCACAAAAATTGGCCAATTCTCCTTAGGTCTCACCTCAGTTGCATGGCATTTTTGGATGTTGTATAGAACTTAGCAAGTGTTACACAATTGCCCAAAAAGTATATGCTACTGAGCCAGGATCTACAGAGAAATCGCCAATATATTTAAGTAGAAGAATACGATTCGAAGAATGACCCATTCATGTTTTATTTTTATATTACAAATGGCAGAGAAGCAGTCGCGACACCTGATGAGATGTAGTCACGTCCATGGATATGCGTACCTACTCGTATGTATTACCAGGGCTGCCAGTTCGATGACAATTATTGACTCTAATTAATTACCTATTATGATCACGTTTTGAAGAAACACATGTCCAAGCGCACGTCAAGCGATAAATCGTTCCACATTTAAATGCTTCTGCCTATGACATGCATAAAATTAAAACAAACCAACGAATACTGTCTACGAATTCTGCGATTACTTATCTCAAATTATGGCGTATATAACTTAATTTTAGATTCCGACGTTCCGTATCTCTTTACAGTCACGAATGAAGGTCTCCGCGTTTGGATCGCGTCTAGTGGTCCGTTTCACGAAGCTACAAGTTACAAACTGGGCATTTCTCCAGAAATATGTCTGCGGTCACCTCATTCATCTGGCCCTTTTTCATACTAAATTTATGGAGACAGATGAATGAGTCGCAGACATATTTCTGGAGAAATGCCCAACTAAACTAGCAAGATTGTTGGTCAAACCAACCAATGTAGCTAGTTTCTTCTTCTTCTTTTTCTTCAGTGTGCCATACATATCCTAACGGATGTTGGCTATCAGCAAGCTAAAGTCTTTTGTATTTTTCGCCACTCTGCCAAGAATGGTAGCGTCTGCAGCACCGGTCCGGTCCCTGATATTCTCACACCACAATGTTCTTGATCTTCCTTCTTAGCTAGTTTAGCCTTGTAAAATGATAACTTGTTTGTAGCTGCGTGAACAGCCCACAGATACCATAATGTTAACAATAACTCATTAACTAGTTCATCTACACTACTCATATCATAAATCCTCTATTATGCGTTCGGAAACCGTATTTAATGACCACCATTATTGCAACCAGTAAAGTAACGTCAGTGTGTTATCTGTACCAGTGTTATAATAATGTACGAAAAGTCATAATAACAACGAAAATGATCCGATCCGAATGATGAACGAAATGATGATGATTAAAATCTACTCGGTGATGCTTTGAAAAGGCGGCCATGGCGGTGCAATGGCGATGATTCTTACGATTCCCTAACACATGATAACGACTGGTTTAGCCTAGTGGTTAATGACTCTGCCTACGAAGCTGACGGTCCTGGGTTCGAATCCCGGTAAGAGCAAATATTATCTGTGGCATGATATTTGTTTCTGAGTTTTTCTATGTCTTTGTATTTATTAAATATATCGTAGTCTAGTATCCATAAAACAAGCCTTATTGAGCGTACTATGTGTTAGTTTGATTTGTGTAAGATTGTCCACTAATATTTATTTATCTATTTATTATTATTTTATGATTGAGGATTTATAATATGTGTGTACATAAAATATTGTATGCAACTGCACATAATTAGGCCTTAAAACACTCGTGTGATCTAATTATGAAACTCGCCTAGTTTCATAAAACCACACTCGTGTTTTAAGGCCCCTCATTATGTATCAGTTGCATAAACTTCTATAACCAAACCGTTCACCACCAGGGACTAAAAAAAAACTTAAAATGGAATCAGGCCAAAGCAATTCATATAAATCCCTGGTATCCAATACACTGAAATAAGGGAGGCTCAATTGGAGCCTTTTAAAATTTTACCTTCCGCGGGTCTGGCTCGGAAAGAAACGCATTTTCAACTTTCGAACCGTGCTAAATTACATTCATTGGTCTGGCCGGCCTTGTCTAAGGAGTGGTAATAGGGAGGGGAAAAGTACCATTTTTTTAAAAGGGATATCTTTGCAGCTTCCCTAAATGATAGTGACAGTTTAACCTCCTATTTACTGCGTCAACGTAATGTACCAAATAACTTTCTTTAACATTAAATTTCTATGTAGTTAAAACATTTGACAGAATTGATTGAGGGTTAAGTAAGCGTTTTGATGCGAAAGGATTACAACAATATTCAAAGAGTTCAGAGATGTTAAAGAAACTATTAAAACACAATTTTACCAAACTCAGTTAAAAAAAAAAATAATATTTAGACTTTAAATTTAGGTGTCGCCAAATAATGACTGACATCTGCTTGGTGTTTGAAGGTAAAGTCTTAATTAGATTGCAAGATTATTCACAACATTTTCACTGAATCGAAGCCTATTGACAAGTGAAGGCAAGACGATCTCATTAAAAGCGGTACGCGGATTAACATTGATTAAATCACGTAGTAACGTGACGTATCTGCTTAATCACAATAGTAATTATTACCTGAAAGCGACGGGTTGACTGAAAGTAAATACCGGAATTAATTAACGTAAAATATGCAGTGACTCAATAAACCTTTGATCCTTTCATGGTCATACAATTTTGATTGGTAATGACAGATTTTGGTATGATCTAGCTACTAAAAAATACCGATGTGTAACATTCTTAGAAAAAATTTACACACACACACACACACAGTTTAGACACATCATTTTGCAAAGCAGGTAAAACGAACCAATTTCGTCAGCCAACCGATAAGGACGCAGCTACCTCCAAAATGAAGTGTCCAGATGGACAATTGGACGTCCAGACGGCCCATTGTCCATCCATCCAGCCAGTCCAGTCATATCCATTAATTCGCTTTGGAAATAAACTCGATTGGCGCAAACCAAAATTCAAAATAGCTTTAATTTTTAGCCATAATTAGACTAAAATTAGGGTTATACGGGAAAAAAATCCATGATTGGTTCTTTATTGTCCAATACTGGTGCCGTCACCCTTTATTTATTTGTAACCAGTGCCGTAAATAGCCTTTTCTGCGCCCTGTGCGAGCTTCTATAACTGCGCCCTTGTTTTTATTTAGATATTATAGGTACCCTAGGGTCCTGCCTGGTCTGGCCATTCTTACGCCCCCCAGAGTCTACGCCCTGTGCCTAGGCACCGGTGGCACAGCCCTATTTACGGCACTATTTGTAACTAAACAACCTTTTTTCTGGGTTTTGGGCAACAAGTTTTAAAGCTACATCTGAAGTGTGCAATAAATGTACCGCTTTGATACGGTACAACTGCGCTAATAGGTTATAGAACGTCCCTAATCCTGGTTTCTTTTACACCTTTTTAAATCACCGATAAGGGGTAATGAGGGTGAAAATAATCTTAAATTTATGCTAGGAAAATGGAACCAAAGAGAATACCGTCGTCCTTTTGTTTTAAAGATAGAAAGAGATAAGCTTAGCCAATGCTGTGTTACTTGGAAACTGTTTGTAAAAAAGCATTGGGACAAACACTAACGACATAAATAATTACATAAATACTAATGTATTACTTGACATAAATGCATTAATCATAAGATCGCCGTTTGTTTACCTCTATACCTTGTTTCATATTCCATTAGAAAAAGTGTGTGTAATCCGTCATGCGATTTCAAGGAAGGTCACATTGAAACCGAAGATAATACGTTACCTATTACTAACATAAGTGCACTTACTACAGTATTATTATCTGATATCCTAGGAAAACAAATTAGGAGTCCATATTAAAAGAGCTGAAAATTACGAAGCGACTGTCAGCTATTTGTAATGAGAGGATTCTCAAATTCTTTGGGCATATAATGCGTTCTAATCAGCACTGCCTTGAGAGATGCACTGTTCTAGGCCAAGTTGAAGGCCGATGCGCCAGAGGACGAATCCCGACAAGATGTGTGTTCTGAGGAATTGTTCGACATGATGCCTACGGCCACCTTCTACCACCGCACCGCTCGCCATCGGCAGGGTATTCATTCAAACACGTTGGAACCAAAATGGTCGCGCACCGTGCGGTTCTGAAGAAATTTCCTACCGCGCACAATCCGAATGTGGAATGAGCTCCCTGCCGCGGTTTTCCCGGAAGGCTACAGTATGGAGTTCTTCAAGAGGGGAGTGAATCGGTTCTTAAAGGGTCGGCAACGCGCACGTAATGCCCCTGGTGTTGCAAGCGTCCATAGGCTGCAGTGACTGCTTACCATCAGGCAGGCCGTACGCTTGTTTGCCACCCTAGTTGTATAAAAAAAAAAGATGGTCTGACACCATAAAAAATGCTTGTGGTACCATGCAGAGGACAGCCCATATGGCCCTTGAATAGGCCCAAAAATAGCTTGAATGATATTAAACGTGATCGTGTAGCAGGTACTGCTGTATAATTACTCAGTTGTGTCGAAGTATAAAGACAGCCAAGTAGTCAAACTTCGACCGTTTACAAGCACGCGATACGTATTCAAGGTCGAGAAGCGGACAATGCGATCCGTACTGGCGCATTCTTAGAGCCATGTCACACTTGCGATTTCGAGCGAGCTGCAGGCGAGTTTCCATACAAATGTCGCTCGCGGCAAACTCGCCGCGAGTTCGCCGCAACTGGCCTTACGCATATAAGCCGCGCGATGTACCTTTTATAGGAAGCGCGATGTACCTTTTTCCACGCCAACGACGCATATATTTGGTCACAGACCGCAGAGGATTTGTTAGATGAGGTTCCCAAACGCTTGTTTTCCTTGCTGAAATTTTTCTTTTCGCTTTTTTTTTCCCGAAAGCGATTATCACCATTCACTTTTTTCCTCTGAAGCTTATTTTCACAGTCGCGTTGTTTCCGTTTCTCATATTTTTTCGCCTCAATTTTAACCTGCAGTTAATTTCTACATTCGTTTTTTTCTTTGTTGTGTTTTTTTCTGTGTCTCCTTTTTTCCCGCAGCCAGTTTTTATACACAATGTACTATTATATTTCGAAGCTTCATTCTTCAGATATAAAAACCAAGTAGTCCTTTAACTTACTGGCAACTCTTCGCACATTTAGAGTAGGTAGTAAAAACCGTAACTCAAACAGTCTTATCCCTACTTCTTTACCTACCCTACTACCTCGGCTGTCCGCCATATCTCATTCTTTAATTTAGCGAGGCAACGAACGCACAGGTCATTTCATCGAACCGGAGTTAGAATCATGCCTGAACGCAGTGCCGAGAAAAAGATGGAGTACTACTCCGCAAAAAAGCGGAAATTACAAGAAAGAACATTAAGTCGCCGAATTATACGAGTACTATCAGACACGTCTTATTCTGAAAACAAGTCAGGTAGCGGTAATTATTTTATGTAATTACGTACGTATCATGTATCTGAAATAACTGCATTTAAGACCACATGGGCCGGGATCCCGTATGTGGTTATACTATAAACGGTAATTATTTTATACAATTACTTATCATGTAAGTATCTGCAATAACTGCATTTTAGACCACATGGGCCGGGAGCCCATACGTGGTTATACTATAAACCTGGGGGGCGGCCGAGAGTCGTCACGAAGGTATATCACGCTTGGGGGTTGACCGTGAGTCAACACGATAGCAATTGGGCCGCGAGCCCGTACATGATTATACTATAAACCTGGGGGGCGACCGAGAGTCGTCACGAAGGTATATCACGCTTGGGGGTTGACCGTGAGTCAACACGATAGCAATTGGGCCGCGAGCCCGTACATAAACCTGGGGGGCGACCGAGAGTCGTCACGAAGGTATATCAAGCTTGGGGGTTGACCGTGAGTCAACACGATAGCAATTCATACAATGGAATTCAATGCCAATCATCGCCTCCATGTTGGTGTAGATTGCGATATTCATTTGCAATAAAAACAGCTACTAGAGCGCTTAAGTGATTTTTTTTTTCAAATCTACCCTCAAATTAAAAATATTCTATTTTTACTCTATAGACCACGAAGAACCTAATAACTAGGTCAAGAGGATAGAAAATTAGGCAAAGGACGAAGCAGAAATGCCAGTTCCAGCTCCAATTGAGGAACATATCCCTCCAACGGAGGCCGAAACGGCTCCAGCAATAGACGCGGAGTTATTGACCGCGCTGGGAGCGGCCACGGATGATGTATCACAATATGGTGAAAAAGTCCACCCCAACTTAGCGCAGCGATATTTACTGATGTTACGCAAAGGGCTCGATACATAAATTAAATATAAACTCTTAAAAGAGTATATACAATAACCGAAAATTGTAAGTTATTACGAGCTCCGTCCTTAAATGCCGAGATTGCTGCCGCAGTTACCGACATCGCCAGAGGTCAAGAGAACTGAGGCAACGCATCAGCAGTTAGGCATATGAATATCTGCTTTAAATAGGGCATTGACCCTACTTTTGACGTCGGAGGACAAACAAAGTAAGGTACGGGCAATAAAAGACTTATCCGATGGATGTAAGATTTTTGCCAACTTGCATTATTCCGAATCACAGCCTAGAAATAAACTAATTACCCCAGGACTTGACGTTTTTGAATTTAATACAAGACGTTGACAGGGACGTAAACTGTCCGACAAGATTAAGGCATCAAAAGTCTTCGAAAAACAAGGGTTGCAGATTGAGAAAACAGTCGCTACCGCAGCCGTGCCAAACACGTCTAAACGCCAGGGCCATCTCGATATCAGTACCAGGGACACTGGACGAGGCCCTCTCGCTTCTATCAGCCGGTGAACCGAAGGGGGCTGCCGAGGAGCACGCCGGAGACGGCGGCGCCTCCACGCACACGCAGCCAAGGCGGCTTACAAGCCACGAGCGCCGGCGCGTCGGTAACGCAGGTACACGCCGGCCGTCTTAAAGCATTACTAATAATGGTACCATATTGAATTCGATACAAAATTACTTCCGAATTCCGTTTACAGGACAGGTTACACAATTAGTTAAACCTACTAATACTTTCTCAGGTCAGGAGAAACTGTGACTATATAGAATTTAATTAATTAGGTGCTATAACAGAGTGCCAATAGAGCGAGGATCAGTTTCTTTCTAAGATATTTCTCACTCCTAGTTCAAATGGTGGCTATACATTGATTCATTCTTAACCTCAAACAATTTAATAAATTTGTATATAACAAAATCCCATTTTAAAATGGAAGTCTTCAGAACGTCGTGACGTCTTCAGCGTCAAAATTAATCCCTAAAAATGGGTTTATGGCCACCATTGATCTAAAGGAGGCGTACCTACTTGTACTTATCACTGCTGTTCATCGTAGCTACCTGAGATTCGAATATAACGGGATCACCTATGAATTTTGTTCGCTTCTGCGGTATCCCAATAGCACTTAGAACTTTCACGAAAATCATGGAAGAAGTGGTCACATATTTAAGAAAACAAGGTTTTACATCTCTACGGTATATTTTGATGATATTTTATGTATTGGAAGGGACTATAAGGAATGTAAGCAAAACGTGGTAAATACAACATGTCTACTCGAATCTCTTGGATTCGTCGTAAATTATAATAAAAGTTCTTTAGAACCTGAACAATGTTGCAAATATCTAGGTTTTGTTTACAATTCCATAGACATGTTACTATCCCTTCCTACAGAGAAACGCAACTATATAGAACAGCTAGTCAGATACGGCTAGTTGTATACTAAGTTGCTAGAAAGGTATACATTTCTCGCAATTCAAGAACATGTCGATTATGAGAAAAAAGTTAAACTTTCTCGCGAAATTTTACCCGATTTGTTTTGGTCGACTAATAATATACATGAAACTTCTTTTCATTTGGAAGTACTTACTCGTAGCAAAATATGACTCAAAAATATTTACAGATGCGTCCCGACCGGGTTGGGGAGCATTTTGCAATGGAAAGTGTGTAAATAGAGCGTGGAAGGAAGAAGAACAAGCATTTCATATTAATTACCTATAACTTCTCGCAATCTTTTTAGGATAAAATGTGTTGCTCGAGATAAATCCAACTGTTCGTTGTAGTTGTGGATTGACAACACCACCGCAATCAGTTACCTACATAAATCGGATGGGAGGAATCCAATTTCCTCACTTAAACCAATTAACAAGGTCCATTTGTCAATGGTACGAGAACCGCAAAATATGGCTATTTGCGTCATATATCAATACTAAAGATAAAATAGAGGCAGATAGGAAATCGCGAAGGCATCATCCAGATATTGAATGGAATATGACTATGGCAATACAGTATGCCGAAAATTGATCTTTTCGCTTTGTGTACCTCTACCAAATGTGTCACATATGTTTCGCGGAAACCAGACCCTGACGCCCTTACTGTGGACGCATTTACGATCAGTTGGTATAATAAATTCTTTTACGCGTTCTCCCCATTCACACTAATTCTCAAGTGTTTACATAAGATTATAAACGACAACGCTACGGGAATCCTAGTTTTTCCCTATTGGCCGTCCCAACCGTGGTTCCCGCTGATATTAAAATTAGTAATATCCGATATACTTGGATCCTGATAGCCATATTGACCAGTTCTGTAATTCCAGAACTCGCAACCACAAATTCACAAATTTTGTAAAGACAGTATACCTAATTTTTTATAAGGGTTCCATTCCGTCGCTTCTGTTATTTTTAACTAAGAAATTTGACAAAGGAGCATCGTATGGATCATTAAATATATATAAATAAATATTAGAGCACAATCTTACACAAATCGAACTAGTCCCATAGTAAGCTCAATAAGGCTTGTGTTATGGATACTAGACGACGATCATTAAATAATCACTCGTCAGCACTTTCGTTCCTATTAGGAAATAGTATGCTCAAATTATAAGATTAAAAGATTATTAAAAGGAGCTTATAAATTAAAGCCAGTAACTCCCAAATATAGCAATACATGGGCCCCCAAGTTTTGAATCATATTACAGAATGGAGCCCTAACAGAGAATTTTCGCTTGAAAAATTAACAAAGAAACTATCGTTTCTGTTAGCCATATGTACTGCCCACAGAGTGCAAATATTGTCATTAATTAAGTTAAAAATGTTAAAACCAAATGGTATTAAATTTTTTATTGATGATGTAATAATAACATCTGCCGCCGGTCGGGCACAACTGGTTCTTTCCATATTTCCAAAATGATAGGAATATTTGTCCAGTGATAGCAGTAGAAGATTATATCTCTGTTACATCAGACTTTTAAAAAACCGGGCGTTTCGCTCGTTACTATCCAAAAAGCAGCTGGCTGGCCAAGCACAACAGAAACTTTTGCCAGATTTTACCATCAACAGATAATTGATGACTGAAATTTTGCGAGGTCCGTCTGCTTTTCTGGTAATTAGGTTAAAATTAAACACTGATTTTTTTTTACCTATTAATTACCTATTAATAGTTTGAAATACCAATGTACCTATTAAGAAGACGATGAGTATCGTAAAGTAATATATTATTGTTTGTTGAGGATTTCGGTATTTATTACATTATATATAGCAAAACTTTGAACTCTAAACATCTACTTGGTTTTTATATCTGAAGAATGAAGCTTCGAAATATAATATATGATCAAACGAACTTCAAAGTGAAGTTCGATCATTATTATATGAGAAAGCTTCATTCGAAGATATAATTTCCCTCCCACCCTTTCTTTCTCCCGTGAAGAAAGTTTTGCAGAAGGTAATATATACAATGTCTCTGAAAAGAATGAGATATGGCGGACAGCCGAGGTAGTAGGGTAGGTAAAGAAGTAGGGATAAGACTGTTTGAGTTACGGTTTTTACTACCTACTCTAAATGTGCGAAGAGTTGCCAGTAAGTTAAAGGACTACTTGGTTTTTATATCTTCGAATGAAGCTTTCTCATATAATAATGATCGAACTTCACTTTGAAGTTCGTTTGATCATATATTATGGCCAGGTATGATTACTGATATGTAAATGCAAATGTAAAAAGGTGAAAATAACTTTCAGGTCTACATATTATACTATTTGCAGTCAGGGGACCTGATCTATTCTATTAGGCTGCGGCTCCACTATGGCAGAGACGAGCAGAGCGGAGAAGTGTCGTGTAGCGATCAACCAATCACATCCGTTTTCGCTGTTTCCATTGAAGCGAAGTGGAGACGAAATGTGGA
Organism: Eudemis profundana; assembly: GCA_947034925.1. NCBI lineage: Eukaryota > Metazoa > Arthropoda > Insecta > Lepidoptera > Tortricidae > Eudemis > Eudemis profundana. Next base: position 4,679,723 of record OX344808.1, read on the forward strand.
TTTCAACTGATGTGATTGGCCTACTGGTCTCCTCTCCGCTCCTCTCGTCTCCGCCTCAGAGGAGCCACAGACTTAGGGTTCCGGAGCCAAAATTACTAAATAATTTTACACCCAGAAAAAAATATATTTGCTTAAGGGAAATATTACGAGCTAAAAATATGCTACCTTTTACACCCAGAAAAAAATATATTTGCTTAAGGGAAATATTGCGAGCTAAAAATATGCTACTAAGTAATAAACCAAATGTGAAAAAATGCGTTTGTGAACACATGCGATTAAAAAAACACGCTACTAAGAAATAGTAAGACAGGGAAATTAGAGAAATTGGAAATTATGAGACTAGGAATAACCGCGAAAAGAAAATTTGCCGCAAGGAAAACAAGCGTTTGGGAACCTCATCTAACAAATGCCGCAGAGCGATACAAACCTTCATGCACCAGCATAAAGTTCTATTTCGGTTTTGACACTGTTATATCATGGCGTCTGATTGGCGACTTTTATGTTTTCCGTAGCGGCGAAAAGGTTAAGCTGCGTTTCTGGAAAGAACATTTTTAAACATCTGGAAAGGACTAAAATCAAGTCAAATCCATTTTTTTATTCCCTACGAATTGAATAACGAAATTAAGCCAACCGTTACAACCTCGCTGTTAATGCTTTATGCGAATATTTACGTTTTACTTCAGCATCTTATTCAATTGTGTGAAAGCAAAGACACCTTGTTGTAAGCAAAATAAGGTTCAAATTTTAATAACGTAATAACGACATTTGGGGGGTAAGCTGCGGATATGTATATAGTTAAAAAATGGTTAAGATATCCAGTATCGTGACTTCATTAGGCGCTTGATACGTATGATATCAAGAAAATTAGCTTTTCTATTGTTCCTTGTACCCAATTAAGAAATTGTTAGCGTGGAGTTATATTTTGTCCTTTTGGTTACGCACTTATTCAATGCTTTAAATTAAAAAAGTACGTAACAAACAGCTGAAATCTTAACTTTTTGATAATATATTGTTAGACTGTTTGTTACGTACTTTTTAATTTTAAGCATTGAAAAATATAACTGCCCAAATATTATTTGATGTTATAGCAGACATGGTGATGGTGATTCTCGCGTCGAAAATTTCAAGTATCTGCCTATTACGGTACAAAAGATACGACTGTGACAGAGGAACGAACGGGCACACAGCGCTACCTTAGGGTCTAAACAAGTGCGGCACATTAGTACCGAACACAGGACTGACTCACTCCACGATTTCGTTGCGTGGTAATTATTATTAAATATCGCCAGGGTGGAAAAAAGAGCACGCGTTATGCGATAGAGAGACGGTCGGATGCGGGTCAGCTCCGTTCGGCCATCCGACGCGAACGGCAGTTTTGTCAGGGAGAGAGGCTTCTGTACGTAGTAGGTACTAATTCTTATACTGTACCGAACGACAGTTATCGACTAAATATGTATTCTCAGACAACTTATCTACTTTCAATAAACTTCTTGCAATAGGCTACTGGCTATGCAGAAGCAGTTGAAGGTCGTCTTTAAAGCGACAAAGTGATACTTATTAAGTTCTGATGTATATTTGGATACAAATGGTACATCTTAATGAAAGCATAATCATATAAATCACCAACCAGTAAAGTTATCGCTGCTTAGTACACATGCGTAACAAGCAGTGGCAACGTTGGTAAGGAATAACAATCTATTGTATGCAAATGTTAGACTAAAGTAAAAACTAAGTGAGATTATAAAGATTTTTAGTTAAGTTAAGGTACTGATTACGTGTACTATGGTGTAAAGATAAAAGAGAGCAGCTACCTGCATTTAATTGATTGATGTCGGGGGAGGCTCTGTTTTACCTTTATTCGAGCGTTGCCAGTGAAATTCCGGCTTATTTGCCGTGAAATGTATTGGAAAACGTGGAATTCAGTGATATTGCTTCTGTAGAACTAGACTATAAATTATAAAAAAAAATGCCAAAGTTACCGACATAGTTACTCAAGTACGCAAGCTGAAGTGGCAGTGGGCTGGCCACATCTGCCGCAGAACTGAGAATCGCTGAAGCAAAAGAGTTCTGCAGGGGAGATCGCGTACAGGTAAACGCAGCGTGGGACGCCCCCCGGCTAGATGGAGCGACGATCTGCGCTATATGTGAGCTGTAGCTGATGATCGAGCAAAGTGGCGCGTCTTGAGAGAGGCCTATGTCCACCAGTGGACTGCTGCAGGCTGCTGATCATGATGACGTGTCAGTGTGTGACGTGTGTGTCATGTGACGTGTCCATCAAAGTGTCAGGCTATTGTTATTGGCAGTTCTCGTCAACTTGCAAAACTGGACCTTAACTCTCTTGCACAGGTAAATTTCAATGGCACGCCTATTCCTTACAGCCCCAGTGTTAAGGACTTAGGTGTTCACTTAGATAGTACGTTGAGCTGGAAGACGCAGGTTGCCGAAATTTCCCGGAAAGTCATAGGCTCGTTCCATGCACTTAACAAACTTAAACATTTTTTACCCGTCAAAACCAAGGTACTTTTAGTAAACACCCTGATTCTACCTTTGATCGACTATGGTGATGTGTGTTATCCTGACTTAAGTGAAGGGCTACTTGATAAGCTGGATCGTCTTCTAAATAATTGCATTCGCTTCATTTTCTGTCTCCGTAAATACGATCACGTGTCTTCCTACCGTTCTCAGCTTGGTTGGTTCCGCATTCGTGAACGACGTAATATTCGTATGCTCTGTACTCTTTTCTCCATCCTCAACGATCCACAGTCTCCGGAGTATCTCAAAACTTTATTTCACTATACCAGTGAGACTCACACCCGGTATTTTCGCTCTTCTGATAAGCTCATCCTTTCTACCCCTCTTCATCGTACCAGATTTATGACTTACTCATTCGCCGTTCAAGCGGCGCGCCTCTGGAACGGTCTTCCTCTTAATATCAAACAAGCTCCAAATAAGTTCGCGTTCAAAAATCTGTGCGTAATTTCTATGCTACTAGAACTGAAGTCTCTTAGTGTATCTGATTAGATGTGTCATCTGTATGTATTTATGTGTATGTATATATATATATATATATTTATATATAGCTATCCGTATCTATATATGTACTTGTTTATAATTAGTATATTATATTGGTAATGTAGTTGAGTTTTAATTAAAGTTAAATGACGTTAGTTGCACCGCCCACAAGCTATCTGCTTTGCCCTAAGGTTAACTGGTAGAGAATGTCCTATGGCATTAAGTTCGCCTTTTGTACGATAAGTGTTCTTTTGTGCAATAAAGTTTAAATAAATAAATAAATGACGTCCACTGAAGCGAAGCGAAGAAAAGCTTAAGTTCTATTAGTTAATGACTATCTCCGCTTCAGTGGACAGGCAGCCTAAATCTTCTATTTCAGAGTGCAAACTCACAAAGTAATAAATACGTCTCTAACCAATCGAACTGAATAAGCGTTGTCTCTCGCGGAAAGTCTAGATATTCCCAACGAACAGATCGATCTTGGCAGCCCTGGACGGCAACCATTGAAGCCATTTTCGCTGATTGATTGAGTAGTCTTCGGAGGTAGGGTTGTCGCGCGCTACAATTTTATAAGCTGGAATTTGAGAGCCGTTAAATGAATATTGGAGAGAAAATTGACGATTACTTTCTAACGGAATAATATACCTAGTAATCTTTCATACAAAATTAGATATTTTTTGTTTTAGAGATGTATAGTTTGCTTTTACAAATGTAAAAAAATCGTTATTTAACTTTTTTCGAACAATAAATAATCGGTGTATTGCTGACTGCGTTCAGATACATCAACCCAATAGGGTTTTGAAACTCATATTTAGCTGCATAATTTAGACAAAAAAATAAATAAAATAATTTATTTCCAGAAGTAACATATGTCTGATTCTATTCTTTTCTTTTGATTATTTTCGTAAAAATCATTGTTGCCTAATAAAAGATTACGATGTTTATCAATTTAAACACAACATCTCACTCTCATCATAATATTAGCTATGCATAGGACTCTCCTAAGAAACGCACGCTTATTTTTTATAGCATTTAATTTTACTTTCATTAACAAAAAGTTATTTTACTACCATGGTTACACTTTAATGTGGCTACTAGATATCGAATGACAACACCGTGATCAAAATAACCCAATAGAATCGAACGTATCTCATTTCTTGCTAATCCCCCGCCGACCTCGCATACCAAATACCCTATTAAAAACGTTCGCACCCGTTTTTGCAAATCAGTATACCCCACTACAAGGGGGGTTCTGTGGGCTTGGTCGCAGTAAACGTGTACGGAACAGAAATGAATTGTAGAAACAACCTGAGATTTCCCTCAAGTAATGGATTCGCTCACAGGACTCTTCAACACAAGAGTGAATAGGCTTCTACTGAATCGTCAAGGAACATTTTCGGCCTCGTAGTCTTTTACCATCAGGCACTACTGAAGTCAATTGCTGGTCAGTTTGAGAATGAATAAATAATAATAATAAAAAAAGATTATTCATTAACTGATCACTGATCTTAGTAGATGATGGTGAGTGACTGCGAGGCTAAAGCAGTAGTTCGTTGATTCTACAAACCATGTATTAAAGTAGACCCAACAAATGCTTATACTTCGCGTGCGATGACTTTTGCGCTTTGCGCAAATTACCTCATAGTTGCACTCGGGCCGTTCAAACTGTCAAACGCAAAAATCTGACACGCAACGTTCTCATACAAATCGAGGAACTTTTTGCTTCTATCTCGACATATTTCTGTGGTTGATTCAGTAGCCTCTTATTTATTTAAAAAAAAAAAACATTATTAATTCAAAGTAGCGAGCTCAGATTTAAAATGAACATCCCAAATAAATTAAAATTATACATAATCGAAAATATTGTGCAGCAAATGCTGTAACCTAATAGGTAACGGAAAATAGGCGCATGTTTGTCGTCGAGTTGCGGAAAACAAGCCCGCGTAAACCTATAACCTATATAACCTAGGTAACTATTTTGCGCAACAATCGTTGCGGAAATCTTCGAATGATATAAACTGTCTCCAGTACCTAAAATACTAACCACTGTCGATAGGAGGTCGATTTCAAGCGTCTTTCCAGCGTTTTTTTATGTCATTAGTGCCCCTCGATTTTTACCGAAAAGGACTATCGAGTGTAGACCAAGGAAGAGGTGGATGGATTGTGTAAGAGATGATATGGCTAGGAAGGATGTAGAAAGGAGGTAAAGGAAGGAAGAAGACATGCTGCGCCGACCCCAAATGAATGGGACAAGGACAATCGAATGATGATCGTCTATCGTTTATAATAAAAGTTAACTGTGATCACCGCCGCTTGCTAACAAGTGCTGGAACACGAATGAAAAAAACCGCCGCGGTCGAAACGCTCTGAAATCGACCCTCGGTTGAAAATATGATTTTCCTGAAAATGTGCCTTCCTTCATTAAAATCTGCGTACTGTGCCCGCTGAGGAGGAAAAACCTCGCTTATAAAGGTTTACTATTACAGCAGGGGCTGATAATAATGGAATTTCAATCAGTTAGCTTCGAGTCGGCGGGGCCGCTAAAATGACGCCGTCTAATTGAATAAATTGCCTTTGTTCCGAACTACTCTGGATATTTTAGAGCGTGGGGGAGGTAAAAGGTTTTGACTGGTGCGCCGTGAAAACGGAGTTGATTATAGGGTCAATTAAAATGACGAAATCGCGCTGGGTACCTACCAAATTTGGCGGTAACAGGCCTCATAAAAAAAATTAATATAGTGGTCTAATGGGATAGTAGGACTTAACCGCTTGTATGTCTAATATATAAAAAGTAATTCAATGGCCTTAGGCGATATTAGCTGAAATATCTCAAAGCTTTAAGCCTTACCTTTGACGCGTTACGTTGTTACAGAAAAATTTGATGCTTACCTGGAACAAGAACAATAAAAAGTTAATATTAACACTGTAGCTAACCAAGCTGATTTAGTATAATCTACTTTTCTCCTAGCAGAATAAATCATTTTGCGATAGTAAGTTTGCTCGATATATTTACCTATTGCCTACATTTCTGTGAAATAACCATGCGACTAAGTGTTTTTGCGTAACATTTTATGCATAGTGTTATTCAGCAAATCAACAATATGCCAGATAATGATAACCCATTAGGTACTTACGTTACTTAAATAGGATTTGACGCATACAACAATAAATGATTTCTCATTCTGATTCATACTACTTAATTAGGCAGTAAAACTGAAGCAAATGATAACAAACAAATTACCCACCGATAAAAACAAATTCGTATTAAAAGAAGGAATCCTCGCAATTCTCGTGTCGAAAATAATTTTAGGCGCCAAAAGTTTAGCATTAAGCGTTACGGGGAGACGAAGTCGGTCGAATATTCCATTACGAATTGCGATAAGAACGCGACCGCGTGTCCATTTCACGTCAGCTTCAGACAAATAACTATCTAAAATCAAAACCTAAATAAACATAATCTTTGCTTTTTTGTCGAGGTTTAGTTTAGTCTTATACGAAGTTTAATTATTTTAGTTTAGCATAAATTTTAAGTCATTTTAAATTTTATATGATCTTGTTATTCGTTGCGTCTATTAAATGTTTTTCCGTTGGCAATATAATCTTTTGATCGGTAACTTACATCCCCATTTATTCCGGTTTGATCGACATAAGGTCTACGTCTGAGTGCTCAACACTGTTCCAGTAGCCGCCATCTTAAATGTTAAGTCGTTAGTAAGTAATAGAAGTGACAGTAAGGTGTCGACTATTGGGCATTTGATTAATAGTACATTCCACAACTAGAGTGGTAAAACAAATTATTACCTTCATGTTGTGTAGATAATTTTATGTCTATACTTGGCCAGAATGCGGATTTTTCCGTACGCGCAGCGTGCGTTAAAAGCCACTTTATGGCCAGTTGTGGCATAAATATAGTAGCAGTTTAGCAGATCTACGGAATATTTACGAAATTATGTAAACGTAACTTCTGTGAAATCGAGCGCTACAATTGGACCGCGTAATGAAACAGGTGACAGTCGTTCATGACGTCTCGTGCCATTCAGCCTTTGATTGAAGTAATCGTGTAAAAGGGAACAATGAGCACAGGGCCTGAATTATTCAGGCTGGTGGAAATTAGGTGAATTCGCTAAGGTGATTAATGCGGCGACGATCGCGGCGCGAACTTATTGGAATCCGCCATCGCGAGCGTTTCGTTTTAGAACTTTACCGCTCTTGGGAGAATTCAATGAGGTTTTATGTTAACTAGGGGTTGTCTGCGACTCTGTTCATCACGGAAAAATCACATTTTTACACATTGCGTCACACATTGTAATTACGTCAGTTCCTCTTTGTTCTGAGCATATTACAGCGACGATATCATCGTTTATGATTTTCTACAGCTTTCTCTTATTTCACAATTTTTTTATACCTTCCTCTTATTTCACAATTTTCTACAGCTTCCTCTTATTTCACAACTTTCTACAGCTTCCACTTATTTCACAACTTTCTACAGCTTCCACTTATTTCACAACTTTCTACAGCTTCCTCTTATGTGTATTATTTTTCACTAGCCCGCGGTTCTAACCGCGTTATTTTCCAGAAGATAAGATATCCCATTTTTACCCGATTGCGGCGAAGCCCAAAGGAGGGTTATGTGTTTGACCTGTATGTATGTATGTCCGTTCCTGTGTCCGCTCGTAACTACTCAACGGCACATCCGATTTTGATAAATGATACATCATTAGATTCGTCTTGATGGTGCGAGTGTCACTGGGTATGAAGTTCGTTAAAATATGGCGGATTTTATGCAGTTTCAAAGTGCACCGCGGTCGGGTTTTTTTAGTAAAAATGTGGTTATTCAATTTAGGACTTTGTCTATTTGTAAGTCAAATTTCATCTCAATGCTTTCAATTGTTACCACGTTATATAGTAATAAACATCTAAACTTCCAAACATTCTCACAAACTTTTACATTTGGGTATAATATTACTAGCAGTCCCGGCAAACTTCGTTTCTCCTTAGAATTTAATTATTTAATGTTTTAATAGTTATTCTGTTATTCGGGACAGAAACAAACCCAAAAAATCAAATATCATAAAAATCGATCCACCCGTTCTCGAATTATAAATAGTGTAACTATCACGAGTTTTTTTTATGTACATATATATAGATAGATAGATAGGTGCATATTACACCGAACCCTCCAAACGGAGCATAATTGAGGGCTTTTGAACAACCGCAATACTTGTAACACGACTGTTTTCTGTTTTTTCTTGTTGCTCATCAACAGTTTATTTTACTATTCTGACCATGTAGTCATTTCAGAAGCAACATGTGGCGGAGTCGCTGCCAAATGATAATGTTACGGTACCTACCGCTAACCCAAACATGTCATTACCATCAACATCTGCAACTAAACGAATTTGCACTATGGCTCTAATAATGACTAATGAATTGACACGAGTGTACCAATCATGACGTTGCTATTTTTCTTTATACGCAATCAAGAAACTGTTAGTTTGGAGTTAAATGTTGTCCTTTTGGTTACGCACTTTTTAAAATAAAAAAAAATACGTAACAACCAAAGAAATATTTATGTGGGTATCTATCCAAAAAAATACCATATCGGCCCAGCGAAGATCGAGGAATCAAGGAATGTACACAAAAAATCGGTGAACTTACCTCCTTTTTTAAGGAGATTCATTTTATTTTGCTATAACACAGGGGTCTTATGTAATATTAGCTGAAATCTATAGAACCTCCGAATCAACTGTGAATTTTTCTACCTCATTGTTTATAATGGAGCAATTTTTCCTCAAAAGATTCTTATTTGATTTAAAGTATGTTTAAGAACGAACTTAATCAGATTACCGATAGGTTTTACAAAGGTTCCATTATCGATAACCGCCGAACGGTTTTGAGTCTTCCGAACCCTCAAATGCCGGGGAAGCGAGATGTTTCACTTCTTAGAAACTTTTTAATTAGATTTCAATCATGATTCCAGAAACTTCACTCCAGTTTAGCTAGAAGCGCACCCCTGCGCTGATTCTACGCATATTTCACTTCGAAAAATAATATTGGAAGCAGAAAAAGTGACTTTTACCGCACGCTACGCGTACGGAAAAAGCCCCTTTCTGGCCAAGTGTAGATAAAAAATGATATACACAACACGGGAGGTAATAAAGAAAGCCCTTGATCACATATTTACGTGCCTCGCTTGCAGCTCGGGCCGCAAACATCTGCGATCTCGGCCTTTCTTTGTTTTACCACCCTAGTTGTATAATGTACTATTAATAATGTTACCGAAATATGTGTTTACATGTATTTGCAAGAACAGTTCTCTTTAATTAAATATTTCAGTGATAAAAGTTTAAAAAGTAAGTTGGCATTTCCTTTAAACATGACAAATAAGAAAAAATCAGACCCAGCGTATTCAAATTAAAATTAATAGGTCATTTACGGCCCGCAAAACCTACGTGTAACAACACCATTTTCGAGCAAGTGTGATCAAATAGTACATTACACAACTAGGGTGGTAAAACAAACAAAGGCCGAGATCGCAGATGTTTGCGGCCCGAGCTGCAAGCGAGGGACGTAAATATGCGATCGAGGGCTTTCTTTATTACCTCCTATGTTGTGTACATCATTTTATGTCTACACTTGGCCAAAAAGCGGCTTTTTCCGTACGCGTAGAGTGCGGTAAAACCCACTTTATGGTCAGGTGTGGCATAATTAGGTAGTGGTTATTTTTCTATTGTGTACCGATTGTTACGTTCGTAGGGGTGCGAACGTAACAATCGGATTAAATAATAGAAGCCAAATTTCACCCATATTCACGAGTCTGTTTGTCTTGAAATTTATACCCGCAGAAAGCGCAATTACAAAAAAAATATTGTATTCAAAATAAAATATATCCTAAAACTAGAACAAACTTCACAAATGCCCAGCGGGCGTCAGAGATATTCTCTCACAAGTCGGTATCCTTTGAGAGCGAGTGGACTCGAAGTACATTACTGGAACTGTGCCAAGCGCACTTATTGTGTCCCGGGACTTATTCCCGGCTTCGGGGGACCTTTGCACGTTTATACCGAAGCCAGTGGCTTGAAATGTGTGGACAAATATTTACACGTATTAAGAAAAGCAAGTAGAGGCAATCATTTCCAAAATTATAGTATGCTGACTAAGATCCTTAGTCATAACGTTACACCTATAAGTTGATACGGAATCCTCGGTGCGCGAGTCCCACTCGCAATTGACCGGTTATTTTACCTATAATGGGTTCATACTACTAAAATGTATCCTTGTTTTAACGCATACACAACTATAATTTATTTTAATCAGTTCACGTCATCAGCAATTTTGTCATCTCTATTCAAACCATTTCAAAATATCAAAGGCCTCTTTAATTATTAATGACGTCTCCATTAAACAAAGAAAACCGCAATCCCTCAACATTTCGAAACAGCATAATCGCTTATTTATTCCACGTTGAATCCCAATCAGTTTCAACCCTGCAAAGTTTTAACCCTTTTACCTACTACCCGGCATCACGTATGCACCGTGGGAGGGTTAGGTAGGCAAATGACATTTGGATGTCTAATGAGCCGGCCTGCGACGGGTGTCAGCAAAATGTCGCATCTACGTGTCCATTTATCAGGGGCCATCCATATAGTACGTCACATTCATGGGGGGGGGGGGCTATGTTAAAAGATGAAATTATGTTAGGAAAAAGTGTGGGAGGAGGAGGGGGACATGGGGAGGGTGGGGGGGTATAAGTCTGAAAAATCGTGTGACGTACTTTGTGGATGACCCCTTATAGGATACATACAGTACGATTATTTCCACTTTGACAATCGGCAATTTTCGACATTCATCGAGAGTGATCGGAAATGCATGCATATGTCACGATATACATTGCTGCATATCCTACTAATATTATAAATGCGAAAGTTTGTGACGATGTTTGGATGTTTGTCACTAAATAACGGGGTAACAACTTAATGGATTGAGATGAAATTTGGCATGCAAATAGACCAAGTCTTGGATTGTAACATAGGATACTTTATAACTCGGTACAGAGTTCCCATGGGATATTAACGGGAAAAACGCGGGCGAAGCCGCGACTACATGCTAGTTCATTATGATATAATGAACTAGCATGTACCCGCGGCTACAACTAGTGTACACTTACAGTCTAAAACAGTAATGTAGATCACCTACCCACAATGACGTTTTTAGGGTTCCGTAGCCAAAATGGCAAAAAAGGAACCCTTATAGTTTCGTCATGTCCGTCCGTCTGTCTGTCTGTCTGCCTGTATGTCCGTATGTCACAGGCATTTTACTCAAAAACTACATGATGGATATTGATGAAATTTGGAATATAGGTGTCTTTTATGAGCCGCTACTTAGTTTGATATATAAATAATTAAAATAAATATTTTTAGGGGGGGCACTCCATACATGTTAAAGACAGTAAAAAATTTTTTTTCAGCAAATATCAACGTGTTGTACATAGTTCTTTAAAAAACACTATAAGGTTCCTAAGTAATGTTTTTGATTAAGTGAATGTATTTGGAAATAATCGCTCCGAAAGTTGTGTAAATTGTGTCCCCCCCTCTATTTTCTAAACCGTGCGCCCGAAAAATATGAAAAAAATTACGAAGGTAACGCTTAATTAATACTTTCAACGAAAATTATTTTCAACAAGATCGAATGTCCCATTTTTGACTTATTGCCGATAAACTGCGCTTCTCAACAAAAGGACGTAATTGCTATGAAGATACGCTCTTTTGTTGTTGTACTTTTTTTACATCGTATTTTTCACCTTATAGTTACTCCTATGGAACCCTACATTGAGCATGGTCCGACATGCTCTTGGCCAGTTATTTACAGTAGGCCTATGAATAACACAGAAGTGGCTTAATTTAATAATTACATCGCATTAACACAAATAATAAATTGGTACAAGGGAATTTACTCCTTTAAAAGCGTTATTTGCAATAGGTTTGCAATTATTAACAGTGCTGGGATCTGGAGTGCAATTTGGCGTAAGCATATGATTTCAAACTATGTAGAGAAATAACGATGTTCAAATTGTACCCAAGATCCAATCTCTGATTACTAGATAGGTACTTATATTCAATAGATTTGAATATTTTATGCGAGTAAATTCTAGGATTGTGTATACTCTATGTGAAAACACGAACCGTTATGGTTAAAACCAAGACTTCCCGAGTATCAAAAGTGGATATAATCGTACTGTACTACCTACGCGATCGCGCGTCTGTATGAGTGCGATACATACTGGAGCCTTCTTACGCATTCCTAAATCTTTGCTTGTAGTGCGTTCGTTCACGGCGCGCACACATACAAGCGCGCGATGTACCTTTTCTAGGAAGAAAAATTACTGCTATTATACTATGCATATGTTCAGCAGTGGACATCTTTCGACTGTTGATGATACAAATAGAAGAAGCGCTTTACATTATAAAACTAGTTTCTGTAAAAAAAAATAGTCAAACTTTTTATTGCAGACTGTACCTTTTTCGCATAGCTGCAAACTCCAAGTAAAATGAGCCCAAGCACTGTGTGCATCCGATTTACATATGTATGTAAATTTTTTGCTCAATTGGAAACTGGAAGGTAGATCAAATTTTACTTGCAAAATTTCATCATCGTCACGTGTCTGTCTGTAGTGTACAGACAGACACCGAGATAGGCAAAAATGAGTACAAGAGACACATATAACACCAATTTGAACTTTTTTGTTGTCGACGTAATTTTCAGGATTGTAAAACAGGTTTTTTTGGAAACAACGGTAAATAGCCACTGTCCCGGCTTCACACGGATGCGAAGCCTTAGTCCGATCCATCGAAACATAATAAGTAGGTATGGAAGCGTAACTCAAGCTCAAAATCAGCCCCACGGAATAAGTACTAACGGGCCAGAGCTAGTACTTAGTACTGAAGAAAAAACTGCAGCGGCAAATTAAATTCTTACGTCAGTAGCTTTGTAACCAATCACTTTTGTCTTTTAAACGATATGCATGCAACCTATCCAAAAATTAGGTATTTTCAAACTTAATACTAATTTGTCATAAATGATTTTTAGACTCGCACATAGCAAACATTAAGTTGGTTATCAATACCGTTTGATCACAAGGCGTATTGATTTTAAAAAGAGGGCGTTATTGGGCAAATTTCAATGTGAATTTTGTAAAACGTCATCGTTCCATGTCCGATCGCTAGTCCAAAATAGGTAAATCATGGAGGCTTGCTTGCTTACTTGCTTTATTGAGAAGTTATTTTTATAACAAAAACAACGTCGATGCAGCAAAGTTTTTATTTTGACATGGAGAAAACTGACGTACCTAAGTATGTGATAAATTTAAACACCTTTTTATTTCAAGCTCTGCAAAAAACCGCAAAATGCGTTAAAAGTGAACATAAAGCGATTCATCTTAAGTCTGTTATTACTCTGGCCTTTTAACTAAACCCATACAATTTTAGTCCGAGTACGTTTGAGCTGTCACGTAACTTGATCTGAAGCGGTTCATACTTCGATACACATTTCATTTATCTGAAGGCATGTACAGCTTAGAGGGAAGCAGACAGTTCACATGACAAATCCAAACTAATATTGAACGCGTCCCCTGTCCCGTGACCCCACATATGGGCCACGGCAAGCCTTATTCAAAGCCGTAAAGTTTACAATTTAAATTGGGACTGTGAAAGTGTTAAATGCAAAAGTAGCTATGTCTGTATGTATATTACTTTTCCGCTTAAACTTCTGAACCGATTTAATTGAATTTTGTTATAGAGATAGTTTGAGACGTTGGAAAGTTCAATAGATGACTTTTATCCCAGAAAGTGTCCCTTAAAGGGCGAAACCCCTTTCATCCTTCAAGGGGACTGGTGTAAGTTTGTATAAGAGACCAATAATTTCTCAAGTAAATGATATATAAAAATAGGTTAAAAAAACTTTTTAAGTTAAACGGTTTTATCTTATGTTAAAAATTGTACCAAAAAGTAGAAAATAAATTTAGGACACAAAACTGGATCTTTTCGAGATTTTGACATCTGGTAGGTGGAAAATCGTCCAATAAGCGGAATAACTAATAATCTGGGACTTAACATACTAAATAAAAACGTGGGGCGCAATTTTTAAATAATATTTCTTTGGACGGGCTTTCAAATACATGATGAGTTTTCCTACTTACATCATTAATAACACCCGCATCATGCCTTGCCTGGATTATAACACACAGATAATATACACACTAAGCAAAGTACCTATGTTCTAAAACCATCTCAACTCAAAGTATCAAGCAGTTAGTGCAAACCGCATCAACGAAGTCCAGCAGTTTTCATGTTTATACGGACAGACAAACAGATGCGGGCAGATATATTGTTTTATAATATGTAAATAGATATGTAGATAGATGCAAATAAAATGCGCCCCACGTTTTTATTTAGTATGTTAAGTCCCAGATTATTAGTTATTCCGCTTATTGGACGATTTTCCACCTACCAGATGTCAAAATCTCGAAAAGATCCAGTTTTGTGTCCTAAATTTATTTTCTACTTTTTGGTACAATTTTTAACATAAGATAAAACCGTTTAACTTAAAAAGTTTTTTTAACCTATTTTTATTTTCTAGTTTTTTGGTTTAATATTCAACTTTTGACTAAAAACCATTGCGCAAACTATTCCTTATTTTGAACTATCCTCATTTCATTTTTGTGAGCCCGAATAAAGTCAGGAGCTGGACAGGAGAATTTTTCAAACATTAGGTACTAGTAACCCTCTCTAGTTTGGTTGGACTCATTTGGTTGGCATTGATGAGCTGATTATAGATAGAACTGATGATTGATTTAGAAAGCGAAAGCTACTAATCAATTTTAAAGGTAAAGTCTCATCTCATTTTTACGAGTAGGTACCAATGACGAGTTCAATACTGCGGAGCTGAAGAGTAACTTTCTGCGTATCACCAACTACGCATATAATCCCAATGTAGCTCGCACCTACGCAAGCATATGGACCGAGTTAAAGGCATTTGGGTGTTTGTAAATACCTGAATGGGCTAGCTTTGCCACACTGTGACGGTATACGCCTACGGTTTGGGGTTACTAGTAACAGTTCAATATTTTTAATTTCAGTTTTCTCACACCGTCATCAGGCCCTTGGCACTAAGTATAACTTAGCAGACTTGTCAATACAAACCGAATTACACAAAACTCGTTGGGATTAAGTAGGTAACGTCAAAATACTTCCATTTTCTACCTCCAAACTCCCTCATAAAACCTTCATCGCCAAACTGCCGCGCCGCCTCGCTGTTCAATGTAAAAGAATCATCAATACCAACCAAATGAGCCCAAACACGAGGGAGGAGGGAACGATTGCAAATACATGAACATTGCTACACCCTATCTGGCTACCTATATCTAGGGAAGAGCCACAATCATCGAGCCCTTGTTAGCAAGCATAACGTGTTGGGCTCGTCAGTAGGTACCAAATAAAGAGCTCAAACGCGAATGCGTTGTTAGTAACAGTTGAAGATTTCCACATTTTACCTCCTGATTCCATTAGCCGACCGTCAATATCAACCAAAAAACCTAAACTCGAAAGGGTTAATAGTAACAGTTGAGGATTTCGACTTTCCACCTCGTGACTCATCATCATTGCCTTCGTTAGCAAGCGTAATTTGGACTCATCAATACCAGCCAAATGAGGCTGAATTCGAAGGGGTTACTAAAAACGGTTGACGAGTTAAACTCTCTAGCTCCTGACTCTATCATCAGACCCTCGTCACTATGTATAACGTATTGAGCCCGTCAATACCAAACGACCAACCGTTTGGTTGAAGAGGTTAGGTACTTTAAACGGTTGAAGATTATCTTCTCTTCATATCCTGACTCCATCTTCAGACCCTCGGCACCAACTTTAAAGTATAGGGCTCGTGAATACTAATTAAATGAGACCAACTTTAAGGGCTTGTTAGCAACGGTTGAAGAGTTCCACTCTCTATCTCTTGACTCCAGCATCAGACCGTCACCATCAAATATAACGCATTGAGCTCAACAGTACCAAGCGAATGAGCCCACACTTGGAGGAGTAGCTAGTAACGGTTGAAGAGTTCCTCTCTCTACCTCCTGACTCCATCATCAGACTCTCGCCATCAAATTTAACGTAACGGGCTTGTCAATAAGAAAAAAATGAGTCCACACTCGAAGAAGTTACTAATAACGGTGAAAGAGTTGCATTCTCCAGCTCCTGGCTCCATAATCAGACCGTTGTCATTAAGTATAACGTATTGAGCTCAACAGTACCAATCGAATGAGCCCACACTCAAAGGAATTACCAGTAACGGTTGAAGAGTTCCACTCTCTACCTCCTGACTCCATCATGAGATCCTAGCCATCAAGTTTAACGTAACGAGCTCGTCAATATCAACCAATTAAGACCAAAGTCGAAGGGGTAACGGGAAGAACGGGTAACTGGTAACGGTTAAAGAGTTCCACTCTGTACATCCTGACTCCATCATCACACCCTCCTCACCAGGTTTAATGAATCGGGCTCGTCAATACCAAGCGAATGAGCCCACGCTCGATGGAGTTAGTAGTAACGGTTGAACAGTTCCACTCCCTACCTCCTGACTCCATTATCAGACCCTCGTCACCAGGTTTAACGAATCGGACTCGTCAATACCAAGCGAATGAGCCCACGCTCGATGGAGTTAGTAGTAACAGTTGAAGAGTTCCACTCTCTACCTCCTGACTCCATCATCAGACCCTCGTCACCAGGTTTAACGAATCGGGCTCGACAATACCAAGCGAATGAGCCCACGCTCGATGGAGTTAGTAGTAACGGTTGAAGAGTTCCACTCTCTACCTCCTGACTCCATCATGAGACCCTCGTCACCAGGTTTAACGAATTGTGCTCGTCAATACCAAGCGAATGAGCCCACGCTCGATGGATTTAGTAGTAACGGTTGAAGAGTTCCACTCTCTATCTCCTGACTCCATCATCAGACCCTCGTCACCAGGTTTAACGAATCGAGCTCGTCAATACCAAGCGAATGAGCCCACGCTCGATGGAGTTAGTAGTAACAGTTGGAGAGTTCCACTCTCTACCTCCTGACTCCATCATGAGACCCTCGTCACCAGGTTTAACGAATTGTGCTCGTCAATACCAAGCGAATAAGCCCACGCTCGATGGAGTTAGTAGTAACGGTTGAAGAGTTCCACTCTCTACCTCCTGACTCCATCATCAGACCCTCATCACCAGGTTTAACGAATCGGGCTCGTCATTACCAAGCGAATGAGCCCACGCTCGATGGAGTTAGTAGGAACGGTTGAAGAGTTCCACTCTCCAGGTCCTGATTCCATCATCAGACCACCTTGAATTTATCATAATGTTGTATTGTCACGGAAACAGAATCTGCGTGCAAAGTTTCATAAAAATCGGTTTAGTAGAAGTAGTTGAAAAAGCTGCTGCAAGATTTGACCCAAACAAACCTGACACAAACACGGTAAGCTAAATAAAACCGTTTAATAAAAACTATAACTGTGTGTACATGCGGTAGGGGAGATAGAGTGTTATCAATCAAGGCAACATCGGCTCGGCTTTAATTAAAAATATACTTCCGAATTGGACCTTATTTTCAAAATCCAGTTTTGATTATAGGATCCATGAGGAATTAATGGAACTCGTAAAATTTATAGCCAAATGTATAGCTATTTCAATATTTTTATAGTATCTCATGTATTTGCTAGCGTTATAGATTCAATGTTGCAGTTAATATTATATTTTTTCTTTAAAAATAGTAATTATTGAAGCGAATCCTCTGTCCCCGGAACCGCTACGTACCTTATTAATAAATGCAAAAGGCTCACATCGGGAACTTTTCGTTCTCTTCGAGACCGAGAACACGTTTTATCGCTATATATTATTCAACAGGCCTTACCTAGAGCGGAGACGGTTAAATTCCCGTAAATAATGTTACGTGTTTATTTTTAAACGAACAATGCGAACATTGAATTCGTGAATATTGGAAGAAAGATGTGCGCATGAACGCGTCTGCAGCGCCATATAGGGACAAGAAGAATCCGAACAACATTGAACAGAGTTATTTCTGTCTGTGTTTGTACTACTTTCCATAATTTCAACCTTGAGACGCCTACTACTGAGCATAGGTCTTCCCCAAATACTTCCATAACGAACAGCACATATTGTCTCCATCGACTTCCGGCGGTCATAACCACTTGGTTCTGACAACCTTGTCAGAACATCTTGTGAGAAGCCGACCCACGCAGCGTCTTCAGAACCTTTAGCACAACTGTAACGCGACGCGACTGTTTGTCCCGCAACAAACACTATCTCTTTCCATTCAATATAGTGTGACAGTGACAGCGAAAAGTTATGCTCTGTCGCACGACAAGCGAAGCTGCTACCAATTGTGCTAGCTCCGCAGAATCGTGGCCTCCATTCGAGAACCTATACAGTCATCGCTTCATCACCTTACGATTCTTCGAGCTATATGCGCATTGCCACTTCAACTTGCTAACTCTGGCAGTTATGTTGGTCATTTTAATTCTTCCATGGATTCTTCATTTCTGATTCCATCACGTAAAAAGACTGCAAGCATAGTTCTACTCCGTTTTTAATCACTGGCAGCACACACTGGTCATTGAGAAAACGGGTTTGCAATGCCATAAAAGGGCAAGAAGAGTGTGAAGAGCATTAAATAGACTTATTTCTGTCTGTGCTTGAACTACTTTTAGTTAGTTCTGATTTATAAAAAAAATGTCATCCAAACCACCTCTGCAGACAGAAGCGTGCAATTTAAAATAGAAATTTTAAGTCGTTTTTTTTTTAATACCACACAATACCGACCATATTGACCAAAAATAAATAATACTGATATTTGAAGCTCTAGACTGTTGGAGATTCAGTGGATCAGGAAAAGAAACCACGCTCTGCTACCATGTTGGAGATTCAGTGGATCAGGAAAAGAAACCACAATTACAAGTTCCAAGTATATTCAGCACCGCGTGCATGAGCGATCGAAACAGAATAGACAATTCTTTGTTGTGACAACTGTCTAACTTAAACGCTTATTAAAAGCTACCTAGGTTTATATTGGTACATAGACAAACTCTATGTTCCAACATAGACAAGAACCGGTGAAATGAGTGTGGTGACACATGGGTGTCTCTTAACGATTAATTATTCAAATACTCCATCGACCTTGAATGTAAATGCCCTTAGTCTATGCCCGACTAGCTATTCCAAATATTGGCTAACAAAACCAAAATGTCCCCACTGGCTCAGTGCCAGCGGTCGTGTCGCGGTCACAGGTACGTACTCGGTTCGGTGTCTAACACCTCAGAAATGAGTCTATTATATCATCCGTTTGGGTGGAACTGACAGGAAAGGACATTAAGCTGAATAACAGGCAATAACACTGCCAAGGAAAACGCAATAGGTACTTTTTTAATATGGCATCATTTCATAACCAAATAAGTCGATTACCAGAGCTCGGAATAGGTAGTGTCTATTTACCTAAACTTCGCGGGTGGACGTAACTAAGAGTGGTTACAAACACCAAAAATAATCAATTGTTTTTATTGGCGTTTTTCCAGCGTTTTTTTTTAGGGTTCCGTACCAAAATGGTAAAAAAGGAACCCTTATGATGCGACTCTGTCTGTCTGTCCGTCTGTCACAGCAAGATATCTCAGGATCTACTGATGCTATCGACTTGAAATTTGGAATAGTGTTAAGAAGCGCTAACTCGAGCTTATGGAATGTAAAAAAAAACTTGTAACTTTTTTACTTTTTTTTAAAGGGGTCTGTAATGAGACTTTGAAAATTGAAAGTAGGGCTATTATATCGAGTGGGGTATCAAATGAAAGGACTTGATTTGTGGATTAAAACACTATTTTTCTATTTTTTTTTAAATAACTAGTTTTTTATTTATGGCGAAAAACGTTAAAAAAATACGAAGTTATTGAACAGAAAAATCTGTAATAATTACCAATTATTAATGTCGTCCTATATATTACAGGAAAAATATAACGGTTTTCCTAACTTGCACCGTTTTTGAGAAATTTGCAAAAATCTTAACACATACTTATTTGCTCCTACTAAACTAATCGCCATATAGTTTTTCTTGAACTATTCATGTATCTACTCATGTTTGTACGGAACCCTAGGTGCGCGAGTCCGACTCGCACTTGGCCGGTTTTTTTTAACTTCATTAGTATCACTTTTACCGCGAAGGACTATCGCGTGACGACAACTTTTGATTAAATCGTGTGTGTTTAGCCTCTACTCGTTTACCTTTTATCGTTTATAATAAAAGTTAACTGTGACCACCGTGTGATGCTATATTTGCTCAAACACGAATAGAAAAAAACCGTTGCGGTCGAAACACTGCGAAATCAACTCAACTAAGCAATTTTTGTATTGTCTGCCGTTTTGTGGACAAACATTATGTACGAATGTTTCATTTCGCCAAATTATAATTTTGTGGAGAACTTTTTTCTCTGAAACCGGTAATTCTCTCATGATTCTTGACAATGTCATCATTCGGTATTCATTAGGTTAGGTTTGTATACATAAAAATGCTGTTGTTGAAATGATATGTCTGAAATTAAATACGTATTCAATCAAACGTCTGTCGGTGATACAATTGTAATCACATCAAATTAAATCATTTAGGCAGAAGCTAATAGGCAACTTTTACAAGTTTATCGCAAAGTGAGTTTTTTTTTTCAAAAACAATACAATTTTACAATTCGCAATAACATAACTCACAGAAATGTAAAGATTCTGCGAAGTAAGTTTGTACCAAAGCAAACAGTGTTGAATTTACGGCGTTTAACGGCATCCTCGAAATTATAACAAAAAGTTCCCCTTTTACGTAAAGCTAAATTAATTCCAATAAATTACTTCATCCTGCGTCGAGAATACCCGGTTTAATTACAAGAAAATCAGGTGGTGGGGGACTTAGCCCCACCTGGGCCCGGCGATAGGACCTCGATATTTTTATGAGCTTGATGAAGATTTACTACCCCTTAATGGAAGGAGTTTCGAACTGCTTACTATCCCAACCACCTATCTTATCTTATTGATACTAGTAAAAGAAACCTTATCACATTCAAGTTAAAGCTCATTATAAAAATGTTATGATGAAGAGATATGTGGGTGGGGTGGAGAGGAGTCGAAATGTCGTGTGCGGTGCGAATTTCGGGTGCCAAGTGGAATGTTTTTATGCCTCATTTTACATAGGTTTGCCATTAGGGTTGTTCCAAGTTTGGCCGTTGTTTTTATTTTCAAGAAGTTTGACGTGCTTTTCCTTTTTTAATTTTTGTGCCCGCTTCTTCGTCTCAAGAAATAAAGGTATAAGAGTAGACTCGCAGACAACTTTATATATAAACTAGCTGCCGCTCTGCAACTTACCCACGTAAAATGTTATCCCTCCTTTCAATTATTTAGGGCTCAACACGTTCACTGTCCCCATATAAAACTAGGTATCTGACAAATTCACAAGTCCCAACTGTGTAACCAGTATGGGGAAGTGACCCCATAGTAGTGGAAGCACTCCTGAAAAAAACCTTTATGACCCCAGATTGAGGGCACATGTTAAATTGACGTGTGACAGGGAACGTGTTAAATTTCAAAAAATCCTTTTCAGTGCACCTAGTGTGCTTCGTCCCCTATCTACAGGATTTGGGATCTAAGTTGTCTGTCAGTAGGTATCTTATTTATGGAACTGTTTCATATGTGTAATAGAGAGATTTCAGTGTTCATATATAAAATTGATAAAACTCATATATCAATATCTTAGTTAATAATATAAAGAGCTAAATTAAGACATCGATCTTAGTATTTTTATTTTGCTCTAAACAATGAAATACTAAACTCGCCATTTTATTTCCGTGTGTAGCTTAAGTTTGGTCTGCAGTTTTAAATTATACTATTAAGGAACACAAATAGTGCTAGATTTAACCATGCGTGTCTTCTTCATCCATAGAACTGTTTTATTCATTTTGTTTAGCATACAACCAGTCGCATTAAAATTCAATGTAACGAGCTACTTAACTCAAAGAATAATGGAGCATAAGCTTACGTTTGTTGTGCTTATAAACCTTACATCAAACCTTTTAAAAGAATCCAAACAGAGTCGTTTCTTTAAGGTGAACCGAGTCGGTCGAATTCTCCATACAAACCTAAAGAGGGTCATGTTTTTTTTCCAGGGTATTGCTGGCATTTGAGATGTGTTTTATTATAAAGCTTGACATATTTTGTCTGCGCAAAATGACACAACAAGTCTCGAATATACTCGAAATCCTAAAAAAATATGTTTTTTAAAATTAATTATTTCTCATTGTTATAGACGCCACCTGTTGAAGGTTCTTGTAACTAAACTAGCTGTCACACTTGGTATATATTTTCACACAAGATGGCGCCCCTTCTTGAATTAATTTAGAGTGGATTATTTTTTTATTGTTTTACTTTGAAAATACGTAGAAAAATATCTATTATCCTGCCATTATCTAAATAATTTAATATTGGGGTATTAAATAATTTTGATAGTCTCACCTTTGTCGGGAATCGAACCCGGGACCTCTAGCTTCAATGACAGCCGGTTTTCCATCGGGCTAACCACGTGTAGGAAAAGTAACATGACGTGACAGACAATTTTACTATTTTTTTTATGCATTAAAAATCAAAATACGTGCAACCTTGATAACAGAATCGGTAAATTGAAAAGTAAACATCCTGATTTTGCTTAACTATTTTTGTCGCGGGTGATTTAAGAAGTTGTTATAGGTACCTACACCTAAATTAATTTACGGTATTTGTATACATTATATTATCATAGCTTTAATCAAGGGTGAATACTGACTTAATAAATTGGGTAGGTTTAACTATAAATAACATTTCTTTTAGGTAATTTATATAATTCCTTTCAGATCCAGTTTCTCACTTTACCTTAGTACAATTTATAAATTACGTAGTATAAACCATTAAGTGTAGGTACCTTACATAAGTACAAAAAAGTTTTTTCATCACACTTGCTCGAAAATGGTGTCATTACACGTAGGTTCTGCGGGCCGTAAATGGCCTATTACGCCCTAGGGCGTAATGGTTTTCTTTTTAAATTTGAAACGCTGGTTCTGTTTTACTCTTATTTGTCATGTTTAAAGGAAACGCCAACTTACTTTTTTAACTTTTATCACTGAAATATTTATTTAAAGATAACTGTAATTGCAAATACATATAAACACATATTTCGGTAACATTAATTAAATGTTTAAATAATGTATTTCTTTATTTTGCAAATATAAAATCAACTAAAATGGCCGTTACCGCTATGGTTTCCGAACGTGACTTGACGTTCGCATTATCTATGGACATATGTGACAAATGTCACTGTCTGTTTTAATATTTTCTTGTCATACTGGGTCGAAAAGTAAGGTTATTTTATTAAGATTTCCTCACAAGTGTGATGAAAAACATTGTGTGTGCCACGGGCGGTAAAGGAATTACAAACTCGTGTTATTAAAGCCCTCGGTTTCACCTCGGGCTTATAACAAACACTCGTTTGTAATTCCTTACTTACCGCCCTAGATACACAATGTACTATTTTAAACGAGTTAGGTATTAGTATTCTATAAGTGGTCTACTTTTATGACAATATTCACAACTGGATAGGTGACGCATTTTGCCTGAGAACAGCACAATTCGTAAGTACTTTACCTACTTACAAGAAGAAAAAACATGGAACTATGTATGATGACGATGAACAAAGTTGTGAAATTTTTTGAAGTTGGTATGGTACCTACTTTGATGGGTAACCGTGACAAAATGATTAGGTGTAGGTACTCCATACGCGCAGAGGTGCCCTCCAGGTTCCAGGTACCTATCTAATCATAAAATCTTAGGTATATGCTCCCATTATAATGTATACATACCTACAGGTTATCTGTTGAAAGCCAGTGTAGGTTCCTACTTATACATTGGAGTCTTTAATGCTTATCATCTTCTTACTAATATCACAAATGTGGAAGTTTGTGAAAATGTCTGGATATTTAGAGGTTTCGATTTTGATGTTTATTCCTCAATAACAATTGAATGGATTTATACGGAATATGACACACACGTACCTAAGCCATATCCTAATTTGATACGTATTCGTATTATTTGTTCTCTTGGAATGTTTCTGTGGAGTAACTGTGTTTGTGTATGCCACACCTGGCCATAAAGTGGCTTTTTCCGCTGCCACTTTCCGTTGCTGTCAGGGTTCCCAGATGGTCGGGAATTGGCGGGGTCGAGCCCGCGGAGCATCTCCCGACCAAAGTCTCAAAATCCCGACATATTGTTTCCTGCTCCCGATAATAGGGCAATTCAATCTGGCAACCCTAGTTGTTGTTCCCGTGTTGTGTAGGCATAACATTATGTACACAACACGGGAGGTAATAAAGAAAGCCCTCGATCGCATATTTACGTCCCTCGCTTGCAGCTCGGGCCGCAAACATCTGCGATCTACCTAGGTCTTTCTTTGTTTTACCACCCTAGTTGTGTACTACTTACGTTTGCTTGCTAACTTCTGAAGCGGGCGAAACTGTGGTTAATAAACACTCGTCAGGTATCATTTTAATAAAGAGAAATTCCATATACCGACCTACCAAGCAACTATACACGATTTCTTCATCTTTTGCCGTCCTCGTGAGGAAGGTAGACACGAAGCGCTTCGTACGAATCAATGAAATATCAACAATGCCGTCTTACGGGGCGTCGAGCGCCTCCTTCATGCAAATCATGCATATCTACGTTGTTTGTGGTGCCGGCCGGCGCTCTCAGAGACCTTGTGTCATGGCCGCGAAGCTTGGTGCGCTGTGAGCGACTCCTTTCGCTTACTAGTGGGCGCCGGGGTACTGATTGCACAAGGGCAATATAAGGGCTAGAGCCTCCTCTGAATATCAACAGCGTAAGTGTGAAACCAAAGCCTAATTAGCCCCACGATGGCGAAATACATGTACCTACTTACGTGCGGCACCTAATTAGTAGCAATTTTTCGATTTCTGGGTAGGTACTTTTTTGGTCATAAATAGGTACAGTCGAGTTCATCATTATCTGAGCAAAGAACGGATCAAAAATATCTGCTCTAGTTCTTATGCTTCTGACAATAGGGTCTTGTTCAGATGTTTTTGGTCCAATCTTCGCTCAGATAATGATGAACTCGACTGTACCTATATTTCAGTTAAATTTGCTAAGTAGTAAGTAGGGGGGGGTGGAGGGTAGGGTAGGTAGTAGGGGTAATAACTCGTACTTATTATAAAGTATCGAAAATAGATGAGGACTTGTTTATAGAAAGGTATTTTGATAAGATAAAAAAGGTAAAATAATACGAAGCGACCGCCTCTAAGCGGACGCGACTACCGTTGGCGATCCTGTGCTGATCGACCTCACTCAATTCACTTTTTCAAGAGGAGTTTCGGAGTATGAATGGAGCCTGGGTCAGTCATGTGTAATTGGCGTAAGGGACCAGGCAAAGCAATGATCTACGTCAATTTAACCAACGGCCGCCACCTAATTAAACTACTAGGTAACTGTAAAGAGTGTATCCATGATGTAGGCACATTTGCACAAAAAAGACAACGTACAATACAAGGTTACTAAGTAATGCCATATGTATAAAGGTGCTCGTACATGTGAGAGTACGGAGTACGCTCTTTC
Source organism: Eudemis profundana (assembly GCA_947034925.1). Lineage (NCBI taxonomy): Eukaryota > Metazoa > Arthropoda > Insecta > Lepidoptera > Tortricidae > Eudemis > Eudemis profundana. The sequence continues at coordinate 4,705,456 of OX344808.1, forward strand.
GAAACGATTCTGGCTACTTCTTTGCTCAGATAATCGGTTCTATCAGGTACCTAATAGTAGAGTAGAGACTATTACATGGGTATTGAAAGCAAACACATTGCTTTCAGTTGTCTGCCAGTAAGGCTGTTTCCACCAGGGATGTGCGAGGATGCGTAGCGAGGAATGTGTTTGTCATGAACCAATATAAGCAGTTTATTTACCTATCCTCGCTCTGCGCAGCTCTAGTGGAAACCGCTCAGCGGAGCGAGGATCAGTCAATCACTCACATAGGAAAACACATCCCTCGCTACGCATCCTCGCATATCCCTGGTACAAACTCAGCCTAGCAAAATAGGTATTACCTACACGCAAATCCCGATTTATATGAGGACACTATGAGACAGAAACATTTATCAAAATTCCAACCCTCTAAAGAGTAAATGTCCAGAATAAAAACTATTCCATGTGCTTCCATGGTCCCAAGCTATTTCCATATCAAATTTCATCTAAATCGATTCAGTTGTTTAAACGTGAAAAAGTAAAAGACAGGCAGTTTTACTTTCGCATTTATGCTATTACTAGCTCTGCCGTCTTTTAGAGTCGTCGTCTTTTAGACTATGTATGACGGCAAAGCTGAACCCGCGTGGAATACGATTTGTGATAAAACAATTGAGATCAGCAGTTGTAGAGACAGTTATTTGTCTTTTCTGTACCTACTCTGCACTACCCCGCAATACCCTATCTTACCCTACTGTACCCTACCCCGCCTTCTCCATCCCATTGGGTATTGTACCATCCTAACTCATCCCACCTTATCTACCTTTCACTACCCTACAAGGCTACACCCCAGGCCCCCAGCACACAGTCATGCATGCAGGTGCTATTTGCTAATTTCCCATTTTTATTAATCATGTCTCTTAGACAACCTCTCTGAGGTTACGTATCTACTACCAATTAATCTGTCAGTCATTAGTAAATAAGTAAATGAAATTTTGGAAATAATTGATTCTCCATACAAATTGTCATTTTACAACTTACTCGTATACCCAAATCACTATAGTTAATGCCTGAAATATTTGGAGAGTTCCCTAGATCTCGCCATCGGATTACGACATCGTCTCCAGGATCCCATCATCAGATCCTGATTTCGTTCCAATGGGACTACCTGAGACTACCTAAATTCCAACACAATTATGATTAAACTCTCCACAGTCAGTGTCAAACCATTTATTTAAAATCACAAAAATAACAATAGCAGCTTTATTTTAACCCCAGCCTTTGTGGCTCTAGACTTTGTTCACAAGTTGCAACAATCTCTATTTATGAGGTGATACCCATATACACTCCTGTAAAAAAATAGACATGAACTAATTTCAGCTGGGTCTGAAGATGCATGGTGATTTTTTCTTGAACAGGTTTTTACTGTGGTAGTGTATGCTCCAGAATAGTTAGTAGGTATTTACTCCTGGATGACCACTTCAGGTATATCATGCTTAACAATGTGTACATCTGAAAACAATAAACAAAATAATTATGTGTACTATGCTATAGCCTCCTGCGGCCCATGGTTACTACCTAGAGGCAGAACTGATTCACTCCGCGATTCCGTTGCGCGCTAATTATTATTTTTACCACTCTAGGGTAGTAATAATGAGCACGCGTTCTGTACGCTGTAGGATAGGCTAAAAGCTCTCAAAGATATTGTGAGATTTTTCTTAGTGGCGAAATGCAAGAATCAAGTCAATGTTTTGGCTCATTACAAAGGACCTGACAATGAATAGCCTGTCAATGGAGCACCTCTAGTGAGCCGGTCTCTTTATACTTCCAAGCTGCATGCACACATCAACAAGGGTAGTATCCTACTATAAGCAGCACAAACACATTGACCTGACCAAACAATTTTAAAATTAACCATGCCATAAGGCATTAAAATTAGTGTAGTTGAATTATTTCCCGAGCAGTTTACTTTATTATTGTTTATTTATTTTGAATATTGGAAAATACCCTATTGCAAGTGATTGCACAACATAGTGGGCCCAAGTTACTTACCAAACTCAACCAACTTACTTTTCTAGACATTATTTATCTTTATCAAATTCAAAAGTTAAAAAATGTCAAGCCATAAAGAACAAGTTAGTGACATAGAAACTAAATACATTTGCAAGCAGAAACAAAGAAATATTAATTAGGTGGTTAATTTTCTATCAAACATTGTATCTTTGTCACTAGATTGTAAGGTTTACAAATAAATTAATAAAGTGAGTATTTGTAACCTGGTATGTGTATTATGCAACTCCGAGTATCTTAATAACTAATACTGTATGTTATGTAGGTATGTAGTGGTGCACTGAGTGCACTGAAGCCATTCAAAATTAAATAAACCGAGATAGAATAGTTCTTTTTATATACTATTCTATCTTGTTTAATCACTTATGTAACATACAATATTAGTTACTAAGTATAAATACTTAGTACAAATACCTTATACTAATAGCTGGAAAATTTATTAATTTATTTGTAAACCAACCAGTTACCATCTAACATACCCAGTAAATGCCCCCTGGAGTGCAGTGTATGATTACTATTATTTACTTGCATGATCAGCATTGATTGTATCTTGGGTGCAATTTGCGGTACATGACTTCAAAGGTTATACAGAAAAATTGGTATTCCTAGGAATTCTGGGAATGGATATTATTGTAGATGATTTTTTTATACATGCAGCCATAGTAATAATCTAATCCCGGAATTCTGAGAAATATCCATGTTTCTGTCGTATGTTTGAAGTCATACACCCCAAATTGTATATAGAAATGTAATTTGTTATAAGTGAAATTCAAGTAACAACAGAGCATTCTGTGGTAAGCTTTAAAAATTGTGATAAAAGCACTTTACAACAACCTGATTTAGTGATGAAAACAGTGATTATGCCATATTTGTTTAAGAAGCTGCTTTTAGGTTGGTGGATCCTTTTTTAGTGTTATTCTGCACATACATGTTACATAACTTATGTAAACTGATGCATAAATGCATTGTTAGATTGGGTTTATGTTAGCCCTTTTTTGTTTGTATTTTTTGACAGACAAAACAATTTGTAGGAGTCTTACTTACTTTGATATCACTGTTAACTTTTACAAGATAATGATTACGGATCTTCTCTAGTTAATTCCAATCAAACAAATGCCATGCCACCACTTTGATGTAAGCTTTTCCGGGGGTTTGTCGCTTGTATTTGAACTCGATGACACTACAATCCACTGATAACGACGAAAGAATAACGATTATAGCTCATTATTTAGAAGACTGATCAAAAAACCTTTATCTATTGATTCAGTCAAACAAGGCTTTATTTATTTACCTACTTTACGTCTTCAGACAGACAGCGTCGGCAAAACATTCCGATGCAACAACGTTTCGTTTTGATTGTTTTGACGTCCGCTAAAATGTCAAAATGGAGGCCAGTGTTTCACGTGGTAAAAAGCTATTTTAATTCTTTAAGCTTATTGTTGAGTATATTTAATTGGCACATTCATTTCGTATAAATAAAAATGGCATGTACATGTACTCATTTTATTGTTATTTTCTTTACAGAGTAGGTTTATATTATTATGTATTTATTATACATCCTCCATAGACCGAACCTTAATTATTCATCACGCACTTTTCGAAAAGAAAAATAAAAACAAATGAATGCGCGGCAAATTTTGTTTGCGATGAAAATTGAAATTTATTTCTTGGTTGGTTGCTAGAAATTGAGTATAACTTTTGCATAATTAAGTAATATTATAGAAGTGACATGAATTAATATTGGTTGCTAGCTACAGCGGTAAGTTTTAATTTGAATTGTGTTGTAACAAAATAATGGGGACGGATAATTTGTTTCTATTTTTATAAAGATGGACTAATTTCAAATTCTATTTGAAATTATTTTTATCCAGTTGGGATGTTGACTGTAACCGAACTTGGTAAAAATTATACAAGATCCTCTTAAAATAAGCAAAATAAGTATGTATGAAGATTTTGAGCTCGGTACCAAAAGTGTAGGTAATTTTATATCATGAGCCTTCAACGTTGGGTGGGAAAGTCCATTTTAAAAGTTTGAAAATAATACAAACTGTCAATACCATTGAATATCTCTAACTTATCTGTTATGAAAATAATAATATAAATGCAAGTTTTAACATAGCTGCAGAACAGTCCTTGATTTCCCCATACGTAGGTACGCAGTAGCGTGTGGCGTTACATTACAGTAAGCTTTATTTTGATGCATTTTTGGGAAAGTCAAAAAATGTGATTTTAAAATTGTTTTATCTCGATGAGTTATTATGATATTGAACCATTAACTGCATCACTGGTACTCAAAATCAAAATATTAATTAATACTAACAAATCATCGTGATCATATTTTCTTTAATTTTGTTTTTTGCAAATTCTCACAACAGTGCGATGGCGGGCATACCTATTGATTAGGTTAACAATAAAAGCAATAAAAAGCGTGTATCAGAAAAAGTTTTCCCATAATGTATATTTTATTGAGGTTCAACAATTTAATAAAAACATACTTTTCAGACCATTCGAAAGTATTGGTATGTATCTATGATCTATTTGTTTTATTTATATACATTGGTATCTAGACACTTAACTAATGGCTCCGTGAGCTGTAAACCCCGCGAGTCTGTAAACCCCATAGCCTCGCCATTCTGAAAAAAAAACCATAAACTGAATCCATAGAACCAGCTCACAAAATTTCACAATAATCGGTTGAGAAATGCAACCTGTAGTAGAGGAGAACAGCTAGATATGCGCCAGACAGATATAACTACGAAAGCTTTTTTGCAAAACTGAAACAGAGACGCCTCGCGCTCGCTCTGCTACTACTCGGTTAGGAAAATAAAAGAAAATACAATCTAAGCCCTTCAATTTTGATACTTACCCCTTCTGACATAATAGCCGCTGCTTTCAATTTAAACCTTCCATATCAACACCCTTAAAAAAATTAAAAAAGGCGTGTAAGGTTTATTTTACGTCCAGTAGGTGGCTCGGGTGAGCAATTTTCAACACTATTACAAATTTCATATTGATAGCAGCTTTCCTGAGATATCTGGCTGAAACCACCATTTTGGTACGGAACCCTAATAAAAACCGGTCAAGTGCGAGTCGGATTCGCACACGAAATGTTCCATCCACCGTCAGACAAAATACGCCAAAAATCACGTTTATTGTATGGGACCCCTTTTGATTTTTAACTTTATTTGGTTTTTATTATTTGTTGTTATAGCAGCAATAAAAATAAAATTGCTATGAATATATCACGCATCTACATATTATCATTATTACATTCGAGCATAAAACGCCAAAAAAACATGTTTCTTGTTTGAGGACTCTCTTTAATTCTTGATTTAATTATCTTTTTATTGCTTTATCTTTTAGGGACAACAGATTTTCAAGTCTCTTCCTATTATGGTTTAAAAGCTAGAGCTCTGTGATGCACGGACAGACGAACTGACAGCGGAGGCTTAGTAATAGGAATAGGGTTCCGTTGGCGCCCTTTGGGTACGGAAACCAAAGAAATGTAATAGTGTCAGAATGGCCCAGTTTTTATGTTACTCTATGCCAACTTCTAAACGTGTGTGCTAAATTTCGTAAGTGTATTTATGTACGTACCTATTTTTGTTTGCGCATATCTCAACAAAACTAAGTCAGGTCGCAATTTTTTTTTGTTGGACTTAGGTATAAGTAGTCTAACTTAGGGAAGTGTGCAAGTTTCATCGAATATCGGTTCAGTAAGTTTATTGATAGAGAGTTAAGTGTTATCAGTGATAGAAGTCTGTTTAATTATTTTTTATACTTTCCACTTTCCAGCCTCTACAAAAATGCACCAATTTGGCGTTTTGGTTGCGTCATAACTAGCCATTTTAGTACACATTTACTCCTATCCAAATAGTAGTAAAGAAGGGCGACTTCTCCTTTTGTACCTTCGGAGAAAAAGTCACGAGCATATTCCATCTAGGAGGGATCTGATTCCGCTTCGTGCTTTATGGTTCTATATCTGTATATTTAACTGTAAGTAAGCAATTGGATATAGTTTTTTATTTATCTTGTTTACCAATTATTTGACATAGGTACTACAAGTACAAATTAGTACATTTATTGATGGATGATCTAATCTTTTACGCAATTAAGGCCCATTTTATTATAATAATGAGTAGAAATCGTGATTGCTATATTATGGAACATGATTTCTCCCTTATTTTTAACCGACTTCAAAAAAAGAGGTTATCGATGCGACCCGTATGTATGTAATATTGACAGAATTGCACATTTTTTATACTTATCTGGGTGTTGCCTGTAACAGGAGCAAATAATTAAAACGTAGATTCTACTCATCAAACAATAAAACTTTCTTCTTTCAATCTTTAGACTTTATCTTTTTCATACAAATTAAATAGTATTTTCAATGTACGATAACATCAGTCTAACTAATTGATGTCGCATGTCACGCTGGCCTAGTGTCCTGGTTCGACCCCAGGCGCTTTGGCCCCCACCTAGTCTGACCCTCTCAAGGTGGACCGGGACTAGCGACCTGGATCGACCCCAGGTACCCCCGGTCCCCACCTGATCCGATCCACTCAAGATGGTCCGGCCAGCGATCTGGTTCGACCACAGGGTACGCAACGGCCCCCACCGGGTCCGATTTTTGCAACAGCCAGTAATAAGGCCTGCAAGTTTGTCAGGCTTCAAAAAAAAGAAGTCGCTTGTCACGCTACAAACATAAAAAACATCGTAATCCATTGCGGTTTCAAATAAACTTTAAAGTGTACTAAAAACCGGACAAGTGCGAGTTAAACTCGTGTGGAGAGGGTTTCGTACGTTCAAAACAATATAAAACAATTAAATACTTTATTGCACAGACTTCTTATAGGTTTTCCTGTAATCTATAGGTATAGGACTATTATCCATTTTTTTTCTAAATTCTACGTCTAATAGTTTCGGAGATAAGGGGGGGGGGGGTGGTTAATTTTTGCCTATTTTCTTAAATAACTTCAAAACTATATATTTATTGATATTATTGATATAAAAAATATAAAAAAATATGTTTGAGATTCTCACAGTGAGCCCTTTCATTTAATTTGTCATACAATATAGTTCGTTGTTTTTTTAATTTTCTAGTTGACCCTCCAAAAGTGGCCCCCATGATTAAAATTCATATATTTTCGTGACATGTCCGTGTTTGGGTCATTATCCTTAATATATGTACCAAATTACAACTCAATCGGACCAGTACTTTCGGAGAAAACAGACAGACAGACACACGAATGATCCTATAAGGGTTCCGTTTTTTCCTCTTGAGGTACGGAACCCTAAAAATGAAAACATAAGCTATTTTTAAATGTCGCTGAACAAATGTTGTTCCGTTTGAGAATTGCAATCTACGTTTTAATTATTTGCTCCTAGTACAGGCAACACCTCTACTTATACTACTCGTATGTTGGTAGGTACCATAAGATAGGAAGAAATAATGTTTTTTTTTGAGGTCAGCCTTAGGTAATATTTGAAATAATCGTAGTAATTTGGTAGTAGTAGGTACCTGTGCAGTACAACGTTTGCACGGATATAAAAAAAAGCTTGATTTTCTTCCTTTTATGAAGGCCGTTTAATTTTTTCTAGTTACTTTTTGTAGACATAACTAAGTCAACTAAGTCAGATATCATTTGCGCCCACTTTTACTATAAGCCATAAGGACGGGACATACATATGCATTTGAGCTTCCATTCAGCAAACCCACAAAGTATAACTTGGATCTCTTCTAGCAGAGAGTAAAAATAGAGTCTGAGAAAGATGACAAAACCACACAAAGATCGCCTTGTGGCGTACAAAAAACACCGTTATTCTGGGCCCAAAAGTAGCCGCAACCGTGTCGCTGCCGGAATAAGAAAAAAACACGGGGCTGTAAAATCGTAAGTTTTCAGTATCATCCTTTTAATGAAGTTTACTAATAAATCAAGGTAGCCTTTACCCAGTTTTGAGAGACGCCCAGACGCGGCAGACGATATGTGCTGTGCTTAATTAGTACATTATGATACATACGAGTGGGCGAAGTTGGTCATTACAGTCGAGGCTGTGTTGTAATAGCCTCGACTGTAATGACCAATGCCCACGAGTGTCATACGACGTTTTTCAACACACCTGCGTATAAAAAATAATACTTATCAATTAGAATTTCTGTTTTGTACATATTTATTTAGTGGTTTATCTATCCTCGTGTATCGTCACCTCGTCGTGTGGTGTCGGCGTAGTGCGGGCGCGCTCATGAACAGGCACGAGGTGGCGGACTGGTGGTGGCGGCGCTGCGCGGGGATAATATCCGCACGCCGAGTCCCACGACGACGTGCTCTCATTGGTCAATTGGCGGTAATTACAGCACATGTGCGGTAATGTAAAGTAAAAAGCACTTGTGTCTTGTAATAAGCTCCGTTTCGCGCATAAGAACCACCACCAAATAAGAGCGACTTTATGAGCAAGTGTGTTGAAAAATATATTTTCAACACACTTGCTCATAAACTCGCTCTAAATAAATATGTACAAAAACAGAAATTCTAAATGATAAGTATTATTTTTTATTCGCAAGTGTATTGAAAAACGTTGTATGACACTCGTGGGCATTGGTCATTACAGTCGAGGTTATTATAGCTCTCGCCTGACGGCTCGGGCTGTGCAACATAGCCTCGACTGTAATGACCAACATTGCCCACTCGTATCATAATGTACTATTATGCCACGCCTGGCCATAAAGTGGCTTTTAGCGCACGCTACGCGTATGAAAAATGCCGCTTTCTGGCCAAGTGTAGACATAAAATGATGTACACAACACGCAAACTTCTGCGATCTCGGCCTTTCTTTATATTACCGCCCTAGTTGTGTAATGTACTAATTTCAACACACTCGCTCATAAAGTCGCTCTTACTTCGTGGTTCTTACGCGCGGAACGCAGCTTATTACACACATGTGCTTTTCACTTTACATTACCGCACAAGTGCTGTAATTACCGCCAATTGGCCAATGAGAGCACGCCATGTGGCCCGGCGCGCTGATTTTATCCCCGCGCAGCGCCGACACGGTGTCGGTGTAGTGCGCGGCGCACGCCCATGTACGATGAGGTTAGATAGACGAGGATAGATAAACCACTATAGTACATTACACAACTAGGGTGGTAAAACAAAGAAACGCCGAGATCGCAGATGTTTGTGGCCCGAGCTGTAAGCGAGGGACGTAAATATGCGATCGATTACCTCCCGTGTTGTGTACATAATTTTATGTCTACTGCACTTGGCCAGAAAGTTTATAGCCAGGTGTGGCATAATATAAATATGTACAAAAACAGAAGTTCTAAATGATAGGTATTATTTTTAACCGACCGATCCAAAAACCTTTACAAAGATTTATATTTATAATATTAGCAGGAAATAATAAGACATAAGATAAGGAAATAGTAGTACTTCATACGCTTCATTTTTAACTTGCACTTATTTTTAGCCGAGCAAAAATTTGGCGGGAACCTGAACTAGAAAGACGTGCGTCGTTAGAAGTGGACAATGAACGACAAAACGTACATTATTTTCCAGGACACCAATTACCGGAACCTACTAACAGGTATCTTTGTACTTTTATGCCACACCTGGCCATAAAGTGGCTTTTTTCGCACGCTGCGCGTACGGAAAAAGCCGCATTATGGCCAAGTATAGACATAAAATGATGTACACAAGACGGGAGGTAATAAAGAAAGTCCTCGATCGCATATTTACATCCCTCGCTTGCAGCTCGGGCCGCAAACTTCTGCGATCTCGGCCTTTCTTTGTATTACCACCCTAGTTGTGTAATGTACTATTATTTAACCAATTATTCAAATTCGTTGGTTATAGGTAAATAATAATAAAACATCTTTACTGTGTACCACGGAAAACCTACTCGAAACTTGAAATACTATATTGTTTCGACTATGTATAAAATTAAATGCCATTATTAACGCCATAACTACCTGTAATTTAACATGAAACACAATCTGTAATAAGTTTATTTTTGTCGACAACCCTAGCGGTGGGCGTGGAACCAGAGCGCGCGTTATGAGTTAGAGCGAGAAGGTAGGATTCGGCGCATTTTTGCGTCTCGAACGTGGTTTTGTCAGACAGTGCGAGTTCTGTACAAAGTACTAATACTTATTCTGTGGTACAGGGCACTACTTATTACTTTTTCTTGAAGCGTTTCGTTGTATTTTAGTACCTTTAGAGATTCGGTCTGGACAGTGCTAAAAAGTTCGAATTGTCAGGATAGGATGCCAATAGAGTACTTATGAAACATACTAAGTTTGAAATGTATGTCTATTATACTTAATAGATTATTAATATCTAAAATACCCAGATTTCGTTACTCAGTCACTCACTGATCATCAAAACTATTCGGGTATTTCCTGGTAGTAGAAAGCTGAAATTTGGTGTGAAAGCTAGGATTAGCGCACATACCTACTATATAAATATTCAGTAATCTGTTCTGTATTTTGCCCCCTTCCCCTATCCCTTATAATTGGGGGAGGAATGTTTACTTGAAAGTATTGTTAATTTTCAAGCAAACATGAAAATCGGTACCTATTTAGAATTAGTAAAAAAGGAAACGGAAATAAACAAAATAATATATACTAAGACAAGTAAGGTAAGAGTATGTAACTTACAAAAACAAATATATAGCAATGTAATAATGTAATGCCAAGACGAAGTACACATTGCTTGCACTGTGAAAAAGCTATCTAATGGAGAGGCAAACTTCTAACTCTACACGCCCTAGCATAGCGTTCTATGTGAATCCTAGTTTGAAGTTCTCAACTCAACAAACCCTAGACCTTAGTCAAAATCTGTGGCTTGGTCGTTTTGTTACTCAAGGAAATACTGGCACAAAATCAACGCCTAGTTAGTTAATTACTTTCTTTTCATAATCCCATAGGAGTACCTATCGTCGTCATCTTTACGTTACGAAACGGCCAGGCCACACATTTTGACTAAGGTGTCTGTAGAGTTTATTCAGAACTTAAGACTAGGATTCACGCAGAACGCTATACGCTGTGATGAGAGAAAAAGAGTGTTAGGCTGGGGCGTGTAGAGTTACGAGCGTGGCTCAATATTTGATAACTTTTTTACAGTGCAAGCAATATGTACGCATACAGGTTGAAAAAAATCTATGGGCCCTGGAGGGGCACAACCTTAAATACAAAAGAACATTAAAAAAAATCTATAACTGCAATTTTGTTTCTTTTTAAAAATAAAAGAATGCTTTCTTTCAGTAAAATGAGCTAACTAAAGGATTTAAGGTAGTTCCCCTCCAGGGCCCATAGATTTTTTCCACCCTGTATTATGAAGAAGTAAACACCAAAATAATATCAGTGATAAATTCTAAATATTATTTAAATTAAGAGAAACAGTTACATTATTCTCCTTTTCATGCGAACGGCATATTCCTATGTATCAGTTGCATAAACTATCATTTTGTACAGGCATCTGCCTCGGACTTATGGTCGCCAACTGCCCCGCTTACATCTGGAGGCTACTGTGACCAACGCAGCCGCTCTTGAGGTCTCCCAAGCCGATCATCCGAATGAGCCCATGGATATAAACTGGCCTGCTCCCGACCCCACAGTTGAAAACCACCAGTTGCAGGTTGAAATAGTGCCCGACGAGACCTTATCAGGCATCACTGGTTATCGCGTTGTGGATATAAAACACGTGATTGAGTGGGCAGTTCGGATGGAGAGGCATCGGGCGGTATGCGGGGGTTCACAAATGAATTTCACAAATGAAGTACGGAACGGCTTCCATAGCACTTTTAATTTTAAGTGTTCCATGTGTGAAGCAATTTTTAAACAAACCACTGCCAAAGACGACAGTGTTAACAAGTCGTTTGTATGGGGAACCGTGACTGCCGGAAGCCACTATGCCGCCTCTGCGCACCTCACCAGCCTAATGGACATCCCGGTTATGTCCGCGACCAAGTTTCGAACAATCGAGAAACAAATAGGTCAAGTATGGGAAGAACATCTAACCGACGAAATAATTAAGGCTGGAGAGGAAGAAAGGGCGATAGCAATAGAAAAAGGGCACGTCGATGAAAATGGCAAACCATACACGACAGTTTATGTGGATGGCAGTTGGTTAAAACGTTCATACGGCCACAACTATAATTCGGCTTCTGGCATGGTAATTTTTTTAAACATATTAATTAGCTTGAGTGAGACTTGCTATTTCTTCGTTTGATTTAAATCTTGCTACTCCGTTTTTGGACCACTTCTTCTAAACTGATTACATTGAGTCCCCGTGACAATACAACATTAGTGGAGACGCACGCTTAATTTTAAAATCTGCGCCCTCAAGACAAAAACTTTATATTTCTGGTCTGACTTTAATAAAGCCACGGTCCACTGTGGTAGAACAAATTTTACCTGTTGAACTTCACTCCGACCTTGCTCGGGCCCAGCTAAGTTTCTTGCCGGAGTCTCCTTAGCTGGGCTAGGTTTAGCGAACCGGCAACTAAAACTCCCATTTGTTGGATTCACCCATATGATGATCCGCTTCAACCTTCCCGCTGGTCCGCCGCTGCTCACTTTGAGCAATCAGCGTAATTTCAAGGTGACCCTGGCCTAGCGTCCTGGTTCGACCCCAGGCGCTTTGGCCCCCGCATAGTCCGACCCTTTCAAGATGGACCGGGACTTGCGACTTGGTTTGACACCAGGTGCCCCCGGCCCCCACCTAGTTCGATCCACTCAAGGTGGTCCGGCCAGCGACCTGGTTCGACTCCAGGGAATGCCACGGCCCCCACCCGGTCCGATTTTTGCAACAGCCAGTAAGGCATGCCAGTAAAGTTTGTCAGGCTTAAAAAAAAACAACAAAAAAAACATATATAGAAATATGATGTTACCATGTTCGTATTATTACAGGCTTGTATAATTGGCAAGGAGACTAAAAAGTGTTTATTCGTCGGTGTCCGCAACAAGTACTGTTTCCAGTGCCAATTATTTGAACGTCAAAAAACAGAACCCAGACCACACGCTTGCTTCAAAAATTTTGCCGGTCCTTCCACAGCAATGGAATCCGACATTGTGGTGGAAGGATTCCAAAAGAGTGAGGACTTGCACGGCCTGCAATACCGTGCATTCATCGGAGACGGTGATTCTTCGGTGTTTGCAAATTTGAAAGAGAAAGTTGCATACGGCCACCATATTCGAAAAATTGAATGTAAGAACCATGTGGTCAAAAATTTCACAAGTGCTCTCTACAAAGTAAGTACACTTTAATAAAGACAATGTAATTAGGTATATTAAAAAAGTAGGAGAAACCCGCAAGTCCCACAACTTCATACGCGGTGGTGAAAAAGGTTAGTCCTTGTTTTACCGTCCTGTAGTCAAACTCCGAACCCTTATAATTTTTATCAAGTCTGTCTGTCAGTTCGACTGCCTATTACAGTCTTAAGTTATATCAATAAAATTCGGTACACTCCATGCCCTCCTTGCTTGGAAAGTGGGGAGGGGACGAATGAAAAACCTATCCCAATTTAATATTCATCCTCAAATATGCTCTATGTTTGGAATATTGTGCTTCAACGTAGTCATTTTCGGTAGTTTTCATGTCGATCAAAGATATAGCCTTAAGAGAATATTAGAAAAATAACACCATTTACTAGGCTAGGGTCGTTTTGTTAACTAGATATTGCCGTCTAAAATGAACTTATTGGGGCTTTATTTATACAAACGTACCGGGTAAATCGCTAGTATAATCTTGCATACTCAGATCCTACGATATTTTTCAATTACCTATATTACTAACATACAAATAGTAGTACCAATAAGAAAAATACCATAATCGCTATATGTGTGCCTAAATGCTGAAGAGTTCCCTCGATTTCTCCAAGATCCCATCATCAGATCCTGATTTGGTTGCAATGGGACCACCTCGGAGGTATACCCTTTAAAACAAAAAAAGGAATTTTCCATATAGGTTCAGCCGTCTTCAAGTAATCGGGGAAAAAACCTAGATACAAATTTACTCTTTGTTTTGAAGTCGGTTAACACTAGAAACTTGTTGTTAATAAGAGATGGACGAGAAATTACAAAAAATACCAAAATCGCTATATGTGTGTGTGTGTGTGATTCCATTATCAGATCCTGATTTGGTTGCAATGGGACCACCTCGGAAGTCTGCCCTTTCAAACAAAAAAATAATTTTCCAAATCGGTCCAGCCGTCTTCAAGTAATCGGTGAACAAACTCACAAAAAAAACATCCAGACGAATTGAGAACCGTCCGTCTTTTGGAAGTCGGTTAAAAATGGTTGAAATCAGTTCAGTTATTTTTCGATGATGTTGTTTGTAATAGCACGATGTCATGCTGTTTAATTTTCTTTTGGTAATATTGTAATATTATGTTCTGACATTGTTCATACCTATTTAGATATTAGGCAACACCAAACTCCCGCTGCTTGGCAGAAACTTGTTGAAGCCAAGATTGAGTAAGTTGACTGCTGTCGCTCGCAAAATCATAATGGCAAACTGCAATAACCCAAATATCATGCGAGATGATTTAAAAAATGGGCCACTGCATGTATTTGGTTGCCATGACGACTGCAAGCCATACTATTGCAAATGGGCCAACGGTGATGGGAACGAAGTAGATGAGAACCTGGTCGAAAAAATGAAAAATAGTGCGCCAACCGTCTGGAGCTATATACTTGCAGCCAACGACGCCATCATGACGAAAGCCAGCAGACTCTCAAATGAAACCACAAATGTGGCAGAAAACTTTATGAGTATTATTAATAAGTTTACCTGCGGAAAAAGAATTTGCTTTGGCAAAGGCGGATCGTACCAACGAAGAGTCCATGCTGCCGGTATTTGAACTTTTCAAGTGATCAGTTTACAATCAAATCTCACTTATCTCACTTGGTAAACTTAGACGCGAACTTCTTACTAGCCTTAGTCAGAGATTCCCCACTGATAAGCAACCGGTTAAATACATAACATATTTATTGTGTTGTTTCATTCGTTACGTATTAGTGTTTTAATGACGAACTTTTTTTTATGAACTTGTGTGTAAGTCTACCTTATACAGTAAATCCCCAAGCAAAGAGCACACACTGTTTTCTATAGCAAAATAAATGTCCTATACCGTCTCCCTTTCCTGTGCTTCAAGACCTGAGAATAAATTCAATGAGTTGTGGTAGATATTTGTGAGTTTTGGTCGGTATCTGATGAAATATTTATTATTGATCACAAAAAATAGCAACGTAGGCGCAACTTGCTGTTGCAATACCGAGTTATTGTTTGTTATAATGACATTATTAATTTATATATGGAACCCTGCCATATAAATTAATATAAATCGGTGGATTTTCGTCCTCAACATTTGTATGCCATACATTTAGTTTAGCATGGATTGAAGTGAAATCTGGTGTATTGATATAAGTGGAACAAGTCCAGCCGAGCTAGCATAACTGATCGCGACTACGCTTGATGCGTGACTCACTTTGACACTAAGTACATTAAATGGAAAGGGATGGGTAGTATTTGTCGCGCGACAAAAAGTTGCACTTCATAGGTTGTGCTAGAGGTACTGGATTGAAACATAAACTGTATATCCCGGCAAAGTGATGTGGATAAATGCTAGTTAACTATAATATTGAGGTCATAGATTCGTTGATTTCCCATTATTGGTTGGAAATGCCTATATCTTGTCCAGTTCCTACTTATCATACATGTAGGAAAGAGGTGGATGGTTCTTAGCTTGGTTCTTTATAAACACGCAGATGAATTACACAATAACTCTTTAATCAATTTCCACAATGAAACAGAAGAAACAATCTAGCAGTCGCGTAAACTGAATACGAAATGCATTTTTTTTTTCAATACGTACGTAATAAACAAAACACCCAATTTTATTCCTATCTACAATTTTTAAAGAGGTTTTGCTGCAGAGCATGTTTACCAGTAGAGTCACTTTCGAAGTATTGCGTATTAAAAGATGCAATCACAAACAGTAATAACAGTATACACACATTATGTAACTTCGTCAAACGTACGTCATTGTATGAAATAATCAATTGATTTTTACTATGGTGGTTTTGCGACTTATAACAAAATAAATTTGTAGGCGTTAGAAATTATTTTGATATTTTGTTTATATGCCTGTTAAATCATACTTTACGACATTTTTAGGATTGACTCAAATATCGGGCCACAGATGGCATCAACGTGCGTGGGAAAAATGCGTGCTTCGAAGGCCTGGACGATATTTTGTTAAGCATATCGTCCGAAAACACAAAACTTTCGAGCGCCAAAAGGCATGCCTACGAAGACGCACGTTCCATGTTAAGTCATCATGTCGAACAGATAAACATTACGGCCCTGAAGCGTCTGACCCGACTGACGTAGAAGACGAGGCAACATTGAAAGCGCGATGCGAGGAGAAACTGGCAGCCTTCCAGATCTCTGCAGAGGAGATCCTACGCATCGAAAAGGCTACTCGGGATCAGCACTCCAGCGAGCTGTATAATATTTACCGAAAAGACCGACTTACAGCAAGTCAATTTGGAATGGTAATATTTAGGACAGTGATGAGCAAAGTAGGGCCCGCGGGCCAGAGGGTTTAATCCGGCCCGCCAATGGTCTTTCGAAATAAGTAGGATATGGTCCAGCAGTATAGAGACAGTATAGAAATTTTAATATATATGTATATATGTATATTGCTATCTGGTCCTTCTCTGAAATACCTTGTATTTCCTGAACTCTCTGAAGAAAGTTTAAACCTACCACTAATTTAGGCTATGAAAATATGAACCTTTACGATTAAAACCAGGAGGCCCCGAGTGTCGGTGGTCTTCAGTCCTTTGAAGTTGTGAAAAAATCAATTCGACACTCTCAGGGAAACCAAAATTAATAGGTTACTTTCCGTTGACTTATAACTATGAAACTTGGCAAGTAATACCGTCTTACACAACATATTTAGGGAAAAATCTTAAAACTATATATTTGTCATTAAATCTTATTAAGTATTTGTACGAAACCTCGGTGGGCCATTCCGATTCGCACTTGTCCGGTTTTTTATAGAGCGCAATTTTCTCAATCTGTAGTCACAGTTTATCAGTGCAATGAAATGTTATTCATTTGTGTTCTCAGGTTTGCAAGCGAAGAGCAGTAACTCACTGCCACAACCATGTCAAGCAGGTGCTTTATAAGAGCAATTTTGCAAATAAAGATACCGCTTATGGACAAATAAACGAAAGTGTGGCCCGTGAGTTATTTGCTATACAAAGCAACAAAACTATAGACAAAGCCGGCTTGTTTATTGACCCTGAATATGGGTTTCTTGGAGCAAGCCCAGATGGTAACTATTTTCGTTAAGTTAAAACATTATTATCCTTCTATCAGGTGTTGCCTGTACTAGGATCAAATAATTAAAACGTAAATTGTACTCCTCAAACTGAACAACATTTCTTCAGCGATATTTAAAAATAACTTATGTTTTACAAGAAACTTCTAACTTACAAATTAAATTAAAAACTAAATACTAAACTAAAACCCTACAGTACAAACAATATACACCTAAAATAAAAATTAAAATATACATACCTAAAACTAAAATATAAATAAAAAAATCGGCCCCCTTGGCATGGTTCCGAAGATACTGGCAGCGTTTCCTCGCTGTATCGCTATACTTATACGTTGAGCGAGGAAGCTTCGGTCTCTTGTGACGTCAACCAGGTTTTTGGCCAGTTCTTTGAACAGCTGGTGGACGCTGGGGCCCCACGGGCCAAGGGTCTCGACGCCGAAAAGCACGAAGTACGATGGTATATACTGAGTATCTAGGTTGCACAATGGGATGTATCCAATATTTTCTGTGTACCGATCTTTTTTTGCGTCTCAAATATAATACATAGATACATCAAATAAAATTTTCTATTATAGGCTGGCATTGTTCACACAAAGCTCGAAAAATGGCCGATCTGACACGATTTTATCGGAGATAATGTGAAGACATCACACGATATCGGCTATCGGCTGTCGTGTCCGATAACGATATGGTGTCGTGCAATGTGAAAGCGCTCTGAGCTCAATTTTGCGTCTTGACTGGTCAATTTGAAACCGCGTTAAAAAAAAACAATTCGTTTTTAAATTGTGAAAACGTCATTAGGATTGTAAGTGGCTAGTACATAGTACACACGTAATAAAAATGTTTTATTCTAACTCATTTTAAAGTACTCGATTCCCGATCATTTCGGTGTGCCCCTCGTACTCGGCGCCGAGGCCCCCCTGTATTTATGAGTTTTGAGCTTGTTGGCCGCTTCGGCCGCCGCACCGCACCTGCACGATTGCAGGTTCCGTGGAGATGAGAAGGGGCTAGTGTGTCTACACAGGTAGTGTTCCATACCATTACCCTTCCCAAACTCCACGAAATCAGGGACGTCCCGTCCGATCTCTTGCCATCATCCCTAGCGATGATGATGTCGTTGAGTGCGGCGTGCCTCGAGAAGCGGCCGGAACTTTTTTGGCAACGGCAGTTATATTTTAATTTTGAGTACAGTTTAAAGTTTATTTGAAACCGCAATGTATTGCGATGTTTTTTTATATGTGTAGCATGACGAGCGACATCAATTAGACTGATGTTAACTTATACTACTTAATTTGTATGGAAAATATTAAATCTAAAGATTACATAATTTTTAAAAGTTTTTGAACGAAATTTTTATTTCTTTATTAGAAGAATCTACGTTTTAATT
The DNA here is from genome assembly GCA_947034925.1 of Eudemis profundana. Classification (NCBI taxonomy): domain Eukaryota; kingdom Metazoa; phylum Arthropoda; class Insecta; order Lepidoptera; family Tortricidae; genus Eudemis; species Eudemis profundana. The sequence goes on from OX344808.1 coordinate 4,724,240, forward strand.
ATTTGCTCCTGTGACAGGCAATACCCGGTATATTATGTCTTCCTAAATGTCTAATCCTCCATCATTATACCCAGCCAAAATCATCATTTCTTACTATCCTACTACTACTATCAGTAAATAAAAAAAATAAAAATAATTTATTCAATAACTAATCAGTTCTATATTACTTAGTAAATTTATGGTACGTACCTTACCTACAGCTCTACATTTATTAACTATATCGTTTCGACCAAGTATCATAATTATTTATTAACATATACATATTTTGACTCAATCTCAAATTTTCCTAGTTCTAGCTAGCTGCTAGTTAGTAATTCGAGTCATATTTATTTATTTTTTGGTTGGTCTGTGTCCCGTTTGGTCAATATTGGCCACTTTGGGAAATCGAAAGTTGTGCCCCTCTCCGAACGTCATATTTAGAGATTTTTTTCTACTTTTATAGTTTATTATACTTTTTTGAATATTACCAAGTATTCCAATATTCTTGATTTTAAATAAAAAATAGGCCATAATGTCTAAATTATGAAATAAATCAAAATCAGTTTTTTTTATCTTCGAAACAAACGTTTATTTTTTTACTAATATGAAAATTCCCTCATGATTTTTTTGTGTAACTTCATTCGTTTTTGTGTAACATTTTTGTGATTTTTCCTCTGTGTCACGTACACTTTTTCTGCAATTCACCCTCATATTTACTACTAAGTATGTGTTGTCGCGAACCGGTAACGTTACACATGTATACTGACACTTCATTTATACTTGTTATTCAAGAAATGCAACACCATCTCAGTAGGATACAATATATCTTATATATAACTATTTTGTGCGTACCTATTCAGAAAATATAAATTATTTTGTATTAATTTATCCTTAGGTTTGATTAAAGATGAAAACGCCTTAGTGGAGATCAAATGTTTTCCGTCTCTACTGAGAGATTCTAAAACCATTGAAACGGCTGCTGCATCCAAAACCAACTTTCCGTTGCGGTTTGAAAACGGACTTCTAGTTATGAACCAGAATCATAACTATTACTACCAGGTATGTAACTATAACTTTTGCGAAAGGTTAAAGCGTCCCGAATGTACCGACATATTTGTTTAATTTTATGCATATTCATCTATACCTATGATACAAGAATAATATAAAAAAATACCTTATGTAGCTAATTATACGACAGAATAGATTCTCTCTTCTCTTCCAAGTCTCGTAAAAAACAAATTGACATGCTTTTGAATTGAATTTGACATTGTCCGATACGTAACCTAACCAATATTATTGTTTATGTATGACAAACTCTTGATATTTAAAGCATTAATAATATTTACATATCTTCAGTTATAAATTCAATGCAATGGACAGACCCACGTCCGTATGGATAAATGTAGTATAAGCACCTCCTAAATATACTGAATAATTGTTTTGTGCCGAACTTCTAAATAATTCGTCAAAAATATCGAATAAACATTTTTGTCAAGCGTCGCATAAAAATAAAGCTGATTTTTTGTAAATTTGTGACGAGGCGAAAGTAAAGTTCTATTATGTCGTAAACTTGGAATGAGGGTATTTTTAGAAAGAGTATATTTTATAAAAAATGCAGTAAAATAACTATTGATCCTAGAAAAATATAAAAACATTGTTGACTCCCTCTTGCCACGCAGAATACGAATGTTCATAGTGGAGTTATACCAGAAGGCACATTATACAAATATGTGACTAGGGAGAATCAGTTCTCTGAAAAAAGTATCCAAGAATTGTATCCATTGAGAATAATAAAGACTGAGAAAGTATGCGAATGAAAATAACGAGTTTGTGAAACAATGCCAAAGGAAAATAAAATATTGGGAAAAAATGCCACTAGCAAATTAAGAGAACGGAATAATTGCTACCAAGGAAAAATGAAACTTTGGAAATTATGAACCGCACTCACACTCAGTCGTTAATTGTTAATTGGGATTACATTTTTGCCAACACTGATCTGTGTAAATAGATACTTTTAATTTATGCCCATGTTGTTGTTCTAGATTCAGGGGCAGTTGCGTGTAACTGGAAAGCAAAAGTGTTACTTCATCGGATACGTCAGTGACCAACAACCACTCACTGTCGTTGAAGTAATACGAAATGATGCTTTCATCATGAAGATGATTCCCAAATTGGTCACATTTTTCAAAAATTGCGTCCTGCCTGAAATTATTCTAAGGAATGTGGGCAGAAATAAAAAATGTGTCGACTTATCCAAAGAATCATGTAAGTTATGTCATATCTGGTCAAACTTGTCAAAATGTCTGCACTGATTTCAACTACTTTTGATTATGTGTAGCTGGACACCTAAGGCTGCTTGATTACTTTTCATTCGACTACGAAGACTAACAATATGAATGTTCACCTTCACTAGCGAGCATCTTCTAGTTATGTTGTAAAAAATACGGGAGCGCCCACAGAAAGATATCGAGGTAGAATAAGAAAAAAGGTATCTCCTTCGGGGCCTTAAAATAAGTGGCGGCGGCGGCGACCAATTTTAGACGCCGTTAACTTCAGTTGCCGTCAATGTAAAATTATCAGATTTGAAAATCTGAAAATAATGGTATAATTCATTATTCAATTACTAGATCGTGGGTGCGCCAAAGTTCATATAAAATTGCAAATCCGATAATGGAAATCCGAAAATGTATTTCGTACAATTTAAGATCATAATCATCACTAGTTATAATTAACTATTCTTGGCTTATAACGATTTTAATTCAGAATTCGTACCCTTGATAAAATAAAGCCGTATCTGCAAAATGACAAATTTTCAGGATTTGTGTGTATCATGTTGTTCGTATGATTTGTATGACTTTAGAGCAATAAAAAAACTTTGGACGTAAAGTCACATGCGACGTTATTTGACCAAGGGTACGAGTAAGTAATACTAAGTAATTCAAACTCTTCTCAGTACAAAATACCTACATATATTATTGTTAATTTAATTACTTAGTGCGAAATAAAGGTTATGACAGTAGTTATTACCTATCAAAAGGGAGCTTCATTATGCGCACCATATCGTGTACATGGTTCCTGTTAAATGAAAATACTAAGATGATTTTATAAAATTTTGATTGTATAGAATATTTTTTTTTATTCCGTACTTAAGTGTACCAATTTCATATAAAGTTACGATAGGAGCATAAGGACATATTGGTACTCGTGCTCCTACCAGTAGGAGAACCGAGTAGGAGCAAGTGGAAACGGGGCAAACTCCCCCCCAACCCCGATGTCAGTGTGGTCGAGTCAGGTAGCATCTACCTAGCACGACCACGATACATAATTCTTCATGAATAGTATATAAAAGTACATTTTCTTTTGTGAATATGTACCGCAAAAGAAATAACAAAATCGTCCGTAGTCATGCTGTACCTATATGTGTCGCCGTCAACTAGCTTAATTAGCAATTTGGTTAACTGCCTAGCCTTTTCATTAAACGGCGCCATTCAGTTAAGTGCCTGGATGAACATCGGGCCGTCTAGCTCTTCTATCAAACGGCTAGGCAAACTACTTTCGTTCGCCAACATTAAATAACCCGCCTAGCCGCGCATTGAAAAAGTGAACAAAACAAACTCCTTTTTTTAGGTTAGGTTTGTTAGTCAGCTTGTGTCCCTTAGGTCAGAAATAAAAGCCCCGCGCAGCGGAGCTTCGTCGACCTGCTGGCAGGTTATAGATGTTTAGAAAAAAACCCTAATCTCCTCATAGTTGCCCCGAACGGCCTAAGCATTAGCCAGCCATATCGTTAATTGATACATTGACGCATTGGCTAAATTTCATCCAGGCAGTTAACTAAATGGCACCGTTTAGTGAAAAGGCTAGGTAGTTAACCAAATGGCTAAATAAACCAGTTGGCTGCGACATATGTACCACACGAGAATGCTTCCTGCTACCTACCTAACCGAGTTTTGTAGTAGGAATTCTCTTCCTTCTTACATTACCGGCCCACGACACTAGCTTTGTAAAAGATAAAATCTGTTACAAAACTTGGTTGTGTAAATTTTTTATAGGAATTACTTATTCTCTCCGAGTGCTAGTTGTACAAGTTGGTTATGTACGGGAAACAAGGACTTATATGCCACATCAATGCATCCATATACAATGGCAAAATGAAGAGTATCTACCTCTTCTTTTATTTAAGATTGTCGGTGGAGTAATTTCCAGCTTGTTATATATTCCGCCTTACTAAGACCTATCCAAATATTGTTCACTACTTTTCGCGGTTGACAGTTGTGTCTCTATGAAATTTCATATAGATACTTGCACTTATAGCTTAATAAATGTAAACCCTATTTCAGATTCGGCACGACCTTCGACATCAGGGTCGTAAATTCACCTTGATTTGTGAATAGCTATTTGCATTTCAAAAGCGGCATCTAAAGAATTGATTCTTGTTAATATATCCATCAGTGGATATGAAAATATTTGTCAATACATAAGCTATGCAAGGCTTGCTATGTACAGATTGTATACTGCACCATGTGTTACAAAAATACAACAAAAAGTTGGTAAGTATTGCAAGGATGCCATATCGTACCTACATTCTAAGAATTACATTTGATGTAAGATCACGCACATCTGTGCACCATTTATTTTCAAATTTATCCAACTATAAAATATGTTCCAACTGTACTGTTGACTAAATTCATCATTCATTACTTTCATCCGTCTCTAAGTTTGTTAGTCGATATACGCGACATCCGAGTCTGAATGGTACAATTAAAATACCATGTCGACCTAATAAATTTCAAGAGCTACTTCTAGCCACTTACATATAGGTACTTGTACTTGTAGGACATAAAAGTAAATCCTATTTCAGATTTGACACAATCGTCGACACAAGGGTCATACATTGATATGGACCTGTGATTATGTAAATAATTTTAATTTTCAAAGCGGCATCTATAGAACTGATTCTTGTTAATATATCCATCAGTGGATATGAAAATATTTGCCAATACATAAGCTACGCAAGGCTTACTGTGTACAGATTGTATACTGCACCATGTGTTACAAAAATACAACAAAAAGTTGGTAAGTATTGCAAGGATGCCATATCGTACCTACATTCTAAGAATTACATTTGATGTAAGATCACGCACATCTGTGCACCATTTATTTTCAAATTTATCCAACTATAAAATATGTTCCAACTGTACTGTTGACTAAATTCATCATTCATTACTTTCATCAGTCTCTAAGTTTGTTAGTCGATATACGCGACATCCGAGTCTGAATGGTACAATTAAAATACCATGTCGACCTAATAAATTTCAAGAGCTACTTCTAGCCACTTACATATAGGTACTTGTACTTGTAGGACATAAAAGTAAATCCTATTTCAGATTTGACACAATCGTCGACACAAGGGTCATACATTGATATGGACCTGTGATTATGTAAATAATTTTAATTTTCAAAGCGGCATCTATAGAACTGATTCTTGTTAATATATCCATCAGTGGATATGAAAATATTTGCCAATACATAAGCTACGCAAGGCTTACTGTGTACAGATTGTATACTGCACCATGTGTTACAAAAATACAACAAAAAGTTGGTAAGTATTGCAAGGATGCCATATCGTACCTACATTCTAAGAATTACATTTGATGTAAGATCACGCACATCTGTGCACCATTTATTTTCAAATTTATCCAACTATAAAATATGTTCCAACTGTACTGTTGACTAAATTCATCATTCATTACTTTCATCAGTCTCTAAGTTTGTTAGTCGATATACGCGACATCCGAGTCTGAATGGTACAATTAAAATACCATGTCGACCTAATAAATTTCAAGAGCTACTTCTAGCCACTTACATATAGGTACTTGTACTTGTAGGACATAAAAGTAAATCCTATTTCAGATTTGACACAATCGTCGACACAAGGGTCATACATTGATATGGACCTGTGATTATGTAAATAATTTTAATTTTCAAAGCGGCATCTATAGAACTGATTCTTGTTAATATATCCATCAGTGGATATGAAAATATTTGCCAATACATAAGCTACGCAAGGCTTACTGTGTACAGATTGTATACTGCACCATGTGTTACAAAAATACAACAAAAAGTTGGTAAGTATTGCAAGGATGCCATATCGTACCTACATTCTAAGAATTACATTTGATGTAAGATCACGCACATCTGTGCACCATTTATTTTCAAATTTATCCAACTATAAAATATGTTCCAACTGTACTGTTGACTAAATTCATCATTCATTACTTTCATCAGTCTCTAAGTTTGTTAGTCGATATACGCGACATCCGAGTCTGAATGGTACAATTAAAATACCATGTCGACCTAATAAATTTCAAGAGCTACTTCTAGCCACTTACATACAGGGTGTCCCTAAAACCAACTTTTATACGATCAGGGCTGATAGACCAGCTCATAAGAACCTAGATTAAGCAAATTTGACCTTAGTAAAAATCTCTTAGTTTTCGAGATATTGACGTTTTTGTAAAACTCGTGCTAAGTGATACCCTGACTCGGTGTTTTGAGTGTCATTGCTAAAATATCAAGTATTTTACAAATCTGTTTTTTGCTATGTATGGCCAAATAACTATGCTATTGAACGTATTTTCTATTTTTGCTAATTTATTCATGCTGTGGACACAGTACAATAACAAAAAAAAATTATTCGATTTTTTTCAAATTTCACCTCTGACTTCGAACTAGCGTGGTGAAAAAAAAATGTACCAACATAACCAGGCACTCAACGTAAAAAAATTTCACATTTATTGTAGTTTCTAAAATGGTATAAAATTTACTAAACACTGTAATAATTTTTGAAATAATGATATTTTGTTACAAAATTAACTGTCTGCCGCCTTCATCTCATACGATCCGGTTGAACTAAGTTTGCACCTGGCGTGCTTGACATCACATACAAATTAGGTGCAAACTTCACGTAATCGTCAATATCTCGAAAACTAAGAAATTTTTATGAGGTCGATTTTACTGTCTCGTTTTTTATGAGCTGGTTTATCAGCCCTGTTCGCCATTTTGTAAAAGTCGCGAATTTTGATAGCCTGGATCAGTCTTTCGAAAGTCATGACTTCAAATTTCAGTATTTTCTTAATCTGCTTTTTGTTTTAAACATTACTTAATAATCATGCTATCATACCTTATCAAAATAAATTAGATTTTACGTGATTCAAAATATGACCTCGGATTTGAATCGCGTAATACTTAAAACAAATTTACCATGCTAAAATAAAAAAAAATAATGTAGTTTAAAATAGTAAGATTTTACACACTAGACACCGTAGTTTTTAAGATAATAGCATTTTAATACAAAAGGAGGTTATACTACAATATTCCATTGGTTAAATTTCGTACCAGAATTTGAATTTCGAACAGAAAAGGTATGATAGCATAATTATTAAGTAATGTTTAACAAAAAGCAGATTAAGAAAATACTGAAATTTGAAGTCATGACATTCGAAAGACTGATCCAGGCTATCAAAATTCGCGACTTTTACAAAATGGCGAACATGGCTGATAAACCAGCTCATAAAAAACGAAACTGAGTAAAATCGATCTCATAAAAATTTCTTAGTTTTCGAGATATTGACGATTACGTGAAGTTTGCACCTAATTTGTATGTGATGTCAAGCACGCCAGGTGCAAACTTAGTTCAACCGGATCGTATGAGATGAAGGCGGCAGACAGTTAATTTTGTAACAAAATATCATTATTTCAAAAATTATTACAGTGTTTAGTAAATTTTATACCATTTTAGAAATTACAATAAATGCGCAATTTTTTTACGTTGAGTGCCTGGTTATGTTGGTACATTTTTTTTTCACCACGCTAGTTCGAAGTCAGAGGTGAAATTTGAAAAAAATCGAATAATTTTTTTTTGTTATTGTACTGTGTCCACAGCATGAATAAATTAGCAAAAATAGAAAATACGTTCAATAGCATAGTTATTTGGCTACACATAGCAAAAAACAGATTTGTAAAATACTTGATATTTTAGCAATGACACTCAAAACACCGAGTCAGGGTATCACTTAGCACGAGTTTTACAAAAACGTCAATATCTCGAAAACTAAGAGATTTTTACTAAGGTCAAATTTGCTTAATCTAGGTTCTTATGAGCTGGTCTATCAGCCCTGATCGTATATAAGTTGGTTTTAGGGACACCCTGTATAGGTACTTGTACTTGTAGGACATAAAAGTAAATCCTATTTCAGATTTGACACAATCGTCGACACAAGGGTCATACATTGATATGGACCTGTGATTATGTAAATATTTTTTTCTACTCCTGTACTGTTATCTGTCTTTTACTTGGTCACGAACACTAATATAAGAACATACATAATATGAGTTCAGAGAAGTCTATACTCTATTCCCCATAACAGCACTAGTGTCGTTATAGCCACTTTACGTTATTGCTAGCAACCACAGACTTCTAAATCTAGGTTAAACTGAGGTCAAGGATTAAGCGCTCAATTTTAACTTTACGGTAAAAATGCACAACTACCAACTTAACAAACAATTAAAATCCTACGGCTTTTAAGAAAAACAAAACTTTCTGAACTAAATTCATTGATGCCAACATAAAAACAAAAGTATTTTTAATATATTCACTGCGTGTCAACTTCATTTAAAAAATAAAAAGTTTACCATAGACACATACTGACAGTCATACGTCATATTTGCCTTCTTTGCAGGTTATGCCTTGTTTGTATTTTATAATTTTAAAACCTGTCGTAGAAAAAGTATTGTATGCAACGTTGTATAATTAAGTCAAAAAACGCTCATTGCGTCTCTATTTGCGATACTCGCCGCATTCGCGGCTCGTATCGCAACTCACGCAATTCGCATTTTTTGAACCTTCTTATACAACTGTTGCATAAAATACTATTAATTTTCAAAGCGGCATCTATAGAACTGATTCTTGTTAATATATCCATCAGTGGATATGAAAATATTTGCCAATACATAAGCTACGCAAGGCTTACTGTGTACAGATTGTATACTGCACCATGTGTTACAAAAATACAACAAAAAGTTGGTAAGTATTGCAAGGATGCCATATCGTACCTACATTCTAAGAATTACATTTGATTTAAGATCACGCACATCTGTGCACGATTTATTTTCAAATTTATCTAATTATAAAATATGTTCCTACTGTACTGTTGACTAAATTCATCATTCATTACTTTCATCAGTCTCTAAGTTTGTTAGTCGATATACGCGACATCCGAGTCTGAATGGTACAATTAAAATACCATGTCGACCTAATAAATTTCAAGAGCTACTTCTAGCCACTTACATATAGGTACTTGTACTTGTAGGACATAAAAGTAAATCCTATTTCAGATTTGACACAATCGTCCACACAAGGGTCATACATTGACATGGACCTGTGATTATGTAAATAATTTTAATTTCAAAAGCGGCATCTAAAGAATTGATTTTTTGTTATAATATTCGTCAGTGGATATAAAAATATTCATCGATATACAAATCGAGCATTATGTGCAAATTGTCTGAGTAAGAACTTCCAATTCTAGACTTGTGATAAAAAAACGTAACGGGAAAAGTTTGTGAGCATTACGACAGTACAATTAGGTAGGTATATAAAAGTTGCACCTGACGTAAGATCACGAACCTCTGTGCATAGTTTATTTTAAAAAGTTTCAGCTAATAATAATAAGTGGTAGCCGAGTGGGTTCGAATCCTAGCTCATGCCAATGCGTATTTCGGAATTTACGTACGAAATATGAATTGAAGGAAAAACTTCGTGAGGAAACCTGCATGCATCGGCGAAGAAATTCAACAGTGTATGTGAAGTCTCCAAATCGCAGTGGGCTAGCTTGGGGACTGCAGCCCATTCACTCTCATCTATGAGATTAGGCTTGTACCCAGCAATGGGATGTATATAGGCTAATGATATGATGACTATCTTCCAGCACAACTTCTTGTCATAGTAATATTGCATTGTCATCCAATTTAGACATCCTTGCAAAATTGCAGCTTACTCGAAAACTGGGAAGTGGGTTAAATTTAACTTACAAGATTTGATTACAGACGTCTACAAACACCGGCCCAGATAAGCTGTAAATGACGAATAAAACATACCCCTAACTACTGGCAAAATGATGAATATTCATAATTCTTTATTATTTTCTGTTTTCAAGTAGGGGTATGTATGTAATGCGACATATGCCACATCTGATATGAAGTGATGGGCCTCGGGTTCACTGTGCAGTGAACCTGCATTCACCTCATTTTAAAACAAAAGGTCTGTTTCGACCCCAATTCCAATCTAATCTGACCTCTGTAATCCCTGTGAGAAGGAACGATTTCCTTTACCAACACGACCGTTATTTAGCGACTTTAATTTATTCACTTTACAGTAACTACATGAATATATCTCCTCCTATGATATTATTAACCACTGAGTTATTAGACCATGTGGTTCAGTTCAGGACTCTATTTTTTATGGCCCTACTAACGAATAGGATAAATAGGTAATATTTGGCACCCTATCGAAGGGTGGCTGGATGCATTATCAATTTTTACAGTTCGGCATTCAAAGGGTGCCAACGGGACCCGGTTACTAATCCTCCACTTTCTGTTGGTCCGTCTGTCACAGGGCTGTTCGGAACCGTAAGGGCGCGGCCCCATGTCGACGGCACGGCGCCGTCCACCGTGGAACGGCACGACGCCGTCACCGTGCGACGGTACGGCGTCGTGCCGTCGGACGGCGTCGTCAACGGCGCCGTGAACGGTGCCGTGGACGGTGTGACGGCGCCGTGAACGGTGCCGTGAACGGTGTGACGGCGTCGTGGACGGTGTCGTGTACGGCACACGGTACCGTGTGCGGCGCACCGCACACTGCACTCTTCCCGCTACACTGTGGATCGAAAATCGACTCTCCATAGAAATAGGGACTTATTTTTTGTAAGTGTATAATTTTTTGATTGAAATCGTATCCTTTCATCATTTTTAGGGTAAAAAATGATTTTGAGAATGGGATTTGGCTAAAAAACCGACGAGTAATAATTTTTTTTCTTTAATTATAGTTATTATAAAAATTAAACCGTCTTCAAATAAAAGGAAAGTTTTATGCCAGCAATTTTTTCTGTCTTCCGGCCGCTTTCCGACTCCGTCGAACAGAAAAATTGTATATAAACCTTGGCCAGTAAATAAAGAAAGCCTCCGATCACATGTAATTGTCGGCCGAGGCGAAGCCGAGCCACTGCTTACTTTACTGGTCTATGTATGTAATATAGTATTTGAGCGTCTCGTAGCGTAGATACTTCCAAATATTAAGGCTAACACCGACTTAAAAAAATAGTGTTCATAAAACTTTTATTTCTTCCCTTTTTGAAGTCGGTTTAATTTTTAAGTATTTATTTTATTTTTTGATTTTCTTAATTTCAGTAGTGATCGAATTACGCTGTTAAGTAGGTACAAGTTTTCCTAGTGACTGATACACACATAACTCTATCTCAAAAATTACTGAACCCATTTTGATGAAAGTACACATTGACATTGCGAATTAAACCGAATGATGATGATATAATCACAAAATTAAAAAAATTAAAATAACCGACTTTCAGTGAACCTATTTTGATACGAGATGCACGAGTGAATATGAACAATTCCCAAATCGCCGTATACAGGGTGGGAGGGACTATACCGACAAACTTTAACTATAGATTCTAACAACTATTAGGAGTAAAAAAAGTTATACGATGTATAGTCGAAAAACGCTTACTTTCAGAGATATTCATTATTTTTTAAATGAAAACTCCCAAGTGTGTAACAAGCCCTAATAAATGTGACTAAGATAGTTTTACTAATTTTTTTAAATCCTTTAACTAAACAGCAATTAACCTTCGCAGTATTTGATGGTAAGCGACTACGACGAGGCCAAAAAAATTGACCTTTCGTTTCCATTTTAGCTTTTTTTTCTTTTTGATAATGTTTCCTCCAGTAAGGACATGTTTATAACGAGGGGCTGAATTTTCTGATTTATTTTGTTCCATAAGACTAATGTAATGTAAAATGACAATATTTGACCCATGTTGATATAACATTATTCCATTTACTCGTCACACCACCAGGAATTCATGGCTAAAGTATGTCGGTATAGTCCCTCCCACCCTGTATATGCCTATAATATTCGAAGAGTTCCCTCGATTTCTCCAAGATCCCATCATCAGATCTCGGTTTGATTAGACCACTCTGGAGGACAAATCCGTTTCAAACAAAAAAATAATTTTCCAAATTGGTCCAGCTGTCTTCGAGTAATAGGGTAAAAAATGAAAACCGTCCTTCTTTTGTCTTGAAGTCTGTTAATAACGGACTTCAAATGAAGAGATTCGATAAGAAATGTACAATTCACTATGAAAAATACCCAAATCGCTATATTTTTCACGATTTTCCAAGATTCCATCATCAGATCCTGATTTGTTTGCAAGGGGACTACCTCAAGAGGTATACCCTTTCAAATAAAAAAAGAATTTTCCATATCGGCTTAGCCATCTTCAAGTAATCGGGGAGCAAACCTACATAGAATGTTCTCTTTGTTTTGAAGTCGGTTAACAATAGAAATTCATTTGTAATAAGAAATGCACGAGAAACTATAACCAAATATACCAAAATCGCTATATGTGTGCCTATAATATTTGAAGAGTTCCCTCAATTCCTCCAACATCCCATCATCAAGTCCTGATTTGGTTGCAATGGGACCACCTCTAAAATATTCAAACATCATTCTTTCAAACAAAAAAAGAATTTATAATTGGTTCAGCCGTCTTCGAGTAGGTAATCGGTGAACAAACACACAAAAAAAACGTCCTTCTTTTGAAAGCCGGTTAAAAAGTCGCCGCGACCTCTCTCATTCTCAGTGTGCCATACCCCGCGATTTTTCTATACAAATTGATGATTCTAGATTCGCCGCAGTGTGAGATTCGCCTAAAACAAAACTACCGAGCCGTGCGCCGTCCACCGGTGCGGTGTGCCGTTCACGGCACCGTGGACGGCGCCGTCACACCGTTCACGGCACCGTTCACGGCGCCGTCACACCGTCCACGGCACCGTTCACGGCGCCGTCCACGGCGCCGTCCGACGGCACGACGCCGTACCGTCGCACGGTGACGGCGCCGTGCCGTTCCACGGCGGACGGCGCCGTGCCGTCGACATGGGGCCGCGCCCTAATAAGTAGAGACTTGATATTTTCTCAGAATGTGTCTTTTAAATTTTATTAGTCAGTTATCATTTATTTTTCAGGCTTGTATTCTGAAAAAAAAGTGCCTTCGTTAATATTTAATGCTATTATAAACAATAAATAAAACAGTTATACCTTCGTTTCTTAAATCAAGATTTGTATTATTGGCGCAACGGATAAAGTTAGTCTCAACGTCACTAGTATGAACATAGAGATATGGAAGAAGCAGCACATTACTAAGTAAGCACTTTATACGAAGTCGAGACAGTCGGTAAACTAATTTGAATGACGTAAGTTATCACATTTTAATTGTTTTAGGTGAGTTATTCTTATGTTTGCATAAATATTTCATACCATCACCATTACTTAAAAAAAAATGTGAGTTCCGTTTTTGCCATTTTGGCTACGGAACCCTAAAAACACGTATCTGATATTGTTCCAGGTAAAAACGCAGTAAGCGTATATGACGTTCCTATGTAACTTTTGACGTTTTTCTACGTTTGTCTACGACGTTTTAAGATACGAGTTTTTTTTTAAAGTAGTGACGCTACCTACATCGTTGCAAAATATAATAATATACAAATGACGAACGTAATACCTCAACTCAAGTTAGCTTCATTTTACTTTTTAGGGTTCCGTACCCAAAGGGTACAAACGGAACCCTATTACTAAGCCTCCACTGTCCGTCTGTCCGTCTGTCACAGGGCTGTATTGTTAGAGACTTGAAATTTTCACAGAATGTGTATTTCTATTGCCACTATAACAACAAATAATAATAATAAAAAAATAAAATAAAAGGGGGTCCCCATGCAAGGAACGTGTTTTTGGCGCCTTTTTGCTTGATATTTCTTACCAATATCAAGCAAAAAGGCGCCAAAAAACCCTTGTAAGCGAATCCGACTCGCAGTTGACCGATTTTATAATTTCATTACTGAATCAGTTAAAAAAACTGTCCGCCGAGCCAAGCTCTGTCGCCCAGGGAAATTTAAGGATCGTAAGCGAAACTGTCGCCCAGGTGCTATATTTAGAAAAAAACAGCACTTTATGTTAGATAACAGGGTTCCTCGGGAGCATGGCCTGTTTTTTTTATAGAGACCCTTTGTTTGTATGCTGTATGTCACATGTTCCAAATTTGGAAACGACTATTCTCGGAGTCAGTATTTTTTACACTAACTGAAAGCTTATTCAAGCGGTACTCAGTACTTTTTGTAGCAATATGTATATATTGTGCGCAAAGTTGTATTTCACGTAGCCCTTTATCTCGAGAACGCGTAGAAAATAAATTAAAACCGTTTACTCAGATTTACAGCCAACGGAACCCTTTTACTAAGCCTCCGCTATCTGTCCGTCTGTTCGTCCGTCACAGGGCTGTATCTTTTAAAACGTAATAAGTAGAGACTTGAAATTTGCACAGAATTTGTCGCTATTGCCGCTACAACAACAAACAATAAAAACAAAATGAAATGAAAATTAAAAGGCCCCATATAAGAAACGTGTTACTGTCGGTGTGTCATAGGGCTCTATCTTTTGAACTGTAATAGATAGAGACTTGAAATTTTCATAAGGTATATATTTCTATTTCCACTATAAAACGAAGTATGAAAAAAAAATCACAAATTAAAGGGGATTTTCCATACAAAAAAAGTGTTATAGTTTGGCGTTTCATGCTTGGTTTTAGTAATGGTAATAAGTAGATGCTTGATATATTTATAGAAGGTGTATTGTTATTGCCACAATTACAACAAATAATAGAATCAAAATAAATTTAAAAATAAACAAGAGTCCCCATAAAAAAAACGTCTATTTTTGGCGTATTTTGCTTGTTGGTGGTACGGAACCGTTCGTGTGCGTATCCGACTCGCACTTGGCTGTTTTTTTTATTTCATTAACATTTTTTCACAAATGACGTTTCTAATACATTTGCAAAAAAATGACGATAAAACCAAAATATGCCAACGGTTGTCACCATCCAGACGTACCTAAACCTAAAGAAATTATTTTGGATGAGATATACAAGCGTATATCTCATCCAAAAAGAAAAAGCAATACTCCGTTGTTATAAAATAATACTCCAATAGTTACTCCGTTGACGATGGGGCTTGCAACAGTGCCGAAATATAGGGAGCTCACAAATACAAATATACATGGTAAATACTCCGTTGATAATTAATAGTAATAATTATGTGAATGGCAATGTTAGCTTGAATCGAATACAAGTGTTTTTTATTGTACCAAGCGAGAAATACAACATTCCGCACAATATGTACTTAGCTCCAAATAAATATCACTTTTTGAGCAAGTGTATGAATATAAAAATATAGTAAGTAGGTAGTGTACTAAGTATGTTTTCTTCACAGGCTTGTAAAATTCTTGTTTATACTCGGTTTACTTGGGCTAAAATAGATTGTTATGCATTGGATAGTGCAAAAAGTAATGTAAGTACATATTTCAGGACCTAAGGGGGTAATCCAAGCGCGCACTGTGGACGACGATGAGCTGTCGAGGCCGAGGAAATTAAAATTTACTATTGATGGTTTGGTACAATTTTGTTTTTTGCAATCAAAGTGAAAAGTAGACAATTTAACAAGAAAATAAAACCCATTTTTACAGTCCTGCTAAAATTTCGTGTCAAAATCTCATTTTGCTCCGTTGTGAAAAGGCTGACCATAACGTTTTTCAAAAGGCCTCATTCTCTATTTAAAGATAAAATTCATATGGCAACAATCGGTATAGACCCAAAAATCAGCCGCCATTTCGCAACCTGCCCGCAAAGTCAAGGTGGCCCTGGCCAAACGACCTGGTTCGACTCCAGGCGTTCAGACCCCCACCTAGCCCGATTCTATCGAGGTGGACCGGGACTAGGTGACCTGGTTCGACCCCAGGCACCCCCGGCACCGTCCGACAGTCCGACCAAACTCAGGGTGGTCCGGCTAGCGACCTGGTTCGACCCCAGGGAACGCCACGGCCGACCACCCGGTTCGACAATCGCTACGCCCATGCATGGGTTGCGAGTTTGTCAGATCCTTAAAAAATAAAAAACAAAAAAAAAGCAACCTGTCAAAAATGCATTGTCATCTGATTTACATATCCATGCAAAATTTCGCTCATTCCCAAAATACCGCATTCCTAAAATACTAGATTTTGAAAATACCAGATTCTCGATACATCAAATTCTCCGTATACCACATTCCCAAAATAATACATCCAACAAAGTTATTTAGATCCTTGAGTAACTTACGATTTTCTAACGTAGTGTAACGGGAATGTGGTAAGACAGGAATCTGATAAATCGAGAATCTGGTATTTTGAAAAATCTGGTATTTCAGGAATGCGGTATTTTGAGCACGAGCGCAAAATTTCAGCTCAATCAAAACCGAAATGTGTGTCAAATCTAACTTGCAAGATTTGATTATAGACACAAAGACAAACCCACAGGACACCAGGACAGGTGAACCTAAGAAAACAAAAGCTTGTAAAACAGTCAATCAGTTCTGATGTTAACTTTTTTTGAGAAGCAACAGCTTTATAACAATGCAAAGATATAAATACAGATGGAAAAGTCAATTGTAGGATTTCGCTTACAGTTACTGACATGTAACTTCTTAATAACATTTATGGAAACATTGTCTATTCCGTTATTCTACTTGAAAACTTTTATTTCTCCGACTTTCGTATTCCCCAACACGCATGTTCTAATCTAAATTAACATTGTCCGCTGTGCATTGCAGACTAGGCACTTGTCTACTAGACGGACCGAAGCCACGAAAACAACGAGGAAGAAGATGGTAGTAGAAGTAGACTTGAACACTGCGACGTGCTTTTATTTGCATTGCAAGTTGAGTTCTCAAGTCGCACCGTACGCAAATAATAACCACAGTAACAAGATACGTCAAGAGGAAACGACTGCATCATCTGCCTCGCCATTTACAGTGATGAATAATAAACTATGTTTACCTGCTATTATTAGGTACAACGTGCAAATCTTGCATAAAATCTGGCGGTGGGCAATTCTACCAGTATATTTTTTACCAGCTTCAATTTTTTGTACTTTACGATATATGTACGTTTTGGTATAGGAAACATGCAGGAACCTATAGGTAGCAGCACTAAATCGGCAAAAGAGACCACTACGCAGTCAGCAAAGGAAACTTGTCAGGCCTATAGCAAAAATTACCGGTTATAAATGTCAATGTCAAGTCGCTAAATAGTGGCCATACTAGCGTTAATCGTCCATCATCGTAATATTAACGCTGCTTCCCGTTAATGTGGCCCCAGCATGATAGAGTCCATGATTTGCATTGCGCACCTTCCTTGTGCACGTTCCCTATTCCGGAACAACCCAGCGGCCATACTGCCTTGAAGGATTTAACTACAGTAAGTACCACAGGCATACAGACGTAGGAAAGCCAGGACCCGTGATGACGTCATAGAATGCTACCGTTTTGTATGGGTATTTTCAAGGCTTGGTACGGTTGATGACAATTTTTGGCTGTTAGTCATCAAATGTAAGTTTCAGTAAATCGTTAAATACAAAAGAAAAGAGAAGAAATAAAAATAAATTACGCCATGTCTCTCGATTATTGTATGCTCGCTGAATGTGCATAAATAAACGATGGTAAACAGCTAGGCAAAAAATACTGATCAGAGTGATCAACGATTGAAATCACAAGTATATACCTAATTATCTTACGATATTACCAATATAATAATACTAAATCGGCAAAAATATATGATGATTTCATGTATATCGTTTTGTAAAAGCGTAAATATGCCACCGAGCCTCTAAAAAATACTATCTGATACTCTAATAAATCACAAATATCTATTCTCTATAATAGCATACACATTTGAATTCGATTGGCGGCATACTTTTTACTATTTAGTATCTGACGTTGGTTCCAAATCAAAAATGTGTCATATATCTTCACTAATTGACTCTCTGCTTGATATAAAACCGACAATTGAATAACGGGAATTAAAAAACTCACAAAAAGAGCCATAGATGTCACTGCATATGGTTATCTCATCATGTTTTATTCTATTACTTACTTGTTTGGTACAATTCCTATCTCTATCTGGTTACATTTTTTCTAATGTTTGTTACCTCAGCACTCTATCACAGTACTATTCCTTCCTGGAAAGGTACATCGCACGGCTTGTATTGTGTACGCATAACAAGCAAACTTTTGTTAGAATGTTGCAGTCAAAGTCACACATCGTCTTCCGTAATGTATCGTAAACGTGTTTACTGCAATATGTCGACATATACAAAAAATACCGCTCAAAAGCGTGTCATAGAAGTGGCGCGGCGCCAACCAAAATATACCAAAATAATAGATATATATTTTCATTGACAGTGACGGTACAAAATTACGGATTTTTAAGTTTACTTAAAACTCTAATGAAACTAAGTAAAAGAGTAAAATTGATTTCAATTTTGGTATCGATGTACCTATTGTAATAAACACCAGTGGCGTGGCGGCTATAGGACCAGGTTCCCACCGGCTTGCTTATTTTAAAGCATATGACCGGAGTATCTACTACTCCTGGAGAAAAAGTCATCCAAATCTGCTCCGGCTTTACTAAGAATATATTTGACGCCACGCCACTAAACACTATCATAAATAGGTATAGCAATGTATTTTTTACATCAGATGTGAAATGTGTACCGTCAAGTTGTTTCATATTATAAAATACGTATATGAAGTATAAATAAGTGGCAGTAAGTAGGAATTTAAAAAGACTGCACCCCTACAACTTATCGAATAGGTAGGTATCGCGCGCTCGTACTTTCCGTTTCTATACTCAGACTAATCATCAAGTCTAAACCTTAAAAAATCGGTTAATTTTTTGTAAATCCAGTACTGATGATGGGATCCGTGAAGAATTGTGGGAACTCTCCACGTACCTATTATTATAAGATTTATATGTTCACTAGTATTTACCCGCGGCTTCGCCCGCGCTGTTCGCGTTCCTGTCCCAAAGGAACTCTTTACCGGGATATAAAGTATCCTATGTTTCAACCCAGGACTTGGTCTACTGCGTGCCAAATTTCAGCTCAATCCATTCAGTTGTTTCCGCGTTATTTAGTAACAAACATCCAAACATATTCACAAACTTTCACATTTATAATATTAGTGTGATGTGATGTAGTGATTTTGGTATGTTGAAGGTGCCGGACACTAAGGATGCCAGCGCGACAATATTATTACTAAGCCTCCGCTGTCCGTTTATCCGTCTATCACTGGGCAGGGTATCTTTTGTACCGTAATAGGTAGAATTGAAAATTTCCCAGAATGTGTATTTTAATTGCCGCTATAATATAAACCAAAAATCAAAACAATACAATTTTAATAGACTACCATTTACCCGCGGCTTCGCCCGCGTTGTTCCCGTTCCTGTCCTATGTATTTACCAGGATCTAAAGTAACCTATGTTTCAATCCACTCCTCCTCATTACTAAGTAACTTTGACCCGTTATTTAGTTACAAACATCCAAACATCTTCACAAACTTTAACATTTATAATATTAGTTTTATAATCATATTTGTTTGATTCGTTTTGTTGCTTGACCGAACATTACATTACATATTATTAATCCAGACTTCACAAAAAAACCGGTCATGTGCGAGTCGTACTCGCGCACCGAGGGTTCCGTACAAACTCGTAAGTAGATAGGTACGTGAATAGTTCAAGAAAAACTGTATGGCGGTTAGCTTAGTAGGAGCAAATAAGTATGTGTTACGATTTTTGAAAATTTCTAAAAACGATGCAATTTTTTCCTGTAATATTTAGGATGATATCAATAATTGGTAATTATTACAGATTTTTCTATTCAGTAACTTCGAAGATAATAGGGGGCATTCCCCCTATTATCTTTTTTTGAACGTTTTTGGTCATAAATCAAAAAGTACAAAATTAACAAAAAAGATGGCGTTGGAATCTACAAATTAGCCCTTTCGTGTGATATCCAACTCGATCTCGAGCTTTACGTTTGTTTTTCCACATCCCATTTCAGACCCCTTTAAAAAAAGTAAAAAAGTTATAAGATTTTTTTCTATCCAATAGGCTCGAGTTAGCGACTTTTAACACTATTCCAAATTTCAAGTTGATAGCATCAGTATAGATCCTGAGATATCTTGCTGTGACAGACGGACAGACAGACAGACAGAGTCGCACCATAAGGATTCCTTTTTTACCATTTTGGTACGAAACCCTAAAAACCAATAGCCAGACAAAAACAATATTGATTTCGAATTTCTTCAATTTTAGATAGGACTGGACCAACGTCACAATAGCCTATCTCCTTCAACGATGTAAACTTGACCACCAGCTCTGAAACATGAGTATGAAGTTGAATTAAATTTTTCGACTTGAGAAGAATATAGTATAGTCAAGTGCGAAAAAATGTACCGAATAAATATGCTATAAAGTTCTTCTTGCCACTGCAGAAGGAGTATTCGGACATATGTTTGACCATTTCATATTTTTGGGTGGATTTTCGGACGTGACATTTGTACGCCAAAATGTATACAAATCTCGCGGACAAAAATCCACCCTTTTACACGTGACATACAGTTTAGGGTTCCGTATCCAAAGAGTGCCAACGGGACCCTATTACTAAGCCGCTTCTGTCCGTCTGTCCATCCGTCCGTCTGTCACAGGGCAGTCTCTTTTGAACCGTAATAGGTAGTGGCTCTATATTTTGACGTTTTTTGCTCGACAGTGGTACGGAACCCTAGGTGTGCCAATTCACCCGCACTTGGTAGGGTTTTATTAGTGTTCGTTACGTGTATGTATTATTTTATTTATATGGCTTGATCCTAGATTATTAGGCAAACAGCGCTTCAGGTGGCAATATATTATATGACATTTGTTAAACTCGCAGTAGGTACGTTGATACATGAGACAGACCCATGCAGTGACATTTGTAGCGTTATTCAATGTTGATTCTTAAGTCAAGCATATAAAGGTAATTTAATAGTAGTTTATGCAACTGATACATAATGAAAGGCTTTAAAACACGAGTGTTTTAAAGCTTGGTTAAGTACAGTTGCATACATTTACTTTATCTACACCCATATAATCCTCAATGATGCGTTCGGGAACCGGGAAGAATGACCGGCCATCGGCGTTGCACCGCCATTGGCGAATAGATAGATCTCCATAATCGTATCGATTTCGATGTTATTATAATGTTTCATATAGTACAATGACACTGGTACAGATAACACACTGATGTTACATTATTGGTTGAAATAATGGTGGTCATTATGTACTGTTTAAAGATACATAATAGAGGATTTATGATATGGGTGTACCACCTGTACATAAAAAGATTAATGACATATTTATGATTGCTATATTCAATTCAGAATTGGAATGATTATTTCAGTCATACATTTGTTTTAAAAATTCGTTATAAAAAATACAAATTGGTATTTTTGAGCGGTTTCAATGGCACCAGCGCAACTTCACATTATGT
This sequence comes from Eudemis profundana, assembly GCA_947034925.1. Classification (NCBI taxonomy): domain Eukaryota; kingdom Metazoa; phylum Arthropoda; class Insecta; order Lepidoptera; family Tortricidae; genus Eudemis; species Eudemis profundana. The sequence goes on from OX344808.1 coordinate 4,745,959, forward strand.
AGAGAAGCAAAAAATCACTCATCTTTCTCAGTTTAATTAAATTTTATATTTGACATACGGTGTAGTTATAATAGATGTTTTATATCCTACGCACTTGTAAGCAGGTACTTCTGTTTTTGTATGTATTTTTTGTATTCAATACAATAAATAAATTAACACTGTTGCGTGATTCATTACTAACTACTCTTCATAAAACTTTTTGAATCATTCATTATTTCATTGAATTCAACGGGCAACGGCATTTATTGTTGACTAGTGGACTCAATTTCAGGCCAAACTAGTCTCCTCTAGGCTAAACCGGTTTATCCTGAGCGTATATATATATGCCAAACCGTAAAATAGCCAGGTGGACAGACATGAGAAGAAATTTATGTATAACTTCAGCGTTTGTATTTTCTCGTAACTAGGTATTATCCTGGATAATTTTAAGGTAAGAATAAACTACTAACTTTTAAACATCTCAAAAATAAAGGCTGATCTAATGATAGATAGAAGTATTATGAGGGAACAAACGAACATACAAACATATATACATACGGTGCTAAAATCATAACCCTCCTTTTTGCTTCGCCGTAGTCGGGTAAAAAGGGGTATCCATCAGTCATGAACGGACGTCTACTGATGTATGGTTCTGAGCATCCATCGGCTCCCTGCTACCTTCATGAGGTCATCTGGTCACCGACTCTGCGTAAGGCTAAGATTATAAGTTACAACTAACTATTTACTAGTTTAGTCACTAATAAATTGTAAGTTGTAGTCTTAGGCTGCGTTTCCACCAGGGATGTGCAGCGTTTACCTATCCCGCCGTTTTCTCGTGGTCCCACTGATTTGTCCCATCAGTGGGACCACGAGGAAGACTTATTTCTCGTAGTCCCATTAATAAAATTTCACTTCCTGTATAATATCATGTACGCATTAGAACCTCTTCGTATTAACAAACTTTATCTAATGCTGAGTGAAGTGGAAGATGATAAATAATAAAATATATGACAAATAAGTACTCAAAATGACAAGCAGTTTCTCAGTATTAATAAGAAGTACCTACTTATGAAATTTTGTAATTGATAATTTAAACTGAAATAAAATTCATTCATGGCTGACGGTAGCGACGAAATTGTTTTCGTTAAACGAAAACGTGGAACAGTCATGTTATTAGAAGGTCGGCAATATTATCGGCATAGGGGATATAAAAATGAAGACGTAATTTGGAAATGTACTCAGGCCAAAAAAGTGAAATGTCGTGGGTCTGTGACTCTCAAGGTAAAATAATTATATAAGTATACCTATAATATATAATTCGTTTCTAGAAATTTAATTTAATTAAATCCTGACTGTAACACAAACTCAGAACGGAAATTAAACTACGGCAATATCTATGATGAAGGTAAAATAATTTAGCAATTGGTTTCTTAAATGAAATTTTGTTCGTAGAACTAGTACGAGTTTTCATAGTTCCTAAACAGTCTTTATTGAGTTTTAGTCCTGCTGCTGTGTGTCTGTGTTTGTGTGTATTGTAGAGACTGGCCATCTCTACTGTATGTTTATAAAAATTATTTAAATATTCAAATTCAATGAAACACCTTGTATGTTTCTCTTCAATAAATCCACCCCATGCACCCTTACAGTATGTATCATTGTATGCGTGCGTGGAGAAGTGAGCGGTTGTGATTATTATAAACTGAATGTATGTACCTATATTGAAGTAGAATATTGCTGCATTTCAGGGTAAACAAATTATAAAACAAAAAAAACATTCATGTGAAATACGACATGCCAAGAACAAAATTGACGAGAAGCTTTACAAAATGAAGGAAGAAGCCCGTACAACCGACATACCAATCCCGCAAATATACAAAAAGGGCATGACTGATTTGAAAAACGACGGTATTCATTTCGTTACTAAATTGCCTGATCTTAAAAGTGTCCAAACTGCCATGTACACTAGACGGCTTCGTACAAATTTCAAAAATGTTGAACAAGTGACCATACCAGCCCAGTTCTCAGATTTTGTGCTTGCTGACTACTACTATAACAATAATCGGATTGTCGTGTTCTGTTCCACTGAGAATCGTAAAATAATGAAAAACATTGATGAGTTTTTCATTGATGGCACATTTCAGAGCTGCCCGGATCCCTTTACGCAACTAGTATCCATTCACGGTGATATTTCGAAGTCAGCATCGGAAACGCACGTTATTCCACTTGTTTACGCGTTAATGACAAATAAAAGTCAGGAATCTTACACGGCTTTATTGCAAATGATTAAATCCGAAATAAGAAACTGGTCGCCAATTAAATTTCACTTAGACTTCGAAATAGCTACCGCCAATGCGTTGCTGGCTATATTTCCAGAAATAAAATTAAAAAAATGTTATTACCATTTAACAAAAAGTATCTGGAAAAAATCCAAAGAATTGAAAATGAATTCAAAACATGAACGACGTGTTGTTGGTCTATTTACTGCGTTGGCGTTGCTACCCATGGATCATATGTCAAATGGCATTAAATATATAAAAGATGAAAGCCCAAACACTTCAAAAATTAGGCTTTTTGAAAAGTATATGAGGCAAACATGGCTAAAAAATGATGAGTTTATATTACAATGGAATGTGTTTGGTGAAAGACACCGAACGAATAACATCATTGAGAGTTGGCACTCTAGGTTAAACAAGGACATGAAGAAACGTCTACCAAAGTCTATTCTTCGCCTGTTAAATATTTTGGTTAAAAGGGAAAACCAAGAATCTGAAACGACAGAAAGACGAAAGGAATTTATCAGACGGGATGACATAATAATGAATAACCAATTGCAACTGGTCCACGGAGAGATCACAGTGGGACATTTCTTAGAAAAACTTAGATAAATCCATGCACCCTTGTAACTTAATTTCAAATAAGGATGTTATTAATTCAGTTGTATTATATACAGGGTGAAATTTAATTCACTGGCCAAATTGAAACACCCGAAAGAACTCGAAAAAATATTAAACACGTGTTTTTTGTTTTAATACCGCTCAGTACATTTTTTTTGAAAAAAGTCATCATCAAGTTGTCCTTAAAATCTCGTACGTTATGGTGAACCGTCAAACTACCCACTACACCCGCTTTCCTTATCAGTTAAGGTCATTGACAACCCGCCCCTCCCACAGCTTGCAATCATGCCACCATATTATGAACCCTATTGCAGCGAGATAAGACGCTTACCTACATAAGTTGCTAATTTTTCCTTCATACTTTAACGGGCTTAGGACCGTCAAAATGCAAAGGCATTTTTTAAATCTAAAATGATAAATCTGACTAATAGATAATTAACAAAAGGTCCGTGGTTTAAAACAATGAGTAAATTTTAAGTCGGGAATCTTTGCATTCAGGCGTATTTAAAAAATTGAATCAACTTATGTACATTTGATTAAAAATCGACACAATTAAACTATTTACATAATCACCCTCGGTACTTACTGAAGCAAGTATTAGTTATACTGCAATAGATGTTCAAACTGTAATCCACGCACCTCCAAACAAAGTTCGGCACGCTTATGCACATTGTTTTTTAATTTGCGAAGCACTACAACGTTGTTACGCACTTTGTCAAAGGCACGCACAATTTTACGCTTTAAATCGTCCAGACTTTCGGCTTCGTTCACGTAGACGCGTCTTTTTATTTCACCCCACAGAAAAAAGTCTAAAGGCGTCAACCCACGTCCTTGTGCATGTGCAGGCTGTCTAAACTGTCCGCTATCTAGCAAATTTTGATTGGCTGCCAAAATTGTCGCACGAGATGGTACATTTGGATTCAATCCTTGCCTCCGAAGGCGCGGAACTGATTCCAACTGGTATAATCTTTGTGCACCACGTAAACATTCACCACTTAATAAATAACACCGCACCATTTCGTAATATTCCCGGTTCGAATACATTTTTTAAATCTTAGTACGCGCGCGACTATTATTTTACGGTTGGCGAGTGACGAGTGACTAATCATTTGCTATGTTTACCTCTAGCATGGTTTAAGACTACCCTCGTTTATAAGATTGATAAAATTGCCTACCATAGCAATAGTGTTGTGCTATAGTGGACCCTATTGCTACGATATAAGGTTTAGTGTAGGTTAGATAAGGGTTTTGTTGATGTTGTTATTAAAACATTACACTAGGTATGTTTACATTTGTAGTAATAGGGTGACCACGACTCGTGGAAAATATAAAAAAATTGAAAAATGAAAATTGAAAAATAAAAATTATTTTTTTTTCGCTAGATAGATTCCTTAAGTGTAACCTAGTGTCAGGAAAAAATTTGGCCAGTGATTTTAATTTCACCCTGTATATTAAGTTTGTTACCTTTGAACTTTATTTATTGTTGTGCTTGTACCTACGGTCTTGTAACATTAGTTGTTGAAGAATATTATTCCCTTTATTCCATCCAGTCCTACTAGTAGTTCGGTAGGTAGTCGAACTATTTGGACTTTTGATCAATGCTATGTTAACAGCATTTCCAGAAATAACAACTAAAGGCTGTTACTATCATTTTAGAAATAGCACTTGGAGAAAGGGAAAATGCTTATAAAGAACTAGCTGACCCGGCAAACTTCGTACCGCCATTTTTTTTTGCTATAAACCTTTTCTGGCGTCCTCAAAACACAATACCGAAGTTTCATCACAATCCGATCAGTGGTTTAGGAGCGTATCGAGGACAAACATACATACATTGATTTTTATTTATCCATACTACCTAATATTAATAATGCGAAAGTAACTAATCAGTTGCAAATCTAGTGGTTCTTAATCTAATCTGAGATTAATTCATGTCAGACCTCTCGTAAGAGATACTCGTGGTCCAACCGCTATGTCTACAAAACCTTCGTATTAAGTACTTATACTTTAATTACTGACGTATTTTGTCAGTTTCCAATGAAATAGGTATAACTGCTTGCTTTGTGTTGTCAAATATAATAACTTTAGGTACTGCTAATAAAATGTCTGGGATCATAAATGATAATGGAGCTCGGTTACTGCGGACGACCGAAACTGAAGGCTGTGTATTTCCAGGATGCCATCAAAACGACATCGGGGAAGTGCCAAATGTATTAAAAGTAAATTTCTTGTGCAAGTTGAATTTTCTTATTTCAAGTGAGACGCAAGTTTGCAGTCATCATTGTCTTGCTGGAGAAGAAGAGTGGACACCTATTTTCGAGTTGCCGACCAACCGCACAGATTTTAATGAGAGCCATGCGAAAGACATCATAGACCTTCTCAGGTTTTCGCTTGACATGGTGAAAAATGTGGTATACACCATGTCGTGCGATGTTATAGAAAGATAGTTCGCGTTTAGCTCCGTACAGTTTTCTTTCGTAGCCAAAATGGCACCCTGGCTCGACACAAACTTGGTGGGTTATTGTTCGTTTTATATATTACATTTATTTTAATTTTCATTGTGCAAGGAGTATGCCTATGTAATTGTTTATTTTCAATATAATTAAATTAAATGTTGTTTTGTTGTAGCCATATAAGTGTTTTATTAATGTTTACGGATTGGCAAATAAATTAAAGTATAAGTTATAGATGATAATTATAGTACTTAACTTAGAAATAAACGTACCAATGCTCCACGCCTCAATAGTTGCTGGTGCACAAGACAAAAAAGTGCCAAATACGGCGTTTGATGATCAAAAGGATTCCTTTGGCAGAGTGAACCCTCTGAACCCTTAGACCATATATTAAGGAGAGCCATCTTGATTTTTGATGCAGGAAGGGTGGGGGGGGGGGGGTGTTATTGTCAATAATATGTTTTAATTTTTCTGGCCATGTGTAGGCATAAAATGATATACACAACACGGGAGGTAATAAAAAAGCCCTCAATCGCATATTTACGTCCCTCGCTTGCAGCTCGGGCCGCTAACACCTGCGATCTCGGCCTTTCTTTGTATTACCACCCTAGTTGTGTAATGTACTATTCTGTTCCTGTGACCTTGGCAACAGGCCTTGGCTCGGAGCAGCTCAAGGCCATTGCCCTGCCGCGCGCCCGTCTGTCCCCTGCCCATCATTCCTTTTCTTTCTCAATCATTTCAATTTCAATTTTCGTTTATTTTCGTTTTTTTTTCCTTTTTTCGTTAAAAAAAAGTTCAAATTAAACATCAGGATTCAATTTGGCGTCCTTGACTCATACGAAAATGATACCAAACTTGCCCTAATAGCAAAATTAATTTATTGTGATTTTTCCCCTTCTTAAATCCATCTTTGAGTTCCAAGGACCCACTCTGCAAAAGGAAATCTTTTGATCACAAAACGCCGCGGAATCATGCCAGCACCAGCAACTACAATGCCCCAGGGACGTTTACCTTATTGTACAAATAATATTCATCAGAACTAAAATATAGTATCTTGAAAATATTTTTTTAAAACACATGTTTTACACGTCGTAAATAAACGACTTCAGCACTCGGTTGTACTTTCTGTCATTTCTGTACTGTCATGAATTTTATACAGGAGGTTCAAGATTCTTTAAATTGAACTGAATGGGACTACGAGAAATAAGTCTTCCTCGTGGTCCCACTGATGGGACAAATCAGTGGGACCACGAGAAAACGGCGACCTATCCTGGCTCAGCGCAGCTCTAGTAGAAACAGCTCGGCGGAGCGAGGATAGGTAAATAAAGTGTTAGCGTCAACTAATTACTTGACAAGAGAATGCCCCCAATTTCGTTCTTTCGTAACGTGAAATAAGATATAAATACCTCTTGTTTGCTTTGCTTCTACTTGTATACCAAATTTTATGTAAATCGGTCTGGTAGTTTGTGCGTGATAGGGCACACAAACAGTTTTGCTACGATTTTATTAATAATTATGTAGGTATATAGTAGATACTAATACGGAACCTTACATAGACACTTATCGACATACTCTTGAAAAATTACATAAATTGCGTGCTGTACGGTAGCAAGCACACCAGGAACTTCAGGAAGCAGCCATTTTCCTTGTCTTACCACCGCTCATTCCCAAAATACCGCATTCCTAAAATACACTTTTTTTAAAATACCGGATTCTCGATGCACCAGATTCTCCGTATACAAGATTCCCAAAATTACACACCCAACAAAGTGATTTAGATCCTTGAGTAACTTACGATTTTATAATCTACTGTAACGGGAATGTGGTAAGACAGGAATCTCATAAATCGAAAATCTGGTTTTTTGAAAAATGTGGTATTTCGGGAATGCGGTATTTTGGACACGAGCGCTTACCACACACACCTTGGCCAAATAGATGGAGGGAGAATTCTGTACTCCCTCGTGCCCAAAAGTATTCCAAGAATGCCAGGTTTATCAAAATAGATTTCAGATTTATCAGATTCCTGATGTTACTCGAGACAGGTTAGTCTAAGAACAAAATTATTTTCTAAAATGCATTATTTTGGAAATATAGTACCTAGGTATACAGAAATCTGGTATACCGCATGGTATTGTGGGCACGAGGGGCTGTGCCTGTATTACTTACGTGGAAATAATTTTCTTCTGTCGCCGCAATACTCCGAAACAATGGCATCAAAACTTACTGCGTTACTATGATTGCAATATGCAGAGAGTGATATTCCATAACTCTGAACCGAAGAAAGACCGGCGTGACACACGGCGATCCGGCCTCTTCATACTATGAGCAAATTCTGAGTATCGAGTAAGTATTAGGTGTGTAAGTATTCATCAGGTAATTATTATATAACTGCACATCGGATCACTAATGTGCTATGCTTAGGTATCCATACCATGGCAATGATTCAGTCGAGTTCTTATAAATGTGTTACCAAGACACAATACCTGAGCACCTTTCGGTCATTAGGTATTCTGCTGCTTATATTTTTGACCTTATTGCAGCTGTGGAAGCACTCTATTGTCCGAATAATGGTGTTCTTCCGTAGATATATCAGCAATATTTGGGAAAACAGTTATTAGTTTATTATCACACTAATATTATAAATGTAAGAGTTTGTGAAGATGTTTAGTTGTTTATTATAACGAGGTAACTAGGCTGGATTGAGCTGAAATTTGGCATGCAAGTAGACCAAGTCCTGGATTGAAACATAGGATACTTACATCCCGATAAATAGTTCCCTTGGGACAGTAACGGGAACAACGCGGGTACTTCATAATCCACAGCTACTACGAATATTATAAATATTAATGGGACATCCCACTATAATATAATAAGTGGATGTGTGTTACTAAAGAATACTGTAGGTATAGAATAGATGGCGATGAAATTTGGCATGCAAGTAGACTTCCACTTCAATCCTGGAGGATGGAAACAAAATACTTTATATCACGATAAAGAGTATCTTTGAATAATAACGGAAATAACGTAGGTGAATAAGTGCAAGTTAGCACAGGTTGCTTTACAGTATTCACACGGTGTAGGAAGAAGCAGAAGGGGTATACGCATTTACGAGTTATGATTAGTTACTTTTTTGAAGAGGCATCACTTTGAAAGACTAACTAACAGAATATGGCCAATGATATTTTATAAGAAGATACGTTATACGCATACTCGCCAGCTGAGAAATATGCTTCCAAGAAAGCAGCAGCACACATTGGTACCTCACTGTACGGTGTACATACTCACACATATTAACAGATTGCATAAAAGAGATGGCATAGTTACAATAATGCAAAAAAAGAGACAGCTAGCTTTTTGTTACTTGCGCGATTAATTTTTAAACGTAACCGAGTGCTATCCATCGGCTAGATTCGGATTTACTCGGAGCCTGCTCGGCTATCCTTGTCACTCTCATTGTCAAAGACGTAAGTTTGTCTCTTTCATTCAAATGACCTCTATGGTAGTAAGATGGCGTCGTATTTGAAAAATAAAATAATAAAAATGATAAAATTAAATTATTTCAGCGTACTTACAGGTGATATGTGATCCCTTGCGCTTTGTTGCACTTTTTGCTATGATTGGTGCACTTTCTGATCACACACGACGGCATTTTTTTTGTGAATCTTGTAAATATTCACCCTTGACATCGTCGTGCGTTTCGTTGACCGACCCGCGAGTGACTACCCACTACAAAAAGGGCACCAATACAATTATCGTGGTTTCAGTGCTTCACTTTTGGAGTGCTTGTAACCTATCTACTTATAAAATATCATTGAATATGGCAACATAAATACGACGTTGAATACACTACAGGTTCTCGTCCAAATACCAAAGTTAAGCAACGTCGAGCGTGGTCAATACTTGGATGGGTGACCGCTTGGGAACACTTTTTTTTTTACTATTTTTATGATAGTAGCAAAATAGAAGTAAGTATATGTATAATGAACTAAGAAGAATGCATTTTTTATCATCAACGAAAATTAAAAAATCTAAGTTAGAAGAAAAGTGAAATCCTTTTAGCTATATTGTCGCAATGCGGCCAAAAAAACACAAACAGCAAAAAATTTTACCAATCGTAATAATCAGAATATTCAAAGAGAATTCATTTGAAATTATTATAGATAAAAGATGAAATGCCGAATAAGAAACATGGTATGAATGTACATGTAACATAATATTAGTCTATGTATATGTCTTTAAACAGATATTTTTCTTTAGAAGACATTTTTCACTGAAGAAAACAAAGTATAGGTAGCATCATTGACGATTCGTAATTATTGCACATAGGTATGATTTTTCCATCAGTCTACTACACGATTTAAAGTCGCTGCAAAGTTATTCGTACAAGCGGACAAATAGGGAACTAACTCTGTAATATGAATACATACAGCAGACCACGTTGATACTAGCGCCGCTGCCGACTGCAAGGGTGAGTTGGTGACGCATTTAGCATTTCCATACTAAATTTAATATTATGTTTTTTTTGTCTAAATTTCTATTTAGAATTGTTTAAATTTACCTATAAAACTCAACAATATTTATTAACATTTTTATAATGTCCAAAAGTGCAAACAATTGCAATTATTCATCAAAATTTTTTTCCGACGTCCCCAGATTTTCACCAAAGGAGGGTCATAGCTTTGGAACGGCTTAATAATACGATATAAATTGTATATGGACTAATAAAGCATGAGTTATCATTTGCGCAAAATGAACATTGACCGAAAACAACTTTGATATTTACTGGAAAAACTCGATTTTCCGAAAAAAATCAGCTCGAAACTGGCAATCCGACACTAGCGCCATCTGTTGAAATTTTTCGCATGACTCACCGGCTCGTATCACCTTAAATTATTTATGATACTGTAGAAATTACCGCCCCCCAGCTAATCTCCCCCAAATGTCACTCTCCCACATTTTGACAAGACATTAACATAGAAAATCAATGTCTTATTAAAAAAACATACAAAAACTGAAGCCCAAGCGGATATAGCACGTTCGTGTCGATACAATGTTGTACTGTGCAGTAGCGTAAGACGTTATTGCGGTGCAACAAAGTTGAGAGTTAATTGTTCAACCGCTTGTTAGCGGAGGTTGAGTGCGCTGTTAAATGATGGTGCAAGGGATAAGCTGAGCGTTTCCTTACATTCAACTTTTCAAAAAATCAACTCTTACCCTCATTCTTCTTTATCTTCTCCTCCACGGCCTCCAATACATTTTTTTTATTGTCTTAGACTGGCAAACAGGCAGATGGTCCACCTGATAGAAAGTGGCCATCGCCGCCTACAGGCATTTGCGACACTCATTACCAATGCGTTGCCGTTATCGAAGATTTACTTACTTGACTTAGGCTAGCACAACGAACAAATACAACAATATAAGTATTGCCCTCCGCACAAACGCCTTCCATTTTGCCCAATCCTGAATTGTTTCTCACCACTACCTAGCCCATAATTTTTCTAGTTCTGTTTCTTTCTTTGAGTTTTCATGGGCCTTGATTACTTTAATTGGTGATCTTTGGTCCTCTAGGTAACCGTACATGACTTTTGTGTATACAGTACCAAATGCAGAACATTCACTTGAAATAGCCTTCAGCCCAAACTTAACAAGTACCTAGTCATCAACCTCTTGACTAAACCAAGACCAATAACAGATCAGAAAAAAATGGCGTGCAACATTGCGTTTATTCAAATGCCGTATTCCTCGCTTATTTACTGTGAGTTGACTGTACCAGTGGCATAAAGATATCGTGCCAGATTTTGTCGTGTGATTAGATTAAAAAAATCTATAGATATACAAACAAACCATCATATAAACTACTATGTTGTCCAGTACTATCTAAATCCGCTTATTCTCATGTCTTACAAACCACTAGTATTAAAAACGATTTCATATAACCCTCTCGAGCAGTAAACATGCCCCTTTTATAGGCACAACTAATAAACTCGAACGTCGCCGCTAATACCCAAAAGGGTGTAACTTTATATGAAGTTATAATGCTGTTACACCTAATGTTGGATAAAATGGGTTTAGTGCAAGCTCTAATGCAGTTGGTAGACGCTAATGACTGGGAGCGTGCTTCCGCAGTTTCGGCTTGGGAACCAAGCCTTAAGGAAAGCGTTTTCATTGCTCGGCTAACATTGTGGTTAGATGTCATCTTAGCGTTACATTCCTACGTTTAATGAGAAGGCAGGAAATATGCCCTCTGGTCTAGTGCCTCTGTCGTTGAGCATGCGGAGGTTAGACAGTGTCGCTGCAAGATAATACGTCAATTCATTTATTAAAGTTAAAAGCTACGAAGGAGTAATCTCCACTCTATTCTACGTCAGTTTTTTCGTCTCCTAATACGACACAGTGCTGACTTGATTGAAATATTTTAATCTTCGTCTAACTGCATCTCCTGCCTCAACATTCCCCTCCATAATAATCAGATAATAACCGCTAAATGTGGGACCGTGGCAAAAAACTTACTACGGTTGACACGAGCAAAAGCTAGAATGATGAGGATAGATGGGTTGATTTTCGGCCGCGACATTTGTATGTAAAAGTAAATGTACGGCATACAAATGTCGCAGACGAAAATCCACCCAGATGCATTTCTATGACGTAGTAATATAGGGGGGGGGGAGACGAAGTCTTCGAATGGAGACCATAAACGAGAAGGAAGCTGACGAGCTTTCGACGGAACGCTCGAAGATTATTTGTCCTAATTTAAAAAGTGTTACAAAATTGCCATCGGTCAAATAAACGCCCACCAAAATATGTGTACATTTTCTAGAAATATTTTTCTCATTACTTATAATGTAAACGCGGCAATATATTAATTTGAAAGCAATTACAGTGTAAACCGGCCCGCAACCGGGTTCAGCCGGCGATTGCAGAAATCCGCAAATTCTATTACGGGCAAAATCCTTTACGATCCGCTGCGGGGTTGCTCCCGTACGGACCTCCAATTTTTATATTAATTCATAAGTATTGGAGAAAATAAATTAAAAAGCCATTTTCGCCAAACTGAAGTGATACAGTTTCAAAACTTACGAAACTCAGAACAACAGCCAAAAAAATTTAAAGACGATTTTTCAACAGAGTAATTTAACTAAATAGGTAATCATTTTGAGTGACAAAAGGAATGGACATAGCATGTGTGTGGGTTTTCACAACCTTGGGACTGCAGCGCTGGTTATAAGCCTGGCTCTTTTCTAAACTCTGGACCACATTGTCCAGAATTGTCATTGTAATAAGGCTAAAGCAACGTTGCGTACATAGAACTCGGTTCCTAACGGCGTAACTATTTCGAAGCAATTGAGCTCTTGAAAAAAAAATAAGTCAATTTAGCTCCTGCTTACCCACGGATACTAATTCTTCTAAAAAGAAAAGAAAAGAAAATACATTTATTTATGACAGCACAAAAAGGTAGACGACAAGGAAGTAGAAAAGAAAAAAGAAAACACAATAAAATCATGCTACCACAATAAGGTCCCACCTCAGCATAATGCTAACTCTAGAGCCTACGCTGGTCTTACGGTGAAACCAGACAGGGGCGACACCAAGGCGAGTTATTCGCTCGACCTTCCAGAATGTGATATATTAGACATTTTGGTTTCAAGTGAACGCGTCCATTAGGAACAGACAGCACCACCAGTAGTGCCAAGTTGCCAACCAACCAAACCAAGCTATTCCATTGTTTCTAGTAACGGCCTGACGTTAAAAACGTCAAGAACATCAACAACACACAGTAGTTGATGAGTTCAACATAACAGCAAATTAACAATAATATGTATTTAAATCTACACGAGATACTACTGACTGACGGTACACATTCGGACACATCCCAACTGATTATATTGTAGCACTAAACAGACCTATGCTCATCGGATTGTGACGGTATTTGTGTCCTTTTGACTCAAACTCTTTGAATAGAGATATAACGGCGTTGAATTTCTGATTATTTACTTTCACTGTAATAGAGTTACAGGAGCCGCTGTATTACCTAGGGATTTGAGGTAATTATACAATTAAAAACTATACTATATTACACAAATAGGGCGGTAAAATAACGGTCCTAAACACAGTTGTTTGTAGGTGAGGAATATAAATATGAAACATCGGTATATTTAATAATTTTTCGTTGTTCTCTAGCCAGGAAGTGGATTATTTTCTCCGCGCAGCGTGCGGTAAATGCTACTTACGGTCCAATATGATATGAATATGTGCATTAACGTCTGGCCAGTTTTGAACTAACGAAGAAAATGAAGCTAAAAATCTACAGTATTTCTCAATTATGAAGTAAGCAGGTACAATAACAGCATTTCATTAGTCATTACTCTTAATAACCGGGGGAACAAATCGCTTTAGCGCGTGATCCACTTTGTTTTGATAAACCACTGGGAATTAAACGTTTAGATCGTAACTAGAACTACCAATAAATAATTTGATACTGAATTAACACACCACTACCACCGTTGAGCGTTGCTTGTCATTAACTATTACAAATTTCATAAAATAGACGTATGTATATGTAGAAATAAAAAGCGATTTCGTCGCGTTTCGCCAGTTTACCTTAATCACATCGACCCCGATAGGATAATGGAACAAAGTCTTTGTTGTCTCGGTGCGAATTGTCCTTTATTGGATGAGCAAATCAACAAGTGTCGTTTTTTACCTTCAGTAAATGCGTAAACAAGCCTAAACTAACCCGTAGCCTAAAGTAACACAAAGTAATGATAGAATGGTAAACTACACATATACTATAGTTTCCTGCTTAGGGTCAGTCAGCGTCTAGTCTGTGGCAACCAAAGCCCCATATTATATTGTAATTCATCTTTATTACTATAGCCCTTTCTGGATGGGAAATTTGTTGTATGAAAACTTCCGAGTGTTGTGACAGCTCATAGCACCCGTTCAAGTACAAAGAAAAACTTTTAAGTATTCGAACGCGGCGCTCTAGTGTCTGCATGATAGATCGATATCGACCCGATCACGAAAAAAACTGGACAAGTGCGAGTCGGACGCGCCAACCGAGGGTTCCGTACAAATTTGTAGGTACATACATAATTATATATACACTCAAAAATTAATAAAACTCATACAAAACTTTCATATATGTAATATGAATTGGCTGATATTATCAGAACTTAATAATTATCTACATTAAAATGATTTCAAATGCCACAGGAGAGACCTAAAACATTTAACAATGGATGAAAGAGCGAACACCTCCTAACACAAGTTTTTAACATAAAAAGAGGGTTCCGCAACAAACTGTGAACACTTTTGTTAAAAATAATTTGAATATTTGAATTTTTTAACACCGGGAACCCGCTGCGCGGGCCCTAGACTCGTAGCGTAGGCTACATACGGCTTTTAACATGTTATCGGCTACAACAGTATACCACCAGTAATATTTCTTCCGACAAAATGTACATCGCGCCGCTTGCACGTGTGCGCGCCTTGTACAAAAGCATTACAAGCAAACTTTTAGGAATGCGTAGCCATGCGCCAGTCGGGGTCGGCCCGTCACCGCGGTCGCTCGTTTTCACGAAACCTATCGTAAACGTGTATACCGCAAACCGTTTCAGATGCGAAAAAAAACGAGGTAGCCCTGCGCCTCGACCTTGAATAGCTTCACACGCTCGTAAAGGGCCGGAGTGTGATTACTTTTCCTTCCTTATACTTTGGTGGCACATACCGCTACGTGTTTGCAAAAGTGTTAAATAAGCAGACTGAATAGAAAATGTTAAAATAACATTACCTTTTTGGGCCGCCGTGTAATAAAACACTCGATAAAAAAACAAACAGTCCGTTAAGCAAACGGGCCCGATTTAATCGCGTGTATGGCTATCTTGATATTCAATTATTCATAAAATCACTCTAGGCACGCCCGACGACAGCGCCGGGAGGGCCGGGACACGAGTTGTCAAAATATTCAACCCTTTTAACGCTGCGTTACAGATGTTGACATTAGCTGTAAAATGTTTTGCTTTAAAGACAATCATAATTACAGATCAATCAATACCTAAGAGCACTTAAAATAGTAACAAGTTTTTACAGCTAGAGTTCCGTATCTCGAAGTTAAAAAGGAAACCTTATAGGATCACTTTTTAAATTGGAAAATTGTCATCATCATCATAATTTCAACTTTGAAAAGTCCATCGCTGAACATAGATATCCTCCGAAGTATTCCATGCCGAACTGTCGCACGCTTTTTGCACTGACACCGTATGGAATGCAGAGCGCAGCCTTTACAGTTGTTCCCCCCCCCCCCCCCCCTCATCCCCAGTAATAAGGGAACGACAGAAAAGAAGAAGATAAGAGTATGACCAGTGATCCCTAAGGAACACTTTAAAATAGCATTATCAAACCTCTCAGAATAATCTTTAGATCGCACATAATCTGACAATAAATTTCAATACCATCAGAATAATGGCGCGCCGTCCCACATGTGAACCGCTGCACTAACCTGATCAATACGCAGCGCAGACTTATTCGATTCACATATGAATGGGATGTATGGGAACCAATCAGTTTAATGGACTCTTCAAGTTGTAGTACGCAAACAGACTCGGTTGCGGCATTTTCTAAAGACTGATCCACAACTGCGCTGTCAAGTTCGTCCTAACATAATTTGCCAGTTCTAGTTCTCGAACTGAATAAAAACCCATACAATACAATAAAATCATACTTTATTGCACACCAAAAGATAAATTACAATGCAAACTTATAAAACAGTGGAAAACAATAGGCGGTCTTATCGCTAAAGCGCAATCTCTTCCAGAAAGATAGAACTGGTATGAAGGAGATAAACCCAGCAACAGCTCCGATCATGTTGGAGACAAATAGAAAAAAAAACATAATTTAGCAACAAAAACTCCTTCGGATTTAATACACGAATATTGTAGATTACATCGATTGATTATTATTTATTTAGGACAGAATACGAAATTATATTGAAATTATTGCATAATTCGGAATTTTACCGTCCAATGTCGTCCCTAATAAAATTAGACCCGTGAAGTAGTAATTTTAACAGGTCACGCAGCCCGTCAAAACGACAAGCGTGCGGACATATTGAGACCCCCGATTACAAACTGTTATTATTAGTTCACGTTAGTGACGAATATGACAGTGAAATCGTGAATAACATTACTGTACGCACCAGTGGCGTGGCGTCATAGAAATCCCTGGGCAAGCCGCAGCAGCTTTGGCTTCAATTTTCTGTAAGAACACCAGAATTAAGTGCTGAACTGCCTAATATTAGGCAAGCCGATGGGAATCGAGTTCTATGGACGCCACGCCACTGGTACGTAGACACTTACCACCTGGCCGCGCTCCGACCTCCCGCTCCCACCTATAGCCGCCGCTGGCGCTGCCGCTGGTCGCGCAATGTCGTGGTCAGGCGGTAAGTGTGTACTACACAGTAATGTAATTCACAATTTCGCCCTCAAATTCGTCACTAACGTGATAATAGCGTACTACACAGCACACAGTAATGTAATTCACAATTTCGCCGTTTTAGTTTTTCCTAGTTTTTATATATTTACTTTAATTTGATTTTATTTTTGTTGCTTCTGACCAAAGTCCGACAATACCGAAAAATTGCTTTTTTCTCCCTATAATTGGGTCATTCGATCTGGCAACCCTACTCGTACCGCGGCAGGACTTGGTTTACTTGTATGGCTAACATCTCAATCCGATCAATGTAAGTGTTATTAAGCAACACACGTCCGAACACCCAAACATCGCCACAATCTTCCATATCGAGACCTGCAACTACGTGATAGAAGTCCCCGCACTTATACGAAAAGCTCTAATTACCAGCGATAGAGTTTTTGTCAACTGGTCCTCGTGTCCCGTAAGGGATTTCACCTTGGTCACGAGGTGCTTCAAGTGCCAGCAATATGGCCATGCGGCAAAGTCGTGCAGATCGGAGGCTGACACCTGCGGGCATTGTGGTGAGGTAGGGCACGCAGTAAAGGACTGCTCTAAGAAGACCGATCCACCAAAATGTGCAACATGTCTGCACTTCAAGAAGCCAAGTAACCACGAAACAGGTAATGCAGAATGTCCAGCAAGAAAACTGGCCGAGAAAAGGTATTTTAACTCCATAAACTATGAAGGCGCCTAAGAGCGCCGCCGTTTATAAAAAGCCCTGCAATCATGAAACTGGCTATGCCGAATGCCCAGCTAGAAAATTAGCCGAAAAACGGTACATAAACTCCATACACTATGAAGACGCCTAAGTGACCTACTACCGAGATGTCCTACTTACACAATTACGAAAACTAGGCTAATGCCAATCGTACGCCTATAACCTCTAAATGAAATTAAAACAAACTTGAAGAATGCAACATCGATTTTGGCCCAGTTTACAGTTCTGCTGACGCAGATGCTGGCATGTCACTTTGATTAAACGTGATACTAGTTAATAAGATTTGATTTGTATTAAACTGCATATTTAGTATGTAAATATTTAGTAGTAGATACAAATGTTTGAAAGTCCCTTTTGCCTGAGATACAGGGAATCCTAGTTCAGGCATATAGGTTCAACTCTCTAATTGTATATCTTAGTCTTTAAATGT
Source organism: Eudemis profundana (assembly GCA_947034925.1). Lineage (NCBI taxonomy): Eukaryota > Metazoa > Arthropoda > Insecta > Lepidoptera > Tortricidae > Eudemis > Eudemis profundana. Next base: position 4,763,899 of record OX344808.1, read on the forward strand.
CATTGTTGTATAATACGTTGTTTAATAAATTATTCTATTCTATTCTATTCTATATTTATAATATTAGTAGCAAAGAATAGGATAATATACCTACCAGGGGCGCGACATCCAAAGAACTCGATTCCTACTGGCTTGCCTAATATCAGGCATTTGAGTACCTTTTTCTACAGCTCTTAAGAAAAATGTACGCCAAATCTGCACCGGCTTACCCAAGGATATCTTTTACGCCACGCCACTGATACCTACCTACTTAAGCTCTTATTACTTAAATCGTAGCTCGAAACATACACCGAATACATTAATTGTGAGCATTTCGCAAACGGCGCCAGCGGCGAACATCTATGTCACGTACAAATCAAGTACGCCCACGGCGAATCCGATACCCCATAAACTATAACCACTATTGGTAACCCGTGATAGACGATGCGTAGTATATTGTTTTGACGCGGCTGTCATTATGTAACCCTTACTTAATATAGTTAATTCAGTGTTCCACTTCGGTCGGTAATAAACTCTGACATTCATAGGTGCATTGTACAATGCCTAAATACTGCTAAACCTACTTTTACTTATCCAATAATTTTATAATTACTCATCTAATATCATAAACGAAAGTAACTGTATCTCTCTGTTACTTTTTAAAGCTAATTCGCTAAGCCGATTTAGAAGAAATTTGGTATGGATATACTTAATTTCAGACACAGAAATATATCAAGCGAGGTAGAAGGAAAATGTGTACGTACCTCGCGTGCTAAAAAGAAGGGGTTTGGGATAGTTTTTATCCCGGCAATCATACCTTCAAGAGCTGAAAAAGGGGGAAGAAGTCTGTATGGAAAATCAATAATTTATCAAGTAAGCGATATTAAACTCTCATTCTACGCAGCAGGGCAAAGCTAGTATATCATAAACTATAACCGCTATTGGTTACCCGTGATAGATGATGCGTTGAATATTGTTTTGACACTGCTATCATTATGTAATACTTAAGTGGCCTTAGGGTCTCCTCAAATCTTTCGACGCAAAATCGGCTTAAGCCAGTCAGAAAATTACGTTGTTCGACTTGGCTCAAGTCGACGCGGACCGCCGAGCCTATCGACGCCTTTTTCGCTCTTTTTGTACGGAAATAAGGCTTTTTCTGACCGACTTCAGCCAATTCCGTGTCGACAGGAGACCTTTCGGTGTTGCAAATGCTCATCTATTTCTGGCTGTTTTCTCTACGATTTAAGACGACTCTTGATTTTTTTTCAACATTACCTTTGCCCAAGGAAAATGTTGTTTGTGCATTTTTCTTTGTTTGCTGTCTGTGAGCAGTCCTCAGAAGTTAACGCCATCTGTAGCCGAATGCAGTGTTTGAACAGTCGATTAGCGGTTAAAATGCCGTCGGCACGAGATTGCATCCAAAACGCAATTTTACAGCTGGTTGATAGTTCTTATATGAAATCTAGAACATGGTAATAGCGTAGCAAAAGAGCAATATCGCTGTTACATAGCTTTGTTTCAAAAGCAGGCCCAAGCCTCCGACATATAATAACCACCTCACATCCTAACAACGCCAGACTAACTTAACTTCTGTTCGTGAACCTAACTTAGCTTAGATACGAAGTTATTAATTATCCCTAATGTACGTCATACTATCTGTTTTATAGCATTTTGTAGGTGAGCGTTTTCCAAAAAAAATACCGGGGTAACTTTCTCAAAATATGGACTTGTGAGGTTTTTTTGGCTCAGAATTTTTTTATTATTTAGAATTAGCTACCCCGGTATTTTTTTTGGAAAACGCTCAGGTGACGTGAACATATGGAGGCAAAGAACCACTTTTACTCGTAAAGCGATAATAGTGTTTTTTTCGTAATATTGTAACGATCTAGTGCATGATGAAATAATTTATAGGTACATATACCATAAGAAAAAATAGCAGATTTATAAAATGTTTTTATCTAGCACTACTTAGTCGTGTAGTGTAGGCCTTAAGTGAAATTAGTTTTCAGCGGTAAAAAGCTATTCAAGTTCGCGTAGGTCACATTTACAGGCGTAATTTATTATTTTATATCTCTAGATTTATTTAGGTGTCGAAAAAATGTCAAGCCCAAGTCCCAATTTGGTTAGTCGATTTGAAACCCTCGTCGCTCAATAAAAAGTTTTATACAATTGTGACGTTTTTCTTATATTGAGAAATAGCATGTTATCAATTACACCAGTTACAGCGATACTATTCAAAATAACGAGAAGAAGCGAAGAGAGTTTATTAAAAAAACACGCAGATTTTTCTATTTGCCAGGTACTATAAGACCAGGCCTTGTACCAATATCAGAGGTGGTGACTCTGCCAAACCTCAATCAAAACACCCACTAGACTAGAAGGTGACGAGCGAGTATCATATGGTCCTGAAAAATCAAAGGATGCATTGGTCAACAATCAGGTCTTAGTCACGACGGACAGTTAGGTGGATCCTGCGTTTGGATTTTCGATCAGGTGGACCGCGCTTCAGTCAGTCAATATGGACACTCCCGCACATTCTCTGTTTTTTTTGTAGTCAATCTGCTTTGTGATTCACTGGTACAGAATCCGTACTCACCGCTTCTATGAAGAAGTCGTCATGCAGCATGCTGACGATCCCCAAGTAGGTGAACTTAAAGACGCGGTCCATGATCCACATAAGGTTGGAAAGCACGCCGGCGCGCGGGTTCCACCCTGTCATCAGTATGGGCACGTCTCCTGTGCTCTGATGGTCGACCAGCACCAGAATCCATGATGGTTTTATGTTCTGGTAGCCACTATTCCATAGTTTAGAGTACTGGTATCACTACGACCATGGTCGATTACTTATGATGGTTGTCTATGGTGTATCTATGATGTATCAATATTTCTATAACTTTGAGGGACCCTGAATAGGATGATACCTACATTGGCTGAATAGCTTAATAGCCGTATGTTCGCTGACGGTGACGATGAGTCTCGAATCTGGCTTCTTTTATCGTGGTCCTGCTTTGGCTACTGCTAGTGGAGATGTACTCACCGCTTGTATGAAGAAGTCCTCATGCAGCACGCTCACGATCCCGAAGTTGGTGAACTTGAAGACGCGGTCCATGATCCACATGAGGTTGGACAGCACGCCGGCGCGCGGGTTCCACGCCGCCATCAGGATAGGCACGTCGCCTGTGCTCTGGTGGTTGGCTAACACCAGGGTGCGGTGGTTCCCGCAGGCTGCTGGCTCATCCCCGCTTTCCAGAACTGTGAACAAATTCAGGATGTTAAGTAAGAGTAACAACAAAGAAATTAATTTAGATAATTTACTTTATAAACAACGGCTCTTTTATAGGTCAGATTCTACCAGCGCTACGGAAAATGACATCCGGTAAGAAGAAATGCCGCAAAAACATCACCAGTACCACTATCTCTCTCTGTGGTTGCTCCCTTATGCATAACTGAGGATCGTGGTCATCGGTGGGTAGGTATGGATGATCTACACCTAGTTATGATCTGCCTCCATCAGTGCCTGTTCATCGCGACTCTGACGACCGAGCAAAACTTAGTTGAGGATGGGAATTTAACTTCTCTGCCGACACCAAACTAGCGTGAATTGCCGCAAGAAAGGGTATACCTAATGATGTTTTACTATATTTTGCGTTCAAAGGCTAAGATTAATATGGTATTTAGTAAAGATCAGCATTTCTTTTTACTTCATATCTTGAATCGACTCATAGGTTTTTTAGTTTTACTTAGTTACCTACTTTTTCTAATAATTTCCACTTTAAGGGTCAGTTCATACCTCAAAAAAATGTGCGTGATTACTAAAACTAGACTTGGTCCGTTGTAACATCCGGATTAGAAATGTTTAATTTATTATATCTAATTTAATCAGAATCAGAAATCATTTATTGCATTATTGTGCTATACAGACAAGGTGTTTAAATAAAATGAAGCGAGTGTCACAATAAACCGGTTTACGGTATACAATAAAATTACAGTAGGATTACAAGTCACATTAAACAAATTTATAGTCAGAATTAATTACAATACATAAATCATTATTATCACCATGCATAATAAGAATAAGATTAAATTAGATCATTCCAATTAAATTAAATTTCACATAAAAAAAACATCATTGTAAGTCATCTCAAAATGATGTTTTTTTTATGTATAATAAGAGAAAATATCAAATTGGTAAATAAATGGCCGTTACAAAGTACCAAAATAGTGTCGAAATGTGCGCCCGATTATGCCTAACATGCTCTAAGTCATATTAGTAGTCTCTGTATAACTCACAGTTAAGAGGAAACAGTAAGGTGGAGAGAATTGAAAATTAGGTATTTGTAAAATGTGTCGCTGTCCCGCACTGCTCGCCTCTCCCGCGCAGAGCGCGATAGAGACAACTGCAGCTTGGACCGAAAATACCTTTTTCATCACACTTGCTCGAAAATGGTGTCATTACACGTAGGATTTGCGGGCCGTAAATGACCTATTACGCCCTAGGGCGTAATGGTTTTCTTTTTAAATTTGAAACGCTGGTTCTGTTTTACTCTTATTTGTCATGTTCAAAGAAACGCCAACTTACTTTTTTAATTTTTATGACTGAAATATTTATTTAAAGAGATCTGTTATTGCAAATACGTGTAAACACATATTTCTGTAATATGAATTAAATGATTAAATAAAATGTTTCAGTATTTTGCAAATATAAAATCAACCATTTAAAGTCTTTACCGCTATGGTTTCCGAACGTGACTTGTCGTCTTGTTATATGACACTAATGCACAGTATGAAATTTGACCTCAAAAGCGGTCATCCCTATTTTATGTCTTCATTTGGTGGAATTATTCAATATAAATACAATACGAGAACTCACGAGTGGCAATTTTGAACAATACTGGAGTTATATTTTTATTTTCATAATTTCTATGGATTTCCAGAAATATCATAGAAATTATTTTAACTTGAAAATAAATCAGTTTCGTATAATAATTGACATGGCTTCAAATAAAACTATTATCCAGGATATTTAAGAAAAAAAAAACAGAATTTTGTTGTAAATAACAGCCGAGTTCTGGTTGATTTTGTCTATTTTGGTTTTTATTTTTCTACGGTCACATAGTTATGTATTAGGATTCCATTTCACGATTTTATATTTAACTATGTTACTGTTAACCTCTCCCAAAAAAATGGAACGCATATTCCAAAGGACCTTCAAGATTTTTAACTTTCAAAATTATAAGTTAGGGTTGTCACTTGCTATGAAGTACTAAATATTAATTAACAAATCAGGTTATTTTGCAGCGTATGTACGAATGTATATGTATATATTTATATTTATCAGTGACGTCGTGTATATAGAACTCGATTCCCATCGGCTTGCCTAATATTAGGCAGATCAGCACTTAATTCTAGTTCTCTTAAAGAAAATTGATGCTAAAGCTGCTCCGGCTTGCCCAAGGGTTTCTTCAACGCCACGCCACTGATATATATATATATGTGTGTGTGTATTGGTGTATGTATATACGTTCGCCTGTTCCGTCGCAACACCAAAACTAGTAAATCAACCTAAACATAAATCTAGTTACTGTATAGGGAGCGGTTGGGACTTCAGCCACAGAATAAGTAATAGTACTTTGTACAGAAGTCGCACTGTCTAACAAACCCCACGTTCGAGTCACGAAAATGCGCCTAACTCGTACGTTCTCGCTCTAACTCATAACGCGCGCACTTTCTGGTCGCCACGCTCACCGCTAGGGTTGTCGACAACAATAAAATTATTATTATAGCTTGAATTTTCTAGTGAATTAGAGGTAGTTAAAAAAAATATTTGCGTGACGTTATATAACTGTTTTGATACATGTCGTCATACATACTTACATACATACAGGTCAAATACATAACCCTCCTTTGGGCTTCGCCGCAGTCGGGTAACATACATACTTACCAGTGATCGGAATAGGTACAGTATATTTACCTAAACTTCGAAGAACATAGTCGAAAAGTGAGGACTCCCTTACAACTAAATTTTTTTCCGGGAGTGAAGTCCCGGAATCTTACTAAAAAAATATATTATTGGTATTCTTTCGCACATTTCTCGATCATTCTCAGTATAGCTGTCTCTTTCTAATAGTGCTGTCTCTTTCACCCCTTCGAGAAATTTCACTTTATACTGAAGTGTAGTTCAAAGGCCCAGAAGGGGTCCTGAAAACGCCTGAAAACTGGTTTTTAGGTTATTGCGCCATCTGATAGAGGGTGTCCTGAAACGGACTGAAAACATGTTTCAGGCGCCTGAAAACAACGGCAACTTGGGTGAATTTTCAATCTTCTACTATGTGAAAGAGCCACCTCTGAAACGGCCTGAAATCACCTTTAAGCCTGCTGAAAACGCTTCTAAAGCACGGAAAATCACGTCTGAAGTTTTAACTTATACCACCCGCGCAACACACATACACACATTACTGTTGCGCCAGTGGTATAGGTCAAAACTTCAAACGTGATTTTCCGTACTTTAGAAGCATTTTCAGCAGGCTGAAAGGTGATTTCAGGCCGTTTCAGAGGTGGCTCTTTCATATAGTAGAAGATCGAAAATTCACCTAAGTTGCCGTTGTTTTCAGGCGCCTGAAACATGTTTTCAGTCCGTTTCAGGACAACCTCTATAAGGTGGCGCAATAACCTGAAAACCCGTTTTCAGGCATTTACAGGACCCCTTGTGGGCCTTTGAACTACACTTCAGTATAAAGTGAAATTTCTCGAAGGGGTGAAAGAGACAGCACTTTTAGAAAGAGACAGCTATACTGAGAATGATCGAGAAATGTGCGAAAGATATACTCTACCTATTCCGATCACTCATACTTACATATATACCGGACAAACACATAACCCTCCTTTGGGCTTCGCCGCAGTCGAGTAACATACATACGTACATACATAAATACATACATACGGGTCAAACACATAACCCTCCTATAAAAATATTATGTAAATAATTGAAAATGAATATTCTTGCTAGTGGCAACCCTAAAATCAGAATAATCTGAAAAAACTTAGAACGCCATTTTCTCGAAGGTCTTCAGAGCTTTTACATTGATTTTTTTTTCTACGCAAGAGTATAATAAAAACAATAATTTGGTGCTAAAAGTGAATCCTAATACTCATAAGTTACGTTAAAAATAAATAAATACATAAATGTAAGAAAATATTTTTAATTAGATTTCTTTAATACCCAGGGCTATGCTGCTTTCTTAGATTTGAAGCTCTTTGTTACCTCTATTTGATTTTGCTAAGAGCGATATTAATTATTGACAAATAAATGAGAAAAACAATTTTTTTGATTTTCATATTTTTTACGATTTTAATTTTTATTTTGAATTGTATGCATAATTGCCTTTCGGGAGTTCTCGTCTTGTGTTTATATTGAATAATTCCACCAAATGAAGACATAAAATAAGGATGACCGCTTTTGAGGTCAAATTTCATACTGTGATAATGTCACTGTCAGTTTTACAATTTTATTTAGGTTAAGTAAGGTTATTTTAATAAGATTTCCTCACAAGTGTGATGAAAAACATTGTGTGTGCCACGGGCGGTAAAGGAATTACAAACTCGTGTTATTAAAGCCCTCGGCTTCGCCTCGGCCTTGTAACAAACACTTGTTTGTAATTCCTTACTTACCGCCCTTGATACACAATGTACTATTAAAATTTCATGAAAACAACGTTTCGTAGTCCCCTGATTTCTTCCCTAAAACTTAACCTATTTAACTATTTTTTTCATTAAACATTAAAGAAAGGCTTTGGCCGTGTTCCTATGTGTTCCTTTTTTTTAATAATCTAGTCAAATTTGTTTTCTGGATGTGTGAACACAGCGGAAAATCTGGCATTTTTTTTAGGTTTTTGAATGTTAATATCTCTTTTGAGAATCAATTTATCGTAAAAAGGAAAACATAGGAACATATCAATAGTAGCCATAAATTTTTGGACAAAAAATTATTGCTCTACTGGCATTATCCAGGGAGGAAACAGGGGACTACGTTTGTATGGAAAAACTGCCCTCCTGCATCCTTTTAACATTACTATCGAGTAAAAATCCCCGAGAACCAATAACCACAGCACTGGGGACAGTTTGCCCATTGCAAACATAAACCCCATTCGTAGCCTCAACTATTTATTTGCGAAACATTCCGCTCGCTTCTATAACCTCACTTACCAAATCATTTTCATTGCAAAATCAACTTTATTTGGTAGACATAAAGTTCACATTTCAAAGTGCAGAAGAACAGAAATGTGAGGTTTATAGTAAGTAGTGGCTTTATTGTACACCAGGAACTAGATTAAGTTTTTAATAAAGAAGGAGCATTAAGACTCAAAAGGATGTTGTTGTAAATGTAGGACGTTTTAAGGTAGTTTCTGTTTTACTGCTGTAATTAATGATATTAATGTTTTAACGTTAAGCGAATGGTCTATGAAAAGTATACTTTGACGGTTAAAAAAAAAGAATAAAACGTTTTTATTTCGACCTATTCAATTTCTAATTCTAAGACCTATTCAATGAATTAATTACTTCGACTAGTTACTATAACAATAGCCAAATTGATATCACAGTACAATAGCAGTCATTTTTCTTCCTACAAAAGGTACATCGCGCGCTTGCATGTGTGCGCGCCGTGTACGAACGCACTACAAGCAAAGACTTAAGAATGCGAAAGAATGCTCCAGTATGGATCGCACTCACACAGACGCGCGATCGTACGCCTTTGTGAATACGTAATAATTACTTGTTTGTTTTTATACTTCAGTACAGGTGTTCCCTTAATTTCTCCAAGATTCCATGATCAGATAATGACCTGGTGACAGTGGAACCACCTGGGAGGTATATACCATTTTAAACAAAAATCGGTCCGGCTGTTACCGACTAATCGAGGGACATAGGTATATTAAAAAAAGAGATGTAACCTGTGCACGAAACTGACAATTGTAACATTCATGTTTAAAAAAATCCAAAAAGATCTAAGTTTATGAATACTTCAAGACATCTTAAATTCAAACAGTTCCTTATAAAAGTCAAGTCGTAAAAGCAAAACGTACCAGTCCCAAATAATCTTAACATCTCCATTCCCAGTCAAGCCGTGATATACTTAATGAAAAAAATTTAAATGAAGAGGATCCCTTATTAATCTTTCCAAGTACTAAAATTTATAAGCGACGTGAAATATGGCGAACATTTCGCTCCGAAAACCTATGCATTTTTTCCTACTCAAAATAAATAATTGTGGGGTATTAAGATTTAAATTACAGTCTATCTACTTAAGCGGCCCCTCGTCTCCCTAAATAAATAATTTGAGCTTCTATCAGTTTCTGGGGCGGCTCTCCATAAAAATTATTAACATTTCATGAATTCGCGATGCTGTTTGCCGACAGCTCTTAAAGAGAACAGTTTGGGATTCGTTAAAAGGACTGAGCTGCGACAGGTGTATATATTTTTATTGCTGATTTGACTTAAGTCTAGTCAAGACTTAAAACTAAAACCTTAAAGTAAAAAAAAAGTAAAGTAAAACAATTAAAACTACTGTTAATAATCTATTTCTAACATGGGCTGTGTTGCATTGTGCCGAGAATGCTGGCAGCATTTCCTCTCTGAATTGCTTATTAAACACTGAGCGAGGAAACTGCCAGCTCTCTCGTCCACCGCATGTCGACCAACTGCTTAGACTTTTTAAAAATAGCCTGTGCCGATAGGCCTCACGGACCAAAGACATTTTAGATTAATGATATAGATTTTGTCGACCGCTTTAGCTTAGTTGGTAGTGACCCTGCCTACGAAGCGAGAGGTCCTGGGTTCGAATCCCGGTAAGGGCATTTATTTGTGTGATGAGCACGAATATTTGTTCCTGAGTCATGGATGTTTTCTATGTATTTAAGTATTTGTATCTATTAAATATATCGTCGTCTAGTATCCATAACACAAGCCTTATTGAGCTTACTATGGGGCTAGTTCGATTTGTGTAAGATTGTCCCCTAATATTTATTTATTATTTATTTATTTGTATATTTGAGTCTAAATTAACTACTTACGTTCAAGACTGTGCAACTTGATTTAAGTATTATTCGTTATTGAATTGTTCAGATATTTTATTAGACTTTTATTTATTATATTATATTTACATTACATTTATACTTTATTTATTAATTTACTAAATTTATCGGGTCTTTACTTCTTTATTGAAAGAAAGTACACTAAATCAAGAACGAATACAAACAAGATACCTAAAATTTAAATTTCCTAAAACTAAATAAACCTAAAAACTAAATTAAAATACCTAAAATACAATAAAAATATTATAAAAAGAATACCCCCTCAAGCAGTTTCGCCTGCGGCATGGTACCCATTACGCTGGCAGCATTACCTCTCTGAATAGCCAGGGAAATTCGATGCGAGAGGTATGCGCCACCTCTGGGATCTAAATTTATCTAAATATTTTCCTTTCTTGTTCTTTACGACATTTCACCTTCAAGTATCTTATTGTCAGTGGCACTATATTTTATTTTTATTTTACATTAGGTAAATATTACCAGTGTCCGTAAACGCCCTCTTAACAGGGTTGAAAAAATACGATTGTTCCGACTCACCTCAGCGCAGAATATTCTAAAAGCCTTTGTATTGCCGAGGCAGGCCCCAGACAAAGTGCGTTCACGTCCAACTTTCTAGCTTTTTAGATATTCCATTATTTTTCCGAAACCTCATCCCATATTAAAGCAGAACCCCGCAAGTTTATCTCAACAGAATATGCTTGCAAAGTAAATTGCACCACTTAAAAATCCCCTTAAAGTAGCGCAAACACATTTTATCTGGCAACATTAGCGGGGAGCTGGCAACACAGACTCAAAGAGAGCAATGCAAACTTTGCCCCGGAGCAAAAGAAAAGCTTCCATTTCAGTCTTATTAACTTGCAATATTTGCGATCCCTGATGTTAAAGTAAAACGTGAACGGCATTATTGACTTATAAAAGGACTCGACCAACGGGTGCGACAAATGATGACAGCGTGCTGGCCCTAAAAATCAGTATGTAGTAGTATGTGTCCTTAGAGCAGTGTTTTTCAAACTATTTCACGGCACGACCCCCTTTGTATGTGAAAATATTTGGCGACCCCTTATCCTCCACGATTTCTAACCAGAATTTTATTCCGTTACACTTTTGGGCTGTTTTGTGTTTTTTCCTGAGGTTTCTCGACCGACGCGACCCCCTTCTAGAGGTTCTGCGACCCCCCAGTGGGTCGCAACCCACACTTAGAAAAACACTGCCTTAGAGCAACAAGGATGGGAATCGACATAAATAGCATATTTTTCCGATATAAAACCGTCTACCATTTTTTTGTGCGGGGGGAGCAGCCGAGATCTGAGTAATGTTACACTTAATTAGACGTCGGTACATAAAAACGTCTATTACTATGATACTGACAATTTCACGTCCACAAAGACCACAGAGGAAAACGATAAGACTACTAGCTACGAATTCCGCATTGTTCTAAGCATGTTTATTATAAACCTTCATACCATAATTTTTACAGCCTTTGACCACGCAACTAGACATTTTAATGGCGATCATCTGCCAACTGCACTTTGCGCATACCGCCGCCTACGGACGTCAGATTGGCTCTATGACTGGCTTTTAGAGCCAAAGCGCGGATACCATTACTTGTACTCGTCCGTCCAGTCCTTATATTCGTATATACGTCAATGTCTGCGATGCTCTTTCAGCACCTGTGCATATAAATTAAAATAAATGAGCGCAATACGGAGACAATATTTATAGAGGTTGTATTTTGAAATAGAGGTTGCTCGGTTGCATGTATCAAAAACAGACGGAAATTTAATTTATCCACTCGTATTCTAGCATGGAAAGGTTAGGTTCTCACACCCGATACCATTTCCCGTCTCCTAAGACAATTTTTATAATAAGCCAGTTTGCTGACAGACTAAATGTCTCTAACGTGCTAAATTAACTCTCTCGAGTACGATACATTTTGATCTTTTTGATCAAATGTCAAATCTGTAGCGCCATTCAAAAAGATCACAACCAAACCAATAAACAAAAAAATATATCGAGGTAGAAGGAAAAAGTGTGTGTACCTCGCGTGCTAAAAGGAAGTAACGGCGACATCCTTTGGACGCCGTAAACTTCAGTGCCAATAAATATATTTCTGCTTAATTACGCAGAAAAGGAAATCGTGGCCCCAAATTTGCGTACATGTTTATGACGGTGAATGGCACCCCTGACAAGTACGTCAGAGCTACAGCCGGAGGGTAATTACCCGAGGGCGGAACCGGATACGAGACGAGGCAGTGCGTTGCAGCAAAATAAATACATCGCAGTGCACTGGAGGCAACGGCTGGCCTGGAATAAGCCCGCTGTAGCGTACATGGAGCTTTGTTAGATAATGGGCGAGAAATATGTAGAATATGTAGATGGAAAACGCAGCGTGGTCTTTTCACTAATATTTCTATTATTGAGAGGTGTTTCTAACATATCACATAAAAAAGTTGTCAAGTAGCCAATTCATCGAAACTGAATGCCTTGATAAGGTACACATTTCGTATTGGGAGCTCGACGTACATGGTTTAGACAAAATTTATCCATTTCTTCCGAGTAACAATAACGAATCCGGACAAATACTACTAGAAAATTTACTGTTTGCGAACAAGACGATACTACACAAGAATAAAACATACTACGCAAACTACCATTACATGTGATTCGTAAAAATAAACATCTGGGCATAGCCTTATTAATTTATTTTTGTTTAAAAAACATAATGAATCTGTGAATAGTGGTCATTTTGAGAATATGGCATTTTACTTATTGCAACTCCGACTTTCAAGACCAATATAAGTATCATGGAGCGCTTCTATAGACCTGCTCTTGTGATGGTTCAACGTTATGAATGTCCACTGTGGCTTGGTCTTTGGCTGATTCTTTTAGCTGTCTCCCTCATCCCACTTGCATGAGAAATTTCAAATTCAAAAAATTCAAAATTATTTATTCCAGATAACTAAAGATCCATTAGTGTTAGATTACATTTAAAACTTATAGCTAATGTGAGTACATAATGAACACAATAAAAATAAAATAATTTACCTAAAACATGATCTCTAAATTAGATTTTACAAGCTTCATTAGCCCGGCTGTTATTGGACAATCAAACTTATGAGAGTCCAAAACGTTACGTAAAAAGTCGTTTTTATGCAAAAATATTAATTCACGACATTTATTCTGCAGATGCTCAACTGGGCAATCATGAAAAGGATAGTTAGATTACCTGTTTCAGGAGAAATTGTACATAGGAGTCGCTGAAATAGTCAAAAGTGAGCTCGATAGGCTTGTCCAAGCCTATTTGGATAAGCCTATTTTGAAAGCATCATAAAGTCCTAAAATAAAAAAGTAAAACCACATTAAATCAGATAATATGCATTTAAAATACCCTCAGATCATACCTTCAGAACATAGTAATACAAAAAAATATACATGTCAACAGTTACACTAGGTTTTATCTGTTTCTATAATTAACGATACATTTTTTCCTTTCGTCGGATTAGGAACACAATCAGAAATGACAACAGCTAAAAATGACCACGTCTATAAATGACTGCTCTACAAAAGACCACTTCCCAAAATGACCACTTATTAAAATACCACTTCCCAAAATGACCACTTTTAAATTACCATTTCCCAAAATGACCACTTTTAACACTGAGTGCCACAGACCCAATAGTCGGGTTATGCAGGGTTTTCGCTACATACGGCAATTAGCGTGCTACAGACCAAGACGTAGCCCACGTAGTGATGCTTGGCGCTGAATGCGTAAATTGCGTATTTTTAAGGGTAGCTCAAATTGAAACAGACTAAGTATGAAACGGGTCTCATCCCGCTCTCTAATGCTGGAGTTAAATTTAAATGAGAAAGGATAACGGTAATTAAGGATCTCAAAGGAGGGTTTGCTTAACTAATTGAAGGTTGTGTTTCTCTACTGAATTTAAGAAAGGCTTCCTCCATTGCATAGCCTCGGCTGGCTTTCCAAGAATACTGTATGCTATTGCATTGCGCTGCGAATTTACACTTTAATTTAACGATATATGGTTACTTTTTTGTTGGCAAATTAAAATTGGATACGATATCGGGAAGGTTGGACGATAAGTCTGATTCTCATCGGCTAATTGCAGGGAATGAATTGTAAGTTGGAAAGTTAAGAGGGCCGGAATTTTTAATTTTGTGCTCATAGAATTTGCGTGGAATCTGTTTTCTATTCGGCTTTAAGGGTACTTTGTGGAATTTGTAGGATAAAATTGGAAAAGGGGAGAACCTTAAGCTGGTAGAAAATATACATATCCGTAACCTATCTAGCTAGACTAGGCTATTTTATATACCTAGAACAGAAAAAATATGACATTATCCGTTGCCATAAAAGTTTTCAGACTGGTCGACGGACGGAGTCTTAAAACTTTAAAGTGAATTTGATGTCACTCGAGGGGTCACGTTGACCATACAAATTAGTCGATTTTACTTAACTTTTCTATGTATCCTCTGGATGCTGAAGTACAATCCCATTGGATTGTTATTGCCAGGTGTGCAAAGATAAAAATGCTAAGTGTGATTTTCTAATATGTTGATCTATCTATTTTATGACAATAGTTCATAGTCGCCATAAATAAAATGTCAGTAGACAAGTTAAAAGAGAATCTGATTATGCAATGTTTTGCAACTCAGAGTTTAATTTTGATAATTTTAATTCTTATTAGATTAGGCAGCTAAAGTTTACTATAAATTCCAAACATAAGCATAATAGCGAAAACAATTATTCTACAATTCCAATAATATTTGCTACAGAACCAAATTAAATTATTAAAATCACCCAAAGTGCAAACAGTTATTACAAATACAATATAAGCAATAAATGGGTCTGGGTTAGAACCTAGGGAAGGTCAAGGGCAGTCTATTAGGTTACCCTCGAAAGAAGGTCGTATGTAATATTATCGTTGTAGTAAGATAGGATCTTTTCTGTAAATAAAGTAGTCGTGACATCCACGAGTTAGGACGCCCTTGTGAACCCTGGTACGAGAATAACATTTAATGTGTTATTTAGAGTATTACGTTTTATATTACATACTCGAGCGCGTTAATGTTTTTGCTTAATATTCATCATTGTATCTACGACTGGGCAAACTTTTTTTCGTTTATTAATAAAACCCGAGCAGTTCGTCCTATCAGCTACATACTTAAGAAAAAAAACTGGTGAAAATCGTTATTTAGAGTAAGTTTGAAAAGGAAACTTATCGGATTTATCTGAGTCATTTTCATTTTATAATCTTCATGAATACTTAATTGTAAATTTAAAATTATAATCAAATTTAACTTTAATCCTAGTACATCCGTAATGGGCAAAGTCTATGGACAAACACTTAATGTAAGGACTTCTGTGCACAGCTCCAACAATAAACGCTTACCTAATCTACTCGTACCTTAAAGAAGATGAAATAACATTTGCATGTTTTCGTAAGAAATAATAATATTTTTCATCACACTTGCTCGAAAATGGTGTCATTACACGTAGGTTCTGCGGGCCGTAAATGGCCTATTACGCCCTAGGGCGTAATGGTTTTCTTTTTAAATTTGAAATGCTGGTTCTGTTTCACTCTTATTTGTCATGTTCAAAGGAACCGCCAACTTACTTTTTTAACTTTTATCACTGAAATATTTATTTAAAGATAACTGTTATTGCAAATACATGTAAACACATATTTCGGTAACATTAATTAAATGTTTAAGTAATGTATTTCTTTATTTTGCAAATATAAAATGCCGCTTACCGCTATGGTTTCCGAACGTGACTTGACTTCGCATTGTCTATGGACTTAAATGTCACTAATGTCACTGTCTGTTTTAATATTTTCTTGTCATACTGGGGCGATTAGTAAGGTTATATTATTAAGATTTCCTCACAAGTGTGATGAAAAACATTGTGTGTGCCACGGGCGGTAAAGGAATTACAAACTCGTGTTATTAAAGCCCTCGGTTTCACCTCGGGCTTATAACAAACACTCGTTTGCAATTCCTTACTTACCGCCCTAGATACACAATGTACTATTTCATCACACTTGCTCGAAAATGGTGCATTACACGTAGGTTTTGCGGGCCGTAAAAAGCTACGAGTATTACGCCCTAGGGCGTAATGGTTTTCTTTTTAAATTTGAAACGCTGGTTCTGTTTTACTCTTATTTGTCATGTTCAAAGGAAACGCCAACATACTTTTTTAACTTTTATTACTGAAATATTTATTTAAAGATAACTGTTATTGCAAATACATGTAAACACATATTTTGGTAACATTAATGAAATGTTTATATAGTGTATTTCAGTATTTTGCAAATATAAAGTCAACAATTTTAGGTCTTTACCGCTATGGTTTCCGAACGTGACTCGACATTCGCATAGTCTATGACATATGTCACTAATGTCACTGTCTGTTTTAATATTTTCTTGTCATACTGGGACGATTAGTAAGGTTATATTATTAAGATTTCCTCACAAGTGTGATGAAAAACATTGTGTGTGCCAGCCCTCGGTTTCACCTCGGGCTTATAACAAACACTCGTTGGTAATTCCTTACTTACCGCCCTAGATACACAATGTACTAATGTTTATCTACACACATATCCTTAACCCTCCATAAATTTATAAACTAAAACCCGACTTCTAAAAAGCCTAAAACAAGAATTTTGACCCTACTTATACAACTGTTGCATAAAATACTATTGTCACCACAAATTCAAGCCAGTTGTTTGTTAATTTTGAAAATAGGTACGTCTTTACTGCACTAGAGCACAAACTGTATCATTACCAGCTTTAACTAGGTCCTTCACTAGTGGCAAAGAGGCGTCGGGCGACCTTTGTCATGGATCCCCATTCACGAGCATGCACGTTTCAAACGCCATGCACTTGCGAGTCTTGCAATTAGTCCGGAATGTTATGTATGAAGAATTTTGATCAATACAATACAAATATTCTTTATTGCACACCAGAAAAACACATTACAAAAGGTACATTACATAATCAATCAATTGTAACATGAGAGTTTTTCGGTATAAATTACTTTTTGTCGTGTATAAATATATATATATTTTGTTATTTTTACTAAACGGTAGGTAATAAAACCATGAAATTTAATATAATAATATTTTTTTATAACTAATACCACAACATTTGTGCGATTTAAAAACAACATCCAACATTAAAAATCAATATACAATCCTTAAACTATACCTGTAATATGAAATGCGATTTTTGTATTGGGATCCCTGCATTAATTATTCATTTCAGTGACAGTCTTACTTTTGGCAAGAAATAAAAAAATTGTACATTGAGTTTTGTGCTCTAATTCTACAATTGTTTACGAGGTTAAAAATATACCTTTATGCCACTGCCACACCTGGCCATAAAGTGGCTTTTTCCGCACGCTGCGCATACGGAAAAAGCCGCTTTCTGGCCAAGTGTAGACATAAAATGATGTACACAACACGGGAGGTAATAAAGAAAGCCCTCGATCGCATATTTACGTCCCTCGCTTGCAGCTCGGGCCGTAAACTTCTGCGATCTCGGCCTTTCTTTGTATTACCACCCTATAGTTGTATAATGTACTATTGAGTCTGATCTCGCTTGAAGGAAAGCAAAGGCTAGGTCAGCGACGAAACACGCAATGCAACATTTTAGCTGTGATCTTTTTAGGGTTACGTACCCGAAGGGTGCGAACGGAACCCTATTAGACTCCGCTGTCCGTCTGTCACAGGGTTGTATCTTTCGAAACGTACTAGGTACAGACCTGACATTTTCACAGAATATGTATTGCTATTGCTACTATAACAGCAAATAATAAAAACTAATTAAAATAACAGGGGATCCTCATACAAGAAACATGTTTTGTGGCGTTTTTTGCTTGATGGTGGCACGGAACCCTTCTTGTCCGAATTCGACTCGCACTTGGCTTTTACAGTCGACGTCAGAAATATGTTTACACTTTTCGACCTTTTTCCAAGGTAATAAGGTCTGAAAGTGTAAACATATTTCTGACGTCGACTGTACGTGACTCATTGTTGCATGACTCATGTACATAAAAATAAATAAAATGTTAAGCACCTATGTAACTACTAACACTAGAATAAGACTCAAATTGTTACTAACACAATGAATCCTTGTTGGTCGAAAATAAAACTTCCAATCTATTTTTTATTTTAATTGACTGGTCTAAGGCCGTACGTAGCATGCAAACTCGAACTCTGCAAGATCGTTCAGAGTGAGATTGTTCCAGCAATTTGATCTCGTCTGCGCCTGAGTATTGAATAGTTGGATGTTGTTGATAATTTGTATTTGAGATCCGCATAGTTTCAATGCTAGTGCAAATTGGTTGCAGCCGAGTTTTCGTCGGGGCAATTTCTGCCTGAATAAATAGTTGGCTACCGTTGCTCGGGGTTCAGACTAACTAATAGATATTCAACTAAATTTTGTACAATCTATACGGATTGACTCTAGTCTGCTGTATTGAGGTTTACGTTTGGCTGCATATTCACAGCCGAACGTCAAGTTACTTATTTTAAGAAGCGAAGTCCACAATTATCTGTAAATTTTAGCATTTACTTTCATTCGTTAATTGAATCTTTATTTATATATAGGTAACAATATTAAGAATTGGTTTAATGAACATGACATAAGAAAATTACGTTTATTAAAATAGATATTCTATTTAGAGCACAGAAACGTTGCAAATTGAAGTCAGTAGAAAGCTGCCAGCTTTACTTCAAATGTTTCGAACTCTTGACTCTACCATGAATTTTTATTTTCGAATGTTGCATGTTTGCGAAGTGCAACCCAGAGCTGTTTCCAATAAAAACACAATCGCTTAACCTCCGTCAGAGGAAACATAACCTAAATATGAACGTGGGGAACACCGCTCTGGTGGCTTCATATCCATGACACCAAAATTATTTAATAAGCTTCCTGAGGAATTAAAACTGAAAACAACAAACACTTTTAAATATTTATTAAGGAATTATTCAATAGGAAAATGTTATTATAGTGTTAAGGATTATTTCAATGATTAGATAGTGACATTAACAATATTTGGATTATCCTTGACATGTTTTACTATTATAATTCTGACGATTTTACTGTTTGTATATTTGAAATATTTAAAGTACCAATTAGTTTTATGATTAATGTTAATTTAATTTTAAATTATCTTAATATTGTTAAACAAGTTTTAGATATAAATTTTATATATTTGGCAAATATAAAGTAGCACTTATAATTCGACTTGCCAAACTTTCGTACGCCAAAAGGCACATCATAGCTGTACTATATCTTACCACAACTGTCACCTTATCTTACCTATGTATGACGAAATAAATAAATTTGAATCTGAGAGTCACATACTTCAACAACTCAAAATTTATAAATTACACAACTATACACACACAACTATAAATATAACACCTGTTCTATGGGATAGCTTTTACATATGTTTTACAATGAAAAACCTGGTTAGGGTTGCGGGGACTCGCTGGATGCGGGTCGCTTCTATCCGGCCCATGTGGAAATCTATTAAGGAGGCCTGTCCTATGGCTGAAATGATGATGATGAAAAAAGTAATCAATGAATAAAGTTTGTAAATTAATTATTTATTTTCGGGAAATTCATGAAACATGTTTGTCTTATTCATTTCGCTAAAATGAAAATTTTTACACAAATAACACTTTTCCATTGCAGAACAACACTTGATAATGATCTATTCTTTGAATTAGTTTGTTTGCTAAAACCTAATGTGAACCTGAGAATGTGTATTAATTTTTATAATATGGAGCGAAACTACCAGCCGCTCAACTAACACATCACACGAGTATAACAATAATATTTATTTTTCCTTTTTTGAAAAAAATCTGTATTACAATGTTCGCTTTAGGTACTACATACAATGTCATATGATTTCAGCGTAAGATTTATAAGGGATACATGACATAGATAAAACAGTATTAGATGAGATTCCCCTTCCAACATTTTTAAACAGTTATTGAAATAGATACCATTTGAAAGGTCCTAAATTCCAAAAAAAACAGAAACCAATACATTTTAAACAGTTACATTAACCGTTAATCCATTCAAAGATATTTTCGGTTTCAGCTCAAGAAAGTTCTGATTTAATTTTGCGTCAATTCCGCTACCCAAAGGTTGTCTGGAAGAGATCGCTTTTTAGCGATAAGACTGCCTGTTGTCTACCTTTGAAGTTATGTTAAATGTGTAATGTACCCTTGTAATATGTTTTTCTGGTGTGCAATAAAGAATATTTGTATTGTATTGTATTGTCTCTACTACCAATTATGGTAATGAATCGGCATCACCCATTTGAGACAGTTTTTCTTCACAAAGTCACGGGCAAACTATGCAACACATTTCGAATACGCCGAAAAGTCTGCAGTGAAATTGCAGCAATCTGGTCGCATCCCGAGGCCAGGTCGTGCATGCAACATGCATCAGTTTACAAGCAGACGTATACTCCTACAATGTCGGAAGATTTTTACGACAAGCTTTATTCGTTTACATGCGCATATTACATCTGGGGAATAAAGTGAATTTTAGTGTTGTATACTCTTGTGTTCAAAGTATTAGTGTTTTTACAAGCTTTTATTTAGTTTCACCTGTCCCGGTGTGTCAGTTATCAAAACTTGCAAGTTAAATTTGACCCACCTTCCGGTTTCCGATCGTGCTGAAATTTTCCAAGAATATGTAAATCAGATGACAATGTTATTAAAGTGTCATCTGATTTACATATTGTATTATATAATAATATTTTATCATGTCCATCCCCCTCCCATCATGTCACGCCCCACAGACGGGCTGTACAGAAACGGAGAAGACGGAGTTCTGGGAGGATCTGGGTGACCTAATACACGGCATACCATCAAACGAGTATAAATTAATTGGAGCGGACATGAACGGACATGTAGGAGCCAAAAACACGTCATATGCAATGGCCCACGGAGGGTTTGGAATAGGCGAAGCAAACAAGCAAGGCGAAGAAATCCTGGATTTTGCTACAAGGCACTCGTTAACTTTAATAAATACAAACTTTCAAAAGAAAGAAGAACACCTAATTACGTACAAAAGTGCAGGAAGAGCATCACAAATAGACTACATCATAGCAGATAGAAATGTTAAACATAAGTTCAAAGACTGCAAAGTAATCCCTGGGGAGCCCCTGACATCACAACATCGTCTACTTGTTGCTGTATACACCCTTCCAAAACCGATAAAAACCATCGTCGATAGAACCCCAAGAACTAAGTGGAAGGACCTGGATGGCCCAAAGGGCGAGCTACTGAAGACTGCTGTAAGGGAATATATTGAAACCGACATGGAGGTACCCTATAACAGCGCAGAAGATATGTGGTCTAAGTTCGAAGTACAGTGTAGAGCAAAAGCAGCAGAAATCCTAGGTATATCTAAAGGACCCATTGGAAATGGAAAAGATCCAAACTGGTGGAACAACAAAGTAAAAGAGAAACTGGCAAACAAGAAAACGCTCTTTAAGCAATGGCAAACCTCACAACTGGACGAAGACAAGGACCAATATAAAGAAGCGAAGAAACTTGCAAAGAAGTGCGTAGCACAAGAAAAAGCAAATCATAACCTTAATTTCTATAGTAGTTTAGAAAATGCCAAGACAGCCAACGAGATCTTAAAAATAGCAAAATCGAGACATAGAGCAACATTGGATATTAAAGTTAATAAATATATAAAAGGCAAAGATCAAACCGTTTTAACAGACAATGCCCAAATCAGAGAAAGGTGGTTCGAGTATTATAAACAACTTCTAAACGAAGAGTTCCCAAATGAAGATCCGGTACCCCACAAACCAACATACGGACCAATACCCGAGGTAGATATAGCCGAAGTTAAATACGCGCTAGCAAAGATGAAAAACCGAAAAGCCACCGGAACGGACGAAATCCCTGCGGACCTATGGAAAGCCCTCGGACCGTTAGCCGTGGCCTGGCTCACTAAGCTATTCAACATCATCTTAGTAACCAAATGCATACCAGAGTCATGGCGGCAAAGCTATATATTACCGTTTTACAAAAACAAAGGAGATGTAGCCCAATGTGAAAACTATAGGGGCATAAAACTTACATCACACACACTTAAAATATGGGAAAGAGTAGTAAATAAACGAATCACCAATATATCGCAAATATCTCCTAATCAGTTCGGCTTCACAGCTTCCAGATCTACCACCGACGCAATACAGACAATAAGGATCATGATGGAAAAACATAGAATCAACAACAAGGACCTGCACCTTACATTTATTGACCTCGAAAAAGCCTTCGATAGAGTACCCCGTAAATTAGTATGGCAGGCTCTACGTGCGCAACACGTACCAGAATACTACATCGAACTAGTACGAGACATGTACAACAATGTCAGCACAAGAGTCCAAAGCTTAGCTGGTGTTAGTGAGGCTTTCGAGGTCAAAGTGGGCGTCCATCAAGGATCCGTGCTCAGTCCACTTCTGTTCAATATGGTCATGGACTACCTCACCCGGGATATACCGTCTCCACTGCCGTGGACCATGCTGTACGCTGACGACATAGTTTTGGCTGCCCCCACCGCAATAGACGCGCAAGAACTCTTAAATATGTGGACAAATGCACTAGAAAAATACGGCCTGAGGGTTAGCAGAAGCAAGACCGAATATCTGAAATGTCCTTTTAGCGGCAACTTCACACCAGAAACTATCTGCATCGGAACAACACCTATCCCTGCTGTAGAAAAGTTTAAATACCTCGGCTCTATGCTCACACCCGATGCCAACGTTGACGCAGACGTGACACACAGGATAAATGTCGCATGGCAAAAATGGCGATCACTCACCGGCGTGCTGTGTGACCCACGTATTCCCATAAAGACCAAGGGTAAAGTGTATAAAACGGCAGTTCGTCCGGCGTTACTGTATGGATCCGAATGTTGGACAACAAAAAAGTCGCACGAACAAAAGGCACATACCAATGAGATGAAGATGCTCAGGTGGGCGGGAGGTGTAACTCGAATGGACAGAATCCGTAACGAATACGTACGAGGGAGTTTCAAAGTTGCACCAATCGCGGATAAAATCTTAGAAAATCGCCTTCGTTGGTATGGACACGTCAAAAGAAGAGGCGAAGATCACGTGGTACAAATTGCGCTGAATCTACCAGAGCAGAAGAGAGGTAGAGGCCGCCCCCCATCTACCTGGTGGAAGAATATTGAAAGAGACCTCAAAAAAGCCCAATTGCCCGAACCGACAACCCAAGATCGCACGACTTGGCGCAGAAAAGTGAGGAGACCCGACCCCAAATAATGGGATAAGGAGAAGAAGAAGAAGAAGAATAATATTTTATCATGTGACGGAGCTGATCTGATGATGGAGCTGGATGGTAGCCATAGGATCATCTAAATATAAAATAAATCCACCGTGTTTGGGCTTATTTGATTAGTTTTGACGCAGTTTGCGATTATACAAAAAAAAGTACATTCTGCAATAACAGCTTGTCTCAAAAAAAATTTTTTTGACAGACACTTATTTTCTTTGAAGAATTATCGCCATTTTCCATAGACACAAATTAGCGGTCTGTTACATCAAGTTTTTACCTGACTATGACAAAGCTATAAGGGTTATGAAATGCAAGCGCAAGCTTCCATTACGACCTTCAAGCGACAGACTCGAGTAAAACCTCTTTTTAAAAGTGAATTGAGTCGCATCTAGGTAATACTCCTTTATTTGGCAAAATCCAAAACATACGATAATTTAAACAGTAGGTAAAATTCTAGTTAAACTAATGGTTAAAAAATACCAACTTGTTTAAATTGGAACAAAATGTAAGACAGTGTAAGATGACATGAACGGCGCGGTTCAAATTACCGGCGCGCACAAATTCTAACACGAGTCTCGTAGCGTAACAAGAATATGCGTTACCAAATACACTGCGTAGCGCAAGTGTCAAGAGGTAAACGGTTAGAAACAATAAACAGTGATATTATAAATGCGAAAGTAACTCAGTATGTTTCCCGCTTAAAGTGAAACGAGTCAGTCGGTTTATTCAAAACGCTCATGTCATTTCGCGCAAACAAAATGT
Organism: Eudemis profundana; assembly: GCA_947034925.1. Lineage (NCBI taxonomy): Eukaryota > Metazoa > Arthropoda > Insecta > Lepidoptera > Tortricidae > Eudemis > Eudemis profundana. Next base: position 4,788,086 of record OX344808.1, read on the forward strand.
ACGTGTGTGTAGCTATAGTAAAATAAAACTTATTTTGAACAAGATTAACGCCGTGGAAGCAAACAACGACCCTCTTTATGTTTATATGGAAAACTGACCGATTCGAATCACCTTAAACCGTTGAATAGGTAAATGAAACTTGGTGTGAAGTAAGTTAAGATCCCAGGAAGAACAGGGACAATTTCCTAGATAAAATATGTCATGGGGTGAACATTTGAGAAAAGAATGGAGTTTTGTATGGGTGATCTAATCAATAATTTTTCAAGTAAGGGATCATCATCATCAGCCTATACAAGTCCCACTGTCGAGCACAGGCTTACTGTCATTGGTGAGAGTAAATAGGCTGCTCCAAGTAAGGCATATTTTTTAATAGCCTCCGCGGTCCCACTGCTGGGCAAAGACCTCTCCCTGAGATTTTCACTCTCTAATTGATGCTTCTGGCTAGGTGTGAAGGAATGCGTCCAAATCGTCCCGCCATCTCCGTATAGACTTGCCCCCTCTGCGTCGCCCGTCTTGTGGCACCCACTTGGTGGCTACACTAGCCCACCTTTCCGGGTGCACGCGGCAGACGTGGCCGGCCAATACCACTTGAGCCTGGCTGCTTTATCTCCAACGTTGGCTATGCATGTTTTGGAGCGCAGTGTGGTGTTCCCGACGCGATCCATCCTCTTAACATCTAAGATGGTGCGCTCCTTTGGCAAATCTTCAATTCAACGGACTTTTGCGACTCAGTGAGCGACCATGTTTAGCGTAGGCTAGGACAGGCAGAATACACTTGTGGAAGAGTTTTCGTTTCAGTAACAGGGGAAGCTTTCCCTTCATCATTATGCTTTTTCATGGGCCCGTTGCTCTTCTAGGCGTTTGATTCCTCTAATCTCTGACCCACACAAACATATGGACATAGTTACAAATTTAATAAATGCTTGCAAAAATTTTCCAATCCAGCTGAACAGAAATTATGCAAAATGACACATTGTACCAATCCCATTTAGCTAAACTTTGTAACGCCAACCAGGTCACCCGTTACGAAAAACTTCAGCTTTTCTCTCTTGGCTTGCACAGCATCTAGTATTTATAAGGTGAGTCATACGGAGAGTGAATGAGACATTAGCAGCGACCTGACGCCGCGTTAAATAATGCACGCTCCCTCGCACACCGCACGAGAGAGCGGGACGGGAATTTGGTAAGTGGTTTTAAATCAGATCTATTATTCAGAATTGGGGCACGATGTTGGGAGTGTTCAAGATGTTCGGATATGTGTTAAGGTAGATTAGTATTTTTCAGCCATTTTGCTTTTGAGGCTGTCCATCTGGCTATGCTTCTTGAAAATGAAAGCTTGCAGAAATATTTATTTAAAAAACGGAAAACTTTTTTATATAAAACTGACCAGCGATGGAGTGCGATCTCACCTGTTAGTTAGTACCTATCCTATAGGGTAAGAAAATATGCGAAATCATGACGAGGTCAATTTAATATGACTTCAAATTCATCAACTTTAAATCCGAAGAGTCCACTGCTGAAGATAGGTCTTCCCCAAAGACCAGGCGACCAAACCACCATATTGTGGGAGACCTACGTTGCAGCGTCGTGGCGTAAAAGATATCCTTAGGTAAGCCGGTGTAGATTTGGCGTACATTTTTTTAAGAGCCGTAGAATAAGGTGCTCAAATGCCTTACATTAGGCAAGCCGGCAGGAATCGAGTTCTTTGGACGCCACGCTACTGCTACGTTGCGACTTCCGACTGGATTAAGTAAGCAATGCGCTGAAATTCCAAATCTTTCTGGACAGTGTACCAAAAGCTTTAGCCTATTACAACAGTCTGTCCTTTTCTCACAAGGTCTTACGTCAGAAACGGCTAAACGTTAGAAACGTCCAGACCGAGGGCCAACAAAGAGTCAGAAACGTTACTAAAGCGTAAAATAGGTACAGGCGTCAGTTAGTATTGAAAATGTTTGTTTTTTTTCTTCTTTGTCGTTACACTCATGGCAGAGTGGTCGTGGCTGTCATGTCTTGGGTGGCTTAACCACACGGCGCAATTTTTAAAACATAAGTTGTAAATCTTGTCAATAAAAGTAAAATAATCTTCTAATAAGAGAAGCTTTCTATTGAGCGAGGAAATTTGTGTTTTCACTTATTATTATTAGACTGTGCCACGCCATAGCAAAGGATCCTTCGGCATCCTATCGGCATCGGCGAGGTCGGCGATCGGTCCAGTCTCCATTTTGTTAGGCGCATATCTCGGGGGAGTGACGCTGTTATCTACAACTTTGGCACAATAGCTGCGTAGATGCGACACACGAACGTAACTGTAACTTCAAATATATAAAACATTTTTTGATGTTGTTTGCTTTTTAAAATGAAAGTTAAGAGTAGCAGTTGTTGTAGGTACAATAAAAGCAATAAATCAAAACATCGTTAGGAAGTTTACAAATTCAGGTGGCATAGTGTAAAATTGTGCTAGTGGCGGTCTGTATTGCTTGTACTGGGTTATGGAGGTTAGGTCATTGCTTGCACCTGACCCTCCGAATCTGAGATCATCGACAAAAGGTACGGTAAAATAAATAGAAAAAAAGTGCTCGGGGGATGATAAAGAGTTTAGTCGCATGATACGTCGCTGTTATGTTGTGTATGAACAATGAACTTTACACTTATAAAAATACCAATAAATTAACCCTGTCTGTAATTTTAGAAAGCCGTTTCTTAACTCTGCGTATTCAAGCGATTATTGGGCTTTTTCTAGTTATGCTTCTATTTCAAATATCAAGAAGTTGTATCATTCAGCCGATGATGCGTAAAGGACCTCGAATTGACCACAAACCACAAAATAGTCTGACCATCTTTTTAAGACCTGGATAGCGGCAAAAAACGTGCAACTACTCGTAATGGACGTTTTTGGGAAATACCTACTTTCAGCAGCCAAAGTTCAGCAGTGATGCAGTAATGAGCAGGGCTCGAACTTTCGGTGCCGATGACGTCACAATGACGTCAAGATGCATACAGCATGATTCACTCCAGGTTTTGAATTGATTTATCTTTACCGGAATTTACCGGTATCGTAAGTTATGAATTCTAGTATGCGTGTTCTACCATTAACACCGATCAATGAAAGTAGTGATTGAATTAATATATACATTTTATGATACCGGTAACATACGGTAACGGTAAATCAATGTAAAAAATAAACTGAATCATTCTGTGTATAGAAAAATGCAAACTGCATGATTCACTCCAGATTTTGAATTGATTTATCTTTACCAGTATCGTAAAAGTTGTGAATTAATTCTAGTATGCGTGTTCTTATCATTAACACCGACCAATGAGAGTAGTGACCAAATTAATTTACAAATTTTACGATACTGGTAATTTACGGTAACGGTAAATCAATGTAAAATCTAAACTGAATCAACCTGTATGTAACTTGACGTCATCGGCATCAAAAGTTCGACCCGTGGTAGTGACACATCTAAAAATTTCAGCTCATCTACAAACACGATAATGGTGGGCTTGTCTGACCTTTTAAGAGATAGTGTTATCACCGCGTTCCAGGAAAAAGGGAAAGTAATTTTATTTTCAAACAAACTATTTGGGATAAAATATACGACGGTGGAATTTTGCATGGGAAAAGCCCCTGTTTGTACTAAAACCTTAAATCAATACTCGTGTAGATAGTATACAGTGTGTAAGTCTAATACGGGCGAATCTCTTAACGGTAGTTAGTATAGGACAAAGTGAAGGTAATTAGATAACATTTACTAAAGTTGCAACAATAATTTTGTCCATACAAAATAATTCAGCCCGCAATTTAATGCAAACACACTCACGTTAAACGCTCGTTGACAGTTACGTTGACATTTCGGTACCGCCGTACCGCAACCATGGTTACAGTACATTGCTGCTGAGAAATTTTAAAAAAATTAATTATGGGAACGTAATTAACTGCAACTTAAAAAAAACCTTTTACTTCATGATGACACTAATGAATACTATGTCCGATTTAATTTATCGCCCGTATTAGACTTACACGCTGTATTATTTACAATGTCGCGAACAGAAGAGTGTAGGTTTTATTTTTGGATAGAGTGGTGCTACTCGTATATATATTATGACAGATTCATAAGTGTTTTAAAAGTTACATGACCTATTTGTATTTACCCAGTCTAAATTTCATCACAAGTTGTTTTTAATTTTTATAGATATAATAGGTACTCGTAATAAAGACTTCGAATTGTGGACTTACGACTTTTCGACCCACTGGGTACTTACAAATCAGTGTACAACTACAAGTATAGGGGCTTTGTACGTTAGCTACATACTAAAATAAACAGAGGTAGTTACTCGTATAGCCAACGTAGAATAGAAGTAAAGAATAGTAGTTACACTCCGGCCCTTTAGGAGCGCACTGCCCTCCGTCGGTTTTTTCGCACCCGAACACACTGCAGTATACATTTTGTCATGATTTTCGTTATTTAATTTATATTTTTGCGTAATTTTGATTTTAATTTATGGCAACACCGGTATCGTGCGATCTTCCGGTTTACCGACAGGTAAGAAAACGAGGGTATAAAACCAAATGCTCGCTAGGAATAAAGGAGTTCATCGTGAATTACTCGCAGTGTTCAGATCTAATAGTTTACGTTAAAGTGTTTGCGTTAAAGTGGCGATTTTAACTATTGGTTTATAATATAATTCTACATAGACAAGTGTTGCAGTTTCATTTTAATTTCTCGAGAGTGAGCAAACGCGGCTATGCCGATCCCGACTGGAGCATTGCTACGCATTCCTAAAAGTTTGCTTGTAGTGCGTTCGTACACGGCGCTCACACATGCAAGCGGCGTGATGTACTTTGTCGGAAGAAATATTACTGCTATTATTTATGTGTATAAATTGGCAGCTATTATAGCTGCTAATTTCTTAAGGGTCGGCTAGATGCTGGAAAGTAAAGCATGCGACACTAGTTCGCCACCAGGTGGCGCCTGAGGCGCCTCGTTATCGAAATTTACCCCATTCACGCACACACACATACTGGGTCATTGACCGCTATTTTTTTAATTGGTAGCATATTGCGTTTTGCACTTCTAACAGACCTCCTCGGTGAAACCGCTTTAAGTCAAAACATCATATTCTGGAGTGAAAGAGATAAATTGTCACCTGTCCTTGTAATTTCGGTTATGACGTAATTGATGTGTCAATTGTTTCTCGTAGAAATGAATTTCAAACTAAAACGGAATATTGTTGGTCAGATTTCGGAAGCTTCAATGCAAATTGCTTTTTTATCTAGTAGGGTAGGTATAATCCGCACAAATTTAAAAACCTTTAGGTGGGTATGTCAACCTGGAAATTTAGTTCTATTCACGTTATCATTAGGGTCTAAAATCAAAATTGTTATGACAAATTTATATCACATTATTAGCGAATGTGCTTGCCTGTGTAAATATAAACCTATCATATAACTATATGAAATCTAATTGTAATATCGCTACTTAATCGACTTCGTATGAAAAATAGATCCCATCAAAAACATTACACGTAAAAAGATGCAAGTCTCGCAACTCTCAACGCAGTTCTTTTACAACAAAAAAGTTTTGAGATATAATGTTAAACCAAGTCAGTGCCGGGGGGTCCACAGTACTCGATTCTCACCGACTTGCCTATTATTAGATCTATAAAATGTGTTCCTCCACGGTCAAATAATAGGCAAGTCGGTGGGAATCGAGTACTGTGGACACCCCCCCCCCCCCCGTACTGACTTGGTTTAACATTATATGTCAAAACTTTTTTGTTGTAAAAGAACTGCGGTGCGAGACTTGCATCTTTTTACATCTTAATGTTTTTGATGGGATCTCCTTTCTTTTTATAAGTGATCTTCCTTTATTTATTACATTCCAATCCATTCTTTTTTAAATTTGAACTGCAAAAGTAAATTTGTAATCGCATGTATTTGTATAGGATTACAAACTTATGTGTGCAGCTGTGACTGAAGTTGCAATATTTGGAGGTTTTTTAGGACTTTATAGGCTAAAAACTAACTATGTTTAAAATTTGGAGCCTGTGAGTCTGCAAGAAGTACCTTAGAATTATGATGATCATCAGTCAGTGAGTCAGTGACAAAACTAAGGAACCTTGACATGCAATAGTTCTCAAACTACACGTTCAAATTGAATGATATTGAGAATATATATGTCTTATTGTGCCCTATATATCCCTGAAATTTCAGGGTTCTAGCTTTAGCCAGTACAAAATTACGGGAGGCTGAAAATGGCCTGAATGGCTTCGAGAAAAGGATGGTACGGTCGTGCCTTTGTTTTGCTCGACTTGGCGGGGGCACTGCCGTGCCCCCAGATTGTAGGTACCGATCAACTAGCTTATTAAAGCAAGTTATTAAATAAATAACTTTATAAGCTAAAATGTATGTGTCATGCGTTTATAAATCCAAAACTTTATAAAATATGATCGTCTTGCAAATCAACTTGATGTATAATATCTAAAGCATGCTTTTGTTCCATATTATCAATTAAGATTTTTTAGTACAGTCAAGGTTAAAGATATGTATACACCCACAGAGTGACAAAAAGCGTAGTCATCTAAATGGTCATAAATTCAGCTACATATAAATATACATAAATTAGTATACATAGTTTGAGAGATAACTATGTATACAACAGTTTCAATAATATGTCCTCATTTATTAAGCCATTGACTAAGAAACACCATAAAGTTCAGAAATATAATATACACTATTAACCATAATTATATATCTAACATGATAATCAAAATTATGTAAGCAATCCAAATTACATAAACACAACTCTATTGTCAGCGGCATATGAATGTATTTGCGTTAAATTTATGAAAAAAAATGGGAAATCCTTTTGCGGAAATAAATGTTAATTGTGTTTTATTTATCGTCGTAATTTGGAAGTATTTAAAGAATATATTTTATAAGTAGCTGTTGTAATATAACATCATGGTCTGTAATCAATATTAAACAGAAATGCAAAAAAACATCTAGCTGCAGGATTGGAACGCGGGACAACAAGTAACTGAATTACACCTAAATTGCTGAGCCACAGGACTACGGTAACTGACGTCTGCATGGACGAAATATTGAAACGCATTACCTATTTTAAGTTGGCAGCTTCAATATTGCAAAATCTCAATTACTTGACTAACATAGTTTAGTTCCAATAACGACGTGACAGGTCAAACAAAACATGAGACAAACATATACAATGACAAGTCTGCACTGTTTTCGTGAATTGTCAAAACATTCTATTCAAATTAGTTTCGTGTGTCAAGACCGTAAAGTTGATTTTCGCACGTTTATATTTTGTATACATATTTCTGTAGCAGTTACTGAATCTATATTGAATTGAATGACATAAATATAAGCACATACAATATATTGCATCATTTGTAGGTTACTGATTATGTAACTTTCATACAAGTTTTTGAACTTGCCTTATACATATTTATGTGGCCATTGAAGTTCTTGAAGATCTTTTGAACTTTTTATGATTACCTGTTTTCTTTCACATTACTTGCATATATATCTTTGACCTTGACGTACCTGCACATAAATTATGGGGATGTCCGTTTATCACATGAGATTTTATCTATTCTCATTTTTAATTATAAAATTCAAACCTTATTGAAATAGTAAATGTATTGCCTTCGTATTTAAAAACTGTGTACTTAAATGTCCACCTTAATTAATACTAATTTAAAATCACATCTTATCTAGCAAATAGGGAGGGATGAATCAATTTTGCGAGTTTTTCTAGTATTACTATTGTATTGTACTGTACCTTTCTTTCCTATTGCTTCTCTCCGCTCTCTCAAGAAACATGTGTTCCAAACTGCATACTGCTATCTGCGGCCACTTAATCTAAATTACGCGTTGTCTGACAGTTATTATTTTAATCAAGCTTTTATATATGTCGGGGACAGCAGCAATAATTCATGAAATCCAAGACTACTGTAGTACTTAGTAGATTTGAAATGGCGGCGAACGCCGTGTGACGTAACATCCGGTTGCGCTGCACGTAGACGGGCTCGTTGGGCAAGAGTGTCAATTCTCTTTCTGACTGTGTCGTGGCGACAACACTTGTCTTACGATTCTGTCAGTTCGTCTGCCAGTAGTTAAAGTTGCTATTTGATAATTGTAATTCTGTCGATTAATAGTGAAATGAATCATACTGTGTAACGAAATTGTCTATTTGCTCACTCGAGTACCTATGCCATAATATTGTAACAACTATTGTAATGCCTGATGATTGAAAAGAGAACCTGGTGAGTTTCTTCCGGCGCTTCTTCTCACCAGAATGTCATTTACCGAAGCGGCCAAAAGAATCAGACGAATAAACGATTTGATCTGACATGAATCCACTTCTTTAACCAACATACCTCAACGGCCAGGCTTCTGCAGCTAACCCTTCCTGACTGACAGTCACGAGAGAGTATCCGACATATATCAATATATTTTTATATATAAATGTTTACATTTATAGTTAACCGGATTAACTTCAACTACGTAATTTTGTCGGTAACACGACACGAGTAAATATGACGTTTTCACGCAAAAAATATTACCATGTCGCCAGTGTATAAGAACGGTTTTGAATTCAAATCGAATATCTTAGCTTTAAAATCGGAGTACCTTTACTCGGGATAGTAATGCTCGGGCTACACGAGGCTAGTTTTTCAAGCTTGCTTCGGCTTAACCAACGCTGTGAGACTAGTTAATGATAGATCTAGCAAAAAAAAACATTTTTTTTCATTTGGAAAAATTAAATCGGTTAGGTATGTAATTCGTTGTAAAACTATTAATCAAAATCAAATGTGTGCTGTGTGCGAAACCTATGAAGCCCAAGGGAGGGTTATGTTTATGTGTTTGACCGGTATGTATGTATGTACATAAGTATTTATGTTAGGTACCCGACTGCGGCGAAGCCTAAAGGAGGGTTATGTGTTTAACCTGTATGTAAGTATGTATGTATGTTCGTTCCTATATCCACTCGTAACTACTGAACGGGGCACACCAGATTTTGATAAAGGATACATCATTAGATTCATCTTGATAGCGCGAGTGTCATTGGGTATGAAGTTTGTTAAAATAAACAAAATTTAATTTAATTCAAATATTCTGGGTACTAGCTCCTGTACTACTCACAATACATGAAGCGACTATCGGCAAGAGTGCCACGCCACGAGTGTCCTTTGAGTATACAAATATACGTAAAATAAAAATTAACGGTTAAGAATGTATATTTTTAATACCATGTATGATGTCATACCATAGCAGTAGAAAAAACAATAAATAATATTTTACATGCTTTGTATCAACTTGATGACGTGTATAACAAAAAAGTTATATATAACGTCACGCAAATATTTTTAACCTTTTGAACGCTCAAGGGCAAAGCAATAGGTACGCCGTGCCACTGACGCCACAGGGGTAAAGAAATAATGGCAACATAAAAGTGGGCTGTTTTTATAAAAAAAAACCCCGACCGCGGTGCACTTTGAAACTGCATAAAATCCGCCATTTTGTTTATTTTAACGAACTTCATACCCAATGACACTCGCACCATCAAGACGAATCTAATGATGTATCATTTATCAAAATCGGATGTGCCGTTGAGTAGTTACGTACGATCGGACATAGGAACGGACATACGTACATACTTACATACATACATACAGGTCAAACACATAACCCTCCTTTGGGCTTCGCCGCAGTCGCGTACAAAAACGTTGACGGCTAGGGCCATCATTGGCGTGACAGTCACGATTTTTCGTTGACGGCGGTGGCCGTCTGTGGCGGTCAAAGGGTTAATTACTTCTAATTCACCAGGAAATTTAAGCTATACTAATAATTTTATTTTTATCGAAAACCCTAGCGGTGGGCGTGGCGACCAGAAAAAGCGCGCGTTATGAGTTAGAGCGAGAAGGTAGGATTCGGCGCATTTTTGTGACTCGAACGTGGGTTTTGTTATATAGTGCGACTTCTACGAAGTACTATTACTTATTCTGTGCCTTTACTCCAAAACAGTCAGATTGGAATTGCCACCCTGCCGGACACCGCCACGTATCACCCACCAGGCTTGATAGCCTTGCCAGCAAGCCAGCCCTTCTAGATAATAGTTAGAAAATACATAACTACATATATTCTTCAAAAGAAGGGCAATTCCACGGCAGAGAGTAACCCAAGTTACCAATTTTTTGCAAGTCCTTATATTGATCAAATTCAGGTGTCAATATATCTAGAGAATAACGTTATACTTATTTAGATTAAAATTAATACTTAAGTTTGCGTCATAAATAAATAAACACGCGATGAAATGATAACTTGTGCTACATTTTCATGGAATTTCCCAGAAGAACGTCGTCTTTAACTCCTGCTGTTATTAAGTACTATAATTTACCCGCGGCTTCACCCGCGTTGTTCTATTATTATCCCAAGTGAACTTTTTAACTCGATATAAAGTATCCTATATTTCAATCAAGACGTGCATGCTAAATTTCAGCTCCATCCATTCAGTTGCTTTGCCACCCCTAACCTATGCTATGTTTGTTACTAAATAACGCAACAAACATCCAAACCTCCAAACAATCATTTGCATAATTTTGTCGGCGAGTGAGTCGGCCAATCAGGGGAATAAAATATTTTTTTGAAACTTTGAAACTATTGGTTAATTAAAGTTAAAAGAGGATCCACTAGTCAGTACATCAAAAACATTTGCATTTATATTTCATGCCTGCCTCAGGATCTTGGTTAGTACCTAATATACTGTTGCCATGGTTATCTCTAAATAACCGACCAACGTTTCAAAACCTTCATTTCAGCAAAATGGCTCATAAATTCAATAAAATAAAATAAAATAATTTATTTCTGTAAGTAGGCCCTCAAGGGCTCTTTTACATGTCTTACATTCTTTGTCTTCTTTTCTTTTTGGCGCTTCGGGTAATGACCTTCTGGTGAGAAGAAGCGCCGGAAGAAACTCACCAGTTTCTCTTTTAATAATTTAATATACATTACATTACCTTAAAAACTACATTTATAGAGATGTAAAGGGTCTCTCTATGCGTCCAAACAAAACAAATAAAAAATAGAAAATAAATTGATACTAAAATTAATGGAGATGTAAAGAGTCTCAATGAAATGTTTGTCGACAAAATAGCAGGCACATGTTTGGAACGACTATTTTACTGTATTATATTATCATACATGCCAATATAACGAGTGAGTGAATGTTAGACCTTGTAGGTTTTCTTGTATAATTCCTCCTAAGGCCCAAGAGCACTTTTGGTATGTTCGTTTTCAGTTACGCTTTTAAACAAACGACTTTTTTAGTGATGAAACACACTTAACTCTAGAGAGTTAAGTGTGTTCATCACTAAAAAGTTTTTTGAGATAGATCTCAAAAAATACTAAACCGATTTTGATAAAATTTGCATAGATCCCTAAGTTGGACTTTACCTGGTTGAACTAGAAAAAAAAATTGTAATCCGATTTATAGACTGAGATGAAAACCGTTGCATGAGTTAAATTAAACAGCAAAATTGCTACGTGTTTCATATTTGTGATTTTTTTTTCTATTCAATTCAACTGGATTTTGAAATAATAAATTAATAATAAAATGTGTTTATTTTCACCTCATAAAGGATATTTTTACAAGCTAAATTCGCAAATTTGTTTTTAACACTAGTATAATAATAAATAATGGAACCAATCTGAAAGTAGAGCCTCTTAATTAAAAATAGTTTTCTTTAATCAGTATATAAACGATGTACTTATAAGGTAACAAACATAAAAAATACAACAAGCTAAAAAAACCTCTTTTTTTTGTGAAACTAGATAAAAATATTGGTACTTAAATAATTTGTAAAACTTTTAATCTCATATGTGCTACATTTGAACGTATTTTTTACTAATATTTTGTAATGATAATTAGATAATTTATAATCTATGACTATATTTTTCTGTAAAATTCAAGACCGGTTAGCATTCATATTATTTTAAAATTGCGAATTTGAGCCTCCTGTGATTGATGAACGCCCCAAAGAATGTTTATTTTATTATCTTTTATAAAATTGGAAATTCTAGATTTGTGTGATTAATGAACGATCCCTTAGCTATATCATAGATATGTTAAAATTACCCTATTTTAATACTGTCTGTAACAAAAAATTATCTATGTAGAAACTGATTTTGTGAAATTTCTCTCAAATGAAATTGCATACAGCCACAGAAACTAGTACTAGAAATCTCTCTCTGACAAAACTGTTGTTTGGGTCCGACCACCACACAGAATGTACCCTTTGGGTATGTTGCCATATACACCATAATAAAACTTGTACATTATTTATTACTTTCCATATACCACTAGAGTTAAAATTACATACATTTACTCAACTATTTCTGTCTCCATATACATATGCGTTTTGTAAAAAATACTTACTTCCCAACCAACCGACAGGCCAATCAACTGACTTTATGTATTTTATAATAGTATATTTATATTTTATAGGTTTATAATATCACATATAACATTATACTTATACTCAATGAACAGAACATAGTTTATCTTGTGATCTTGTACTTTAGATAAAAACTCCAGAGGTCTGATACACATTATCTTCATTGTAGATTTGTAGAGATATTGGTCCCTGGAAATTGTTGTAATGATTTGGGCATCTGAAAAAAATAAAATAAATTAATTTTCTTTGTACAAAGTATACTTTATTCAGGGGATAGGTTGTATAAAATACAATACGAAGTAATACAGTAGAAATTAAATAACTAAATATCGGATACTACAAAATAACTATGATAATGATAGTCAGTCTGTCAGTCGTGGTGTGGAAGAGCGGCGCCATCACCGAAACGAAACAACTTCACTGCTGGCTTCCATTTGTGGCAGGTGCCTCGGATGCACATGCTGGTCGCTCTTATTATTGAGGTTATTATACGAGCTCTCAGCCAGCCCAAAACGCAAGACAAGGATCTGTCCCAGCGAGATGCAAGTGCTTCCCCGAGGTGCTTAACAAAGGTAGCTAATTGTGGTGCAAAAACTCCATCCACGGAGGTGACGAGGGGTGTAAAAGTGGCATAACACAACTCCCAGGCGTTGGCATATTTGTTTTGCTTTACTGACTCGGCAGATTTCAGGACAGAAACAACAGGGCAGTACAGTGAGATGTAAGAGGGAGCGTCGGTGTCTACAACATGAATGTCGAATAACGCCTCCCTCTGTGCAATCCACACGCCACGGCATGCTAGATCTCCTCGTAGGCCAGTGTCACCTTCGGTGATAATGGGTTCTTTGATTACATTTCCCCACGCTTGTTGGCATAATTCACAAAAGAGATCCCTTATTTTAATATGACGTCTCGTGACCGCCAGTTTTGCAACAGAGGGCATGATAAACATCCACACCAATTGAAACAGTATTTTATATGTTCATAATACATTACATATTAGGATTAAAGATACGATTTTATATTAGCTGGATTTCTGTACCTGCGTTTGACGAGGACGTAGATCGCTTTCATTCCTGGCTCCAAATTACATCGCTTATCAATCTTATCATCGAATAAAACTGACCTGCTACACTGTTTATCACTATTAAACGTTCACTGGGTACATCAATATATAAAATAATAGCTAATAAGCGAATTTTGGTGAATATTGAAACAAAAACATTACTCGAATTTCATAAACTGACTGACAGATAGTGAGTGACATTGACTGACAATCTAATTTCTTTGATAGTGTGCGTCCAGTTCACACGGTCGGTGATACCAAATAATTGTCAAAACATTCCCTTCCGTTTAATGTTATTGAAAATAGGTTTTTGTATTTCAATGGCATTTTAATAATAAAACCAGGAAATGTTCTTTAACTTCTATTTTTCGTTAACTTGGTATTATATTTTCTCCGATATTATGAAGAATAATATCAAAATATCATTAATAAGTCCCCGTAGTTTTTCCTACTTATTTTTTACAATCTAGTTACTGGTATCATTAGTGTATGTGTAAATGCCTGTCAAATTGGGAATTTTTGCGATACGTCCGCTCTGTAAGAGCCGCTCGCGGCATCTGAATACAAGGAATACGCGACGTCATGGGAGAACTGTATGAAAATTTTCTGTAAGTTTAGATATACCAGTTAAATTCTCCCGTATCTTTACGAGTAAAAATTTGAAACTGCCCTGAGGCCCTAGATGAATAAACTAATAAAGTAGCTTTTAGGAAAAAGTGTTAAACTATTACGCCTCAAAGACAAATGTTCATTTATGCTTCGTCAAAAAGCCGGCCGTGTTTTGATTTTTCCGTACTTTTCGAGTCAATTATGGTGAAATCTAGGGCAACAAAAAATCTGTATCCGCCCGGATGCCCTTGACAGTTTCTTTGTGAACACATTCATATAGTTATTAATACAAATATCAATAATTCCTTGAACAAATTCTTTGGTCAATCAGAGCTCTAAAATGACATTTTTCGGAACAGTCCCCTTAACTCGCGATCCACCAGTGGGCTGCGATCCATACTTTAGTTTAGAATATGCACTAACCACAGAAATATGTCGAGGTAGAAGGAAAATGTGTATGTACCTCGCGTGCTAAAAAGATGTAGCAGACCTACTTCGCATGCCGTTAACTTGAGCTGCCGTCAATATTATTAAGAGGAAAGAGTAAGGTGGAGAGAATTGAAAATTAGGTATTTGTAAAATGTGTCGCTGTCCCGCACTGCCCGCCTCTCCCGCGCAAAGCGCGATAGAGACAACTGCAGCTTGGACCGAAAATACCTTTTAAAATTTCATAAAAACAACGTTTCGTAGTCCCCTGATTTCTTCCCCAAAACTTAACTAATTTTTTCATTAAACATTAAAGAAAGGCTTTGGCCGTGTTCCTATGTTTTCCTTTTTTTTTAATAATCTAGTCAAATTTGTTTTCTGGATTCTGAACACAGCGGAAAATCTGGCATTTTTTTTAGGTTTTTGAAGGTTAATATCTATTTTGAGAATCAATTTATCGTAAAAAGGAAAACATAGGAACATATCAATAGTAGCCATAGATTTTTGGACAAAAAATTATTGCTCTACTGGCATTATCCAGGGAGGAAACAGGGGACTACGTTTGTATGGAAAAACTGCCCTCCTGTTTCCTCTTAACAGATTTGAAAATCTGATAATAATACACCCAATGAAATGGAAAATTTATGTTTTCTATCACTAAATTACACTTTTGGCGTCAAACGCCAAGCGAAAAACGTTACATGCTTTGTTCGAAATCGACGAATTACTTATTTTCTATCTCGATATATTTCTGTTTCTAACCTATTTGTGCATTATTATATTTTGCAATCAAACTGAAATAAACGCACATATTTTTAAAATTCAACAGTAGTTAAGTCAATATATACACATAATCTTTCATACATGTACACTTTTCTACGCCGCGGTATCTCGCTGTCCGCGGGGGCCGATATTTCTAACCGAGCCGAGACCGGGGGGTCTCAGGTTCAATATATTTTGTCCTTACCGTTCGTCGTAACCAAATAAACGACTCTATCAATAGTTCCGACTTTAACTGAAAGAAATGCCCTCAAAGGATAAGTTTACCTGGAGAGGTTTGATTGAGTGAATGTTTTTAGTTATAGACATGTTTAGTATGTAGTTTATGAATTAAATTAGTTTGCCTGTCTTCTTTGATGTTAGTTATTCTTTCTCATTTGCTCAAAGGTTCGCTGGAAGTGATCCCTTACAGGGATAAGTTCGCCTTTGTACATAACCATTGATCTTTGTACTGTTTCTGTAAGATTTTATGTCCATCAAACATACATACTAGACTAGAGACTAGTGCAATTTGTTAAATACATGTCATGTTGGTTATATAAGGTCTTAATTTTTACTGTGCATTGTGCAGAAGAAATATTAAAGAAGAAGAACTTAAAAAAAAAAACTATTTTAAAAATTAACAAACGATGTTTTTATTTATTATCACCATAATTTTTGCCCAATATTTACAAAAGCTTCCAAAAAGGTTTTTACTTTTCTGTTCCGATAAGTTACATTATTTTTGTGTGTAGAAAAAATAATAAATTATACCAGTCATATCCATATTAATATTAAGATCGCTACTTCAAATCCGGTCTCTAGAGATAACTTACGACGGGTTACTTATTCTTAGGGTTCATATCACTTTTTAGACTTGTTCAATTAACTACTGTAAATAATTATCTATATCTACCGTAAAGACCCAGTATAAATTACGAAACCTTAAAGTTTACTTAATCATAACACGAAACAGAAACCACTAATGTGACCGCCAACCACTAACTTAAACTCCAATTAATTCCTATTTGAACGATTTATAATAATAGTTTTCCTTATCGTCAAAGGGAGTCTTAAGCTGGATTTACACGACGCAAGTTGCAGTTAACAGAACATGTTTAGTAGTTTAGCACTAGCTAGTACTTAGTAAGTAGTATTAGTCCTGTTGAGCTTCAACCCGGTAGTAGTTTAGTCACTAGCTTTTATAACCTCTGTAAGGACGTAAAGTTAAAGTGTTGCTCGTACTAAGAGGACATATTGCTGCCGCATTTTGTCGTAATGTAATATGTAGTAGGTAAAGTTTAACTTTGAAACGTAAAACCTTACACAGTAGCTGCGTCGTAATTTTGCATTTATCAAATTCACTATTACGTTATATCCTAAGTTATGATAAACGAATTATCAATATATTAAAACTCAGACGTATTATAATATTTAAACTTAGGATCGTATTCATTTTGTCGATTTTCTCATTTTTCCTGGGACTCTTCCACATTCACTTCAACGGAATAAAAAAATAAAAAAATTATGTAAGTTTTAGTAGTCACTATTTACTAGGGTTTCCAATATTTTTAATATGAACAATACCGGGATCCTAGTATTACCAACACAAGTAATTTACATATTGGGAGCCCTAGTCACTACTCAGTGTACAATCAGTGCCTGGGCATTTCTCCAGAAATATGTCTGCAGTCACCTCATTCATCTGGCCCTTTTTCATACTAAATGTATGGAGACAGATAAATGAGTCGCAGACATATTTCGGAAGAAATGCCCGCCTGGGACTAGGAGGCTTTAAATCAGAGTGTCCAGTGTGACACTTAGTTAATAATCATTGCCTAGTAACTCGCTCACAACTGGCACAGTGTAAACCGGGCGTAACCAAAAATGTCCTAATGACTATCGATGCTTTTAGTGTTGTCACAGGAAGGGCGGAAGGGCTCGCTCTCGAAATGATAGGTTCGCGTGTGGACGTCACGTGCGGTGAAGACACTGTCTTAAGTGGAGTTTTATAGTGATATTCTAAAAGCTAAGTTAATGAAGGTGTTCTCCTGTCTCCCTTGCTGGTCTTATCCTGCTTACTCGCTTCTTAAATAACCCCATATTGTGCTGCGTTTTCACATCATCATGGAGAGTAGGTATGCTCCAATTATAAAGGTAAATATATTACTAACTTAACTAAACCTACTTTCTACAAGCACCTCTGAATAAGTTATGATTTCCAATAATCCAACCCCGTGACATTTGATATCAATTTATAGGCCGACTCCTTGATCCGTGAGCGCCCGTATGATTGAATTACAATCGCTATCAAGGGACCCCTG
Source organism: Eudemis profundana (assembly GCA_947034925.1). Lineage (NCBI taxonomy): Eukaryota > Metazoa > Arthropoda > Insecta > Lepidoptera > Tortricidae > Eudemis > Eudemis profundana. The sequence continues at coordinate 4,805,750 of OX344808.1, forward strand.
TGATAAATCTTAATCGAATCTATTTGTTAATCCCCGGCCACTCTAGAGATCCTTTGAATTTGTAACTATTTGAATGGTATCAGTGATATTCATTTCGAATTAAGCATTTTTAAAACCTCATAGTGAGTAGCAGCAAGTGCCTATCATTGCCTAGTTGAATTTTTCTAAATATCTTTGTCAACTGGATGCTATTCAACCAGAATAATCCTAAACCAATCAGAAACGTGAAAAAAGACTTGAACACGCGTCATGAATCGTAGAGAAACTAATATATCGAGCGTTTCAAACATCTAAGGTCTCGCGTTACGTTAGTTACGTTAGTAAACCTGTGGGTCTAGTGTGGGTACAAGTCACATATATAACCTAGGTGCAAAAGAGCTTAAGTCATACAATAGAGTTGTGACCTTTTGTACCTGGTATAAATGTGAAATGTGTACCCCCTTTCATTAGACCCACAGTAAACGTTCTCGAATATAGACCACAAACCAGAGTGCAATGGAGGCAGAAGGAGTGCAACCGTTCGCTGTGGAAGTCTTTGGGGGAGGCCTAGGATCAGGAGTGGACTCAAGGTTGAAATAATGAAGGCCAATTAACACATTCAGTGCCAAGAACCCGGCTATCGAGTTAATTTTGTATGTATGTATGTAACCACTTTATTGCACAAAATAAGACAAAATACAGTATAGGGTTGTAAAATAAAGGTATACTTATGTACAAAGGCGAACTATCACCTATTACTTTTTTTGTATAGGAATTTGGGAGTTCGGCACTGAATGTGTTAAAACGCGAGAGTATAATAGTACATTACACAACTAGGGTGGTAATACTAAGCAAAGGTAATACATAGAAGGCTTTCTTTATTACCTCCCGTGTTGTGTACATTATTTTATGTCTACGGTGTAGTCTACTAGGTGTGGCATAAAGTATTTAGTTTAAGGCACGGTTTAGACCCACCAAGTCGGTAAATCAGAGCACAAATGGCCATCCTCGCGTAGGTGGTCCGTCCAGATGATCGCATCCTGCGCACAATTGGCTAATTGCGGTGCGGCGCCGGTGGCCTAGTTCGCAGCGTTTGTGGTTTCGTCATTCACTCAATGAATATGGGAAAACGGAAGGATGTTTAAGTTTTATCGCTTGGTATTAACGTTAAGTACTATGGTAATACCAGGATAGCCTTTGAGAATAGATGTTTGTTTATTCAAAACAGGAAACTCTTATTTTTTATATTCTTAACATAAAACAATAAATGCAGACAATTTTAAAACTGTACTGTACAATTACATAGATTTGGAGATAAAAAATTTAACAGTATCAGGGTTAATTGACCATGAAAACGGAACTCCGTAAAAAAGTAGAAGCTTTTGAAATATGGTCTTACCGTCACATGCTTCGCATCAGTTGGACGGATAAAGTTACAAACGTAGAAATTTTGCGTCGAATAGGAAACAACCTCGAACTTATCTGGATTGTCAAACAGACAGTTGCCAACCTCGGACATTAACTACGGCATGATTGTTATTTCCTTCTGCAGACCATCATGATGGGAAATGTACCCGGGAAGCGTAAAGTGTTTTTTTATTTTATTTAATAAAATAAAAACACCTCTTTCTGTTTTACTCATATTTGTCATGTTCAAAGGAAACGCCAACTTACTTTTTTAACTTTTATCACTGAAATACTTATTTAAAGAGAACTGTTATTGCAAACACATATTTCGGTAAAATTTATTAAATGTTTAAATAGTGTAATTCAGTATTTTGCAAATATAAAATCAACTAAAATGGCCGTTTTAGGTCTTTACCGCTATGTTTTCCGAACGTGACTTGACATTCGCATTTATCTATGGATATATGTCACTTTCTGTTTTAAAATTTTCGTCCCATACTGGGTGGATTAGTAAGGTTATTTCCTCACAAGTCTGACTAAAAACATTGTGTGTCAATTCGACTTTAACACACGATCGGTATGTCTTGCTCTCTTCGTTGCCGAAGTGTGCCAAAGAGTAGGTACAAGATGATTTTCGGTTTGATATTGGCCCCCAAAAGATAGTGTGACGTAATTCCATTATGTAAAATGTCCGTCTATATTATGTCAACCGGCCAAATACAAAATCACCTAATAACTTTCATTCCTGACGTTGTCGAGACTTCGCTTAACTTAGTCGTATGACATGTCATTTCAGATACCTGTGTTGGTTTTTATTGTGCCTATTCAGATTGTTAAAATGTTATTATAGAAAAAGTTCTTTGAAACTATTTTGACACATCGTGAGATAAAAAATATGCGGAACACTTCTAGATAACAACTCTCTTAGGCTGGCTGTCGGCCTCCGCCTAGGTGCCAATATTGTTGAACCCCATAGGTGCCCATGCGGAGCCGAGGTGGACCGTCTGGGCTACCACGGCCTCTCCTGCAGGAGGAGTGCAGGCCGCTTGTCCCGCCACGCCTGCCTTAACGACATAATCCGTCGGGCTCTTGCCAGCGTAAACGTGCCGGCTGTACTAGAGCCACCTGGCCTCGCACGCGACGATGGCAAGAGACCCGACGGCATGTCCCTCATACCGTGGAAGTTAGGCCGTCCTCTTATTTGGGACGCCACCTGCGTGGACACGCTAGCACCATCGCACGTAGCCACCACGTCCCTGAAGGCAGGCGAGGCGGCATCGGCGGCTGAGGCGATGAAACGCCGCAAGTATGCTGGGCTGGCTAAGAACCACATATTCGCGGCGTTTGCGGTTGAGACCCTCGGGCCATGGAGCTCAGACGCCCATACTCTATATAAAGAAATAAAAAAAAGATTAGCTGACTGCTCCACAGATCATAGGGCTGGCTCGTTCCTGGGCCAGAGAATTGGAATTGCAATTCAACGAGGGAACGTAGCCAGCCTTATGGGCACCCTCCCGCAGGGCGCCGACCTAGGCGAGCCCATATATTATAATTAGGGATGTAACGATACATAGTTTTGCCGATACGATACCGATACCGATATATTGTAGTAAATATCGGCGATACCGATACCGATACCGATATCTTAGCTAAATAATAAAGTATGAACTTCAGATATTTTTATGGCCTTATTATACCTAAAACTTGGCTATATTTAACAGAGAGTCAACCTTGAAAGTGTAAAGTAAAAATATTAGAAAAATATAGATTGTCAATTCAAAATTCAAATTTATTTTTTAAAAAGAACCAAAGAATTAATTAACATAGTAATTGTCATTGCACATTGTAATAGACCAATACATAAAATAAGTCCGTAATTGAAATTACTTTTTGCAGATTTTTTTTCATACAGTAAATTATTTTCGCGTTCTTCAAATATCGGTTGTATATTATCGGCGATACCGATATATCGGCCGATATATCGGTATCGGTATCGGTATCGTTACATCCCTAATTATAATTAGGTTAGGTTAATATTAGGTTAGTACTTAGGATTTTATACTGTTGTTGTTATTTATTATTGTCAATAAAAAGTTGTATTAAACATTTTTTATACAAAAAAAAAAAAAAAAGAAAAAAAAAAAAAAAATATTGTAACATTACATTTACGCTCAATGTCTCGTATAGTGAAGTATCAGCGAAATATCACGAGTTATTTGTACCAAATAAAGAATTTAAAATGATTTACGTCCTTCGACACAAAATTGTGAAAAGATGTGTCTTATAAAGTACCTTATATTTAAACTTAGAATAAGACAGAATGTCAAGCTGTCAACTTTCTTGCTAAGATAAGATCAAGAAAACTACATAGATAATGGATTGTATTAAGACGTATCTATGACGTTAGCTTTGTCTTTTAACCTCTTGTGAGAAATAGTCTTAAGAAAGAACGAGACAAACATGTTACTCTCCTGGGTACAGGACAGCTGGATTTAATTTATCTGAGTTACAATGCAGTTCGTATAAGAAAGAACCGCGGAATTTTATGGAATTAATATTTTTGTATATACATTCGCGTAGACGGTGGAGCCACTAGGCCTTTAGATTTTGACCGATTTTGTCTGTCAAATACAGTTTTAAGGAAATCATACATTTTTCATGGTGGCGGCGGAAATCGTACGACAAAATTCTTTTTTAATTCATCTCAGATTTCCCATTTTAAATTCAGTAATAAAAAAATCGCTCTGGTTAAAAAAATTAAACTAAGTTTTTGGTATCGTTTTGGTTGTGATGTGACACAATTTAATGACGATATTGGTACCAAAAGTCGGCAATCTCCTTTGTGTGTCATCATTATCATTTGCACCCGTTACTGTTAAACATAGGTCTCCCCTAAAGTCTTCCACAATGAACAGTAGCACGATTTCTACCTTCATCAAATTCCGGCGACCTTGACCAGGTTGTCAGGCCACCTTGTGGCAGTCAGAATGCTGCGTCTTCCGCTTCGTGATCTTTATTCGAGAACCGTTACGCCCTGTGACGTTCACTATTATGGTTTAGGTGTCTAATATTGGATTTAGCAGAACAGAATTAGATTTTAAGCTTCACTCAGCACACCTGCTCTGATAACCCAATTCCAGTGTTGCCATCAGCGGCTGTCCCTCGCCATTTATTGTATATTGCCATATACAACACCACTTGCCCCATCGACTATGTGTAGTACATTCAAAAAATGCATTGGTCACGTGACCAAAACAGCGCCATCTCTGGGCAATGCTGCCCCGGGTCATCGTGCGATACGCCCTTTTGTCTGATAACATGCCAACGAGCTGAACCTACCTACCTATGCCTCCGACACTTCTCGAAAAGGCCGTTCCAATAATACCCAGGGAGATAAGTATAAAAACCTCAGTTGTGGACTCAATCGATAATGTCCCGGCCTGAGCAAACTAAATCAGTCCCCTTGGAGACAGTACTAGAATACCAGTATTTTGACGCACGCGCGACGAAATCTACCGCCCATTTGCCCATCCATAATAAGCCATTTTGTTAAATTAATTAAACACCAAACTATCACAAAAAAGCGGATAAATCACATACGGTCGTCTTAAAGGATGTATTAATTAAATTAAATGTTTTTTTAGATGGGCAAAGTATCCTTATAAGGTCAAAGTATCCTAACGGCCATTATCACGAAGTATGTCTGCGGTACTAAATGTATGGAGACGCGGTAATTAGACGCAGTCATACTTCGTGAGAATGGCCGCTAACCTTACGTAATACATAAATATATAGGTAATACGTTGTCGCAAAAAATCTTGTTGTCAATTAAAATGTCCTATGTCCTAAAAATCGAATTTAGCTGATTTTCCCAGCAGCGGGGCACTTTTAGGCTAATTAAAAGAAACACCTGACACTAGCAAGATACTGGTTACGATATTTACACTGCGCCTTTGACCCCCTCCCCCTGTACTGATATACCGATATTATTTTACTCCAGCTATATAAGAGGTAGAAGTCCGGACCCCGGAAATGTGTTTAGTTAGGAGATATTTGGTGAGAGGTTGTTCTTTATGCTATATTTTGCTTGGATTAGTATGTTATGACAGGCATGACTAGGGTTTGTAGGCGGGTTTTCTTATTTTTTAGGATTCCTATTACCAAGCCGCCGCTGTCCGTCTGTCCGTCGGTCACAGAACTCACAGGTCTATCGTTGTAACCGTAATGGGTAGAAAATTTAATTTTTCACATAATGTGTATTTCTATTGCCGCTATAACAACAAATAATAAAAACAAAATAAAAATAAAAGGGGGTACAAGAAACGTGTTTTTGCGTTTTTTTTCCTATTTTAATAGTTAGATGCTTGATTATATTCATAGAATATGTATTTTATTAACAACAAATACTAAAAACAAAATAAAAAGGGGTCCCCATACCGTCTTTTTCTTGACTGTGGTTGGGAACCCTTCGTGCGCGAATCTAACTCGCACTTGGCCGGTTTTTTATTTTATAACTGACCTGCGACTGCGATTAACTTCAGTAGCGCCTGATGGTAAGCAACTACAGGCCGAAGATGTAACTCGCCGGTTCACCGTCGGGTGGATTTCACAGCGTTTTAAACGCCGTCATTAAGAATGCATCCCATTATTTTGAAAAAATTCGAAAATAGTACCTACTATTTTCATGATTTGATCAAAAATTATGTAATTTTTAAAAAGATGTCATCATAATATCGGGATTGGCGATAACGGCGGTTGAAACACTCTGAAATCCACCCCATCTCACTTTTTTCGATAAATCCTTAGTACAGCTCATTGTAAACTGTAAACGCAATTTAATTTAGAACTTCCAGATGTCTTTTACGCATAGTTTTTTTCATAAAAAAATATCAATATTGACCTACACGCTCAAAACACCACTTCTCAAAGTGGCGCAAGTTTTCAAAGGGCTCCCATTTCATAATTTGAGACGACATTTACCTACTCATGGACAGACTTATTTACGGAAAGAACAGACAAGGGCTAAAATTGAGCTCAATTAGCCAAGAGACACGTCTCGTAATATAATATGACGTCAAAAATAATGAGCAACTAACAGCTATTCATTCTGATACTTTATAAATCGATGCCCTAGTTGACACTCGTTTTGTGTACTAACGTGCTAATTACGACACTTTTTTCTCGTAATTAGTACGAATGTGAACTAGAGCATCGAAATACTGGCAAATTCTCATCTTCAGATGGCTAAAGCTCCTTGATAAATACGCAATAATATATTTACATACATGTTGTTACCTTCTTCAATATATATCACCTTGTATGTGTTGCGAGTTACATGTAAACAGCTTAGTGTCCGAACGACGTAATACGTAATACCGTCCGACATAGGGCCGGAGCTAACACCGGTCAATTCGAGACACTTATCAATAATTTAATACGACCGGGCCCGGGCGCGGATATAATTCAATCAGACCCTTTATGGACCTAGTTGACCGTCTGTGATGAACGATCACAAATTGGATGAGCTTCATGTCACAACTTCATATAAACGAAAGGCACTATCTAAGTCAGTGGTTCCGAACTTAAGTTTTCTCAATGGTAATACTCATATTAAGTCGTTTTTCTTTGAGTACTTTCATATAGGTACTTGTCTGTATTACCTATTTTTTGGAGGGGTAATGACACAAATCTAGAGGGGACCTGTGGGTGATGTGGCAATAAAGGTTCGGAACCACTGATCTAAGTGGACGTAGCTCAGGGAAAAGGATACCAACAAAAAGTCATCAGTGAAATGTCAACCTTTTGTTTAAGCATTTAAATTCTAAAATTGGTTCATGTGGGTTGGATCCTTTTCCCTAAACTTTGTCCAGTTGATATAGGCCACTGACGAAGATGTTTAGACTGGGACTTCCTTCTGATCAACTTCTGGTCAACCAACTGTCTCTCGGCACTGACAGACATTTCCAGTTCTTCTGATATCCGGTCTGACCAACGTTTGGGACTTCTAATACCTGAATTATTTGTATCCTGGTATTGTCTAGTTTAGATAGAGCAAAGGGGCAAGAGGCGAGAGTCGGGTGGGGCAAGCCAGATTTGAATATCACTGTGCATAGTAACTTGGGACATATCTTTCAGGGCTCGAATGATACTTACTGTCATACGTGGAGGGCATATCACGCCATAGCTTTGGCTTGTTTTGGGGGCTTTCAACTTTGACGGTACGCCCAGAAAATATCCCATCATTGCAATCTGAATCTCCCTTTTTAGGGTTCCGTACTTCAAAAAGAAAATATTGAACCCTTGTGTCTGTTTGTCACGGCCAATTTGCTCCAAAAGTACTTTTTTAATTTGATCATTCCCCCGCTTATCTCCGAAACTAATGCACCTAATTTTTTGAAAAAAATACATAGTCCTTTACCTACCTAATTTTTTTAGGAGTTATGCCAATTTGCGTCTTGGTTTTCTACGAACACACTAAAACAACTATAAACAAGCAGACTTAGTTATATATGCGCAATACATACCTATTATTCTAAAGTTAACATCGCACAATGGGTGACAAATCGTATCAGTTCCATTCCGCGCAGTTCCAATGAAAAAGCGACACAGTTCCGTGTTTTGTTTCTAGAACGAAGTTTGTCGAGGATTGTTGGACGAACTAAATTGAATTTGAAACTAAACGAGCCATGCACGGTGAACGTTGTAAAACACTATATATTGTTTTTTTTTTCCAGTTGGTACAACAGTTTTTCATTTATATAGGAAAAGGACACCGAATGGTAAAAAGTGTATCTAATAAATGAGAATACCAGAACAGTTGTACGATTTCCTTTTCTATAACATGCGCGGAATAACTTGTATTGCACTCGTGATAACTGACCGTAAGCATTTGACATCAACTTCAATGCAGACGACAGAAATAGATTTCGATAAAAAACATTCTTAGATAGATAGATAGATAGATCATTTATTTCATGAGAAAATAACAGTATAAATTTGTAATACAAAGTTACAAGCATTCACGTCATGATCGTCAATATACAAAATTAGAATAATAAAAGTAAAAATGTCACAATTTCATAATACAATAAAAACAGAATTAGCAAATAATAATCAAATCATGTCTCCCAATAAGGATCGTCAACAAAATTAAAATAATAAAAGTAAAAATGTCAAAATTTCCAAATACAATAAAAACAGAATTAGCAAATAATAATCAATTCATAGACATGATTTGATTATTATTTGCTAATTCTGACTTGCTAAGTCAGACGAAGCCAATAAATTTACGTGTTAAAGAAATAATATACTTGATAGTAATGAAACCTATAATGAAGTTGATATACCCTAGAATCTAGATATCTAGATTATAGATCGGAATTACTGAAGGCAGCATGGAATCCCAAATTATGGCTATTTGCAAGATTAATGAGGACGCATATTCCTTCATGCGACAAGGAGGCATAGCCACTAGACGGTGAATGAACCTGATGATTGTCTAAGGGTCAACGGAGAAGACAAATAGACATTTGTATGTTTGTTACGATAACTCAAGTATTGTTTAACCGATTACTGTGAAATTTTGTAGAACAGTAGTTGAAGACCATGGAACGTTTCAGTTGAAGCATATACAGAAACGGTCGAGGAGTCCCGGAGATGTTTTTATGTTAAATTGATTTGCTCTTCACTCCAATCATGCATGGTTGCGACCCAATAATGCACGATTAGACCCCTCAACCAGTTTCTGTATACGTTCCAAAAGAAAAAATCTATGGGCTTCTGATGAATGATGGAACACACACAGAAGAAGATGCCTCCGCACCGTAGTTTTAATCGTGTCCGTATATATTTAATCCCAAATATCGAAGCCGAAAGGTTTCCGCATCATGGCAGTTCGCATAACAAATCTCTGATCTAGGCGAACTATGTAGTAACTCGCAGTCTAGCAGTTAATTTCAGAGAAGCCAACGCCTCCAGTCCAAGTCAACGAACGCACGTACCGGGTAAGTAAATACGGTCGCCTATTTGCCGTGTCCACGTATTGTCCGACGAGGGAAGAGCCCTCACTTAATCTGATTAGTGAATACGGGCCTACTCGGTCACGACCTTTCTAACGCGTGGAGCGAGCCATAAGAGCGAGCGAGAGGGAGACAGACTAGGGAGGTTAATTAAGACTGTTTTGACGTTGCTAGGTGTGTTGAATAGTGGAGTTAAGGAAGCCTTAAGCTATACATACAGACGTACTAAGCCAAAGGCCAGCGCGCCAGAGGATTCGTCCTGACGAATTGATATGACACTGTGGAGAATGCTTGTGGTTCCAAGCAGATATCAGCCCTTATAGCCTTTGATTGCGTTATGTGGAGGGTCATTGCAGTTGGTGACGATTTGCAGTAATACGAAACGGCGTAGAAGACACACATAAAAAACAAGTAAAGAAATATTGTGTTTAGTTTAGGATTGAGAAGAAGTTGACAGGAACCCGTTTGTGATATACAACTGAGTTATTCTTCAGAAATATGTCTGCGACTTATTCCTCTGTTTCCATACATTTAGTATGAAAAAGGGCCAGAGGAATAAGGTGACCGCAGACATATTTCTGAAGAATAATCCAACTATGTATTGAAAGTACAGAACAATATCTCAGATTTCACAGGTCAGAAAGATGCAACCATGTGTTGACTCACCGTGAAAGCATTGGTTATCAAATAAAAATCGCTAATAATTTTGAATGTTTTGATACCTTGTCGTCTCAGTAAACATTGTTCAAAAATACGATGCCTAGACTTAACTTTTCATGACACTTACTGTCCCGAGGCTAATTCTAGTTTGCTCAATGTTATCATAATTTATCCTCCCTTTGAAGCAAATACCGCCATATTTACGGAAATATCACACCGCTTGCTCAAACCGTTCGGAGAATCGGCACTACCGAGGTAAACTGGTTAATATTAAACAAAATATCTATTTAACGTCCACCTTTCATGTTCAAACTAAAAGAAAACGAGCTAAGTACAAGACTCCGGTTTCTTTGTAGCCTTTTCTTTACAGAAAACACTTCCCGAGCGCCCTCGGCGGAGGGCCGGTAGCCCCTATTTCCAGAACTTCTGCCGTCATGTAACTCAATTTGCCACTGATTAACGACCATAGCCGTTCACCGGCGACAGCTGACATGCTTGTACTCTGTTCTGTAGAGAGCAATTATTGAGCTCTGAATGAACACATAAATCTGAAAAACGATGTTATATGCATGAAATTCATTATGAGGTGGATAGGATGAATGGATTGTGTGGGAGACATGCTGCGACGACCCCAAGTAAAGGGATAAGGACTAGGGAATGCCACCCGGGTACCCGAAAACCCGGGTACCCGGGCAACCGACTTTATTAAGAGTCGGGTAAAACCCGGGTATTTTGACTCAGAACCAGGGTATTTTGACTCAGAACCCGGGTTCAAATAACCTAGTAATTAATAAAAATTATGCATGTATCGTTTTATTTCAAAGATAATAAATAAAATAGAATGTCGGCCACCTTAAAGCAAACGCAAAAAACGACATATGCTTGTTTATCTTACTTAATACGGCCGGCAATGCCGACAAGTTAATTGTAGGTAATGCAACTCGGGTACCCGAAAACCCGACAACTCGGGTAGCTGACCTTATTTAGAATCAGGTAATACAACCCGGTTTTCATATTTGACCGGGTATTGCATTCCCTAATCAGGACAAGCGAATGATTATGATGTAGTTGTGTCGTTTGGATGTAATGCGTAAGCGGCCAAAATTTTGATACTTATGTTATTTATAAATTGTATATGTAGCTTGTCAGATGTAAGTAAAGCATTGAATCAAAGTAGCTCGTGGTTAGTTAAAAATTATTCGAAAATCTAAATTTTTTACGCGCCAGAGAATGACTTGTCACTTTCACACTATTGAATGGCAAGGGACTACTAGCTAGTGTTGGTCGCGCAACAAAGAGTCGCGTGTCATAGTCGTACTAGAGGTACTGAGCCCTACAACGGCAACAGTCATCCATCAAAACTCGCCGATAATGTCAACAAGGCAACCCGTGAAAGCACGTACACCAGCCTTCATTAACACACTAACCTCCACATCTACACATATATAACAACTTACAGATCCAATGCTGCGGAGTGAAAGAAAAAAGAAAAGTCGAACGTTCGAAGCGGCAGTGAATGTAGCACTTAGAGAATTTCCCGTAACTTTCGGAGGTCGTGTCCGTGATGGATAGACTGGCAGACGTAGGCGTTGCATGCATTCGACAAATAGTGAACCCCGATAGTAAACACGTCGTATGTGTAATAGAAACGCGTGGTAGATACGTTGTTTTACTACTGACTGACGTGGAGCTGAGCGTTAGGGCAGATTGTTGACAAATGCAGGCCTCTGCGACCAAGATGAATGAAGTCGGAGGGTCAGCGACAGTACCGTTGTGTTCATTTATAAACCCGGCGTTTTCAAAAGAGTTGATTAATTACGAAACGTTATACGAAAATATAAAATAAAGACAAAAAGTGAGATTTTTCAAAGGCTAGAACCCTGACGGAGGTTATTCAACCCCCTTCCACGGAGATTTAAGATAACCTTGAATTTAGAGAGGTAATTTCTAAGCCTCCGCTTTCGTTATTCATGAGGGACTTAGTGCTGATTCAAATTTCAAGATTATCTAACGTATTTTGCGGTAGGATGTTTAATGTTTTCTTTATTATATTTCTTCGAGATGTGTCACGGGTAAATTTGAAGAAAAACTACCTAAAGGGGAAAAGGAGATGACAATTTAAATTTTGCACTATTTTAATGACAGCTAAGGGTCTTATCACACTTGCGATTTGCGAGCGAGCTGCGGGCGAGTTTCCATACAAAACCAGTCGCGGCGAACTCGCTGCTGCGACATTTGTATGGAACTTCAATTCTAACTCGCTCGCAAATCGCGAGCGTGATAAAGCTCTGAAGATATTTCATGCACAGATGTCGTTTTAGTGGATGGCACTAATTAAGAATCTGATAAATAATAAAGTTAACTGATCTGTCAAAACGTTTTTTACTAATAAAGAATCTATAATGACAGTCCCAATGACCACCACCTTATAGACAAAAAAAGTCTCCTGGCTTCATTGTCTCACCTTTAGATTATTCCATACATAAAGTAGACAACAGTAGTAGGGTCTTTTGAGAGTCTGATTCCTGTCCTCAAATATTCGTGAATTTCGTGTACATTCCGCCTCCATTTTTGGTTATGGTATAGAACTTGGTATGTGTTGTTACACAATTACCAAAAATAATAACGTTGACTGTAAGTTCAATTGGCGTAAGGTCCATTGATTTGCTTGTCCCTCACCCCAATTACACCTACGGACTATACATGCTAGTGAAATCGAATTTATAAACAATTCGCTAATAGTTGTGAACAGAGGAATCAGATTGGTACCCTAATAAAGACTTAGTACCTAAGCAACAGTGGCGTGGCGTAAAAGATATCCTTGGGCAAGCCGGTGCAGATTTTGCGTACATTTTCCTTAAGAGCTGTAGAATAAGGTGCTCAAATGCCTGACATTAGGCAAGCCGGTAGGAATCGAGTTATTTGGACGCCACGCTACTGCTAAGCAAACTATTTACATGGATTTATCGGCCTCAATAATAAAACGTAATCGGCGGGCAATAAAACGTACGATATTGTCCCACCAGTCTTACTTGACGGTACAATCTTGAAAAAAGTGTCACAATTTAAGTACTTGGGGCACTGGGTAGTGGATACGTTATGTGACGATGTCGACATAGAGAGGGAGCGCCGAGCATTGGCGGTCCGGTGTAACATGCTGGCTCGTAGGTTCGCGCGATGCAGTGAGAGTGTTAAGATTACCTTATTTAAGGCGTTTTGTCAGTCTTTTTACTCGTGCGCACTATGGGTTAGGCCTACGCAACGGGCCGTCAATGTGTTGAGAGTGCAGTATAATAATGCGTTCAGGGTGCTGATGGGACTGCCCCGCTATTGCAGTGCGTCCGGCATGTTCGCGGCGGCGGACGTGCCGGGGTTCCACGCAATAATGCGGAACAGAATCGCGTCACTCATGCGTAGAGTGCGGGGCAGTAACAACAGCATCCTGATTGCGCTCGCTGAACGGGTGGACTGCCCGATAATGCGGTACTGGGATGAGGCACATGCTCCTGTGCGTGCCCCTGCCCGCCGTTTTTAGTTAATAGGTATTAATTTGTTTCTAACCCTAGCTTTAAGTATAATATTGTTACTAACAACTTATGGATACTGAGTCCGAAATAAATGATTTTTAATTTAATTTAATTTTAATTTAATTTAATTTAATTTAATAAGGCCTAATTCCAAGATAAGTGTGAGCGGAAAGCGGAACAAACCTACTGAAGAAAGTAAACCTCCTCAAATGCGTGGGCGCGACGGTCGTTGCCCAACTCGACGTTCCAAACAATAGCGCGGACTTATGACACAGTAAATAAGCTAAAGCAGTATCTTAACTAGGCATTTTTTTGCCACGCTCCAATTAGACGCTACGGTGGATCATTTTTTAAGATCGCGGACAATGCACACCGATACGCGTGATACAATCTAAGGATCGGTCGGACATCGGCATCACAAACGACACATAACACCCGGCCGACAAAGACGTTTAGACAACTCTGTGGAGGGCTTTTTTTTTTTTGAAACTGACAAACTCGCAACCCATCCTGGGCGTAGCGATTGTCGGACCGGGTGGTTGGCCGTGGCGTTCCCTGGGGTCGAACCAGGTCGCTAGCCAGACCACCCTGAGTTGGTCGGACTGGGTGGGGGCCGGGAGTGCCTGGGGTCGAACCAGGTCACCTAGTCCCGGTCCACCTCGATATGATCGGGCTAGGTGGGGACTGAACGCCTGGAGTCGAACCAGGTCGTTTGGCCAGGGCCACCTTGACTTTGCGCTGATTGCTCAGAGTGAGCAGCGGACCAGCGGGAAGGATGACTCGGGTCATCCTGTCCTTATGTGAACTTGTGTAACAAACTAATCTGTGGAGGGCAAGAGGCGAGACTCAGATGGGACAAGCCCGAGTGGCATAAGTAAATGTTGAAAGTATCGAATGTATCGAGTTACTAAACATGGCGATAGTAACTTGGAACTTAACTTTGAGGGCATGATGCGTACTTTACTATCATAGGAATCACTTGGTCGTCGCAAAAAACGGCTGTTCACGAACCATATCGTCATTACTTTTAAGAAAACACGTATCTGACACTGACTGCAGATAAAAACATAGTAAGTGTATATGAAGTTCGTATGTAGGTAACTTTTGACGTTTTTCTCTACGACGTTTTTAGATACGAGTTTTTTTCAAAGTAGTGACGATATGTTTTTTAAACTGTAACAGTAGTGGCTCACTCCGCGATTTCACCGCGCGGCTACTAGTACCAAATTTTGCCGCTCCGGAGGGGCTTAGCCAGCGACCAGTAGGCGTATGATGCTACGCTTTGTCGCGCGATAAATAAAAGCATCCGTCACTCTCACACACTACTTGTCAGAACGTGACGGATGCTTTATAAATAAATAAATATTAGAGGACAATCTTACACAAATCGAACTAGCCCCATAGTAAGCTCAATAAGGCTTGTGTTATGGATACTAGACGAAGATATATTTAATAGATACAAATACATAAATACATAGAAAACATCCATGACTCAGGAACAAATATTCGTGCTCATCACACAAATAAATGCCCTTACCGGGATTCGAACCCAGGACCTCGTGCTTCGTAGGCAGGGTCACTACCAACTAAGCTAAAGCGGTCGTCGAAATTTATCATTTATTTATCGCGCGACAAAGCGTAGCATCATAGGCCTACAGATAGAGCATACGTTATGCGATAGAGAGAGAAGATCGGATGCGGTGCGTTCCGTACGGAGGTCAGATCCGATCGTCATTTTTGTTAGAAAGAAAAACTTCTGTACCTACCTAGTACAGTCACCAGCAAAAACATAATAAAACGGGGCATGCAAAAATACATATGTGACACCACTCTATTACTATAGCAGTAAGGTCGTGTCTGATATTTATGCGTGCCGAGTTTCATTATATAATTATGATGTGAATTGTGTAAATGGTGTAGTCATAGGTACTTGAATACATAATATCGTTTTAGATCATTCTACACTATCGTATTAGGTTTAGTAAAGTAAAAAAAGGAAGACCTGTAAAGATAGCTGAATGTTCTTTTAAATAAATAAAAAATATTTTATTACCGGTGACTATACTATTTATTAGGTACCTACTCATTCTGTGACTATACCAAGGTGCTCTGTCGGGGCGCGCGCTTTTGTGAGTACGTGATTCTGGACGTTTATTATGAATTCATTTTACTGCACTAGGGATACACACTGTGCATATGACTAGCTAATGACTGCACACACCCACACATATCATTATCTCATCCCAGATCGGGATGACGAAAACATTGTGTAGTGTGATGATCTGAGTTTGATAGTGAAAGGGCTTTGAGTTGAGGATAGCTTGTTAAAGAGGACTTGAGCTTGTATCTGTGCCTCAAAAAGAACATTAGATAAGTAGATTTAAGGTCGGAATTGAAAGCTAAGTTACAGAGAAAATGTGTTGTTTAGCTTGAATGAATTTCCAACTAAAACGAGCTTTACCTAGTTACTTAAATGCAGATATTTTTCATTAAGCATACTAAAGGCGCGTGTTTATAGTAGGTTTCTTGCAATTTTTACATACAAACATATGGTAATCATATAAGCAATATAGTATATTTACTCCGGTGGCACTATAGAACAAGTTCTATTAAGGACAAGTTTAATCGCGATTTACGATATCTTTAGCAGCAAAAGCTAGTAACCTACGTTTTTGGCATTAATGAAACAACTGCGGCATTTTCTTAGTGATGGACATTCCGCGCGATCTAGCACGGGAGAACTAGTGCTGTTATACGTTTAAATTACGTCTTTATTACACAACTTTTGAAAGGGAACAGCCAAAACTTTTCACATTTACGAGGGCACATAAAACAGGGGATGACCCTACGCTGCCGGGAAAATAAAATTCCATTCCTCAAGTCACCACTCTGCGTGAATTTACGGACTTTACTAAAAATTACCTCTAAGAAAACGCTACTGGGTACTGTCACATATAAATTTGTCACAACGATTACCCAAAAATGCGGGAGAGATCGTAACTTATGTGAAACTTAAGCCTATCGTAAATAACGCTGGTGAATTCAGCACGTCCGACCCACGTCAGGCCTTATTACAGTAGGCTTTAGGGTCAAAATCGTTTGTATTCGTTTACAAATTGGAGTGGACGTAGTTTCCGGCGATGTAATACGATAGGAATTAATTACGCATACAAAATGGGACGTTTTGAAGGGAGATTACGTGGCTGAAGATCGTTCGTTTTGTGAAACTGACGCTCACCGCCATATACTGGATTTTTAATGACGGCAACTTTCTTGTCGCATCGTTACTTTTAGGGTGCTTTTAATTTTCAGAATGACTACGTGTAACCTTGTTAGACCTTTTGTTCGTGGCATATTTTGGACTGAATTTATAAAAGCAGATCTAAATGCGTCTACATTTTTCGCACATTTATTATGCGATATATTCGCCGAATGTAAACGGAATTTATACATGAGCTATTTTTCGCTCATGCCCAAAATACCGCATTCCCAAAATACCACATGTTTCAAAACACCATTCTCGATTTATCTGATTCCTGGCTTACCACGTTTCCGTTACACTAGATTATAAAATCGTAAGTTACTCAAGGTCTCAAGGATCTAAATGATTTTGGAGGATGTATTATTTTACAAATCTGGTATACGGAGAATGTGATAACTCGAGAATCTGGTATTTTAAAAATCTGGTAATTTAGGAATACGGTATTTTGGGAATGAGCGAACCATCATTGAGGTAGGCCGCGTCAATGAGGATTCATATAAACTATTCAGAGTTGTAGTGGTTATACCAATCAATTGATGTTACAAACGGTTTTTTTTTATTCGTTGACGGTAGTGGAATACAAAGGTAAAGACAAATTCTATATGGTAAGTAAGGATTCGAAAATGTGACCTATCCTATAACCGTTCCCACCTCCCAACTACAAGTAGGTAGGTATTGGAGCATTCCCAATGATCCTTCGATGATACGATTTGTTTGTCTCTTTCTTTTGTAATTTATGGTGTCAGTTCTTCTCAATAAAATGAACAATCATGGGTTATGTTTCGTAAATAGTTTGACACAGGGACCGTTTTCGTTACGATATAAGCGGTACGGTACCGCTACAGAATATCGGTACCGTAATGATATAAAGGTAGACTATACCGGTTGAAATATTTTGTTACTGTACCGCTTTATACCGGTACGTACCGCTAATGTTGAAAGCGGTACTTATACCTTTATTATTACGGTACCCAACCTATATTTTTTCAGTACCGAAATTTTTCGCTCGCATATTGTGGCTTTCCATAAGAAAAGGGACCTTATGGCAGTTTCTAGTTACGGAGATATGGACGTTTTTGTGAAATCCTTCAAAATCATATTTTTTTTCTTTTATGCAAAATTGTAAAATATAGGAATAGACGTGTATTTGTAGCTTCGTTTCACTGCTGTACGTTAATTTTTTCTATATAAGAATTGGGTTCAAAGTTTAGGAGAAAAGGGTCCTTATGGCAGACTTCATACAAAAATGCTAAATCTATTGATAAAATTTACTTGCAACTTTTGCTTATTTGTATTTCTTTTTTATACCACGACGGTGGCAAACAAGCACGCGGCCTGCATAATGGTAAGCAAAATTTTCAAAATGATCCCAGAAAGTTGAAAATTTGGAAGGAAAGGGTTTGGGGGCCACAGATTCGGAATTAAAAAAAATTGAAAATAAAAATAAATACATTTGTATGTCGTTTTTTTAACCCTCTACTGCATGATATAGTAAAACGCTAGAAAAAAAATATTTTTTTTTTCAAAATATGTGTTAATTTTGTGCAAAAGTTTGAAAAGTAGATGAAAAAAAAAATTTGACATGTATTTTTCAAAATTCATTTATGGCTTCGTATGCATTGAAATATAAACTCATGAATGTTCCAATGTCCTACTTTTTTAAGTTAGAATTATTATTATGTCTCTATCTTTGAACATACATTTGTCAAATTTGTATAGATCCTCAGAAACTGTTAAATTGAAATTCTAGAGCTGAAAACTTCATAATTGTAACGTTTTTATAACCAACCATTAGAAGCTTTTAATGCATACGAAGCCAAATATGGACGTTATAGAAATAGCACCAATTGCATACGAAGCCATATATGGCTTCTTCAAAAAACTTATCAAACTACGGAATAGGGTTTATCTTTTTTTACATAATTCGATAACTTTAGTCTTAATTAGGTCTATGACTAGTATATAACATGGAGTCGACAGTATTTTTTCTGCTTTATGACCCTGAATTTACCACTGAAACGAAATGAGTTTTACCAAGTTCATTATTCATTTTAGTTGGACATAATCAATCGCGCATAATATTGGGAAATTATCAAATAGTATTATTTAAAAAATATATACCGTTTTATTTACACTTTGAATATTGTATTTATGTAGCTTTCCAAATATATAAAAATATATTCGATACTTAAAAAAAATCATGAATATTAGACGCCATTTTTGGCTTCGTATGCGGTAAAGGGTTAAAGCTTATTTAGGAAAAAGTTTTTAAACATTTTTTAAAAAGTGTTTTTGGCAAATCGTATAACTTTTTGACCATTTTAGAAAAACCTTGTTTTTTTTTCAAAAATTACACAAAAAAAAAAACACTGGCGTATGCCTATCATTTTTGAACATTTTAGAAAAAGTTTTTTATTTTTTTTTTTAGTTTTTTTTGGATGTTTCTACAATTTTAGATCACTTTGTCATGTTTAAAAACCTTTTCAGAAAAAGATTTATAAACATTTTTTTTAAACATGAAAACGTGTTTTTGGCGAATCGTAAAACTTTTGTACCATTTTAGAAAAACCTTGATTTTTGTTCACAAATTTTACAAAAATTAAACAAAAAACACTTTCTGGCGAATGCCTATAATTTTTGACCGTTTTAGAAAAAGTTTTTTAATTTTTTTTTCGAAATACTTACGAAAAAGGTTAGTTTTTTGGCGGTTTCTATAATTTTTGACCACTTAAGAAAAATAATCCTTTTAATTTTTTTTCAAAAGATCAACAAAAACAAAAAATTTTTTTTGGCGAATCCTATCCTACCATTATGATTTTTTTTATAAAACTCGGTAATTTTTGGTTTTATAGAAAAGTCGTCCATACAAAACACATTTATTTTAGCGTATTTTATATGATAGCATCACAAAGCATAGGTCATCATAACACCATGGTGTGAATTATTCAACATAGTGTTATAATTATGAGAATAACTCTTAATTGACCATGATTTGAAGTAAATTTCTAAAAACCTTTTTTTTCGGTATTCTGTTTTAATACAAGTTTAGTAAATAAATAATGTTAATATCGTGCGTGCCATACTGTAATTATCAATAAGTTTTACCTGTGATTGGTCATAAGGTCATAATATCCCATACATTTGGGAAATGGGACCTTATGACTAATCACTTAAATTCAACAACGTTATTTGAGAATTACTCTTAATTGATCAAGATTTGAAGTAAATTTCTAATAACCTTTTTTCTTTAGTTTTCTGTTTTAATACAAGATTAGTAAATAAATAATTTAAATATCGTGCCATACTGTAATTATCAATAATTTTTGCTCATGGCTGGTCATAAGGTCCCTTTTCTCAAATGTATGGGAGTAAATTTGTGATTTTTACGTAACTTCAATGGTTTATAAATAAAAAAATAAGACTTGTAGAATAATAATGACACTTTTGTGATACTTGTGTAGGTTAAATATGATTTAGAACTCACTATACGAAAATTGTGAATATTATAGGGATGATGAAAAATATAATAAAAATGACATTTTAATAAAAATAAAAATATTTCGTTAACTATGTGATTGTATTTCTATCAAAAAATGTAAATTCAAATATCTTCAACTACATTATATACAATGATTCAGATTACAATATATTAAAGAACAGGCCGATTTTTTTTTAAATTTCATTCTCATGAGCGACTTCCTCTAATCAAAGGCTGATTTTTCACGACCTGGAAGTCACATTAAAAGAACCATTACTGATTTCCAAAGAAAAACAGCTTGAGATACATAATCAATCATCATCTTCATAACTTCCATAATTTGTTTTATTTCTGTTTTTTACCTTTTTTGTTTTTTGTTTGTGTTTATTGTTATTTTTCATTTATTTTTTATTTCTTTAATTTTTTTGTTTTTATTTTGTATTATTTACTTTATTTGTTTTTAGTTTGTGTTGATTGTTATTTATTGTTTTTATCTTTAATTTTTTTAGTATATGTTGTTTAGGTATTTTTTAAAAACAAATTAAAGTAAAAAAACAGAAAATACCTAATCATCACAAACTAAAAACAAAAATAAGGTAAAAAAACAAATAAAAGAAAAAAAAACAAAAAATTACAATAAACGCAAACTTTAAACAAAAAATGTAAAAAAACCAAAAAAAAAAAAACAAGTTAAAGATAAAAAAACACCTAATCCACACAAAGTAAAAACAAAAAAGGTATAAAATACAAAGTAAAACACATTAAAGATAAAAAAAAACATAAAATACCTAATCAACACAAACTAAAAACAAAAAATAAGGTAAAAAAAAAACAAATAAAAGAAAAAAAATAGCAATCAACGCAAACTTAAAACAAAAAAGGTAAAAAATACAAAGTAAAACAAACCAAAGATAAAAAACAAACAAGATATACCTAATCAACTCAAACTAAAAACAAATAAGGTAAAAAATACAAAAATAAAACAAATTAAAGTCTTCGGGGAAGACCTATGTTTAGTAGTGAACGTCTTAACGTTGAAATGATAATGATGCTCAAGGCTAAAGACGACGCGATTGAAACTTGACGACGCGACGACGCTCGGCGCACACACATAAACCTCAAACGGTACCTTTTTAAAACGGTTAAGGTTACCGAAAAAAAATTACGGTACCGTTCAATTTCGATACCGTTTCATTTCGGTTGCGCTACCGAAATCATACCGAAACAAACGGTATGACGTCATACCGCTTTAAAACGCTACCTTCATTTTTCGGTTATGCAGTCCCTGGTTTGACAGTGTCTTATAAATCTTATAATATAGCTCGCAGCGTTTACTAATGAAGTGCTTACGCTGTAATCAGCTGTGTCAACAGTTGGAACGTCAGGTTAGTGAAGGGTTGATATGACAGGTCGGCGTCACGTGACCTTGCCAGCTGTCACGGAAATACTATTTAAATGACATAGTAAACTGATACGGAGGTGCTTGAACGTTGAAAATTTAAATTATTTAACTTTAATAAATATGTAATAAGAGTCCTTGACACGGATCGTACCTTTTATTTAATTAAATGGACTTGCTTTTGACTTCGATCATGCCAAATGTTATGTCGTTCAACTGGATTATTAACCCTTATTTCGTTTGTGTGGAGAACTGGGCGACTCGAATAATTTTAATCGGACTTTAAACAACACAAACATAGAGCTAATCCGAGTCCGTCCCTTGATTTTAATGGATGTGTGCTCTCTGCATCGATACGCACGCATGAACGAAGGCTATATACAGGGTGACTTCGAATTGGTAATACAAAATGAATGTTTTACATACATATCCCCTAAACTTAGCCCCTCAATTAAGTCTCATACTTTTAAAATAATCAGAAGTATGTTTTTTTTTTAATTATTAATTTATCCCATTTTTGTTGGATTAACATGGTTATCCTACTATAATAATAAACAAAGAGGTTTAAAGACTTTCAAATGAACACTTTCCTCTTTGGTTATCCGTCACATGCCGCAATATTTATGAAGAAAACGTGTTTTGATTAGTAATTCTAAATATATCGTCGTCTAGTATCCATAACACAAGCTTTATTGAGTTTACTATGGCTAGTTCGATTTGTGTAAGATTGTTCCCTAATATTTATTTATTTATTTAGTTAATTCTCAATTGTCAAAGAAAATAAGGTGCTAAGGTATGACACTTAGGTATTTAATGGAGTAAAACCACACTTTAGGACTTTAATTATTTGTTTTGTTAGAAAATTAGCAATAATTAAATACATCAAATTTTAACATAGGGGTTAATGTGTTACACTACATGGCATTAACTGAGCCATAATCAAGTATTTTGTATTACCAATTTGAAGTCGCCCTGTATAGTACGTAATATCAACGTCTGGCTTGTATCCGTTAGCCTAATACCATCGCCATTTGCACGCAAATCATTAGCCGATATTAGCCTTATTTACAGCCAAACACGGCGGATTTTAAAAAACATACTGTAAAGTAAATAAATAATACAAGCAAAGAGCTTATCATAGTCTACTCCTGATTCTCATGGATGTGTGCTCTCTGCAGCAATACGCACGCTTGAACGAAGTCTATATACGTAATATTAACCTCTGGCTCATCTCTATTTGCCTAGTACCATCGCCATTTGACCGCAAACCATTAGCCGATAATTAGGCTGATTACAGCCAAACACGGCGAATTCCGGCCATTGTCCGCGTGCCTCTTGTTGGTTATTGGAGACATAATTAAGCTATATTGTCACCAGCCTAGATACATGCATTCCTGGTACGTTTACATAAGGGGTTATCGGATGTTTCGCCTTTAGGAGGATATATCGCAATCGCTCCGTCAAAAATGTCTGGTTGTAGATTCATAATTAAGTGAACTGCGGGCTTTTTTGCTTCTTAGTGGTATAAAAGATGATATTTGTTACTCATTGGTTAAGTTGTGTATTCAGATCGTAGGTACTTTTCACTGAAACTGAAAATTTTTAACGCATCTTGAAAATTATTCCCAAAGCTATTTGGCTACAGAAAACTAATTACCTCATTAAGGTGATTCGTGTAAGTCTGTTTTCCATACAAACATAAAGAGCGTCATTGTTTCCCTACACGACACTAGTTACGTTAAAATATGCTTTATCTTATAGCTTGATACATCTTACTATATGAAGGAAACGAAAAATCTTTCTCTAATAAAAATTTTAAAACACGTATCGTTTCCCATTTTTAGATCACAATTGTCCTGAACAAGGAACTATGAAAAAACATCAAGACAATTCTGGAAATTTCAGAAATAATAGCCAAAATCGATGACCATTCAAACGTTTAAATCATCTTAAGGTTAAGTATTTGTTAACCCAACATTGCGAAAACCAGGTCTTCGTTTAAACGGGCCCGGTATTCAGACCTGGGTCTAAGGTCGGACCTAACCTTCGGGCTAGGTCACCTTTGTAACTGGGCCGTAATTGTGGAAATGATTTACGTTCATAGCCTTGTACGGTTGGCAGAGGAATGGGCTTTACTTGGGAATAGGGAAGGAGGATTTTTGTAATATATTGGTCTCGATTTCTCTAATAGCCTGTGTGTCCGTCGTAAAGACTGTAATGAACAGGGAAGCATATCAATTACTTTAAGTCCTTTGATAACCACACAATCCCTGGTATTTATCATGATTAAATGAATATTAATAATTTTTTTTTCAAAAATTTCGCCTTCAGTTTAATATTACAATGGGCAGTAATCGCGGAAACCGAAGATAATATTATGAAACCGGTTATATTTTTTATCCGACTATCTTATCAGCCACGGACGTCCACTGCTAGACATAGGCGTCCCCCATAGATCGCCACAGAGTGTGGTCCTGAGCAGACCGCATCCACCGGCTCTCCGTTACTCGCAAGAGGTCTTCTGTCCACCGAGTCTGGGACTGGCCGACGCTGCGCTTATCTACGCGTGGTCCCATTCCAGGACTTTACTGCCCCAACGGTTACGCGACTACGGTAAGGCTATGAGAGTTATGTCTTTTCAACTTCGCCAGGGGTGGCTCACTCCGCGATTTCGCCGTGCGGCTACTAGTACAGTCAGCGTCAAATGCACCGTATATATCGCAACACGTCTTTATTACTATAGGCACAAAGCCGTGTTACGAACGTCAGTTTTGTTAGAGCGAGAGACTTCTGTACGTAGTACTATTATTTAATTTAAACAAAATATTACTTCCTATTATTTATTCTGTGCCTTCACGGAGTTGTATCCTTCAGTAAAACTATAAAAGTGTTTAACACGCCTCCCTCGCCTCCTCTCGCGTCATATTGTAAGTCAGGTTAGTTTATTAGGTCTAGCCAGGTTCTAGACTTTTGCTCATAAAACCCGCCGACCGTACGTTCGGTGATCCTCGGATATTAAAGTTACGCAAACCGATAAATCACCTTCGCCAATATCAATAGTGCAATTCGAAACTTCACTGTCAATACCGCCCCTAATATAATTTGAGCCGCGATATGGTAATATAACTTTTCCAAAAACAACCCACATCAAGGTTTCCTCAACGCCTCAAGGATATGAACTAAATTTTAAAAAAAATGGGGTCAATCTTCAATTAAAATACATTTTATGCCACACCTGGCCATAAAGTGGCTTTTTCCGCACGCTGCGCGTACGCAAAAAGCCGCTTTCTGGCCAAGTGTAGACATAAAATGGTGTACACAACACGGGAGGTAATAAAGAAAGCCCTCGATCGCACATTTACGTCCCTCGCTTGCAGCTCGGGCCGCAAACATTTGCGATCTCGGCCTTTCTTTGTATTACCACCCTAGTTGTGTAATGTACTATTTTTAAATTGGTTCGTAAGGCTGCAGCATCACAGAGGCGGAGATAAATGGGGGGAGAGGCGACGTGTAGGGATCGACCAATCACATTAGTGTTCGCTATTTCCATTGAAGCAGATTGGAGACAAGATGCGGATTTCAACTAATGTGATCGGTTGATCCTACACGTCTCCTCTCTGCTCCGCTCGTCTCCGCCTCAGTGAAGTCGCAGCCTAAGGCTGCTTTTTCACCAGAGCTGTGCGGGGTAGCAGAGCGGTGTGCGGGGAAAAATCCACCAATCAACGTGCCAAGCCTCCCTCAGCGCGGCCTCCACTACCTCGCGCAGCTCTGGTGGGAACATACCCTAAACGACGGAGTTCTGAGACAACATTAAAAAAAATACATCCGACTAAAGAACCTCCTTCTTTTTCACTTAGAAATATTCGGCGGGCAGCGTTCGCGAATACTACTCATGATTAAGGAAATGCCGAATGCTCCCGAAACATGTCGAGTGGATGTCTCGTCTTGGTATAACAAGAGTGATCCGTTTTTATTTCAACCTCCTTCTTTTTGTGAAGCTGGTTTAAATGTTCGTCCGATGGTCATTGTGGTCCGTCAATGTCGCCATATTATGACGCTCAATTAGCAACAGTTGTTAGTTCACGGACTAACTTATGTTAGGGAAATGTTGACGGCGAATTTCTGAACTACTCTACAGAACTGCTAAACGGTGACTTGTGTTTAGAGACTGAATATAGCAGGGTCGTAACTCACGAAAATTTCACTTTTGAAGATTTGGGATTTATTACCTAGATTAAAGGTAATGCCGCGATTTTGAAAATTCCCATGTTGGTTTGTCCTGACAAATTGTAGGTATGAAGCTATAAAATATATTTCAATCAAATTTGACGATGTTAAAGTCGATTCTTAACCCTCTTTTCGTTTGTATGGAGAAATTACCGACTCGATTCACCTTAACACTTTCGCAAGCAAAATTTCGTAGCGCTACGCTCTTTGTCAAAAACATGGGGAAATGCGTATGCAGCGAAAATTTGTTACGAGCAAAGGTAGCGCGCACGGAGCGAGTTCTCGGTTTTGAAAGTGAAGATCCATCCAATTTTCATAATGAAGATCTGTACAATCACAGAAAGGAAATGCAGTTATCATCTATCAATAGAATTTGCATCCGCTATAGGTAAGTTTCCTCAAAATGATCGTGTAGTAATAGTACATTGTGTATCAAGGGCGGTAGGTAAGGAATTACAAACGAGTGTTTGTTACAAGGCCGAGGCGAAGCCGAGGGCTTTAATAACACGAGTTTGTAATTCCTTTACCGCCCGTGGCACACACAATGTTTTTCATCACACTTGTGAGGAAATCTAATTAAAATTAACCTTACTTAACCTAAATAAAATTGTAAAACTGACAGTGACATTAGTGACATATCCATAGACAATGCGAAACGTTCGGAAATCATAGCGGTACAGACCTAAAACGGTTGATTTTATAATTGCAAAATACTGAAATACACTATTGAAACATTTAATTAATGTTACAGAAATATGTGTTTACATGTATTTGCAATAACAGTTCTCTTTAATTAAATATTTCAGTGATAAAAGTTAAAAAAGGAAGTTGGTAGTTTCCTTTGAACATGACAAATAAGAGTAAAACAGAACCAGCGTTTCAAATTTAAAAAGAAAACCATTACGCCCTAGGGCGTAATAGCTCATTTACGGCCCGCAAAACCTACGTGTAATGCACCATTTTCGAGCAAGTGTGATGAAAAAATATCTATGAAAGTTTACTGGCCAAGTATCCTATTAATATTCTACTAATATTATAAATGCGAAAGTTTGTGAAGATATTTAGATGTTTGGATATTTGGATGTTTGTTACTAAATAACGGGGTAAGTAACAAACAACTTAATGGATTGACATGAAATTTGGTATCCAAATAGACCAAGTCCTGGATTGAAACATAGGATAGGTAGGTACTTTATATGTTGGTAAAGAGTTCCTGGTCCGCCTAACTAAAGCAAAGGGGGCGCAAAATAAGGACTTATAAAATTTTTGACTAAAAGTGAAAATTATATAGGAATCATAAAACACTTAGAAAAATTTCATTCGAGACGCTAAAATAAGCATGTTTTGTAAAAAAGACATTGGACCTCAAAGTTGGCACGATTTTAGGACTTAAAAAAATTCGATGGATGTTGTTGTCATTATAACACGTATTTTTTATGATGTTATCCTTGAGAATACGCTAAAATAAGCATGCATGTTTCGTAGAAACAACTTTTTCTCTAAAATAAAAAATGGCCGAGATAATTGACTTCAAAGTTGGCAAATTTCTAGCACTTGTAAAATTTTCGACGAATGATTTTAAATCGGAGCGCATAACACATCCGCACACCACAGTTTTCTGGTAGCAGCTCGTTTTGAATGTCAATAGTGACTTTCCATCTCCGGCGCTGCGGGAACAGCAGCCCTTCCGCCCTTGCATGACGGCGCACGGTCACTTCGCTCGGCTCCGCAGCTTCGGCTTCTTGGTCGCCTTCGGCGACCAGCCTCAGCCGCTCGCCTCACTCGTTCCCGCGCTTCGTCATGGCGGGCGAGGGCTGCTCTCCCTCCACGCCTCTGGCTTTATAAAAACACTCTATGGCGCGCAGTGTCGGCACGCGTCCTAACCAGCGAGAGCCCTAAATTCGGACTTTCGCAGGCTAATATCGTATACATAATATTCCATCATTGAAAATTTTACATTTTATAAACTGTCATTTATCTTGATAATTATCAAGTTTAGAGAAAAGTTGCCCATACAAAACATGCTTATTTTAGCGTCCTCTATACGATGGCATCATAAAAAATAGGTGTCATAATGACACCAACCCCATCAAAATTTTACTAAGTCCTGCGCCCCCTTTGCTTTAGTCCAACCGAGTTCCTCGAAGAGAGAGAGAGTGAAAGGCCGTGCTACGACCCCCATGACTACGACTACTCTGCCAAGAGAATACGACTAAGAAGAAGAAGAAGAGAAAGAGTTCCCTTGGAACATTAAGGGGAATAAGGCGGGCGAAGCCGCGGGTAAATGCTAGTATCTAATAATAGTTTATTCAAAGATCAAAGGTTAATATAATATCATTTTTGACATGAACCTACCAATAACTTAGTGTTCTCAATTAATTCTAATTGCCACGAATTCAATAACCAATTTCGATTCCAAATAATCGCCTTCAAATCGATGCTTTCAATTACTACCCACTACAATGGAGTATTGTTTGACTTTAAGCAATTAAGTTTATACGGAGGTACACTATTTCATATAGAAACTAAGCAACGAGCGCGGGTATGGCAGCCTATTTACTTTTTGTTTAAACGCAGTAGGTTTTGTCGTGAATTGTGAGACTTGCCAGAAGGAAGATATTGGTAAATTTCACATAATGGACATCGCCACATGAACAAAAGTGTGACAAAGAAGAATATAAGGTGAGCAAACGACAAAACATATAATGTCTTAAAACTATAGCGTGAGTTAAATCTTCTTTAAATAGAAAAACATAATTCACCTAAAAGTCTAACATCTAAATATCGCTACGACTAGCGTCATAACCATAACTCCTCCTAAATGTAATGTAGTGTATCCAACTACTTACTTCCACGCATGCGGCACGTTTTTTTGCCGCTTAAAACACAATAACCGAAAAAAACTCTAACACCAACAAAGTTCAGTACCTCTAGCACAACTGTGACATATGACTCTTTGTATCGCGATAAACACTACCATTAATACTCTTTCGATTAAAATATGGTCCAAAAGTGCCAGCCCATGCTCTGTCGTGCTAAAAGCAAAGTTGAGTTACCCCGGCCAGGAGCGGCTCACTCCGCGATTTCGCCGCGCGGCTAATAATACCAAATTTTGCCCTTCCGAAGGGGCTTAACCAGCGACCAGAAAGAGCACGCGTTATGCGATATAGAGAGATCGTCGGATGCGATGCGTTTAGTGCGGTGATCGTACCTGATTGTCAGTTTTGTTAGAAAGAGAAACTTCTCTACGTAGTACTATTACTTATTCTGTGCCCAGGCTGGTTTCGCACGCGCTTTCCTCGACCAAGTAAAAGGGCTGTTCTATCAGTCTCCATAAAACGTCACTAGGAACTTGGGCCCACTAATTATAAGCCAGTCGAGGTATGAATAATTTATAGCTTGACCCGAATGAGCTTGACGACTTGTAACTTCAAATTTGGAAGTTTTCCAGGGAAACGATATTAGCTTAAAATATGGAGGGGGCGTTAAGCTTTTTCGCATTTAGGGTGAGTATACACATATACAGCTGTATGAGGTAGTGGAGCGCGCGATGAAAAAATCCACCAATCAACGTACCCAGCCTCGATCAGATCGGCCCCGCATTGGTTGATTTTTCTTTCGCTTACCGCTTCGATAACTCGTACAGCGTTGTTGGATACTCAGCTTTAGTCGTCAAGACTTTGTAGGTGCAAATAACTACTATTACTTCGGGACTTTACTGTTCTTCCGAGAGTTACAAATTTGAACCTTAATTATACAATATAAGTCTCTATTTCCTTAGTCATAACTAAATTACACTGATATTTACGTGTTTTATGTGTTATTACGTATTGTATTTAAATTGCTTCTGAGTTTTTTGCATCCCAACAATAAAGTATAATGCAAAAGTTGCTTGTAATTACAATAGCTTACAATTCCCATACTGGAAGATAACAATGCAA
The DNA here is from genome assembly GCA_947034925.1 of Eudemis profundana. Classification (NCBI taxonomy): domain Eukaryota; kingdom Metazoa; phylum Arthropoda; class Insecta; order Lepidoptera; family Tortricidae; genus Eudemis; species Eudemis profundana. Next base: position 4,835,648 of record OX344808.1, read on the forward strand.
TGCATTTCTGCTATATGATAGAGAAATAAAGACAGGGGTCACCTTTTCACAATAATTTTTCATATGGTTAATACGACATTTTAAATAACCGACGAAACCTGTTAAAATGTAATCCTCCTCATTTTTTGTAAGTCGGTTAAAAAAATACCCACACACATCTATTATTTAATATCAACACACGGCATCACAATAGAGCTCGTAAGTAGACCAAAACGATTTGTCCGCTTCGATATCATGAAAACATAATCGGTTTAAAAATAGAAACCAATACAGGTCAATCAAAACGAAGTTATTATTGTTGAACATCCAACCGATTATGAACTATACAACCGATGAATCAATCACTTTAGAACTGTTTCTCTTTAACATCGCCAGTGCGCCACCACACTAAATCGTCAAACGAGTTACAGCGTACATCGTGTGGATATTTTCATCACACTTGCTGGAAAATGGTGTTATTACTTGTAGGTTTTGCAGGCCGTAAATGACCTATTACGCCCTAGGGCAAAATGTTTTTTTTTTTTATTTGAATACGTTGGTTGTGTTTTACTCTTATTTGTCGTCTTCAAAGGAAACGCCAATGTACTTTTTTTAACTTTTATCACTAAAATATTTTTTTTAAAGAGAACTTTTATTGCAAATACATATAAATACATAATTCTGTAACATTAATTAAATGTTTAAATAGTGTATTTCAGTATTTTGTAAATATAAAATCAACCGTTTTAGGTCAAGCCAAGTAATTCCTTACTTGCCGCCCTTGATACACAATGTACTATTATGGCGCAGTGAACAAGTCGGCTGCAGAGGGCAAGCTGACTAGCCTGGATGAATAATTTACGCCGTCCACTTTGATTTGGGCATCGATCCGGTGACCTATAACCGAAGGTGATACGCTAAAGCTAAAACAGTCCGACAGTTATGTGGAGCGAGCTGTAGAATCCGGACAGTTACGGCACAAGGAATGGTAGGTATTCGTTATATTACCTGCTTTCCCCTAGAGTGATTTAGATTTTTGCATGAAAGGAATAGTTATACTATTCTTCTTCTTTAACTTAAGAGCCTTGCTCTTGTCGGTGAAGCAATCGCCAGTCCTTCCTATTCTGCGCCAATTCCTTTACCTCCTGGTACGTCACGACCTTGACCTTCTCTCTGCTCAAAGTAATTCCTTCTTGGTCTTCCCCTGCCTCGTTTCCCCTCAATCTTTCCTTCTATAATAGTTTTAAGGAAATGATCGTGTCGTAACAGGTGTCCCATCAGTTATACTATTATTAAACCAATAAACTATATTTTGGTCTCATCAACAATTATGACCATGCGGCATGTTGGGACCCAATGTTGGTTAATTTTGGGTTTGTTTATCTCTCGTTACCACAGAAATATATATCGAGGTAAGTAGACGGAAAAAAAATGGCGGCGACCTACTTTGCACGTCGTTCTGATAATAATGGCATAGGTGTTCAAATACCACCAAATGAAATGGAATATTTGATGTTTTCCATCACTAAATTACACTTTTGGCGCCAAACTCAAGCGAAAAACGTTACAGGCTTGGTTCCCATACAAATCGACGAACTATTTGCTTCTATATCGATATATTTCTGTGCTCGTTACCAACCCAGAGCTATCTCCACTCGGTAAATGGAAAACTGATGACCGGTCATGGTGGCGTTCTTTGTGGAAGGCCTAAGTCCAAAGTGCATGCACTACCTTTTGCGTACCGTGACGCCACCTTATTTCTATGATCTGAGGACGCCACCGAGTGGTTTGAGAGAAAACGTAAAAGGCGCTTATAGTACATTACACAACTAGGGTGGTAATATAAAGAAAGGCCGAGATCGCAGAAGTTTATGGCCCGAGCTGCAAGCGAGGGACGTAAATATGCGATCGAGGGCTTTCTTTATTACCTCCCGTGTTGTGAACATCATTTTATGTCTACACTCGGCCAGAAAGCGGCCTTTCCGTACGCGCAGCGTGCGGAAAAAGTCACTTTATGGCCTGGTGTGGCATAAAATAATAAAAAATATGTGTTGAAGAAAGACGCAGGAAACTGATGTTGAAGTATCTTATTTTATGTTTGGAAAAGCGAGCTTTCAAGAGTTGTCTGGAAACTCTTAAAACGTTATTTCCGATTTCTTCCCTCTTTCAGCTAAATAAGTACACTGGAACCCTTGAGGAACAATGGAACGAAAGGTACTCCATAAGGTATCCAAAAAGGAAAATAATAATATTGTATTTATAGTAAAAAAATGCTAAAATACCTACCAATTCGATTTGAGCTTAGTTCAGTAGTCGGGAAGAATGTTCATTTATTATGCTAACTAGTTTCTGATACTTCTTTGGAGTTATGTTGATAAAATATTGTAATATGTATATACGAAAGGGCAATAAAGTTTGAAATAAATAGTAACACTTCAAGAAAGGTCAAAGTAATGTAAAACTAATGCATTCGAGATAAGTTTAGAAAATAGGATCCAGACAAAAATTCTCCACGCCAACAATAATATCCTCAAATGGTATGCTGCGCCGCTGGTGATTATGTTGTGGCACGGCTCAGCATTCCATTTGAGGACATTATTGCTGGCCTGGAGGATTGTCTGGTGAAGAATCACATGAGAAAGGAGGATTTGGAGTCTGTGCGCCAGGACGTGTCGTCATTGTTGCGACGAGCTGAGCCACCAAATGGTAACTTATCTAAGACTGAGTTTGACGCATTAAAGACCTTGCGTGAGGACCCGGACCTTAGCATTCTTCGCGCTGAGAAAGGGGACTTAAAAATGTAGTAATATACGCGATTTAATCCGTTTAAGTTGTTTTATTACAATACCTATACTGTTTATTTGTAATATCCTACTAATATTTTAAATAAGTTTGTGAAGATGTTTGGATGTTTGTTACTCAATAACGGGGTAACCACGGGATGGATTGAGCTGAAATTTGGCATGTAAGTAGAACAAGTCCAGGATTGAAACATAGGATACTGTAAATCCCGGTAAATAGTTTCCTTGGGACAATAACGGGAACAACGCGGGCGAAGCCTCGGGTAAATGATAGTTTCGTATACATAAAGTTGGGTATTGTGTTTTTAGCTCAGCTTGGTATAATAAACTCTTTTCGGTGGTAGGTAGTGGAGAAAGTCCAACGTGGGAGTATCCTCTTAAAACATTCATTGTCTTTCATCGTTTCACTTATTCAATAGTTATGTTATACTAGTATTTACTTGTGGCTTCGCCTGCGTCATTCCCGTTACTGTCCCAAGGGAGCTTCCTACCGGGATATAAAAGTATTCTATGTTTCAATCCAGGGTTGATCTAGTTGTATCCCTAATTTCATCTTAATCCATTGTCTTGTTACCGCGTCATTTAGTAACAATGACCCAAACATCTTCACAAACTATCACATTTATTAGTAGGATGCAATAAGACTAATCTCACGTACTATACCATGCATCAAATGATATCTTCCACATGTATGAGCGCGCTTACAATCTATGTCAATTTACTGCACATGAATAAAACTCACATCTAGAGCACTAGGGTTTTAATCAACGGAGTGGCGCGTTGTTTAAACGAATAAATATAATATCGGAGTGAAGCGCAGCCACACAAACAGCCATTTAAATGTGCTGCAATAGTTCAGTGCAGTTTGCGAACTAAACGAGCTCCCGCGCTGGCCACTAGATGGGCGGCAAGGAAATGTGGATTACATCACAAGGGTGGAAATCTGATTGCCACATAACTACCTATGCTAAGTATACCTACTATTTTTTAGGTACATATAGCTTGAGTGGGAGGTGGGGAGTGGTTGTTTGCCATAGTCTCGTAAGTAGAAGATATTTTTTATTAATGTTTTTTTAAGAAAAATAAGTCATCTTTGCTCTAATCGTGTGGGATTAGGAAGGGTTTAAAGATTATGCATCTTTGCTCTAATCGTGCGGGATTAGGTAGGGTTTAAAGAGCATGCCAGTAGTAAAGCAGTAGATTACACATCCTAGGCGGTAAATAATGACTTAGATTGCAGGTGTTTGTTGCCCGAACCGTAGGAGAGGGCCAGAAATATGAGATCCGCGGCTTTCTTTATTCGCGCCCGTGATGTGTACTGTACACATCACGTGTTACGCCTTGCTCTGGTCCGAAAATTAGATTTTCTCTCCGCGTAGCAGGCGATAAACGAAACTTACGGCACCGGGGGACGTAGAAATATAACATGAAACGTAACTTCAGAGTTTCCCGCTAATTCTACGGCCTAGCGGCAACTAGGTCAGTTGTAGTTTAATTGGTGTTCTGGTGCTGCGGACTCCTCGATGATTCGCAAGCTCAATTAAAACAAAAACATTCGTCATCGGCGATATTTACTTTCATATTCGGCTTTCAGTGAACATTCATTTCAGAAATTGACAGCCCAGTGTAAATGTAAGTGAATAACATGATTCGTCATCACCATCATCGTCAATTTAGGAGCATCACTTTTGGTGGTGACCCCATTTTGTCTTGTCCCTGGTCAAGTTGTTCAAATCTTCTTTCCTTTGCTAATTTACAAAGTTTGTCGTAATATTTATTTTCCTTGTTTTCCTAAATTTTTCTTTCTAGGGTCGTTTTTATGGTTCCGTACCAACATGGTATAAAAGGGACCCTTATGGTGTGACTCTGTTTGTCCGTTTGTCATAGCCATATATCTCAGGAACTACCTACTGCTGTTATCGATTTGAAATTTTGTTGTTTCAACCCAGGACCAGGTCTACTTGCGTGCCAAATTTCACCGCATTCCATCGAGTGTTACCCAGTTATTAGTAACAAACATCCAAACATCTCCATCCATCCATCCATAATCATAATATTAGGAGGATTTGATGCTGAGTGTGTCTTTTGCTCGAGAACATCGCACATGAGGACAAGGCTCGCTCCTTTCCGTTTGATCCCTTTTTGAGAGCAACAATGGCTTTCTGTCAATAGGAGTAAAAAGTTTATTTCCTGCATTGAAAGTTAACAAACACACAATACTAATAGCTTTTTCAATCGCCTTTGACATCCCAAGTAGCACAAAAGCTGTATATCGGCTTAAAGTAATATTATTAGTATCATTTTGATTTGTGTAAATTGTGATTTTCAATATTTAATTTAATTGGTCAATTTAACTGACGATCTCGTTTTAAATTCTTATAACTCGACATGTAATGTAATTTAAAAATGAGAAATAAATAATATAATCTAATCTCATATTTAGTACCAACCACTTCTGCCCTCGGTGTAATTGGGAGTGTTCCGAGGAACTGTTTAGGTTGATGCCTGCCTACCGCATCATTCTACCATCGCACCATTCGACAGTTTTTTTAGTCGTCTAGCCCAGCGGTCGGCAACCTGCGTCCCGCGGGTCGCATGTGGCCCGTGAACCGCTCACTTGCGGCCCGCGAACCTCCCTGGCTATTTTGTATGTAAAGGTCGCTATATTCCGAATTGTGTAAAATCACAAATTATTAACAAAGTGCGGCCCGCGTCAATTTCGTTAGGTACCTACTATGTGGCCCTTGGCTGCTCAAAGGTTGCCGACCGCTGGCTAGCCTATTGTTATTATCCTGCACAAACCGATGGAAACCAGCGCTAGTCTGTAAATAACCAGCTCTCTGGTGGATATCCTCACGGCCCTTTTCTTTTAACATCTACACATGTCTTATCTAGTGCTGACTCTGCAAACACATTTGACAGGACGAAGGACATTATAAAATCTAAAACTGTCTATTAGCTCTTTGTATAATTCCCTCTCAATCTACTTACATAACTATTCATCAATTAATTAAGTTCCAGATAAGATCATTACTGTCACAATAATTCCTGCAAACAAATCATTAATATTCGGTCATAACGAACCCTCGTAATGGCGTGGCGTCTTATTAACAAAACAGCATAATAAATAGTACTAAAGTACTGTCACTTACGTCATTTTACACACATAAGTATTAGAATCCTTTATCTCCCCCTCATAAGACCAAGATTCTCAGCAACATCAAAACACAAGTGATAACTACGCAACAATGCTCGCATTATATACGTCAGCCCAGCAAGCCCATTAAGATGTAACATTAAGCCGTATCGTGCCAAACTGAATGTACCCCATTTCCTTTACGTCAAGTAACAATCTAAGCACGGGCCCCTGAATAAATCAGGCCCTGCACCTCTGATCCCTTAAATAAGTACGCTCTCGTGTGTGAAATATCGAGTGCGTCTGGCTTTTGTGATATACGCGTGATGCTGGTGGGGCTAGGTGAAAAATGTTTTCCATCTATTTAGACATGTGCTGAATTATTTTACTCTAAAAAGTGGTACCTACTCCGTTGTGGTTGCGCAATCCAAAAATAGAACAAGGTTTATTGTTCTGCAGGCCGGACTGGAAAGCCATTAAAAGTACTGGTACTGCATACCCTAGTTTTCAGTTACAGCGTTAACTACTTATTTTATGTACGTCTCTTTGGTTCAGGCTTTGGACATCCTACCACAGACAGCACAAATATGCTATCTTATTAGAAAATAAATAAATGCGTCATACAGAAACGGATTTTGCAGGACAATTAACAAAATAAAATTGAAAGTACCTAATGAAACATGCAAAAGATTTATTTGTTGGCAAGTAAAAACTTTACGCACATTTAAATACATATCAATAAGGTACACAAAACGAATACTTTCTAGTAAGACAGCTCTATCTGAGCATCGCATCAATCTAATCAGACATTGACTTCCGATTCGAGTTCCTATTAACTATTTCCAATCGGATTCATTTTCCAATTTAATTTCATAGAAAACACACATTATTCGTTTAATTTCCACGATGAAAAATCGCACAAGTGTCCGAGCCCCGCTACCACCACGCACACCGCACAGCATTGGAATTCAAACCGCGCGCCGCGCCAAGTGACACGTACGTCGCGCATCCTTCAGGACCCGCTGGTTTGACGCACCTCGCCGTAATACGAGCGCCGACTTTACTTTCAAAACCTCCCATCTAACACAACCACTCACCGCCATAGCAACCATACTTTAAACAAAATAAGGTCCACTTCTTAAAAACGTGTAAGCGAGATGGGAGAATCGGACTGTAAGGAGCGAGTATATATCTAAGAAATTAACTTGCGCGATGAACAATTTTGGAGAATAAATTGCCTGTGAGTGGGTGTTGGTTCGATATGACGTGTTAGGATGGAGTTACAGTCAGTGACATATTAAGGGGGCGAACTATTTAAATATTAAACACTGTTGTTCAAGTTTCAGGTACTAAACATGGCATCGATTTTCACCATTCAGCCAACTCAAAAGAAACTATTCTGGGAAAGGATATATCTCCGTCCATCAATGCAGCCTTCATATATGATAACCTTATTATATTTAGACATGAAAAACCAATAAATATTTAAATTTATTACTTTACAGTTGATTTATTTGCAAATAAAGGTATTCTTTAATGTACGAAAGTTAGCTGAAAAGTAAAAAGCACTAGTGCAAGAAATACAACTTTTCACCCGATATGTAGCCACGAAAAGTACAAATTTTTGAGCAAGTGTATTAAAAACGTCATTTCGGATTGACTGGAGATTTTTATTCAAGTAAACTTTAAAGCTCACTCGTAAAAGATAACTGTTCCTTTATTACGCCCGTTAGCCTTTTGGAAAAGTCGCCGGCGAAAATCGTTAAATATTTATATCAATATGTTAAACAGGAAATAACAAAGGAGCCTAAAGTCATTAAACTCGTAAAACTGGCTAAAGTCGGGATCAGAGTGTCCAATCATATTGTGACGTAACTTCCTTCCAAGTTAATGGAGGTAATAAAAAAATAATGAAATGCCTTGTTTGAGGAATTATGCCGATTTCGGGGACATGGCGCGCAAAGGAATAACATGTGTTGCTAAATCAGTACCTGAGTGAATCAACTCTTTAACACACACGACGCTGTCCGCAACTTTTGATTTTCGTTGTAAAATAACGCCTTCAAATACTGGTTTGGGTATGTTTCAACTTATGGTATATATTAGAACAGCGGGCGGCAACCGCTTAGCAGCCAAGGGCCACATAGTAGCTACGGACCTTGACGCGGGCCGCACTTTGTTAATAATTTGTGATTTTAGACTTTTCGGAATATAGTGACCGCAATACAAACCGGAATATAGGGCCGCAAGTGAGCGGTTCACGGGCCGCATGCGGCCCGCGGGCCGCAGGTTGCCGACCGCTGTGTTAGAACATTGAATGTCCCGTCTCATAAACCTAATAAATAGAACGTGTGTCAGCACATTTGCTGCATCCCATTTGAGGCAGACCTCGCGGTGTGCGGGCTCAGCAGCAGAGAAAGCTGCTAAATTAAAGCACACTAAGTATTCCGCCTTGGAGTCAGCTTATGATTTTGTGCCGGTAGCGGTCGAAACAGCGGGACCCTGGGGCGCGGAAGCTCGCAACCTCTTTGTGGAGTTGGGACGTCGTTTGCGTGAGAGGGGCTGTGATCCTCGCTCCGGATCGTATTTGGTTCAACAGGTCTCATTAGCTGTTCAGCGGGGGAATGCTGCTAGCATTATGGGGACCTATGAGCCGGGTGCGGTGCGGGGCGGAGTATTTTAAAGGGGGGGCAGTGTTGACGAAGCGTGTTGCGTTGTTGTTGTTTAGGTTAAGGTCCATTGTTATTATTGACGAGCCGTGTTGGGGATATTATTTTGTACCTATACATTAGAAGTTGACGAAGCATGTAGCGATTTTTTTTTATTGTAGATTGGCTCAATAAATAGAAAAATATCACATTAGTAGCTCGGTTTCTTGATAACTCCAGAGACATTTTCGATAACGCCAGACACGTCAAAAGTGTGGATCTAAAAGTTGATTCACCCACATCTTAAATATTAACTGGAAGAGATTGAGTTGTTGTCTTTCACTATGGGTCTAATCATCCTGCTTAGAGTCGCTCAACGTGCTTTGGAAAGAGTATGGAAAGAGTCTCAGATCAAATCATAAATGTGGAGACACGTAGAACTAAAGATACTCACATAGCTGCCCGAGATAGAATAGAATAGAATAGCTTTATTCGCTTTATAGCTCGTTGAAGTGGCAGTGGGCTGGGCATATACAGAGTGAGCAACTTGGAGGTACATAACTTTTTGTTATGGCGGCAAATATTTTAATTTTTTTTTTTTTTTTTTTTTTTTTTTTTTTTTTTTTTTTTTTAATTTGACTAAATTTATTATAATTATATGTTAAAATTGTACGATTATGAGCCTCTTAGATGCTTGAAATAAATGAATTTTATTTTTATTTTTTTATTTATTTTTAAATATGACAGTTGTTGCATGAAAATTACTTTGTATAGATACGAGATTTGTTATGAAGCGTTTTACAACAACAAGACGCGACCACGTGTCACACGGCACGAGCCACAATAGAAATATTAAAAAGAACGTTTCCCGGTCGATTCATTTCAGGAAACGGCAACATTGATTGGCTCCCAAGATCCCCTGATTTAAGAGTTCCTGACATTTTACTGTAGGGCTACTTAAAGAGACGTGTCTATGCTAACAAGCCCAAACAATTAAAACAAAATATCCGAGACACAGCCACTGAGATAACGCAGGAAATGTGTGGCAATGTGATGAAAAACGCGATGAAAAGGGTTCACATCTGCCATATTGCTAGAGGTAGATATTTGTCTGACAATATTTTCCTAATTGCCGGCCCTAAATGCTATATTTAACAAAAAATACTTCATATTTTTTTATATTTCATAGAATACAATTTCAAAAACAAAATGGCGATGATGGCCAATGGGCGGTAAAGCTCGAATGGAAGCCACGAACCGAAAGATACAGCGTGGGGCTACCCCCCACAAAATAGTCTAACGCTCACCGTACCCCTATGTAGGCAAAGAACGTGCAACTGTTCATTGTGGAACTAATTGGGAATGACTTTATTTAGCAGTGGACGTCCCTGGGTCGAAATGATGATGATTATGACAGCGTTTATACAAGCATACTATAGTTTTAAAAACTACCTATCACCAATGAACGAACACCCGTCTTATATAATTTACAATGTGAACAGAATTTCCGGTTACACAGTATTTGCTCTAAAGTCTCATAGAAATATAACGGCCTAAATACATCATAGGTCCACATTCTCCGATATTTATTAAGGTCCGGGGAATTTGAAGTGAAAAGTCGATATTATTTTTCTCATATTACACGTATAATAGAATCCCTGATACGGACAAAGAGCTAGTTGCAAAAATCCATTGCCGTCGTGTATTCAAAGCAAGCTTTTAGCACTTTAATGTTCGAAAGCTAAAAACCATAATGCTCCGGTTCCGTACCCAAAGAGTGCCAATGCCAACGGAAGCCTAAGTAGTAGTAGACTAAGACTCTGCTGTCCGTCTGTCCGTCCATCACAGAGCTCTAGCGTTTGAACAATAATAGGTAGAGACTTGTTTCTTTACAGAATGTGTTACCACTATAACAAAAAAGCAAAAAAAAACAAAATAAAGTTAAAAATAAAAATATATGTGTTTGTCGGTGTATGTAGGTCAGTCACAGGAATGTATCTTTTGAACCCTAAGATATATAGACTTGAATTTTTCCACAGAATGAAAGAAAATCAAATCAAGATCTAAAGGGGGTCCGAATGAAAGAAAATCAAATCAAGATCTAAAGGGGGTCCCCATACAAGAAACGTGTTGTTTTGGAGTTTTTGCTGGATTTTATAAATGGTAATAGCTGGCTGGTGGTAATGGTAATAGGTAGATGCTTTATATATTCACAGACTAGGTATTTCTATTGTCTGTACAACAACAAATAATAAAAATAAAATAAAAGTACCTATACAAGAAACGTGTTTTTTTGGCGTCTTTTGCTTGTTTATGAGACGGCCCGATATTGTCCTATAATAATATATCTTCGATGTCTTCCGCTGTCTTTTTGTAAAACCTCGCTTAACTGTTATTACGTGTAGGTAATGTTTACAAAAAAAGAGATCCTCGTAGCAAGGGTTCATTTTCTAGTCGTAATTTCCCAAACCGCAACCATTTTATTATGTAGAACCACATTGTAAATAAGATCTCTCGCTACTTGTACCAATACCAGATGACGTCGTTGCTCTGCGACCAGCCGCAGGCCTATTAGTAGAGTCTCGTTAACGATATCCCGCGCTGTGCAAAGTTGTCGAGTACGGCAAAGTTGGAAACGTGCGCGTTCCATACACCTGCTCGAGAACAGGCCAGCCGAAGAAAGCAAGCAAGGATACTAGTAAAACTAGTTAATCGTAACCTCCCAGTTTAGACGAGCGAATCGTGCGTTATTCGTCGATGCAATTTCATGGAAAACAATCGCCAAATTGGCGGCGCGGTGAAATCGCGGAATTACTCCCTGTCTAAACCGAATTTCCACCGCGAGCGGAGCGGACTCTTTAACTTTCATCGCTGGTGGCACTCGTAACATTAAACCGCATACAAGCACTTCGCCAGCGATGAAACTTAAACGGGGTCATTACGGAGTCCGCTCCGCTCGCAGTGGAAACCCGGCTTAAGGTTAGCTCTTTTCCGGGGTCTTACAAATAGTCCAAATAGTAGTAGTAGTTGAAGATTCAAAGAAGCTATTTGTATGGATTTGTAATTGTAATTTTTTTGTTGAATTTTCCGAAACATACAGGCACAATAAACACAAGTATGTCGCATAATTATTTTTAATGACCGCTAGAGATACATTAACAGTGTAATTTTATAATTAAAAACAAAAAATAGGACCGGATACTGAAATCATAATTGGTTAATTTGTACATACATCAATTTATCGCTGTACAAGATTAAAGCCGGTACACTAGTTAATAATGTCATTTACGCAAAGAAGGAAAAAAATACACTTAAATGATTCCAGTCGCTTACCCATACAAACGCAAAAAGAGGGTTAAGAGTCGATCTTAACGACATTAAATTTTGATGAAATGCTTTTCATTTCATAGCTTGATACATTTTGTCTACGTAAATCAACATGAAAAGCATTAGCGAAAAATGTTTTTTATTTATAATTATCTAAAGCTTTAGTTTCAAATAATGCTAATAGATGGCGTTGACCACAAACGGCCAATCGCAGATTGTTTTTGGGTTTCTAGGACTTCTCGTGCTGTTTCGCGCAAACAATAGTTATATACACAGAAATATATCTAGGTAGAAGGAAAAATTGTATGTACCTCTGCTGAAAAGAAGTGGCGGCGACCTACTTTGCACGCCGCTAACTTCAGTTGCTGTGCTGTGCTGTGCTGTGCTGATTTGAAAATCTGATAATAATGTTATAATTAATTGTTCAAATACTAAATAAAATGGAAATTTTATGTTTCCATCAATAAATGACACGTGACACACACACACAAAACGTTACACGCTTGGTTCCCATACAAATCGACGAACTATTTCTTTCTATCTCGATATATTTATGTGGGTATGTATGGGGCTATGAAATGAAACATATTTGGTTGAATATTGGAGCGTTTTAGCCGCGCAATAAAAACCAATTACCGTTACATGTACACTATCCATGAAATCTCATTTTCTGCCGTCCTCAAACTAAAAGGCCGCTAATTAGTATGGAAGTTCATACAATTTAGGGGCCTTTTAGTCTGAGGACGGCAGTTTTGCTGCGTTAACGTCTTCGTTCCATTAAAAAAACAACTCTGAACATTTCCATACATAGTTATTTGAACGGTAACTACAAAAAGCGCGGTAGAAGCGCTGAATATTGACCCATCTCAATCAAATTTATGATGTCGCTAAAGCCGATTCTCAACCCCCTTTCGTTTGTACAGAGATGCGAGAGACTCGAATCACCTTAACATTGAAATGTTTTGTCATATAAATGATTGGCTGATGTGTCCGCAGATTAAAACGTTTTTAACGTTCCAAGTCATCATAAAGTCATTATGCGTAGGAAATTCGCAAAGACGAAGTTAACTGTAGATTGTTTCGATTTCTATTAAGCACAGTGAGAAGGGCATAGTTGGTCTGATTTTCGACTGACTCTTGAAAATTGGAATTGTCAAATCGATTAATCAATCATCATCATAACTCACTTAACAACCAGCTGTCAGTCGAGCAATGTCGATTGACCATTAAGTACTTATGTTTGTTTCTGAGTCTAATGCTTTCTACTATATTTCATTTATCTAGTCAGTACACAGATTATGATACAGATCTTAGAGAACAGGCATGTGAGGCATGATACAAACTACACTGGCGTCCTATGACTGAAACAAGCTAACCTCTATGGAGTTCTGCCGTTCTATGACTAAAACTCGGCTAACCTCTATGGAATTCTACCGTTGTATGACTAAAACTCGGCTAAGCTCTATAGAGTTCTACCGTTCTTTGACTAAAATCCGGATAAATTCTATGGAGTTTTGCCGTTCTATGACTAAAACCTGGCTAACCTCTATGGCATTCTACCGTTGTATGACTAAAACTCGGCTAACCTCTATCGAGTTCTACCGTTCTTTGACTAAAATCCGGATAAATTCTATGGATTTTTGCCGTTCTATGACTAAAACCCGGCTAACCTCTATGGCATTCTACCGTTGTATGACTAAAACTCGGCTAACCTCTATCGAGTTCTACCGTTCTTTGACTAAAATCCGGATAAATTCTATAGAGTTCTACCGTTCTATGACTAAAACCTACCTATGTATTAACTTTTTTCTTTTTTATATGCTTCAAATACTCACTTACTTAAAATATTCACCCAACATCGAAATAAGGAAACAATAAGCCACGATAGAACTAATCACAATGTCCCAAGATAAAATGGAAATGAAATTTCGCAAGAAATACGAGAACCTACCCTGCTCCCCGAACGCCAGCATAATTACTTTCAATGTTTAATTACTTATTTATTTCCCACGGTATTTCTATAATAACGGTGATTGATCCGACCCACTCCACGTGGAAATGAAATTACCGTGAAACATCGTTTTTCCTTCATATAGTAGAGGATCCCAGTATAGAACGACCTTCACCGAACTGGTTAATGGATGAACAGTATTTTATATTAAATTAAATATGTTATTAAATATATTGCAAGTGGGTTGCCTAAAAAAATTCAGTCCAGAATATGATTAATTAAAAATTTAAGTTAAATTTGCACCTGGTGGGTATTTGATGCTAACGAAACGAGGTGCAAACTTAGCTCAACCTGTTAGTATGAGAAAGTTAGGACGCAGTTGGCACGGGTTCCCGTTTACAGAATGAGCAGATTTCTGGTTTAGGGGCATTTTAGCACATAACACTCTTCTATCGCATGGGATGGTTCGCTGGGACCTCTCTGTCGCACGTAGGTGAAGAACACACGGAGCGGCGCGGCTTTCTATGTGCTGAAATGCCCCTAAACCAAAAATCTGCTCATTCTGTGAACCCCCCCGACCCGACTCGTGCCGACTTCATACTAACTTTCTCATAGTAACCGGTTGAGCTAAGTTTGCACCTCGTTTCCTTAGCATCACATACTAACCAGGTGCAAATTTAACTTAATTTTTTAATTAATCATATTCTGGACTGAAGTTTTTTAGGCAACCCACTTGCAATATATATATTAACATATTTAATTTCATATAAAATACATTTCATCCATTAACCAGTTCGGTGAAGGTCGTCCTATACTCGGATCTTAGACTAATAAATCCTTGCGGAATTTTTCCTGAATAAGATTTCTAAACCGTCATGTTGGATAAAATTGGAAGATTTCGTCGCGTAACTATGTGAAGTAAGTTAGATATAATATTATATTTTCGTGAGGTTTGGAAATATAAAACTTTATACATCTGATACATAAAACAGGAGTGTGGTTTTTTGAAACAAGCCGAAGGCGAAGCTTCATAATAGGCTCACACAAGTGTTTTAAGGCTTCATTATGTACAGTTGCATACATTAGGTACTTTATCCACTCTACACAATGAAATGAAGTGAAATGTCTGATTCTTTTGATTCACACATATTATAAATTCTCAATTATGTGTTTGGCAACCGGGAAGAATGACCGTCATTGCACCGCCATGACCAACTACACTTCAAATCATGACCAACTAGATTTTCATAATTTTATTTTTTCAATTCATTATGTGTTGAATAAATGATATTCTTATATTTTCTTTTCATAATAGCATCGATTTTGAAGTGGTTCCCAAGGCCTTTTTAGGGTTCGAAAGGAAAAAACGGAACCCTTATAGGATCACGTGTTTATCCGTCTGTCTGTCACAGCCAATTTCCTCCGAAAGTACTGGATCGATTGAGTTGGAACGAGTTGCCGACTTTTGGTACCAATATCATCATAATTGTGTAACAACCAAAACGATACCAAAAACTAAGTTTTATTTTTTATGCCAGGAAGATTTTTTTTTATTATCAAATGTTAAATGGGAAATTTGAGAACAATTAATATACGTACCATTGGCGTGGCGTAAAAGATATCCTTGGGCAAGCCGGTGCGTTTGGCGTACATTTTCCTTAAGAGCTGTAGAATGTGCTCAAAGGATATTATGACAACTGGGCGTTTCAATAATTGGACATTATTTCCTGACTTGTCAATTTCGTTCCTGTCTTGTGTTGACCTGACTTTTTGACACTTGGCGCAACATACCCCGAGTGAAAATGTCCCCCAAGCTTTTAATTATTAAAATAACCTATTTTCTACCAAAACGTATGTCGTTAAAATTGGCTAACCCTTTTTTCTCTTGTTCGGTGAACCGGGCCACTCCAACCACCAAGTATTTCTTTACCTTTCTTTGTATGTAGTTTTCTCTCCTTATTTACACTTGAAACCGAGAGCAGCCACGAAGTTAAAGGATGGAGAAAAATCTGGGATCGTACGTTTCAAAGTGAATAATCAGGTCTGCCAACTTCGACCGGAGCGATACATTGCTCTAGTGATGCGCTCGTGGACTCTTATTTTATTTTATTTATTTGGGACATCAACAGCATTACAATTCAGAAATATACAGAGACAATTATTAAAACACAAAGCCAATTACAGATGTCCACTAAGGAAAGGAACTGTTAGTGGAACCAAAATCACATGAAAAATATGTATATTAATCTTAACTCTTAATATGACACAAGCATTGAAAGTGTTAGAGGCATTTCGAAATACATAGTATATTTTTTCTGCAATTGGCTATTTGACAACTTTTCTCTGTGATATGTTATAGAAACACCTCTCAATAATAGAAACATTACCACCACTTAAATATCATAAAAACTCACTACTACTACAATGTTAAAATCACATTTTTAGACTTTCCTAAATACGTACCGAAACGCTTCCTACGGAAGCCCATTTTAACGTGACGTTACGAGACATACGTTTTTTGGGGAAATCAAGAACTTAGTTCTGCAACTATGTTAAAACTCGCGTTTATAGTAACGATTTCATAACAAAAGTTACCATGATTTTTATGGATTATTTAATGGTATTAATAATTTTTAATAATTGTATACTTTTAAAATTGACTTTCCTTCCGCAACTCTGCAGGTGCATAAAAAAGTACGACGTAAAAGTAAGACGCGAGCACTCCGTGTCGAAACCGCGTCTCAAATTGAGGCCAGGTTCATTGAGACTCTCAATGAACCTGGCCTTTAATAGGAGTGGCTCACTCTGCGATTTCGCCGCGCGGCTTTTAGTACCTAATTTTGCCCATCTGGAGGGGCTTACCGCCTGGCCCCGACATTATGCGACCAGCGGCAGCGGCAGCGGGAGGTCGGAGCACTCTTTAAGGCGAGGCTAGACCAGAATCGGGCACGGAAGCCTAGTTTCCAAATCATTTTTAGAGCACTTATTTGACTCGTAGGTCACTGTAAAACATATATAATAATATTCAGAACTGTATCTAGGGCTTCCTCTCACTTAGAACACGATAGCGAACACTTCGTTCGATAGAAAAGTAGCGCGAAAACACTATAAAATAAAGTATTTTTTTCATTTTGTTCATTACCAGTTACCTTTTCTGACAAAATTAATACCTGACAATCATGATTTCACAGTCATGCAGGGCATCCTCTCATGTTTGGTTTGATAACGTATACTTTTATGTTAGAAATCGAAGATAATCTGCAATAATCTGCATTCCGCCCGACCCTAGTTGTATGTGAAATGCGAGCCAGGTCCTACCGGGCCTTAAAATGATCATTCAGAAAGCAAAATGATGGCGGTCCACTTGACACTGGCACTGGTTTGACACTGGTAAAACAATTCGCTTCCACAAGTAATCTATGCACTTACATGGTAAGGGTGCTCATTTAATTCCCTGAATCTAATCAAGTTAGATGAAAAGTTCTATTTCCGCAGGTGTGCACAAAAAACCATGAATATTTATCCCAGCCCTGCACCCACCTGGGCAGCTCTATACAAATTTGCATCGTAAAGACACACGAGACCCAACTTTCTGCAGTCAGATAACAATGTAAAACTAAAAGGACGTAGACGTAAAGTTCTCGCAGACGGTCTCTGGGCGCTGCGCGTACGTTTTCGTTACCGGCCCGGAAATCAGGGTTGCCAATTTAGCACATTTAGAGCTTTTATGGCATTTAGACGCAAAATTTGGCTTTGCCCCTTTTCTGAATGAATACAAAAAAAAACATTATTATTGCTTTTGCCGTAAAATGTTGTACTTACAACGGGCAGTAATAAAGAAAAGCTCAGATCGCATGTTCAAATACCTGCGATCTGAGACATTCTTTGTTTTGCCGCCCTAGGTAGGTTCAGTACATAGAGCTATACCTACTGGCAGTAGGTAAATATGAAGTAATAAATATGAATGAGGGTGTTTAGAAATCATAAACCCACCAGCTGGCAGCAGGGTGGCGAAAGGTCTTTTTGACAGTAGGCGTCAAGATTCACCAATCACACCACTTGATTTTGACATCTACTGCCAAATAGACCTTTCGCCACCCTGCTGCCAGCTGGTGGATTTCTGATTTCTAAATACCCTCATTGCAATATGAAGGCCATTTGAGCAGTAGGCTACTGCTCAAATGGCCCTCCTATTGCAATACAATAATCAGATATGTCTTCTTATTGTTAAAAACATAATATAGTTCTAAAAATTCTCATAATATAGTTTCGAAGCTAGGGTTCGAATCCTGGTAACGGTAAATAGGTGTTTGTGTAATGAGCATGAGTATTGTTCCTGAGTCTTGGATGTTTTCTATCTATTTAAGTATTTATTTCTATGTAAGTATGTATATTGTGGTCTAGTACCCATAGTACAAGCATTGCTTAGTTTGGGACTTGGTCGATTTGTGTAAAATTGCTCCCCCCCCCCTATATATTTTTCCATTTTATTTATTTTAATTTGGTAGCAATTTGAAATTGAAATTGGACAACATTTATTTCAGGTCCATTAGGCCCATATTGGATAGTTATAAATTATGATTATCAGGATATTTAAGCACTTTCATACATCGTTTTACCTCAAAGTGGATTCCAGAGTTGGCAACACTGAGTATAATAGGTATACGTGGTTGTAACCGTAAGTTCCACGTTTGCATATTTGAGATCCCGACTTGTAGTCGGTAAATTGTCCGTTAAAGCGCTTAGTCGACGGCGGTGCGTGGTCGACCGAACTATGGTTGGCAGATAAGTGAAATTTCCAACTGTTTCAGAACCATATTTGAGGAGGATTCTTGTCTAGGATATTTGAAAACTGTACCTAATTTTAAACAGGTATAAATAAATAAAATAAATAAATAAATATTAGGGGACAATCTTACACAAATCGAACTAGCCCCATAGTAAGCTCAATAAGGCTTGTGTTATGGATACTAGACGACGATATATTTCAGATTCAGATTCAGATAATTTATTGCATATCACATTGTAGGTACATATTATACAGTAACATGGTTTACAATATGACACCCTGTAGGGCACAGCAAAAGAAATAAGAAGGGCAGTGGAGAGTTTAAACAACAAAATTGAACAACAAAATTGAAGAGAGTCTAGATATAAAAGTATACAGATACAGGTATTCAAACTTTAAACATATGCGGACTACTTTCTTGTCTTATTTTGTTAATCGTTAAAAAAATCATTTAAACTATAGTAGGCTTTATTAATAAGGAAATTCTTGAGTTTAAGTATGAACTGTTTATCGGACTGGCTGTTTTTTATATCGTCACTTATCTTATTGAATATTTTTATTGCCATGGAATTGGGACTACTGCTATGTAGTTTGAGTTTTGATAGTGTTGACGGTATAAGTTTGTTTTGGGACCTGCTAACGTAACGTCTAGGAAGATCTGACTGTTTAGTGAAAAATTGTGGGTATTTTTTAACGAATTTGCATACTTCAAAGATATAAATTGATGTTAGTGTTAAGATTTTTAGCTCGATAAAATGGGGCTTGCAACTATCCATATTCTTAATATTGGCTATCACCCGGATACACTTTTTTTGGAGTACAAATATATTTTCTACGTCAGTGCTGTTTCCCCACAAAATTACTCCGTAAGATAACCAGGCATGCGCGTAGGAGTAATAAGCGGTCAAGGCAGTTTTTTTATCGGTGGCTTTTTTTAATTCTTTTAGAGCGTATGTGAATTGGGATAATTTAGTTTTTATTTTCCCTACGTGGGCTTTCCAGTTGATATTGCAGTCGATTTCTAATCCTAGCAGACACGATGTATCTACGCATTGTAAGTCCGTGCCATTGAAAGAAAAGTTAATACTGAGAGGTTTCTTTTGATACGGTCTAAATTGTAAGATTTTGGTTTTTGAGAAGTTAATTTGTAAGTTGTGATCAGTTAGCCAGTTTACTATGTTAGTGAGTAGACTGTTTAGTTCTTGATTTAGGTTTAAGTTGCTAGGACACGGTGTTAGAAGAGAAATGTCATCGGCGAATAGGGTACATGTTTGTTGTATAATTTTTGGGAGATCGTTTATGTATATGAGAAATAAGAGACACCCGATCGTACTCCCCTGGGGGATTGAGTGGTTGATTTCTCGTAAGTCTGATGTTATATTGTTTAGTTCCCCGGAATTGTGATTAAAGTGTTGAATTTGTACGAATTGCTGTCGGTTTTGGAGATAAGATTTAAACCAGTTATATGGGGTACCCCTGACACCTATGCCATAAAGTTTTTCTAGTAAAATATTATATTGGACCCGATCGTACGCTTTCGACATATCAAGGAGCATTCCAATAGCATATTTTTTGTCATTTAATATGTTGAGTGTTTCTTGTATGAAGTTATATATTGCTAGGACAGTTGAGCGTTTTTTACGAAATCCATTTTGATTGTCATGGAATATGTCATATTTTTCGCAGTACGCATACAATCGTGTGCTCATGGCGGTTTCAAAAATTTTTGACGAGGTGGGCAATAACGCGATAGGTCGGTAATTGCCGGGATCTGACGAGCAGTCTTTTTTATGAATAGGTATGATTTTTGCCGTTTTTAATAAGTCCGGAAATTTTCCAAGTGAAAAAGATTGATTTATTAGTAGACATAGTGGAATTGAAAGTTCATCTGCGCATTGTTTTAACAAAAAGGGAGGTAATTCATCAACACCGAAGCTGCGCTTACTTTTAAGGTTTTTTATGATGGATTTTACTTCGTGTACGTTTACCGGTCGTAGGTAGAAGCTGTTGACGGTCGGTTGCATAACGGGCCGGCCGGGCGGCGCGGGGGTCGGTGGGTCGACGCGTCCCACCGATGCAAAAAACTCATTGAATGCGTTTGCTATCTGTTTGGGACATGACGTTAGTTTATTGTGGATATTGATTTCTATATTTCGGGCTGGTTTTTTTTTTTTTTTTTTTTTTTTTTTTTTTTTTTTTTTTTTTTTTTTAATAGATATAAATACTTAAATACATAGAAAACATCCATGACTCAGGAACAAATATTCGTGCTCATCACACAAATAAATGCCCTTACCGGGATTCGAACCCAGGACCTCCTGCTTCGTAGGCAGGGCAGGGTCACTACCAACTAAGCTAAAGCGGATAGGTTTCAGTGAGACTAGTGAGAGTAAGTATTTACTCCCCAAAGACTGCCAAAACAACGTTTCGCATACTTTTTGCCTCCATCAAGTTCCGGTCTTTGGGGGAGGCTTATGTTCAGTAGTAAACGTCTGCGGGTTGCAAATATCTTGATTATTAACTGTTTTCTATACCTAATGGACAATTTTTGAAAGTATAAGTATCAGTGGCGTGGCGTAAAATATATTCTTAGTAAAGGCCGGAGAAGATTTGAATTATTTTTTCTTCAGGAGTAGTAGATACTCCGGCAATAATAGGCAAGCCGGTGGGAATGGGGTTCTATGAACGCCACACCACTGATAAGTATAATAGTAGGTCTCGTTCCATAAAGTATACAATATTTAGGTGATATTAGTACAAATAATTGCTGTTTAACAGGTTGTACTTTTTACCTAAAATATGCATTTGGCACTTGAATTAGTTTATATAAATTATAATTACACTAAATTATAATTATTAATAAATCAAATTCAACCTCCAAAATGTCAAAACCAACGGATAATAATACAATAACCACATTTTTACTAAAAAAAATCGAATCGAATCGATCGAATCATTTATCAAAATCGGATGTGCCGTTGAGTAGTAACGAGCGGACACAGGAACGGACATACATACATACAGGTCAAACACATAACCCTCCTTTGGGCTTCGCCGCAGTCGGGTAAAAACAGTAGATCCACATTTTACTTACCTATATATTTCAGATGGAACAATTTTCACGTATATTATCATCTCTTTAATATTTTGTATAACGACGTAGAAACTATAATGCAAATTGCAAATTTAGTTGAAAATCGGATAGCAAGCAGCTCAGACCGTAAGCCCTCAGAGACATGTTGCAGCTCGGCTCCTCGTTAGCTGTAGTGAGGTTAACAATGGCATTACGACTATTACGCGACTGGCTTAAGACTGAAACGGGCCACGACAGTGCCGACTAAACATCACTGTACAAACAGTTAACTAACCTTATAGATATATCGGTATTGTTCATGTAATAGGCTAGACGACCAAAAAAAAACTGTTTTATCCGTCAGTTAGATTATTAAAAAATATTGTACACGTATTTTTTCTTTAGTTTGAGAAACAAAAAATGACGAGGACACAGTGCTTAGAAGAGTCGAGTGACGTCACTCTTTGGTACAATTTTCACCTAGGAGTGTCCCATATTTTTACCCGACTGCGGCGAAGCCCAAAGGAGGGTTATGTGTTTGACCTGTATGTATGTATGTCCGTTCCTGTGTCCGCTCGTAACTACTCAACGGCACATCCGATTTTGATAAATGATACATCATTAGATTCGTCTTGATGGTGCGAGTGTCACTGGGTATCAAGTTCGTTAAAATAAACAAAATGGCGGATTTTATGCAGTTTCAAAGTGCACCGCGGTCGGGTTTTTTTTAGTAAAAATGTGGTTATTCCATAATCTAGTTGACGGTCTAAATAGAATGATATTATATTTTTAACCCAGTCGTCATTCCTATTGTGCAGTAGCGACAAGAAAATCCATAATTTGTACCACTTTTACTAGATCCGCAGAAATAATCCAAAGAATTTACGGCCACTAACGTTATTTGCTAAAATATCGGTATTTTTTTTTTAAATTTAAGATTAAGGTTATGTTTTTTCCGAATTTAACAAAGTTCTATTTGCAGAAATTATTCCCAATTCGGTATCAACATGGAAAATTGTTGTCAGAGTTGTATTGTAGAAAAATCAGCTTGTTGCCGCCGCTCGGCTGATCGTTAGCTATAGTTAGGTTAACAATTTCATTACGACTATTACACGACTGTTATTCAGAATGCAATAATTATTCATGTAGTTGTGCAGTAGCGAGATTAAAAGTCAATAATTTGTATCCCTTTTTCACTGGGGCTATATAAATATTCTAAAGAATTCCAAATGCCTACTTCTCTAAGAAAAAAATCACCGACTTCAAACATTCAGTGTACAAAATAGCCAGTTCACGAGATTCTATAAAAATACTTACTTTCAATTGCTATAAAAATTATATTAGGAACGGGATTGACGGAGGAGTTACGAAATCATCCTACTGAAGCACAGTGAAAAGATTCCTAAATCGACGTCAGCATGGAAAATTGTGACTAGTAACTGGAATTCATTTTCTTAAGTTCAGGGTTGCCAATTGCACGAGGCTCCTGGTACAAATACGAGATTTGTGATCTGCTGTGCGAGGTACACTACTCGTACAATAATGTACGATATTATTACATGGCAAATATCCTAACATTTTCACACGCAATATTTTGTAGGCTTCAAAATATGCTCATATGTGTGGTTCTCGGCCGAGGTGTGACACTTCTTGTCAATAGTTCACTTTGTTCATTCATAATTATGAACATGTAAATTGCTTATTTTGATAGTGGCAAATTGGTATCGTTTCATTGGGACTCCAAAGCGTCCCCCTTCCCCAGGTTTTACATGTACGAGATTCGAAATCCAAAAGAAATTTAACCGTCTTGTACGAGCCAAAAAATCTTAGCCACTTAGATGTTTTTGCTTAAGTTGCTAATTGTTGATATTTACCATTAGGTCGTTAAACTGAAAATAGACACATTCATCCATTTTATGTTCCAGACAATTAGTCATGGTTATTTGACATTTATTTGCCAAGTTAATAAATTTATTTGTATTACCAATTTTCATTGACCTCTGAGATTAAACACAGTACCACAAAAATAAGAATACACACGACCCGAATAAAAGTTTTGAATAGCCATTTCGGTATTGAGTCAAGCAAGTCGGAACCTGTTCGATTTATTGAGATAAAAGGCGTGTAGAGACTCGCAAAGGGAAGTAGGTTTGAGGTAAGGGTGAAAACAGATATAAGGGAAGGTTCTGTAGACGTAGTGAGAATATATTCTATCCCCTACTAATATTATAAATCTAAAAGTTGTTGAAGATGTTTAGAAGTCTGGTTGTTCAGAGGTTTGAAGGTTTGTTAAAATAACGCGGTAATAATAATAATTCAATGGCTTGAGGTGAAATTTGGCATAGAAGTGGACCAAGTTCTGTTGACACAGAGGATAATTTATATCTCGGTAGCGAGCTTCCTCGGTAATAACGAGAATAACGCAGATGAAGTTATTATTTTCATTATGAATAAGCAATGGGCCTGAACTAAATACATATTAATTAAGATACTTTTCATCACACTTGCTCGAAAATGGTGTTGTTACACGTAGGTTTTGCGGGCCGTAAATGACCGATTACGCCCTACGGCGTATTGGTGTTTTTTTTTTATTTGAATACGGTGGTTCTGTTTTACTCTTATTTGTCATTTTCAAAGGAAACGCCAACTTACTTTATTAAATTTTATCACTAAAATATTCATTGAAAGAGAACTTTTATTGCAAATACATGTAAACACATATTTCTGTAACATTAATTAAATGTTTAAATAGTGTATTTCAGTATTTTGCAAATATAAAATCAACCATTTTAGGTCTTTACCGCTATGGTTTCCGAACGTGACTTGACATTCGCATTGTCTATGAATATATGTCACTAATTTCACTGCCTGTTTTACAATTTTATTTATGTTACTCGTAAGTAAGGTTATTTTAATCAGATTTCCTCACAAGTGTGATGAAAAACATTGTGTGTGCCACGGGCGGTAAAGGAATTACAAACTCGTGTTATTAAAACCTTCGGCTTCGTCTCGGCCTTGCCCATGATACACAATGTACTATTAAACTAGAAAGACAGACGTTGTATGTCGGTGGAGTGATTCGTGTGTGCGGTTTAATGGTGAATGTGTCGACAGTTTGCGGGTTGGTAGGATGCCAGGTTGCACGAGATGTTTTGTGGTTGATATTGATGTGGTAATCTAAAAATCACTCAAATGTATTGCATTTTTCTTGTCTTCGTAGTGATAATAAATTATAATTACCACAAGTTATCTGATTTGATTTTTAAGGCATTTTTAAGCGAATTTAATACCGTAAGGCTCTTGCGGTATGAAATACGCTTTTGTACGTTAAGTTTAAATAAATAAATAATTTTAAGACCCAAATTCTGAAGGAACCCTAAAGGCGTGGCATCAAAAAAAATCCCCAGAACAAAGAAAAGAAGGTATTTGTAAAATGACCAGGCAGACATAACATCACAAAAGATCCCCGCCGGGACGAAGGCAAAAAAATAAGGGTTTCTTGAATCTTGCGTCGAGCCCAAGTATGGACGAATATGTTAATTAGGAAGAATTATGTGTGAAGTTGACATTGTTTAGTTTATTGGACTGTGATTAAAGGCTGAGAGATTTCGTTAAAAAGTGATTTTTAGATTTAGCTTATCTAGGTTGTGACCGCGCTATCTAGTTGTGAAAATAAAAAAAAACGATAAATACCATAGAAATAGAAATAATCTATGTATGATCTGACACAAGGACTGACTGGCTAGAAGATACAATAGGTTACCTATTGATAACTAAGCTAAAAAAGAAAATAAAGATAAGAGATTGGAGAAATTAAGGTTAAGTTAGAAAACTGAGTTGAAAGAAGTTGCATTACAAAAATATTAATTTAACACTTATAAAGGATGTTTTTAGGTACAAATTTTAAATGGAATAAAAAACATAAAAATAAATTTAGTTCTCATGGTATTGGTTTGGGTTTGGTTTATTCTTTAGGCTTATGATGCTACGATTTGTCGCGTGATAAATAAATGATAAAGCATCCGTCACTCTCGCACACATTGTTAGAACGTGACGGAAGCTTTATCATTTATTTATCGCGTGACAAAGCGTAGCGTCATAAGCCTACTTATGCCATTTGTGGTTAAAAATGTTTTCGGGCTATACCTAGGCGCCACGGCTGGCTCCAATGAAGCGTAATCGGGAAGTCCTATTTTCGATCCCTTTTTCGAGCAACTGGGGCCGTATATGGGCAATAAGAGCGTTATCACACTGGCGATTTGCGGGCGAGTTGCGAACGTGTTTTCATACAGATTTCGATCGCGGCGAACTCGCCACGAGCTCGCCACGACGAGTTTTGTATGAAAACACGCTCGCAACTCACTCGCCAGTGTGATAAGGCCCTAACGCGACGAATGTTAGCTTGCAAGTGGTCCAACGCGGGTACGCTGTTTCAACTCCTGGACAAGTTAAATCTTGTAAAATCGCAAGGCACGTTCTTTCCGCAAAATTTTCCACAAAGTGGATGGGAACAGCTCCAGTTGCTGTGCACGATGGCGAATCGACTCATTCGGGTCCTCTTCAACACTACGTTCCACAACAGCAATAACTTCTTCTGTGCGCACTGTGTGGCGTCTTTGTGGACGCATTATCAACTAGAGTGTACGTGGTACAACAACAATCCATAGTTTTCCGAATAACTTGCTCGGATGGACGATTATGTCGACCGTAAAAGGGTCATTATTTGAGCGGTTCACCCGCCACTTTGTGGACACATTTTTGTCGAGATTCCGGCAGATTTTAATGTAATTTTAAGGTATTTGTTAGTAGTCCCGGATATATACCAAATATTGAGCTATTTGGTATATATCCGGGACTATATGAGACTAAAATCTGAGGAAACTTCGACAACAATGTGTCCATGAAAGTGAGGCGGGTGAAATGCTTAAATAATGACCCAAAATGGACGTAGCGCACGGTAAGTTTGGTGAACTGAACTATGATTTTCAAAATAAATTTGCTCAATTTGCAAGGGTTGTTCTGAAGGAAGTCTATTTATTGCGAAATGGCAAAACTTTAGTGCCATCTAATTTGATTGAAATATGTTTCATAAGTTTAATTCTAAATAAAACACATGTCAACCAAATTTGATGTCTTCATGTACATACCAACCAACATTATTAACCCTTCTTCCATTTGTATGGAGAACTGAGCGACTGGAATCGCCGTAATAAATATACCAAAGACGTCAAAATGGATACTGCACATTACAGAGACCTGCAGTTAATGAAAGCCCTAACCGCGGTATGTAAAACGCGAATGGTGACCGCAAACTGCATAATTTACAGTATGGCGACGTCTGTATAATAACACGGCACGACGGGGCAGCGGTGCAAGGATTGAGCTGCAGCGGAGCAGTTTTCTTGAGCCGAAGACTGTCTCTTGCTAATCGGTTTAGTGTAAGAGAAAAAGAGACGGGTAGTACCTATGTCATGCTAAGCGCAAAGTCGTGCCCAGTTGCTAAAGCACGGCTAGGGCTAGCTGGCTAGCTGAACTAACAAGGCGACTAAGGGCCTTTATCACACTTGCGATTTGCGGGCGAGCTCCCGGCGAGTTTCCATACAAAACCAGTCGCGGCGAACTCGCGGCGAGTGGTTCGCGACATTTGTATGGAACTTCGCTTCTAACTCGCCCGCAGCTCGCTTGCAAATCCCAAGTGTGATAAAGCTCTAATTAAATGAAAACGATGCTGCATCATTTGTATTGATATTATAAATACTGTGTGAGTGACACGGGGCGTGAAACGCGTGTTATGTAACAACAAGAACTTACAACCGACTGTTGCTCGCGTTAAATAGTTACCAAGAGTATTTCAGAGGCAAAAAATGGATGAATGATGTTGCTACAGAAATTTCGTAATAAATTCATGGTTCTCATAGGTAATTAACTGTTTTTAACTAAATCAAATAGATAATGAAGATAATATGTAATGTGTGATAGAGTCTGTGCGAAAAGAGAATAGGCGTGGCGAAAAACGGAACTAACCTAACCAGTATGGCCACAGAACAGAAAATACGGCACATACGGTAGAAAAGCATTACAGCGCCCCCCAATTTAAATCCTATTCTCTTTCCGCACAGACTCTAGTCTGGTTAGCTTAGCTTGACCGTGCTTGTCAACAACTATCATTTGAGGCCTAAAACCATAGCAAATGTCACAGTAATACCCATTGGAATCATGAGCAGTTGTTACGAATCCGAGCAGCAATTTTGAATTGTAAGTGAAGTTGTTCGGACGCGTCTAATTTAGCAAATTTTATAACCTAACAGATTGGCAGTGTTCTTTAGACTTGCACCAGACGCCGATAGCCGATACAATCTCGATGATATAACAAAAGAACTGCCGTTATTTCCCACGGGTGAGTATCCTATCTGTTTTCGGACACTTCGGTCCGTGTTCACTCGGTCACATCTTCATCTGTGACGTTTTTTATTTCATCTTCAGCGCAGTTATTTCACGCCGTTTACGGCAATTGCAACTTTTGCCCTAGCGACAGTGACTATGTGTTAGAATTTGTATGTCATAGTCAACTTTGCGTTTAACATTACCTACAATCATAATGACTTCAATATTTAGCACGCTTACAAGATTTAAACTAGGGATGTAACGATACCGATACCGATATATCGGTATCGCCGATAATATACAACCGATATTTGTGACGGTGTTTAGTAAAACGTCCCACTTTGTCGCTTCTAGTTACGGAGTTACGGGCAGTTTAGTGAAATATGGCAAAACTTACCGAAAATCAACTTTCGATGAAAACTGATAGAACATACTGTAATAAACCTATGATTTTGATGACGACGGATAAATCTCCATTTTAAGCACCTTTTTAGGGCCTCAAAGTTTAGTGCCCAGCGACCCACTTTGTCGCATACAGAAAAAATCGTCGATATCATATTTGTACCAGTGTTTTCAATTACTTTGGTATGACGGTTATATCGAGGGTGCCTTTCAATGTTTTCATACAAGGTCTCCAGGGTCTGATGATGGAGCCGGAAGGTGGCCATAGGAACTTCGTAATAAAACGTCGGAACCCCATCGTGTTTGGCTCATTTGTTTCGTCTTGACGAGTACTCTGAACCAAGATGATATCCAGGGTCTGATGATGGAGCCAGCAGGTGTCTATGGGAACTCCGTAATGAAACGACGCAACCCCATCGTGTTTGGGCTCATTTATTTCGTCTTGACGGTACTCTGAACCGAAATGATATCCAGGGTCTGATGATGGAGCCTGAAGGTGTCTATGGGAACTACGTAAAAAAACGACGCAACCCCATCGTGTTTGGACTCATTTGTTTCGCCTTGACGAGTACTCTGAACCGGGATGATATCCAGGGTCTGATGATGGAGCTGGAAGGTGGCCATAGGAACTTCATAATAAAACGTCGGAACCCCATCGTGTTTGGGCTCATTTGTTTCGTCTTGACAAGTACTCTGAACCGAGATGATATGCAGGGTCTGATGATGAAGCCGGAAAGTGACCACAGGAACTCCGTAATAAAACGACGCAACCCCATCGTGTTTGGGCTCATTTGTTTCGTCTTGACGAGTACTCTGAACCGAGTTGATATCCAGGGTCTGATGATGAAGCCGAAAGGTGGCCATAGGAACTCCGTAATAAAACGACGCAACCCCATCGTGTTTGGCGTTCCGACGTTTTATTACGCAGTTCCCATGGCCACCTGCTGGCTCCATCATAACAGCCTGGATATCATCTCGGTTCAGAGTACTCGTCAAGGCAAAACAAATGAGCCCAAACACGATGGGGTTGCGTCGTTTTTTTACGCAGTTCCCATAGATACCTTCCGGCTCCATCATCAGACCCTGATCATCATCTAAGACACATGTAAGTGGATGTGAGCCACTTGATGCACATTACTACACCCAACCTCAGCGGTAGCTTGCCTCGCACTGATCGCCGTCGCCGTTTGCGCTGCGCTGCGCGTCGAGCCGACCGGCGTAGGTACATACCCACGTCGGCTCTACACAAAGCGCTTAGCGGCAGCGGTACCTACCTTTGATGTCGCGTGGATGTCGCCGACAAGGCGGCGCGGCGACTTTTATAAACGTTGCGATGAGTTCGATCCGTTTGCTACATCTCATAGGTTCAATACGTACACCATTTTTGGTTTGTAATTATACTGTTTTTGGTTCAGCAAATTACACCTATGTTTATAAATTATGATTTTATACTTGTAGTAATTTTTTAGCGTATGATCCACCAAACCGTCAAAGTGGGTCACTAAACTTGAGTCGAATAGAAATTTCGTTCAATGAGGTTAAAAAAGTTTAAACAAGCGACGTTAGTATCAAATACTCTTAGATTAACAATAACAAACCATTATCTCATACATAAAACTGAAAAATATACCAAACACAAACACTTTCAATGAAGAAGCACTAAAGTTTAGTAAAGCGACGAAGTGGGACGCTCCCTATATAAAATCACTAAACTTTATACACACAAAAAGTACTTATAATTTGATATTTTACATACTTTTTATGCTTGATAAGTATGTTTTTTAAGTAATCTCATGTTATATATTAAGAGACACATGTATTTTAATTTTTATGCATGGCACTCTTCAAATCATTTGTTATTAACTTTTTGACATAATAACTAAATAAAA
Source organism: Eudemis profundana (assembly GCA_947034925.1). NCBI lineage: Eukaryota > Metazoa > Arthropoda > Insecta > Lepidoptera > Tortricidae > Eudemis > Eudemis profundana. The sequence continues at coordinate 4,866,027 of OX344808.1, forward strand.
GGATCCACAGAATTATTTCTGTCTTTTTCAGCATGGGAAACCATTTATAAATACAACTTTAATGATAAATATGCGTGCCGTATAATAGAATATAGAAATAAACCCATGTTCAGGATTTACATATTTTCGTCCTGTTTTTATGTTCAAGCCTCCATAACATTCAAAATACTAAGGTTACATACATGATTTTAACTAATTTAAAATCCCTAAAGTATGCCCATTCATTTAATACCAACCACTCCATAACTTCAAAGTAGAAGTGTGTTTTCTGCCATCCTAAACTTTAACCAACGTTTTCTCAATTGTCGCTTTTTCACTTCTGCAACTTTGCAGAATTTTTAAAAAATAACTATAGGACCTAGAGACATAAATCTTTCACCAAAAGATAGCGTAGGATCTGTAGTATTAGGAACTACTCTTAACTCCATATCGACAAAGTGGGACCTTTTACTAAAAACCGTCACATTTGAAGAGCGCGAAAAGAATTTGCTGCATGAAAAAAAAATTGCAAGAAGTAATTTCAATTACTGACTTCATTTATATATTGGTCTATTACCTTGTGCAATAATAATTACTATGTTAATTATATATTTGGTTCATAATAAAAAAAATATTTTGTGTTGACAATTTATTTATTTTTACTTTACACCTTCAAGGTTGACTCTCTGTTAAATAGAGCCAAGTTTTAGGTATAATAAGGACATACAAATAATACATCTTAAGTTCATACTTCATTAGTTAGCTAAGATATCGGTATCGGTATCGGTATCGCCGATAATTACCTACAAATATCGGTATCGGTATCGTATCGGCAAAATTATGTATCGTTACATCCCTAACTTAAACAGTAACCTAGACCAACCTGGTGCTTTAATATCTACACCAAATACGCAGTGAAAATAACCCAAAAATACATACTAAAAACTTTCTAGAATATGAGAATCTTGTCAAATTACCAAGATAAAATGGCGTAAAGAAAACAATAGTATACGTGACTTGCTGTAATAGGTGCATTACGTTGACACACTTAGGGCCTAGATGGGGCTATTAGGGTCGACGGCATTGTCTGAAGACCATTACTGCTTAATACTCAGCCTTGTAGCATTGCCGTGTCAAACCGGCAATTTTTCAATGTAATCTTGGTTGATTGAGCTACCTTGGAACAGACCTTGTGATATTGTTTTATTGTAGAAATATGATTGAAGAAGGAAAAGGTTCAAGTTTTGCGCTTAGCCAGCGACCAAAAAGAGCACGCGTTATGCGATAGAGAGAGACGGCCGGATTCGGTGCGTTCCGTCCGGTGGTCAGACTCGAACGTCAGTTTTGTTAGAGAGAGGGACTTCTGTACGTAGTACTATTACTTATTCTGTGATAGATGGGCTTTTTAGGGTTCCGTAGCCAAAATGGCTAAAAAGGAACCCTTATAGTTTCGTCATGTCCGTCCGTCCGTCCGTCCGTCCGTCCGTCCGTCCGTCCGTCCGTCCGTCCGTCCGTCCGTATGTCACAGGCATTTTACTCAAAAACTACAAGACCTGTACTGATGAAATTTGGAATATAGATGTCTTGTAGATGCCGCAACTGAGTTTGGTAGTTAAATAATAAAAATAAAAAAATCTAGGGGGGGCACTCCATACATGTAACAGAAGCTAAAAAATTTTTTTTTTCACAAAATGTCAACGTGTGGTACATAGTTCGACAGCTCTTTTAAAATCATTTTAAGGATCTTAAGTAATGTTTTTGATTAAGTGAATACCTTTGGAAATAATCGCTCCGAAAGTTGTGAAAATTGTGCCCCCCCCCCCCCCCCTCTATCTTCTAAACCGTGTGTCCGAAAAATATAAAAAAAATTACAAAGATAACGCTCAATTAATACTTTCAACGAAAATTATTTTCGACAAGATCGGATTAACCGTTTTTGAGTTATTGCCGATAATCTGCGCTTCTCAACAAAAGGACGTAATTGCTATGAAGATACGCTCTTTTGTTGTTGTACTTTTTTTACATCGTATTTTTTACCTTATAGTTACGGCTATGGAACCCTACACTGAGCATGGTCCGACATGCTCTTGGCCGGTTATTTATTTAAAATGTCCTGTTAACTAGCAGTTGTCAGGTCGTCACAAAACTGACACTTAGAGTCAAATTCCATAATATTTCGTCACCAACTGACAGGTTAGACGATATTTAAACATAGTATAAGTTTCGCCTAACAGTACATTTTAAAATAAAAATGCCCAGATATAGGAAACAATGCCAATAATCATGGGAAATCTAATTTCGATGCACGCAGTAAGTATTTGGTACAGAATAGCAGGCATTGTGGTTCAAATCATAACTACATTATAGAGGTAATGCATGATTCATGTGGTCACGGTTGGAGGTGCGACATTTGATTTGATTTGGCAAAATCACTACACATGCCATTGGTTATAATAATGAAGCTCAATTATATTGTTCTCCGTATAATAAAATTTAGTAGAAAATATATGCAAACGAACGAGTGAATCTCATCGTGAAGAAGTGACATTACGCCGAGTTAATCAAAAGAGCAACTCTGTGCACATGGTAACTCTCACTATTTATTAATATCGAAACTACAGGATGGCCCATTTCGATCGGTTAATATGGGAAAGTCTGAAACTATAAGAGATACGACGATCTGTTCTTAGGAACCATGTCATCGATTTTAGGGACAAAAAAAAACTGCATACATAGATTTGAAAATAAAAATTTGTATTTTAACCGGGAATCGAACCCATCCAATCCTCCAATTTCTATTTGGATATCGATTGTGTAGGTCATAAGCAGTAAATGTTACTAGGAAACACGATATCTAGAACGAATAAAATCCATTGTATTTAATATCTTTCATTCAATTAAGTTTTATTTTCCAAAACGACTGGGTTCGATTTCCGGTTAAAGTAAAGATTTTTTGTTAAATCTATGTATGCAGTTTTTCTTGTCACTAAAATCGATGACATGGTTCCTAAGAACAGATCTTCGTATGTCTTATAGTTTCAGACTTTCCCATACTGACCGATCGAAATGGGCCACCCTGTATATTAAATGACTTTTCTCAAACATGGCATGAAATGTTGAGACATTACGTGCCTAAAAATAGGCCGCAAAGTACCTCGTTTCCGGTGCGACTTGACACTTGGCACGTAATGGAATTTCATACTTACATTGCTGGCCTAGGCCGGCAATGTATTTTTTTTTAATTTCCATTCCACATTTATTTGGGCCATTCAGTCATTAAAAAAACAAAAAACGATTTTTGCTATATTTTGCAGTTTTATTTATTTAAAATTGACATGAACATAACAAATAACACATTATAAACAATTTTCAATTATTATACATTGCAAACTAAACCACAAGAATACACATTTAAAATATTTCATTTAAATATTCGCGGAAAAATGTAAACTGAATCAGCTTTTGGTTGTATAATATGGTTTCCGAACGTGACTTGACATTTGTATTGTCTATGGATATAATGTCACTAACGTCACTTTCTGATAGAAAGTTTCTGATAAAATAATATTTAGGGTAAGTAAGGATATTAGTAAGGTTATTTATTTCATTGCATATTTGAGAAAAGCACTATACGTACCTCGGCGGGAAATGGGGTTGCCGGCCTCGTAACTATCTGGCCTCGCTTCACTCGGCCAGCTATATGTACTCGGCCGGGTAACCCCTAACTTCCCGGCCTCTGCAGTAATGTACTATTATGCAACTCCTGGCTATGCAAGTGTAGACATAAAATGATGTATACAACACGGGAGGTAATACAGAAAGCACTCGATCGCATATTTACGTCCCTCGCTTGCAGCTCAGGCCGCAAACTTCTGCGATCTCGGTCTTTCTTTGTATTACCACCCTAGTTGTGTAATGTACTAATAAGTAAATGGGCGGTTAACAATCGAAGGATAATGTCATAGTGACCGCACCAAACAGCAACACCGCTTCATTGGCGTCAGAAGTTCGGAGTGAACAGTATACGCGGATATTTGCGGAAAATTAACAGTAAGTACCTAAGTCCAGATTTTTCAGAGTTCTAAATATTCAATATTTTTAGTTAGAATGCACACTTACCTTCAGATTTAACTTGTAGGATTTAATTATAAACGTTGCCGAATATCTGAAATGGGACTTACCTGAAACAAAACAGAAAAACATTAAATATTTACCATAATACGTATCAGTTTAACATTTATTTCTTTGTATGGATTTATTTTAATGATTTCTAAAACAAATCTAATAAAAAAACATCATTTTATTCCGCATATATTTAATAATAACGGATTGTTTTAGAGGTAGCTAATATAATTTTAACGAACAAAATCTTTTTTTGTACGAAATCCGCGTGTTTTCTTTATATTTATAAATTCTCCGTCTCGGTCTCGGCCGAGAATTCCATTTTGTCTCGGTATCGGCCGAGACAAAAAATCCGGTCTCAATCGGACCTTAACTATTACTCATTCTGTGGCCTAAGCAAAGTTTCACGAATTGAAATTCGAATAACTTTCTTAGAGACAATTTACTAAGTACGCCAATTAATCTGTCGCTCATAGAAGACATCGATTAATACCGTTATTATCTTAGTTAAATCTTTACGACTAACAAGCCCCATTAGCCATCAATAACCGTAAATTCATGCACTAAAAAATAAAACCAAAATCTTTGCTTCCTCGACCTTTAAATCGGAACTGATAAAAATATAATTGGTATCTCTACACACACATTTCTCACCCTTATCTGAAAAGACGTATGGTTCAAAATAGATCGTATTGCAAGTAACCCTTTAAACATTCCTATGACAAATGAGCTTCCCTGATAAGCCGAAATGAGTTCTATTGCCTTTAAGATAAGGGTGGCGTCTTTGAAATAGTAGAAACTAGGCGGGAGTCGTTTTATGGGAGGCATAAACTAGTACCGTGCGTGTATACGTCGCTAATTAATTGATGTTCTTAGTAATTAAAACTGATTTTACTGTGTTAATGATTGAAGTTCATCATGGGTTTATTATGACGGAAGCTGTATAAGACGATGGTGAAAGATGTGGGTACAAACAGGTCTAAATAAAGACTCAAGTTTCAATATGCAAACAAGACCACCTGTATGTTGCAAGATATATGCGATGTTTATGATTGCAGCCCTAGAAAAGACTTTGGGATTACGATGATGAAGACATCGTTTGATATGCAAGAAGTCAAGGGGTTGTTACTCGCGCTCTGCTGTAAACCGCGACATTTGTTAGAGGCCCCTCAGTGTCAATTTGTAATACAGCGTGGAAATCCAATACGGGCGAATATTGAAACAGTGCTCAGCATTGGACCTAAGAAGTATATTTAGATAACTTTTTCTTAAAACTACAATGAAATTTTACCATACAAAATAGTTCAGCCCGCAATGTAACGCAACACATTCAAGTTGACAAACACACTAGTTGACAGTTACTTTAAAAAACTCGTATCTCGCAATGTCATAACAAGCATGTATGCGGTACATTGCTGCTCGGTAAATTTTCAAAAATTTATTACGAGGTCACTATTAAGTGTAATTTAAAAAATCATATTAATTAATGATAACACTACTAAACGTTATATCTGGTTTAATTGTTTGCTCGTAATAGACTTCCACGCTGTATAAATGTGATGCGTATTGCTTAAAGTTGACTTTCGTTTGCAAGAAACAAGTGCTATTATTATTTCAGAATAAAATTATCGTAAAGTTCGCTATAACCTGAGATTATATTTAAATATGTCGTAATTCGGGTCGGATGAGGGACCTGCCTGATCCTGACCTTTTTTGTCCGCCATGATGTGATTATACATGGTGTCCCTAAAACCAACGTACATACAAAAAGGGCCGATAGACCAGCTCATAAGACACCAGATTAAGTAAATCTGACCTCAGTAAAAATCAGTTTTCGAGATATTGACGTTTTTGCAAAATTCGTGTTAAGTGATACCCTGACTCGGTATTTTGTACAACTGGAGAATGAAAGTAATAAAACGCAAATCAACAGTTTTTTTTATGGTTTTGCCGATTTGTTATTGTTTGTTCACGCACCACGCAAAAAAACCGTACCGGACCGATTTTCATGTTTGATGAATTATATGGTCAATTACTTATAATTATAACAAATATAGGATACTTTTACCTCACTACGGCGAATCAGTAGGGACATTTAACTCGTTTTCCCTCCGCGAACGTAGTTGGAGCATTCCGTGAAAACATCAACTTTTTACCCGACTGCCGCGAAGCGCAAAGGAGGGTTATGTGTTTGACCTGTATGTATGTATGTATTTATGTATGTATGTATGTCCGTTCCTATGTCCGCTCGTAACTACTCAACAGCACGACCGATTTTGATAAATGATACATCATTAGATTCGTCTTGATGGCGCGAGTGTCACTGGGTATAAAGTTCGTTAAAATAAACAAAATTGCGGATTTTGTGCACTTTTAAAGTGCACCGCGGTCGGGTTTTTTTTAGTAAAAATATTAGTTATTGTCCCTTACGAAACGCTATGGCAGCTACCCTAATAAAACGTATTAGCTGCTAAGCAACACTACCCATCTTAAAGCCGAGTTATGATATTACAATGCTGATAATTAGATTCCCTTACGAAATATTTTCATAGAATGCTCCAGTTGTGATCTTCTAGTACCTTGGTACCAAGGTATCTATCTAATAGATATCGAAGAAATCCTGGGCAACGCATATTTCTGCATGGCACCATCGAATCCGCCAATCCCTTCATAACGCTACTTGAGCATGACATGCTCTTCCGCATGACGGCTTGAAAGCTATCCGTGCGGGCCACCGCGAACATTTCAGATACACTGCATCGTTCGGGTATTCTGGATGCGCTAAGTATAGCATTTTACTGCAAGGATGCTGGATACTTCCTTATTTCGAAGTCACCCCCACAGACTATTCGAGTAGAAATAAAAGGATTGGATGCAAACTTTCTTTATATACCTACGTTAACCTCTTTAGAGTCATCTTTATATATATGATTATTATGTACGTGTGTTTGTCACCTAACTCCTCCTAGCCTTCTCTACAATCGCACTTCATATGAAGGGCTTGACATATCCGAGATACTTAACTTATCTACAATTCGCCTGTTGACTCGATTTTTTTTCTGTCGTAAATCGATTCTACTATTTGTGAGGAACAAATATCTATATGACACCTAATACGTTTGTATAAGTATAACAGCCACAAATTGTAATCAAAAGTAGCAGATCGCACTGAGCATTGAAAACGCTCTATACAAAACGGGAGGAACCTATGACATCATCGGTTCCATCGCTGTACTAAGTTGTATGAAAATAACTGGCCAAGAGCATGTCGGACCATGCTCAGTGTAGGGTTCCGTAACCTTTTACTAAAAGGAAACGCGCTACAAATGAAAATATACTTAAAACCTGATTACGCCTTCGACTTTGCAGCCTGAAGCTCGTTCTTCGGGACCCCGAAAATGAGACTCATAGTTATGCGGTTTGCGTGAGATAACCATGTGCCTTTAGCCCAAAGGTGTGCTTGGCCTTTGGCCTCCGTAGGGCTTACTACGGATATAGTGCGCTTGCAGAGGAGCTCGGCCTTCGGCCTCACAACCTGAAGCTCGCCCTACGAGATTGATATATGGTTTGCGTAAGGCGACCTGGAACGCTTCGGGCCTTCAGCTTCACTTTGAATTAGTGCGGCATAAAGGGCACCTGCAGACGGACCTTCGACCTTCCGGCTTGAAACTTCCTTCACAAGATCAGTCTCAAGTCGTGGTGACTTGAGGAATGATAGCGGAAGCACCCTTACTGAAAACTATCTTTTAATGGCTATTTTATCAACGTCCATTTAATAAACTTGTTCTTTTCATAGTAGTATTCGTAGTTCGTATAGCGCTAGTAGTCCTTAATTTCCACAATTTATTAAACTATTTACCGCTGGGCTGCGTTACTGATTTATTACTTTTTTTTGTACGAACATTGAAGCACCAGGAGGTAGGTGTGCTAGAACAATATAAACGTATCGGCGAAGAGCGCGGGCTATTGAACGTGTTTCTTGTTGTTATTAATTTGAAATGGAAATACACATGTGTGATATATTTTGAAATGAGCTTTTAAAATTCATTAAATTGCCATATAATTCAATGCGACTTGATGACTTTTATTCAATGCTTTACTTTTTATGAGGATCATGGTAGGGACCATTTTATCTTAATTTTGGTTCCAACTAACTAGCTTATAACCTGCGTCCAATCACGAAGAATCAAACGATACCCCACATGTTTGAATCGGTTCAGTAGTTTGAGTTAAGAAGGAACAGACGAACATACAAACATACATATATGTATACATACGGCGCTGAAATCATAATCCTCCTTTTCGTTTCGCTATACTTGAGCAAATAATACGATGTGAACAAGTGCACCAATGAAAAAGCATATCTTCGTAGTAATTACGTCCTTTTGTTGAGAAACGCGGTTTTTCGGCAATAATAAATAATAAATAAAATAATAAATATTAGGGGACAATCTTACACAAATCGAACTAGCCCATAGTAAGCTCAATAAGGCTTGTGTTATGGATACTAGGACGACGATATATTTAATAGATACAGATACTTAAATACATAGAAAACATCCATGACTCAGGAACAAATATTCGTGCTCATAACAATACCTCAAACTCGCAATAACTCAAACTCGATCATGTTGATAATAATTTTCGTTGAAAGTATTAATTAAGCGTTACCTTTCTGATTTTTTTCATATTTTTCGGACATACGGTTTAAAAGATAGAGGGGGGGACACAATTTTTGCATCTTTCGGAGCGATTATTTCTGAAAGTATTCACTTAATCAAAAATATTACTTAAGAACCTTAAAGTGTTTTAAAAAGACCTGTCGAACTATGTACCACATGTTGATATTTGGTGAAAAAAAAAATTTTAGCCTTCTGTTACATGTATGGAGTACCCCTCCTAGAAAAAAATATTTTTAATATTTAACTACCGAAATAAGTAACGGCTCATACAACACACCTACATTCCAAATTTCATCAATAAACGTCATGTAGTTTTTGAGTAAAATGCCTGTGACATACGGACGGACGGACGGACGGACGGACATGACGAAACTATAAGGGTTTCATTTTTGCCATTTTGGCTACGGAACCCTAAAAATAGCATTTTGCCATTTTGAGCACGAAAAAGTGCGTTTAAGCACATAGTTGCCATACATTTATTTTTTCAGTGTTATTTAAGCATTCCGAAATTGACTTTAATTTTTCTTTAAGACGATAAAAAAAATATCGTTTTTTTTTAAACTTTGTGGTCTCATAACTTTTATACATTTTTGGTTTATTTCTTTTGTGTTATGATAATTTAGTATTTTCCAATCCATGTGACTATACTATGTTGTAAATTTCAACATTAGTCAACTTCCGAATTGTAAAAGAACTAGGTATGGAGAAATACTTAGGTAATCATTAGGTTTAAAGCCACTGTAAAAAGGCAAGACGGAAAGACGTTCAGAATATTTGAGACGTTAAGAAGCGGCCCATGAAAATGTTATATACAAACAATATTGGTCCAAGACGTAAACTTTTCACCGAATAAAACATATTTTATGTAGTGTAAACCTTTTGCCAAATAAAAGCCAATAAATCATAAGAAAACGTTAAGCTATCGCAGCAATATCGCAGCGTGTCTAACAAGGAGCGCACCGCGTGCCGTCGACGCGAAGCGAGCTGAGTTGGGTCGGAAGCGGTACACAGTCCAAAAGGAACAACGCTGAAATCGGTATCGACCTATACGGACATATTACGTTTTATCAAGGAATGGCGGAGGATTAACCGGCGATCCCTTGTAGCGACACTAGCGGCATCTAATGACAAATACTGCATCGCGCTTTGCTACGACATCTACTTACAAGTTGAAACCATAAGGCAACCAAGCAAATACTTTAAATCTCGATCACAACTCGAGTCGCGGTAAACCTGGAGAAACGCATCGAAAATAACGGCAGTGATGGAAATATCGTTCGTATTTGAAGTTCAAATAACAGAGAGCCCAAAGACTGTACCTGGGCACATAACAATTTCAAAACCATGCGACATTGGTGGAAATAAGGAAGATCTACATCCAACAATGGAAAAAGGCAACAGGGCTCTCCTTTTCAGAATGCAAAACTTTGACCACTGTAGATTAGTGATGATGATGATAAAGAAGAAAGTGACTTATACTTTACACATGCAAAGAAAATAAATATGTACATATAAGAAATGGGTTGCCAACAAGGATTAAGAATCTTTATAGACACCCCTTTTCAAGAACCCCTGCTGCTGTTCGTTGGTAGTAACTCAGTAGGGAGCTCATTCCACAATTTAATTTTCCTGGGAAGGATTCCTTCCTTTGGGCACTGAGCTAAATGCCCCCTAGTGTGATGGAGTGACAATATTTTAGAAAAGGCAAACCAAGAGATGTGTTTTTTGTATATTTATGTCACGTAAGGTTTTCTTTTTTAATATAAGTCACAGTAGCAGCTTGAAGTATATAGGTGTCTAATTTACTCCGACTTCAGTCGGATCCGGCTGAGTTTCTATCGGGATCTTTTTAGCTAGGGTTAGCAAACGAACGTCTAAAGCCCCCACTATTCCGATCACGTCCACATGTAATAAGAAAAATTTGAACAGCTCCAACCAATCTGCTGGTTCATACTCAGTTTCAGCGGTCAGCGAAAACTCTAGTGATCACAGTCACAACCAGCTCACCTGCTTGGATTATTAGCCCCCCACTTGGTATACAAGACTCTAAAAGAGCTCACCGTGCTCATAGTGTAATAAGAGCCAAAAAACGCTTCTTATAAATACAACAACTTACAGACGTGCCAACAGAATGAGAAAATAAATAATATTTCGAATAGTCCCGATCTCGTAGAGATCCACAGCTCTATGCTTATTCAATCCCGTTTCTCTTAGCCCTTAGTTTTCAGAGTATTTTAAACAACAAATCCCCACCCAGACGGTCAACCAACAACGCAAGTGGATTCCTTCTCCATTTATCTCAACCCAACGAGATAACTCTCAAAAACTCTTCGAACGCTTCTTGGCTTTTGAAACTAGAACCTTTTTCTGTAGCGGAAAGGTTGAGTATTGTATTCAGTCAGTGGATAAGGCAAGGCGTTGCAACAGTTACCGGTAAAAATGCAACTGTTTGGGTAACAATTTTCCACGCTATTGTTTCGGGACAAATCGAAGCGAACAAGTGCGGACGACAGCTGAAAAACTCGTGTAAACTGCGATTCTGGAGTGATATTGCATTTGTTACAGTATTGCAGTATATCCAAACTAATCTAAACGAATTCCAAACTTTTCAAACTAATATTATGATTGCAATGTAACTCTTTGTGTCTGTATGTCTGTGTGTTTCACGCTCAATTGATTTAGATGGTATTTAACAGGATATATACGTAGTTTGCGACCCTGTGAAACAAGATGATCAAATCGTTCAAAAATTAAAACGGTTCTCGAGAAAAAAAAATGTTATAGTGTTCCGGATGGCAACAATCAATATTGGAATAAAATATAGATTTATAAAAAATACTGTTTAATTACAGTTTCTACAATAATTTTGGGAGTAAGTGTCGGTTGGCGGTTGGAATTCAAGTGTGTGGTGCTGAAGGCATAGTTGCATGACGCGAGTGTGTGGCGAGCTGTGATTGGCGGATACAATATGACGCGATATTTAAGCTACTTGATTGGGTGCGTCTCGATATAATGCACATATGTGTCGTATGTTAGTGTCTTAAGGATTAAATTTTTATGATGAACGCTGCGGCGTGAACATATAGTTTTATATTATAACATGTAAAAGATATTTTTTACTCAACTGCTGATATATAGCTAGATCTTTTTAATTATATTTTCCTAATTATGTATAAAATTACATAGAATTTTAATATGATATTGAGAAAATCCGGTTTGACGCTCCACCCTAATGTACAGTTCCCGAAGGATACACGAAAAAAAAATACGAATACGTTTGCAACAGAAAAAAGTAATCAAACACTAATTAAAAAAAAATACGAATACGTTTGCAACAGAAAAAAGTAATCAAACACTAATATGTGTAGCCGTTGCAGCTGATCGGAATTTTATTCGATCACGTCTTCTTATTGAACTGTAAGGAGCCTTCTAAAAGGTTACAAAACACGTAAAGCTTTTCAATTTGCGCGTTCCAATTTAGACGACAACTTTATGTGAAAAACAAATATAAATTTTAAATAAACCCTTGGCTCTTGTAGCCGTTAGACCGACATTATCGTAAATTTGCATCTTTAACCCTTGTAGATTGCGTCACTACGGGCGTCATAGACTACGCATAGTCGCGTACTGAACATCTAGGTATGTATACTGACACAGTTTAACTTTTATATTCGCTACTAGCTGTTCCACGTGACTTCACTGGCGTAGGTGACATATTAAATAAAATAATGTTTCAGGATGTTAGAGTATAAAAAAACTATTAGTTGTACGTTAAGATTACAGGTTATATAAATACTTAATAATAAAATAATATTTTTTAATCTACTATCTAACACCATGTAACCGATACAATATTTTAGTTCGTGTTAAGTTCAAAAAGCACACAGTTCTATTTTTTTTTCATTCATAACTTACCTGTGATTGAGCGCCTGATGGTCAGCGGCTACGATGTCGAAGATGTTGTAGTTGCCAGCATCTTTTCCCGTGGAGGATTCTTTATTTGAGAACTATAAAATGTGTTCCTCCACAGTTAAATAATAGGCAAATCGGTGGAAATCGATTTCTGTGGACACCCCCCCCCTCCCCCCCCCCCCGGTACTGACTTGGTTTAACATTACATCTCAAACCTTTTTCAATCCATTCTATTTCCCATTTGAACTACAAAAGTAACTTTGTAATCGCATGTAATGTATAGGATTACTTGAAATTTTAGGTTTTGCATGACTTGATAGGCTAAAAACTAATTATTTTTAAAAGTTCGAGCTTGTGGGTCTGCTCGAAGTAGGTACCTTAGAATTATGATGATAGTCAGTGAGTCAGCGACAAAACTAAGGCACTTCGACGTGCAATAGTTGTTGAAGTACATGTTCAAATTGAGAATATATCTAATTCAAATTGAGAATTACAGGAGGTTGAAAATGGCCTGAATGGCTTCGAGAAAAGGATGGTACGGCCGTGCCTTTCTTTTGTTCGACTATAGCTTGGCAACTTCGTTGGTGACACTCACATGTGTGCTGTTTGTTATGTGCAGCCGTAACTACTCACACAAGTTACCGCCAACACGAACGACGACCGAATGAAGCAGCCTCCGGAGGCCCCCGTTTGTGTCAGCGGTAACTTGTGTGAGCAGTTACGGCTGCACATAACAAAAAGCACACATGTGAGTGTCACCAACGAAGTTGCCAAGCTATAGGCGGGGGCACTACCATTCCCCTCAGATAGTAACTCTTTAAGCACTTCATAATTTTTTCTATGAGCTTTAATTTCTTGTAATCGTTTGCCTTTGTATCTTTTTGATCAATTAGTTTTAGTGGTTCCACATTTCTCATCTGATACGACACAATAAGTCGCTAGCCCACTGTATACGTGTGGAGCTCGTGCCCTACTTCCAGAATAAAGTTTTCAAATCTATGATGCTATTGACGATCTGCACAGACATATCGCAATGATGTTTCAGTGCAGGCGCCGTCGCGACTGGCGCCTGTTTCTGTATTTATACGACTTTTTATACGACCGATTTGATTTATTCAATTCTACTAGTATTGTCGATATTGAAGGTTTTGCCAAAATCTAGTATACATATGATGGTCGTAGCAGCCTTATTAATCATATAATATGTAGGTATATTAGTATGTATTGTGTTGACCACTGACACTGACGCATATGCATAAGGTTTCGCATAGGGCTGTGCATACGAGAAACAGCTTACGAGTATAAAGCACACTCAAGGTACTAAGCGCACTACAGTATACCGAAGTTTCGTCCCAACTCGTAGGGTGTTATTTGCACTTCGCAAAGCAGTACGATTGATGTGCTTCAAAAAACCGACAGGGGATAGCAAATGTCATATTTGCATAAAGCATTGCATATCTGTGTGTGTATTGTGTAGACACATATGCATAAGGTTTGTGCATATGAAAGGAAGCTTACGAGTATAAGTCATACTCAAGTTACTAAGCGCACTTACAGTAGCTATTCCGAAGTTTCGTCCCAACTCGTAGGATGTTATATTTACACTTTGCAAAGCGGTATGTTAATTACACTTGCTTCTTGCACTTGCAACAAATGTATGAACATCCACTTAACACTCCGAAGTGTAAATAAAAAGGACACGAATCGGGTAACTGAACCATTAAATACAATGTAATAGTGACTCTCATAATTACTACACAAATACATTCTTATTCGACTTTACAGAACTGCAACATAGCGTTTCACAATATGTGGAACAGGGGTCTCTCACTCTGTAGAACAACATTTAATATATTTTTAACCCATATAACGATCAAATTATATACTACTCAAATGATATACCTAACAACTTTTCATAGAATCGACATTTGAGATATCTATTTGATTATTAGAAACACCTTTTGTAGAATATAATTTGGATTACTTTTTCTTCAGTAGTAGATACTCCGATACTGCTTTAAAATAGGCAAGCCGGTGGGAATCGGGTTCTATGGACGGCACGCTACTGGAACCTAACAACAATAAACAGATACCTAACCGATTTGTAAATGTTTATCTCGAGGTGCACACCTCCAATAAAGTGAAGTTATTATAATATTGCTTTGTATTCCTAGTGCAGTAAGTCGATTGTAACCACCACCGGCCCCTATGCAACGATAGCTTATCACTTGTCACGGGTGCTGCGCGACCACGCGCCGGAAATCATAGATAACAGTCTAATTCAGTCTATTAGGCTATTAGGATACAATCAACTTTATTCAACGTGATTTAAATATGTATCTGTTTTACAAATAGGTGCAGCGGCGGCAGGCCTATAGTATTGCTTCCAGGGCTGCTGTGGGTGTCCTCGTGCCTCTGGAGTCGTTGTAGTTTAGCCTCGACAGTAGAGTTTGGTACGTGACCACCATACTACCGCGCCGTAGCGTATCATTGGTCGAATGACTGCATGCCTGGTAAAGCCATATAGTGATTTCGGGGTTGCAATCCTACTAATGAACGGAGTAACAACTGAATGGATTGAGCTGAAATTCAGCATGCAAGTAGACCAAGTCCTAGATTGAAACATAGGATTTATATCCCAGGAAAGAGTTCCCTTAGGACAGTAACGGGAACAACGCGGGCAATAACTTACAAACCAGATTTTTCCACAAAAAACATTGATTATTTTCAGTACAACTTTTTTCGAGAGACCATTAAAAACTCTTTCTTCTTCTTAAAACAGGAACACTTCTGAAAGTGCGCCGCATCATACTGCCATTGTTCAAGCTACACATAAAACTATTCAATATTAAGTACGTGATATTTAATAGTTTTAGGTGCAGTTTGTCTTAGAGGAAGTTTAGGAAGATCAACTAAGCAAAAATAGGGACCCTAGGCGAAGTTAGGGATCACGACGGAATTTGGGACTTATGCACACGGCGTTTTAAACGCGCCGTCGACGCGCGTTTTGTAGCGCTATCTCTATTTATCTTTAGGGTGTGAAAGCGATAGCGCTACGAAACGCAGAGTGCTGTGCATACGCTATTAAATTCTCACATACAAAGACCTGCATTACGCTCGGCAAAGGCGTGGACACATCGCGTGGTGTTGACCCGGGTCAGTTCCCGCGGCATTGACCCCGCTCGAGACTAGCTGTGTCATCCGACCGAACCCATTCACAGTCACATAGTGTGGGTGAGTTAAATCGTGGATATCAAACTGATACGTTGAAAAAGACAGATCTATCTGTTAATAATAACCCAACTAGGTGATGCCGACCAAACCCATTCACAGTCACATAGTAGTGTGAGTGAGTTAAATCGTGGATATCAAACAGATAGGTCGAAAAAGACGGATCTATCTGTTAATAATAATCCAACTAGATGATGCCTGGAACTAGGGCATGCAATACCGGAATTCCGGAATCTCGAAAAACCGGAATTCCGCCTTATTTTTTCGGTTTTACAATATCGGTACTGAAAAGGACTAGGTATTACCGAAATACCGGAATTCTAGCTTTACTTTTTGTTATCCTCATGAAAGTAAAATTGTATTTTTTCCATTATATCGGACAAAATGAACATTAATTGCTAGTATTTAGCTTAACATTATTATACCTGCTTGGTATATATTAGGGATGTAACGAATATTCGTATTCGCATTCGTATTCGCGAATATTCGCATGATTTTCAATATGCGCATTCGCATTCGTATTCGCAAAAATCGATGCGAATATATTGCGAATATTTTTGGTGCATTTTAGATCCTAAAATTCATGGAAAAGAAAAAAATACGGCCAAGTCCGAGTCGGATTTCGAAACTATCAATGAGTAATTAAAAACTCTGTTAGATAAGTACCGAAATAAAATGGAAATAAGATATTTTTAACTTCCACCGGTTCCAATTTTTCTACCACATGCATAATCAATATCATTATCTTTAGCTGACGAATTATTCCAACTTAAACTTCAATTACTTAATGCAAAACTGAATTAAATTTAGGTTAATCGTAATTGAAAACGAAGTATTGAATTTTCATAGTTATTAATTTTGTTTATTTCTAGTATTATAAAATTTTATAACCAATATTCGTATTCGCATTCGCATTCGCGAATATCAACGTTGATTATTCGTATTCGTATTCGCATTCGCATTCGCGAATGTTCAAAAACCGATATTCGTTACATCCCTAGTATATAATTATGAGTTACGTTACGCTTACGGACGAGTTAACCATCCTAATTTTATTATACATTGTATCGGAATTGGCGATCAGCTAGCATTGATGGTGTTTCGATTTCGTTAATTTTGTACTTATGCTTGTGATTTTGCAGACATAAAACCAAAAGTTTATTACTGTTAATTTGATACGTGAGATCGTAGAAAAGACAATTAAAATAATTTTCCATAAAATAGTTTTTTTTTCAAAAATCTCCAATACCGTAACCGGAATTCTCGTATTGAGTCTCAATACCGGTATTGAGAATGATCCGGTATTGTATGCCCTACCCGGAACTCTGTTTGCAGAGCTGAGAAAAATGTATTTTTTTGCTTCGCCGTAGTTGGGTAAGAAGAACCCTGTATTTTAATTTTCATGGAAACCAATCCAGTAGTTTGCGTGATGCGCGAACAAACTGACTAAAATTTGTTTGCGTTTTATCACTTTAATTTTCAGTCAGTATTTTGACTTTGACTGTAAGTTCATAAACTGTCCTGTCGCCAAATGTCATCGCCAATGGTATTTTAGGTTTTCAAGTTTAGTTGCGTATTAGAGCAATTAGTCTGTATATAAACAAAGACCAACCCAGCTTGAAAAGCCAATTAAAAAGAAAAGGAGGGATCTCATACGCTCGAAAAGTTTGAAGGGATAAGAAGTTTTTAAATTACTAGACGGGCCGTAGTAGCTATATCTATATAAAAACGTATCATACCTACTAGCTGAAAGCTCTGTGCAGCCAACTGGCTTACCAACTTCATAAACCATTCTCTGACGCTTAATACTAACAATTATACAAAAAAAAACAATAAAGAGGTCCTTTACAGGGATGAGTTCGCCTTTGATCTTTGTACTGTGTCTGTACACTCTAAAAAAATTGGTTGCTCCTAACAAGATTGTGATAGTTATAATCAAGCATATTGATTCCATACGAGCCTGACAAGACGTTAGATGAACCAACTAAGATGATATTGATTGTTTATCATAGTTCAATTAACCATGTTCTGATTGATTCAACAAACATTGATGTATAAGGTAACTAATTAAACATGATCGAATCGTACAAAGAAGAAAATAATTAAGTATAGAATTAAGGAATATATTTGTTAAAATTATCAAGATTCTAGATTGTTGTTTTAATCACTAATGAACTTGCTGTTTCAATTAATCAGCTTTCGTTGATATGTTTAATATCTTGTTTGTTTTATTTAAGTTAACGCCAACAAAGAGAAAATCTCTCTTAGTTGGCTCAGATTTTTTAGAGTGTATAATTTTATGTGCCAATAAAGTGTTTACATGCATAAATACAATTCAGACTTTCTTTTGTCTGCCTTTAGAGTCTGCAACAACAAAGCAACCTTCTCATTACAAATCGCTTTTTAGAGATTTCAAATTTTCACAGAATGTGTACCTACTTACATATTTTTACTGCCGCTACAGGAGCATTCCATGAAAATATTTCGTAAGGGACCGTTTTAATACTTCCGAGTGTTCCGAGAAATAAATTCAGGCAGCTAATTATCAGCATTGCAATATCATAACTCGGCTTTAAGATTGGTAGTGTTTCTTAGCAGCTAAGACGTTTTATTAGGGTAGCTGCCATAGCGTTTCGTAAGTGAATAAAAGTTAAAAAAAATACATAATAAAAACAAAATAAAGCTAAAAATAAAAAGGGGCCCCCATACAATAAACGTATTTTTAGCGTCTTTTTGCTTGACGGTGGTCCGGAACCTTTCGTGTGCGAATCCGACTCGCACTTGGCCGGTTTATAAATCAACATGAACGAAGGCTTTCTTTGCAACGGGCAAATAATTCAGTCATTAAAACAATTAATTCAACTTCATAATTTTAGTATCTCTTAGAAACTTTCTCAAAGGTCAATTAGAAACACTAACACTTAATTAAGAGAGTCACAGTTTATATTTTAATGAACAAACATTTATCTTGAATGAATTCCATTTTGTCTGTCACATTTGCCCTTCAGAATTTCATGCTGCGTATTATCATAATTACTTTTTAGCTTAGAACTACTTAGCGACAGCTGTCAGAGGCCTCTGGAAATTATCTCATTAAAATATTCATTAAATCTTGGAAATTGAAATCATTATTCGAATAGTATGCCCAGCTTTCGCATTATACAGTTGGTGGACAAAGTCGTTCAGACAGAGCAACCGTGCTATGGACACAGGGCGAAACGAGGTTGGCCCGAGTACCATACATTTCCGTGCCTATGAAATGGGGATGTGGACTGATGTTGAATTTTACAGCATTATATAGTCATATGGATTGGAAACTTCTAAATTATCATAACACAGAAGAAATAAACAAAACATATATTAAAGTTATAAAGTTACGAGACCACGAATTTTTTTTTTTTTCGATATTTTTTTATCGTCTTAAAGAAAAATAATAGTATATTACGCAACTAAGGTGGTAATACAAAGAAAGGCCGAGATCGCAGAAGTTTGCGGCCCGAGCTGCAAGCGAGGGACGTAAATGTGCGATCGAGGGCTTTCTTTATTACCTCCCGTGTTGTGTACATCATTTTATGGCTTCACTTGGCCAGAAAGCGGCTTTTTCCGTACGCGCAGCGTGCGGGAAAAGTCACTATTATAGTAATCCGAGTGTAGCAGTTATAGGTATATATTTGTTCCTCAGAAATAGTAGAATCGATTTAAATCACAAACAAAATCCAGTACACATGCCTAATGACTATTCGGGACATAACTTTCAGGGCTCGATAGATAAGACTATTTGCTGAGTTTCCTTAAAGTGATCAAATCCGAGAGCGCTAACACTGTTCAGTAAAAATATCTGGCCTTCCAAAGTCTCAGTCTTACTAATACATTTTAAGGCTGCGTTCCCATCAGAACATTGGGAGGTAGCCGAGCGGTATTCGAGGAAAAAATCAATCAATCAAAGTGCCTAGCCACGCTCAGCGCTTCCGGCGTTGGTGGAATTTTTCCTCGCACACCGCCAAGCTACCTCGCACAGCTCCAGTGGAAACAGATTTTTGTCTTTTAAACCAGGGGTTCCCAAAGTGTGCGCCGCGGCGCCCTGGTGCGCTGTACAAAGTAAAGAGGGGCGCTGGGAGTGAGGGGCCTTATACAGAGGTCTCCAAACTTTTTTAACAAAGGGCCACTGCACCTTTGAAAATATGCGGCCCGCTGGCCGTAGTTTGGAGGCCCCTCCTCTATCATTATCTAAAACCACAAATATTCGCGGGTACCTAACCTATAAAGCAACAATACCTATTTTGAGCGAACTAGGGCAGGGCGCCGTGACGAAGTACTAAACTTGTAAGTGCGCCACGGACTGAAAAAAATTGGGAACCCCCATTTTAAAAGACATGAAACCTATCTGGAGTTGACGTCTACTGAAACTTTATATGAATATTTGCCATTTATAAATGACTTCATAATCACGCATTCACAGTGTATTTTAACGTCAGTTTTGTTTGGCATTATCGTTCTATACATTTATATTTCGATATAAACATCTCCGGCGACCGATGACCTATTCCTCATACTGCGCTAGATCATTCAACTGCGCCACCCACAGATCCCTTACTTATTTATTACAAAGCCTCATCAAGGTTATTAAGGTTTCATGTATTCAGAGCGAAATTGCGTGGAAAGCTTTACGTTGTTGTTTATGTTTAATGATAAATACATTTCTTTATGCAAATAGTCAAGGATAGTGGCTGGCCTTGTTAATGTTCACCCTGATTTATGCGAGCTATCATAGTACGGAACAATCTCCATTTCCACGGCAAACACGCTGTTGGTTACTCGGAAGAGCTTGCGCAGACTTGCGACTGTCGGAGTTAAAGTCTGCGTTTTCGAACTCGTCGTTTTTGGTATTGCACTATTGCAGAGTAGTCGTGGTTGTCAGGATTCGATATCACGCTTTAAGGCGTTCGGTATGGTAACTTGGTGATTTTTAGGGTTTTTTAAAGTCCTAAGGCTCGTAATCTAGCTGACGGAAGATTGTGAAAAAAAAATTAAACTTCGGTATCTGCTTAATTTTTACAACGTTTGAATTTTTTGTATGTTAATAAATACTATGTCAAAAAAATCCTGAAATGAAGTCGATTGCTGTACCTAGCTTTAGCTTGAGCTGCTTTATTCGACGTGTAAGTGCAATATTAGGGGAAAATCAACAGCAGCTTATAACCACAGCATAATCATTCTCATAATTTTAACCTAAAGACGTCGATGGCTGAATATAGGACTCTCCCAAAGACTTTCACAGCGAAAGATCGCGCCACTTGACCACGTTACAAATATGTTCAAAGCCTTCAGCCACAGTCATCTTTTCCTAAAAAAAAAGGTGGTAATAAAGAGCACGCGTTATTTGGTCCAGTCAGTCTCAAAAGTAGCTGGACACTTTAGTACTACGCCACGTTACAAATATGTTCAGCTATTTTTGAGCCCGACCCTGCCTATGGGATAGAGAGAGGTGGGCGGATGCAGGTCAGTTCCGTCCGGTCTTCACGACGCGAACGATAGTTTTGTTAGAGAGAGAAACTTCTGTACGTAGCAGCGGCGTGGCGTCCATAGAACTCGATTCCCATCGGCTTGCCTAATATTAGGCAGTTCAGCACTTGATTCTAGTACTCTTAAAGAAAATTGAAGACAAAGCTCCGACTTGCCCAAGGATTTCTTCAACGCCACGCCATTGGTACGTAGTACTAGTACTTATTCTGTGCCTATATTATAGCGGTCATAGTCGTGAAAACGATCCCATGCGTGCGAGCTTACGGAATTCGTCGCAGCGCGTGAGTAACGAGCCCAATCACGGCGCCGCCATCATTATTTGTCAGCGAAGGTCTAGGGTACCGGGTACAGTCAGCCTCATAAACAGCTGCACATGTGTTTAGAATTTTTTATGTGGAAACACCACGATCTCTGTTACGATTATAGATAGATACAAAAAAAACGTGTACCGGGGATTCAAACTGGCGTCTCTGTCGTCCCGGCTAGAGTAGGTAACATTTGATTTTTCGAAGTATCTGGTATTTATCTCTATAACCGTAATATCTGCACATTTTAAATTTAAGTCTTCGTTTAAGACCTTCATAGCTGAAGGTCGTGCCCCTGAAAGTTCGTGGCATTGAATTCAAGCTGTTTCCATTTAGTTCGGTTTCTGTTTTTTTACAGCGAATGATAAAATACCAATATGGAAGATTACTTGGTTCAACCAACCTTGTTTAGTTTTAATTTGATGCTCTGTTATAGTGAATGATACAGAAAATCCAATTATGACAGTTATTTTATTCAAGTATCTTGTTTCTTACTATCCGCGCTTCCGCCCGTGCCCGCGTATGACTTGGGTGTATTTTCAAAAACGTAATTTCGCTGTCATGACATGTTGGCGAATACTGAGAAGATTCTGCCTTATTAGAATTGGACTTTTGGTTACAATGTAGAATCAGTCAAGTTCTAACAAGTAACCAACGAATGCCACCAGTCTAATTCAAATTCAAAATTATTTAAGACAACAGTGATCCAATATATTGTTAGTAAATACTTTAGTAGCTAGGTTACTTGATTAAATTATTAATTAATTATGATATCTAATATACAAATATTAATTGACGAAATAAATGTCCTCAGAGTGAGGGTTTATTAACGTCGACATCCAGTATATCTGCAAAGGGCTGTCTCCTCTGTCAGCAAGTACTCTTAGAATGTTGTTGGAACTACCCAGTACTCTGCCTCTGATGGAAGCAATTTTTTTGGCGTTATGGCGTGAAAACCATCTACGCGGGCATCGGCAAACATGCCTGACGCGCTACATGAGGAGGAATCTTTTAAATATTGCTGGGCAGAGTAATTACGCCAGAGAAAATACACCCACTTCTAAATAGGGTTGAAACACGCAGTTTTTTGTATGAAAGTTTAACAAGCTATAACTTGAAAACGGTGATAGATATTAACATAGTCTATTTGGACAAAATAATGTACCTACTTAGGCTAAACAATGCCACATTTGCAGGAAAGTCCTTCGTTCCGTTCACCCGGTATACTTTTTGGTGGAAACGAATTTGTCTATGGCTGCTGTTACTGATTAAAAAGAATAAGAAATGGTTCTAAGTTGATGTGTATGAAGCTGTTTATTTAGTTAAAATAAATAGTTTTCTCAAGTTGAAAGTTGTTGAAAGTTGAGTTTTGTTCCAGGCACTTAATATTGTATCATTCTATGAAAAGATTGCCTATCAATCACTCCAGCCAATTTCTGGCCAAGGGGCTGGCTGGAACTCTAGTCTCAGTTTTCTTAAAACTATCTTTTCTGCCACATCATTTATCCACTTTCTCATTTCACAGACATAAAGACGGTAGCAAAATGCGACTTACCACGCGGACAATAACGGACATTAGAGGGCCCTTCGCTCGGTCCCCAGGCCCTCTGTGCGGCTCCGCGCATGACTTATCATTCATCTTACCTACGTGACCGAACCGAGCCTTCCTTTTTTCCTTCGCCGTAAAAACCTGTCCCCTACTAATTTTGTTAAAAATGTTATCTTGTAACATTCCACGCTAAGAAAACTTAGTCAAAATTATTAAGGCTCGAATGAGTCGCCCGGGTCGCGACATGACAGCAAAAATAAAGTTAACAATCCAGTGTATCAACACTAGAGCTGACCCTTTTTTTCACTAACAGTCTCAAGAAACAGTATTTTATAAAGAAACGGTGTAACAGTTTCTTGCCACAGCTAAAAACAGTTTCTTTAAAACCTGCTACTCGGTGTAACGATACCATAGACTAAGTTTTTAGAACAAACAAATCAATACATCGATACTAGTCAAAACTTGCTACAGCCGTCGTGTGCCTGACGCACCTCTTTGGTATCGATTTTACCTTTTTATACGTTTTTGTATTTTTATAGACTTTTGTTTTTATATGACACATTGTTACTTTTGGCAGTCCAATAAAGACCATATCCGAACCAGCCGAGTTTTAATCCAAGAGTTACATTTTTCTGGTCCTTCTGTGATTTAATGTGATATGGTACAGACCCGCTCAACTACAAAGGCTATCCCAAGTAACACAGAAGCAGTATAACTATTCACTCGTGGGTCTTTAAACAGCTCTTCGCTGATATAGACTCTTATAACAGTTCATCCGTGAACTTATAGCTGCATAATAGCAATTAGTGTCAATTAAACAGCTCAGTCTGAATAAAACCTGTATAACGGTTTAACGGTGTAGAAAAGGTACACATTTCCATCCTTATTCAGCTTTAAGCATCTTTAAACACTATTAGCTGCTTAAGAGCAATTTAACAGAGAACATTATGCTAATTGCTGTATAATATAGCACATGTGAATATCACAATTACGTTGCTTTTTAAGATACCACGTGTGAACCATTATAACGTCTGTAGAGTTATAGTGAAGTAAATGTAGACGTTAATCTTGCTTAGGGCTGATTTTTTCCCCGTTATTCGGCTTTAATTCAGCCTACTGATACAAGCTGTATAGCGGCTGTTTAGAAGTTCACTAGAACACTTATAGCTGTGTAAGTGTTCACGTGCGATATCTAAGACTGCTTTTGGCTGATTACACATCCAGAAGAACCACCAAAGACACAAAAAACAGCTTTTGGCTGAACAACAGAACTCAAGTGAGTAATTCTGCAGCCTATAGCTGAAATATAGAAGTAGTGGTTCACATCGGTGTTGAAAACTCAACCACCATTTTTTTATAACCGATTATCATACTTTATATTTAGTTTTGAGCATGTTTCTACCATAACATATAATTACATCGCAATTATTTACTCTTATTAGATCAGTAACAACAATTTTAGGTATATACTTGAAGAAAAAAAAAATTTAAACTGATTAGTATATACTTTCTATGGTGCATATTTAGTGTTTATTTTTGTAAAAAATTCGAGGAGAGCGTGAAAAATTTCTTAGATAATATATGTAAATAATCACAATAAAATCGTAATCGCAATCATTTTTCGCCGAGATAACGAAACATCAAGTGCATACCGATTAACAAAATAATATATTCCGCCATTAAGTAAATCAGAAACTTCACACTCTCACTGTGTCACTATCGATGAAAGATCAACAGTCATAATAAATATTTGTGTTCCTCTAACGTCAAATTTAGCGTACGTTCTTGCTTATACAGCTAAAGAGTGAACCTGTGGAGGTTTAAGATAGTAATAAGGGTTCACATGTGAAACTAAGTCTGAATAAGCAGTCACTCGTGCCCTTTTAAACAGCCGATATTCAGCCCTTATAACTGTGTGAACCTTAATACAGCCGTTATACAGCTACTATTCAGCTATTAAACAGCCTTGTGAACTTAAGGCTGAATAATTTGTGCCCAAATTAGATGTATAACGGCTGAAACAGCGCTGTTTCAGCTCTTATTCAGCAAAATTATTCAGCTTTTAACGTTGATATATTCTATTATACAGCTCTTATACAGCTGTTTTGTGTTACTTGGGATGGTAAACCCGGGTAAAGAAGGTAAGACCGTTGCGGTGAGGGAACAGGAGCCGCCACCCGCGCCCTCATCGACCCTCACGCCTCTACGGCAACCGCACCACCGGCGCCTTCCCGCCCCGTGGTGGCTAGACGATTGGCAGCGGAGGCGCAACATGCGCGCCGCCTTGCCGATCTAGAGCGCGCCGAGGCGGAGGCGCAGCGCGCCGAGGCTGAGGCGCAGCACACGCGCCGCCTCGCCGAACTAGAGCACGGGACCGCTGAGTTGGAGCTCCGCGCGGGACTCGCCGCCATCGAGGCTGGCGCGAGTCAACGCAGCTCTAGGAGCAGCCGACACATAGACCCTTGGCTTAGTAAGTCTGAAGCAGACCGCAATCATGAACAGTTACTAATGGGTGATAATGTTTTCAGGCCCGAAGCCCCTGCTGCGCATGTTGCGCTTCCTACCCTGTCGGCGACAGCGCCACAGGACCGCGGCGCCGCCCCCGGTGCGGCCCGCATCAACGACAACATTGCGGAGGTTCCGCAACTTATCAAATCTCTCCACGTATTGATTGCCACGCAGTTAGTTTATTACTTTGAAAAAACATTTATTTTTTTATATATTTTGATACTTCGTAAACAAAATGTATCAAGCTAATAACAAGTATAATATATTTTATATTGTGAAATAAAGAAATCTAATCTAATCTAATCTAATATATTCAATATATTTCAACGAAAAGGTACGTCGTTAAAGTAAATTGTTAACCTGCTTTTATTCGTATGAAAAACTCGAATCAGCTAAATCCAGCATCGGATTATACTTGCACATGAAATTAGGCGTCAGGCAAAAGGTACCTTTCTAAATGCCAATATTCTAGCAACAGGCTATTGTCATGAAATTCAATTAAGAATCAACCTTATTCACAGTGTAAACAGTATATTTTACCTTAAAACTTCACAAATATGCAGAATGTCCTCCTCGTTACATACATATTTCAGGCAAATTATTTGCTCCTTTCATTTTCTTTAATTTAATGACACTGTACATCTAATAGTGTGTATATGTTTTGGAACTTATCTCTGTGGAATAAAATACAAAATCGTATGCAAATTTCAAGTATTGACCAACAAGACAGATACTTACATCCTGGATGGACGACTCGCTCATAAAGTTCTGCGCAAGCTCATAATACGCTCTTGACAATGGTGTGTAAATCTCTAAGAGTTCTTTGCCCATATACATTATATCATAAAGCTACAGACCCGTCTTGTAAACACCGCTTTAGAAGACAGCTCTATAACTCTATATCGGTTGGTAAACATAGCTATTGTTTGTACCAATGTAATGTGTGGATAGGTAACCGAGTAGGGAACCCTAAAAAAGGATAAGGGAACCGTCCCTCATCCATTTTTAGGGTTCCGCACTGACCGATGCTAGACCGTACCAAACTAGTATGTTTCTTTATAAATTTTACGACCGTTACTTTAGTTCCGAATTTACAATGCATAACGTCATCATTACCTACTTTAAAAAAACACGTCTGTGATACTGACTCCAGCTAAGAACGCAGTAAGTCTATATGAAGTTCGTATGTAACTTTGACGTTTTTCTCTACGTTTTTAGTTCTGGGGGCACGGCAGTGCCTCCGTCAAGTTGAGCAAATACGAGTTTTTTTCAAAATAGTGACGATAATTTCACGAATGTTATAGTGCATTTTCAGCCTTACCTAGAAAATACAAGCGAAATCAAAATGGTGGGACAAAAGCTAGTCTTCAGCATAATTTGGTCCCCGCTTTGACTTGGGCAGCAATTAAGCGACCTTTTGTCTAAACTGAAGCAATATCGTGGGCGACGTGATGGATTTACTCTGGCTGGAACTATTAGCTCAGTGTAGATTTGTTCATTAGGCTATATCCAGCCAGACGATCTTATCTCCTTTATTTTTACCAAAGTACAACAGACAATTAGTCAAACATGCCGTTTAGGAGCGCGCGATACGCATGCAGTCGAGACGCAGAGTGTGCGATCCGGACTGGGGCATTCTTACGCATTGGTAAAACTTTGTTTGTAATGCGTTCGTTTACGACGCGCACCGCAGATCAGCAGATCACCTATGATCTGAGGCGCGTACACATACAAGCCGCGCGATGTACCTTTTGCAGGAAGAAAATTACTGCTATACTGTGTAACCCTCTGAGTAGGGCTCGAATCGATGTTATCCGTTTATTTCGGGATTGTGACACATCTTCGCAGTCATCCCCATCTCTTGCTGTACTAAGCGTCGCCAAGTTGCTCGAGGCACCGGTATTTTGCAAAAACCCCGAAATAGCCCAATATTTTGAATATTTTTATGCTTTTTATGTAAGGCTCAATCATGCATTTAAGTATTGATTTCGTATTATTCGATTGACCGATTAAAAAATGAAATAATAACCCAAAGAACGAAAAGAAGGAAAAAATACCGGTATTTTTGTATGGAGACAATACCGGTATCCGAGCCATGGTTCGAGGGCGACCTTTTTTTTACCCGATTGCGGCGAAGCCCAGAGGAGGGTTATGTGCTTGACCTATATGGCTATATGTATGTATGTATGTATGTATGTGTGTCCGTTCCTATGTCCGCTTGTAACTACTCAACGGCACAAACGATTTTGATAAATGATACGGTCATAAGATTCGTCTTGATGGCGCGAGTGTCACTGGGTATGAAGTTCGTTAAAATAAAAAAAATTGCTGATTTTATGCACTTTTAACGTGCACCGCGGTCGGGTTTTTTTTAGTAATTCCCAGACAATTCGGGCCCGTGCCCGTTTGGATATGTGGAAATTGTGGATTGGTGGTTTTCTGAAATTGTGATTAATCCAATATGCTATTTCGTATTAAATCTCTCTATCAATGGGTGGATGGGGTGGCTGTCTGTTCGCGCTCATAGGAAACTTATCGGCCATTCTCACGAAGTATGTCTGCGGTCACCTAATTACCGCGACGCTGTTTTCATACTAAATGTATGGAGACGCGGTAATTAGACGCAGTCATACTTCGTGAGAATGGCCGTTATGACAAATCCCATTCAATACTAAATGGGGACAGGACATCATAAAGTCATCCTTACCCAAAATACATGTAGTGGCATGACAAATACTGTTTTTGCAATTAACCAACCGCAAAATCGGATGACAAATACAGAGTTCAGTTAAGTTAACATATCAAAATAACGTAAGTTCACGCAAAATAGTAAAGGAATTTATGCCTTTCATAAAAGAGATACAGTACACATCGGCGTACCCGATTTGAGAACTTGGGCATTTTTGATACGTACCTATCGACACAGTTGTATACTCACACAGTATAATGACTTCATTATTCCTCCTGCAATTATTCATTAATGAATCAAAGTGCAAGTTATAACCTATTTGGTATTATCCTATCTATAACCAGACATCAGGAAAACCGCTAATTGACCTGATTGTTTTGTAAATCACAGAAATACTGATAACTCATTGACATATTTACATTCCGTATAATTTTATTATGTGTAAGTACGTGATTTTAAAAGTTGAATCTTGTATAATGATTACGCCTTAGCACTTTTCTCGGTTGTTCGAATTACGCTTTGCTTTTTGATTTAATAGGTGAAGTTATTCTCTTGTAGTGATTGCCATCTAATCTCCTTAACCCCTGTGACAGGATACTAGACCTGCGGGAACAAGACGTTAATTCAGTGACTTAAATACGTAGATTTTCTCACGATAAAGTAGATCTCTCATCGTGTGATAGAAAGTTGGTTATATTTTTATGCCACACCTGGCCATAAAGTGGCTTTTTCCGTACGCGCAGCGCTTTCTGGCCAAGTGTCGGCATAAAATGATGTACACAACACGGGAGGTAATAAATAAAGCCCTCGATCGCATATTTACGTCCCTCGCTTGCAGCTCGGGCCGCAAACTTCTGCGATCTCGGCCTTTCTTTGTATTACCACCCTAGTTGTGTAATGTACTTATTGTTAAGTACGCGAATACGGTGAAGCAAAAAGGTGGATTATAATTTTATTGCACTAGCATTCACAAATGTGTGGTGGGTTTCAGGAAAAGGTCCATAAAGGACAAACAAAGCGCCATTTTCTTTTGCTGTACATAATTAAAAACCGATTAAGTGCAAGTCAGACTCGCCCAGGGCTCCGTACAAATTTGTAGGTACACAGCTTCAAGGAACCGTAGACCTAAATATATGGGTTTATTTTCAACTCGATACCACCACGCGTTCCCGAGATAAAGGGTCTTGACAGACGGACAGATAGACAGACAACAAAGTGATCCTATAAGGGTTCCGTTTTTTTCCTTTTGAGGTACCGAACCCTAAAAACTCATTGGAAAAGACGATAGACAAACCACATTCACCAACAACAGTTACCAAACTGAAAATTTCACATCGCAAAGTCGAAGGCAAAACTTCTTAATTAAATGAATACTTACAAAAGGCAGGAACAAACTCGATAGACGAGCAATGTTTGTTTATTTGTGTTCCTGATCGAAATCAAATTAGATCATTAATTGCTCAAAGGGAATATTAATTTCTAATCGAGTGGGTAACTTGTGTAATATATTATTGTGCGTGTTGATTAATTTCGAACCATTGATTAGTATGCGAAATTTACAGTCTGAGTTGATGTTGGTTTGTAACTGGCAAGAGCACGCCGCTGTTGATTCTTGTATTGGCTGTGACAAAGTATAAAGACTAACACGTAGTCCAACTTCGGATGTTAAGGAGCGCGAGATAGCACGTCTGTGTGATTCCGATCCATACTGTAATACTGCGATCCATGCCTTCTTACGTATTCTTAAAACTTGTACCTAGTGCGTTCGTACAAGGCGCGCACATATTCAAGCGCGCGGTAAACCTTTTGCAGGAAGAAAAATTAATGTATTAAGGTGTTTTTCCACCGGCAGGGCGAGACGAGACAAGGATTGAATTGAAATTTGTATCAAGTTGCACTACGCGCGAGCGGCAATGCGCGAGGAGAGGATTGAAAAATTCATACAAATTTCAATTCAATCCTCTCGTCTCGTCTCGCCCTGCCGGTGGAAAACCACCTTTATACTGTGGTTGTGAGGACAAGATAGCCGCTGACCGTAGGCTTACGATACCAGGCTTTTTCGATCAGCAAATAAATGATAAAGTAAAGAGTTGGTCACGTTCTGACAAGTAAGTGTACGACACGTTTAGCTGACAGTGACACAGCCTACGAAGCTAGAGGTCCCGGGTTCAAATAAGGGCAAATATTTGTGATTTGTGTGATGAGCACGAGTGTTTGTTCCTGAGTCATGGAACTTCTATCTATTTAAGTATCGTCATCCTAGTACACATATTACATACAAGCATTGCTTAGTTTGAGACTAGGCTACGCGTACGGAAAAAAAGCGGCTTTTTCCTAAAATGACACAAGTAGAAATGAACTTAACGTCAATTTCAAGGTGGGTTTAGACCAAACGAAAGAATGTACATCTTTGTGTACACACAAAGAATTTGGTAGAGTGGGGTTAGAATGTGCATTCTTTCGTTTGGTCTAAACCCAGCTTCAGACTTTGTCAAACTTTTCACGGAATCTCAAATGGACATAAATTTGATTTCCACTTAAGACATTTCAGAAATAAAATGCACCGTATCATATGCATCTAAGGGTTAAAACGGTTCCGAGCCTTGGTACGGTCATGGTATGATACAGACGAGTAGTGGAAAGAGACCTAAAAAACTGTCACAACAGTCGGACTTCGTGGCGGTAGGTATGCTTCAGCAAAAACCGCAGCACCACGGATATAGCTTATTAGAAGAAGTGAGTTAAGGCGTCTTACTACTTGGCACTAGATGTCACTAGTAGTAGCAGTTAGCCACCACCGCCAGAAGTGCAAGTATACCACTAAATAAAAATAATATGTACCTAACGTAGGCAGAGCTTTACTGTTTCTCAATAGGGACGATTTCAATTCTTCTTGGAAGTATTTCCCAGACCTTGATAACTAAGTAAACGGTGTCTTTTCTGACCGACACATACCTATACAGGGTGTAATCGTTAAGTGTAGCCAGGCGATTATTCTGTAAATATAATAGATACTGGAAGACTTTAAACTGATATCAAAAGTACGTTACCCAATGCGTAAAATCACATTAATAACTTTTTTTAAATAAAAGTAGTAATTTTAAAAATATTAACTTTTGATATCAGTTTAAAGTTTTCCAATATCTGTTATATTTACAGAATAATCGCCTGGCTACACTTAACGATTACACCCTGTATACATATACATATAAACTTTACTCGCGGTTGATACTATAATACTTGTGCGCCTAAGCTATAATTTTACTATTGAAGATATTTTTAGCTCGCACACGTTTCCAAATGCGCGAGAGCGACACGCGCGATTGCATAGCCATTGACCTATTTATTTAAAACTGCTTCCCCTTAAAGCATCTGGCTTTTAAGAAAGCTTTAGAGCTTTTTTAAAAGATTACCTTAGGGTAATCTCGTACCGCACTCGAGCCCTTGTTCTCAAAATCAAAGAATCTCAACAGCCCAACGTATTTGTACCAACTAATGGCTCTGTCGGGCGTAAATTCGTTTTTTGTTGGAAAAGGGTAAGGTCGCATACTTGCCGATTCAGGGCGCAATTTGTTATAATGTATGACTTCGGAAGAAATATTGACCAACCCTGACCGTTCCCTGCGACACTTGTGAACGCGCCGCTTTTTCTATCGTGTTACACAGTTTGAGACTGAAAGGGACATGCCTAGTGGCATTTCGATACTGAACGGAATAAACTCCATAAGTAGGGAGGGCGACAGTTTTTGGAAACGGGTCAAGGGCGGCATTACACGCCGTTAACGACTTGGCCATTCTGTAGGCGCCTTAGTAATGTTTAACGCATTTCGAGATCAATTTGCTTAAGATGTGTGCCATAAGTATATGGCGGTTAAATGATTGAGACGAGATTACGCAATTAATACGAAATACATGTATTTGAATAGATGAAATGGTTTTGATTTAAAAAGCCGAAATAATCAATGAAACAAATGATATCTTCATATCGTGCCGTATACCGACTTAATCAGTAAAGACACACCTAAAGCGATCTTTAATGTATTAAAAAACTTCATTATATAAATGATAAAAGCCAGATATGTATTTAAACTGTAAAGGAAGAAGAAGCAATAAATGATTGGCAACGAACAGTTTTTTGTGTTTCATACGTCTATAGGCAACGTTAACCACTTCCCATGAAGTGGTTCGTCTGCTCGTTTGTCCCTTGTTTCACAAAAAACGGCTCCGTGACACACTATGTTGCCCAGCAACAAATTTCAAACGGATTACCAAAAAAAAAAAACCGGCCAAGTGCGAGTCGGACTCGCGCACCGAGGGTTCCGTACAAACTCAGAAGTAGATACATGAATAGTTCAAGAAAAACTATATGGCGATTAGTTTAGTAGGAGCAAATAAGTATGTGTTAAGATTTTTGCAAATTTCTCAAAAACAGTGCAAGTTAGGAAAACCGTTATATTTTTCCTGTAATATATAGGATGACATTAATAATTGGTAATTATTACAGATTTTTCTGTTCAGTAACTTCGAAGATAATAGGGGGGGAACGGTATTTTTTTTAACGTTTTTCGCCATAAATCAAAAACTACTTATTTTAAAAAGAATACAAAAATATTGTTTTAATCTACAAATTAAGCCCTTTCATTTGATACCTCACTCGATATAATAGCCCTAC
This sequence comes from Eudemis profundana, assembly GCA_947034925.1. Classification (NCBI taxonomy): domain Eukaryota; kingdom Metazoa; phylum Arthropoda; class Insecta; order Lepidoptera; family Tortricidae; genus Eudemis; species Eudemis profundana. The sequence continues at coordinate 4,899,199 of OX344808.1, forward strand.
TTTCAATTTGCAAAGTCTCATTACGGACCCCTTTAAAAAAAAAGGAAAAAAGTTACAAGATTTTTTTTACATCCTATAAGCTCGGGTTAGCGGTTCTTAACACTATTCCAAATTTCAAGTCGATAGCATCAGTAGATCCTGAGATATCTTGCTGTGACAGACGGACAGACAGACAGACAGACAGACAGACAGACAGACAGACAGAGTCGCACCATAAGGGTTCCTTTTTTACCATTTTGGTACGGAACCCTAAAAGCGCTAAAAAGCGTTCTTTTTCACTCCATCTACACACAATGCCGCAGTTGAAGCTTTTACTCGGTAAACTGATACTTCGTGCAACATTTGGCCACTCCGGACTGCTCCGGATGCGAACAAATTAAAACAACATGGCTTTTACTGGGACCTCGCTGTTTTGTAGTGGTTTTATGCCGGTTTGGAATAGAATTAATTTAAAATAAACTAGTGGATCTGTGAGTAGTCTGCGCGAATGGCTTCGCCGTTTTGAAAAATTGACAAAAACTGAGTCGACAAAAAGAATCTATAATTAACGAACCTGCTCGCAAAATTTCATGAGAATTTGTTGAGAAATGCGACCTGTAGAGGAGAACAAACAGACATTCGCCAGCTGGAAAAAATAAAACATTTTTACCTAAGCTGAAGCAGAGATGCTTCGTTCGCTTTACTCACTCGGTCAACTATATCCCACCAAAAATATTTTGTAAAAAACTAGCCAAGTCTCGATGGAGCTGCTTGTTTATCTCTAAAAAGTAATGAAATCTAGACAAAGTCGTGCCAAGTCTAAGGTTCCTTACTGCGATTTCTTTATTATTATAGTTAATGTTGTGTGACTTGGCCGTTGAACATTCTTTATACGTTAGTGGGTACAAGTCTATTTTGTTTACACGTAATGTTATAATCTGTTCTAACTACCTATGTTTGTTAAGCGAGATAATAGCCCATACTGGTATTGGTAATTGGACGCTAGTGTCTCATTTTAGGCTGTTGTTAATTGTGCCTACTAACGTATAATTTAATTACGTAAACGCAAATTGACTTGTACAATCGAAGACTGACCACTTGTCACCCTTATTACAATGTATTAAGGTCTACTGATGGTCACTTAACTGTGTCTTCGTTTGTACCTACTAACGTATAAAGAATGTTCAACGGCCAAGTCACACAACATTAACTATAATAATAAAGAAATCGCAGTAAGGAACCTTAGACTTGGCACGACTTTGTCTAGATTTCATTACTTTTTAGTGATAAACAAGCAGCTCCCTCGAGACTTGGCTAGTCTTTTACAAAATGTTTTTGGTGGGATTTCACTTCTTTTTGTAGAAACGTGGGCATATTGATTTATTTTATTAGATTTTCTTATTTGACACAGTTTTTTTCTTTTTATTTTTGGTTGGGCTCTTGTGTTTTCTAATCAGGGTTACCAGGACTCCAGATCTTCGATTATCCTAGTTTTTTATAGTTTTCCCTTTATGTGACCATTAAACTCTAACTCTGTACCAAATTTCAGCTCTCTGAGTTTATGGGAAGTACTAGTTCTATTCTGATGATTATGAGTGAGTGAGTGAGTGTCATAAATGCGAAACTTTGCTTTCGCTTAACTTCGGAACTAAATGACCTACAGACTTGAAATTTTGGATTTTGAGTATGTGATTATAGCTTACTGGATGACGAAAATTTCTGCGTTCTGGTCTTATCCAGAGGTTCTCAAATAGGGGCCTTAAAATGCGGCAAAATGGTTCCAGTAAAGGACGGTACGGCAGTGTTTGCTTCGCGCTTGACTTGGCGGGGGCACTGCCGTGCCCCCAGAATTACGTGTGATTCTTTATGTACTATTTTTGACTTGTATTTTTGTATCTATTCAATATATCGTCGCGTAGTATCCATAACATAAGCCTTATTGAGCTTACGCAGTGACTATGGGCTGGGACTAGTTCGTTTTGTGTAAGATTGTCCCCTAATATTTATTTATTTTATTAAAGCCCATGGCTCTTCCTACCGTTTAAATAGCACGAGAGATCATGTTCAGCAGTGGACTGCTACATTGTAATGATGATGACAAACCTGCATACTTCAAGCTGGTATATCCGCCTCTTCTAAACTTTCTTCTTGTGATGAGCGTAAAGGAGTTATTCAGGAACTCTCCGAGAATACTAAGGAGCGAGTTTTTTAGGAGCTATCCTTTGCGATAGACGGACCAAGTGAAAGCCCTAACGGAATCATGCCTAAATTTGTGCCTATTAAATGCGCGGGTGACGGAGAAAGGCAGGAGTAAGTCAAAAAAAAAACGTGGTACGATTACGATGCCCATTACCACGACTACTCTGCCAACGACGACTCAGAGCTTACAGCTATACCGAACTATTAAAAGCTAATACTTATCAGTTCATCAGGTAAATTAAACCATAAAATATTCTGAACCTGAGTAATTTGACCTAGAGCTTATCTAATACCATTTTTAAAGACCATACGTCTTTTTAGATCGGATGCGGTGTGTTAATGAGGTCTGACCGTCTGAAGCGTGGCGATGATACCAACAATCGAGCGGTATCAGGGTTGCCAAACCTAGGTTGTTTTGCTACGTCTAAAATTTCGAGTTTCGAACTGTTCATGTAAGAATTAGAAATTTAAATATTGACGAAGTGACGACGAATTAACGACTTATGATTTAAGAAGTGGCACACCTCGGCTGAAAAGGGTATACTCGTATATGCTGTGAAATTTTGCTTGTGGAAATGTTACAAAATTTTCTATGTCAAAACCTCGTACATTATTGTACAGTCGAGTTCATTTACATTTACACAAATAAGAGAACGAAAATATCTGAACACGCTTTTATGCTCCTGACAATAGGGTCGTGTTCAGATATTTTTGTTCCCGTAAGTGTGTACATGTAAATGAACTTGACTGTACGAGCCTGATAGTGTCCTCGTACAGGAGACCACAACTCTCGTATTTGTACGAGGAACCTCTTACGGTTGGCAACCCTGAGTATTTAGCCGATCCAATTAAACTTTTCAAATGACCCGCCAATCCGTACAAATGATAACGCAGTAACTATATATTTGTTTCATTGACACATACGTCTATTTAACTATGGGTTATTTTCAACTTCGCGTGAGGGATTCCGTTTATCGCTCATAATGACTTGATGGCTTCAAGTGCAGATCGGAAAGAGAGTAAGTGAGCTTTGTGCTGACACGCAATTACTCTGTTATCGATACCTATGTGAAAGTTAACACTCTTACAGGATGACGTTATGTGATGATGATGTTGTAATATGTATATGTATGTATGTAAATACTTTATTGCACATAAAATCATGCAGAAACTGTACAAAGATCAATGGTTATGTACAAAGGCGAACTTATCCCTGTAAGGGGTCTCTTCCAGCTAACCTTTAATACTGTTCGCGTCTCATTCAAGCCTCGTCGAAGTAAAACTAAGCTCACGGATAATGCATTCGGGTCATTTTTTATAGAAAATTACCTGAATTCATTGTCCGTGAGTGTATTTCACACCAGTCAATATATGGGTCGCTCTGAGGTATAAAAACTACCACCTAATTGTCAATAAGCGCCTGATATAGACGTTAGTTATTCTACGCCTCTACGGATTAATATTCATTGCAGTTATGCATGAAGACTAGGGCTCCTAGACGGAGCGAGAACTCGTATGCGAGTTTGATTACATTGCGGGCTACCTAGGTCCGATGAGTACAGTTGATCGATTAATCACCGCAATGAAATGAAAATCGCATACGAGTTCTCGCCCCGTCTAAATGAGGCCTAATTCGCAGAAGTACTAAGATGGCTAACATTGCTTTTTTTTTTTTTTTTTAAACCTGACAAACTCACAACCCATAGCCGGGCATTGTGATTGTCGGACCGGGTGGTTGGCCGTGGCGTTCCCTGGGGTCGAACCAGGTCGCTAGCCAGACCACCCTGAGTTGGTGGCTAACATTGCTGCCAGAGTTTAATGTGCTGGGCAAACAGGGTGGAAAAAATCTATGGGCCCTGGAGGGGAACTACCTTAAGCCCTTTAGTTAACTCGTTATACTTAAAGGAAACATTATTTTTATTTTTAAAAAGAAACAAAACTGCATTCAAAGATTTTTTAAATTCTCCCTCCTCTAGGACCCATAGATTTTACCACTCTGTATATCGAAAAACCGATGGTCGATGAAACGCAAAGGTTCTCATGTAAAGATCACGAACCGATCTAATGATTGTCTGATGACCTGGTTACAGTCGCCAAAAGTTGATGGAGACAAAAAGCTTGCGACCGAATGGGGAGACATATTTAGCAGTCGATGACTTCGGGTTGGGTTGATGATGATTTTGATGATGAAGAGTAAATTAAAAATCATCAGTATTGATTTTTTGCCCAAAATGTTCAATATTTACCGCTTTTCCCATGTTACGGGGTATCATATAATTTGATCCTATATACGTAGGTCAGGCAACATATTACCAGAACTCGGAATAGGTAGTGCCTATTTAGGTACCTAAACTTCGCGGGAGGAAGTAACTAAGAGTGGTTACAACCACCAAAAATAATTATTTATTTTTATTGAACGCGGGATTTCCTGCGATTAATAAGAATACGTAATGTGCATAAATTCACACTCGGGGTTAAATTATTAATGAAATACAAGATACATATATTGAGAACTCAAAAATCGACTTCATACAAAATTTCTGCATTAGACATATTGTTTTTTTATTAATAATGTAACCCTGAGCGTGAATTTATATGGATAATGTATTATTATTAAACCAGGGAAATCCCAGGTTCAATAAAAATAATTATTTTTGGTGGTTGTATGTAACCACTCTTAGTTATATCCTCCCGCGAAGTTTAGGTAAATAGGCACTACCTATTCCGAGCACATAAAAGGCTACTAATACTCTCGGAAAATCAACCTAAAATGCGCTTATTTTTACACATTTGATGATACTTTGACTAAGTAATAGAGCGTATATAAAAAATATTTCAATTGAAAATGTGCACTTACTCGTACCTTTAAAAGTAGAATTGGTCCAGCAGACGCGAATGACGCCTGACGAATATCATTCAACTTCCTTTTAAGTGCACTAGTATAACACTCGATTCGAACCCAAAAATACGATCCGAATACTCCACGTCAACCCAACGCAAAGCTTAAGACCACAGCAAACAGTTAAGTAATGTACCATCGAATCAGCTGTAAAATGTTCACCTTTAATAAATCTGGTAACCTTTGAGTAACTTACCTGCAACAAAACAAAACACAATTAAATTAACCATAACAGAAAAATAACTAGATAGTAGTAGTAAGTACATTGTATTTGAACAATTCACATTTGTCATTAAGTATCACATTTTTAGTGAACCAAGTACCTAACTTGCTGGCTTTTAGAAAACCGAGCATCATTATGTCCTACAATATTTAACCACAAACCTTTTATATATTTAATAACTAATTGAACTAGTTCCATTTTAGAATTTTCACGGTTTTGCCCAAGTTTCCTCGTTTCACTATGTTATTGGAGGGTAAAATTTAACTAAGTTTAGTTATTTTACTTATTTTTAACTCTCACCAGTTACTTTTTTGAAAAAAAAAATGTACAAACACAGTCCATCTACGATTTTATTTACATTTAAACTGGTGCTATTATTAAAGAGAAACAAATGCTTTATCTAGGGAGATAACCTGATCATAATAGACAGTTTATGTTTAACAAAACGCACGTAAACCCCTCCCTTGTTCAACTCATTTCGTTCCCACGTTAATAACGTAACCAACACAATAACAGTTTAAATCATACTCCCATAACAGAGGAACACACCTGCTAATCTCAAAGGTCAAGAGATCTGCACTGACCTAAACTGGTCGATACCAATTTAACGGTAAAACCGTTCCGACCAGTATAAAGAGAGCTCCCACGGAGCTTCGGAGGATAACCTGGCATGTAAGGAATGTCCACACCTATTTTGCTTAGCCACAGCAATTTAATACTAAAGGATGTATTAGTGCTATCAATATTCATCAGTTACATCATTATGAACTTGAGTGCTAGTGTTTGTGGTACAGTACAATACTAAAGAGCCAAAGATATTCAAAGATCCGTATGTTAGAAGTGGTGGCTTGAATAGAGATTAGGACATTTTGATTGTGAGCTATGTTCCAAAACGTTCACCGTTAATTTTGACGTAAGTTGAGTTTTCCAGCCGCCCAGTTCATAAATGAAAAGTGGATTAAAAATCCGTTTTATAACGCCATCAGATTTGGTTGAATTTTTTCTGCGCAAAACAATATACGAAACCCGTTTTTTGGCTTTCCGAGACTTCTCGTGCTGTTTTGCTCAGAATTTTGTTAAGTTATAAAATGAAAAGCATTTCAAGCAAAGTTGATGGCGTTAAAGCTACAGAAATATACAATACAATACAATCATACTTTATTGCACACCAAAAGAAAATTACATTGCAAACTTATATATATCTCGAATCTTAATATATCGAGAGGAAGTAGTTCGTCGATTTGTATGGCAAGTCTTGGTTGCCATTGGCAACCAAGCCTGTAACGTTTTTCGCTTGGTGTTTGACGCCAAAAGTGGAATTTAGTGATGAAAAACATAAATTTTCCATGTCATTCGTTGGAATTTGAACAATTAATTATACCGTTATTGTCAGATTTTCAAAACTGATAATAAATTGACGGCAACTGAAGTTGACGGCGTGCAAAGTAGGTTTTTCGCCGCCACTTCTTTTTAGCACGCGAGGTTATGATTAATGTTGGATATAATAAGGATTATACAATGGTTAACTTAGCAGGGAGAGAGTATCGTGTTATTATGACAGAACTTCACTTACCTCATACACTTTTTCCTTCTACCTCAGGGTTTCTTAAACTGTGGTCCATGGACCCCTTGGGGGTCCGTGATACGAGAGCCGGGGGTCCGTGGCTATGCATAGAACACAAACTTTCATATGCCCTTGATTTTCTTTTTCTCTGATTGTATTCAGAAAGGGTCCGTAAGGTTTTCGAAATAATGTAGGGGGTCCGTGACCAACAAAAGTTTAAGAACCTCTGTCTACCTCGATATATTTCTGTGGTTAAACCCCTTTTCGTTTGAAAGGTAGAACCGGAGTCGAATCACCTTAAAAGCAGTGTTTTGATTATAATCTCAGTGTGAAAAGGTTGAACGTTGGGTGTGGGGATGACTGACCTACAATTTAATTGTTTGACATTTCAGTGTACGTATCAAGTAGACCTTTAACACAACATCTTAGGAGCTTGGTCAGGAGAGCTCACGCCGCGATTGCGCCGCGCGGCTACTAGTACAGTCACCATCAGATATATCTGAGCTGTCAGTGTACTCATAAATATCTGAACACGGCTCTATTTTCATAGCATTAAAGCCGTGTTCAGATATTTATGAGTACACTGACAGCTCAGATATATCTGATGGCGACTGTACCAAATAATGTTGCCCCCGCGGAGGGGCATAGTCAGCGACCAACAGGCTTAAGAAGCTACGCTTTGTCGCGCGATAAATAATTGATAAAGCGTCCGTCCAATGATTTCAAAAGTAAGGATAGGCCCATCCGATCCGAACAGTTCGGAACTATTTTCCCCGTAACAAAAAATGCAGCTATAAAGACCAGCTGCGCAGTGCATGCGCCGCGTGTCGCACTGCCGACTGGCACTGATTTGGCGGTATTTTTACCGCCAAAGCGTTGGAACCGTCTGCGCACTCGCTTAGCCCTTAGCCCTGTCCTTTGTATATGTATGTCATATACGTCAATGCGTCCGTCACGTTCTGACAAATAGTGTGTAGAGTGACAGATGCTTTATCATTTATTTATCGCCCGACAAAGCGTAGAATCATAAGCCTACAGAAAAAGCACACGTTATGCGGTATAGAGACGGTCGGATGCGGTGCGTTCCGACCGGTGGTCGGACCCGAACGACAGTTTTGTTAGAGAGAGACTTCTGTACGTCGTACGTTACTATTACTTATTCTGTGCCAGTGGCACGACACTTGCAGAGACAACACGCTCTAAATTATTTAACACCGTCAATTTCATACAATTTTTTTGACCAGCGATTTAAGGTGACACCTTCCTTTACGACAGGTTCACACACAATACATTCGTCACTCACAGGAGCCCCACGAGTCTCGATAAATCAATGCTCAAAGGCAAAGAAACGGCTGAGCATAACGGGGCAACAATGCAAGGCCCGGTCCCCTGCGGCGTTGCACAATACCACCGAGCTGGTAAAAACGACGGAAATACCGTCAAAATTCATATACTTAAGACCTTTCAACTTAACAGCGCAATAGTCCGGCGTGGCCGAGCCATCACCCCCAGGGTACGAAGCCACGACTCGCATTCGAGATAATAACGCCCTTAAACTAAATACAACCGTAAGTGTATCGAAATAGGATTCGTTTTAGAACGGCCGCGACACCGACAATCATCTCTCTCGACTCAACAGCTAGCAAATCCTAAACAGAACCATCGGACGTGCAGTACTATCCATAGTCACGAGCGACATAAATAAAGGTAAAATCTCAAACGTGACCGCTTCAATCAAATTGGGACCCTATCTCAAAGATTATACGACTTAATTCTGAATGGCGGTTGTTCGAGATTGTGAGATGCGCGGGAGCGTAGAAAGTTCGACGATCGAGTTCATCTCGTGTATCAGAAAGGGATGGGGATATTTCGGAGAAGGGCCGAGCGACCTTTGTTTGGGTTTAAACGGGGAACGCCGGATGAATGGAGTTTACTTGCAGGGCACGACTCTCGATCGCATGATACCGGCCGAGACAAATAATCGATTGCGTGTAGATAATAGACACGGCAGTGGCAGATTAAACCTAAATTTGACGACCTCTGTAACATAGGAAAACCCATTCGAGGTTTCTTGTCGCATGTTAAGAGAAAAAACACATGTCTCATGAATGCATAAGTACACTTAGGTAATCGGGTGTAATAGACGTTAATCTATAAGAAAAACCAAGAGAAGATTGCGACATGAGTAGGTAACATAAACGAAATATAAAATACCAGGATTTACGTAGACTATCGACATACTTTGGTTCCATCATCCACCGCCTGATAAGGGAACATAAAATATAAAAGCTAGATGGTGTTTTGACTTCAGCATGTAGGTATATCATATATCTACATGCTCAAGTCAAATAAATAGTCAAAATAATCATGTGACTCTGATAGTAAGTAGTGTCGTACCAGTAGCAAAGCTACGCAAGTTGAGAAAAATTATTTTACGGGTTTTTTTATGGCGATTAACATTCCTTGATTTCCACCTTGCTATTATTCCAAATCATACAAAAGGCCATGAAGTTTATAGAATATTATCTCCACTTAAATGGAGATAATATTAGTTATAAGCATTAACAGCCGCTATATTAGCAGAAAGCATAAGGGTATTAGGTATAAAATAACGAGAAAGCGCTTTGCAGGAGCATTAAAACACGCCTAATAAAGCTAACAATGAACAGCACTTCGCAATGCCTTTACGCTCTAAACTGCTTAAAATGTCTTACATGAATTAACAAACAAAGACCATTCGTGAACTAACGACTATACGCCCATTCAACGCATCTGCGCTGTATCGCATCTACCGCAAGCGCCAGCATTTCGAGCAATTTACCGTTAATGGAGATAAAAATGTAACAGAGCGTTGTAAGAACAGATACAACGATCCAGGCAGATGTTAGATTAAACGTGTCACAGAATAGCAATAATGGGCATTGTGGTATTGCGTTGAGATTTAATGATGGTAATAAATTGATAAGCAGGTTGGTGGGATGTTATGTTCGAGCTATGTTTTCTTGTAAACGTTTGAAAAATTGTTACAATGTTTATTTAGGCACAAACAGTACACTGTTCTTAATAAAAGCAAAATCTAAGGCTTGGGAATAATTGTTTTTGATTTGAAGTAGTAGTCATCAGCCGAAAGTGGTTCACTGCTAGACATTTGGCTCCAAAGTACGCCACTGCCGTTGCCGCAGGCATCCAGCAGACTCCAGCAACATTCACCAGGCTGTCTAACATAACCACGACTTGGTTTCTCGCGCGGCAGGGCCACCTCACACTGTTACACTATATTGAATGGAAAGAGATAGGTAGCATAGGGCTAGCAGAACCGGGAAATTTTAGTAAAGCAGTACCGGGAGGTCCCGGTTTTTTCATACTAAAATTTCCCGGTTCTGTATGTATTTTATTTTAAAAACTGGACCCCTAAAGAAACTAATTGGTGATCCCTGTGCTAGAGGTAAAGGTCATCAGTCCACCTGGCGGGGAGTCTACCCACGACACGATGTGCCTTCCAGCCCAGTGTAAGAAGTACCTACCTAGTATTTGAAACGTAAGACCAAGTAAACTAAACACGCATTTCGCAATAAACATCCCAGTTTTTACGGCTCTAGTAAATACAACGGTGAAGGGTGTGCAATTGTAAGCAACTGAGTGTAAGATTTCTAACGCAAAAACATCGGATCGCGTTTCTCGCATAAAATTGCATGCATTCTCGTATAAACATGAAGCCAAACGAAACATTGAAGACATTTATTTGGTCGCGTTCAAACTAACTTATATTCAAGAGGTTTATTCCTTTATAAAATACGATACAATAACTCTTTGAAAGAAATCTCAGAATATAATAAAAACAATTGACAGGAGATCATGGACAGGTATTTCACTACCGGGTACTTCAGGAAATATTTTGCATTGCTTTACTGCAAAGAGTCTACATAGGTTTTATCATTTTCCTGAAAAGACAGTCTCTCTCTACATATCTGTAAACTGCCGACTATACGAAGAGCATTATGCAAAACCGTACATCCGAACAATCGAATATTATGTTTTCCAACTGCATACATTACGGCCCTAGTTTGTTGAATACAATACCAGATATCCTTTAAAAATCTAACTGAATGAAGTAAAATTAACGTCATTATGTAATTTTCCCAAGCAGAATCACCTCGCTGCTTGCCGTACCGTAAGGACACATTTACATGTTACTTGTATAAAAATGCTAACAATTTTCGTCTTTATTAACCGGCGATTGGTGCCTTTTGCCCGGGTACACATGAATAAGATAACGGTACGTAATGGGCATCGTACGCCCGCGTCATTATCACCAGGTGGTTATGACAAAGGCTGCCAGCTGCTGGGTAATGTTGGCTACCTACTCATTTGAATAATGGACTTCTTGGCTACGTTATGTTCGTTACATCCATGTAAACATGACATAAATAGATAATAATCGACATGTCAAATAAAAATTGGAATAAAGCATTATAACTTCTGTTCAAAAAGACATGCGCTACGGTTTTTATGATACTTCACCGGTTAGATTAGGCTGCTGTATTTTAAATAACTATCTCTAAGAGAATTCAGTAGTGAGTCAGTTGGACTTGCCTAACTTGTAAGAATATGAGGATATTCTTACAAGTTAGGCAAGTCCAAAATTACACTTACAGGAACGCAAAATGCAGGTGTGCAGTACCGGCCAAAAATAGTCACATTTGTGTTACGAATAAAAAAACCGAGTCGGTCTCACCCATCGAGGGTTCCGTACAAATTTGTTGGTATATATATTAAAGTAACCTATACATTTTGATTCCCTTAGTAAAGTCAATTCTGTTTTTTTTTTTAATTTTGCCACTGTGACATTTTAATACTTTTATCCTTGATTTTTGTTTTTGTATTTTTCATCATCGTAAATACTTATAACTTTGTCTGTACTACAAATTTATACTGTTATTTTCACATGAAATATGCGCATAAATGACCTATCTATCTTATGATTTCATTAAAAATGTATACTTAGTTTTCAGATTTTTCCCTATACCTACTTGTAGTATAAGACGGTATTAATTGCCAAAGATAGTTCCAGGTCAACGGAAAGTACCCTTTGAATTTTGGTTTCCTCGAGAGTGTCGAATTTTACAATTTTTGCGGCATATATGACCGTATCTTTTTTCACGTTAACTTAGGAGTTTGGTTTTTTTACAGCACGATTTACAAGGGATCGTAGACCTGAGTATATAGGGTTTTATTTTCAACTCGATACCTCCCCACGTGTTCGTCGTCCGAGATAAAAGTGTCTTGACAGACGGACGGACGGACGGACAGACGGACAACAAAGTGATTCTATAAGGGTTCCGTTTTTTTCCTTTTGAGGTACGGAACCCTAAAAAATAGTGCCATTTAATTGTTTTCAAATAACAAGAAAAGACTGAGAAACAAATCGCTATACTTTCTCAGGCTAGGCTTTCTTATGGGTCGTGTCACCTGAAGCAGAAATGTGCAAATGTTCTATGAAATATAAATAAAGTTTTGACTTAAAAACGTGAAGGTGAAATGTTTTTCGCAGGTACTGAATTTATCAGTTCATTAGTAGTTTTACATTTACAAAGCAAATGCTAAAATTCATATTAATATTGATTAATACAATACCCTACAAAGCAGTTAATGGCCATTTTACAGTAAGAGTAATAAATGGAATATTTACATATATTCATCTCGATAGGTACTGCCGTACTGCGCATAGCGCGCAGTATTGAGTAGGTACACGATTTCATCAAAATCGGTTGACCCGGTAAACCGCGAAAGCGGAACAAATCGACGAGGTTTGCGTTTTGTATAACATATGTAGGTAATAAATAATAAACATATTTTTATTGCTATTGTATGGAAGCATTTAATTTCGCACTGGATTCTACTTTATACCATGGAGAATCCCCTTGTGTACGGGCCATTCTCATTTTTGTGCACTACCGTGGATAGGGAATGTGAACGGCGAAGGTGCTGCCAACTGGTGCCGCTAATCTAAGTCTTGTACCCTCTCATGCTGGGGCCACATTGACGGAAACGCCGTTAATTTATCGCGATGAACGATTAACGTCATCAGTGTAGCTACGGCTAACTATATTTGACATTGACTCTTGAAGCGATAATTTGAATTGACAGCTTGATTTGGCAGGCATGATAGTTTCCTTTATTGTCCGCCCGTGTCTCTTTTGTCGTTTAGTGCTGCCAATAGCTACCTATAGTTCGTGCACGTTCCGTATGTCACTATCGTGGCTTTAATTCAGCGGTCGGCCACCCGCGGCCCGCGGGCCGCATGCGGCCCGTGAACCACTCACTTGCGGCCCGCGAGCCTCTGGCTATTTTGTATGTAAAGGTCGCTATATTCAAAATTGTATAAAATCACAAATTATGAACAAAGTGCGGCCCGCGTCAATTTCGTTAGCTTCTATGTGGCCCTTGGCTGCTAAAAGGTTGCCGACCGCTGCTTTAATTGATCGTTCTGTTTATTGCTATGTCTGGCATATCATTGTATGGTAATATTTTATTTCACACAATAACAGGTCAAACTTGACACAAACAATACAAACGTGTTCCATTTTAAAACTAAAAATAAAGAATTGCAGTAGTTCATTGTACTATAAGCCAAATTTCACGTACGAAGGGGAATTTACGTATATCTTAGCCTAACCTAAACCCCGCTAAAGGGGTACAACCCTACTTTACCAATATTATACAACAAACACGAATAACTTTTCAACTTACTGCAATTCATGAATACTGGGCACCCAAAAGGGTTAAATTCCTTACAAGCTATTTAGGGATTTACACCCTTTCTACACAAACACTTTTCTAGAAAATTGCCCAATAAATTACAAAGAAGCGTAAGTATTTTGGGTTCACAAGGATATAGGGCTTTCTGATTTTGAAAAGTGTTTGAATGCCTTGAAACCGAACTCCTGCGCACAACAATGGCTGACGATTTACTTTCATTCCTAACAATGCAAGCGGATACGAGATGAATTTACGACTTCAATTCATAATCCTTGTATGAGGCAATGATGATAAAAACATAGTGAGGTATGTATCGATATATTTCTGTATTTGACTTTTATTTAATACATTTTTTAAACCACAGAAATATCCTACCTCGCGTGCTAAAAAGAAGGGCCAGGGACCTTTGCTCGCCGTCGACTTCAGTCGCCGTCAACGTTATTATCAGATTTGAACAATCTGATAATAATTGTATAATTGGTTGCAAGGTTTGCGAGGCACATCGGTGCATTTGTGGGGCCATGGTTGAGGAAAATGGCCACCATGGCCTCAGTTGTCAGAGATGCGCGGGGCGTTTTTCGAGGCATCACGCCATCAATGATGTAGTTCGCCGGGCTTTGGTGGCAGCCAACGTACCATGCGTCCTGGAACCTCCAGGGTTGTGCCGTACGGATGGAAAAAGGCCGGATGGTCTTACATTGGTTCCATGGCAGAAGGGTCGGTGTCTCTTGTGGGACGCTACGTGCGTCAGTACGTTTGCACCGTCCCATCTTGATATAACAATTAGGTCTGCTGGGTCGGCTGCGGAGTACGCGGCCAGGTTGAAACACACTAAGTACAATGCCTTGGAACCAATGTACGATTTCGTGCCAGTTGCGGTGGAGACAGCAGGACCTTGGGGTGCGGAGGCCAAGGCGTTTATTAGGGAAGTGGGTCACCGTCTGAGGGATAGAGGTGGTGATCCACGCTCTGGATCGTATCTGGTGCAGCAAATTTCGTTGGCGATACAGCGTGGCAACGCTGCCAGCGTCATGGGCACTTTTGAGCCAGCTACGATTCGGGGCGATCCTTTTTAACGTAAGCTAAAGTGACGAGCCTGTTGCGGATTACTTTTGTTGGTGGTAAGTGTGACGAAGCCTGTTGCCGATTTGAATTTGTACCCACCTGACGAAGCCTGCGTTGCGGATTTAATCTTGTGTGGTGATCTTTTATTTTTTTTTTCAATTTATTGTATAATTAATTGTTCAAATACAACCAAATGAATAAGAAAATTGTTGTTTTCCATCACTAAATTACACTCTTGACGTCAAACATCTACCGCAAAATCTTACACGCTTAGTTCCCATACAAATCGACGAACTATTTTCTTTTATCTCGATACATATATTTCTGTGTTTTAAACCTTACCAATAAGTTGGCTTAGAGAAGATTCATGTTAGAGTCCTGTAAGACGCATATTTTTCAATTTACGCTTTAATATAAGTCTTTCAACTTATTCAGGATTATAACAAAACAAACCTAACCAAATTACAGGTGCTGCCTAAAAGTATTTTACAAATAATCATGAAAATTTGCAAAAGTGATAACTATTAAATCCTCAAGCAAAAAAAATAACAATAATCGTACAAGAGACAATATTTGAGTAAAAAATAAAATACGACTGAAAAATACCACACATCATATGAAATAAAATACCAAATACCTACGACGGAATAAGACTAAAAACCACACGATTCTCTTTTTTCGATGATTTTAACGTCCTTATACCACATGACTTAGCAGTTCGTGATGCCACGTTTTTTGTCATCGTCACTGTCTTAATCTTCGTAGAAAAAGGTAGAACAAAAACCATCTCAAAGGAATAAAACATTCTTGAAATATCACTACTATTATACTTTCACTTTGAAACTATTTAATGCAACAATAGGCTAGATGACTAAAAAAAACTGTTGAGTCCGTCTGTTACATCATGAAAAAATATTGTACACGTATTTTTTGTTTTGTTTGACAAACAAAAACTGACGAGGATAGAGTAAGCACTCTGAAGTTTCGAGTGACGTCACTTTTGAGTACAAATTGTACTCAAGAGTGACGTCACAAGCCCCCACTCCAGAAGTTTGATGATCTATAACTTTGTCGATTTTTAATATTTTGATAAACCAAAAAATACGTGTCCCATATTTTTCCATAATCTAACTGACGGACTAAATAGAATTACATATTTTTAACCCAGTCATCATCCCTATTGTCTGACCTGAGATACATGTCACCCTTTAAAAGTACAATGACATTTAAAACGAACTTAACGGCATTCCAAGGTTACCAAAAACGTCGATAGGACAGCTATTAGCCCTAGCCTTGAAGAAAGCGGACTATTTATAAAACTACAAGTACCTAAGGTCAGAAGAACACGTGTACGCGTGGTATAAGGGTGGTAAAGTTCGGTTAAACAGCTAGCGGAAAGAACGGAAAAGTTGCACGTAGATGTACTTTACAACGCCGTTGCCATTATTATAATCAAGGACCTTAAAATAAATAGCCGGACGGAGACTCGCTAGCAAAGAACTGAAGCATGTGTAATAAGCCGGCTGTGCTGCTGTGTGCTGACTGTGTGCGTGCTGCTCGCAATAGGAAAAAACTAGTTGTGTGCGTGCGGCTCGTAAGTAGAAGCAGCCGGCGTATTAAAAGTGGCTTCAGTTTTCTGTTGGCAAGGCTCCGCCCGGCTATTTATTTTAAGGTCCTTGATTATAATGATATTAGTATAAATAATAAGACTACTCAACCACAATCAACAAAATCACAATACTAATAATAAACACTACCAACTAAATGGACGTTCATATTTAGGCATAACGCCCGTCTAGAGAAAGATCTCTCTATTTTAACTCACCCACTCTTGCTACAAATGATTTATGTCTGCTCAAAACGACATTATCCGTAGAAACATGACAATGATTGGATTTAAAAAAAATCGGACTTGCAAATCGGTGCCTTTAAATGCGCCCTGGTACCCCGTGACATCAGATTGTGTCCAAGAGCCTTTCTCGTGTTAATTGTATAATGAGAATTCCCTACCTCGCATCAGGATCAAAGACTTATGGTTCAAAATTCTACAGCAAAAGTCAAAGAAATATGAATTGAATTATTTCTTTTATTGTTTAAAAATGTAACATGAGTTAAACCCATAGTTGTATTAGAGTCACAGTCATATCCAAGGTTCGGAAACTCGGGAGCTATTATACCTAAACTTTGGGCTCAGTGCCTACGCCGCGTCGATGTTGACGTATGTGTAGTATGTATGTATGTGTAGTATACTAGTCAACATCGACGCGGCGTAGGCACTGAGCCCAAAGTTTAGGTATAATAAGATCCCGAATTTCCGAACCTTGGTCATATCAGAATCGCAACCATTCCGGCGCCGGCGACTCAACGGCCACCACTTTAGTAAGCTTGGCAAACAAACAAGGTGAGTCATGCGTTCTCCGAACGATAGTTAGGCTCGACTTACATACCCTTCGGAAGCTCCTATCCCACTGAAACACGCCATTCAAAATACGACTTTACTACAAGCAGTTACAGCTGACAATACCGTGAAAGTGTACTTGTAATATTTGACTGTTTGATTTTTAGTGGCATTATGTGCACGTAGGTTTCTCATTCATTATGATCATGAATGACGTTTGCGTAGTCATGAGAACTTGCAAAACTGATGCTGTACCTACGTTTCGCGGTAATAAATATACCTACTTAGAGATAATCAATGAAATATCATTGACAACTTGGTGGTAAAGTGCAACTTTAATGTCCAATATTTATGAATGAATGAATGGATAATGTTTATTTCAGATTTTTAAATCCATATTTTTGTTAGTAGGTTACACGGTTTATATTGGTTAGTAAACAATTTTATTTAAACAATAATTATCATAATAACTAACTAGCCTATAGTAATATTTTCGTGGTGAAGCGACTCAAATAATGTGACGTGTGCGTCTTCACCCAGAAAAACAGAATAGGGTTGTCAGGGAATCGACTCGTTTACGGATTATTGTATAAAAACAATCTGTTCGAGCTTCCGCTAGCATCCCTGATGCACTGCAATGTTTCCTTAATCCCAGCAACATCTTGAATGCATAGTAAAGGCAGACTTTCAATTTGAGGTCTTAATCTTATAATTAAGTTCAATATAATGATTTACTTACAGGAAAACAAAGACAGTTTAAAGAGGGGCTACAAGCATCAAATGTTGTATTGTACTGAAATTAGATATTACTTAATATAAGAGGCTAAGAAAGTACTTTTATGAAAATTAATTTCTGATAAAAGTTTGTATTGAAATCCCATTAGGAATTTAAGTTTCTTGCCTTGCTCCAAAGCATCCGAACCATTTCCGATGGCCCAAAATGGTAATTTTGCTAATGAAACAGGATACACACCAGTTAAAAAAAATCTGTAGTAAGCTAACACCACTAAACAAATAGCGCTAGGTGCATTTCAAAGTACATTTTTCAAACAGCAATTAATTACGATCACAACCTGCGAATATAAAACCTATCAAACCTAGTTTTAACATAACGATTATTCCAATCCAGCATTGGAGTTCCATTTTCAATTACAACATAATTTATAGTTCCGACATCCCCAAGTGAAATGCAGGACCGAAATTAAACGTCACCAACTACGAACTTCCCCGAGTATCAATGTCCACTCGGCAATCTCTGTTGTTGATGCCCCAATTACAGGCGCGACCTGTGGGGGCTTTCAGAGCTTCACTGTCAACCGAGTTCCTGGCATAATTTGACCGGTGAGCTACTTAATAATATAATAGAAAAGTATTTATTCAGATAACACATAATTATGGTTATATAATATGAGGAAATACATGCCTTATAGCATAAAGTTCGCCTTTTATACGATAAATTTTCTTTTGAGCGATAAAGTTTATAGTACATTACATAACTAGGGTGGTAATACAAAGAAAGGCCGAGATCGCAGAAGTTTGCGGCCCGAGCTGCAAGCGAGGGACGTAAATATGCGATCGACGGCTTTCTTTATTACCTCCCGTGTTGTGTACATCATTTTTTGTCTACATTTGGCCAGAAAGCGGATTTTTCCGTACGCGCAGCGTGCGGAAAAACTTTATGGTGGCATAAAATAAATGAAGAGAATAAAGACAAATGTGGCCGCAATGGTCTCCACTCAGCAATGAATTGGGCGGGCTAGGTGTAGCTCTGCCAACGGCGCTGGTTTTCTGTGCAGCCAAGACAGAGCGGTTCATAATCAGAGATCATGCTGTTGACAAAGTATAAATACAGACAAGTAGTCAAACTTCGGCCGTTTAGGAGTGCGCGATACGTATTCAAGATCGAAGCGCGACAGTGCGTTTGTACAAGTGCTTTCTTACGCATTCGTAAAACTTTACTTGTAGTGCGTTCGTTCACGGCGCGGATACATACAAACCGCGCGATGTACCTTTTGCAGGGAGAAACATTACTGCTATCATACTGTGCTGCTCAGACGGATCACAGCAGACTTTGACGGATCAAAGTCGAAGCGACAAGCGGACCAATATATTTTGACCGCCGATTACGAACGTTATTAGTTCCCAGATTAAATTATATTAAAGACGAATTGACGGCAATATCGTGACTCACCCTACTGACTAGGAAACTCATTAGAGAACCGGGTTCCGTAGCCAGAAAAGGGTTCCATAGATCCCGATAACGTGGGAACTCTAAACGCCAGTTGGGGTGTGTACAGACCGAAAAAACAAGGTGAAATGTATTGAGATTCGAGCATGTCACCTTTTGAGTAATGAGTAGTGGCTGTGGCTGTTACGTGTATTGTGGTGGAAGTGACACAAATGCGAATTAACACGCTTAATATTTGAAGTAAAACAGTGCCCATAATATTTGAAGAGTTCCCTCGATTTCTCCAAGATCCTATCATCAGGTCCTGATCAAGTGCCAATGGGAACACCTGAGAGGAGTCGTGAAAATGAAGTCGATAACATAGCATGATTAATTACTTATGTAGATAGTGCAATCGATAGCGACATCCATTGTTATATTTTTTGGGAAAAGGTTTCCTGGAAGATAGTTCTACTCGTTAGCTGTCCTTGTAACGGAAAGTAGAGGAAAAGCACGGTGTGTTTCGTTATAATAAGTATCAGGGCGACCGCGATTTGCTCACAGAAAAAAACATGAAAACTTTAAAACGCGTTTTTCCAGGGGCAAGACCAAGTTACATCGATCGTTCATCGAAATCGTTATCCCCGAAATAAATAAATATACATATAAAAGTTGCTTGTTTAAAGGTATTAGATAGGTACATTCATTAAGTATTTTATTAGGTCTTTTACTAAATGCAGTGTTGTGTGTATAATCGATCGTACCGTCGCTTTGTTTTCACGAGTCGACGTTCCATAACCCTCACGTAAGAGCTTCATTAGCGGATGTATGTCAAACAAGCATGTCGTGACTTGATGAATGGAGTTCCTACATCAGGGAATGCAGTCATGGTGTGGCCGATTTTCAGAAAACTTATACCTTTTTTATATCCTTGGAAAAATATTGCCCTCTCCATTATTAGGCTTTTTTCTATAAATATGGACTAAAGCCGTATCGAAGCTAATACTGACTTAATCGATACTCCTTGCCATTCGTCATTTCGTTGCGGCAATATGTCTAATTATATGTAACGGTATTAATGACATTTTCGTGAGCGGCGAAAACGCTCAAAATTCGCCCCCTTATGTTCCAGCTTTAACAGGTCAGCTCGATGATGCATGAAATTGTATTATCACAGGTAAGACCTGCCAAATTTTTGCCTCCCAAGAGGCTGCCAAAATTTTTTGGGTCGGACAGCAGTAAGTGGAAATGTGCTTGACATTTTTTAACGGACAACTTATATACGAACATTTCTAGCTAAATAAAAACCGGTAAAAACAGTTCTATTTCCAGTTATCAATTGACTTGCAGTGTACACTATAAATTCACGGAATAAATATACAACATCGCACTTTAAAACATTTCTCGCTAATAGTATAATCTCGCTTATAAGAATAAATATTTGCACTTGCCAATCTGTTATCTTAGATCGCAAACTTAAAATGTAAAATGACAACATCCGCAACTGCCAAGGATGATTAGAAAGCAGCGGATGATAAAACCTAATTTGGACCTTGTAATAATGAGCAAAACGATTACGTTGCCCTTAGCCAGAGTTGGGCAAAAATTTAGTTGACTAAGAATAAGAATAAAATTCCAAATTTTATTCTCAATCAAAATATTTGAGTAAGATTGAAAATCATGAGCAAGTTATTCTGATTTGATTTAAAATGATTAAATCATTTCATTTTTATTCTGATTTGATTTAAAATGATTAAATCATTTCATTTTTATTCTAAATGACAAATCAAATTTTGATTAATTTATTCCGACAGACTATTAGTTAAACTAACGTTTTAGTTGACTTATTAATATTTAGAATAAGATTGATTTTATTCTTCTTATACATTTAGTTCACTGATTGCACTTGTAATTTGAACTATTTCTCATACTTTTAATGTTCAGTTTTTTTTAACCATGAATAAATATGACACACAACCTATGGCATAGTAATTAGGTAGCTTCGAGATTATCTGATGATGAATGGAACCAGGAGGTAGGTAGTGGAACTCTTCAATGGCTATTGGTAAGACCTTCAATTCAAGTATGGATTCATTTCGCTTGTGGTAAAGGGTTCTATACATAGTATAGTATACATTACACTATACGGCGATGGTCAGCCAGCCAGGAGGTGGGTAGTGGAACCCTTCGTAGAGTCTTAGTAAACCCCTCGAGTTTGGGCTTATTTGATTTGTTGTAAAGAGTCCTATGCATTAAATCCTGTGGTGATGGTCTAGTGATGGATCCAGGACGTGGGCAGTGGTAATTTTAGTAAATCTGTCAAGTTTGGGCTCATTTTATTTGTTGTAAAGAGTTATACTCGTATGCATTACACTCTATGGTGGTGGTCTGACGATGGAGCCAGGTGCTGGGTAATGGTACTCTTTGAAGGGTTTTAGTAAACCCCGCGAGTTTGGGCTCATTTGATTTGTTAAAAACAGGCCTTAACTTTTCGTGATTTTAACAAGCGTGACGTGTATAATTTAAAATGTCTTTATTATTTAGTACAACACTAAAAAATATTGATTGTACAACCAGAGATCGATTCAAAATATCAATCGTCATTTTTTAATGGCGATTAATTTAGTTGCGATTAAATTAGTAGTGAGAATGGTCGACTAACAATTAAATTAGTTTTAGTTTCAATTAGAGGTGTGCGCCGCGCCGGCGCGCCGCCGCCGCCGGCTTTTTTGGCCACGCCGCCGCCGCCGATTTCTGATCGGCGTGAAATCGGCGTGGATAAAAATTTATTGCAAAAGCAGATTTTCGTACCAAATATCAAATCTAACCTTATTTAACACTTTGTTCAGAGCAGTTCATAGCATATACTCTGTTGAAATCAAGGTTCATCCCATTTTTGGATAACGTTTTTTCTTATTATCCTCTCGTAGGATTTCAAAAGACGGCAGAGGCTAGTTAAAATGGTCTAGATCATCATTTTCATCTCAATCCGGAGACATTCATTGATAAACATAGGTCTGCCCTAAACAATTCCGAACGAACAGTCGCAACGCACACGTTTTCTCTTAATCGAATGCCGACGAACTTAAACATGTCTTCAGATCATTTTGTGGAGGCCAACCCACGCTCCATCTTCCTTCAGATTCGTGGTCTCCATTTGGGAACCTTTCCATCCCATCGGTAATTGTTGCTCGAGCTATATGCCCAGCCCATTACCAACTCATCTTGCTAGAGTTGTGTCACCTAAGTAGGTTCTTTGGAAACGGAACGAAATGGATTTACTAATTTGGTAACGTAAACTCCAAGCTCTCTCTATGGAACGTTGAGCGACTCGACCCTGTTTATGAAGGTGAAAGACTATACGTGTACTGGATATCTCGTCACTAGTCAAAAACTATTCTTGAGACATGGTGAGAGAGAAGAACTAGAGTGTATGTTTCAGCTACATATGTGTATTCGTAGTTCTCATCCTAGACAACTTCAAGGTTAACTGCCCCAAGCGCTCTTGGGGCAGTTAACCTTGAAGTTGGGTATCAGGGAGTTCGACATAACTTTCGTCTTATAAACACAGCGGTCGTTGAGCATATTTTTCGCACCCTGAAGGGACTATACCATCACGACGATGTCATCAGCTAATCGAAGGTAGTTCTAGTTCAAAAGCTTCAAGACATCCTCCGAAGTTGTGGTAATCAGTTTCTAAGAAAAGACGTCTTACAGATTCTTGGAGTAGAATTTATCTCATACTTTGGTTCCTGTACTTTCTCTGTAAACTCATAATCTTTTAAATTAGAGAATACTGATGGCTGTGTAGGTTTCATGAGCATTTTACCCCTGATTATTGACTCTGGCTCCACCATATCAAGAAACAAAGTTTTGATATTGAAATCTTCAACACAGTATATGACAATGAATGCACATTGTTTTTTGATAAAGATGTATCTGTGGTTTCATCTAATATCATAGAAAAGTAGTTTTTTTCTTTTTTAGGGTTCCGTAGCCAAAATAGCACAAATAGTTTTTAATAAATCTATCAGTTTTGCCAAACATTCTGGATCAAATACTTGAGTTATAACAGCAGTAGCCTTAGTTCGGCCCATTTCGAAGCCTTTCGCAATATTTGAGTCCAGGAAGATATTGGGCAACAGAGGAACCAAAGTGACTATCAAAGTGAATGGCAAATTATTTGAAGCCAAGGCTTGGCCACAAACTTGACTTGGCTTGACTTGGTTGGACACTAAGTCCAGCCAGTTTGAGCTCTGCCCTTTTTAATCATTGTGTTCGCTGGTTTATTAACCAGGTTTACTATACTTTTGCTAGAGCTACTGAGAGCTGTGGTTTGCTTATCTCTGCTGCTACCTATATGTTTTTCCAGTACAGAACCGTATTAGAGATTCGGCCTTGAGGTACCTTGGTCACGCGCTCTTATGGAGAATATGGAATTACATGAAAGCTTCCGAAAGATGACAGTAAAGTCCCAGAGATCGAAAAAACAAGCCTTTTTGTGGTACTTAATCTAATTTTGGTCTATTGCGTAGTCTAACACGCTTTGGTAACGTTGGAAAAACTTAAGTTCATCCTCGCGACGCTTTAGATCCTGTAACTATAGGCGTTTGGCCAGTGAACTTCTCTCATACAGGCAGTGATGACCTGTGTGAACCTAAGTATCTCCATAGAAATGAGGAAATCCGTAGAAGCACTATTTAATTGATGTAGCTCCGAATAACCAAATGGTAATGCCATACCATATTGCTCGAATAAATAATGTCTGATAAGGCCTAAAACCTCTCGAATAGACAGAAGATGTACCATGTAGAACCAAGATGGGTCACCTTCCCTCAGTGGATGGCTTTGGCATCGTAACGTTATGATCGCTAGTGCCAAAAAGGCAAAAAACGCAAATTTTAACTATTTTATTTCGATTTCTTTGTAAAAATATATGTTTATAAGTTTTAGTTTATTATATAATATTAATATATGTTTATAAGTTTTAGTGAGTTTAAGGTGATGTACGGCGATATTTTAAATAACTGCGTCCTTGAATTACGGTTTTGTGCTGTGTGAAATCATGTTTCAATCACGCCGATTTCACGCCGAAAATACGCCGCCGCCGCCGATTTTTTGCCAAACGCCGCCGCCGACAATTTTTTGATCGGCGCACATGTCTAGTTTCAATCGACTAAATTTCACGGTTAAATCTATATTAAATAAAACTACGTAGTCGCTCGTTTTTGCATTTTTTATTTAACTTGCAATATAGATAACTTGCAATATGTAACTACGACGAGTAGGTATGTAAATTGTAGGTACTCGTATGCGTACGTTGTAACTATGTTGGTTTGGGTGGAATCTTGCAACTTATATTGAAGCAGATATCTTCAACCGATTGAGCTAAAATTATGTATACAAGTTTAATTTGAAACGCTTGAATGAAAATGCAATATAATGGGCCTTAATATTACGATAAATAACGAAAAACTGCAATGCACAATGTTTACAAGTCGCAAACAATAGTAGGTAAATAGGTAGGTAGGTGCTCTATTCATAATTATTTTGATACTTTCAGTACTAGTTCTATACGATACTGAGTAAATGTTAGATATAGATATTATCAATATTTTGTTGTCTCTGTCATTAGTAAATCTCTTTTTAGTGTCACGCGGCGACAAAACAATGGGATAATCCTACTTACCTGGAAGTTGTTTGTTGCATTTTGGTGCAAGTCTGCCGCCATAACGCAAAAGGGCATAACTAACTTTTTTTTGACACTGAGTTGTATACATATTCGGAATCAGTGAAATTTACTGATTTCGAATATGTATAGAACTCGGTGTCGAAAAAAATGTTAGATGTGCCCTTTTGCGTTATGGCGGCAGAAGTGCCGACGAATCTGCTAAAAATAACACGTTCTACTTCTATTTAATGAAACATCTGCATGTTGTTTTCCGTTCAATTTGCTTCTAACATTATTTGCGGAAAAATAGTCTAACTAATAAGTCGATTAAAAAGTTTAGTTGACCGAAATCAATCGGCAGCTAATTTAGTTGCAACTAAACTAGTTGCACTCTATACAACTAAGATTGATCAGTCGTCGTTTTCAATCGTCCGTCGCAATTAATTCTGTTAATCTCAATCGTTAATCGTTAGTCGATTACATTTTGCCCATCTCTGTGTACAACTTAGTTTTTAGAGAAGAAATAAAGTAGTTTTTCTTACAATTATGAAGGAGGTAACATTTTTCCAAATCGGTCTAGCTGTTTTAAATTAATCGGGGAACAAACCTACATAAAAATTGCTCTTTGTTTTGAAGTCGGTTAAGACTGGAAACTTATTTCTAATAAGAAATGCACGAGAAACTAAGAAAAATACCAAGATCGCTATATGTGTGCCTCTAATATTTTAAGAGTTCCCTCGGTTTCTCCAAGATCTCATCATCAGATCCTGATTTGGTTGCAATGGGACCACCTCGGAAGTATACCCTTTCAAACAAAAAAAAGAATTTTCCACATCGGTCCAGCCGTCTTCGAGTAATCGCGTAACAAATATAAAAATTAAAACATATAGACGAATAGAGAACCGTCCTTCATTTGAAAGTCGGTTAAAAATGCATAGAACTCATTAAAACGAGCCCACTTCCATGTTCCATCATCAGTTCAGTTCAGCTTGCTGATGTGATGCCTGTGTGCAGGAGTGAGTGAATAATGGAACACGAAATACAAGATATTGCTACTACATTACTTACTAAGCCTATAGACGGGATAACAATTTCAATTTCGATAAATAAATCAATCAGAGGAATTCATTTTAACTAAAAAAATCATGATTGAATTTATTTGATTGGTGATTAAATTAGTTTTACTCAAATTTTTGAGTGAGAATAAATCTTAAGTGATTTAATCATTTCAAATTTAATCTGATTGAAACTGAAGTGATTTAATCATTTCAAATTTATTCTGATTGAAACTGAAATGATTTATTCTCACGATTTTTTATTCTGATTGACAATATTAGTCATGAGTGCCCAACACTGCCCTTAGCATACAAGACAATTTTAGAAGGAATGTTGAATTTATAAGGAAAATGTAAGGTGCGTGATTTGAAACAAGAACACATTGAAATGAGTTGCTGTTCAGACAACTGTAATACTTGCAGGTTATATAATGTAACTAAGGACAAAACAGTATTCTATAAAGGTTGAAAAGTACTTGACTCTCCTGAGACAGTTGATATTCTACTTTTGGGAGAAAGCACGAATGGACTTGTTTCATGTTTCAGTATTTATTATATATTGTAAACTAGTGATAATGAACTCCTTTTCATACAGCGACGCGATGATGTAAAGGAAAAGGTCTGGACTTATAACGTTCTTAATTATATTTTGTTACTTTTTCTGCTTGATGAAAGACTGTAACTCAATAAACATGTACCTAAATTTAAAAACCTTATTTCAATCAGTAGTATCGATAAACAATCATGAGGGAAAAACAAAACCAACAACACGACAATTATTTCTCTAGCACCAGTATCTGTTCCCACTATTTTTTGTAACAGCTATTAAATCACTTGTCTGTCTGTTACAACGCGTGGGGTCCGAATCACACGTGGGACAATAGTGCCCCAACCAACCCTCGACCCAACTCACCAGCCAACCCTGACACACCCTGCCCTTACACGCCCTTTGAAAAACTATCACAGAAACGTAAGTCAAATGAAGGAGATAGCTCAAGATACATCGGTCCTGTTCAAGTAACAGATGTTGTAGAAAATACGGGTAAGTCTTTTGAAGTAGTTTAGCTCTCTAATAATAGTTTGATACGTGATCTAGATGTCTATAACGGTGTAGAGGAAAACTAATTGCTTTGGAAAAGTATTTCGACTTTAGGTGAGCAGAAGTCATTGAAAGCAGGTTTCTTTGACTCCTGGGGTTACTGAGCTCCACTCAGGAAACTTCGGTTTTAAGATTACAACAAAAGACGGAAGTTGAATGAAAATGTGAGTAAACATTTGTCACTCACCAACTATTTGAAATGTTTTTATTACAAATGTAGAGAGGCGAATGTAACATGGTTTTGTATTGCACATTGATTATACTGATGTGCCATAAAATTCTCAATTACAAAAAGCAAAATAAATGTGACAAAAGAAACAATACCAAAATGAGATCTTTCAAAGAGTTTTTCAAGTTCCAATACCGAACAATTTACATTCCTAATGCTATCTTTGTAAGGATGTATATCGGTTGATAGTTTTGCATCGCTAAGATATTGGAGTCTTGGAGGAAAACATTAGGAACGTAGACAGTCTGAAGGTGGGTAATGAAATTTTATGAGAGAACCTATTTTGTGTGAAATATTTTCGCAAGTTTCTCGCGACACGGCGACGCCCGCGATTATAGTATTCTTTATCTTTCTAGGGCTATTACGATCGTACAGAATTGTACTTTACTAGGTTAATTATAAAGTTCAGACTGCTTTGCAAATTAGAAACATTTTAATATAATTCCGTAAAAAAATTAGACGTTAATAATCATTTCACGTGGGTCGCTACAAAGGAATCGTCATTAAGTCTCGTCCCCCGACGGCCGTCCACTCTTCTAAAAGACAATTCATTACAACTTTAATTTAGATAGATCGGCGAAAAAATCCCCATCTTACGGTTGCTCACTCAGAAAACATCCCATTAAGTAATTTTTTCCACCTAAACCTAATACTTGGGGTGGCATCCCATATGGTCCTCTGGGATCAGAGAAGATTTCAATAGCGCCTTCATTGGAAATTTGACTTTAACATCCAGGTTAGATAGTTCAAATTCGGTTAATTACATCACCCTTTTCTGGATAGGCAGCTGCCAATGCACTATGCGATTGCACCCCCGAATGCAATATTGTATAATAATAATAAATTGTGAAAGACAAGGTAATATCGATTCGGATGGGGCTGAGAGGGTTGTTGCAATTATCGCGGCCATTGTCACATGCTCATTGCATTGCAAATACAATTTTGACGTTTTATTAAGAATTAAGATGCATGTACGACATTTACACCCTTGTCTTACAGGGACATAAAATAGGATAAAATACAAGCATTGCCAAAAAAAAATAACTAACAGGGGTACATGAATTTAATATTGATACAGTTTTCTTAATAAAACTCAGCTAAGCTAAAATCATAAAAACATTAAAGTTGACGACAACGCAGGAACGCTGAAAATGCCCACAAAAATGCAAAAGCAAAGTCAGTCTAGACAACAAAAGAGCCGCAATCCTCCGGATTTTATTAATACAATAATATCGCCGTTTAAATTTAATATTCCACGCATGAAATTCCATTTAGCAAAGAGCTTTGCCTGGAAAGAATCTCACAAGAATCCGAGTCCTTCAGACGACAATGCTGGCACCATAATCTATTTGCTTGGAGCGGTCGTACTTGCACAATACCGTGAGCCGCTCACAAAAGAGTGTTTACTTAAAACCCCTTTCACACCTCTATTGTACCATTCGCAATTCATAAAAGACCCCTGCGGAAGTTCTAGCGGCCTTCCGAGTTCTCTGTGGTCGGTAGAGATCAGGCATGCGCGGAAGGTCACGATGGCTGGTCGGGTTGTACATTGAATGGCCGTAATGCGAGTCCTTTCATCTTTAAAAATGTTATAAGATTTTTTCTCGCGTTCGGTGATACGGGAGTGACCTGAGGACGCTTTGGGTGAGCCCGGATTGAGACTCGGCGTTTCGGAGCTTAAGCCCGATCGTCACTTGCTTGGAAAATTATAATTCCCAAAAGGTGGAAATTTTTGCACATTCGCGATTCTTGCCAACCCGAATGTGTATCCGATTATGTAACACGTTTAGGGACGTAATTTCGCGATATTGTTATGGTATTAGGAACAAGGGCTCTGACACTGAAAAAGTTACATTTACATACCCATAAAACGCTTTTCCGCTCCAGGTACGAAAGAAACCAGTAAAAGCAAGGAGGATAAGAATTTTTCAAGATCACGTGTCTCATGCCAGTCACGCTCCGTCTTAACGGTAAAGAGTGAGCACTAAAATTTAATAGGGCATAAAGGACATAAGCGTTACGCTAAGCTTCGTCTATTTACAAAACAAGGATCCTGGTTAGGGTTATCAGAGGTCGGTATGTCTTGCATATCAAAATGCTTTGTTGTGGTTTATGCGCTGTTCTATTTATTACTTTAAGTTCTTTAACTAACTTGTATATTTTTCTATTAAATGCAACGCTAATCCTAAAACCCGTGTAATTTTTTTTGTGCAAAAAACACCTGTATTTATTTATTATTTATAATAAACATACCTATCAGCAAAAAGAAACATGCAAATATTTGGTAAATAACAAGCCATTAGTCCACTTTGACTGCTTAAAAAGAACTTTCTTGTCGGACCGTCACTCATGTTACCACACATTAAGCTGCTATGTGATTCACGCCGAATTTGTTGACCGTTTAGGTATACATATTATTATCTGCAAATTTCCAGAATTTAATTTTACATCTGGTAACCCTAGCATGGAGTGTCGTGGAAACAGCTACTATTCACAATGGCCGCCCCCGCACAATTGTTGCTAATGCCGTGTTCAGGGCGCTTATGTTACTCCGTACGTGAGTAATTTCAAACTTTGAAGGGTGCACGAGGTGCCAACGGGAGTGGAGGGGCCGAAGAATTGTGGGGTCGGGATATGTGTACTGTTACGTGTGGAATTAAACAGTGATGAGGTTAAGAATTATGGTGCTAAAACTGCGGAAAATGCGGAATGATACCAACTTCAACGTAACAAAAGTAGTTGTCGATACAGACCAAGCGCTGCAAAAACAGTGAACAACTATCATAAAACTATATGTTTCTTTTAAAACGAGCTTTTTAATGGAAAGTACTGATGATAACAAAACATAGTCCAAATTCGAATATAATATGCCATCAGAGTTCCAGTCAATAAAATTAGCTCGATGTTACTACGTATAATATTACGTTGACACTAAACTTATGAAGCTAAATTTCATTAGAATCGGATATCAGCAAACGTTCAAAAAATATTTGCAAATATTCAGGTTATATTCGAAGAGTTCAAGTTAAATAAAGCTGGTTATAAAAAGGGATGACGAATGTATACAATTAGCAAAAAAGATAACATTACCGAAATATTAGAGCGTGTATCCTTAAATAACAAATTAGGGTACGATGTTGTATGCTTATACTTCTTTATAATAATTCATCTGACAACAGATCAAAGATAATAGACGTTGTGATAATACAAGTAACGCTTTCAGCCGAGATCATAATCAGCGTAGAAGAAATTCCATCTATCTATGTACAGGCTGTCCCAAGAGTCCCAAGACTTATGAGGCATAAAGGGAAAGTACCTCAAATATTGTACATAGGATATTTTGCTGAAAGGAGACTTTATTTTGATTTTAAAAATAATTGGAACTGCATGCGAAGATTTTTGAAAAATCATCTGCCTTAACCAGGAACCAGGGATCGGAACCGGTATCGAATTACCGTTTTATTTCGTTGAAATACCGTTATTTTACTCCGTTCGTGCTACAACCGGTATTTTGATGGAACGGAACGGAATATTTCGGTGATCGCTAAGTGATGAAGAACGAAATGATAACGTTCCTGATGAGAATAAAAACCGGTATTCTCGACGAGCCGAGCTCGCCGAGGGGCTCGCAGGGGTGGTGACGATGTGCGCCGGCATTTACAAGGTCAAATTCCGTGTTTTGTAGCGCGTCGCATAGCGCGATGTATTTATTTTCAATTTTTGTCGGGAAAGTTTAAATTCTGAGTGTTGAAGCGCGCGCGCTCTTTATTATAATATTGTTTGTTTTGTGATATTATAGTATTTTTTCTACTCCTGTACTGTTATCTGTCTTTTACTTGGTCACGAACACTAATATAAGAACATATATAATATGAGTTCAGAGAAGTCTATACTCTATTCCCCATAACAGCACTAGTGTCGTTATAGTCACTTTACGTTATTGCTAGCAGCCACAGACATCTAAATCTAGGTTAAACTTAGGTCAAGGAATAAGCGGTCAATTTTAACTTTACGGTAAAAATGCACAACTACCAACTTAACAAACAATTAAATTCCTGCGGTTTTTAAGAAAAACAAAACTTTCCGAACTAAATTCATTGATGCCAACATAAAAAAAGTATTTTTAATTTAAGTATATTTTAAATTTAAAAAAAAAAAAGTTTACCATAGACACATACTGTGAGTCAAACGTCATATTTGCCTTGTTTCCAGGTTATGATTAATTTTGTATTTTATAATTTAAAACCTCGTCGTAGAAAAAGTATTGTATGCAACGTTGTATAATTAAGTCAAAAAACGCTCATTGCGTCTCTATTTGCGATACTCGCCGCGTTCGCGGCTCGTATCGCAACTCACGCAATTCGCATTTTTTGAACCCACTTATACAACTGTTGCATAAAATACTATTATGCAACAGTTGTATAAGTGGGTTCAAAAAATGCGAATTGCGTGAGTTGCGATACGAGCCGCGAATGCGGCGAGTATCGCAAATAGAGACGCAATGAGCGTTTTTTGACTTAATTATACAACGTTGCATACAATACTTTTTCTACGACAGGTTTTAAAATACATATAAAATACAAACAAGGCATAACCTGCAAAGAAGGCAAATATGACGTATGACTGTCAGTATGTGTCTATGGTAAACTTTTTATTTTTTAAATTAAGTTGACACGCAGTGAATATATTAAAAATACTTTTGTTTTTATGTTGGCATCAATGAATTTAGTTCAGAAAGTTTCGTTTTTCTTAAAAGCCGTAGGATTTTAATTGTTTGTTAAGTTGGTAGTTGTGCATTTTTACCGTAAAGTTAAAATTGAGCGCTTAATCCTTGACCAAAGTTTAACCTAGATTTAGAAGTCTGTGGTTGCTAGCAATAACGTAAAGTGGTTATAACGACACTAGTGCTGTTATGGGGAATAGAGTATAGACTTCTCTGAACTCATATTATGTATGTTCTTATATTAGTGTTCGTGACCAAGTAAAAGACAGATAACAGTACAGGAGTAGAAAAAGTTTTTAAAGATGATACATAGTAATTTTTTAACTAGATTAATTATTTGCAGGTATTTCTATACTACCGAGTGACAAACAAGCATTCTGTCTACCTGACAGAACAAACTGAATGCAAAATTAAATAATACAAATAACGTTCTTCTTTTTACAATATTTTTATTGTATTTTAGGTATTTTAATTTAGGTAGTTTAATTTAGTTTTTAGGTTTATTTAGTTTTAGGAAATTTAAATTTTATCTTCTATGTATTTGTTAGTTTACTGTACTTTCTTTCAATAAAGAAGTCACTGTCAAAAAAAAAAAAACGTTCAATCAAACTGATTGATTGAGTCAGGCGTTACTTATATTATTACCGCGTTATTGATATTTTTGTTTAATTAACGTTCAAACTCTTCAAAGCAAAAGTCAGTCTAGGGACAAAGATGTAGTGTCTGATGCACTGGTATACCTACCTAATACATACTTATATTTAATTTGGATAAATTTAATGATTAGAGGCAAGTACATTTATTTCGTCTTGACGAGTACTCTGAACCGAAATAATATCCAGGTTCTGATGATGGAGCCGGAATGTGGCCATGGGAACTCCGTAATAAAACGTCGGAACCCCATCGTGTTTGGGCTCATTTGTTTTGTCTTGACGAGTACTCTGAACCGAAATGATATCCAGGGTCTGATGATGGAGCCGGAAGGTGGGCATGGGAACTCCGTAATAAAGCGTCGGAACCCCATCGTGTTTGGGCTCATTTGTTTTGTCTTGACGAATACTCTGAACCGAAATGATATCCAGGGTCTGATGATGGAGCCGGAAGGTGGGCATGGGAACTCCGTAATTAAACGTCGGAACCCCATCGTGTTTGGGCTCATTTGTTTTGTCTTGACGAGTACTCTAAAGTGAAATGATATCCAGGGTCTGATGATGGAGCCGGAAGGTGGGCATGGGAACTCCGTAATAAAGCGTCGGAACCCCATCGTGTTTGGGCTCATTTGTTTTGTCTTGACGAATACTCTGAACCGAAATGATATCCAGGGTCTGATGATGGAGCCCAAACACGATGGGGTTCCGACATTTTATTACGGAGTTCCCATGGCCACCTTCCGGCTCCATCATCAGACCCTGGATATCATTTCGGTTCAGAGTACTCGTCAAGACAAAACAAATGAGCCCAGACACGATGGGGTTCCGACGTTTTATTACGGAATTCCCATGCCGACCTTCCGGCTCCATCATCAGACCCTGGATATTATTTCGGTACACAAGACGAAACAAATGTACCTGCCTCTAATCATTAAATTTATCCAAATTAAATATAAGTATGTATTAGGTATTTAACAGTGCATCAGACACTACATCTTAGTCCCCAGACTGACCACCCATGTGTAATCTTTTGCTTTGAACAGTTTGAACGTTAATTTGTTCTATCAGGTCGACAGAATGCTTGTTTTTCACTCGGTAATATAAATTAAAATTATACCTACAAATAATTAAATACACTCACGAACAATGAATTCTGGTCATTTCCTATTATAATTGTCCTTAGAAAATTACCCGAATTAATTGACCGTGAGTGTAATTAATCTCGTTATATGTATACCATATACCAAATACATCGCGCTAGACACTTGCTAACTAAATTATCTACGAAAAATGGTTAATTGTCCGAAACTACTTTTATATTCCGAATGAATCCGTAACAAAACAACACAACAACCTAAGCAACGCACAAAAGCAAAAAATACAAAATCATTGTGCGCAGCATACCGAAAAACAAAATATCCCGCAGGCAAACTCAAGGTAAAATTAGAAATAGCAACTCGTTCTATCTTGTTACGCAACGAGAAAAACGTTTAATTTCGTTCCACAGAAACGGAACTTAGTAAAAAACGGTATCGCAAAAGAACGGTTCTTTAACCGGTGATCACAAACAAAAACCAGAACCTTTCCGTTCTCGGGTCAATGAACAAAACCGGTATTCTACTCGGAACGGTTTCCGATCCCTGCCAGGAACTGATCCCAACAAGTATGAAAAAAAATATTTGCTATACCGATCGAAGGAATTTTAGAATATTTTTTTCTTAAATAACATAGCATCTTAACATTTAAATTTTAATTATTACGTATTGCATGGTATCGTATGCGATTTTTTCAAATATGTTTGAATGCAGTTCCAATGATTTTTTTAAATAAAGTCTTCTTTCAGAAAAAATATCCTATCTACAATATTTGAGGTACATTCCCTTGATGTCACATAGTCTTGGGACATCCTGTATATACCTACTGGGGTCTCAACAGTGTGCGTACTGCGTAACTAGAACATCGATGTTACACGTCGACTAATAATATTGACAGCACAATGCAATGGTGCCGTAGCAGATATGTATGGCAAAAACGGACACACTATGTTCATTTTTACTTAAGAGACGGAAAAAGAAGACACGAAAGATAATGATAAAACAAAGCATGTTATCTAACGATTGCACAGCAGTGAATGGTTAGAAAAATATCCAGACTGAACCTCATAAAGAAAACATCATGTCATTGATCTGAATCAAAAGATTTATGCTTAAATTAAAATATGAAGGCGATACTTAATAATTTATTGAGAATCAAAGCGGGAGAACGGAGGTACTAGAAAAGTAGAAAGGGTAAGGGTCTAATAAATTAAAAACGGAAATCCGCATTTTTTCCCCTCTTCATTATTATGAATCTTCTTCTTTTTATAAGAATAAATAAGGCAGTTGAAATGATTCCTCCTAACTTAGCATGTTCTGATTGAATCCTATAATTATTGGTACATGCATGCATATCACAATTTGTATTTTCTTGTGTAACAAAATATAATGATCTCATAATGAAATTACAATTATGTATGTAGGTAAACACAGCCCATACAGTCGAACAGAAAGAAACTATAGAACATTTAATAACATATGTACAAAGGTGAACTTATCCGTATAAAAACGTCTCTTCCAGGTCACCTTTGAGCAAATGAGAAAAATAATAACTAACATCTTCAAAATCCCCATTCCGCAACCGAACGGTTATCAGGAAGAGATGGTTTTCAACCCCCAACGCAAAAGGGGTGTTATAAGTTTGACGCCAATGTCTATCCGTGTGTGCGTCAGTCTGTGGCATCGTAGCTAACGGGTGGACGATGCGGTTTTACGTGAAAGCAAGTTTCCTTGTGGTAGTTCTAAGCTATGTTTGGTAAACATCGGTCCAGCATTATGAAGAGCTCTTTCCCAAAATGATTGCAGACACATGACATGACAAACTAACAAATTAATTCACAGTACCTATAGTGTTCTAGCTACTCCGTCCTTTTCATCCGCTAACCCCCGTGTAGAGGCGCGAACGGTGCTCAGAGTTACTTTTGTAAATGTAGGCAGTTTAATTTACAAGCCGAAGTTGCGGACTCTTTGTTAACCAACTCGCTATAAATTGCTCCTGTTCCGAATTGGGAATTGATGTTACTTGATTTTAGATTGACTGGAGTGGGAATTGTCTGAATTATCAATTCATTTTGTTAATTATAAAGTTCTGGTTGTATTGACAGATATACATGAGACGCGGGCTCTTAAATTATATTTTTTCCCGTAAATAATCTTTCTCGATTCATATTCCGGGTTTCTTGGCCCAAAAGGTAACCAACTTATAAGATCACTTTGTTCCCTAGATATTCCAGAATCCATCTTTTTGCAAGCACCTGAGGTTTTTAAAATTTTATAACAATCTTGCAGTAGCAGCTTGGAAATATCTGTAGTTTAAAACGTTTGAGAAAAAATGGTTTGAAATATAGAGGGGAGGCGTAACCGCAAAGTCCTGACTATACTTACCAAGTGAAATCCCATGAAAGCTAATATACTTCGTACTTCACAGGCTAAAGGCGCAGTGCCTAGATTTGATTATGCTCATCATCATCATCATCACCATCAACCGAAAGACGTCCACTGCTGGATAGGCC
Organism: Eudemis profundana; assembly: GCA_947034925.1. Lineage (NCBI taxonomy): Eukaryota > Metazoa > Arthropoda > Insecta > Lepidoptera > Tortricidae > Eudemis > Eudemis profundana. The sequence continues at coordinate 4,935,486 of OX344808.1, forward strand.
TCCCTCAATGGACGTCACCATGACCATTCTTATTTCACCCGTATTCATCAAACTCAAGCCATCAAGTCACCAGTCCACCTTGCGAGGGGCCCTCTTTGAGGGCCTACAAACGCAGCGCCATCTAGTGCGTGGTCGCCACTCAAAAACTCATCAACCCCAGCGGCCGAGCTGTCGACTAGCAATGTGCCCACAGAAATATATCGAAATAGAAGCATTTGTATGACAATCAAGCGTGTAACGTTTTTTGCTTGGCGTTAGACGCCAAAAGTGTAATTTAGTGATGGAAAACATAAATGTTCTATTTCATTTTGTGGTATTTGAACAATTAATTATACCATTATTGTCAGATTTTCAAATCTGATAATAATGGTGTAATTACTTATAATAAGGCGACTGAAGTTAACGGCGTGCAAAGTAGGTCGCCGCCACTTCGTTTTAGCACACGAGGTAGATACACTTTTTCCTTCTACTCGTACCTCGATATTTCTGTGAATGTGCCCGTTCCATTGCCACTTAAATTTTGCAATTCTCTGAGCTATGTTGGTCACTTTGATTTTTAATATTGTCAGTAGGTAATTATATAAAACGTAAAATCAAAACAAGATACCTCCGAGCAATACAGCTAGATCTCTTGAAAATGAGTTTTATTAAAACATCGCAAATATTTGCAATCCTAATACAATACGAAACAAGCCCGTTATCCGGCGAGGAAATTAACGAGACGGTTTAATTAAAGCAAGTGTAAATGATGGCCGTTCCAGAGGTGCAATTTTGCCTTGCAGTCTCTTGGAGAATGTGATTTCTGTTACTCTCCTTCTGTTCTCTATTTATTAATGGACTTGAAGAAAGAAGACTTACCTTTTATTATATATATTCCTTATGTAATAGAAATGATATAACTGTAGCTCGAAGAACCGAAAGCCGATGCAGCGTAAAGGTTTTCGAATGGAAACACGAACCGTACGATGCAACGTGAGTCGGCCCCCTATAAGGCACTGGTCCCACCGCCGGCGAATAAGCGAGTAAAGTTGGGCGAGTAGCATTACATTGCGGATCTGGAAAGGTCGATTGATTACACTGCCTGGGCCGCCCGCAATGTACTGTTACTCGCCCAACTTTACTCGTTTACTCGGACCAGTGCATAAGATGATCTGGTTAAGGCCGCCAGAAGTTGATGGAGCGAAGTCCTATGTCCATATGTGGACGTCGCAAGGTTGAAATGATGATGAATTGAAATTTGATGAATGATTAACACCGACCGATATCAGTCCAGTCAATATACATACATATGGTAGAAGATTACGACCCGGGAACATTGAATTTTTTACCTATCCTCATATGAAGGACAAAGTGAAACTCTTCTTGGGAATGCGGAGGTTGAATTTTGGACGGCCATTGCTGTCACGGACGAAAATAGTGGAATTAAATCTTGTTATTTTAAGTAAGGAAGGTATTTCGTATTTCAGTCTTCTTCTTCATTGTGCCATATCCTAACGGATGTCGGTTATCATCAAGCGAAAGTCTTGTTTTACTGAAATTGATATTTTTAGCAATATAATTCTGTTATAAAGGTTTTTTTTTAGTTCTGTATACATTCAAAATGAAACAAGGACGCTGCTTGCCATAGCAATACTAGGGTAAGCAAAAATCTTATTCAGTAATGTTGAATTTTCTTTTTTGATTGCTTGGTTAGTTTAATTACTTTTATTAACGAACTAATTTTATACAAGCATGATTCTGAAGTCTTTTATATGGAAATTTCGCTTTGTTTTAAAACGTATTTAGAAAGCTCCCATAAAGACTTCAATTCCAAAATAAAACAAAGACTAATTCCATTTCTCCTCTCGGAATCACTGTCTTTGTTCAACTGTTCAATGGACTAATTAACTAGATATACTAACTTTCCTTTAAAACAAACGAAACAGTTGCGTACTAAACTTCACAAGAGTAAAGAAGACAGACTTGTCAACACGATATAGAGTTCATGGAGTAATGTGAACATTGAATGGACATGGATACAAAATTAACGTTACCGTTGGTTAACCGAATGCTATTCAAATTAGAGCCGTAAGCACATGTGTTAAAGGTTAAGACGTTGTTGAAGAGGTGTAGAGTGAAGATTGATCATGCATACATGTCGATGTGTCATTGACTCCGCTATTAGAATGTATAATATGAGACGATCTGATTGCAGTAGGCATGAAGTGTGTACCTATCGCTTATAACCGTTTTTAGGGTTCCGTAGCCAAAATGGCTAAAAAGGAACCCTTATAGTTTCGTCATGTCCGTCCGTCCGTCCGTCCGTCCGTCCGTCCGTCCGTATGTCACAGGCATTTTACTCAAAAACTACAAGACGTATACTGATGAAATTTGGAATATAGATGTCTTGTAGATGCCGCTACTAGGTTTGGTAGTTAAATAATAAAAATAAAGAAATCTAGGGGGGGCACTCCATACACGTAACAGAAGCTAAAAAATTTTTTTTTCAGCAATTATCAACGTGAGGTACATAATTCGATAGTTCTTTTAAAAACATTATAAGGCTTTTATGTACTTTTTTTTATTAAGTGAATACTTTCTGAAATAATCGCTCCGAAAGTTGCATAAATTGTGTCCCCTCCCCTTTAACTTTTAAAACGTAAGGCCAAAAAATATGAAAAAAATCAAGAAGGTAACGCTTAATAAATACATTCAACGAAAATTATTTTGAATAGTAAGGAATAAACCGTTTTGAAGTTATTGCCGAAAAACTTCCCAACCAAAAGGTTTACACGGCATTTAAGACCTTTTGTCAGTTGTTTATTTTTAGCTTTATTTTTATCTGTAGCACATTTCCTTATAGATACGGCTATGGAACCCTACACTGAGCATGATCCGACATGCTCTTGACCAGTTATTTATTTACTGGCGCCCTTCCCCACGATTCTCATGAGTATAATTAGATACATTATACGCGCATATAACGCATTCTTAAAATACCACATTTTTAAAATACCAGATTCTCGATATATCTGATTCTCCGTATACCAGATTCCCAAAATAATACATCCAACTAAGTCATTTAGATCCTTGAGTAACTTACGATATTATAATGTAAGACAAGGATCTGATAAATCGAGAATCTGGTATTTTGAAAAGTAAAGTATCTTGGGAATACGTTATTTTGAAGATGTGAAGAATTGGTGACTGATTATTAGACAAGTTCTTTATCAACCATGATGCCGTCAGTCAAGTTTCCCTGCCACATGGGTGAAGGACGTCGACTGACCTCCGCTAACTGGCAATAACTCCAAGGAATCGTGATTTGCGAAATCTGGGATCACGTCAACGATATACTTAGTTCATAGAAAGTGCTAAGGAATAATGACAATAAAAGTGTTTTTTTTATTAATGTTCTTGAGTTTTTCACGTGTCTCTCTGCTGAATAACAATAAGTTGCGATAACAAACACACCGATATTTTTTGTGATTCAAAGCAACGTAACAAAATAAAATTATGAAAGAAAACTGACTGTCTTTTTCTATTCAGCCGACAACAAAGAGACTTTATATGTACTAGACGTATGTTTTTTTGTAAATTTTTCGTAACAAGCTGACAACGCCAGACTTGATACAAGTAAATGGTTCGGATATTAGTGAATATACAAGAATAGAATTCAATATATTTAGCTTTGTTTTACCCCGACAGTTCCCGTAAAAATGTTTTTCCATACTTATAAGTACTAAACACCAGTTATTATCATATTACGACCATATTGAGAAAATACATAAGACAATCAACTGAATTCCCACCGCAGTGTACAAGCGGCGTTTGATATCGCCAGCTCCTGCCAATAAAACCAAAGTGCACCAATTGAAAAATGAGCTCGTTTAACTTTGAACTCAATGCAATCGTCTTGAGAACTAATTTCGAATATACGTCTCTTTAACTTTACGTGTTCTAATAGTGAAGGTGATTGTTATTAATAGCTGACAAATGTTCACGAATCGCAATCGTTGGATTTATGAACCATCGCTGGAAAGATTTGCGCAGCTCGCGCAATTTGCGGCTGGGAATCGACGCATGAGCATTACATAGATATTTTGTACTAAAGCTGGACAAGTCTTCAAAACGCCAAAATTGTCGGCTGAACGTCAATGGTGAAATCAGACCAAGCTACTAGTTAAAAAACCGGATAAGTGCAAATACTTTGTTAGACTATATTTCTTATGATTTAAATACAAATAAAATACCTATCGAGCATGCACCAGTATTGCGTTTAGTTCGGAAAAAAGAGGACATAAGTTTCCAATTATGAAACTATCTCAAAGCACTGACATTCGTTGACCGGTACCTCACATTTGCCATAAATAATCTCAGATATTGCAAAATATTGATAACATTATTCTAATAACAAATAAACGGGTACGCCTCATGTTGCAGAATCTTTTTTGGTCGAATCATCATTTGGCAGAATTCATAATTTGGCATAATGCATTTTTTTCTGAAACTGTTGAATTTTCAGGACTCTTTAAGGCATTATCCTGTTAAATAGGTTAGGTTAGGTTTGTAACATAACAATCCCGAAAAGTTTAAAGTTTCAGAATAAAATCAAATGATGATTCGACCAAAAAAGATTATGCAACATAATAGTAACCCCAAATAAACCCATGTAGCCACAAACAGTGACATTTGACATTTCAGAGACCACACGCTACACTAGCGCATCTAGCGGCGAAATTCATTCGCGGTAGCCCTCATTGAATGCATGTTCTTGTCGTGCATGTTCTTTGCGAAATGTGTCATGTTCTTTGCGAAATGTGTCCGAGTAGTCCTGTTATTTCCTTTTCATAGTTTAATGAGTTTTATTCCGCCTTCGCGGTTTTAACCTTATACTGTGAACCATTGTCACTAACTGCATCAGTATGCAACAAGCGTCCTTATGGCATTCGCGTTGCAACATGTCATACTTTAATGGATTCCGAATGATCGTCACGACTGTTTGCGAACATTTTCGGAAATATGTCGGTAGTTGTAGTGGCGGATGAAGAGGGAATTTCAATTGCTTTGTCTTTTGCGGTTGTTGGAACATTTAGATTCACAATAGTTCGTTCGTAGTGTTTTAGTTCACAGTAGTACATTAAGCATATTATCAATTTATCAGGCAATTGTGACACGTTACTAACATTATACTCAAATCAAATAGATATACACGCAATTTAAGAAATAACTTCTCAAAATGGACTATTTATTCGGATCGAAGCGTCAACATTGTTATTTGTGATCAGGTTTTAAATTACGTCGGTTGTCAGTGAGGATATAAATTTTATTATCTGACTTTCTTTACCCATATAATAAACATTATTTATAATTATCTGTGTAACTAGCTTAACTATTCAAATCAACCTTTCTAATCGAATTCAACTATAGCTCCAGTGATGGCAACAGGAATAGAGTATGTGCGGAAAGAGAATAGGCGTGGCGAAAAACGAAACTAACCTAACCAGTATGGCCACAGAACAGAAAATACGGCACATACGGTAGAAAAGCATTACAGCGCCCCCCAAAATTAATCCTATTCTCTTTCCGCACAGACTCTACTGCCGCATACGGAGAAAGGGCGCATCTGACATTTATTTCGAAATTGAGTTACATACGTAGAATCAGTAAAAAGAGACAAATCTAAATATATAAGTATGTAACTCAATTGTGAAAAAAATGTCAGATGCCCCACTTCTCCGTATGACGGCACAATACCGCATACTACAGACAATCCATTAACATTTTACTGGTATGAAATATTAGTCAGTTGACAGTTTGGTAACCAGGACGCGCCGCAGTTGGTTTAAATATTCATTCTATCCCACATACATCAACCACGGCCGCCAATATTCCATTTATTTTGTCTACTATAGGTAAAACAATGTTTTTTTTACAGCATATAGTTACTATGAAACAAAGCATGTTCTTCCTAAGGCGGAATTTGACAACGTAAAATCATTTTGCCGTTGAATATGAGCTTCAATATGCTTATGACGTAGTCAAGCCAGGAGCGGCTCACTCTGCGATTTCGCCGCGCGGCTACTCGTACGAAATTTTGCCCCCGCGGAGGGGCTTAGCCAGCGACCAGAAAGAGCACGCATTATGTAATAGAAAGAGATGGTCGGATCCGGTGCGTTCCGTCCGGAACGTCAGTTTAGTTAGAGAGAGATTTTTGTACATAGTACCATTACCATTATAGTGCGACTCATCTCAGGTGAATTTTTCGCTTCGAGCCCTAATCTTTCAAACAAAGGCCATTGTATCCACTATGGCAGCTTTGCCATAATAGATCTGCTCTGCCATAAGAGATCTATTATAGCAATGCTGCCATAATGGATACAATGGCCTTTGTTTGAAAGATTAGGGCTCGAAGCGAAAAATTCACCTGAGATGAGTTGTACTATACTTATTCTGCGGTCAAGTTCCATCGATGCCATCAGCTGTAAAGAAGTACGTATCTAGTTTTATTGTTCCATGATACCATTGGTCTAAGCTAAGTATTCGGCCTAGTTTCAGTAGTTCGGTGATTATAGACCGGTTCATATATATTTGTTTGAACCGGACTAAAATCACCGAACTACTGAAACTAGGCCAAGTACTTATTCATCCTATCCCACATTTAGCTAAATTGGCCACGTTTCACCAACGCTCAATGCATTTTAGCTGACATATGTATAGTATAGCAAAGCTCTTACGTACATCAAGACTCGTATAAACAAACAATACTTCGTATTCAAGAGGATTCTAGGAATATACTTTTATTTACTTAGTTGCCTTGAGACAAAAGTGTGAGTCAAGTTACTAAGAAATATGTCTGGCGGTTAGTTTCCTTTAAAGGAGACATAGTAACATTGGAGCCGTGTTTTAATGTTTAAACTTAAGCATGGACTGTGGCGACCGACATAGAGATGGGTCACTAAACTTTAACATTTTTCGTTTATGTCATTAAGGCACGAGTCAATGTGTATCTTTTGGGCAAGTGTCCGACATGTTCGGCCTTGCTTTCACCTATTACCATCAATGGAACATGGGTCAAACATAAATCCATATTTCATCAAATAAAATTAAACAACGCATAAGATTACCACCTTTTCTAATATTATCATTACGTCACAAGTGTACTAGGATTAGAATCGCTTTGACACCCTTCCATTACCTCTAGCACAACTGTGACACGCGAATCTTTGTCGCGTGACAAAAGCTCCCTATCTCTTTCCACTCAATATAGTGTGACAGTGACAGGTGATGCTCTGTCGCGCGAGAAACGGAGTCGCGGCCAGTTATGCTAGACGTACTGACAACATTCGAGATAGCGATAACATATGATAAGTTAGACATTTCAAAGATGAGAGAAATAATGCAGCGGGAAACTAGGTCAACCGGTCTGTTATTTGCGTTTGCTTTTACCTATTTACGTGGATGTTTTGTAAAACAATGGAAGTTAAATCCCAGTTTAAAACAGACCTTTGTTTGATAGTTTCCGAGAGGACGCAAAATGTAAGCATGTTAAAGTAGGTCAACTGCAGTTGCACATAAAACTGTTTCACAATGCACAAACTCGCAGTAAGCTAATGGCATAAATTGATTCTCCTCATCGGAATACATTGTTGTCGCCGGATGATAAAATTGTAGGGATGTTTACAAAAACTGGATGGACTGGGATGTTTATTGTTTACTTATAGAGAAACATTTTTAATGACAAGGTATCAAGTGTCAACCAGCTTAGTCAGTTTAGCACTTTTTGATATAAGTGCTGAATGAAAGTATGTCATTTGTTTTGTCATGAGTCCCGTGGTGTTTTGGCCCGATTCGCCAGGCGAAGGACAAGTGGAATAGTACATTATACAACTAGGGTAGTAAAACAAAGAAAGGCCGAAATCGCAGATATTTGCGGCCCGAGCTGCAAGCGAGGGACGTAAATATGCGACCGAGGGCTTTCTTTATTACCTCCCGTGTTGTGAACATCATTTTATGTCTACAGTTGGCCCGAAAGCGGCTTTTTCCGCGTGCGGAAAAAGCCACTTTATGGCCAGGTGTGGCATAAATGACACTTTCACACGTGCTTTACGATGAGTGGCAATAAGAACATTAAGAACTGTTGTCCTGGTGCATTCATGCAGCGACATCTACTGCTACTTTAACCTAGTCATCAATCTGACTAAGTAGATTAAATATAACAATCGCCGTATGGAAATCGACTTTTTAGTTTCGAGAAGAGAGGGAACGATTGAATAATTTATTTGGCTCAGGTGCGAAGTCTACTGGGTGCGGGCGGCACACCGCATGAGAAGCTGGTCTACGTAGCTAGGCTAAGATGGCGTTTTTTTGGGAATACCTACGCCCAGTAGGTACATGACGTCTCTGGACTAATGATTCACAGTCACCGACAATTTTAACATTTGATTAAACGGGATACGGATATAAATATCTAGCACGACTCTCTTGTTATAAGAATAGAGGATGAGAATGATAACTCTATTTGCATAAACATATATGGTAATAGCAGTCAGATGTTATAATAAGAAGTTAAGTACAAGAATTACTTAGCCACAAATTGGCCCGCAAAATATAGTGGAATCATTTTAACATGCATATTTGAACAACAATTTTAAAAACTAGAGGTGTCGTCAGATATTTCTTCATGCCCCGTTGTGTGATTGCGCTACTGTTTACAAAATATACTGTGGCACAGGTACGCGGCATTTCGTTTCTCAAGGAGCAACATTGTCTTTAAGACTCAGGGGAGCAGAATCGGCAAATTTAGATGAAATCTTTACACACCTGCATCCACTGGGGTACTTTTGCTACAATGATACAATTTTCTTAGTAGTAGGTACTCTATAAGATTACATTTTTAAAGTTTTACGTTTAAACTTACAAGTGCTTGCAGTCCAATCTTTATCTTCAAGATAAAAAAGTATTTTTATGGGAAGGATTTTTTGCTGAAAACTGGTGTAAAATAACCTTGTGTTCGAATATGACGAAATAGTTCTTTTCGGCAAATAGTTCATATCGTTCGTGAGTTATTGAAAATAGTAACTTGTTTATAATTACATACAACAGCTGAGGAAAACCAACTTATCGTTCACAAAGAACATTGTTGTTTATAATAATGTCTTCAACTTCCGCAATTATTACTAATTGACTAGCATTTGTTTTAAATGTTTGACATTGCTATTGACTTTGATGAAGTCTTCTGGTAAATATTGGTCTTTAAAGGCCTAGATTAGGCGTGTTGTGTAAAAGGCGGTTTAAACATTCTTTAAATGTTCAATCGCCGATCAGTAAAAACCCATACTTACGGCAACATAAAGTTTCAGCAAAGATGAGAGAGGCAATAAGGGCGTGCGTAACATACAGGGAGGTTTTCGATAAACTGTACATATAAAAAAAACGAACGGCAAGCACAAACAAAATCAGTTTTACCGATAAAATTGGCTGAAGTTTCACCCCTTTTAATATCAACAGTTTATCGAAAACCACCCTGTATGACGGGTTCGTGCAATGCACAACTATTCCTGTATTTGATTGTGAAAGTTTGTTGCTTTAATAAATAATTTAAAAAAACTTCAAAGATATAGGAAGTTTCATTCGTCTTCTTCGCTTACTACTTATATACGTTTCAATAGAACAGTGTGGTAAGTATAGGGCATTATGAGGAGAGACGTTCTCTGGTTCAACAACTCATCTTTGTTTTTTTTACCATCGTCCCGTGTTCCCGAATAAAAACTTAATAGGATCAATTTATTTCGAAACCCGATAAAGGAATAAAACAAAGTATAGATTAATGACACTCAACTCAATGTACCTATTACTACAAAGACAATTCGTGCTTACACTTTAAGTAATCTCCTAAAAAAGGAGATAAACCAATGCGTCTACGCGTAATGGCGCCTAACTTAGTAATTACGTGACACGCACACGTAGAAAGTCACGCGGTGATTGGCCGGTCAGCTGTTAACACATTCAGAGGTAGGTACAGTAGGCCACGGAAAGATGTAACGCCTCGTACGCCAACGCTCGAATAGTTTTAGGACGTGTTGCGATTCGAAGTGGGTGGCCTGATATCTCTTTGTTGCGACAGTATTACGAAATCAATTTTTAATAAGTGCCTCGATAAACAAATCTATAATTTCGATGAACCGGGCACAGATTTCAGTAGCATAATTCAAAGTGCGCTCGTGTAGGCCAGGAAAGCCGTTAGACGCGGGTTTGAGTACTACTACAGGATACGTACTGATTATTAAATGTTCGCTTTAATCAAATTAAAGAAACAGGTGCTATTTTAGAGTCCGAATATACGTTAGTATAACAAAACTCACGGCACGTCCTAAACGTCGAGGTAGTAGCATGTCTTTTGCAGGATTAAGACCCGTTTTGTAATAATACATAATACGTGAAAATCGTGAAAATTTTAAACAATAGTCCGAATATACAATCTGCAATAATGAAGAGAAAGCGCTCTAAATTTCTGGAACTATAATCTATATCCCTTAACTTAAGTATAAGTAAATTAATCATATCACAATATCAAACATTTCTCTACATCTTCATCGTCTAGTTCTATTTCTAGTTTTGCCATAAAGTTTAAACAAGGCAAGGCAAGGCATAATCTTTTGCTGAACCAGCACGCTACATCTTCGACCTCGGAGTTGCTTACTATCGGGCACTACTGAGGTCAGTCGCAGGTCGGATATAGAATTAAAAAATACAAACATACAGATTGTCCCGAAAACCATCGTACATACGAAAAGGGCTGATAGACCAGCTCATAAGACACCAGATTAAGTAAATTTAACCTCAGTAAAAATCTCTTAGTTTTCGAGATAGTTTTAGGGACACCCTATATATCGCGAGTGACTGTACTTGGTCCCAATCCGACGACCTTGAGTGCGCATGGGCAACGTAACGCGCCCGGAATGCTAACGCCGCTGACGCCAAATATTATGACAGCTCGAAAGCTGGCCAATACGTCCAACTATGAAATGTGTCACGCACGAGTTGCGACTATTCAGTGATCGTATTGTCAACAACCGAAGTACTTTTAACTAAAAGTAAAATTTTCAAATAAAAATTACTACAAGATATTGAAAGGTGTTTGAACAAATAAAGTAAAAATTGATACAAAAAGATTGCTGATATCTACATATATTCGGTCGGTATATTAAGTAACACGATACAGCATTTCTAACATCACTCCATTTAAATACTCGATATTTCCAGTTCCATGTTTACATTTTTCTAGAGTAAAACGTCCATCGGCTTAGAAAAAACATATTTTTGCTAACAACGAACGTTCAAATGAATATAAATTGCGCAAAATAATGTTACGAGAATATGATAAATGGCTCGAGAAGAGGAATTTGATCGTGTTTCACTATTATGTTCAGGATAGATTTAAGGAGATCGTTAATAACAACCCACGAGGTATTCACGAACAACTTAGAAAATAATTCTTGTGCTCACAAACTATTATAAGCTTACAGTACGTTTACATGAGCGTAAAAACGACAAGATTGGAAACGGCTTTACAAACGTTTTAGCAGCAGATTAGATAATATTTTTTTCATCACACTTGCTCGAAAATGGTGTCATTACACGTAGGTTCTGCGGGCCGTAAATGACCTATTACGCCCTAGGGCGTAATGGTTTTCTTTTTAAATTTGAAACGATGGTTTTGTTTTACTCTTATTTGTCGTGTTCAAAGGAAATGCCAATTTACTTTTTTAACTTTTATCACTGAAATATTATTTAAAGAGAACTGTTATTGCAAATACATGTAAACACATATTTCTGTAACATTAATTTAATGTTTAAATAGTGTATTTCAGTATTTTGCAAATGTAAAATCAACCGTTTTAGGCATTTACCGTTATGGTTTCCGAACGTGACTCGACTTTCGCATTGTCTATGGATATTATGTCACTAATGTCACTGTCAGTTTTACAATTTTATTTAGGTTAAGTATGGTTATTTTGATCAGATTTCCTCACAAGTGTGATGAAAAACATTGTGTGTGCCACGGGCGGTAAAGGAATTTCAAACTCGTGTTATTAAAGCCCTCGGCTTCGCCTCGGCCTTGTAACAAACACTCGTTTGTAATTCCTTACTTACCGCCCTTGATACACAATGTACTAATGCCACACCTGGCCATAAAGTGGCTTTTACCGCACGATACGTGTAGTTACAGAAAAAGCCGGTTTCTGGCCAAAGTGTAGACATAAATGATGTACCTACACAACACGGGAGGTAATAAAGAAAGCCGTCGATCGCATATTTACGTCCCTCGCCTGCAGCTCGGGCTGCAAACATCTGCGATCTCGGCCTTTCTTTATTATACCACCCTAGTTGTGTCAGTGTGATCAGAGATCTTCGACTATGGCGGATTTCTTTACGACGATTTTTGCAGGCATTTTGAGCAGCCATATATATCATACTTAGAATAAAGCAAAATATATCTCTCTAGCGATTGTAGAAATTCTTTTGTGTTTTCAGCGCTTTATCGAAGCGAAGAGGATTTATTCCCTTAAGGAATGAGTGTAACTGTAAAAACCAAGAAACTGGATCTCTGTACAAACACGTATATTCATAATTTTACTACCGATCCCATTTCAGATAGTACTGGAATTAGGAATGAGACTATAAATTTCTAGGGGCAGTGCCTTGAAAGCTATCGACTGTATTTATTACGCCGATAATGTATAGTCGTCTTTACAAGACTAATATGTCTCGGCAGGGAGGTTTAGAAAACTAACTCTAAATACCACAGGATAAGGTTATTTTTTGAGTAGCAGAATAGGTCAAGATAAGAGATTGAAAGAAGTAGCAGCGGTAATGTAATAGGTAGCGGAATACTTAGCGTCGACAAGTCCAATGCTGGTAGATTAATGTTGAATATCCGTTGTTATCAGATTAAGGATATGTTTATATATTTAATGGGGGTAAATTGTTACAGTCTGGTATAGAGCTACATTTATCAGTTACTGTGTTAGAAGATTTAGAAGGAAGGACAGGTCTGAAAGTATATACGTCATTCGGAGTTTTGATAAAACTTATCTGTAGTCTCATTGGATTTCGTTTGTACACTACCTACCCTGTTTGAAACTTATCGAAGTATACAAGAAGCAGTGGCGTGGCGTAAAAGATATCCTTGGGCAAGCCGGTGCAGATTTGGCTTAATATTTTCCTTAAGAGCAGTAGAATAAGGTAGTCAAATGCCTGATATTAGGCAAGCCGGCAGGAATCGAGTTCTTTGGACGCCACGCCACTGACAAGAAGTATTTGATAACAAGAACAAAAAGGTTAGAAAATTGATTTACACCAAACAATGGAACTGTCCAAACCCGTGTAGAAGAAATGTATTGGTAAGCCAAGAAGTAGCATGAACTGCTATTAGAGTCAAAACTGTAAAAGGGCTTTTGTAGTCTAAATTGTGGAAAAAATTGCAATGAACATTGATCGAGGCTGTTCTTTCACAGAACATCGATGTAACAGCATACAAGTTGCACTATCTAACTCATAGAAAATATTTTCTTAAATGTAGTTATATTTTCAAGGGTAACTCTATAGGTACTAAAGAAATTATGGGTTCTGCTGTATCAATTGCAAAAACCAAGACTGATTACGGTGGTGATGTTTGATCGAGGCATATGTTATTCTGTTGGCAGGGAAGATTGTTCAGGTGATTATGATGAATAAGTTCAAATTTACACGAGAGCAGTGGTAAAATGTTTAAGATAGTTCTATATGGATTGCCATTTTGTGAAGAGCAATGCATGTCTATGATTATTGGAAGCCGATTGAACTGGGTGAGCGCTTTTGGAGCAAAGCCAGAGACAATAGTCTACTGGAAATAAGGGTAGTCGCAGAGTTTGTAGAGGTAATTGAATTAATATGGTACTTATAATAATGTAGTGTACAATGAACTACTGATAATTCAAGTAGAACAGATTCATAATATGGAGACATTATTTTACAATTTGAGGACCCGAAAAAGAGTGTTTGTAATTACGACAAGGATTATGAATCTGAAGTCAATTTCTTAACGCAATAAATTTCTGGTAGAGTACAATAATTGCTATATTGTCTTTGCAATATAAACAACTGAGGAATATAATCACGAAATATGAAATAAAATTGGAATAATTGTCTCAGCAAAAAGTAATTCATTAAAAACTTGAGCACACACAATGAGAGTGTTTAGAAATCATAAACCCACCAGCTGGCAGAAGGGTGGCGAAAGGTCTTTTTGACAGTAGGCGTCAAGATCACTTCACAGTCACACCAATCACACCACCTGATTTTGACATCTACTGCCAAATAGACCTTTCGCCATCCTGCTGCCAGCTGGTGGATTTCTGATTTTTAAACACCCTCATTCTAGAAAAGTAATATGACCATATGCTCCAATATAAACTACCAGAACATTGGCACGACCGCGTATCGGTTAGCACTAACCGCGGGCATATTCGTGTGAAAAACCAGTAAATAACTCATATGAAATGAAATCCTTTAACTGATATAGGAATCAGATAAGTTCTAACTTATTTGTAACGACGCGACGTACCGTCAGCAATGCACGAGAATTTCACAATAAAAATAAAATACCAAATTATCAAAACAAAAAGGCAATTCACAAAAAATAGAAATATACAAGTTGTAAAGTCATGAACCGTCAAAGTTTAACAAATCATCCACGTATTGTATACTTTATAATCCAAACTAAATAGAAGTTATATTCAAAACGCTTAGGGCCTTATCACACTTGCGATTTGCGGGCGAGCTGTTGGCGAGTTTCTCACGAGTTTCCATACAAAACCAGTCGCAGCGAATTCACGGCGTGTTCGCCGCGAGCGACATTGGTTTTGTGTGGAACTTCGCTTCTAACTCGGCCGCAGCGCGCTCGCAAATCGCAAGTGTGATATCAATGAGCAGAAGAATTGTATACTTACCTATGATGTGCTTTTTAACTTTCAGAATCAGAGTGCATAGGGGTATTATCGGTGCAAAACTTTAACAAAACTTTAAAAGCTGACATAAAGAAGAACGTATAACCAAGGAAAATAAGAATAGTATTGTCAGATGAGTGTTAAATTTAACATTTGACTCCATATCGAAATCTTCAATTTCCAATACTAAAGTATAAAGATATAAACATTTTCATGGCCGTAAGCACTCTATTATGTCCGCTTGGCAAGTTTTGTTGAAGTTTTGCACTGATAGTGTCGACCACTGGTCATCAATCACCAACAGATGTAACAAATAATAATCCATTTAATCAAAAAAAGACTGGTCACACTTCAATTGAGAATTGTTTATACAGTAGCATGTATAATTACAGAAAATGAATAGTACAAAAGACACAAATGAATATGCAATGAATGGAAATGTCTTGCGAAGGCGAAACTCGTTATTCCTCTAGTCAACACTTTAGAGTAACATATGTAGTAACATTATTACTTAAGAACGGTTGACACCAAAGTCAAACTTTTATGCATACAAATCAAGATGCTCTCAACATTTAATATTAATAGAGTACGACCAAACGTTCAGTTTCGGTTTCGGCCTAGTTTCAGCTAAAAAACCGGTTTCGGCTTAGTTTCAGCTAAAAAACCGGTTTCGGCTTAGTTTCGGCTTTGGCTGCCATTCAGCCGAACCTACGGCGAAACCGAAACTGAGCTTGAGGAGTTTAGAGTTGCGATTGGATAGTTAATATTCCAAAAAGCACTTAAGTGTAATTTATTTCAAATAAGAAGTTTTAATTATGTTATATTATTGATTGGGTACTTCAAATATCAGAGACTAAACGTTATTTAAAAATGAAGACTGACCGATTATTATTGTTTTTTTTTCATTCACGACAACATGACCTTATATAGAAGTTTAGGTAGGTAGTTAGTAGGTCGGTTTCGGCCGAAACTGAGATCAAAGCCGAAATTCAGTTCTGGTTCGGGTTTCGGCCGTGAAAACTAGTTTCGGGCGGACACTAAACATTAATCAACTTAAAAAAACCGGTCAAGTGCGAGTCGGACTCGCTCACCGAGGGTTCCGTACAAACTCGTAAGTAGATACGTGAATAGTTCAACAAAAACTGTATGGCCGTTAGCTTAGTAGGAGCAAATAAGTATGTGTACGATTTTTGAAAATTTCTAAAAAACGATGCAATTTAGCAAAACCGTTTTATTTTTCCTGTAATATTTAGGATGATATTAATAATTGGTAATTATTACAGATTTTTCTGTTCAGTAACTTCGAAGATAATAGGGGGGGAATGGTATTTTTTTGAACGTTTTCGGTCATAAATCAAAAAGTACAAAATTAAGAAAAAAAACAAAAATGGTTTTGGGATTTACAAATTAAGCCCTTTCATTTGATATCCCACTCGATATAATAGCTCTACTTTTCTTTTTCCACATCCCATTTCGGACCCCTTTAAAAAAAAAGTAAAAAAGGTATAAGATTTTTTTTCTATCCAATAGGCTCGAGTCAGCGACTTTTAACACTATTCTAAGTTTCAAGTCGATAGCATAAGTAGATCCTGAGATATCTTGCTGTGACAGACGGACAGACAGACAGACAGACAGACAGACAGACAGACAGACAGACAGACAGACAGACAGACAGAGTCGCACCATAAGGGTTCCTTTTTTACCATTTTGGTACGGAACCCTAAAAAACAATGCAATGATATTTCATAACGTAAATATATTCTAATTTACTTGTCAGTTTCTGATGCTGTTTTTGGCGTTTCAATGGTGAGCTCTCAATCGATATCGATGTTAATTTAATACAGATGACATTTGGATATAGTTTTGACATAGGATCCAACCCACAAATTCAATGACATTCCAATCTTTTAATTTAGTAAATGTGTATATATGCACTTTCCCACTTATCGAAAAGTAATTTAAGAAAATAAAACCGACTTCAAAAAAGGAAGAAATAACAGTTTTATGCCAACAATTTTTTCAGGTCTGTTCGGTGCCATTCTCGTACCGTTATTCCAAATATTAAGGCTGGCAACGAGCTAAAAAAATAGTTGGCATAAAACTGTTATTTCTTCCTTTTTTGGAGTCGGTTTTTTTAATTACCTATATTTTATTTTCTTAATTTCAGTAGTAACTAGTAATCGAATTACGCTGTTAAGTACACGTTTTCCTAATGACTGATACACACATAACTCTCTATCTCAAAAACTACTGTACCGATTTTGATGAAACTTGCACAGTTCCCTAAGTTAGACTATACCAAGTCCAACTAAAAAAAAATTGCGATCCGACTTAAGCTTTTTGAGATATGCGCGGACAAACATACAAACATACATTTGGTATTCAAGACCATCAAATTTACCATGTCTCAACCCACGTATCACTGTCAAAATGACGTACGTTACTGTCAGTGACGATTACATATTATTAAGACCTAAATTAATTCAGGTTGTGTTTCCATATACAACACTGTAAGTTAATGGGATAATAACTCACGAGAAATAACCACATTTTTATTAAAAAAATAACTGGCCAAGAGCATGTCGGACCATGCTCAGTGTAGGGTTCCATAGCCGTAACTATAACGTAAAAAATACGATTGCAAAAAAAGTACAACAACAGAAGAGCGTATATTCATAGCAATTACGTCCTTTTGTTGAGAAGCGCAGTTTATCGGCAATAACTCAAAAACGGTTACTCCGATCTCGTTAAAAATAATTTTCGATGAAAGTATTAATTAAGCGTTATCTTTGTATTTTTTTTATATTATTTGGACACACGGTTTAGAAGATAGAGGGGGGGGACAATTTTCACAACTTTCGGAGTTTCGGAGATTATTTCCAAAGGTATTCACTTAATCAAAAACATTACTTAAGAACCTTAAAATGTCTTTGAAAGAGCTGACGAACTATGTACCTATACCTACCACACGTTGATATTTCCTGAAAAAAAAAAATTTAGCTTCTGTAACATTTATGGAGTGCCCCCCCTTAAAATATTTATTTTAATTATTTAACTACCAAACTAAGTAGCGGCTCATACAAGACACCTATATTCTAAATATCATCAATATCCATCATGTAGTTTTTGAGTAAAATGCCTGTGACATACGGACAGACGGACAGACGGACAGACGGACAGACGGACAGACGGACGGACGGACGGACGGACGGACGGACATGTCGAAACTATAAGGGTTCCGTTTTTGCCATTTTGGCTACGGAACTCTAAAAACCCGACCTCGGTGAACTTTGAAACTGCATAAAATCCGCCATTTTGTTTATTTTAACGAACTTCATACCCAGTGACACTCGTACCATCAAGACGAATCTAATGATGTATCATTTATCAAAATCGGATGTGCCGCTGAATAGTTACGAGTGGACATAGGAACGGACATACATACATACAGGTCCAACACATAACCTTTACTTGACTCCTTTGGGCTTCGCCGCAGTCGGGTAAATAGAGAACGTGTCATGCTTCTCAGGTACGGATTTAAATAAGCTTAAAACCCCAATTAATGCAATATATCAATCATGTTTTTAGGTAAGAAAAATGTATTTGTGACAAAAAAAATTGAAGTGGCAACCCCTATTGGTCGTAAATTTAAAATCGGAGTATATTTAGTTATAAGTCTTTGCCTAAGAACGACACGTAACATTTATGTTCTTAGTCATGCTACCAGTACAACGGTGAAATATACCTGTCACAATTAAGGCAGCTACACATTGTAAGTTATCGGTAAGCTCCGTTCGATTCAGGTCGCTTTATAGTCCAGGAAACGAGGAGATTCTTTGTATGGAGACCTCGGAATAATTCCTCTGTCGCTGAAACTTTGCAGTGTGATAAAGTAGGGTATAAAGCATACGTTTGACAAATTATCTAGGATTTTTGATATTTCGAAGTTAGGTATTTCTGCCAAAACATGAAAATCGCTTATAACTGCTTGTGGAAAATTCCTCCGTCCGAAATTCCATCGATATATGATATTATATATTAATAAGAGTATATATTATCATTATCTAGGAAAATTTCGATTTCCAATAGGTAGAAATTTTAAAATACCTATTTTGCATCATAACTTCTTCAGGAAAATTGCTCCGTCAATATTTATTTTTTTATATGCCCTAAATTCTTTAAATATATCCATTTTCACAATTATCTAGGAAATTTTCCTCATCGATCACACCTTTACAGATTTTCGGCAATAACTCATGGGGAAAAATTGCTCCGTCAATTTTTATTTTTTTATATGCCCTAAATCCTTTAAATATATCGCTTTTCACAATTATCTAGGAAATTCTCCTTATCGATCACACCTTACAGATTTTCCGCAATAACTCACTGGGAAAAACTCCTCCGTCCATTTGTATGAAATTAACTTATTAGACACAGAACATAAAAATATAATATAATTGTGTATTATCCAGTAAATTTTCGCCCTTAAACATTAACTTTCGAATATCGCAATATAATGAACAATATTTAAAAAGCGCGCTTTCAAACAACACCGAGCGCGTAGTGCGGGAGTGGGGTAACCCCGCCCGCACCGTCAAGTTTTCCGTACCCATTGAGTTATTATGTATTATTATGTATATTAGAGTGGGCACCTCAACTTGATTTCTTGTAAAACCTGTTTGAGCCGATCGGCACAAACACGCTTAGTCTGTGCCGGACGGCTGCGGTAGCTGGACGCATTGGAGTGAAAAATAATTACGTCTAAATATGCCGTCATGTGTAGTGAGGTACTGTACAAACTGCTCAGGAAAATCAAATAAAAGTCAAGGAGTGACTTTTCACACGTAAGTTTACTGCATTTTCGTTTAATCACGCTTAATTTAATAATTTTTGAATCAATTTAAACTCGGCAGTCGCGCCATGTGGTGGCGGCCATGTTTTGTTGAAATCAAAGAGTAAAAAAAAAGGTTTACACAGACGTGACAATATCGAGGTGTTATGTTAATATAGATAATGAAATTATTTTGAAGTTCCCTATCGGATATTAAATTTTATATTATTCGATTTTTTTTTATATTATATTATGGGACAATCTTACACAAATCGACCTAGTCTCACAGTAAGCTCAATAAGGCTTCTGTTGTTGGTCCTAGGCGACGACATATACAGGGTGTCCCTAAACTATGAAGGGAAAGTACCTCAAATATTGGAGATAGGATATTTTACTGAAAGGACACTTTATTTTGTTTTTAAAAGTAAGTAATACTGCATTCAAAGATTTTTTTAAAAATTACTTGTTTTGTATGGGAAATATTTTTCTTAACCCTTAAATGGACACATGTGTTTCCCCTGCTGTTTTTTTTTGAAATCCTGATTATAGTTTTGTATTTGGGGAGGAAAAGAATTTTTTTTTCGTAATTGTCAATAATTTATAATTTTTTTATGATTTTCAGCATGTCACTTAAAAAGGACATTGCCCGTTTATGTGTTAACTATGCGTACTCGAGATCTGTCACACAGGACGGACATTGCCCGTTTAACCTAATGAAATATTCTTAGGACACAAACAATGAAATTAATAAAAATTATATGTAATCACAGCTTTTGAGATCACGACTCATGTTTATTATATAGGAAACATTTACCTTCCACATATACATACGTTCTTATTATTAAACTTGCAAAACAATGAAATCATTATCATGCTTCTCAAAAAAAAATCTAAACATAAACTAGTCTTTTCCCTTTCGGAATATAAGAAAACAAATAAATATAAAATAAGCTTATATTACCGCCTGTACTTTTTTGTACAATCGCAAACTGTATGTTTACGTCAGAACTAATGAAATGAACCCAAACACGGTGAATTTATCTTATGTGAATTTAGATCATCATACCGTCTGGTTCCACCATATTCATGCAAAATTTCAGTTCCATCGGTTGAAGATATCTGCTACAAAATTGAGTTGCAAGATTCGATCTGAACAAATATAGTTACATACATACATACATACTTACATGCTTACATACATAGATTGCGCCAGTGGCATGGCAGATGCGATCGGCTCAAATCTGAGGTCGTTGCTCTAGTAATGTTCAATAGCCAGCTTCCTTACAATACCCATGAGCATCTCTATCATCATTATTTCAGGCATAGGACGTCCACTGCTGGACACAGGCTTCCTCAATAGATTTCCAGATGGACCGGATATTATATGGGCATATATGATGGGCATCCAGCGAGTCCCTGCAATCCTAACCAGGTCATCCGAGCACCTGGCAGGTGGCCGTCCCACGCTGCGCTTACCAGTACGTGGTCTTCACTCGAGAACCTTTCTGCCCCAACGGCCATCGGTTCTTCGATCTATGTGCCCTGTCCATATCCATTTCAGTATGCTTACCCGGTTTGCTATATCGGTGACCTTAGTTCGTCTACAAATCTCCTCATTTCTGATTGGATCACGCAGAGATCCCGAGCACAGCCCTTTCCATCGCTCGCTGAGTAACTCTGAGCTTCCTTAAGTGGCCCATAGTTATAGACCACGTCTCGGCTCTGTAGCTCATCACCGGTAATACGCACAGGTTGAAGACTTTCATCTTCAAGCACTGAGGTATCTCGGACGAGAAGATACTTTGCCGTTTCCCAAACGCTGCCCATCCGAGTTCGATCCGTCGATCCGTCGGTATGTGATCTCTTTCTCGCAGTTGGACCTACCTAGCTTGATTGTTTGTCCTAGATAGACGTATTCGTCGACAACTTCGAGGACCGAGATACAATGCAATACTGTGGTGGGCGCTACATGGACATTCGACACGATCTTCATCTTGTCCATGTTCATCTTAAGGCCCACCTGTTAGAATACTCTGTTGAGATCTTCGAGCATTGTATTGTGTCTCTGCCACGATATCGTCGGTAAACTGAAGGTGCGTGATGTAATCGCCATTAATTCTGGTGCCAAGTCCTTGCAATTCCAAGAGCTTGAAGGCGTCTTCCATTGCTTTGGTGAAGAGCTTTGGAGATATCATATCTCCTTGTCTCACACCCCTCTGCAACAGAATCGCCTCCATACACTGGTATAGTACTTGGACCGACATAATGGCGTTGTTGTGCACATCTCTCAGTTAATTCGGTATTGCTGGAGCGACTATAGTACTGCCCATGTCTCGACAGAATAGTAAGTAAGCAGTGGACTTTGTCCGTTATAAGTGACAAATAACTTTTAAGGGATCACAGGCAAAGTCCGTTATAAATGACATATGTTCAAATCACTACTTTTAGGGAACGTGGGCAATGTCCGTTATAAAGGACAAACATTAAAATCACAACTTTAAGGTATTACGGGCAATGTCCGTTTTAAGTGACACTCTGATTATTTCAAGCATCATGAAGAAATTACAGATCATTTTAGCAAAATAACTACTTTATACTGTTATTACAACTTATTTACACAATAAAATAACATAAATCCTAGTAATACTTACGAAAAAAATGTTTTGACGATGAGCCTACACCGTTTCGGTCGTTATACTTTTAGGAATGCTTGCTCCTTGTCACGCGTCGCGTGCGCACGGCTTCTCGATACGCAAGGAGGAAAGGGGATAGCCTAACGAACGTCACGTGACACTTGAACCGCGCGGAAGTTCGTTCAAATTTGAATTGTGTGCGTTTTATTGGTATGTCCTTTAAAACGGACAAAATCCATTTAAGGGTTAACATTTAAATCAAATATTTTACGCTATTCCTCTCTTTTGGGATACTATGTTACTTAAGAGGAATTATTTGTTTTTAACCACTCTTTTGATTGTCATCTTAAAAATATGGGGTGTTGTTTTTTCACATTTGAGTCGGTTCGATTCTCCGACGAAGCAAGTAATTTTTAGAAAATCTTTGAATGCAGTATGTCTTACTTTGAAAAATAAAATAATGTTCCCTTTCAGCAAAACATCCTATCTACAATATTTGAGATACTTTTCCTTGATGTGCCATAATCTTGGACACCCAGTATAATAAATAGATATATATAAATGCTTAAATACATAGAAAACATCCATAACTCAGGTACAAATATCTGTGATAAGCACACAAATAAATGGCCTGACCAGGATTTGAACCCGGGACCTCCTGCTTCGTAGGCTGGGTCACTACCGACTGGGCTAGAAAGCCGTTATTAAATGAAATATTTATTTTTGCCCGACTACGGAAAAAAGGTTATTTTTATTAACACAACATTTATTCAAAGTTTCCTCGGCCGGACCATGAAAAAAAGAGAGGCATGGATTAATATTTATTTTGTTATATTATATCTACACCCATGTCCCTTCTATTCTACGGCTTCTATTTTAATCTATACAGGGATCAACATCGCGACAAAAACGTCATAAGCGCCGTGTAAATCATCTATCCGTCCGTCCGTCGGTTACACGCAGATATCTCCAGATGTACTGAATAATATAGAAAAAAAAAAGTTTAAAAAAAGCTTTTATTTATCAAATTGCCTACAAATTACAATTCAAATGACTTTGTTAATCATAATTTCATAAAAGTTTAGTTGTATTATATGTACAGTTATAATTTTTTCTAAATGAACTAAGAAGAAGAGAATAAACTTTAAATTAAATCAAATCACAAGATTTACATGATATAAAAAGCTTGTCGCGAGATTCCTTAGAATTACTCATATCGAGCTCATGATCATATCGATAGGTACATATTGTATTCATGCATAAAGCTTCTATATCATATAAATCATGTGATTTGATTTAATTTAAAGTTTATTTTCTTCTATGTAGGTCATTTAAATAAAAAAAAATCAAGGGGGGCGGGAGGGTCGTGTCGTCGTCGTCGGTACGAAGAACGATGATGAGCTGCGAGCGGGTATGCGGGCGGGGCGACGCGGCGTCGGCGGTGCGGCGGCGGTGGCCTTGTAGGCTTGTAGTTCTTCTCCACTCCCCGCAGTCCTCCCGCACCCCGCGCTCGGTGCTGTTCGAAAGCGCGCTTTTTAAAAATAGTTTATTATATCTGTACTGATAATACACAATTATTTTGATGTTCTGTGTCTAATAAGTTAATAAAAATGGACGGAGGAATTTTTCCCAGAGAGTTATTGCCGAAAATCTGTAAGGTGTGATCGATAAGGAGAATTTCCTAGATAATTGTGAAAAGCGATATCTTTAAATAATTTAGGGCATATAAAAAATTAAAAATTGACGGAGCAATTTTTCCCGGTGAGTTATTGCGGAAAATCTGTAAGGTGTGATCGATAAGGAGAATTTCCTAGATAATTGTGAAAAGCGATATATTTAAAGGATTTAGGGCATATAAAAAAATAAAAATTGACGGAGCAATTTTTCCTCATGAGTTATTGCCGAAAATCTGTAAAGGTGTGATCGATGAGGAAAATTTCCTAGATAATTGTGAAAATGGATATATTTAAAGGATTTAGGGCATATAAAAAAATAAATATTGACGGAGCAATTTTCCTGAAGAAGTTATGATGCAAAATAGGTATTTTAAAATTTCTACCTATTCGAAATCGAAATTTTCCTAGATAATGATAATATATACTCTTATTAATATATAATATCATATACCGATGGAATTTCGGACGGAGGAATTTTCCACAAGCAGTTATAAGCGATTTTCATGTTTTGGCAGAAATACCTAACTTCGAAATATCAAAAATCCTAGATAATTTGTCAAACGTATGCTTTATACCCTACTTTATCACACTGCAAAGTTTCAGCGACAGAGGAATTATTCCGAGGTGAAATGCTTCATTAATCGGACTATTAGCTCACTTTGCGGAATTTATGTTATTATGAATCACTGTCGATGAAGTTTATAGTTATTAGGTTATTACACATATAATAGTAGTAATTTGCAGCAAGTATTTTTTAAGCACATACTTAGTGTAGAAGTAATTTGCAATTAATTTCGTTTGACGTCAACTTTACTTCTATGAAACCGTAGCGTCTTTGATTGATTAAATTAGCACATATTTTAAGGAACGCCTTTTCAAAAGGGGTAGTATATATATCTGCCGTCCGATATCTAAAACTGGACTAACCCCTATACAACTCCATAGCAGTGGCGTGGCGTCAAATATATTCTTAGTAAAGCCGGAGCAGATTTGGATTACTTTTTCTTTAGGAATAGTGGATACTCCGGTCATATGCTTTAAAAAATAGGCAAGCCGGTGGGAGTGGGTTTCTATGGACGCCACACCACTGCTTCATAGAGGTTAGTCTTGTTTTAGATATAGGACGGCAGATATACGAAAACCATTGAAAAATAAGCCCCTTTGAAAAGACACTCATCATTTAATGCGCAATGCACTTAATAGCAGCGCTCTCTCTATTTCTAGTTTCAGTTCAATAAGTTATCATTTTTCTTAATAAAAAATTATTTGGAGACTATATCGTTTGACATGGTGCCCAATGTGACACATTCTTCATTATTACTAGGGGACGTATCTTTCAAAAACGGGCCTTTTTGCTCCTTTAGACAATCGAGTATTTTAAATTTTGTCGCCTGTACAACTGAAGCACAGTATAATAGCAGTCATTTTGCTTCCTACAAAAGGTACATCGCGCGCTTGAATGTGTGCGCGCCGTGTACGAACGCACTACAACAAGCAAGGAAATAACAATGCGTAAGGCGGATCTCACACTGCAGCGCGAATCGCGGCGACACGCGACTCAGCGATTTTCAACTTTTTATGTAGAATCATCGATTTGTATAGAAAAATCGCGGGGCGGCGCACACTGGCGCGTAAATCGCGGCGACTCGCAACTACTATGCGCAGCTACACGGAAAAAATCGCGGCGACGGGCGATTTCAGTGTGTTCTTCGCCTAAGTATGCTCATGTATGGATCGCACTCACACAGACGTGATACCACGCGTTGTGTTAATTAAAAAATGTCGCGCGCTCCTAAACGGCCGAAGTTGGACTACTTGTTCGTCTTTATACTTTGACTCTGGTCAAAGCTGGTTAGCTATATTTGTCAGGAATTACTGACGTCGGGAGCGATTTCCAGTCCTTATCTCCGCAAATCGCTTCACGCGAATGAATGAAGTATCGACAACAAAAGGACGAAGTAGCTTCCCGCACCTGTGTGCCAGTTGTGCTAACAGTTCATGCAGACTTTAAAAATAATATGCACAAAACGATTCCTAAAGTCACTCTAGTTCGAAAACAATTACCGCGTTTCAAACTCAAGGAGTCAAAACAAAATAATTAAACTGAAACCTTTCACGTTTTATCCCGCATTTATGCACAAAGCGGTGCTCTGGCCAGTCATGTTATTATGACACCCATCTGATTAACAACTTTAGTGCTAGAGAATAAGGTCGAATACAGCTTGGCAATATTCAGGAAATAGTGGCACCGTTCGGAAGCAATACAGTTTAATGCCCCGGGAAAAACGCCTGTATTGATTTTTTTTAACTGAAAAACTGTTAATATGAGGAGTTGGTTTTTATTCTTTTTTGCAGTATCGCTTGCTGTTTCGTGTATTTTAACGTTGCTTAAATACGTAATGGTATATTTTTAAGATTTATGAGCGGAATAAGTTCAATGGATTTAACAACGCATTCTCCCTGATATTGTTGAACGAAATTCTATCTAGATGTAGTAACTCCTATAAAACTGCCAATAGGTTCGATGATGTCAAGGATACCTATACCTAAGATCATTCTTGATTATAAGCAACCAGTACGAAAAAGAGAGGTGGAAAAAGAAATACTGCAGGATACTGAATAAGAACTGCATGTACAGGGAAAGCAAGACATTAAAGAACCGAATAATGATCACAGGTATTTTTTTTAATTTTTTACGAAAATAAAATGGATTCATACAGGCAGTCTTGTCTAAAATGAAATCCCTCTCTAGGTTACATATAAAAATACAGTAAAAACATGAAAAAGATAATAATTAACACCCCGCAGCGGCACTGGTCCCACCGCCGGCGAGCAAGCGAGTAAAGTTAGGCGAGTAGCATTACATTGCGGATCTGAAAAGGTCGATTCATCACACTGTGCCTGGTCAGCCCGCAATGTAATGCTACTCGCCCAACTTTACTCGTTTACTCGCCGGCGGTGGGACCAGTGCCTAATGCCCAATAGTTGACTAGACACCCTGCCGTCACCTCTATTGCTAATGACTGATTCCTATTATTCAAGATGGCAACTACTGGGACAGTATCAAGCACTCAGACGTCTACCCTCTTCGTCTTAGTCGTATCGTGGTGATTGCCATGGTCGTGATGATGGTCGTGGTTGATTGCCATCGTTTTGACACGAATACATTTCTGCCATCGTCTCAGGTCCATCGCGCTCCGCACTACATCGTAGAACTTTTGAGATGGTTCCTCGCATTTGAACTGGTCGGTCCATTGCGTTCCTCACTCACTACATCATAGAACTTTTGAGGTGGTTCCTCGCAGTTAAGGTGGTCGGTCCATTGTGCTGGCGATCGGCCACGTGACCTTACGTATTTTCAATTCAACAACAATGATCCTTTCCATACGTTTGTCTCCCCTTCTCATAATCAGAGTCCGGAATTCTCGTGGCACTTTTGAGCTGTTATATACTTCTCATTCATCGACTTTCAATTTACATATCGAAATTATGGAAGTTCTTTTTCCACGTACAAATGGATAATAAATGGTAAACTGACTAGTTTGCAACCAGTTAATACTCGTATTAAAAAAATAATGACCATCTATTTTGTTAAATAAAAAAGTAATGAAACGCGAAATGTGGCGATGAAACTAACTTAACGTGAAATATATGATTTACTAGAAATGTTTATTGCAAGTATATTTAAAATTTCCAAATACATAGGTAGGTAGATAAGATACCATAAAGGTTATCTGGAAGAAATCGCTAATTAGAGATAGGACCTCCTGTTGTTAAGCTATACATTTTAATTATCTTTTAAATATTGCATTCTTTACTTAACTTATCGATATGCATTATGTATAGTTGATAAACGAAGTCCCTAGGACAGCTCAAAACCACGAGCATTCTGGGCTCTGCTCATAATACGTCTCCTCGTCTGCCTTACAAGCCCGTAAACATTAACTGTACAAAAGTATTTAATTGAGTACGAATGCAGATGAAATTCATAAAGCTAATCACAGATCACAGTTGACTCATGCAATGCAATGTATGGGTGCATGTACAGTCTGCAGGTCACGTATTGTGTGAGGGAATTTTATCGCGTTATCGACGCGACTGTACCGTCTGCGGCACTATTTATGACTGTATGCAGCGTTTGAAACAATTTCTGGAAATAGTTTCATTTAGAACTTTTTAAACCTGGTCATTATATGTATAGGTACGCATAGTAGGTACAAAAACGTTTTGAAACCATAGTATCAGTACAAATAGTAGTTGAACCTTCCTTAATCAGGTAATGCCGCCCGGGTACCCGGGTAACCGACTTGATTTAGAGTCGGGTAATACCCGGGTTTCAAATTTGACCGCGTATTGCATTCCCTGACGAGTACTATGTCAAACTATGCATGCATACACAATATTTACGTTGACTGGTAGAGAACGCCCTATTGCATCAAATCACATTGTGTACAATACATTTTCTTTTATGCAATAATTAAATAAACATAAACGCGTAATCAATATTAATCACAATCGGTAATATTGCCGTCATGCCCGTCCATCCGTCTAAATTAGTGAAATAATAAATTCGTATTTTCATCAGTTGTCGAATCTCAGCCTTGACACGCTTCGCGGGACGATTGCGTTTCGGCCATCGACAAATGTTAACGAAGAACAATTAACAGATAGCTTCGCTTCGGGTAATTCACCGCCAACGACATACGGTGTATGAACAATGTTTCGTATACGTGAAAGTCTCTTTTCTTTATTGTGCGTAAGAGTCCAGGTTAAATACATTTGCAGTTGTGATGCACTTCTACTTGTTCCGCCAAACCCGACCTTGTGGGTGTACAGTCACCTGCAGAAATAAGCCCCCCCTATCATACATTCGTAGTATGGCAGGGGGTATACTGATCTTTGCAGCTGACTGTACATCTTAATTCAGAGCCGAGAGGAAAACGGTAACTATTAGATACCCCGCACCAGACGCGCACCCTGACTCTCAATCAAGTTAAAATCACACGCTATAAACTTAAAACGCACGCATAAAATTAAAAAAAACATACACATATTACATAATGGATAAGTGGCTTTGAAAGAAACAACATTTATTTATTTATTTTATTTTATTTGCTTAAACCGGCGACGGTATCCTAATTTTAATACCTACCTACTTCTAATTCCAACTAAAGTATGTGTCCGTGTTTTTCGCATGTCTATTCGGTTTGGTTCGACTAGAAAACGCCGACAAAGCGATTACCTTCCGATTCTGTATCGCCATATTGGGTCCACCATTAAAAACTTACCGCAAAAACAATGCACTTTAAACTCCCACACCATGTGAACTTGAACTCTAACTCGCTATGTTTAAGGTCTTAATTGAACCAACTTTAAAATTTCAACCGCATTATCTTTTCAATTGTACGAATACCAATTTGTCATGACATGACGTTTTAGTTTCGAAACCTCGTATCTCTCACACGCATTGCGTTTAAATTTCAACTCCATCAAATCGTCTTAAGATTGGTTTTGGAATAAATACCTACGTCAAATAAGACAAGAAGTTAAAGAAGGAAGGATTCAATAGTTGGTCGGGAAGGTAACCTTTTGATAGAATATCGAAGATTCCCAATTAGGAGCTTGTAAACATGGTAATTAATTGGCGGTATCCGTGAACATGCAGATTCTCATCCACGTTAACAACCTTATGACTATTGTAATAAGGGCGATAATAGAATAAGTAGTCGACTATGTAACTTGACGCCATATCTTTTGTCTTCGAGTTTTAATTAACTTTGACGAGGTAAGATTGTACGTACGTGGCTTGTTTAAATGGGCCATTGTTTGGTGAAAGTGTGTACATTATCGTTAATGTTCACTTAGTAGACGTTTCTCCGATATTAACGCTCGTTTTAACAAGAGCTATTTAAAAATAAATCAATTTGTAGAATTTTGTGCCCTTGCTGCTTGACGCTTGACTTTTCTAGCACTCTTAGGCAGAAAGAGAACAGCAGAGGAATCACGACCCTTGTCTCAGGACTATAATTATACAGGGAAAGATTGAGGGGAAGCGAGGGAGGGGAAGACCGAGAAGAAACTATTTTGAACAGATTAAGAAGGTTAAGGTCAGGTCGTACCAGGAGGTAAAGGAATTGGCGCACAATAGAAAACACTGGCAGTTGTTCTATCGACAATCTCTTAAATAAAAGAAGCTGGGTGGCAAAGCGTGTAGATTCGAGATGTACTTCTAGCATAAGAGTGCGCATTACCACATAATTAGTATAATACTACTTCGTAGAGAAGTCTCTCTAGCAAAACTATCGTTCATGTCCGATCCCCGGACAGAACGCGTGCTCTTTCTGGTCGCTGGCTAAAGCCCCTCGCTGGGCCTCAAGGCCGCGCTTCGAAATCGCAGAGTGAGCCACTCCTAACATGACAAAGAGTAAATATCTACTATCTATTCCTTTCCATTCCGTATAGGACGAATATGAGACGTCATGCTCTGTCGTGTGATAAGAAAAATCGCGGCCAGTTGTGCTAGTCGGCCTCGAAGCTAAATGTACAGGTAAATACATATGTCACGATCATGACTTTTTCTATTAACTATCATGGATATTTCCAAAATGGAAACATTTGTCGTATAACTTGTTACAGATTGTCCAACATTTTTTATATTTTTATAGTCACTAATAACCAGCGTCCAAAAATGACAATTCACCTTACCTATTTTAAGTTATTCTTAAGCCAAATGGCTCAGATCGGCGGAGATATTACAGGTAAAAAAAACACAATTCTCGGAGAAAAAGGAAGCCGGTCTCTGCCGTACCAAGAACAGTGATGCCTTCCCGCTACCATCAAAGCCCATCTATCAAGTTCCCTACAGGATCCTTAATCGGCCTCCTGTTATGCAAGCGCCATATACGACGGACCGTTGGCTAAGGCAGGTGCCAAACCAGTCCGGCCGCATGCCCGGACGATTGGCAGATGCTAAAAAAAGAAATCTTTACTTTGTAGTGTTGAGTCAACTGTACATCAGTCGAAAGACTGTCGACATTGCTGAACATATATCCCATCATCATATCATGCATGATTACGTGGGGGCTTGTGTCCCTAAACATCATTATCATTAGGTACCCAAGAGCTTTCGTAACCACTCCTTGACAGGTGGGTTGGCGATCGCAGTCGCCGGTGTTGTACTCGTACTGCCGTGCAGAACCTGTAGTACCACAGTAAGTGAACACGTTTCTCATTGAACTTACTGTACTTTAGCTTCTGACAGAGTAGTCTGAACTGAATTACCGTTGCTGCCTGACCTTCGGCACAGTATAATAGCAGTATTTTTTCTTCCTTAATAGCAGTTGTTTCAAGATAAAGGTCCAGATTAAAATCTCCAAAAAAATGCAAATTGTTCCCCCTGAGTCATGCGAAGTTCGATCGGCCAAAGACTCTTCTTAAAAGTCGAAAGGAAGAAAAATCCTGATGGGAAGACGTGGGAGACCACGTCATTGGCTTAGATGTATGTAGGTAGTTTAGGGAAAACACAATCAACGTTTGCGTCACACCTGGCCATAAAGTGGCAATTACCGCACGGTACGCATGCAGAAAATCCCACATCCTGGCCTGGAGGAGACGTTACATTTTCTACTTACCACGGGAGGTAATAAAGAAAACCTCAGATCGCATATTCATCGACCTTCGCCTTCGGCTCCGGCGTCAAATACCTGCGATATGAGACATTCTTTGTTTTACCTCCCTAGATAAGTAATGTAGGTACTATTTGTTTTAACGGAAAGATTCTAATTTTTACTTCAAAGAAAATGCATGAATATCCTATCTAAACTAAGGGTATTTTCTTTTAAAATGTCCCCTTAACTAGCGGTTAACAGGTTGTCACAAAACTCACGGTTAGTGTCAAACTGCAACATTTCGTCACCAACTGACAGGTTACACGGTATTTTAACATAGCATATAGTCTGTACTTTTAGGTATTTAAAAAAAGGTAAACAAAAATCCACGAGTCTCGGGTCGTTCAGCCAATCAAAGCACCGTTTTGTATCTGTGGCACAATACCATTCGCTGAACGACCCTAATCTCGTGGTTTTTTTTGTTTACCTTTGTTTAAATACCTAAAACAGACTATACGTTTCGCCTAACCGTACATTTTAAAATAAAAATGCCCTGTCTTCTTGGAAAATTACTCACCACTCTGAAACTTCATATGTATCTTACAGATGGCGCTGGCCACACAAATACCTTGCCAAGGTCGCAAGCAACTCGCTTAGTATCCGATGCCGTAAATTCGTAATGTGATATTTATCGTCTGTCCTCTTCCAGCAATTCTAATAGAAAGGAATGGCGATAGTGTTTCTGTACGTAATCTGAATGACAATGTGGGGAAAAAAGTTCATTTCGTCTATTTATGTACTTTGCATTATTAGATATTGATTGGATACTGTTTGGAATGTGGCTTTTTATAGCGCCATGTACTATTATGTATAGCTATAGTCAACTAATCTATTAATGTAGCTCTTGTGAATCGGCCTGTACCATTGAACAATGAACATAGCCACAATTATAGTGGCCTTATTTTAGAAACAACTTGTAAGCAAGTTAATTTTCTTTATGTCACACCTGGCCATAAAATGGCTCTTACCACAAGATACGCGTACGGAAAAAAGCTTCTTTCTGGCCAAGTGTAGACATAGAATGATCGCGTCCCTCGCTTGCGGCTCGGGCCGCAAACATCGGCGATCTCGGCCTATATTTGTTTTACCACCCTAGTTGTGTAATGTACTATTAAGGGTTTGCGTTTGGTTTAAGTCTCACTATTGGAGAGTGTAAACAAGTTCTACGCTAGAGCACGCTTATACAGAAGATACCAATTCACTCCTATAAACATGCAGGTCGTAAGTCAACTTAAGCACAAGAAGGGAATTCCAGTCAGTGGCGGTGCGAAAAGAGAATATCTGTAGTGACTGTAAAAATTGTTTTTGAGATTATTGTTGATTACTGGTACGTACTTCAGTGGCGTGGCGTCCAAAGAACTCGATTCATACCGGCTTGCCTAATATCAGGCATTTAAGCACCTTATTCTACAGCTCTTGAGGAAAATTTACACAAAATCTGCACCGGCTTGCCCAAGCATATCTTTTACGCCACGCCACTGACGTACTTAGTACGTGACAGTAAAAAAACATTTTTTTTGAGATGTGGCCGGCCGTATTGCAGTCACTAGGCGTCTATTGATAATCGCGCAGTGCGGCACGTGGCGAATTTAACTACATATGGAATGGATGGAATATCACGACGTTTAGTAGGTAAGATTGCCAAAGGTGTCGTAAAATGTTTAAAGTACCGCAATATATCTTTATTAACTAGCTCATTAATCTTTTACCGTCTTCAGCCTTTCCATACGTAAACCTTATGATCGTTTGATATTTTTAAGGTTTCGTATTCAAAGAGTACCAACGGGACACTTCTAAGCCTCCGCTGTCTGTCCGTCTGTAATTTTGAGCCCTTACATGTAGGTAGACACTTAAAATTTTCAGTGTGTATTTCTATGACCTACAATAAAAAAATAGTTTATAGTGCGGAACCCTTTGTACGCGAGTCCGAATCGTACTGGTCTGTTTTTTAAAGCCTTTGTTACAAACTTACTAAAGCGTTCATAGTTACTAGTATCGACTGTACTTTCCATCATTATCTACCAGGAATACGGAAGCCTATGTATAAGAGACATTGTAAAAATAGAATAAAAAAATATTCGGCGATATCTTACGCAAAGCAACTTAGTCACAAACTAAGCAATTTTTCAGTTATACTGCTAAGATTACCTAATAGATCTTCAAAGGCAAAATTTGGTACTAATAGCCGCCCGGCGAACTCGCGGAGTAAGCCACTTCTGTCCATAGTATAACTGAAGAACTGCTTAGTTTATGATCGCTTAGTCTAGTACCCATACCAGTCTATATGAATACTTATACAGATATACACACTTACATTATTTTAGACAATTTTATCAGTTGTACCAGAAAAAGACACCGCTATCATGATATCTTATCGCGTCTAATGATACAGGTTTAGTATTTTTCATACAATGCGGTGTATAACAGACACAATAGCAGACAAAGCTATTCGAGCTATTGAACTTAAACCGGTAATTTAAGGTACAGTCAGCTGCAGTTGTTGAAAAAGGTAACGGAATAAATATCTATCAGCACTTTTTTTGGATGTCTGGAAAAAAACGTAGGTTGACAAAATGGTGATAGAAATACCCGTCAGTAAAACAACTTCGTTCAATACGAATATGACTTTAACATTATTTTTAGAAAGAAAATATGTCAACGCCTACTGCTATAGATAGACAACTTTCTCCAAAGTGCCATATATTTTAACACGTATTTGTGCCTATGGGCATTTTTATTTTAAAATGTACGGTTAGGCGAAACTTAAGCTAATGTTTAAACACCGTCTAACCTGTCAGTTGGTGATGAAATGAAATATATGGAGTTTGACACTAATTGTCAGTTTTGTGACGACCTGTTAACTGCTAGTTAACAGTGCTACAGACTATTAGACGCTGACTGTACAGCGGTTTTCAGTGGCTAAAAATACCACATAAAAAACCCTGACTAACCGCTAGAATATCAGTCTGGAACTTTTTTAGCAACATTCTGCTTTTTATAAAACGAGAATTATTTCATAAAACAAGCCCTCTAAAAAAAATCGTCCATTCGCGTTCGTTTTAAATTGTCGGTGTGCAATCATATTCCATGTTTAAGTATTGTATTGTATTCGCACCCATTTGGAAGCCGCAACAGACAGACACATAGACACATATCAGACAAAGAAGGGGAGATGAAAGCCTTGAAAAGCTGATCATTGTTGGAAACACGGAGGGTAAACAAGCCCGGGATCGGTCTCCAACCAGATGGAGCGATCAAGTAAAAGGCCCATCCTCAACCAAGATTTGCTCGGTCGGCAGAGACGCGATGAACAGGCACCGGTGGAGGCAGATCATAAAAACTAGGTGTCCATCCACATCCACCGATGACCAAGATCCTCAGTCATGAGGGAGCGACCAGAGAGAGACAAAGAAGCACGACCACGCACACACAATCATACCAAAGACATTTTAAACATTTACAAACCGCTATTATTAAATGGGCTTCAAAAAACGAAACGAGCAAAAACTGGTTTGAAATAATCGGCGCTAACTGTACAAAGCACAAAAGCTTCTTTAAAGATCCCTATCTCTGTACCTATCTATTAACCCCATCATTACCGGCTTAGCAAATTACACGAGAATCGTTTCATACCTTTCAAAAAGCTTTTGACGGTTACTTTCTGTAGGGTAATTCACAATTTCGACGTAAATATTGTATGTAATAGTATAATTTGACCCGTGAACTAATAAACACATAACAAAAGTTTAATACATATAATAAAACCTCGGTACTATTAAGAATCACCCAACTTTATTAACTAACCTACAATACAATACATGTATACTTTATTGCACACCATAAAACACATTACAAGACACATTACATAATTAGAACAATTTAAAAAGGTAGACAACAGGCGGTCTTATCGCTAAAGAGCGATCTCTTCCAGACAACCTACTCACTTCAGAGGGAACAGAGGGAGACCTATGTTTAGCAACGGACGTCCTCAAGTTGAAATGAAGATAGCAAACCTAGGCGTAAGGTATATAATTAGTTAATTCACGCTCTTCTACCCGTTATCATCTAGGTCAGACGTAAGGCTGGGGCAACTGGGGCGTGAAGAGTGCGATTTACATTTCAATGCTGAGCCGCTAGACAGCCGGCAAGTGTGCGCAGACGCAGGTGAGCTTCCTGACGTAGCCATTATGGTAAAAATGGACTTTGTGCCACATGATGACACAGAATAAGTAATACCACCTACGTACAGAAGCTTCTTATTCTAACCAATCTGACGTTCGGGTCCGACCACCGGACGGGACGCACCGGATCCGATCGTCTGTGTATAGGGAACGTGCACGACGAAGGTGCTGCCAACTGGTGCCGCCAATCTAAATCATATACCCTCTCATGCTGGGGCCACATTGACGAAAACGCCGTTAATAAACCTTCAAGAAAAGAGCGTACTCCCACCTGAAAGGCCGGCAACGCACCTGTGACTCTTTTGGTATTGCAGGTGTCTATGGGCGACGGTGATTCGGGTGATTGCTTACCATCAGGCGACCCGACTGCTCGTTTGCCCCCTATTTCATAAAAATAATAATAATAATAACGTTAATTTATCGCGTTGAAGGACGATTAACGTCAGTGTAGCTACGACTTACTATATTTGACATTGACACTTACATATTATCATTGACATTGACAGCTTGATTTGACAGGAGCGATAGTTTCCTTTATTGTCCGCCCGTGTCTCTTTTGTCGTTTAGTGCTGCCACCTATAGTTCGTGCACGTTCCCTGCTTCACGCGTGCTCTTTCTGGTCGCTGGCTAAGCCCCTCCAAAATTTGGTGCTGGTAGCCACGCGGCGCAATCGCGGAGTGGGCCACTTCTGCTTTGGATGTTACTATTTGATGTTGACTGTACCTATAGATAATTTTTTGTCACACTTGATATAACAAATTCGCTTCAGAGTTTACCTTGATAGTCGAATTGCGTAACAGTAATTTTCGTTACGTTACAAGGACAGCAATTTAACGCCATAATGTTTAATACACGAATTCGTTACATAAATTGCATTGGTTTATTAAATTTATGCATTGAGCAAAACCACAAGAATTCAATTGCTGTTTATAAGATATTAGAAGTGCCATTTGCGTAGAAAATCTATACTACATTAGGTATTATAAAACGCTAAACAGCGTGAAATACGTTGAAGACATGGCACGACCATGGTGGTATGGCAAGGCCTTAGAGTCAAACGGCTAAATAGTATGTAAATTTATAGATCAACGCAGATTTGTTACCACATCGTAACAGTCAAATAAATACACTACAGACTTCAGAAAGGAGGTTCTCAATTTCAATTTTATTTAGCTAAATAGGTATCAGTGGCGTGGCGTAAAAAATATCCTTGGGCAAGCCGGTGCAGATTTGGCGTACATTTTCCTTAAGGGCTGTACAATAAGGTGGTCAAATGCCTGATATTAGGCAAGCCGGTAGGAATCGAGTTCTTTGGACGCCACGCTAATGATAGGTATAGTCCCCTTTTTTTTCTTTTTTCGACGGGAGGGTGGGGGAGGTCCATTCGAGCTGCAGCTGGAGGGGCTCTTGCTGTCGCGATTTGGAGGCCCCTTTAGGAGACCTTCCGGCCCCTCCGGCTTACGCTTAGTCCGCCACTATGTTCCCCGATTACTGGAAGACGGTTGGACAAATTATTTTATTTGTTTGGAAGTCCTACTCCACAGTCACGAGGTCAGGATCTGACAACGGAATCTTGAAATGGAGTGAACTCTTAAAATTTTATGAATTTTGTGAATAAATCTTTCTACTACTTTCTAGATATTTTTGAGAGACCTTGACAGATGTTGTAGGTATAATTCATAAAGCCAGGCCAAATATGCACTAACACTGGTATGAATCAGGCATATTTGAATAATCAACACTAGGTATACAACTTACAATACAAATATATTGAAATTTCACAATGAGTGACATCATCTAACTCATTTCAAGATAAATTATTCGATTTTTATGACTTATGAGCTATTTTACATTTTATACATTATGTATAGCAATACAGAAGGCGCCGTCTAAATTTAGGTAAAATAAGTACCTCGTTAATATAAAATTTATTCGAAATACAGTACCATAGTAGAAACGTACTCGGAAGAAGCGGGGTAAAGCGCTAGGACAGAGAGAGAAAATTGAAAGTTATTAAAATGTCGCACCTTTTTGGGTGGAATTTAAAGGCTTGGCAAATTGTTTACATTAAATTCAGAATATTATTTTCCATGAATAATTGTTAAGATTTCGTATTTCTCAACCAAGATTACAATCTAACTAAATATTGTAAGCCCATTCCAATTCGCTCCGTTAGCAAAACACACGCTACACTACTAATGAAAAGCAAATAAATCGCACAAGGTAAATATTACCGAATAAACTGCATAGAAAATCAAATAGCCCGAACAAGCACCGCAATCACGAATGTATAATGTAAAGTTTACACGAGCTTAGTACTTAGTGTCATATTTAGCACGTCGGCAGACCCCATGAACTATTTTCCGATCGACAGATAAGTCCCGCATAAATACCTACATTATGTAAGGTTAAACTGACTAGAATTCCGATTAATCTAGAATCTAGTGTCTATTGTTCAAATTGAGTCGTCTAGAATGATTTAGATAACCAATACTTTACTAAAACTTGGCATAAGTGAAATACGTACAAAGTGCAATTTTATGGCCATCATAAATTACAATTAAATACTTGTTTTTTTTTGTAATCAAATCAGTCCGATTTAGATTTATTACCTAATGCCATCTAACGGCCAAACCAGATACATTTTTATGCAAAAATCCTCAAGTCTAGCTCTCCTAACGGGCATTAAAGTCTAGAATATGTATATAATGTCTAAATGAAGATACTTATCGGACAAGTTTTAAAGATTGCTTTTTAAGTAGTCATTTCGTTTAGAAACAGCAGCATTTTATGGTTAGAATACCTAAGCATGTTTAATTACCCAATTAATATAATAGTGTAATAAATTTTTACTAGAGTAATTAGACAACTTTAGTCAGTCACAGCTTGATAATGCTATTTTGCTTGTATGTTATTGCAGCACAAAAAAAATGTTTATTTCTGCAAGTAGGCCCTCAAGGGCTCTTTTACAAGTCTGATTCTATTTTTTTTGGCGCTTCGGGTAGTGAACAACTTTGTCTTACACTAGCAGTCGGAAAAAAGTATGAACTGTAGTGAAGTATAAATATAGTATAATATGTGTAATATAGTTTTACGACACCCCATTACATAGACTGAATGTGCGACTAGATGTACTCGTATATGCAATTAATCGACTAGCATGTAAAAGTCACAGGGTACGGCATCCAATACATCGATCGATACATATGCACATATTCTACAGCTATAATACTGTAATACCTCGTAATTGTACAATGTATTCAATAACTATATACACGTACTAACTAACCGTTGATAGTCCCTTTTGGCTGAGACACAGGGAATCCTAGTTCAGGCATAGGTCCAACTCCTTAATTGTTTTTTCATCACACTTGCTCGAAAATGGTGTCATTACACGTAGGTTCTGCGGGCCGTAAATGGCCTATTACGCCCTAGGGCGTAATGGTTTTCTTTTTGAAACGCTGGTTCTGTTTTACTCTTATTTGTCATGTTCAAAGGAAACGCCAACTTACTTTTTTAACTTTTATCACTGAAATATTTATTTAATACATATAAACACATATTTCGGTAACATTAATTATAAAAAAATAAAATAAAAATAATTTATTCAATAACTAAAGTTGAGTTACAATATCTGTGCTGGTGCCTCTTTTTAAGTATTCTAGATACTTGTGTTAAGAGAACACCGCTCTTCCACATGTGGTTACTTATAGTAATAGTGGTGTACATGACCACCTTCGCTGACTGAGAGCCAAACTCAAGAGAGGTAGTGGTATTGGGAATAGGGCACGGGAGTTTTGAGCCAGCGAAAGCCGTACATGCTAAACATTTTTATAAAACAATATAAATTAAGAAGTAGGTAAAATGTTACATAGAGACAAATTAACTTAGGTACTAATACAATTTTCTTTCATTGAATGCGCGTTTCTCTCTCTCCCTCTCTATGTGTGTGTGTGTGTGTGTGTGTGTGTGCTACAATTATTGTTTTCAACTTAATTACAATTAATTAAATGTTTAAATAATGTATTTCTTTATTTTGCAAATATAAAATTAACTTAAATGGCCGTTAGCGCTATGGTTTCCGAACGTGACTTGACGTTCGCATTGTCTATGGATGGACATATGTGACAAATGTCACTGTCTGTTTTAATATTTTCTTGTCATACTGGGTCGAAAAGTAAGGTTATTTTATTAAGATTTCCTCACAAGTGTGATGAAAAACATTGTGTACGTGTGCCACGGGCGGTAAAGGAATTACAAACGAGTGTTTGTTATAAGCCCGAGGTGAAACCGAGGGCTTATAACAAACACTCGTTTGTAATTCCTTACTTACCGCCCTAGATACACAATGTACTAATCTTACCTACTCTTTAATTGTCATCGCTGTATAATACGGTGTTTAATTTAATATGTTCTTATACAACCATACATTAATAATACCTAACTTAAAATGTATCCTAAGCTAACATAATGAAACTAACTATACATATACTGATATCCTAATATTTAAAGAATTTCATAGTAGGCGAGATACGACGAAGTTTGGATAAGATGCGAAGTTTAGGATTGAGCTAAAATCTAACTTACGGTACCCAAAGTTGCCCTTTTCATTCATATGATAAGAGAACAGTCACTTAAAAGGCAGAGAATATTCATGTTTATTATTATAATTCTCTCAGAGTTTGAAGTTGAAGTAGAATTTTTGGTTTCAGAATGAACGCACAACGTTTCTAAAGCCAAACATGTTCGGTACTAAGGAAAATTCATTGCCGCTGTTATTTTACATAAAATCTGATTATTCACTTAAATCCAATTGGGCCTACGAAAAAAGAAATCCAAAATACGAGCATAATAATATCAGTGGCATATCTTATTTATATCTCAATTGTATTGTATCTCGACTTTATTGTTGTAGAAATAAGGACGTGAAGAGATTTTATGGTTTTTATAGGATAGCCAATGAACCGTGAGTCATCCGGCACGCTCATATTGTACGGTTACATCATTCCGAGATGGAGTTATTAAACGTTTAGTCGTGTCTCAGGCCATTTCACGACGATTAGTTCTTATTTAGAGTTAAGGCGGTTAGATAGTTTCCATGTGTGTTTTTATAATAAACCGTTTTCAAGATTAGAGCAACGCATACTTATAGTACAGAAAAAAAAAATAAGTCATTCATTACTTATTCTGTACTGTACTGTACTGTTCTGTAGTACCATTGTACTACAGAAGTTTACAGAATAAGTCATTACTTATTTTGTACTGTACTGTTCTGTAGTACCATTGTACTACAGAAGTTTCGCTTCCTAACAGAACTGACGTCTGGTCCCGACCACTGAACAAAACACGCAGCATCCGATCGTCTCTCTATCGCATAACACGTGCTCTTTCTGGTCGCTGGCTAAGGCATTCCGGAGGGGCAAAATTTGGTACTATTGTAGCGCCATTAGCATGTAATGTGGCGACGCTCCTGTCATTTGTCAATTCCGATATTGTTCTACAACGCGCTATCGAAGTTTTCTAAGTCGGTTGCGTAAATACAACTTCCGACTATAGCTCTCATTGGACTTCGGTCCCCAGGCACAACACCCGCCTGGAGAGAGATCTCTCTATTGTCCTCTCTTACTACAAGCAACTGAGTATCGGGGCAATAAATAATTTTTATGCCACACCTGGCCATAAAGTGGCTTTTTCCGCACGCTGCGCGTACGGAAAAAGCCGCGTTCTGGCCAAGTGTAGACATAAAATGATGTACACAACACGGGAGGTAATAAAGAAAGCCCTCGATCGCATATTTACGTCCCTCGCTTGCAGCTCGGGCCGCAAACTTCTGCGATCGGCCTTTCTTTGTATTACCACCCTAGTTGTGTAATGTACTATTATGCGACTCTCGCTCGCATTTGCGAGGCTAATGGCGAGAGGTAAGTGATGCGTGTAGCGGCGTCATCCTTGTGACAGCTGGTTATATTGCTCCGATGCTCAGTTGATAATGGCCCTACAATAGTAGCCACACGGCGATATTGCGGAGTGAGCCACTCCTGTGTCTAGGGAGCAGTGGCGTGGCGTAAAAGACATCCTTGGGGAAGCCGATGCAGATTTAGTGTAACATTTTCCTTAAGTGCTGTAGAACAAGGTGCTCAAATGCCTATTAGGCAAGCCGGGAGAAATCGAGTTCTTTGAACGCCACGCTACTGCTGGGGAGTTTCCATGACCTTTTTCTTAGGGTGCTATCTTCTATCGAAGGTTGGTCATAGTTAAGCCAGCTTGTATACTCGACACAGCATGAATGAACAGCGCGCGGACAGTTTCCTTAGCCTGACACAGTAAGTGATGTATAATTATGTAGGTACTGTAAGGTTTGTACCATGCCATGCAAACCTTACCGCCTTGTATGACAGACTGGCAGCCTTTGGAACTATTAAATATTCAAATTTAATCGAATTGAGTCTGTCTCGCTCTGGCGGAAGGACAAATGATCACTTCTATTGTAGACCTAGGAACGTAAGGTTCAATAAAACCATCTGAATATATCGCCTTGTATTAATCACCGAGTCCCCGAGACATTTCACATGGTGGAGGCGCATCAACGACCCTACGTACTTATCGCAGGCCAAATTTTAAGCGAATAAATGCGCTCTGGAAGAAAGAAGAAACAAGGGCTACATTCGGTGATGTTATAATTACTTTTTTTCACGTACATTCACATCACCAACCCCCCATGTTACAAAACTCATTATCACGAAGTGAAATAGCTGTGCAAAATGGTCTGTGTATTGGATTCGGTCGAAATTTTCAAATTTTGACGGCTGCCGCTGTCAGCGTAAAAACGATAAAGTATTCAACAAAAACTAAAAAGAAAACGTAATTATGTATCACAAGAGGAAATCATTTACGTGGTCACGTCACGTCATCAGACGAAGTTCGCGGACGGCAAAAGAATCACAGTATTAGGAACGTTCGGCACAGGCATTTTACCACTCATCTCACAAAACAATCATCGGGGAACACTTCATCGGGGCGTCGGCGGCACGCTCTGCGAGCGGCGGCGGCAGAACAGAGAAGTTCTCTCTTCAGCCACATTCTGCGTATCCCCGAGAAGCGACGTCGTCGCCATGGGCAACGCCATGTACAGCGTCGACGGCATCAAGGAGCCGCGTCGAGGCGGAAGCCACCGCCAATAACCGTCTGGGGCAACAACGAGCGGGATGTCAGCGCATATATTTCGCCCTGGCACCACGCTCAGCCGTATGTTGATTTCAGAAAAGAAGCCAACAGCAACAGCCCCCACGTTCAGCGGAACTACCATGGAGCAAGCCAAAGTTGATGTGATGATGCTAGAGGGCCACCGAGAGGGAGAAGCACCCGTCGGGGTGCCTATGAAGAAGCAGGAGCAGCGAGCGTCGCGCCGTCAAATCAGGCAATACCAACCAGTTTTTTTAAATTAAATAAGGACGCTTAAATGGTTATATTATATGGATGTGTATAGGTGTATAAAAGTGCGTATATGCTGCGATATTTGAATGTGAATAAGTGTTGTAAATAGGTAATACGGATAAGGTGTAAATATGGGTGTATGTTCAAGTAAGTAATGTAATTAGTCATTGGATAGGTGTATTTCTGTGAATAAAAATGGTTATTAGGTGAAAGAAAGTGTGTG
The DNA here is from genome assembly GCA_947034925.1 of Eudemis profundana. Classification (NCBI taxonomy): domain Eukaryota; kingdom Metazoa; phylum Arthropoda; class Insecta; order Lepidoptera; family Tortricidae; genus Eudemis; species Eudemis profundana. Next base: position 4,979,100 of record OX344808.1, read on the forward strand.
GGTGTAGGTGAAAGAAGATTTCCCTGTTATAAGATTAGGATAGGTTTTAGAAGTCACGGGGTTAGTGAATAACGTATTAGGTAAATAGCCTAATAGGGAAACTAATTAGTGTTGTTTAGTAAGACAATGCAGAGAACTAAGGTTGTCTGGAAGAAATATTGTTGACGATAATAATAATTAATATTGTTGGTGGTTTACTGTTAATATAATAACAGGCAAGGCGGAAATGGCGTAAATGGTGTGTTTGTGGTTAATTTATATTATGCCATTGTTTTTTTATAATAGCAAGGGACCTTAGTTCTTCTAGAACCTACCGCATAGCGGGTATAGGAGGCTAAGAGTCGAACTTGTTGAAATGGCTTAAATGGTATGGATGTCTGTTGATAATTAATATTATGCCATTGTTTTTTTTTATTATAGCAAAGGATCTTAGTCCTACTATGACCTACCGCATAGCGGGCATGGGAGGCTAGGAGTCAGATGGTCTAAGTTACGTACCGTAAGGTGGACCGGTTCTTTACTGTCGACAATAGGACGGCCTGATGGACAACATGTCCTTATAAGAGTTAGTGTTAATATGCTAATGATAATTTACCTTCCCCAGAATAGATAGCATAGAAAATAAATAACACCACACTTATAGCGTATTTATTGTGTTAATAACAATGGTGCAAATAACACTTTTCTTGTCCTTATAGCTCGGGAGCATTCACAGATCACTACTTGGCTACTTATAGTCCCGGAGTAAACGCTCGCTCACAAAGGGCCATGTGTATAATATTGTTTTTGTTTCCATGTACGGCACACTTCGAAGACACGCTGCTGCACTTCATCACGCTGATGCAGCTTGCGTTAGCATGGCTGAGCGAATGCTGGCGCCACCAGCATCCACTCCGCCCGAGGGGCGAGCACTCCATCGCCCGAGCACCATGATGTCTTCGAAAGAAGACAAGGCGGGATGTCCATGGACCACCATGGAGATGTCGCCAACGGTCGTCCAGAGCTCGACGACTTGAAGAAATTTAATTTTTATTTTTATGTTGTGATTATTTATGTTGTTCAATTTATTTTTGGTATTTTAGATAGGAGATTAGATTAATTAATTACATTTTTCTAGGATAGGTAGGCTAATAAAGATATTTCGTCGGTTGTCCTAATTAATTAATTAATACCTCAAAATGTCATTGAAATTGTCGTAACGACATAGTAAAATAAATGATATGACATTTTGAAGTAAGACATGTCATACGGGGTCATAGACAAAGCTCTTATAGAATGAATGACTCGGGTCACATTGTCTATGGTCCTTGTATCGGCTGTACATACTCGGCGAGTAGGTCGAGTCATGGTAAGGTAATGGTTATGGTACGGGTTTTTAGAGCGCACTTAATCAAAATTGTGCTCTAGGGGCCTGATAGTATAGGTTATGGTACGGGTTTTTAGAGCGCACTAAATCAAAATTGTGCTCTAGGGGCCTAGTAGTATAGTTACAGCCCACCTGGGGGTAGGTTAGGTGGCGCTGTTTCTTTTTGCTAGGTTTTGATTCAGCGAAGCCAGGATCGGAACACAGGCAGTAAGTTTCCGTAAGGGCCATAGGCTAGTGAACATGCCTGTCCCGATCCCGGTTACCTCATAGCATGAGGCCACCTAGGGTGTAATTTGTAAGGGGTTGCCTAGCATAGGTAGGGACTAGTATCTGTTAGGCAGGGAGTAGTATTGTTTAATTTAACGTCCATTTTTTCCCCGGGGCGGCGAGATGTGTAAGGTTTGTACCATGCCATGCAAACCTTACCGCCTTGTATGACAGACTGGCAGCCTTTGGAACTATTAAATATTCAAATTTAATCGAATTGAGTCTGTCTCGCTCTGGCGGAAGGACAAATGATCACTTCTATTGTAGATCTAGGAACGTAAGGTTCAATAAAACCATCTGAATATATCGCCTTGTATTAATCACCGAGTCCCCGAGTCATTTCACAGTACACACCATGGGTGCACTGGATTGCCATAAAGAATGGGGCTTTCTTTATGGTAATCCAGTGCACCCATGGTGCATGGGATCGCACATTTATGGCCCTGTCCACAAACACCTACGATTTTCTGTTCGGGTCACAAACACCTACGATTTTAGACAGTTTTTATATCACCGCTCTAGGTGTGTGTTATACTACTAGTGGTTCTGTGAGCTGTAGACCTCGCGAATCTGTCAAAATCCCTGGCTCTATTTGGAAAAATCCAAGAACTGAATCGACGATAAAATCTATACATATCTAATTAATTATCGAACCTGGTTAGAAAATGTCACGAGAATTGGTTGAGAAATGCGACGTGTCGAGGAGAACAGCCGGACACCCGCCGGAAAGACATACGAAAGCATTTTTGCCCAAGCGGACGTTGCGCTCGCTTCGATCGCTCGGTCAATTATGTTCTGTATTTTGATGCAAAAGAGTACTTGTCTTTTATTGTAATTAACAAATGACTAGCCACCATTTTATAGCCAACAGTCATTATAAAACTCCATTTAATTCAACATGACCAACCTCATATTCGAATAAAACCGCAGCCGAGCTCAATTGATAAACTAGTGGCAAACAATAGCGGCCGCAAATCTGCATAGCTGTGATAGCCGGCGGCGGGTCGTCGCCCGCGCACCGGACGGCCGTATCGGCCGCGATAGCCCACAGGTCATGGTATCACTATTTCAAAACTATACGTAAAATCTATCCAAACGAAACTTTACTTTTATGAAGCGCTTGGTTCTTTACAACGGTTCTCAACAATGGAGCGACTGCCATGCCATCTGCACAGCTAGCACCACAGTACGTCTAGCATAAGCATAACTGGCCGCGACTTCGTTTCTCGCGCGACAGCGCATCACCTGTCACTGTCACACTATATCGAGTGGAAAGAGATAGGTAGCATTTGTCGCGCGACAAAGAGTCGCGCGTCATAGTTGTGCTAGAGGTACTGGTCACGGCATCGCTTGTCGCGCGACACAGTATGACCTGTCACTGTCACACTATATTGAATAGAAAGGGATGGGTAGTTTTTGTCGCACGATAAAGAGACGCGCGTCACAGTTGTGCTAGAGGTACTGACCTCTGTAAACTTTGCGACAGAGAAAACTAGCGAAAGGGATGGTTCACATTAAGTTTATAAAATTGAAGAACTTTTGTCGATGGAGCCATTCATTTGGTCGTGGGCCAAGCTTTTTATATCCCAGTAGGTTTTTATGACGCGACTTATATTTTATACTAATGAACTCGCTCGCGACTTCGTTCGCGGAGTATCTCTGCGTTTTGCTTCGGCTTAGGCGGATAAAAAGTGTGTTATGTGTACACCGGGATCATAATCTACCTATATACTAAATTTAAATGTGTATGTTTACTTATTTTCTACATTTTTTTTTCTGTGTTTTGAGGCCTAGAGTCCCTTTACATCGCTAAAAATGTAGTTTTAAGTTTTTATAATGTTGTTTTTACGTGATGCGTGAACAAACAAACAAACATACAAACATCATACATACATTTTTTATTTAACACTCCCCAGTTACTTCTTTGAAAAACTATTTAATTTACGAACAGAATCTTCAGATCTTTCTACGATATGTATTGAATAAATTTTAGCTTGTTCTACAGAGTTTCTTGGCGGTCTATGGAGTCTGTCAGTAAGTGAAAACATTTCCACTCTTAACACTGTACGCCTAAAACTGACATTTTACCGCATGAGACATCTTGGACATAGCTTTGGCAGTTTAGTGTCTGTCTGTACATAATTCATGAGAAAAGACCAATTTAAGGTAAATATATGATTTTCAGGATAAAAATGCGTTTACTAAATACGACAACTTAAATTGGATACAATAGCTATACTTTAAGTTTAAAACTCGGCGGAGCAATGAAGTTTTAAAGCAAGTTACGTTAGGAAACTATCGTCGCTAACTATCTTCACAGTTCATTAGTTAAAGAGCAAACTGTTAAGGTTTCCGGCTAAATCTTGTGGTCCTTTTATACACGATTAACTACTTGACTTATAGTGTCGTAAAAATCAGAAGCATGGCTTGAACTCTGTAATGTTTTACTTAAATAACTCTTTTTGAAAATCGCACAGACGTGAGGGTCGCTTGGTCATTTTCAATTTGGTTTAGGAAAAGCTAATCACCTTGCCATCATCATTATTTGATGGAAGAGCACCAATAAAGACTTAACATACTTAAACAAATTGTAGTTCAATTTATGGATTTTGTTTTGACAAAGTCTCTGGACTTAAATCCCGTAGTAGTCAATACTTAAGAATCTATTAACAGGTTACTGGTATAAAGAAGCCATCAGAAATCACTGACACCTTCTCCGAGACCTAGATGTGTTTAAGTAACCAGTCTTTTTTTTTTAATGACCTAGCTAGTCTGTAGGGCCCGTGTTATGGGTCCTCCAACAGAGGCCCCAGGCTTTTATGTCATGAGAAATGCAAACGAGCACACAGGTTGTGAGGTGATGGTAAGTGACTTCTGAGGCCCATGGACATTTGCAATCTTAATATTACAAAAGCGTTGTGCCAACCCTGAGGACTAAGATGGAATGCCTCCATGCTAGTAATTTCACCGGATGTCTTACCCCCACACTGTAACACAACAGTGCGAACACTGCTCTTTAGCGGCAGGTTATTTACTGGCTTACTCTCATAGATGAAAATTAATGTTGTATGAATATATGTGTATTAAAAGCAGCTTAAATATCTTTCAAATACTCTTACCATATTTCATTTTTCCACTGATAACCGTCAACACACTCACAAACATCCCGAATTCCAGAAATATCACCCCCGTATAAAACCGACGCAGTTCGAACCCTCGTCCACGGTTAAACCAACAAGTCTAATGAGTTTTTTTGGCATGTTTACAATTCATAACGCGCTCCGATTCAAGAATGCGCGCGAGATGTGGCCGGAATTTAGAGAACAGCAAATATACCATTCAGTCAGTTTCTTTTCTACTTTTGAATACCAAAGCCACTGTTTCTTTTTAAATCACATACCACACAAGGAGCTACGTGTCGATATGAATCAAAATCGTCAAAGGTCTGGAAATTTGTTGACTTAAAAGTTTATTAATTTCTTTTTTGAAAAGTCGCAATTCAATTTCCTGCTAATTAACCAGGTTGTAGACAACTTTTTCTCTTGAGTTGACACTGTCCAAAGCTCTAGATCATACTTATAAAAATACCCCTAATATCTAAATGATCTCATGTGAAGACAGCTGTAGAAGGCTTTCAGTGATTTATTTAGACTTATTTTCCCCTGAAACCAAGAAGTAGTAGCTACTTTATCTCATAAAAACACATATACAAAATTGCAATCCAGATCTGCGTAAAGCAGCGGTCGGCAACCAGCGGCCCGCGGGCCGCATGCGGCCCGTGAACCGCTCACTTGCGGCCCGCGAGCCTCCCGGGCTATTTTGTATGTAAAGGTCGATATATTCAGAATTGTATAAAATCACCAATTATTAACATAGTGCGGCCCGCGTCAATTTCGTAAGCTACTATGTGGCCCTTGGCTGCTAAAAGGTTGCCGACCGCTGGCGTAAAGGAAACACCACATGCTAACATTGTTGTGTCGTTTGGTAAATCCTCAATCAATGATTAAACCTATGAAGTATGAAGTCAACTGACTCTGTCATTGTGTGACTCACTCACTTCATGTTTATCTTTAAAGGTTGTATGCAAATGTATGTTTTTGTTTCGTTCCCTATCGCCGCTTGTCAATAAAGACGAAATTCGTTTGCATCTTCATATTAGTCACGAGGCAAAGTGGCGCGTTTTGTTTAGGAACGTCACATGTAAGTAGAATTGCCAGATGACCAGCTTTAAACGGGGCGACCCGATTTTCAGGGGGTCTGTGGAGACGTCTTAATCCTTGATCGAGATAATAACTGTCCCGATTTTCAGACAGCCCTTATATCTCTTACACAGGTAGATCTTCTTGTATAGGGCGTTTCAAGCAAAAGGCCAGAGGAACTAATGTCACAGTCACCTTCAATCACGCCTATTTCTTTAGATTTGTGGTTGCGCGTGGTCATAAACATGATGCGTTCGTATTTTTAAGCTTCAAATCTGCAATGTATTTATGTTGTATTGTTGTACCGATTTGAACGCCAAAGTTAGAAGTCCCGATTTTTGGTAAACTAGACCTCACAATCACAACAATACATTATAAGGAACTAAATATATACATACGTCATTTCGGAATCAAGATGCCAATGTGTGCATTACTCCGCGTCAAAGGGCACGCATACCTGCGCCTGCGCTGATCCACATCCGTCGGAAGGGGGAGGGAAGGGAAACTTGTTCCGGCGGGCTGAGACTTGCATTCTTTTACATTTTGTCGTGTCAACGCGTTTATAACGGCTGCTGGTTACTTATTGGATTATACTGGTTGAAGATAACGATTAACGTGTTGTGACTTGCTTGATGATTCATGGTTATATGATCGGGGTAGTCATGTTTGATCACCTACTTATTTAACTTTAGAGTCTCGGGCATGACTGGGTGACGTAAGTTGTCATCGTGAAGCATAAAGTTATCTATCAATAATCAACTAATAAAAGTCTTAACAGCGCCCAAGGTCCTTAACTAGTAGTACATTCAAAATGCATACAAATGACAATATTCCTCAGTAAAGTACGAGAAGGTAAGTATTATCTAAAACTAGCGACCCGCCCCGGCTTCGCACGGTGTTTCTCTATTATATTATGCATGTATTATACATATAAACCTTCATCTTCAATCACTCTATCTATTAAAAAAAACCGCATCAAAATCCGTTGCGTAGTTTTAAAGATTTAAGCATACATAGGGACATAGGGACAGAGAAAGCGACTTTGTTTTATACTATGTAGTGATTATTAAAACTGGGATCAAACCTAGGCCCTCACACTGCCAACAGGCCACTACTGCATCACTGGGTCGATATGCGAATGTATACTTCTGTACAAAACTGGTTCCAACAATTGCTCGAGTTACACCAGACTCGAAAGCCTTTCTCCAGTGATCGACTCACGAAGAAACGGCACACACGGCTTACTTCCCAAACATCAGATTACCTAACAAAGTAATTACGAAAAGCAATCTTAACGATTTCAAGATAAGGTCGCAATTTAAAAATATCGCAACAACCAGATAAGAGATAGATAAAGTAAGAGCTGACATACCAAACGCGCAAAAAACAAGCTTGTACTTGCATTCAATTGGTTCGTTTAATGAACGTGGCGAATCGGTTAAGGTTTTTTAATCAGCGTTGGTACTACTCGGACATACATTACATATCTGGTGGACCAAACTGTGGGAAATACTTTTTTAGTGGAGAAATTTCGACAACTGGCAACTTCTAAAGACAAAAATGAAACTTGTTGTAACCTTTCACAATTTTCACTCATTATTATTAACTAAGTGGGACTTCTAACCCGTCACGAACTTGGGTTACAATACCTCCAAACGTTGACATAAATAAATCAAAGTCCCATGATGTAATAATAAGAATAAAACTGTTGCAACACGAGTGATAGAAAAAACTAAGTCACCTCTAAATTATGTAAGGACATACCGGGGGTCAAATCGTGAAAAGAGGTGAAGGAACTGTGAACTCACGCCCTATTTAAACCATATACATACGCACTTAGAGATTGACAAACCCAAGCTCGCCAAGGAGAAAGTCCGAGTACGTCCATATTGATAATTGCAGGTAACAAGGAATTGTTAGCAAATTTTAAATAACAGAAATGCTAATAAGGCATAAATGTTAATGTGAATTTTAGATATCGTTGAACCAAAAGACTTGAAAAAATCTTACGCGGATTATCGCCAAAGAGCGATTGCTGTGCGACAATCTTTGGCTATCGGAATTACTATTAAAATAGTCAACTTATACAGAAAAGAAGACACATACAATTGTTACATTCATTAGTTCAAGTAAAATCATGTGTCAAACACCGAGTGACCCAAAACTGTCGTCGCATCGGCTATCTTATCATACGTCACTATCTTCATTAAACCTTATTGCTTAGTCAATAAGAATCATTTTCCTGCGTCCTGAGTTTCAGTCGGAAATAGTTCTGATAAGATTGTAACAAACAATCGGTAGGTATGTTTGTTTAACAGTTTCATGTCTAGCTAAATATTACGAGATATTAGCAGTTTGGTGAAAAATTTAATCGCATGATAAGATTTGGGGATTACAATTTCAAAGTACAGTATTCGGAGAGACAGGTTGTTTTAATCATTTTGTATCGATCAATGTGTTCGAACCAATTTATTTAGAATATTATATTCATCCTTGACTACAAAGTCATGTTTAATTTTTTCAATGTATTTATGCTTTGCAGCAATAATTATTTTATATTAGGTACATATTAGGACAGTGGTGGGCAAAGTTTTTTCATGGCGGGCCAGAAAATATAAGAAATATCAGAGGAGGGCCAGAACTATAGCAAATACAACAACAAAAGAGCGTATCTTCATAGCAATTACGTCCTTTTGTTGAGAAGCGCAGTTTATCGGCAATAACTCAAAAACAGTACATTCGATCTTGTTGAAAATAATTTTCATTGAAAGTTTTAATTAAGCGTTACCTTCGTGATTTTTTTCATATTTTTCGGACGCACGGTTTAGAAAATAGAGGGGGGGGGGACACAATTTACACAACTTTCGGAGCGATTATTTCCAAATACATTCACTTAATCAAAAACATTACTTAGGAACCCTATAGTGTTTTTTAAAGAGCTGTCGAACTATGTACCACACGTTGTTATTTGCTGAAAAAAATTTTTTTTACTGTCTTTAACATGTATGGAGTGCCCCCCCTAAAAATATTCATTTTAATTATTTATATACCAAACTAAGTAGCGGCTCATAAAAGACACCTATATTCCAAATTTCATCAATATCCATCATTGTAGTTTTTGAGTAAAATGCCTGTGACATACGGACAGACAGACAGACAGACAGACGGACGGACATGACGAAACTATAAGGGTTCCGTTTTTGCCATTTTGGCTACGGAACCCTAAAAAGTAGTTTTATCGGGGGCCATATAAGTACTACTATAATTCGAAGGACCGCCGGCGGCTGAATTAAACCTTCCCGCGGGCCGGAGATGACTCGCGGGCCGTACTTTGCCCACCACTGTATTAGGATCAATCTGAATTAATTAGTATTAATACTTTGCTATGCATAATTTGTCTTCAAATCATTATACTTAAATAATTGATTGAATCAGGCGTTACTTTGCGGAGATTCATGTTAATTATAACAAAAATGAGTCGTTTTCAAAGAAAGATGTCCGTAATTAGATAGACCTTAATTAAACAAAAAGTTAATCTTGATCCATTGTGAAGCGAAAGTTACCATACAATTTATAAAGTTAATTTTCGTTACACAAAAGAAATAGTTAACACTTGGTTTAATAAAGCCCTAACCACGGATATCTTTTTTTGAAAACGACTGAAATAGGTATTGCTTTACTAATCTGCGATCATACAATGTTGTTTTAATCATTATACTTACGTAATTCATCTACAATGCCAAAAAATTTATACAATACTTTTGCTTTACGTTGTACATTTCATCTACAGAAATTTAACCGTTTACTTATTAGTTCTTTATTTAGTTACGAACTTCGAAACACCAAAACCACACAAACCAATAACAAACTTAATGAAACAACAAAGTAATAAATCAAATATAAACTTTTGCTAATTAATTTCGTGTACGTTTAATATTAGCTACATAATTAAATTAATTATCTAATTATTACTTTGAATCTGATTAATACGCTACTTGTTACTAGTTAGAAACGAGTCGACCTAATGTAATTACTCTTTGTATGATTACATACATTACATTATGTTATCGTAGACCAGCCAGTACAAACCAATATACATTTTAAAAGTAGATGCGGATTATTGTATTCAGAGTGTTTTTTCGTCACTAGTAAGAGTTATGATATATATTGTTGTTGCGTATATGAATTCATTTATAGACAGGATTGAAAAAAAGAATACAATCTTTATATTATATTCAGGGAGATCAAGGCGATCGCAGCAGCCTAGCCTCACTAATCGCGATGTGACAATGACAAGACATACCCTTTACAAGCCATCTTTCTTTGTTGAGTAGTTTAATACTGAGTGACACCAAAACAAAACATGTACAAGTGGAAGAGCATATAACAGGCCGAGTAAGAAGCGAAGTTCCATATAAATGTCGCTCGCGGCGAAATCGTCGCGAGTTCGCCGCGTTGCGCACTGGTTTTGTATGGAAACTCGCCCGCAGCTCGTCCGCAAATCGCAAGTGTGATAAGGCCCTAATGACATTTTTCAGAATATTAGATAGGTCCAATTTTCGGAAAGAACTATATATTTATTTATATGTCAGGTTATGGCACACTATATACGCAAGTACACATCCAAGCAGGGCCGCGCCGCCCCTGAGTGCGAAGTGTGCAGCGCACACAGGCGCCAAATCATTAAGGGCGCCGAAAGTCGAAACACAACGACAATAGTCGAAACACGACGAGGGTCGGCGCGGTCCTGCATCCAAGCATCGTAATATGTTCATATCCCCGGCGTCCCTTCTCTTCCGGAGTCTGTGTTTCCGTTGACTTACGATCTACAGAGGCAAGAGAGAACAGGTATCTTCTGAGTAAGTGTGCTCCATTATAAACCTTGTTGACTCCACTTTCCTCCAGGCGAGATGAACGCAATCTCATTAAACATAAAAAAACATAACTATCGCTCACGTTGAATGAGAGCATAATAGTCGCCGGGCAGCGTTTGCGAATACTACTCATGCTCATGATTAAGGGAATGCCGAATGCTCCCGAGACATGTCGAGTGGTTGTCTCGTCTTTTCTATAACGTGAGTGATCCGTTGTTATTTCAATAATGAGAACATTTCAACAAAGTGGCCTACTTCAGTTCACAGTGTGACAGTTCAGTAGCACGAATCTATCAATAATGAGTAGCTTTTCAACAAAGTGGCCTACTTCAGTTGACAGTGTGACAGTTCAGTAGCACGAATCTATCAATAATGAGTAGCTTTTCAACAAAGTGGCCTACTTCAGTTGACAGTTCAGTAGCACGAATCTATCGTAGATTTAATCTAGGAGTTAAAATAGGCAATAGTTAAATATGCACAGACAACCGGACAGACATCCTGTCAATGGGACCGTTTCCGCGGCAAGTGCAGTAGACGCAGGCGCATCCTGTTTGGATGACGTTTAAAAAAATATATAACAAGACGGGACTTAATCGCGTGAAAATAAGATAGATAAGTACCTTGACGTGTTGAGCGTGTCGTGACGTCAGGTCGAGAAGGGGCTAAGGAGCCGGGTGTCAGAACTGTTTTTCAAACAACAGACACTTGCTCTTCATTATGACTTAGCATTAGCATATAGATTAGATTATTAATTCCTCATTTTAATTGTACATTACACAACTAGGGTGGTAATACAAAGAAAGGCCGAGATCGCAGATGTTGTAAATATGCGATCGAGGGCTTTCTTTATTACCTCCCGTGTTGTGTACAGCATTTTATGTCTACACTTGGCCAGAAAGCGAAGAACTTATACGGATTAAATCGCGTATATTACTACATTTTTTAAGTCCCGACGCTTCGTAATCCTTTTCAGCGTTCGTGGTCGCGGGTAGACTGAGAAAATCATGTAGGTAGTATAGGTCAAATGAGGTTCTAAAAAAACTCGTAACGATTTTTACCAGGGATATTTGACGTTTTCTGATGACTAGATTCTACGTAAGGCATGCAATACCGGAATTCCGGAATCTCGAAAAACCGGAAGTCCGCCTTAAATTTCGGTTTTACAATACCGGTATTGAAAGGGACCAATACCGGAATTCCGGTCTTACTTTTTGTTATCCTTATTAGGGCACGCGGTATTACTTGTATAGGCCATTACCGAAAAACCGGCATCAGCCGTACAAATAAAACCGGTATTGCATGCCCTAATTCTCATTATGTAAGTAAAATTGTACTTTCTCTATAATATTGGACAAAATGCACAGTAATTGCTAGTATTTAGCTAAAAATCTTTACACATGTTATATATTATGACTTACGGTAGCGCTAACCATCCTAATTTTCTTATGCATTGTATCGGAATTGGCGATCGGCTAACATTGATGGTGTTTTGATTTGTTAATATTGTTCATATGGTAGACCTTAAGGCCGATTATTTTTTGATTTTGCGTACATAATACCAAATGATTTTCCATAAAAATCGTATTTTTTCCAAAAATTCCCAATACCGATACCGACACCAAAATTCCGCTGTTGAGTCTCAAAAGCGAATCTCAATACCGGTATTGAGAATGATCCGGTACTGCATGCCCTTATCCTACGAAGAAAACTTGAAACCGTCCTCCCGTTGAAATTGCAGTACAGTCGCCATCAGATATATCTGAGCTGTCAGTGTACTCATAAATATCTAAACACGGCTCTATTTTCATAGCATTAGAGCCGTGTTCAGATATTTATGAGTACACTGACAGCTTAGATATATCTGATGGCGACTGTACCTATTTACTGATGTGACTGTAAATTCCACTATAATAGCTACCCCGCTTTCGTCCCAAATTTTACTAGGTACCTACCTAATTTACCCTTTCTATACCGCCTCCTTGTCCTTTATATAGTTATTATTATTTAGTAATACATATCGAAGTTAATAGTTTTAAATGTTTGCTCATTTTCTGGTCACGCTTCGTTTTCCTGTTCCGGAATATTAATTGGTCATTGAAATTGTATGAACATGAAAAGAATTTCTTTCGTCACCCAAATATTTCTGAATTCCAACAAATATTTACTTATAATGCTAAAGGTCAAGAGAGTTCAAAGTCGATTACAAGTTAAACACGTTATTGAACGTAACTGTCGTTATGATAATTTAACTTAATTTTTAATGATGTGATTAAAATGTGAATGTAATTATTGCTTCTGTTATTCTTTAAACTCGTAGATAAGAGCAAAACCACCAAAACAAAAACACGATAATTTTATTTATTTTGTTGTTGCTCATTAAAATTCCACCATAAAGGCGGTAGGTAAAATGCTATAGCTACGTTATAGCGCTTAACAATACCGAGATGTGTTTGAGTAGGTATTATTGGACTAATTGCCTGTATTTGTATTTGACTGTATAGTACAAACTGCAGTATGAATGAATATGCATTTTTCATCCGATTACATACTGCGATTACGAGGCGTGTTTTATCGCGAGTCGGATGTAAATGCGGAACCAATTCATTCTTTGCATTTTTATTGAAATATCAGTCGGAAGTTAAATCATGACTACGCGAAAGAGCGTTACGGTTACGAGTATTTAATACCTACCCCGTTTCATTTTAAATTATTTGATTTTTAATGACCATTTTGCCCACGTTACTTAGTTTCCCTGGATTAAAATTACGTTTTAAAATAGCATGACTCATATCATCCAGTTGCAAGATTTGGTTGGTTTTGGGAATTTGACTGGTTTTTCTTGAAATCACATGACGGATAACGCACGATTTTTCTATTGTAAAATTAAGTGTTTTTTTTTTATAGACGATAGGCAGGCATTTGACCTCGATCTCAGAGTTTTGATTTCACCGCCCGCTCCCTATACAGTAGGTATGTGGAAAAAAGTTCACTGGGATCGCAAGGCCCCGTAATTCTAAAGAGAAATAACATACAATTGACAGAAAAACGCGCCAGAACAAATGCCTTTTTTTTTTAAACTCAAGTTACGCCTCTCTGTCTGTGTTTATAGCTGGGCGTTTTCCAAAATAAATACCGGGGTCTCTCCGGAACCTCAAAATATGGACTTTTGAGGTTTTTCTGGCTCAGAATCGTTAGTACTTTCGAACCTTATACCTACGTAAAAAAAGTGTCCCAAAATTTGTATGGTTTTTTTTGTCCACTACGTCACGTTCATACAAACATAAGTACAAAATGGTGACGTAATGGGAAAATAAAGTAGCGGACTAACCGTGGGGCGGAAGAGGCTGTCCGCCCAGGGCCTCCAACCTGAAGGCCCTCCAGCTGCGTCAGCTTGAATGTACCCTTCCCCCCCCCCCCCCCCCCTCTGTGAATTAAAAAAACAAAAAAGGACTGCGGGCCTCCTATACTTACACCAGCTTACCTTACCTTAGTGTGTTAGCAGTAAGGAAAACAAGCCGATTCATAACCTCGTGTTACTTTAATATAGAAATCGTATTTATTAAATTGATCGTGCCGATGTCCCCAGATTTGCAAGTCTGCACTTAGCGACGAGGGCTCTTGTAACTGTTAAGTGTTTCTTAGGCCAGATCGCCGGTTGAGTGCCCTGCCCACTCAAATTAATATCACCCGGCCATACATTGATTGGCCTGCTTTTCATAATTAGTTTCGTAATTATAGAGCGTAATTGAGTGACAATGAGGTATGAATTGTTAAGGACATAATGACGGTCCGAATCGAATATGGAAATGTTTTAATTTACATTGTTTACATAAGTAACACGGTATACCGGTCGCAGGGATATGATAAAAGCACGGATTTGATCAGTCAAAGTGCAACGATCAATGTAGTATCTGCTTGTTTATGCTGATAACCTGTTTAACCAACTTTACACGAACACAAGAATTGAAAGAGAAGAACGGTATGTTATGTGAATAACTACAACTGAGTAGAAGGAGTTATCATAACTCCTACTGTTATAATTTCTACTGATGTGTGGATAATTGGTACCTACTGAGTAGGTAGTTGAATTAAATGTAGGATAGTACCCAAAATAACCGCAATACTCCAAGTAGTGTCCGCATTTACCCCACATGCACCGGGTGATTCCGGATCCGGACAGAAAGCATTTTGTTTTTCTTTAATGTTCAATATTTGTAAATTATTTAAAAATAAAAGATTATGGTAAATTTGTAAGGTAGTAACCAAACTTTAAGTATATAAAATAACTGGCCAAGAGCATGTCGGACCATGCTCAGTGTAGGGTTCCATAGCCGTAACTATAAGGTAAAAAATACGATGTAAAAAAGTACAACAACAAAAGAGCGTATCTTCATAGCAATTACGTCCTTTTGTTGAGAAGCGCAGTTTATCGGCAATAACTCAAAAACGGAACATTCGATCTTGTTGAAAATAATTTTCGTTGAAAGTATTAATTAAGCGTTACCTTCGTGATTTTTTTCATATTTTTCGGACGCACGGTTTAGAAAATAGAGGGGGGGGACACAATTTACACAACTTTCGGAGCGATTATTTTCAAATGCATTCACTTAATCAAAAACATTACTTAGGAACCGTATAGTGTTTTTTAAAGAGCTGTCGAACTATGTACCACACGTTGATATTTGCTGAAAAAACATCTTTTTACTGTCTTTAACATGTATGGAGTGCCCCCCCTAAAAATATTTATTTTAATTATTTATATACCAAACTAAGTAGCGGCTCATACAAGACACCTATATTCCAAATTTCATTAATATCCATCATGTAGTTTCTGAGTAAAATGCCTGTGACATACGGACAGACAGACAGACAGACAGACAGACGGACGGACATGACGAAACTATAAGTGTTCCGTTTTTGCCATTTTGGCTACGGAACCCTAAAAATGACTGCTTAATGTTAATGGTATGATTTTTTTCAGATGTTCGCTTAAGTGTCCACAATTCCCCCACTTTATCATCCCGCCTCTTTAGAATGGCATTTTTGGTTATTATGTAGTTGCGGCCAAGGTCAACAAATTAACCAAAAATGCCATTCTAATGAGGCCAGAGGAATGATGTCCTTAACACGTCCCCTGTCCCGATGCCCCCAATGTGGTTATGAAGGTTTTTTTCAGGAGTCCGTGCTTCCACTATGGGGTCACTTCCCCATACTGATTGCACACAGTGTCCGATAGTTTTGTACGGGGACAGTGAACTCACCTAGGCGTGCCTTCTGCGCCGAGAATACCATCATCAGAGCTCGGAATAGGTAGTACCTATTTACCTAAACTTCGCGGGAGTATGTAACTAAGAGTGGTTTCAACCACCAAAAATAATTCTTTTTATTGGACCCAGGATTTCCCTGGTTTAATAATAATACATTATGCATATAAATACACGCTCAGGGTTAGATTATTGATGAAATACAATTGTCTAATGCAGAATTTTTGTATGAAGTCGATTTTTGAGTTCTCAATATATCTTGTACTTATTTCATTGATAATTTAACCCCGAGTGTGAATTTAAGTACATTATGTATTCTTATTAATACCAGGAAATCCGGCGTTCAGTAAAAATAAATAATTATTTTTGGTGGTTGTAAGCACTCTTAGTTACGTCCTCCCGCGAAGTTTAGGTAAATAGGCACTACCTATTCCGAGCTCTGACCATCATAAACCCCTGAAATGAAATGAAATGAAATGAAATGATTTATTTGCATAACATTATGTTCAATTGAGCGGTGGTAAGCTCAGTATGGTCATCCAATAATGTCAATTACCTTATAAAAGTAGGCATGCAAAATTTTAAGCTATATCTAAAAATATAATTTATTTAATACATCACATTAAAATAGATTTTTTATTTTTTATCACAGTGTATAATAATAATAATAATGTCGAGTTTGAGTGTCTTAATACAATTCTTTCCGATAGTCAGCACTAAGGTATGTACCTGGGATTAAGTCTTAATACTGAATACAGTAGAACCCGCTTAAGGCGATTCCGAGGGGACCTAGCAAAAAAGCGTCTTAAACGGGAAATCGTATTAAACGTGAAAAACATACTAGTAGTATTATTTCGTGTAATTTGTTTATTTAGGACGAAAGACACAACAAAGATTACAAATAAATCAACATTCCTGTTATATACAATTTATTTTATCGAGTATAGAACACGTGGAACTGGCGATAATAAGAAAAACTTTAATTGATGAATAAACCTCTATATCCTATGTTAAAGTCATTAAACCATAACACTACATAGCTTTATCCTACTAATTTAACATCTTACTTATGTGTGAGTCATACCAATGCTAATCATTCTCACAAATTTAGGCTATTTATTCGGTGATCGCCCGCCACAAAGCCCCCCGCTACTTTCACAAGGTCGAATGTCCTAGTGCGGTTAATAGCGGCGCGGAATCTACATTTTTTTATTTATTCTTCTATCAGGAATATAAATTCAAGCACGTTGTTTTGCTCTTATATTCTGCTACACGCAATCATACACAACCATATTCATGATTATACTTCAATGTAGCTGATATTATCCAGACAGTCATACTCTCGTCTCGATTGGAAACATATCATATTTTCTAACTTAATAGCTACCATTCTATTTATTACTTTATCTGCGCGGACGTCCATTTCCTTCCTGTCTGCCAAAACCTAACAGAACTCGTTTACAGTTGGATTCGCAAACGTTAGTCCACAATTTGTTTAATTACGTTAATAGCAAGTTTACAAAACTGCTGGCGAGGTTATTCATTGGCTTGAGTCATTTGCTCTAATATTTAGTCATCATCATTATCCAATTGTCGAGCGGTATTCTAGCGCCTTAAAAGGATTAAGCTGGCAAGCGTTCGTTGTGGATGTTTTTGGGGAAGACGTATGAACCATAATGGATGTTTCGGGATTGCAATAAACGGTTACAGAAATTAAGACATAGACACGGACGTTTTCCTGCATGAAATCAGCCATCTAGGAAGAAAGTCAAGGCTGGAGTCATCTATTGTACCTACAACAGGACCTTCTCAGACCTGTACGTCTAGCATGGCTGGCCGCGACTTGGTTTCTCGCGCGACAGAGCATCGCCTGTCACTGTCACACGATATTGATTGGAAAGAGATAGGTAGCATTAGTCGCGCGACAAAGAGTCGCGTGTCACAGTTGTGCTAGAGGTACTGAACACCTTGTGTCAAACTGTACACGTTTAGTAGTAAGAACTCATTATGATTTACCGGTTCACGGCACAGGGGTGTCCTGGACCTTTGGAAGGCGTGCGCGGAGCCAAAGCGCGCGCCCTTTCGACAATTTAATGAAAGGCGAGGTCTACACGCAGCGGGATGCTGTCTCTGTCCGCGTCAAGTGACACACGGACACAGAGACAGCCCCAGCTAGATGCAAGAACTATTGTGCATTGACGGGAACTACATCTTCTGGGCTATGGTGTTGGAAATATGGACAGGAAACTGGTATGTATGTATGTCCGTTCCTATGCCCGTTCGCTCATAACTACTCAACACTTTAATGCGCGGTATTTTTTGCACCGCAGGCGGGTTTTCATAAATAAAAATGTGGTTATGTCTTTTTGTCTTTACGGAGTGCACTTTACTGCCTAATCACTGGCGTGGCGTAAAAGATATCCTTAGGCAAGCCGGTGCAGATTTGGTGTACATTTTCCTTAAGAGCTGTAGAATAAGGTGCTCAAATGCCTGATATTAGGTAAGCCGGTAGGAATCGAGTTCTTTGGACGCCACGCTACTATCCTGCTTGCTATCCTGCGGACTCCAGCAACATTTTCTAGGTTATCTGTCCATCTTATGGAAGGCTCACGCACGCTACGTTTTCCGGTACGTGGTCGCCGCTCACGTTTTCGTCGGCCTCGGCGACTGACGATTCTACCAGCAATGTGGCTATGCCAAGAACAAAAGAAATAGGACAATGCAATTCAAAAAATCTCGTTATAGCTCGAAGCATTTAACCCGTGCCTTCAAATTACCACCATTAAAATACCAAAAACGGCTGAAAAACAGTAACTAAACGTTACCGAACCCAACGCATTTGCTAGCGTAATTGGTCAATTACCGAAAACTGGCCATTTCATGCGCATAAAGTGCATCAATTGAGTAATTTGACACACGCAACAATTAGAAACAAGGGCTGTCCAAAGCCGGTACCTAATAGCGGTAACGAATGTAATAGAGATGGCCGTTAACCTGGGATTATTGAGGTAGTTGACACCCTTTACAAAACGTAGGCACGATGCGTGTCTAGCTGTACATGTGCCTAGGTAAATACATATATAATCTAGGTAGTGTTAATTCCTCTTCGCTAGGCTTCTTAGTTAGGATTAGCATAGGATGACATGTGTGAAGTGTGCGTATGTAGCGAATCGCATATACCTACTGTGACGTGAATAACTGTCATGATAAGTGGAGCTTCATTTCTTTGGGAGCAATAAGTACCTATCTGTTGGCTCAGGTGTATTGTAGAAGCACTAACATAGACACGCCACTTGACCTAACCAGACCTTATTAAATGGAAAAAGGGTCTATTAGGAGCTTCATTTCTTTGGGAGCAATAAGTACCTATCTGTTGGCTCAGGTGTATTGTAGAAGCACTAACATAGACACGCCACTTGACCTAACCAGACCTTATTAAATGGAAAAAGGGTCTATTAATGTCTTAATTGTGTAGGTATTGCACGTACCTGACTTGTACGATTTTTTTTCTATGCAAATTGCATGATAATAATAAGCCAACATTTGACTTCCATCGCACTCTAAGATGAAAGTCAAATAAGGAGTGAAAATGGAATTCTCACCTTACCTGTTGTTAAGTGGAGATGATGCGGAGATGAAAATTTTTCAAGATCACCGGTAGCTTTTTCTTGCACGGTCATTTCAAGAGAACACACGATTTCCGCTGTTAAAAAACGTATTCACATTCTGGAAATAGCACGACAATGGCTCAACCTAACGCTAGTTCTTAAAAGGAACGCACCTTAGCTCTAATGAACGACGTTTTAGTACATCAGAGTGCGCCGGCTAAAGTTGAATATCCACCAGAGCTGTGCGAAGTAACGGAGCGGTGCGCGAGGAAAAAAATCCACCGATCGACGTGCTTAGTCTTGCTCAGCGCAGCCCGGTATTGGTGGATTTTTTCTAGCGCAGCGATCTGCTACTTCGCACACCATGAAAACATAACTCCTTCTTTGGCCCGTCGGCGTCGTGTCGTGTAAAAAATAGGAGCAAAATTTTTTGACCAACAACTTTCAATAATTATGCAACAAGTTAAATCATCGCACAGCTCAGCAGGGCTAGCACAAGATGGCCGCGACACATCTCTGACGTGGCACAGGATGTAACAATCAATGGGAACGCGCATCAGTAACACAGGGCAAAGTAGGTACGAGCGTTCTGATTGAACTTTGCGTCAAAGTATAAAGACAAAAAAGTACCTAGTCCAATTTCGGCCGTTTAGGAGCGCGCGACACGTATTCACACAGACACACGATCGCGCGTCTGGAACATTCTTACGCATTTATAAAACTTTGTTTGTAGTGCGTTCGTACACGGCGCGCACACATTCCAGCGCGCGATGTGTCTTTCTTTTGTAGGAAGAAAAAATACTGTTACGAGTATTATTAGAGACCGGATTTGAAGTAGCGATCTCAATATTAATATGGATATGACTAGTGCAATTTGTTAAATACATGTCATGTTGGTTATACAGCCTGTAAATCTAATACGGGCGAATATTGAAACGGTGGTCAGCATAGGACCTAAGAAGCATATTTAGATAACTATTGCTTTAAACCACAATGAAAATATTTACCATACAAAATAATTCGGGCCGCAATGTAACGCAACACATTCAAGTTGACAAACACGCTAGTTGACAGTTACTTTAAAAAAGCTCGTATCTCGCAATGTCATAACAAGCATGTATGCGGTACATTGCTACTCGGTAAATTTTCAAAAATTAATTACGAGGTCACTATTAAGTGTAATTTAAACAATCATATTAATTAATGATAACACTACTAAACGCTGTATCTGGTTTAATTGTTCGCCCGTATTAGACTTACACGCTGTATAAGGTCTTAATTTTTACTGTGCATTGTGCAGAAGAAATATTAAAGAAGAACTTAAAAAAATACACTATTTCAAATATTAACAAACGATGTTTTTATTTATTATCACCATAATTTTTGCGCAATATTTATAAAAGCTTCCTAAAAGGTTTTTACTTTTTTGTTCCGAATGTAACTTATTATAAATAATAAATTACACCAGTCATATCCATATTAATATTGAGATCGCTACTTCAAATCCGATCTAGTTATTATACTGAGATACGAGCGTTTCGATTGGCCGTAACCAGGCCGTAACGTGCTGTGTCGCGCGAGATACGTCGCAGCATCTTGTGCCAACAGTTCTGGTGGATTGTCAGTCTAAGTCCCGCCCACTCTCGATAAGGTGTGGGTGCAATTGAAGTGGTTCCCACGCCTAGGGCGTTTGGTAGAATGCAAATACTGCATTAACGTCGATATAAAATGTTTTAAGGCTTAACACGACGGTGCGATATGTCCTCAATTAAAGAGCGATAAATAATTAAGTTCAGTGTCCTTTATCAAGTGAGAGACGACTTGGTGGCCATGTTGGCTTGTTTTCAAAGTCAAAGAGATTCTTCTATTTTAAGCATATTGAATTGCACTTCTGAATGTCAAAAGCAAGCACCGGTTCCAATGTGACAACTCTGCCCCGAGAAGAACCGGCGTATGAAACTCGGCGATCTGTTATTTGTTTTTGTCATTTGACGGCAAATTGAAAATTGTGTTGCACGTCAAGATGAAATTACCGCACAGAATTTTCGTGCACTGATTTTTTATGACTACCGATGTCATTTAAGTCAGCAAGACAGTTATGAAAGACTGCGATTTGCATTTCATGATAAAGTACCATCCCATGCCACTGTTTACAACTGGTTTAACAAATTCAAATGTCAACAGAATAATCTTACTGATGATCTACATGGGGGGCGTCCTTCTACGGCGATTACCTACTGACGAGAACATATTGATGTTCTCGTCAGTAATCGCTGTGCATGATAAAGACTGATAAGAGAGTGTCCTATCAGCAGATTCGGGCAACTTTAGGCAATGACACAAGTGCAAAATCCTTCATGAGCATCTAGCGGTAGGGAGCTTTTTACTCGGTGGATACCTCATAATTTAACCGAAGCTCAAAAAGTCCATAGAAAATACCTCTAAGGACAAATGTTTTTCTGGGAGCAGCAGGGTGTGCAAAATGTTTTTCTCTGTGCCCAACCCAAATCGTCAATCATGGGCACGCCATGCATGGGCAGGGTGGGCAAAATGTTTTTCTCTGTGGTTCCATTGAATGCAGCGATATATTGATGGACAGTATTTTGAAACACAATAATAAAATAAATAACTTACTGCATAGTTACTGATTTTCTTAAAACTTTCAGTGCGGCCCTCGTACACGCTGTGTTGATGTTGCGGCCGTCTTGTACCAGCCGTGCACCCCCAGTAGGGTTGCCAGATTGAATTACCCTATTATCGGGAGCAGGAAACAATATGTCGGGATTTTGAGACTTTGATCGGTCTCCCGACGCTCTACGCGCGAGCTTTTTTTTTAGCCTGAAAGTGCAGAAATTTTCGCTGGCAGGAGCACCTTGAGTGGATCGGAGTAACTTTGAAAATGAAGTCGTTTGTCGGGAGATTTTCTTCTTTGTCGGGAGTCGGGAGGACATACAAAATTTCGGAAGAATCCCGCCAATTTCCGACCATCTGGCAAGCCTATCCCCCAGGCATGAGGGCAGCTGTTCAAATTATAACTCCAGTACAATATTTTCAGGCCCAATGAGACCCTGGATCCTGCTACAAAAACAACCAACCAGCCAGCAAAGCCAATAATATTACATAAAATTAGGCGAGGTTAGTTACGATTCGCTACAGTTTAAAGTAACCTAATCAACGTACCTACGCAACACAGAAGTTACAAAAATACACAAGAAGCAGTTGGGCAACAAAGTGACTCCACATCATTTTTCATCAAAAGGAACAGAATCCCAAAAATAATAACTGTAAGCAATGAATGCCAATCGACACTTTAATCTGTGTGTTAATTACAAACTGTACTTTTCAGCTAAATACTTAGTCAAATCGTAAGTTCGTGAGATCACAAAACAAACAAGCTATTTAAATCCAGAGATTCATCAATCATCGACGCCTGGGCCCGAATAAACACTTCTTTGTCGCAGTAAACTGGGAAGCAGTACAATGAATCCTTAGAAACGCTCAAAAAACAATACAGGATTCGAGCGAAGACAGTGCTTCGATTCGAAGGAAGTGTGCGAGTAAAATTAAATAGCCTAGTTGAGATACTGCTTTTGCTAACTGTGTTTTAGTTGGGAATGTGAGAACATCAATAGGGTTCGGTAAACACCGACTTTTACAGGTAAGGAATTTGTCGGGTACCCCGGTTATCGAACCGCGATGCCTGCCCGTGGCACTTGAAGCGAACTTATCTACATCAATAAACATTATTTCTTACATTACATGTTGTTAATTTCATTTGTTTATTTCGTATATTTTTCGTATCAGCGTAATTCGTCCCATTCGTTTTTCGTTCAATTCGTATTTCGTATCATTCTATATTCGTCACACATTCTTTATTAAGACTATTCTTTATACATAAAGAATGTGTGACGAATATAAAATGAGACGAAATACGAATTGAACGAAAAACTAATGGGACTAATACGACGTACGTACGTACCATATTTTTGTGCGTAACTACACTAAATGCAACTCGCGTTAATAATATTTTGGTATTTTTAGTCGTCGTACTACTATAGTATATAGTACATCGTCGTACTAGTATAGTACATTGTAATACTATAGATTTTTTCACTGCACTCTGCTGACTAATAGAAACATAGGTACAGAGCTTACACAGATGAGGTTTTGCATAGAATTTGTTCTTTTACCTAGATTATGTTTACCTAGCGTGCGTTATGTTAAGTAAACAAGTACTAAGAAAAGATTTATGAAAATAAAATCTCTAAATGGGGCTGATGATGAAACTTAACATGGAAATCCAAGCACATGCCTTTTGTATAATATTTATGTTCGTCACAAAATACCTAACCTCAAATAATATTAAGAATCGAATTCCCGACTAATAAACCAGTTTCGTGTCTCACACTCCGGGTATCGACGACTTCTTTGCTGTCAGGGACTTGTATAATCACTTTTTGTTTAAACCGTTGGGATTTATAAAAAAAAGGCTCAAAACGGACCGCGCCTTTCCCACACAAATGCTGTAGATGTAGAACACAAATGCTGTAGATGTAGACTTACAGATGTATCGTAAAGAATACTCGAAAGGATAGTTTTGTAGAGCAGCACGGCATAATTCCAGCTATTGATCAAGTAGGCCTGCGTTTAGTCGGTTAGAGCCAGCCAGACGTGGCCGGTTCACCTAGCAGTAAGCGCTTGGCTTAGTGACAACCACAAAGACAATCTTGAAACCAGTATCACATGACTAGTGCGTCAAATTATCGTAGGTCCTCTAGCACAATAACTTTTAATGCCTATAAGAATAATACGTCAGGGTCATTCTCATTTTTGTGCATACAGTCACTACCGTGGGCGTTATTCCTCTTTCTAATTGATAAAAAAAAGTTAATACTATCATGATTTCACTCATCCATATGATAAAAAGAATTGATGATATTATGACGGTTAGGTCGAGCGTTTAGAAAGAGCAATTAAAGCCACGGTAATGTAATAACTGTGTGCACAGAAATGAGAACGACCCGTCTATTTCTAGTAACACTAATTTGTGGATGAATTTTTGACAGGCACGGGCGAAGTCCAAAGCACACACTTAGCAAAACGTTTCTTGTTCCATTACGATCCTAATTTTGTAGCTCCACTGAACCCGCCCTGTTCCTCCTGTCTTCTCTTTTGTACCTCTCAATTGCTTCACGAGCTAAACAAACAAGACACGACTATCTTATGTCTATTAGCAATTCAGACGTACTTAAATCATTAATGACGGAACGCTTATTCAGCTACTAATGCCGTGTTCATTTGTATTCTTTGCCAAACCCTACACACGCGCCCATCCACGCTTTTAAACATCGCATTTAACATTTCACGAAACTCTATATTTCTCGCAGAGTTATAAAACATAAAGTACAGTATAAATTGGGATTAAACACGGTTGCTCCCGCAAAATGTACACTTAAAATTAAGCTCTTTTCGTACCATAAAACGGGCGGTTGGACTCATTTATTTTGCCTGATAAAAGTATGATAAGCTGGGAACATTAATTACTTCGGCGGTATAAAAGTTAGGACCGCGACGGTGACTTAGCAGGTACTTTTCTACATGTCGACGTTTAATTTAGTCACTTTCTTTGGAAGATTCTGGAGTCAGCGGTATTGACGGAGAAAGTATGGATGTTGGAACTTTTTAGCAAGCTTGCCATCCTCGTACGATCTAAATTTAGTGCGAATTTAGAAGGGATGTTTGAGCTCTTATCGATGAAATAAAAGTTCCGATTTCTACCTAACTTGTTCTTGGCTGTACTAACGTAATAAACAAGATGAGATAGGATAAAATGCCATATAAAGGAACAGCGGCTTAACTCAATATATTTATCATCCAAGCTACACTCACCAACATTCTACGGTTTACTTTAAGCACTCAAACTAAACAAAGGCGATTTATAAACATTCCAAAGGCACAGTTATAAAATCAGTACACTGACTTCTTAAAAACGTCCAAGATTGGAGGCACGATGCTCCTTTGATGAATAAAACAGTTTATGCCACACCTGGCCATAAAGTGGATTTTTTGGATGGATTTGGATTGTGGAAAAACGCTTTCTGGCCAAGTGTACACATAAAATGATGTACACAACACGGGAGGTAAGAAAGAAAGCCCTCGCTTGCAGCTCGGGCCGCAAACTTCTGCGATCTCGCTCGGCCTTTCTTTGTATTACCACCCTAGTTGTGTAATGTTCTATAGTAAGTTAATAGGTGTGTTTGTTTTGTACCTATTATCTAATTCGTGTCGAACAGCAAAAGAGCAAAGGGCCAATGTGATTTGCGAAAAGCTACTGTATGGGTCACAAAGTGAGTGTAGCACTCAGTACCTAGTACCACCTACCTATAGGCCACATCTATCAAAATATATAAAAGAAGAAACTGACTGACTGACTGACTGACTGACTGATTGACTGACTGACATATCAACGCACAGCCCAAACCGCTGGTCCTAGGAATTCCAAATTTACCACGTAGGTTCCTTATAAGGTCTAGGGGAGCACTAAGAAAGGATTTTTCAAAATTCACCTCCTAAGGGGTTCAAATAGGGGTTCAAAGTTTGTATGGAGAGTCTGCGATTTTAGAAGTAAGACCTTTGAAACTTCATGTTTAGATTCTTTATTAGATTACAAGAAAAACGATTTCGCCGTTTTTCGAAATTCATCCCCTAAAGGGTTTAAATGGGGTTTGAAAGTTTGTTTATCAACGCACAGCCCAAACCGCTGGTCCTAGGAATTCCAATTTCAGCACGTAGGTTCCTTATAAGGTCATAGGGAGCACTAAGAAAGGATTTTTCAAAATTCATCCCCTAAGGGGTTTAAATGGGGGTTGAAAGTTTGTTTATCAACGCACAGCCCAAACCCCTGGTCCTAGGAATTCCAAATTTAGCATGTAGGTTCCTTATAAGGTCTAGGAGTGCACTAAGAAAGGATTTTTCAAAATTCATCTCCTAAGGGGTCCAAATAGGGGTTCAAAGTTTGTATGGAGAGTCTACGATTTTAGAAGTAAGAGGTTTGAAACTTTATGTTTAGACTCTTTATTAGATTACAAGAAAAGTAAATTCACCGTTTTTCGAAAATCATCCCCTAAGGGGTTTAAATGGGGGTTGAAAGTTTGTTTATCAACGCACAGCCCAAACCGCTGGTCTTAGGAATTCCAAATTTAGCACGTAGGTTCCTTATAAGGTCCAGAGGTACACTAAGAAAGATTTTTCAAAATTCATCCCCTAAGGGGTTTAAATGGGGGTTGAAAGTGTGTATATCAACGTACCGCCCAAACCGCTGGTCCTAGGAATTTCAAATTTAGCACGTAGGTTCCTTATAAGGTCTAAATGTGCACTAAGAAAGATTTTTCAAAATTCATCCCCTAAGGGGTTTAAATGGGGGTTGAAAGTGTGTATATCAACGTACCGCCCAAACCGCTGGTCCTAGGAATTCCAAATTTAGCAAGTAGGATCCTTATAAGGTCTAGGGGTGCACTAAGAAAGGATTTTTCAAAATTCATCCCCTAAGGGGTTTAAATGGGGGTTGAAAGTTTGTTTATCAACACACAGCCCAAACCACTGGTCCTAAAAATTCCAAATTTAGCATGTAGGTTCCTTATATGGTCTAAGGGTGCACTAAGAAAGGATTTTTCAAAATTCATCCCCTAAAGGGTTTAAATGGGGGTTGAAAGTTTGTTTATCAACGCACAGCCCAAACCACTGGTCCTAAGAATTCCAAATTTAGCATGTAGGTTCCTTATAAGGTCTAGGGGTGCACTAAGAAAGGATTTTTCAAAATTCATCCCCTAAAGGGTTCAAATAGGGGTTCAAAATTTGTATGGAGTGTCTACGATTTTAGAAGTAAGAGGTTTGAAACTTTATGTTTAAACTCTTTATTAGATTACAAGAAAAATAATTTCACCGTTTTTCAAAATTCATCCTCTGAGGGGTTTAAATGGGGGTTGAAAGTTTGTATATCAACGCACCGCCCAAACCGCTGGTCCTAGGAATTTCAAATTTAGCACGTAGGTTCCTTATAAGGTCCAGAGGTACACTAAGAAAGATTTTTCAAAATTCATCCCCTAAGGGGTTTAAATGGGGGTTGAAAGTGTGTATATCAACGTACCGCCCAAACCGCTGGTCCTAGGAATTTCAAATTTAGCACGTAGGTTCCTTATAAGGTCTAAATGTGCACTAAGAAAGATTTTTCAAAATTCATCCCCTAAGGGGTTTAAATGGGGGTTGAAAGTGTGTATATCAACGTACCGCCCAAACCGCTGGTCCTAGGAATTCCAAATTTAGCAAGTAGGATCCTTATAAGGTCTAGGGGTGCACTAAGAAAGGATTTTTCAAAATTCATCCCCTAAGGGGTTTAAATGGGGGTTGAAAGTTTGTTTATCAACACACAGCCCAAACCACTGGTCCTAAAAATTCCAAATTTAGCATGTAGGTTCCTTATATGGTCTAAGGGTGCACTAAGAAAGGATTTTTCAAACTTCATCTCCTAAGGGGTCCAAATAGGGGTTCAAAGTTTGTATGGAGAGTCTACGATTTTAGAAGTAAGAGGTTTGAAACTTTATGTTTAGACTCTTTATTAGATTACAAGAAAAATGATTTCACCGTTTTTCGAAATTCATCCTCTGAGGGCTTTAAATGGGGGTTGAAAGTTTGTATATCAACGCACCGCCCAAACCGCTGGTCCTAGGAATTCCAAATTTAGCACGTAGGTTCCTTATAAAGTCTTATGGTGTATTAAAAAAGGATTTTTCAAAATTCATCTCCTAAGGGGTTTAAATGGGGGTTGAAAGTTTGTATATCAACGTACCGCCCAAACCGCTGGTCCTAGGAATTCCAAATTTAGCACGTAGGTTTCTTATAAGGTCTAAGGGTGCACTAAGAAAGGATTTTTCAAAATTCATCCCCTAAGGGGTTTAAATGGGGATTGAAAGTTTGTATATCAACGCACAGCCCAAACCGCTGGTCCTAGGAATTCCAAATTTAGCACGTAGGATCCTTATAAGGTCTAAATGTGCACTAAGAAAGGATTTTTCAAAATTCATCCCCTAAGGGGTTCAAATAGGGGATCAAAATTTGTATGGAGAGTCTAAGATTTTAGAAGTAAGAGGTTTGAAACGTCATGTTTAGACTTTTTATTAGATTACAAGAAAAGTGATATCACCGTTTTTCGAAATTCATTCTCTAAGGGGTTTAAATAGGGGTTGAAAGTTTATATAGAGAGATCGGAATAGGTAGAGTATATTTACCTAAACTTCGAAGAACAAAGTCGAAAAGTGGAGACTCCCTTACAACTAAATGTTTTTCTGGGTACAGAGTACTACCGGGTACGGATACTGAGAATGTTCGAGAAATGTGCTAAAGAATACCAATAATATATTTTTTTAGTAAGATTCCGAGACTTAAGTCCCGGATAAAAAATTTTGTTGTAAGGGACTCTCCACTTTTCGACTATGTTCTTCGAAGTTTAGGTAAATATACTCTACTTATTCCGATCTCTGGTTATATTAAATTGTATACTTATTTAAACTTTTAAAATTCGAAAATCTTCACACTAATATTATACTTAAATGTGAAAGTTTGTGAAGATGTTTGTTACTAAATAACGGGGTAACAATTGGATGGATCAAGCAGAAATTTGGCATGAAAGTAGACCAAGTCCTGGATTGAAACAAAGGATACTTTATATCCAGGTAAAGATTTTCTTTGGGACAATAACAGGAACAACGCGGGCGAAGCCGCGGGAAATAGCTAGTTTAATTACAAAAATGTTTTTTGAAACTTAAGTGCAGTGTAAAAGTTGCAGTTGTTTTATAAAGGAAGTGACCCGTCCCTACCTGATTTATGTCCCCGGTCCCAGGTTCATTAAATGGTATTCTATCAGATAGTTCATCTTTACGCTCTCGTACACTTTCAAGCGTCAAGCGTCACTAGAGCAGTCCACACGTCTAAATATATCGCCGTGCGTTTGAACGCCTTATTGGGGAGTCCGAATACTGTTTCTCACTCTGTTGATCGTAGTTATTTATACCACAGTTATCATCGCAAGGGCAGAGACATGCGCCAGATCAGACCATTTCTGGCGGACTAATAAACACGCTGACACTAATTGCGGGTAGACGGACGAATGGCAGACGTGCCTGTATTAGACAGATTGGAGCAACGGATGGACTTTTACCATAAATAGGTAAAACGTGGGCACTGGAGTTGTCACGAGTTTC
Organism: Eudemis profundana; assembly: GCA_947034925.1. Classification (NCBI taxonomy): domain Eukaryota; kingdom Metazoa; phylum Arthropoda; class Insecta; order Lepidoptera; family Tortricidae; genus Eudemis; species Eudemis profundana. Next base: position 5,008,934 of record OX344808.1, read on the forward strand.
TCGTGAGAACTCGGCGGATCAAAGCATGTTTGCTGTATCTGAAGGCATGGTTCCGTTGACAGCTATATAAAATACCTGTGTCCTCTTGTGGTCCATTTCTAGATATTAGTTTTGCTATCAAAATACAAAACGGTAAACTCTCCCAATATGTATACTCTTTACCGAAAAGTACAATCAAATAAGGTAAAATTGTTTAGAGTAGGTCCATATGCCCACAAAAATACTTGAACATGTTCTTGTAAGTAGGTTGTCATAAGGGCCTTATCACATTTACGATTTGCGAGCGAGTTAGAAGCGAAGTTCCATACAAATGTCGCTCGAGAGTTCGCTGCGACTGGTTTTGTATGGAAACTCGCCCGCAAATCACAAGGGTGACAAGGCCCTTACGTACTTACGTCCATTGTTAAAAATATGTTATTGTTTACTAACATTAGAATTTAAGATAATTGTTATTAACACATTATGGGCCCACTGTCCGAAATAAAGTGATATTTAATTTAATTTAATTTAAAAGAGAAGTTCCATACAAATGTCGCTCGCGTCGAACTCGCCGCGACTGGTTTTGTATGGAAAGGAAACGCCCGCAAATCGCAAGTGTGATAAGGCCTTTAAATATTTTAAGGCAGATTCGTACAACATTTTTTGGCTATTATGTAGTTCCGGCCAAGTCTCCAAATTAACCAATAATTACATTCTAAGGAGGCGCAATCTTCTGAATATATGGGACCAGGGGAATGATATCCTTCAAGAATAACCCACTAGCAGTGCAGAACGATAGCTTCCTTAATGGTTGTTAATGAAGAGGTTTAACTACCATGGCCATACTCATTACTTCGGCACGATACGTCTCGTTATTATAAATTCCGATACGCGTCCCTAATACCATAGCTAAAACTATCTATAGAATATCTAGGTAGGTGTACGGTTAAGAACAAAAGTGAATCAAGAACACGGTAAGTATATATAAGACCATTACTCAAATTTTCTTTTTACAGAACCATAGATCCATCTTTATTACAGCCGATCCAATTCCGGACAATAGGATAGCAATGAACTGCCTCTATAATAGGTACTTAACGTTTAATTACATAATTTGAAAACATAAAAGGTAAGATTACTGTTTTTCAACACAAATTATACTACACATAATATTTATGACCTAATAGGTCTGTGAAAATGTTTTACTACTCATTAAAATTTACACCTAAACCATTATAGTACATATTTAAATGAAATTAGGCATACGGTTAGAAAACAATAATTCACTAACACAGATGCAACCACTGTCAAAAGCTAGTAAAATTTAATTTTCCAATAGGTACGTTCATTTCTGTATGTGACTGTCCGTGCCCATATCCCTAATACAAAATAAGGTAGCTCATTAAAGAGTTCTTAGAGGCTTATTAGTTTCATACTTGCGCCTTTAGATCTCATGCCTTATAGGGCTTCCATGGACTGGTCTTCCGACAGTATGGAAAAGCCACATGATATTATGCGGAAGTAACTATGAGATTATGAACTTGCTTATTGCTATCACTTATTAGTTGAGGAGTGTCTTTCCAAAAGGACTTATTTTTCTATGGTCTTCATAGACAAATAAGCCCTTTTGAAAAGACACTACTTACTCTATGTACAGTGTGCTTAGCGTAAGTAGATAATATTATCTGTGGCTATCGGGATTATTTATTGCGCTGTTATACAACGATGTAAACTGATTAAGTAAATCGTGTAATACATATTTCATTTTACATAACAAGATAAACGGTAAGTTATCTACTGTAACCAAGACTTTCATGAAGGTCTGGAAACGTCGAATGTGCGCTTTGACATGAGGTACTTCAACAAGCGAGTAAATAGGGCCCTCAAAGATCGGCAATGTATACCTAGGTAACATCTCTCATGTTGTAGATATTCATGGCCGACGCTGACTGCTTTCCATCAGGCAGCTCGTCTGCCACTTATTACATAAAAAAAATGTTATACGAGCTAAGGTCTAAGCTAAGATTGTTCTTCAAAAAAATTCCCGTCTACACTTAAAATGGTTGATTTTATATTTGCAAAATACTGAAATACACTATTTAAACATTTAATTAATGTTACAGAAATATGTGTTTACATGTATTTGCAATAACAGTTCTCTTTAAATAAATATTTCAGTAATAAAAGTTAAAAAAGTAAGTTGGCGTTTCCTTTGATCATGACAAATAAGAGTAAAACAGAACCAGCGTTTCAAATTTAAAAAGAAAACCATTACGCCCTAGGGCGTAATAGGTCATTTACGGCCCGCAAAACCTACGTGTAATGCACCATTTTCGAGCAAGTGTGATGAAAAATATTATTTTCAATGTAAGTTTTGTAATGCGTCATGACCCTCATTAATTACATCTCAAACTATAAAATGTCTAAGGTATTCTGCTTATTTGATGAACCATCGCATATGAGTATAGTTATTTATTAGGTATTAACCTCCTAAGACCTCCGGTACATAATTTTGTACTTAATAAAGTTCACCTTTCAGTCCCCAACATAATGTAAATTGCATAGTCACAGACACCTACCGTACATATTTTTGTACAAAATATTCAGATGCCACGCTCTTTAATTTAAATCTTCGCGGGCTTATTTTGACAGTCCTTAGAGTAAGTGAATACTCTTTTTAATCATTTGGCAGCTGTCAACTGTCAAATACGTCATAGCTGTCAAAACCACGTGAGTGACAGCGAGACCATGGCGGCTTCACGCGAAAGAGGTGAGTTTAATCTTGTTAAATCTTGGAAATCTTCGTTTGTCTTATTATAACTGTGTGGCCAGTATGCGCATAAAAGGTGAAATATTAAAATAAATCAATGATTTCAAGGGTTGGAAATAATTAGCCGAATTGCTTGGCATCACAATGTTTTTGTCCAAATTTTTGCACTTCGGGTCTCAAGTACTAGTTAAGACTAGTACTTGAGACCCCGAATAAAAATAAGTTTTTATCCATTTTTTTTAATGAATTCTGACTTTTTTGCAGTTCTCAAAGAGCAAGATATGCTAGAATGTCTTTATAATTCCAAATATGAAGACGACGATAGTGATGACGAATTTTTGCTCGTTAATCGGAAGGATGCTGATGAAACTTCGAGTAGTTCATCATCGGAATAATCAGAGGAAGATGATTCACCGTCTCAGTTCAGTCAAAGTAGAGGTCGTGGTCGTATATCTACTGGTCGTGGGAGAAGCAGTCTAGGACGAAGCAGTCGCTGTCGCAGAAGCAGAGGTAGTCGTGGTCGTGGAAGAAGTAGCGGCCGTGGTACAAATACTCCAGATGTTCACGAAGAGGAGATTGTTATTTCGCAAAACATCAATCGTGAATGGCAAGCGAAGGATTTTGCTCACCCTGTAAGACTGAGCCACCTTACGCTCTGATTGCTACAATCCGCTTTTAGGAGTAAGAAGTATTTTCAAGATAGAATAGGCAAGTCACTGCATTTAACTTATGTTGAATGCAAAATATTTCTGGGTATGACAATGCTGGTGTCTTGTTTGATCTATTCATTTCATATAAATAAATGTTTGACATATTATATCAATAAAACATGCATATCTCTCATCATCTATCTTTAATTTATCCTAACTATGATTATGATCTGATATGCAGCTCAATCCTCGTGTACATTTTTTTTTACAAAAGATAGGACAATTTAATCTGCATCGTCGTATTCTTTACATACCGTCTATACACGAAAAATAGTATCACACCTAAAACTCTTCGAATTTTGAAGTTACGACGTATAGTCTGCCCAGGACTGACAGCTAATATTTATTATGTACAAAAAATTGTACAATAGGTGCCTAGCACTTCGACATTTAAAAAAATCTGGGTCTTAGGAGGTTATGAACATTCATAGAAAGATTTTGTAACACCGGATACTGCCTACAGCAATTGTTGCATGCTGTAACATTTAAAGGTCAACAAATATAGATCATCTTTATTTCGAGTTGTGCCAAATATCTACGCTTTTGAAAATACTATTTCATTCATATTTAATTATAGAACAATATTTTGGCCAAACAAACGTTTTTTTTTTATTATTATCATGACTCGCATATCGTCGGGGATAGTGCAATACCGCGTAAGGAGCATATGTAGATAAGGTTCAGTTTCAAGCCAATTTGTTAGAAGTGCTACTTACGCGGTATTGCACTATCCCCAACGATATTTCATTTATATGTGCCTTGGAATGAACGTAACTAAAAAACATCCGAGAATCCTCCACGGGTAAATAATAGAAAAGTCGGTGGAAATCGAGTTCCATGAACACACCCCCGGTACTGACTTGGTTTAACATTAGGTATTTAGGTACAACTCAAACCTTTTTTGTTGTAGAAAAACTGCGTTGCGAGACTTGCCTCTTTTTACATGTAATGTTTTTGATGGGATCGTTTATTTACTAAAGTAAACAAACACCGTTACAAATAGAGCTGTAGCGTGGCACGAGTCAGTAATTTGGTTAACACTATATGATTCACACACTACGAATTGTCTTATTTTCAGTACGCGAACAAAGTGAGTGATTTACTGTATGCCACATCTTAAACGCGAGGTCGGCGGAATTTAACATGTGTTTACTGTGTATATTTTTAGCTCAAGTGGATGCAGACAAAAAGATCTAAGTTAGGCCTTTGCAAACTGGCAAGTTGCGAGCGTGGTTTCATACAGATTTCGCGACAAGTTTCGTATGAAAACACGCTCGCAAATCGCCCGTGTTATCCCTTAGTCACTTAATCTTTAAACTGATGTGTGCGACTCGCAGTTTAAGGTGACTCGAGTCCGTCGGTTTTCCATACAAACATAAAGAGGGTTAAGAATGCGTGTTAACCATATTTCGATTGAGATGCCTTTTATTTTATAGCCCGCCCGCTTTTTCTTCTGGCACTTCTCATGTTGTTTCGCGCAGATAAAATGTGTTAAACTATGAAATTAAACACATTTCAACTAAATAGTCTAAATATGATGTTCGGTAAATTAGACTTTATATTGTTACTATTAAGCGAGCTAAGAATGCTCTAGTATGGATCGCACTCACACAGACGCGCGATCGTGCGTGACGAGACTCGTACTTTAAACTTTCCTGTACGTCTAGCATAACTGTCCGCGACTTCGTTTCTCGCGCGACAGAGCATCACCTGTCACTGTCACACTATATTCAGTGGAAAGAGATAGGAAGCATTTGTCGCGCGACAAAGAGTTGCGTGTCACAGTTGTGCTAACAGGGCCGCGTGACCTTGAGGCCACCGCCTTAGCCACCGGCCAGAAAGAGCACTCGTTATGCGATAGAGAGAGACGGTCGGATACGGTACGAACGACAGTTTTGTTAGAGAGACTTCTGTACGTAGGTAACACAATACTATTTTACTTATTCTGTGACTACTATAAGCTTATGATAAGCTTAAACAAAAGATGAAGTTGCGAGTTGAGTCACTCGAAGCGGTTAAGAGGTTATCCAGTAGAATACAGATAAGCAGGCGACCTCTGAAGTGTCTTCTTTTGTGTGGTTTTCATTCTTATAACTTAAAGAGTGCCACTCTTTTATATTAATATAATATAAAGGTGTTCTTGATCACGATTTTAACTGGTTAATAATAAACATGGTAGATTTACTACTACTGAGGGATTAGTTGGCACTGGAAAAATTGTATGATGGCTCCTCTACACAATGGGCCATCGCTGGCCCAGCGAGATGGCCATGCCATGCCATGGTTGATGGCTCCTCCACACGATGGGCCATCGCTGGCCCAGCGAGATAGCCATGCGATGGTTGATGTCCACACTATGAAATGGGCCATCGTTTAGATGCGTACCGCCATCGCTGGCCCACTAACTTTGATGTGCGGCCGAAAAACCGACATCGACGCCATCCCACGACCATTGCACGCGCCATAAAAGCCATCCATCACCACTATGTCCTCCACACGCTGGCCCATCATAGTGGACCATCACGATGGGCCATCGTGTAGAGGAGCCATAAGGGTAACAACTGCACGCGGAAGTAAATCTTTGTGTTCTAACAACAGAAATATACCGACATAGAAGGAAATAGTTCCGTCTTTTTTATCAAGCTTATAAGATATTGAGGTAGACTTTTAACGTCATTTGACGTCAATTTATGATGGAAAAAATACATTTTCTATGGCAAGCGTCCGGATGGAGTAACGTTGGTACCGTGGAAACTCGGTAAGGCCCTGGTGTGGGACGCGACATGTGTCGACACATTCGCCCAGTCCCACATACAGGCAACTCGCGCTCAGGCCGGCGCTGCGGCTGATCAGGCCCAAATTCTCAAGCGCCGCAAGTACTCTTGTTTATTAGAGAACTATGAATTTGCGGCGCTTGCAGTGGAAACTCTGGGGCCTTGGTCAGCCGACATGAAATTATTCATGAGGACCCTGTCATCTCGGCTGGTCCGCGCCTCGGGGGACCCCAGGGCTGGCGCCTATCTGTCCCAGCGGATCGCTATCGCGGTCCAACGAGGAAACGCTGCCAGCGTCATGGGGTCGATGCCGCAGGCAGACCTTTTAGAAGGGGTTTTCTTTTTATAGTTGTATTTTATAAGTTTTAGTTTTAATTTTCTAGAATAGTTTTATAATGTTTAGTAAGTAGTTTTATTTAATTTAAATTGCATTGTTATCTTAAGAACATATTACATAATTACCAAATATTAATATAATGCAATGATAATTACTATGTTAATTATATCTTTGGTTTTCTATTTCATTTGGACAATGAATTATACCAGTATCAGATTTTTATAAAACTGATAATAACGTTGACGGCGACTGAAGTTGACAGCGAGCAAAGGTCCCCGGCCCTTCTTTTTAGCACGCGAGGTACATACTCTCTTTCCTTCTATCTTGAGATATTTCTGTGTTTCGAACCTTTACTTACAGACAATATTTAGAATTTAGAATAGGGGCCATTCATTTATTACGTAAGACGATTTTTGCCAGTTTTTGACCCCCTCCCCCCCTTATGTAAGAAAAAATAAGAATCGGCTGACCCCCTCCCCCCCATTTAATATTTATTACGTAAGAATCTAAAAGAATAATGATTTTACGTTTGGGCTGTTTTAATTTTTATTTTTCAAAGAATAATTTTTATAGGGACGTTTATTTGCAGATTTATTAGTGAAGAAATATTTTTTTAGTGAAGTACCTATAGGCAACCGAGCACGCGCTTACGCTCTCGCGCGGATTTGCGCGCTTTTTCAAAAGTTAAGATTATTTTGCGCATTTTTATGATCTTACGTAAGAACGATCAAAACTCCCTCCCACCCCCTGTAAGAAAAAATAAGACATGGTATACCCCCCTCCCCATATCATGCAGAACAATGTTACGATTATTGATACCAAACACTTGGCGTTAGGCACGTCTCTGGCGTTACCCATAAGGTCGCTGGAGTTACCAAGAAGTCGAGTTTCTAACAGGATATTTTTCTATTTATTAGGTTTATGAGAAGGGACATTCAACGTTCTAACATACACCATTAAACATAGACAAACCATTATTTAAAGGCAAAATTAAAAGTTGCGGACAACGTCGTGTGGGTCAAAAAGTTGATTCACCCATCAATCAATAATTGTATTAACTCTTTGCTGTTTCGTTTCGTTACTGAGAAGTCACCTTGCTGAATCTGATTCATTTGTATGCAACCAAAATAAACAGTGACGTTAGCTTAGAACAGTCACATCACACGAATCGCCCATTTGCATAGCATCTACATTTAATAATGTGTTTTTGTTGACTTGCACTCGGCAAAATCACTCGTTTTTGCGTAGAGACAGAAAACAGATCTGAACATGAACACTACATTTTATGTCGAAAAAATACTGCTTATTTCCTTCGCGGGCGAATTTATTATTAAGTATATCCAGGCTATACCCAATGCAGTAGACGACTGATTCTTAATATTCAGTTGTTGTATGCAATCGTTAGCACGAAAACCACAACATCCGACAAAACTCTTCATATCACAAACAAAGGACTAGCAACTAAATAGAATTGTACGCTGATTTACATACAATCAAGACAAATTTAAATGAAGTCATGACAATTCTCAACTTAGTCCACCTTGTCATACAGTCCAAATTATTCCGATCGCGCACCTTTTGTGAATTGTTACATAAATTAGTTTTCGCTGTATTTCGTGAAAATGAAATTACACCGGCATTTCTCAGTGTCGATTTAATTTCTGAAGCGGTTAGCGAAAATGAAAACAAACAGGTACCTAAATCCTTAATTTTCTTAATGGGGTTTTCGACGACGCTTCTATTTACCGTGAGAGTACTCAAGATTTTGGGAATCCTATTAAAAAAGGGTAATATAGACTAATTGAAAACAGATCTTAAGCCACGGTGAGAAAGCTTAAATTTCTCAAGCAAGCGTAAAATTAACGTCACAACAGAAAACGTCTACTTGAACCGGCCATCATGGCCTGTGACAGAACGATGGTCACAAACAATGACACACTCACACAAACTCGGCAGTCATACCATTGGCTCAAAACTCGAGCGCACCACACTATCTGACTACCGATAGCAGAATGAAATAGACCTTAATTCCTATGACCATAGAGTAGATTATTGTGTCACTTGGCGAGCATAGTTTGATATGTTTCCATTACATTGATAATGTGGTCTGGTATCACGATTTTGCGCTAGGCTCTGGTGATTTTGTGGTTAATTCTATTCACACGCACTCACATTCTACATCATGTTTTGCGTACAAATGATTTATGAAAAAGCGTACTTATGTGCCTAGTAACGAAACGCTTATATTATTCACCTATAGACACACTTTGAGATGATTAATGAAACTAAATAAATTCAAAATAGACATTTTACTCTTAATAATTGTTTAACTTATTGATCATGTGGCTTATCTTAACATGAATACCTTGCAAAGAAACTGCATATAATGTTTTACCGTCAATTGAAGGGTTATTGTTCGGTATCGGAACGTATTAATTTCAATAAAAGATGAAACACAGCAAAGGGACTGATCAATAGGAAAGGTTAATATTAACAAATCCCTATATGAGATAAGATAAAACTGAACGCGTACGATGTCTCAACTGGCAATTACTCATTAAAAACAAATGCAAGCTGACTCATTTAAGTACTCTAAAATTAGCTGTTCTTTAGTACCCGATGAGTGTAGTGTAGTCCATAAAGTCTCAGTGTATTCAACGACAAACCAGTTCTTTGTTATACCAGTATAAAATAGTATAGCGGTCGCTGCCTGACCCTGTACTATGAAACTGTCCAATAAAAGTGACGACATTCATTGCAGTGTGTTCAAAAACAGAAGTTCACCCGCTAAACGTATGCCGTAATCTATGTGGAAGATGCCATAAGTCGTTTGTTCCGTGGTAGGGGGCTAGTCGTCCTTGCACAGAAATTGCTGCTTTAGAACCACGTTTACAACACGCGCGGCCTGGTACATAAACTCACTGAGGCGGAAACGACAAATCCCGATGGTATCTACATTGTAAATGCAATTGCTAGAGATAATACAACGCCGCACCGGCAGCCGTTCGAAACGACACCTTTAGAAGACTCCTATATCGCCATACGTGTGTAAATTATTAATAATTCATGGGCGCCAAGTAACGCGCGTCCTTTACATAATATCTATGTGGGAACTTGTCCCAGATTCATAATGTGCTCGACGTTGTGCTACTCTAACGCAATATATGCTAATTTTAATTATTCCATCATTTAAACCTGACGTTTGCGTTTTCATACGTTTTCGAACGTATCCGGAACGCATGTGTCCGTCAAGATAGCGTACACCGTAAAGATATTCAGAATCTGATGCAGCCAATAAATAGTACCCAAATAGTACCGACGAAATACCTAGGTGAAAAAAATAGTACCCTTAAACTTTTCGAAATATAAGGCCTGTTCACGGTGTACGCTACCGGCGTCAAGCTGGCGTACACCGTTTGTATCTCTGGAACGGCTTTGTTTTTGGAAACGATTTATATCTCAAAAAATAGTACCCAAATAGTACCCTAGGGCCCTAAAATTTTATTTCTCTAGCTATCGTAGAAGCCGAGATATAGTGAGCTCTTTCTATAAGGAATTCCCGGGTACGCCAGCTTGACGGTGTGAAATTTTGTACACCGTTAAGTTATGGAATATCTCGGCTTCTACGATAGCTAGAGAAATAAAATTTTAGGGCCCTAGGGTACTATTTGGGTACTATTTTTTGATATATAAATCGTTTCCAAAAACAAAGCCGTTCCAGAGATACAAACGGTGTACGCCAGCTTGACGCCCGGTAGCGTACACCGTGAACAGGCCTTATATTTCGAAAAGTTTAAGGGTACTATTTTTTTCACCTAGGTATTTCGTCGGTACTATTTGGGTACTATTTATTGGCTGCATCAGATTCTGAATATCTTTACGGTGTACGCTATCTTGACGGACACGGAACGCATTGTCTTCGAAACTGGGCATTCACGGTAAATCGGTATAATAGTGCAGTAATCTTTGACATAACTGTAGCTTTGTAGGTTTATCTACCGGGAATTTACATTAGGTATTGTTCCATGGAATTTTCAATAATATGCTGCCTTAAACGGAAATGACTCACGAGTTTATGCATACAGAAGTAAACCCGCTAAGTTTATATTAATTCATTTCCGAACGGATGTGATTCATGGTAAAAGTCACACTGCAAAATTTGCAGCAATGTTCTCAACAAAGCTGCTGCAAAAACTGGGCACCATCCCGTCGAAACACGCGCTCGATACAGCAGCAATAATGTAAATTACCAGCCGCTGTGCAAAAAAGCTAGTTCTCTGCAACATCTGGCTCTACGACCTCAATAAACGCGCTTGTATATTTTATTTCCACTTGTGCAAGCAAACAGTGCGATAAGGGACATATTTCCACCGCCATCACGTCCCGACAGCTTGATTCGAGTCACAGGAAGATCTCAATTTGAAGCGACAATCGAAGGATGTGGCCAAAGGAATTTATACTCCTTGAATTATAAGAGCATGCGACAATCAAAGTAATGCCCACGTAGGTGGACACCCCTTGAATATACATTTGTTTCACTTAAAACATTAGTCTTTCAATGTTAATTCGAAACGTGACCCGACTCCCTTTAATTGTATGCTCTAATCAATTTTGGTGTCTCAGAAAGCGTAAATAACACCGAATTTCAACGTACAAAGTTGCTTGATCATTTTCGGTCCCATTGTCAGACGCCGTAGGTACTTAGTTCTGATTAATTGGCCCAACGTTAACTTAACAAAAGATTAAAAATAAAGCGAACTATCAATCACTTTGAAACCAGGTCGCGGAGACGAACAACCTCCAGAAAACGTGTAACCAGCGAAACATGATACAATACTTTCACCGGAGCGGAGCACGAAAAGCCGAGACCACACGGAGTCGGTGGCATGCAAATTCGCCACTCGAAATGCAACGTGACATGACGAGGGGGGACGGCATTCCTAGCGCGGCTGGAAGTGGGGGGGCGGTCATCGACCGTCCTCCGCCGGCCGCGCATAAACTACGCAGCCGCATAAGGTCAATACGACCGACATCGACGGCCGAACCGAACCCAATGCGACTTTCGCAACAACCATTGTTCGTTTCAAACCCGAAAATCAATTACGGACCCACACACGAATCTAATTTAATGGTGGATTGCGCAAGAGGATATTATCTGTAAATCAGATCGTCGGTAATACGTTTTGTCGCCAGACGTGTTTGAAACTGTCGGCGCTAAGCCACTTTTACTGGTTGGTTTGGCGCGGTAATAAACATCAGGATTGCGGATGAGGCAATTTTGGAGTATTACATGCGCCTTGCTTCGTCAAATGGTTCTCAGACAGTATTAACAGTGAAATGGTTGCGATTGACGACTGAAACGCCTGGATAATTTGCCAATAAGATAGGTACAATATTCCTTATATTATATCATTACCGTTCAGCGGGGAAAAATGAATCAACAGAAATTACGGCATATCGGAGCATTAATATGATTAGTGCCAGATTGGCAACGCCATTGGCGGTTAGAAACGAAGATTTTTTTTTTTATTGCTATAGACTGGCAAACAGGCAGACGGCCCACCTGATGGAAAGCGGTCACCGCCGCCTATAGACATTTGCAACACTGGATGCATTGCCAATGCGTTGCCGGTCTCGAAGAAATTTGATGACACCCTTTTTAAAAAATCCCATATTGTAGCGCAGTGGGATTAACGGCATTATGAAATTAGCCTTAACGCGATTAAAATACTTCGATGTCTGTAATTGTCAACTTGAAATATCTGCAATTGGCTATTAAACAAGACCAAGATGTAAGTGAGTCAGCAATATTAAGATGATCAATTGATCATTATATTCGTTAATATGAAGATAGTAACCAGCGGTTAAGGTAATTGATATAATTATTAGCGAGTCTATAGAATGAGGAGCTAACTGCAGATGGCGCCACGGCTCAAAGTGATATGCAATGTGCAAAAAAATAATAATATTGAATTAAGATGTTAAAAATAATTAAAAAAATAATAAACTGAAATTATGTCTGTGAAGAGAGAAATGTATTATTCAGATGTAATTCATATTAAATCTTTGTCAATATTTTCGGTGTCATTACTTTATTAATTTGATTTCGATGGCAATAAATAATTGCAAAAGTTGACACATACTAGTAGTATTTACCTACCTAGCTATTAGTTTAAGATTGAACAACCTTTCAGGCAGGTTTTTTTTATTCAACAAGTAACTAATTTCCAAATAGCAACAAAAGGTATTTCGAGCCAAGCGATATCTGCAGTGAGGAATTGGTATTTGAACCTTATTGTGTTTGTGGTACTAATTTAGTTATTACTATGCTAGATAAAACGCCATTATCCTACTAATGAGCAGTCAGGCACGTGATTGTTTCACCATTATCAGTAGTGTTTAGTCACAATTAAAACATTTTTGATTATTACTGACACCACATACTCATGCATACTAATAGGTATACAATCAATGCAAGAAAGATGGCACACAGTACCTACAAGTACCTTTACATATAACTTGAGACTCTTCAAGCTATGAGCAAATAGGCTAGTCACTTAGTACAGTCGCCATCAGATACATCTGAGCAAACAACGCGCTCACAAACATCTGAACACGACGCTTTGTCAAGGCGTCAGAGTGCATGTTCAGATATGTATTTATGATCACCCTGTAGTGTAAAGATGTATCTGATGGCGACTGTACCAACCAGTAATAGAATAAAAAGAACTTATTCAGAACTTCTGTTGGATTTTCGGCAGCATTTAAGCCAGTACTTATATGTATATCGTGACTAGTTTGAAAAAAACTCGTGTCTAAAAACGTCGGCGAGAAAAACGTCAAGTTACAATACGAACTTCATATAGGTACACTTACTGCATTTATATATATATTTTTTAAGTAATGAAGATATAGAATGAATGTTTAATTAAATACAGGTTGAGGTATGAATATTGCACCATAAAAATAAAAACCTAACATTTTTTTTTCTTTTACCTGATGGATCGATTCCTTTTTCGTCGTATTCCTGATTCTTGTTTCGGCACATTCCTGTTTAGACGTATTCCGTTTTCGGCATATTCTTGTTCCGACTCATTTAAGTAATCTATTGTTAATCAAATGAATAAACATGATATTACTATGGCCGAGATATTTTACTTCTATTGTGGTGCAATCAAGGACCTTAAAATAATTAACCGGCCGTAGCCTCGCTAACAAAGAACTGCAGCACCTCTAGTCCGCCAGTTTCTTCAACGCTGGTTGGTCAGGTCAATGTGTGCGTGCTGCGGGTAGTAGGAAAAAATTATTGACGAGTGCGTGCGGCTCGAAGTACAAAGCAACCGGCCCACTACAAATGCTTCATTTATCTGTTGGCGAGCCTCCGTCCGGCTATTTATTTTAAGGTCCTTGGGTGCAATATTCACGCCTCACCCTGTAATTAATATAATATCTTATGAGACCGACCAGCTGGTCATGTGAACGTCACCTGACGCTGAGTCACGCTCAAATACCACCAACCGTGTGTACAGTGGCAACGGATACGCGTATCGAAAGATAACGCTGTGATAACTTCGCTAGCTAAAAAATCCACGAGTAAAGTTTTTACTGATTATAGTATGATGTCATCGCGTGCTAGAGTAGACCTTGGTTGGTATGTGTGTAGAATATAAGGATAATGGGTACTTACCTTACAGCGTCCGATGTTCTCAGTAGATCGTCGATACAACCTAGATTTTTCAAATAAACAATTGCATCGCAGCCTGTATGAAGGAATTTTCGTAGGTAATATTACAACACTGATACTATGTAATAAGAGCCATATGTTTTAACAAGGTCAACGCATTGGCAAGCGGCCGAAAATAGCATTATATTGCGTTGTAGCAGTATATCAATTGGCAGTAGGTATTCTGATTCATTAGCTGTATAAGACTAACAAGATAATAGTATCAGTAATGTTAATTTTAAACAGCGTCCGAGCTCCTCGCTCCATTTATTGTTCACTTTGTTTGACATCCGCTCGGCTCGGCTTACAGAAATATTTACATTATCGTACTCTGAGCTCATTGCGAATTAATTAACTGCGAAAAACGATGCTCGGCTACTGTTACGAAGGCAGTTTTAAAAATATGATTTACTGCTTTAGCAGTTTCAGAGTTAATTCCGTTGAAAATCACTACAAATGTGAATTGCTTGTACAAGTAAATTTAACTGCAAAGTTGGGAGCGGCACGCCGAGCTGATAACGAAATGTATTAAATTCTTTCGTGCAATGAACAATGCAGTTTTCAAGGAACAATGGCAAAGTTTACATAAAAGTGCAATGTAATGCTGTTTATCTTCCAACGCTATTCGAGCATTAGCGCCCGCGGCGAAGCTAGTTACTGAGAAACGCTCAAAAGCGTTCGCGACTACACAACAAAATAAGCGGAACTGAAATGGGATCAGGCGTTTCAAGTACAGCACATGTTTGACAAGTTACAGCTTATTTTAGGAATAACGATCGCAAGATTTCACTTATGTTATGAATCAAGTCTGAATTACTGTAATAGAGCAGCTGCTTTGTCAAGTTTACTATTTTGTGATTCATAAGTTTAGTGTCTAAATAATGGAATTGCTTGTGCTTAATTTAGTTGAATAAATAACTACAATCAATATTTCGTCACGACCACGTTGAGCAGTTTCTAAGAAATGTCTGTTAAGAAAATACAAATTAAGAATAGTGTAACTAAAACTGTAATTCATCACATCTGGAAACATCCTCAGCGTGGAGCTATTATTTTTAGCCGCGGGTTATGGTGACCGATTTCCTGTTACCGTTCGCTCGGCGTGCCGTTGCCGGTAGGTGAAAATGACTTACGTTCGTATCCAGCCGTCCACGACCAGAGGGACACCATCGCCAGCAGCCAGTGGTACATTAGCCCTTCGATCTTCCAATAGAGGGGGGCGCACAAGGGTCTGAGCAGGCGCAGCGCCATCATCCACACCACGTAAGCGGGGATGCAGTATAAGTTGTTCACGATCGCGAATGCCGTGCGCGCCGCAATCCGCACGTACCGGCTGAAACAGCAGGGCCGCGTCACCGTCGACCGTCTCGCCACGCGACACGTCACGTCACGTCACGTCACGTCGCGTCACGCCACGCGACGCGCCACGCGCCCACGCCGGGCCCCACGCAACGCAACGACACAAAGCGATGACCATTTGTGAGAGGACAGTGACGTGCGACACACCACAGAGTGAGACCGAGGGTTTGTTTGTTTGGTTGAGCTTGCGAGAGGCCCGGGCGAGATGGTTCAGTGCGTTCTCCCTGCTGATAGCTGCCGAGGCGCGGGGGCTTTCGTCGGGGCTCGGGCCGGGCGGCTCGCGGACATGGCGCTGCGCCGTTCACAATCAAACACAGTATACATTCGACGATATTTATTAATGGAATCGTTCACCGGTTCACTGTCGGTTATTTCGTTAAGTAGACTGCAAGTACAAATTTAAAAATCGCCCGTCGGCGAGCGAACATCGCGCTCGCCGGCGAGCTTATATGCGATTCGTTTGCGACACACATTTTACACCGATCGACGTAACATTAACTCGTACGACGCGAGCACACATAGACAGACATACACAATTTTATTTTACGATGCATACCGTGGCACGACCGCGGCCGGCCGAGTTCGTCGTGTAAAAACAATACAAAGTTCATTATATAAAATTAAAAAACGACATCGGACCGCTGAAATTATACAAAAATTACAATATTTAAGACTGTACACTATCTAATATATACAAAAGTTGCCAGCATAGATATGTGCGAGGGCGTTATATACATGGCGGTGGGTGGCTGTTGCACTTGCGCGGCGCTCACACATTGTAGTCGTGCGTCATGAGCCCGTGCACCTGCTCGAGGCGGTACGCGAGTCTCTGCTTCTGCGAGAACTCGTCCTCCTCGAGCGTCACCATCAGCTGCTCGTTATACTTCACCGCGTAGGCGTAAAGCTCGTTCAGTGCGCAGTTCGTGTTGAACTCCTTAGTATGGAGACGCGACTCCTCCGCTAGCATCGCGTTCATATCCTGGTCAGATATCGCCGGCATCAACTTGATATCCGCGTAATACCGTTCCACCCATTCTTTGTAAACCGGAATGTCTTTCGCGTAGAGAAGCTTGGAGGAGGGAGAGTCTTTGCCGAGGATGTGGTCGGACGTGGAACACGAGTCCATGAACGTCTGCGCGATCACCGAGAGACACGAGTCGACCGTATTAGACTTATGGACGTCGAACACGAAATTAGGATTCTTAATAAGATTCACCCAGAAACGCAGAGGGAGCGAATTGCTCTTCCAAGTATGTACTACTTCGGGATCGGAGATTGCGTGTTGTAGAGCCTGATCGTCGAGGAAATCGAACATGTACTTTATAGCCAGCGGCAGCGCGGAGCCGCGGTGCGCGGTACTGAAAATAGTCTCGAATAAATCATCGACAAACTTTTGCAGCGTACCCTTAGTGGCGAGAAGACGCGTGAGATATATTTCGGAGACCATTTTATTTCCGCGCTCCCCTTCTTTGTGTGCGTCCCCGTCGTGATGCCTAACTAAATGCCAGTACTTGAAACCGCCGCCGTGCTCGTATTTGAACGGACTGGCGGGCGGACTGGCCGAGCCGTATTTACCCCGATTGAGAGTTTCGTAAGTGTGCGACTTATCGTTTTTCTCCATATTGGCCAGATTGTATACGGAACTCTGTTTAGCTACTAGACTGAGACAAGCGCCGTCTGGTACGCGGTAGTGATTAAGGGTATTAAGTTTGCGCCATTCGCCCTCGCATTTAGTAGTGCTGTCTTCGTCATACAGAATTAATCGACCGCAGGCGCCCGTGCGCCATTCCAAGTCTAGCTCGTCACGACTCGGCCTTTGCGAATATGGAGTAGCGCGGTAAATGGCATCTAAACACTTCTCTTTTACTTGGCTTATCGTATCACAGTCGAGAACTTTTACTTGCACGTTTTCCGTTGTAGCATCTAAACCGCTCACGAAGATCGTTTGCTGGGATATAGACACGCTCACCGCTATCGGTTTGAAATCTATCGACTGCCTAATAAGTTTTTCTTCGCTGAGCGAATATCGCGCCTCAGAGGTTATTGCATCTACTGGGCCTTTGTCTACTTGACCTTTCATTGACCTAAACAAAAGATAGAGCGGTTCGCCGGCGCATTCGCGAAGGAATTTATATAAGAGAAAAGTAAACCAAGCGCTCAGCATTTTCTCGGCAACGCTCTCAGTTCGCCTCAACAGCAGTTTAGGGTGGCTTTTACCCTCCATGCACTTCTCGATAAGCTCTGCCAGCAGGGTTTTCAGGACATCAGTGCAATATTCCATTTTACTTTGCAGGGTTACCATAATAAGGGAAGCCACATTAACACGATCGCGCATCGAAAAATATCTATTGCTTTCTAAAGTACGAATAAATAATAAAAGGAATGTTTTGTTCATAATAAGCTGTCCAAACATTCTGAGACCTTTATCTTTCCTAATAAGCTCTGGACGTTCCCACTGGAGGACGGCATGGTCGTCAATATTAGGGAACAGAATCTTCATGGCGTACGTGCGATAGTCGAGGAAAGGAATACCGCCCGTCACGTCTCCCGTCAAGTCTGTCATTTCAGTCTGCAACTCCGCAAACGCTTCCTTGCATTCCGCAGCTACCCTTAATTCTAAAATATCCATTTGCTCCTGCATATTCTTCAGTACCCTAATATTTTCAGTTGATTTTCTCCTATACATAACTAAAAACACGACAAATACTAATATGAGTATAACTATACTGGCGATTACGCCGAATAATACTGGCTTTCCGATAGCCGCTTGAAGTCCCGCCTGCGAGGAATAGGACAGTTTGCCAATCTTGTACATGAGGTGGCGGCCGACTTTGACGACCACCTCGGGTGTATCGACGCCGTCGGGCAATTCATCTCGCGACGGAGGCCGACAAGTCAGTTGGTGTCTCGCGAGTGACGTCACGTTACACAAGCTCTCGCCTATGTGAACTTCGACGTCGCTCTCGGTGCACGCCCTATCTAAATTCTGACCGTTAATTGTCAAATACTCCGATTTATAATACTTTACGTCCTCATCAAATTTATCATAATACGGATCGGGATAAAGCAGGAAGGCGTCATGCGTTTTGCTGGTTAGGTTCTGCACGCTTTGCACGTCGTCCATGTAAAAACCGTATTCTAATTCCAAAGGCCTATCCGGATCTAGACTGAGCCCAGCGCTTTCGATGCCGGGAGATTCGCAAATGAGATGAGTTTGAAAGTCGACTCTATGGCAAGGCGCAATGTAAGGTCGGTTGTCGTGATATACGTACATCCGAGGGAACTGAATAGAATGGAAATTACGGCCCATTACTTTAATCTTTATGCCCCCGGATGGAATTCCTTTAGGTTGCTTGCGCTGCGTCGCGAGTGGGGGGCCAGATTCGACAGCAACTACTTCGGGATCTTCTATATATTCGAACTTTTCTCGTTCTAAAGTCCGCATACCATTGTCGAAACGCATTCGTAATGTGCCCATTTTAAGTTGATAAGAATGGCTCGTTCTGCAAACTGCTTCTTCGTGAGTCACAGTCAGAATAGCGCACGGCAAATCGTCGATAAAGGCTTGAATGTTACTTCCCGCGTTTAGATACTCGCCTGTGATACGTAATATAGTTCCACCAGATTGCGGGCCGTATTTCGGCTGAATAGAGTTTATTTTCGGATTGACGAACGCGTAATGATGCTTAGATTCCCCGCGATAATCTGCTACTCTAACTACAACAGGGCCGTCCCTAGGTACTTCTTCGCCGGGGCCGTCAACGGTACAAACAATGCGCCTCGTTTTAACGTACAATTCTATTATTGGCTGGCATTTAATACCTGCAATAGTGACGCCATTATAAATGTCGGATATATTGCGACCTAGATTGATACCTTCAATAGTGATATTAGTGCCTCCGTCCCACGGACCTAGCTGCGGCCTAAACGAGTGAATCTCAGGATTGGGACACGTTTGGGTACGATTCAACCAAACACTTGGCGCGCCACATTGCTCTTGAACTTCGCATCTATCTGAGCCCTGACACCAACCACATCCAAACTTCTCGGGAAGCGCAAGACAAATGCCGCAATTATCCGCCATATCATTACAACGGTAAATGAGTATGTGGGTATTATCCGGATTATCCAACGGTTTAGAACCTCCCCATATTACGGCAAACGACGCGGTAATGTTAGGAGCGCGCGACGTGTAGGTAAATTCGACGGGTTCGCAATAAATAGTATCGGCAAGAAGTTGAGCATTCACATGGGTAACACGACCTTCGATATTGAACTGACAAACGAATCTAGTCTGAACTATAAATTGTCCAATTATGTGGACTCTGACTTTAATTGCTTTCTTGACGCCGGAAGGAACTAGGATTTCATTCGTGCCGTCCGAAGTAGCGTTTATAGTGGGGCAAAAACCGGGCCCGGAGCGATAACTGGGTCCTATTCTACTGACACCGGTTACTAATATATCGTTTCTGCAATTCTCCGCGGTGTCGTGAGTGCAACGGTGCCCGTCGACGCACCAGTCGCACGGGAACGAGGAACTAACGCACTGAGTACACGAGCTGTACGTGTTGCAATCGAAGAACGTGAAATTAGTGGCCACGAAATCGGGTCCTTGTGTCGTGCGCACCGACAGCTTGGCCGTGAAATGGTGTTGGCCCGCGGGGATCGGTGGGAGCGTGTCGGTGCGCGGAGTTGTACAATTAACGCCATAAGGTTTTCTAGTAGCATTGGTGATTAACGTACGATCTAAAGCTGTAAATGCACACAGAAATTGTCCATTAAGAGTAGGCAAGTTTTCGATAACTAAGTCTAATGTCCTTGCAGTCGTTCGTTGCAATTGATTCGGTGTTACTTGAGTAATCGTAGTGCAACGCCCGCTGCGGTACGAGATCCAATATAGGGGATCTTTAGCTGCGTCCTGGCAGTCTGATCGGAGTCCGCACTTATTCTCGAGAGAACACCATCCACAATAAGGGTCTTTGGCTCCGAGACACGTTAAACACGATTTATAGACGCTACACTCTTGAACTTTCACTTTAGACACTTTGCGTTCAGTCATTACGTATAAATGCATCAATTGAGTATCAAAGAATAAGTCTTTATTAACTGGTGACTTTTCATCCACAATAATGTCCCCATATTCAAATGCAGAAGTCGCGCTCTCGACGACAATCTTCTTCAGATGTCCCTCTGCTGTGCCGGCGAATACCACAGTGTAATCGCCCGTAGAAGTAGCTGCCACGGCAGTTAGCCTCTTTTTAAACACGGCCACCGGGACCGCTTCAACTGGTTGCTCTCCTCCTAAAGGAGTATTCACGTCTAAACCGCAGAAATCTTCACTTATCGACTGCAATTTAGTCCCGATGCAAGGGTGAGATGGCGATATGAAATCCAAGCCTCGCGATCCGTTACCGCTAAAACACGTCTTTATGTTTTGCATAAATTTGCGTCGAATTGCTTTGAGGGAATACACACATAAAGCTGACAAGTCTGACGGCGTGTTCATATTTATAGCTTCACTTTGGCTAAAGGCGGCAAATAATACATCATCTTGAGCTGTAATGCCGAGCTCTCCCGCTAGCACCGAGCCGGCTTTTCCGACGAACGCCGCTTGCACGAGATTATATCCAAAATTGCCTCCGCCTTCACCCGTACAAGACATAGGAATTTCAGTGTACGAGTAGTAATTTTCGTCATCATGGCATACTCGCACTAATTTACTGTAGTAGCTGTCCGATCCCACGCCACGGAGCTGAGTTGTTAGAAAATAGCTAAATCCCTCGGAACTGAAGCCGTACACGTAGTTTATGGGATATCGTTCGCGGGATAGTGAATTGACGAACATTCTAGTGCCGGTCGTGACTGCCGTTCGGGCTATCATAAATAGACGGTCCTCCTCTAAAGATCGGCTGCTTACAGTAGGAACTTCGGAGCGATAGGGCGAGTTGCCCGTGAAAGTGACTCCCACGTACATAACTTGCGTCATCGGCGGGTTCGGCGGGCCCGGCGCGATGAACGCCACCGTCGACGCCGAGGCATTGTTCGCGACGACCGGCTCGCGGACCTCGCGCACTTCCTTCGAAATGTTATGGAGATTGCGCACAGAACAGAGGCCCTGCAGCACCGAGCCGCAGGTGATCAGCCGGCTGGTCGCATAATCAATCACCAGCGCCTTATTCGCATTGTCCGTGGGTTTCTTGATGAAGTTCGGCGGGCAGTCGAAGGTGCACTGGGCAGAGTCGTTGACCGGGCCCGTGACGATCGACTGCGCGACCTCCAGGTCGGGGGAGAGCTGGTATATCTTGTTGACGGCGCCGATGTAGACGCGGCCCGTGTTGCGGTCGACGACGAGGTGGTTGAAGAGGGAGGCCGGGGCCGAGGGGTCGGCGAAGCTTCGCACCACGTCCTGCGAGGCGCGCGCGGCGGCGCACGCGGCCGCCAGGGCCAGCAGCACCCGCCACATGGCGCCCGCGCATGTGCCCGGCCTACCGCGGCGCCGTCGCGCCCCCGCCGCGAGCCCCCGCAAGCCTGCAAGCGACACACCGCTCAGCACGCTGCCCGCGTCCGCTCCGCGCCGCTTCGTTCCCATCGCACCGCACCGCTCCACGCCCTGTTTACTCGACTACGAGTGCATCTCACGTAAACACCTGACTCCTCGACTCTCGCGTCGACCGATCGAATGTCTATTTGGTAAGAGGATAGCACGAAGTCAGACGCCTTCATGAGATGCAGCGGGACTGTACAAATGGTCTCGATACTCCTTATTACGTATTTGTCCGGCGAAGCCCTTGACGTTGTTAGCGAGCCTAGTTCGAGTGTGTAACGATGTCCGCGCGAGTATACGCTGAGCTCGGAGAGGTCTAGTGCGATTGGAGCGTTCGCGAACTGAAGCGAAGACGCGCAGTGACCGCTTCCAACGATACGATATCTTACCAACCTATTCTTACAACATTATCTGCATGCATTACTGTGTTGACTATAATTATTAATAATTATAAGTATCAATTAGTCATAACGTTAAGGCCGGTCATCTATTAATCATCTCTTTGTTTTCACATCGTTAAGGCACTTGTCCCACCAAGAGCGAGGAAGCGATTAGCTATCGGCGATTTTCTCGCCCAAGAAACGAACAAAAGATAAGGATCCTGTGTTAGTAAAAGAGACGCATACATTAATAGTTCATCGCTGGCTGTTCACACTGCCGGCGAGTAAATTTTCTAAGAGAATTCACTCGCCCGCGAAGAAAAAACTCGCCAATCGCTACTCGCTGCTCGTTGGTCGCCGCTGGTGGGACTAGTGCCTAAAGCTGCCTAGACAACTGATAACAAGCGCGTACCGTCGCCTTGACGAGTTTCAAGGAACGGACCGTAATTATTATTATTAGACGTTCAATCAATGAACCGGCCAAAAATAGGTTGGTAGTTGGAACGTTCGGCCACGGTTGCGGTTTCGACGCGGTCAGTGCTATGATAAGGTCACGCCGACGAAAGCCTCAGCATTATCAGACAGGGGGAAGGAATAAAAACAAAAGTGCGTTGGCATGCTCGTAACGGGAGTCAACGTGGCAACGATAAAAACATAAACATTGGATGAACTAAATACACCGATGGTACACCGATTACGAATACTCACAGGATCTCCATGATGGAATAATCAGAGCTTCGATATGTATAGTCTCTCGCTATAATGTCAGCACTAGCATAGTGCGGAGACGGCAGACGGCGGGCCTTGTGAGACCTGCAAACAAACATCATGTTAAAGCTGGGCCCGCTTGGACGCCGCTCGATCGATCGCTGCCGCGGCTCGGCCGCGATGCACGCCACGAGCGCCGGGGACCCGCGCCTACTGCCCGCTATAACTACCTAGCGCACCACGACCGACAGACACCAACCGGTCGTAGTTTCGTTTGTTGACTTCGCTGCATTCCCTGCCCACCCACTCGACCTAATCTCACCACCTACGCACGCGGACCGACACAAAAACTACACAATAATCACTAGCTTTACTATTGCGAAGTACCTAAACGGCTGCGTAGTATCTACGAATGCATTCGAGATACGGAGAACGGAGAAAAGTCAGCCATTAACGCGCACGCGAGTCGATATTCCGAAGCCATTCCAATATAAACGCCACGCGTTCCTATCTTTCACTGCAGTAAAGCGAGATTAACACTAAAACTCACCTTGTTATTGATAATCTCTCAGTTGTAGAAACAATCCTTTGGAATCCACGATCGGTATTGAACTGCAAACACTATTGCACCACTGAACACAATTCTTTCTGTATTTCACTGTTAATATTAATGCAAACACTTAACACCACTATTGACGACTTAAATCACAACATTATACTTATAAAAACCCTAGTTCGAGGAGAGGAACCCGTTTGCACAATGAGTCGACGACAAGAGCGTCAGCCGTCGTACATCGCCGTGGAATGAATCTGGTTTCCCTTTTCGAACAAGTCTAGGCGTGACTGAGCCGAGAAAACCCGAACGCTGCCGAGACGAACCTTTAGTTCACCAACGCGTCACTAGAGGCAGCACAGTATCCGGATGCGTTCTTAATTAAGAATTGTCTATGAAAAACGTTCTTCACACTGAATGATGATTTATTGATATTTAAACTTTTAGTGATTTCATATAAACTTCAACGTAAATAGAATTTTGTTTTATTTTACAAAATCTATTTACATCCATTAAACCACGGCTTGTATTATTAGCCCTGGCAGCTTTAGAGACCGAATGAATTAAACACCATAGAGATTATAGATGGTATGAGTGAACTAAACAATTTAAACAAATGACAGGAGAAGATATGATAAATTGACAACGTCAAGCGTCAAATCGGATAGACTTCAACTTTTTTCAAAAATTTGAAATAAAAGATATTTTTATAAATCATGGCTATGTCCATGTTCAAAGTATCTTCTGCCCTGGTTAATTCCTCCAAAAACTTACGATGCGTCGTTCGACTTATGGATCAGCGCAACATCTCGACTACAAAAGTCGTAGCGGTAAGTTGCATAATCAGTGAGCTAGAATAACATTGTACCATCGGCGGTTAGGGCATCGATCTGATTTGCTGGCCGCCTTACGGAGTCTAAAGGATATACAATATGTAGTTGCATTTCTATCTTATATTGACAAGTTACTAGATTGAGGTTACCTTTGGTCAGCACAGCAAGGAACCATACAGCAGCATTGTGTTTTGATATAGTTATGAGTGCGTGGTGTAAGCAGTTATTATACACAGACGCAGACACTTGTTCCCTAATTGACGTATAGTACTGATTTAGTTTGGACTACTGTTTAATTTTCATTCATAATTTGTTTTTTGGTTTATACCACTTGATTTGTTGTATTACGGCAAATATGCCGTTAACATTTTACAGAAAAAACGTGTTGATTCAGTGTTCATCATGGTCAAAGCCTACCCCGAAAGTAATAGGAAAACGCACAAGAGTTATCAACTGACAGAGCCCACTAGATAGGTTTTTCGAGGCCAATAACAACGCAAAATCGGCTGGCGTCTGAGCAAAAGTTACGAGTGCCTACAAAAAATAAACTAACATCTATGGACTTGTATAGAGTTTAGTCTAGTTTTAGATATCGGTCAGACTAGGCGGGCTATTGGTTGTGATAGTGTTAAATTTAAAGGGCAATTGCGTTGTTCCTCTTAATCTTAAATTAAAACCAACTACCTACCTACCTACCTATTATACCTTTTGACTTTTATAATAACTTTTGTATAATCTATTGCAGCGGTCGGCAACCTACGGCCCGCGGGCCGCATGGGGCCCGTGAACCGCTCACTTGCGGCCCGCGAGCCTCCCTGGCTACATTGTATGTATAGGTCGATATATTCAGAATTGTATAAAATCACAAATTATTAACTAAGTGCGGCCCGCATCAATTCCGTTACCTATTATGTGGCCCTTGGCTGCTAAAAGGTAGCCGACCGCTGATCTATTGCATCTCATTTGTTTCTTCTGACAATGATGGCCAGATGTAATAAGCCGATCCTGGGTAAATTTCAGTTCTGCATAAAGTATTATTCTAGAAGAAAAATTTGTTTTATTATAATTTTTGATCAAGCATTAGTCTACAAGAAACATTTGTTTAGCGGCTTGAAACCAGGCTTTGAACCCCCAGCAGGCCCTTTGAATGTGCAAGTAAATATGCTGTTTATGCAAATAAATTCTCATTCTCTTGTTCTTGCACAAAGACAACACTGACCATATTAAGTACTTATTTAATTACCATCTAGACCAAGACCCGTAACTTTACCTAGGGTGCCTTGGCCTATCTTTTCATACTGATTTTCATAAACTTACTCTGGGATAAGCTGCACATAAGACTATTAAATATCAGGTAATGAATAGGTACCTGATTTTGACTAGTTATGTATTTATCTATTGCACACTAACTAATTAGTAAACACTTTATTGCACATAAAATCGTTCAAAAACAATACAAAAATCAGTGGTTATGTACAAAGTCAAAGTTATGGCTGTAAGCGATCTCTTCTAGCTAACCCATGAGCAAAAGAGAAAGAATAGCTAACATATGTGCAGCTTTCTCAGAGGAAGTTTATGGAAATCATTAGGCAAAGTTACGGGTCTTGATGAACAAAAACATTGTGTATCTTTGTTGTCACATGTAAAAGCGGCAGAGTGAAATTCAGTTCTGGTACATTGGTCTTGAGGTTTGGGCATTTTTATTTTAAAATCTATGGTTAGGCTAAACTTAAGCTATGGTCAAATACCATCTAAGCTGTCAGTCCGTGACGAAATGTATGGAGTTTGACACTAATCGTCAGTTCTGTGACGACCTGCTAACTGTCAGTTAAGAACGCACTTTAAATAAAAAATGCCCATATAAAGTATTGTATTACATATGGTAAAAAAAGAGGATTTATGACGTTTCATCCTCATTGCTGAAGATTATAACAAAATCTAACTGCCTTTTTAGTCTGTCACAGGTTTTCATGTCTGTCATCTTTTGAATGGTAATAATAGGTAGACTTGAAATTCTCATACAATATGTATTTCTATTACCGTTTTAACAACAAATAATAAAAACAAAATAAAATTAAAAATAAACGGCAATTCCCATGCCATAACATTACTTCAATTTTCGGGTTAGAAGCCCTGGATGTCAATGACTGAAAAACATCAAATAAATTTCACTTTTCTTGTTATTGAACTGCTTAAAATGTTGCCACTACCATTCTTAACACTAAGTTTGAAAGTTTTTTTAACCATAAACACAATAGGCATTTTTGTCTGTGGGATTGATTTGAATGTGGTATTCAATGGGGTTCTTTAATTTGATTTTTCGCTATTGATGAAGGTCAGGTTATAGTTTCAGAAGGTGTTGCTATTTCTTTAAATTTGTAATACAAGGTAAATTCAATATGTATACAATACTAATCACGTAAAAAGAACGCTGGTGGTGGGGCTGCGCAGTAGGCAATTTATCGGTCTATTTGGTGGTATGAGGTGCGGCGCGGGGAGGGCGGGTGACGCGCCGCATCATTGCCGGGGCGCTATTGGTTCGTCAGTCGACCTTTGCTTTCCGCACTGTGTTCACGTCACGTTCGTTCTCAAAATACTGTCGCGCACAAAAGTGTCTTGTTTATTACAAAATGGTTTTACATAGAAAAATGATTTATGATGTATATTGTTTTTTTTATTCCATTCTACACAGAAACATGTTTTTAATTCCATTTAATAATATATCAACTCATAATACTCAAGGATCCCACAGTCAAACTGTGTAAACAGTTATGGGGGACGATGTTTTACTATTAAGCGTCATACCAAAAAGAAAATTAGGTTCATGAGACGGGACTTTCAACGTTTTAACATACAATATAAATTTAAATATAGACAAACCATTTTTTAAGGGCGTTATATTTCAACGAAGATTAGAAGTTGCGGACAGCTTTGTGTGGGTTAAAAAGTTGATTCACCCTATTAATAAATAAATAATAATACATATACTTTTTAATCAAACCGCGCCGCGAGCGAAAGGCTAGTTTAAAAATAAAACAATAAACATAGTACTTTCGTGCGCGAGTGTACCAATGCGCAAACATACCCCCTCCACTTTCTTCCAGCGTTCTTTTTACGTGACGCGAACTGTACATACCTTTTATGACTCACGTTGTCATATTATCCGTAGTTATATTTTCCTTATTATGGTCATGTAGTTTCAGCAATCTTTTTAATTAACGGTCAACCGGGGTTATTAGGGATGACCCTGGGAAACACATTTACCTGATAATTTTTTTCAGATATATAGATAGGGTATTTCCATTGACCTAGAAGTATGAAATAGGGCAAGTAATACCGTATTATACTACTATAGGGAAAATCTAAAAACCATACATTTGTAATTAAATCATAAAAAATATAGTCTTTATTTAAAGTACTAGCTATTTCCCGCGGCTTCACCCGCGTTGTTCCCGTTATTGTCCCAAAGAAACTCTTTACCGGGATATAAAGTATCCTTTGTTTCAATCCAGGACTTGGTCTACTTACATGCCAAATTTCTGCTTGATCCATCCAGTTGTTACCCCGTTACTTAGTAACAAACATCTTCACAAACTTTCACATTTAAGTATAATATTAGTGTGAAGATTTTCGAATGTTAAAAGTATAAATATACAATTTAATATAACCAGAGATCGGAATAGGTAGAGTATATTTACCTAAACTCCGAAGAACATAGTCGAAAAGTGGAGAGTCCCTTACAACAAAATTTTTATCCGGGACTTAAGTCTCGGAATCTTACTAAAAAAATATATTATTGGTATTCTTTAGCACATTTCTCGAACATTCTCAGTATAGCTGTCTCTTTCTAATAGTGCTGTCTCTTTCACTCCTTCGAGAAATTTCGCCATATACTGAAGTGTAGTTCAATTTGGCCCATAAGGGGCCCTGAAAACGGATTTTCAGGTTATTGCCCCATCTGATAGAGGGTGTCCTGGAACTGACTGAAAACATGTTTCAGGCGCCTAAAAACAACGGCAACTTGGGTGAATTTTCAATCTTCTACTATGTGAAAGTGCCACCTCTGAAACGGCCTGAAATCACCTTTCAGCCTGCTGAAAACGCTTCTAAAGCACGGAAAATCACGTTTGAAGTTTTAACCTATACCATCGGCGCAACACACATACACACATTACTTTTGCGCCGGTGGCTCTTTCACATAGTAGAAGATCGAAAATTCACCTAAGTTGCCGTTGTTTTCAGGCGCCTGAAACATGTTTTCAGTCCGATCAGAACACCCTCTATAAGATGGCGTAATAACCTGAAAACCCGTTTTCAGGCGTTTTCAGGACCCCTTATGGGCCTTTGAACTACACTTCAGTATAGTTATGGCGAAATTTTCGAAGGAGTGAAAGAGACAGCACTATTAGAAACAGACAGCTATACTGAGAATGCTCGAGAAATGTGCGAAAGAATACCAATAATATATTATTTAGGAAGATTCCGGGACTTAAGTCCCGGAAAAGAATTTAGTTGTAAGGGAGTCTCCACTTTTCGACTTTGTTCTTCGAAGTTTAGGTAAATATACTCTACCTATTCGGATCTCTCTATATAAACTTTCAACCCCTATTTAAACCCCTTAGAGGATGAATTTCGAAAAACGGTGATATCACTTTTCTTGTAATCTAATAAAAAGTCTAAACATGACGTTTCAAACCTCTTACTTCTAAAATCGACTCTCCATACAAATTTTGAACCCCTTAGGGGATGAATTTTGAAAAATCTTTTCTTAGTGCACATTTAGACCTTATAAGGATCCTACGTACTAAATTTGGAATTCCTAGGACCAGCGGTTTGCCCTGTGCGTTGATATACAAACTTTCAACCCCCATTTAAACCCCTTAGGGGATGAATTTCGAAAAACGGTGAAATTACTTTTCTTGTAATCTAATATAGAGTCTAAACATGAAGTTTCAAATCTCTTACTTCTAAAATCGTAGACTCTCCATACAAACTTTGAACCCCTATTTGAACCCCTTAGGGGGTAAATTTTGAAAAATCCTTTCTTAGTGCACCCCTAGACCTTATAAGGAACCTACATGCTAAATTTGGAATTCCTAGGACCAGCGGTTTGGGCTGTGCGTTGATATGTCAGTCAGTCAGTCAGTCAGTCAGTCAATCAGTCAGTTTCTTCTTTTATCTGTACATACCTTTTATGACTCACGTTGTCATATTATCCGTAGTTATATTTTCCTTATTATGGTCATGTAGTTTCAGCAATCTTTTTAATTAACGGTCAACCGGGGTTATTAGGGATGACCCTGGGAAACACATTTACCTGATAATTTTTTTCAGATATATAGATAGGGTATTTCCATTGACCTAGAAGTATGAAATAGGGCAAGTAATACCGTATTATACTACTATAGGGAAAATCTAAAAACCATACATTTGTAATTAAATCATAAAAAATATAGTCTTTATTTAAAGTACTAGCTATTTCCCGCGGCTTCACCCGCGTTGTTCCCGTTATTGTCCCAAAGAAACTCTTTACCGGGATATAAAGTATCCTTTGTTTCAATCCAGGACTTGGTCTACTTACATGCCAAATTTCTGCTTGATCCATCCAGTTGTTACCCCGTTACTTAGTAACAAACATCTTCACAAACTTTCACATTTAAGTATAATATTAGTGTGAAGATTTTCGAATGTTAAAAGTATAAATATACAATTTAATATAACCAGAGATCGGAATAGGTAGAGTATATTTACCTAAACTCCGAAGAACATAGTCGAAAAGTGGAGAGTCCCTTACAACAAAATTTTTATCCGGGACTTAAGTCTCGGAATCTTACTAAAAAAATATATTATTGGTATTCTTTAGCACATTTCTCGAACATTCTCAGTATAGCTGTCTCTTTCTAATAGTGCTGTCTCTTTCACTCCTTCGAGAAATTTCGCCATATACTGAAGTGTAGTTCAATTTGGCCCATAAGGGGCCCTGAAAACGGATTTTCAGGTTATTGCCCCATCTGATAGAGGGTGTCCTGGAACTGACTGAAAACATGTTTCAGGCGCCTAAAAACAACGGCAACTTGGGTGAATTTTCAATCTTCTACTATGTGAAAGTGCCACCTCTGAAACGGCCTGAAATCACCTTTCAGCCTGCTGAAAACGCTTCTAAAGCACGGAAAATCACGTTTGAAGTTTTAACCTATACCATCGGCGCAACACACATACACACATTACTTTTGCGCCGGTGGCTCTTTCACATAGTAGAAGATCGAAAATTCACCTAAGTTGCCGTTGTTTTCAGGCGCCTGAAACATGTTTTCAGTCCGATCAGAACACCCTCTATAAGATGGCGTAATAACCTGAAAACCCGTTTTCAGGCGTTTTCAGGACCCCTTATGGGCCTTTGAACTACACTTCAGTATAGTTATGGCGAAATTTTCGAAGGAGTGAAAGAGACAGCACTATTAGAAACAGACAGCTATACTGAGAATGCTCGAGAAATGTGCGAAAGAATACCAATAATATATTATTTAGGAAGATTCCGGGACTTAAGTCCCGGAAAAGAATTTAGTTGTAAGGGAGTCTCCACTTTTCGACTTTGTTCTTCGAAGTTTAGGTAAATATACTCTACCTATTCGGATCTCTCTATATAAACTTTCAACCCCTATTTAAACCCCTTAGAGGATGAATTTCGAAAAACGGTGATATCACTTTTCTTGTAATCTAATAAAAAGTCTAAACATGACGTTTCAAACCTCTTACTTCTAAAATCGACTCTCCATACAAATTTTGAACCCCTTAGGGGATGAATTTTGAAAAATCTTTTCTTAGTGCACATTTAGACCTTATAAGGATCCTACGTACTAAATTTGGAATTCCTAGGACCAGCGGTTTGCCCTGTGCGTTGATATACAAACTTTCAACCCCCATTTAAACCCCTTAGGGGATGAATTTCGAAAAACGGTGAAATTACTTTTCTTGTAATCTAATATAGAGTCTAAACATGAAGTTTCAAATCTCTTACTTCTAAAATCGTAGACTCTCCATACAAACTTTGAACCCCTATTTGAACCCCTTAGGGGGTAAATTTTGAAAAATCCTTTCTTAGTGCACCCCTAGACCTTATAAGGAACCTACATGCTAAATTTGGAATTCCTAGGACCAGCGGTTTGGGCTGTGCGTTGATATGTCAGTCAGTCAGTCAGTCAGTCAGTCAATCAGTCAGTTTCTTCTTTTATATATTTAGATTTGTACAGAACCCTCGGTGGGCGAGTCCGACTCGCACTTGTCCGGTTTGTTTTGTTATTGAATTGTTTAACACATACCCTGTCCCAGTGCCCCCAATGTGGGCTCATGAAGGTGTTTTTCAGTAGTCCATGCTTCTACTTTGGGGTCACTTCCCCAAACTGATAGCACAGTTAGAACTTGTGACATTGTCCAATAGTATGTGTATGTGCATGTGTTAAATGTTGTCATAATCGTAACATAACCATTCTTAACATTATATTATAAATAAAATAAAATAAAAATCATTTATTTCAGACATAACATCCATTTTTGGTTAGTAGCAAAACTTACAATATTAGACAAAGTTAAAGTAAAAGGAATTATTAAAATATTACAAACTAAGCAAGGAAGCCCAACTTATAGCTTGTGTCCAGGTTCATACAGGACTGGCGCATGTAGACGTAGCCAATATTTCATTGGTATCATACAGGGTGGTTTTCGATAATCTGTACATATGAAAAGGGGTGAAATTTCGGCCAATTTTATCGGTAAAACTGATTTTAATTTTTGTTTGTGGTTATTCGTTTTTTTTTTACAGATTTTTAAACTTTCAATGAACTTTTGATCCAATTGCTTAAAATGGTAAGAAAAAATTGCAGGGTCATGGCAATAGAAACGTTATTTAGTAGCAATAACAATAAACCACCAACTTGAAGAAAAAATCCTCCAAAAAAATTATAGTTGTGAAAAACGGCTGCAAAACTTCAGTGTTTTTTACGGAAAACACAGTTTTTCTCGAAAGTTTGCGAATATTGTGACCATTTTTCATGCTTATTTTCGTTAAGCACTTCATTTTGAACTAAAACCATTTTTTTCTTACAGCTTTGAACAATACGATCAAAAGTTATACTGCGTCAAACAGATGTACTGCCCAAAATTTCATAGAAAACTGTAAAAATCTGTAAAAAAAATTGTTTGCCCAGAAACAAAAATTAAAGTCATTTTTACCGATAAAATTAGTTAGAATTTCACCCCTTTTAATATGTACAGATTATCGAAAACCACCCTGTATTATAAGTTTAACATTTTTTTAAGCACATTCAGAAAAAGGCATGTTATAAGTTTGCCTGTCCGAGGGATTGATTTCAATGTGGTGTTTGTTGATAGGTTTTTTTAAAGTGGTCTTTCGCTATTTATGAAGATCAGGTTATACTCGTAGTTTCAAAAGGTGTTGGTAGGTACTTCTTTAAATTTGTAATACAAGGTAAATATCATTGATTACATATGTGTACTCAATGATATTTATTTTATGATTTACATTGTTGTCATATTATCCATAGTTAGAGTCGTGGCCCGATAATTAAGAACAAGACTATTTTGCCCATACAAGTACCTACAAATCGGATCTTCAAATTGGATGACAATTTAAAGGGTGTTCACCAATCTTAATACTGATAAACTGATAATACAATGTGTCCGTGTTTAAACAAAGTTTAATATGTATAATTCTTATAAAACTTCTGTAAAATGTGTAGTAAGTATAAAAATACAGATCTCATAAGTTCATACCTACTTTAATTAAGAAAGATGTATGATCTGACTGGCAGTCGTGTCGTGGCCACACTAACGTTAATCGTCCATCATCGCGATGTTAACGGCCTTTCCACTGGGAACTCTCCAAAAGCAAAAAAAAGTATTTATAGCAAAACACGTTCGGATCCAAATTATGGTACTAGATGGCGTTGACGTTAAATGTCTAATTGCACGTTAATTCTGTACGTCTAGCATAACTGTCCGCGACTTTGTTTCTCGCGCGACAGAGCATGACCTGTCACTGTCACACTATATTCAGTGCAGTGTTGGCATTAATTCAATACAAATGTAATTGGATTATCAATCCCATTACATTTGTAATGAATACATTTGTATTCCATTAACTCGTTAATTCCAATTACTTTAATTGGGATTAACGAGTTAATTGTTAATTGCAATTACTGTAATTGTTAATCCCAATTAACCATAGCTTCAATTACTTTGGTATGACGGTTATATCGAGGGTGCCTTTCAATGTTTTCATAAAAGGTCTCCAGGGTCTGATGACGGAGCCGGAAGGTGGCCATGGGAACTTCGTAATAAAACGTCGGAACCCCATCGTGTTTGGGCTCATTAGTTTCGTATTGACGAGTACTCTGAACCGAAATGGTATCCAGGGTCAGATGATGGAGCCGGAAGGTGGCCATGGGAACTCTGTAATAAAACGTCAGAACCCCATCGTGTTTGGGCTCATTTCTTTCGCCTTGACGAGTACTCGGAACCAAGATGATATCCAGGGTCCGATGATGGAGCCGGAATGTGGCCATGGGAACTTGATAATAAAACGTCGCAACCCCATCGTGTTTGGGCTCATTTGTTTTGTCTTGACGAGTACTCTGAACCGAAATGATATCCAGGGTCTGATGATGGAGCCGGAAGGTGGCCATGGGAACTCCGTAATAAAACGTTGGAACCCCATCGTGTTTGGGCTCATTTGTTTTGTCTTGACGAGTACTCTGAACCGAAATGATATCCAGGGTCTGATGATGGAGCCGGAAGGTGGCCATGGGAACTCCGTAATAAAACGTTGGAACCCCATCGTGTTTGGGCTCATTTGTTTTGTCTTGACGAGTACTCTGAACCGAAATGATATCCAGGGTCTGATGATGGAGCCGGAAGGTGGCCATGGGAACTCCGTAATAAAACGTTGGAACCCCATCGTGTTTGGGTTCATTTGTTTTGTCTTAACGAGTACTCTGAACCGAAATGATATCCAGGGTCTGATGATGGAGCCGGAAGGTGGCCATGGGAACGCCGTAATAAAACGTCGGAACCTCATCGTGTTTGGGCTCATTTGTTTTGTCTTGACGAGTACTCTGAACCGAAATGATATCCAGGGTCTGATGATGGGGCCGGAAGGTGGCCATGGGAACTCCGTAATAAAACGTTGGAACCCCATCGTGTTTGGGCTCATTTGTTTTGTCTTGACGAGTACTCCGAACCGAAATGATATCCAGGGTCTGATGATGGAGCCGGAAGGTGGCCATGGGAACGCCGTAATAAAACGTCGGAACCTCATCGTGTTTGGGCTCATTTGTTTTATCTTGACGAGTACTCTGAACCGAAATGATATCCAGGGTCTGATGATGGAGCCGCAATGTGGCCATGGGAACTTGATAATAAAACGTCGCAACCCCATCGTGTTTGGGCTCATTTGTTTCGTCTTGACGAGTACTCTGTACCGAAACGATATCCAGGGTCTGATGATGGAGCCGGAAGGTGGCCATGGGAACGCCGTAATAAAACGTCGGAACTTCATCGTGTTTGGGCTCATTTGTTTTGTCTTGACGAGTACTCTGAACCGAAATGATATCCAGGGTCTGATGATGGAGCCGGAAGGTGGCCATGGGAACGCCGTAATAAAACGTCGGAACCTCATCGTGTTTGGGCTCATTTGTTTTGTCTTGACGAGTACTCTGAACCGAAATGATATCCAGGGTCTGATGATGGGGCCGGAAGGTGGCCATGGGAACTCCGTAATAAAACGTTGGAACCCCATCGTGTTTGGGCTCATTTGTTTTGTCTTGACGAGTACTCCGAACCGAAATGATATCCAGGGTCTGATGATGGAGCCGGAAGGTGGCCATGGGAACGCCGTAATAAAACGTCGGAACCTCATCGTGTTTGGGCTCATTTGTTTTATCTTGACGAGTACTCTGAACCGAAATGATATCCAGGGTCTGATGATGGAGCCGCAATGTGGCCATGGGAACTTCATAATAAAACGTCGCAACCCCATCGTGTTTGGGCTCATTTGTTTCGTCTTGACGAGTACTCTGTACCGAAACGATATCCAGGGTCTGATGATGGAGCCGGAAGGTGGCCATGGGAACTCCGTAATAAAACGTCGTAAACCCATCGTGTTTGGGCTCATTTGTTTTGTCTTGACGAGTACTCTGAACCGAAATGATATCCAGGGTCTGACGATGGAGCCGGAAGGTGGCCATGGGAACACCGTAATGAAACGACGGAACCCCTTCGTGTTTGGGGTCATTTGTTTTGTCTTGACGAGAACTGAACCGAAATGATATCCAGGGTCTGATGATGGAGCCGGAAGGTGGCCATGGGAACTCCGTAATAAAACGTCGGAACCCCATCGTGTTTGGGCTTATTTGTTTCGTCTTGACGAGTTGGTCAGAGTACTGGTCAAGACGAAACAACTTAGCCCAAACACGATGGCGTTCCGACGTTTTATTACGAAGTTCCTATGGCCACCTTCCGGCTCCATCATCAGACCCTGGATATCATTTCGGTTCAGAGAACTCGTCAAGACAAAACAAATGAGCCCAAACACGATGGGGTTCCGACGTTTTATTACGGAGTTCCCATGGTCACCTTTCGGCTTCATCATCAGACCCTGGATATCATTTTGGTTTAGAGTACTCGTCAAGACAAAACAAATGAGCCCAAACACGATGGGGTTCCGACGTTTTATTACGGAGTTCCCATGGCCACCTTCCGGCTCCATCATCAGACCCTGGATATCATTTCGGTTCAGAGTACTCGTCAAGACAAAACAAATGAGCCCAAACACGATAGGCTTCTGACGTTTTATTACGGAGTTCCCATGGCCACCTTCCGGCTCCATCATCAGACCCTGGATATCATTTCGGTTCAGAGTACTCGTCAAGACAAAATAAATGAGCCCAAACACGATGGGGTTCCGACGTTTTATTACGGAGTTCCCATGGCCACCTTCCGGCTCCATCATCAGACCCTGGATATCATTTCGGTTCAGAGTACTCGCCAAGACAAAACAAATGAGCCCAAACACGATGGGGTTCCGACGTTTTATTACGGAGTTCCCATGGCCACCTTCCGGCTCCATCATCAGACCCTGGATATCATTTCGGTTCAGAGTACTCGCCAAGACAAAACAAATGAGCCCAAACACGATGGGCTTCCGACGTTTTATTACGGAGTTCCCATGGCCACCTTCCGGCTCCATCATCAGACCCTGGATATCATTTCGGTTCAGAGAACTCGTCAAGACGAAACAAATGAGCCCAAACACGATGGGGTTGCGACGTTTTATTACGGAGTTCCCATGGCCACCTTCCGGCTCCATCATCAGACCCTGGATATCATTTCAGTTCAGAGTACTCGTCAAGACAAAACAAATGAGCCCAAACACGATGGGGTTCCGACGTTTTATTACGGAGTTCCCATAGCCACCTTCCGGCTCCATCATCAGACCCTGGATATCGTTTCGGTACAGAGTACTCGTCAAGACGAAACAAATGAGCCCAATACGATGGGGTTGCGACGTTTTATTATGAAGTTCCCATGGCCACATTCTGGCTCCATCATCAGACCCTGGATATCATTTCGGTTCAGAGTACTCGTCAAGACAAAACAAATGAGCCCAAACACGATAGGCTTCTGACGTTTTATTACGGAGTTCCCATGGCCACCTTCCGGCTCCATCATCAGACCCTGGATATCATTTCGGTTCGGAGTACTCGTCAAGACAAAACAAATGAGCCCAAACACGATGGGTTTCCGACGTTTTGTTACGGAGTTCCCATGGCCACCTTCCGGCTCCATCATCAGAACCTGGATATCATTTCGGTTCGGAGTACTCGTCAAGACAAAACAAATGAGCCCAAACACGATGGGTTTCCGACGTTTTATTACGGAGTTCCCATGGCCACCTTCCGGCTCCATCATCAGACCCTGAATATTATTTCGGTTCAGAGAACTCGTCAAGACAAAACAATTGAGCCCAAACACGATAGGCTTCTGACGTTTTATTACGGAGTTCCCATGGCCACCTTCCGGCTCCATCATCAGACCCTGGATATCGTTTCGGTACAGAGTACTCGTCAAGACGAAACAAATGAGCCCAAACACGATGGGGTTCCGACGTTTTATTACGGAGTTCCCATGGCCACCTCCCGGCTCCATCATCAGACCCTGATCATCATTTAAGACATATCTAAGTGGATGTGAGCTCTGCTGTTCCTATTTTTCAAAAAGATGTCTTGCCTACTTATGATGCGTAGCTAAATCAATTGTTAATCTCAATTAACGATTAACGATTAACAATTACGTAATGGTTAATTGCAATTAACCATTACTTTTCAGTAATCGTTAATGGTTAATTGCAATTAACAGATCAATCGTTAATCGTTAATTGTTAATTGGGATTACATTTTTGCCAACACTGATTCAGTGGAAAGATATAGGAAGCATTTGTCGCGCGACAGAGTCGCGTGTCACAGTTGTGTTAGAGGTACTGGTTTTTGAGACTTCTCATTTCGCGCAGAGAAAATGTATCAAGCTGTAAAATGAAACACTCCAACCTTGATTCTTGTCGTGGGAGCGAATGATGACCCTCTTTATGTTTGTATAAAAATGCAACCGACTCGAATCAATTAACCTGCAATAAGTGCCGGATTAGCCATATAGCAAGAGTAGCAAATGCTACGGGCCCCACGCATTGGGCCCCGCGCCCACTCGCAAAAGGGGACGTTATGTAATTCGTTACGTATAAAATTACCGGTCAATCGGTATTTAAGCATATCTATAAGACCAACCAAGCGCCTCATTGAAGAAATGCTACAGGTCCCGCGCTGACTTAACCCTTTCAGTACGCAATGACGCCACACACCAACCTTCATGACACGCCTGTCGTGCCATCCGCAACGAATCGGTAAATCCGGCACTGCCTGCAATGTTTGTATGTATGTTTGTTCGGATCATTTTTCGTATCCGTTGACCGCACTAAGTTCCAATTGTCTTGATGGTGACACATGAAACTGACTGAATGCTTCGAGTTCGTAGGTACAGTCACCGGAGATTATGTTGATGAAACTGTAAATATCTGACACAACCTTATTGCTATAGAACAGAGGTTCCGAACCTGGTGGTAATTACCCCTAATTTTACCCCTTTAGGGGTAAAATTAAGTTTTCTCAGGGGTAATACTCATATTTAGTCGTTTTTCTTTGAGTACTTTCATATGCTTGTCTGTATTACATATTTTTTGGAGGGGTAACGAACCACTGATGTAGAAGCTTCCGGTGCGTTCGACACTAATCTCAAAATACACATTGGTGTAAGTATTGACTTAATACGACCTAATATCTAAAGTAACTATTCTCAAAAAAAACGAAACTCGTAATACACTTTTCTCGATACGACTCAATTGAATCTCAAAAAAACTGATTCGCAAAACGAACTTAGGCCCAAAATAACCTAAATTTCAATATCAAAACACCTGATTCTCATAATGACTGGTTCTTAAAATGTCCTAGTCTCAAAATAAGGCTATAGAAATATAACGTGTCAGATGTATTTGCAGTCTCCGGTTTATTATATATTATTGCCGGTTATTGTACAGTCGAGTTCATTAACATCTACACATAAGGGAACAAAAATATCTTAACACGCTGTTATAATCCTGACAATAGGGTTGTGTTCTGATATTTTTGTTCCCGTGTGTAGATGTAAATGAACTCGACTGTACATTACAGACAGGTGAAGTCGTGTGAATACAGTGGTAGTCTTTATTGGAATTTGATAAGTATTATCGAACCCGTAAGGATTTCCGCTTCATTAACTTTTACCGCAAAAATATCTCAGTGCAGCATTTTGTTACTTACACTCCAATATTTACAACCAAAACACCGATACACTTAAACCAATTGAAATAAAGCCGGTTTTGGCACAAGTGTTCAAGTTAATGTTTAACCAACGTAAACAAAATAACTTGACAACAGACCATTATCACTCCGCACTCCTATAAATAAACACAGTAAATTGTGTATGTAAATTGCGAGAGGGGGGTCACCATATGTAAATTGATAAGGCGCTGTTATCGCATTGGTCTTAATGTTTTCAAGAGCGGGCACACCATCAGTTTGACTTCGGCATCCAACTGCGGCGTACGTTGTCAATTAGTACAGGCATAGCGGAGCCTGAACCGGTTCTTTGCCTTTCTCCCAACCGGCATTAAAACTCGTT
This sequence comes from Eudemis profundana, assembly GCA_947034925.1. Lineage (NCBI taxonomy): Eukaryota > Metazoa > Arthropoda > Insecta > Lepidoptera > Tortricidae > Eudemis > Eudemis profundana. The sequence continues at coordinate 5,048,886 of OX344808.1, forward strand.
TTACTCCCATTTGAAGTCTAAAATAACTATTCGCAACGCGGTTTTTTCATGTCAGTCTGCAACCAGCTTTACGACCGCGGACTCACGCCATTATCTAAATTGGAAAAAAATAAATTGTCGTTGGCAAAATTCTACTTTTAAAAAGTTGAGTGAAAAATCTTGTCAGTTTGGCGCGAGCTGTCAATATCTGATCAGAAAATTTTGAGTGTTTTTGTCTTGTAAAATTTGTTGTTTGTTATATTTTGGCGTCAATTAGATTTATAAAAATGGCGTGCACAACATGTTTGAATTCCGATGGCAAGAAGCCGGTTAAAATGGTATGTATTTCGTAACTATTACAATACTTAATTATACAAAGTCGCCACAGCGATGTGTTTGTCACATGTTTCCATGTTAATTACGTTTTATTAAATAATAAAGACTGTTTTTCTGGTTAAATACGAGTTCAAGCAGTATTTACCGACTTCTCTTGGTGTTATTATAATCAGAACACAATCACATTGGTTTTATGTACATTGTTTTGCATTGTAAGTACAGTCAGCATCAAATACATCTGAGCGAACAAGTTGTTCAGAAAATATCGGTGCAGGACTTTTATTATTTATTCCTTACCTGTTCTATTTAATAAATTGCCTTCTTACCCGAAAATACAACTTTTTGGTATAAACCCGTTATTTTGTCGGTCTGTTGTCTCGATTTGCCTAATCTAGGAAAAAAATATATCTGGTATTTTATATTTATTTAGTAGGGTGACGGCACCAATCATGGACACGTTAAGCAAAGTAGTACCCAATAATGAACAGCAAACATTTAATGACTTAGTATAGCCGACGATTCATGGACTTTACCAGTTATGATATGACCATCAGTTATCTGAACATAATGTTGATAGTTTAAAAATTTTGTGTCAACTGTAGGTACTTAAAATGTGGGGTTTATGGGAAAAATCCATTATTGGTTCCTGTCCAATAAATAATAGAACGTAGTTTAAGCAAAAGGATCCAACCCACACGAACCAATTTTAGAATTATAGAACATAAATTCAATACTTAAACCAAAGGTTGACATTTCAGTGATGACTTTTAGTGGGTTGGATCCTTTTTCCTAAACTACGTCCATTAGTGCCGTCATCCTATTCATTCGTAGATTGGACATCGTTGTCTTTTTCTCATTTTAAATTCAGGTGAGACAAAAGTCAAACGCAAGGCCGTTAACCATAAAAATAATTAATGAAAACATTTTTGTCCACAGCGCAAGGAAAAAGATACGATGGGCGAGTTGGACGTACCCGACGACAAGTTGTACGGCGCCCAGACCGTCCGTTCTATCATGAACTTCCCGATTGGCGGGATTGAGGAACGCATGCCGGTGAGTATTCCATACCCATGGGCGATAAGGTATTATACACCATGGGCCCATACAACCCGACCAACTTTAACCACGTATTCCTGATGGCATTACAAGTAAATAACGTTATATCAACATAGGTTGATTTTTGTCATTTTACATTAATAGTCTTATGGAACAAAACAAATCAATAAATTCAGTCCCTCGTTATAAACATGTCCTTACTGGAGGAAAAGTTATTAAAAAAGAAAAAAAAACTGGCCAAGAGCATGTCGGACCATGCTCAGTGTAGGGTTCCATAGCCGTAACTATAAGGTAAAAAATACGATGTAAAAAAAGTACAACAACAAAAGAGCGTATCTTCATAGCAATTACGTCCTTTTGTTGAGAAGCGCAGTTTAGCGGCAATAATTCAAAAACGGTACAATCGATCTGGTTGAAAATAATTTTCGTTGAAAGTATTAATTAAGCGGTACCTTCGTGATTTTTTTTATATTTTTCGGACGCACGGTTTAGAAAATAGAGGGGGGGGGGACACAATTTACACAACTTTCGGAGCGATTATTTCCAAATACATTCACTTAATCAAAAACATTACTTAGGAACCTTATAGTGTTTTTTAAAGAGCTGTCGAACTATGTACCACACGTTGATATTTGCTGAAAAAATTTTTTTTACTGTCTTTAACATGTATGGAGTGCCCCCCCTAAAAATATTTATTTTAATTATTTATATACCAAACTAAGTAGCGGCTCATAAAAGACACCTATATTCCAAATTTCATCAATATCCATCACGTAGTTTTTGAATAAAATGCCTGTGACATACGGACAGACAGACGGACGGACATGACGAAACTATAAGGGTTCCGTTTTTGCCATTTTGGCTACGGAACCCTAAAAAGCTAAAATGGAAACGAAATGTCAATATTTTGGCTTTGTAAACGCTTACCATCTAATACTGCGAAGGTTAATTGCTGTTTAGTTAAAGGATTTAAAAAAATCAGTAAAAGTATCTTAGTCACATTTATTGGGGCTTGTTACACACTTGGGAGTTTTTATTTTAAAAATTATGAATATCTCGGAAAGTAAGCGTTAATCGACTATACGTCACATAACTTTTTTACCCGACTGCGGCGAAGCCCAAAGGAGGGTTATGTGTTTGACCTGTATGTATGTATGTCCGTTCCTGTGTCCGCTCGTAACTACTCAACGGCACAACCGATTTTGATAAATGATACATCATTAGATTCGTCTTGATGACGCGAGTGTCACTGGGTATGAAGTTCGTTAAAATAAACAAAATGGCGGATTTGATGCACTTTTAAAGTGCACCGCGGTCGGGTTTTTTTTTAGTAAAAATATTTAGTTATTACTTCTAATAGTTGTTAGAATCTATGGTTAAGTTGGTCGGGTTATACGGGCCTACGGTGTATACTGCACCCTATCTTCTTTTTCGTTTCGCTCTTGGCAGAGCGGTCGTGGTCATCATGAGGGAGGGTTAGGGGCTGTTGTTGCCGTCCTTTCGATATCTCGCCATCTTGTCCGATCCGTAGCACTTCTGGTACATTCATGCGACCCAGAGCTGATTTTATTTGGTCAGTCCATCGCATGCGAGGTCGCATGGGCGACCTGTCACGCGGACTGCACCTTAGGGCCGATACAGACGGATTTGTATGGGGACTGCATCACAACTGCACGCCGACTGCGCAGTTGTGATGCAGTTCCCATAGAAATCGTAGGGAGTTGCAGTTGGGTTGCAGTCCGTCTGTATCGGCCCTTATAGGTGTTGAGATAATATACCTATGGGTGATACGTATACTACTCTTATGGGCGGACGCCCAAGACGACTGCAGCGAGACAGTAGCACGTTCAGTGCTGATATTGAGGATACGATGGGCTAGTTGGACGTTTCTGACGACAAGTTCTACGGCGCCCAGACTCTCCGGTCTATCATGAAATTAGCCGATCGGGATCGGCGGTATTGAAGAACGCATGCCGGTATGTACCTATTCCATCATTTGCCTACTTACTTCCTACTCCTGGGCACGGGCCTATTGGCGTCCGGGACCCCTCCACAGATGAGAGTTAATGGGCTGTATTACCCACGCTTGTCCTGTGTGAGTTGGGGACTTCACATACACTTTTGAATGTTTTCGCGGATGCGTGTTCCTTCACGACACCTATGGGCGCCGCCCTCTAATACCACCGTCACGAATGAATATACCTGGGGTTGGCTTTCCACTCGGTAGGTATCGAATCGTCCAAGTTTCAAATTCACAGTCATTCAGTTATCGATTTCACATGGTCTGTGAAGCACTATGTCCATGTGTAATTTGGCCATTTTGTGAAGATGCTTATGGGTGAATCAACTTTTTTTGCTTTATGCAAAGATTGCTCTTTCTCATTATTTGTTCACCTTTTGCGTGTTTTAACATTATTTAAATGGAACAAGATAATACATCTAGAGATAGATTAGGTAAAAATAAATAAAATATCGTAACATGCACATAGCATATTCCATAAAGCGACACGGGCGCAACAACAAGGCTAACTTAAAATGGCAGGTATTTAAATAGTCCAAAAACACATGACGTAATGATGACCATAAAGCTGAACACTTAAATGGCAAAACGTTCGAAACGTATAATGTCATGTGTCACGATGTATATTATATCCAGATTTGCTTTGCTTGATTAATTGATAATACTACATTCGAGTACCTATAAGCTAACTGCTTTCGATAAGATCTGAAAATGTCATGTGTAATGCCGAAATTACACCAATCAAGCTGGCCGAATGTTTTTTTTTCTTTTGGCGTGTTCGTTCGGACATGAGAATCGAAACAAAAATCCAGCTCTGGGGATGGATTTTACGAGGAATTGAGGGAACACCTTATTTATTAAAGACACACGAATACCTATAGCTATTTGAGTATTTTTAGGGTTCCGTACCCTAAGGGTACTAACGGAACTCTGTTTCTTAGCCTCCGCTGTCACGCTGTCCATCTGTCACAGGGCTGGTATATTTTGTACCATAATATTTAGACTTGAAATTTTCGCAGAACTGCCGCTATAACAATAGATAATTAAAACAAAATAAAAGTCCACGACCACCGCAAAAGCGGCGACGAGGTAAAGTGACGACCGCTTTAGCTTAGTTGGTAGTGACCCTGCCTACGAAGCACGAGGTCCTGGGTTCGAATCCCGGTAAGGGCATTTATTTGTGTGATGAGCACGAATATTTGTTCCTGAGTCATGGATGTTTTCTATGTATTTAAGTAATTGTATCTATTAAATATATCGTCGTCTAGTATCCATAACACAAGCCTTATTGAGCTTACTATGGGGCTAGTTCGATTTGTGTAAGATTGTCCCCTAATATTTATTTATTTATTTATTCATTTATTTAAAATAAAAGTAAAAACAAAAGGGGGTCCCTATTCAGGAAACGTGCTTTTTTTTCTCGACAGCGGTACGGGACCTTTCAAGTGCGCTTGACGAGTTTTTGAATTTTTAAGGTTTTTGTTTTTTTTTTTTTGTTAGACAAGTTATTTGAATTACATAGTTACATCTGTCTTGCTAGATCGTGTTTCCTTGATGAACTATTCGTCATTAAATAAGTACTTCAGATAGAAACATCAGTAATGTTGTCATTAACTACGTGTTTTACTGCGATCATAAACTTCAACAAAAAGTGAGATAACTTAGCAACCAAGCAATCATACTCTTTACGTCCATTCCATAAAGGTCATTTTCGGCCCAAAATTTGTACCATACCTAAAGGTACTAATATCACCTTGATTATAATTGTGTATGGCTAGACCGTGTCCCACTTTCTATCGGCTTTATAACGCGTTTTGCTATTCAGTACACATGAATTGACAGCATTGCTACATGTTTAGATAGATAAGTACCTACTATTTGTCATGTAACACGTAGTTCAGACACCTCTGAAGGCCCGTGAGAAACATTAATTAGTTATTTACGTAACCTAGAAGCAGTTGTTGTAAACGTGGTAAAAATCTTGCAATGAAAGCGTAAAGAGAAAGTGATTTACTTGAGGATTGAGGTGATACCAATAGCACGTTTACTGGCTTTGGGCTTAAAATCACTAAATCTCATAATACCTTATTTGCCAATACACCCTATTTTCAAATTACCATGAGCTCATAAAACCTAAATGTCAAATTGTAACATTCTTAAAATGAACGAAATTCATTATGACTTTGGCTTAAAACGGCATATTCTCTAAATGCCTGAAGATTGAAATGCACAATCCTTCAATTACCGAATGACAGAAATGACAAAATATCAAAACAACTCAACCTCAAAATACCTAAATTTAGGCATTTTTCCAAAAATACCTAATTTTTTTTACGTGTGTTTATTTGATAGTATAAATTTAGGTATTTTGAGGTTTGGTTGTTTTAAGCATATGTTGTTTTGCCATAATGCTGTTTTGAAGTTTAGGTATTATGAGCCTAAGGTATTTTGAACATCGGCGATATTAAGGTTTCGGTTGATTGTGAAAAAAATTTAGGCATTCTGCAATTTAGGTATTTTGAGGCCATGAAGTTTTGAGATCTGGGAATATTGATAATGAGGTAAAATGAAATTTAGTGATTTTAAGCCCAAAGCGTTTACTGTCCCAATACAAAACTATCGGACAATGTCACAAGTCCCAACAGTGCAATCAGTATGGGGAAGTGACCCCATAGTGGAAGCACGGACTCCCGAAAAAACCTTCATGTCCCGTCCCCACATTGGGAGCACGGGGACAGGGTACCTATTGTTAATGTTTCCATTTGGTCCAATCGGTGACTGATAGACAATGTCTCAAGGCATTACATCCACAATTTATACCTACTTTATGTAACGTAACAAATATTTTTGGTTCAAAATATCCACTGCTGATTAAGGTCTCTTCAATTTTACGCCACTTTTCCCTGCAGTGTGCAAGCCTGACTCACAATTTGCTGACTTACAAATATCTCACTAACGCGCGATCCGTCCACTAATCTTTTGACCTGGTTGAAAGAGCTCTTTAGACACAGTGTTGGGCACTCATGACTAATATCGTCAATCAGAATAAAAAATCGTGAGAATAAATCATTTCAGTTTCAATCAGAATAAATTTGAAATTATTAAATCACTTCAGTTTCAATCAGATTAAATTTGAAATGATTAAATCACTTAAGATTTATTCCCACTCAAAAATTTGAGTAAAACTAATTTAATCACCAATCAAATAAATTCAATCATGATTTTTTTAGTTAAAATGAATTCCTCTGATTGATTTATTTATCGAAATTGAAATTGTTATCCCGTCTATAGGCTTTAGTAAGTAATGTAGTAGCAATATCTTGTATTTCGTGTTCCACTATTCACTCACTCCTGCACACAGGCATCACATCAGCAAGCTGAACTGAACTGATGATGGAACATGGAAGTGGGCTCGTTTTAATGAGTTCTATGCATTTTTAACCGACTTTCAAATGAAGGACGGTTCTCTATTCGTCTATATGTTTTTATTTTTATTTTATTTTTTATATTTGTTACGCGATTACTCGAAGACGGCTGGACCGATGTGGAAAATTCTTTTTTTGTTTGAAAGGGTATACTTCCGAGGTGGTCCCATTGCAACCAAATCAGGATCTGATGATGAGATCTTGGAGAAACCGAGGGAACTCTTAAAATATTAGAGGCACACATATAGCGATCTTGGTATTTTTCTTAGTTTCTCGTGCATTTCTTATTAGAAATAAGTTTCCAGTCTTAACCGACTTCAAAACAAAGAGCAATTTTTATGTAGGTTTGTTCCCCGATTAATTTAAAACGGCTAGACCGATTTGGAAAAATGTTACCTCCTTCATAATTGTAAGAAAAACTACTTTATTTCTTCTCTAAAAACTAAGTTGTACACAGAGATGGGCAAAATGTAATCGACTAACGATTAACGATTGAGATTAACAGAATTAATTGCGACGGACGATTGAAAACGACGACTGATCAATCTTAGTTGTATAGAGTGCAACTAGTTTAGTTGCAACTAAATTAGCTGCCGATTGATTTCGGTCAACTAAACTTTTTAATCGACTTATTAGTTAGACTATTTTTCCGCAAATAATGTTAGAAGCAAATTGAACGGAAAACAACATGCAGATGTTTCATTCAATAGAAGTAGAACGTGTTATTTTTAGAAGATTCGTCGGCACTTCTGCCGCCATAACGCAAAAGGGCACATCTAAAATTTTACTGATTCGGAATCAGTAAATTTCACTGATTCCGAATATGTATACAACTCAGTGTCAAAACAAAATGTTAGTTGTGCCCTTTTGCGTTATGGCGGCAGACTTGCACCAAAATGCAACAAACAACTTCCAGGTAAGTAGGATTATCCCATTGTTTTGTCGCCGCGTGACACTAAAAAGAGATTTACTAATGACAGAGACAACAAAATATTGATAATATCTATATCTAAGATTTACTCAGTATCGTATAGAACTAGTACTGAAAGTATCAAAATAATTATGAATAGAGCACCTACCTACCTATTGTTTGCGACTTGTAAACATTGTGCATTGCAGTTTTTCGTTATTTATCGTAATATTAAGGCCCATTATATTGCATTTTCATTCAAGCGTTTCAAATTAAACTTGTATACATAATTTTAGCTCAATCGGTTGAAGATATCTGCTTCAATATAAGTTGCAAGATTCCACCCAAACCAACATAGTTACAACGTACGCATACGAGTACCTACAATGTACATACCTACTCGTCGTAGTTACATATTGCAAGTTATCTATATTGCAAGTTATCTATATTGCAAGTTAAATAAAAAATGCAAAAACGAGCGACTACGTAGTTTTATTTAATATAGATTTAACCGTGAAATTTAGTCGATTGAAACTAAAACTAATTTAATTGTTAGTCGACCATTCTCACAACTAATTTAATCGCAACTAAATTAATCGCCATTAAAAAATGACGATTGATATTTTGAATCGATCTCTGGTTGTACAATCAATATTTTTTAGTGTTGTACTAAATAATAAAGACATTTTAAATTATACACGTCACGCTTGTTAAAATCACGAAAAGTTAAGGCCTGTTTATAACAAATCAAATGAGCCCAAACTCGCGGGGTTTACTAAAACCCTTCAAAGAGTACCATTACCCAGCACCTGGCTCCATCGTCAGACCACCACCATAGAGTGTAATGCATACGAGTATAACTCTTTACAACAAATAAAATGAGCCCAAACTTGACAGATTTACTAAAATTACCACTTCCCACGTCCTGGATCCATCACTAGACCATCACCACAGGATTTAATGCATAAGACTCTTTACAACAAATCAAATAAGCCCAAACTCGAGGGGTTTACTAAGACTCTACGAAGGGTTCCACTACCCACCTCCTGGCTGGCTGACCATCGCCGTATAGTGTAATGTATACTATACTATGTATAGAACCCTTTACCACAAGCGAAATGAATCCATACTTGAATTGAAGGTCTTACCAATAGCCATTGAAGAGTTCCACTACCTACCTCCTGGTTCCATTCATCATCAGATAATCTCGAAGCTACCTAATTACTATGCCATAGGTTGTGTGTCATATTTATTCATGGTTAAAAAAAACTGAACATTAAAAGTATGAGAAATAGTTCAAATTACAAGTGCAATCAGTGAACTAAATGTATAAGAAGAATAAAATCAATCTTATTCTAAATATTAATAAGTCAACTAAAACGTTAGTTTAACTAATAGTCTGTCGGAATAAATTAATCAAAATTTGATTTGTCATTTAGAATAAAAATGAAATGATTTAATCATTTTAAATCAAATCAGAATAAAAATGAAATGATTTAATCATTTCAAATCAAATCAGAATAACTTGCTCATGATTTTCAATCTTACTCAAATATTTTGATTGAGAATAAAAGGAGATTGCCGACGCGTCTATGGGGCCTCGTACCAAATCAAAAGTCATTGTGTCAACACGAAACCGAATGTATCTTAAAAAACAAGAAACTGCCTTTCTTAATCAGTAAATCCCATTAAAATTGTATTCGGGGATCCATAGGAAATTGAGATTGATTTCCAGATTTCGAAGTGAGTTTTTGCGTAGCAAATCGTCAAAGTATTTGTCAACCGGCCAAATACAAAATCACCTAATAACTTTAATTCCTGACGTTGACGAGATAGTATAGTCAAATTAGGCGATTTTTTACAAAAGTGCGGAAGTAATTAAAAACAGTCATGGAAACTTTTCTAAATTATTTTGTGTGGCTTGAAAATCACCTCCTATATAACCCATAGCAAATTCACCCACCGGAAGGGGGTGAAATGGGGTGAAAATCTTTAAATATTCGTAACTTCGTGGGGATAATAGAAACAGTCGGTGCAATTTGACATACACTTTAAACCGTTATGATCTACATTCGCACCAAGTATTTTCTTAATCCGACTTACGGAACATACTAAAAAAAATGATTAAAAAAAAAAATCTTATCTATTTTATTGCGGCTCCGGGGAAAATGGAACAGTCGGTGCAAGTTGGCAGAATTATCACAAAAATGGTCCAAATATATTACCAGGTTTGCACCTGGGTGCGTCACACGGAAAGCCCTTTTCCAAATTTTCTTATCCCTCTACTTCGGGGGAAATTTGAACAGTCGTGCAAATTTTACTATAATATCTATTATGAATTTACTACATTCGCCGGTTAAGAAAAAAAGAAATTTCTTAGCGGAAGTACATAATACAAGTTTAGCAAAATTACGGTACGGAATGGCGCGTCGGCGCGCGAGGGGGGTGGAGTGGAGCGGAGCAGCCTCTCCTCGCCGCTAACCATTCCGTACTGTTTTTGCCAGATCCAGTAAGATTTTTTTTTTCTTTAACCGGCGAATGTATGAATTCATAATAGATGGGCGAATATTTAAGAGGGTCAATGTCTCGCTATGGTAATCCAGACTACTAAAGAATTCCAAAGCCGAAGTATTTTATTTCGTTACTTAGATAAGTAAGGCAGTTGATGCAAAAACCGCTTTAAGCTTGAATCACCCAAAAAAAAGATAAATATTGAGAAAATTGTGTCTAAAATGGCAATAATAGGCGTGTCCCATTCCCATTTCTTCCAATTTTTGATGTTATAAAAAAATAACTATAAGGAATGTTTTAAGTGCTGCACATCAGTATTACACTTAATTAAAATAAATAAAGATTGTTTTTCATCAAAAACATTTTCAAAAAGTAGCACTTCACCCCGCACCTCGGGCGATCGGCAAACTTCGGAGATGATACACGTCGCGAGATTCGAGTAGTATTTAATTTTGATTCTCCAAAGTTTGTCATCATTATGGTCTTTCTCATTTTTAGGGTTCCGTAGCCAAAATGGCAAAAACGGAACCCTTATAGTTTCGTCATGTCCGTCCGTCTGTCTGTCCGTATGTCACAGGCATTTTACTCAAAAACTACATGATGGATATTGATGAAATTTGGAATGTAGGTGTCTTTTATGAGCCGCTACTTAGTTTGGTATATAAATAATTAAAATAAATATTTTTAGAGGGGGCACTCCATACATGTTAAAGACGGTAAAAAAAATTTTTTTCAGCAAATATCAACGTGTGGTACATAGTTCGACAGCTCTTTAAAAAACACTATAAGGTTTGTAAGTAATGTTTTTGATTAAGTGAATGTATTTGGAAATAATCGCTCCGAAAGTTGTGTAAATTGTGTCCCCCCCCCCTCTATTTTCTAAACCGTGCGCCCGAAAAATATGAAAAAAATCACGAAGGTAACGCTTAATTAATACTTTCAACGAAAATTATTTTCAACAAGATCAAATGTACCGTTTTTGGTTATTGCCGATAAACTGCGCTTCTCAACAAAAGGACGTAATTGCTATGAAGATACGCTCTTTTGTTGTTGTACTTTTTTTACATCGTATTATAGTTACGGCTATGGAACCCTACACTGAGCATGGTCCGACATGCTCTTGGCCAGTTATTCACCGTATCTTCATAATTTATTTACAGCGGAGTATTATTGTATAACCATATCAAAGTACACATGGGACTAACACTATTTAGTGCAATCTTGTCTTGTTATAATATACCTAATTATTTTGTAAAGCCGCATTTTCTAGAATTTGTCATTATTGGCAACATTATTTTCGGCAACATTGTCAGATACCACAATGACGCGTGTTGCTAATAATGACAATGTGTTAGGCGTATAATGACGATTGTTACCAATAATGATTTTAGTATATGAATTCCTAGATAATAGACGTGTATTTTATAGTTTCGAACATGTGAGTGAGTGACTGAGAGTGATTGAATAATGATGAAGAAAAAATGAATCATATTTAATATTATCAAACCGCGATAAGAATACGATTCCGAAGTACCGTTTGTACAAAAGTACATACAATAAATAAATATAATTATAAGTCAAATTGTAATATCTTCTTAATTTAAGTGCAGTGCAGACACTTATAGATACAGTGTCAGAAGTCAGAGGATATGGCAGTCAAAATAGGAGTACCCCAAGGGTCTATACTAGGTCCCTTTTTATTTTTGACTTATATTAATGATTTACCTTACATGCTGAATGATCTAACTAATACGGTTTTATTTGCGGATGACACGTCTCTCTTATTTAAAGTGCCAAGAAATGATCAGTCAGCTGACATATTTATTAATTCTGTTTTACAGAAAACATTGCATTGGTTTTCAACAAATAATTTACTTTTAAATCCAAAAAAGACCAAATGTATTCGTTTTTCAAGTTGGGGTCCTCGCTCAACACCTAAATCTCACCTTAAGTTAATATTAGGTGATCATGTTTTGGAGTTTTCAGAAAACACTCTCTTTCTTGGATTAACTATTGATTCCAAATTACAATGGGGTTCGCATTTGGCTTCCTTAAGTAGTAGGTTGTGCTCTGCTGCCTATGCTGTTAGAAAAATTAGGCAAATCACTGACGTAGACACAGCTAAACTAGTATATTATAGCTATTTCCATAGCTTAATGTCTTATGGTATCTTGCTGTGGGGAAGAGCCGCAAACGTAGACAGCATATTTGTTCTGCAAAAACGAGCAGTCCGAGCAATTTATAATTTAAAACCACGAACATCCTTAAGAGACTTATTTAGAGAAGTCAACATAATAACACTGCCATCACTGTTTATTTATGAAGTGATTATGTACGCAAGAAAGCACTTTGAAAGCATGCCGAAAAATTATGATTTACATTCCTTCAATACTAGAAATAAGGGAAAGCTGGCTGTGTCTCGGATACGCCTTGCAAAATTTAGGAAGTCATTTATTGGACAAGCCGTGCATTTTTACAATAAAATTCCTAGTCCAATAACTGATCTTCCTAATCATAAATTTAAGAAAATAGTTAAGGATACATTGACGCACAAATCTTTCTATAAGGTGTCAGATTATATAACAGATAAGGATGTTTGGAAAAATTGTAATAGTATTTAATGTATTTAATATAACTGTAATAATAAGTGTATATTGTATTGACGGACATAAGTGTATCTTAGTATACCTACATGAGAATAAATGAATTGAATTGAATTGAATTGAATTGAGTGTAACCTGGATAACTGGGACCTCAAGGGACCCGCAAATTTGTCTCACTTAAAGAGTACATTCCGCTTACCCAGTCTCAGATCCAGGTATAAATAAATATCTGTCTCATTTACAGAGGGTTCTATTAATAGAAGGTAAGAATAGAGGTTATTTCAGTTATAGAGGTGTGACTACTAAATAAAATAAACAATATCTATGTATGTATACACATGTAAAATCGAAGACACTGCTAACTGACCACTTGTCACCCTTATTACAATGTATTAAGGTCTACTGATGGTCACTTAACTGTCTTCGTTTGTACATGAGTTGTTTAGTATCAGAAGGTAGGAAGGTATTAAAAATAATATAATGAAACATGTTTTTTATAAACGACACAGATTTCATCGCGTATCGGCGTAAAGGATAGGTATTAACTTATTTTTTCACGCAGTGATAAAGATTTAAGCCCTCTTTTCTGCATATTTCAATTTAATTTAAACCTTCGTTTCAGCATTCATCATTTATCAATTACCTAAACATCCGGACTATAGAAAAAACAAACTAAAACTTGAGGTAATTTAGGCACAATTACCACGTGCGCAATTCGTGGGTAGGCTAAAAACTAGTAAACAAAACGGAAATTTATCTGCAATATATTCCGAGTCGGAGAGAAAATAAAAATGTCGTCTCAGTTACAGAGGTCAATACCTATAAAATTCAAAGAAATCCCAATTATAGAGGTAAATAAGACGATAAAATCGAATGAACTAGGTAATCCCAGATATAGAGGTCTGTTGTGTCCCACTAACAGAGGTCATTTTTATGTCGTCTCACTTACAGAGGTAAATAAAACGATAAAATCGAAAGAACTAATCTTAGGCATAGAGGTCTGTTGTGTCCCACTAACAGAGGTAATTCAGTGATTTAGGTGCCGGGACCTCAGCATGAGTTCCAGCTATGGAGGTTTCTCACTTATCCAGGTCCCAGTTATCCAGGTTTCACTGTAATACATTTAGAACTTACTTCTTGGTAAATGCTGTGTGTGTATGTGTGTGTGTGTGTTTTAATAAATATATATTATAGTCGACAGTATTTGACAAATCTCTCATTATTTTCCACATCATTTTCATGTTATACAATTGTGACCGAACGTATTTAGCACACTAATTATCTATTTTATTTTCTTTATGCCAGGTGATGATACAGATAGCACTGAAGACGATAGTGTTATGAGGGAATAATGTTTTATGTTGAATTATTACATTTTTTCTATTTTATTTAAGTAGGTGATCTAATTAATGATTTTTTTCCAAGTTTTAGAACTTTTTTGTACTGAAATAAATAAGTATTTTCATTTACATGCACACAACCATTGACAATGTCATTTCAAATATTAATTCAAAAACGACATATGTGCTCAATCGTATTATAAGCGCGGTTTAATAATAGTAAACTATTAGCTATGTTTTTTTACTTTTTGACTGAAACAGGTATGTAATGTATTCCTGGGGCTTTTTGGAATACCAAAGCCTGGTTGTGGTGTAATATGTTCAAAACTCGGCTACTTGCACATAAAAATTATAATTCTTAGAGTTCCAAATAACCCTACGAGATAATCAGTATTGTCGTAACTGTTTAAGTAAAGAATAAATTTACAATATTGTCTTCGGTTTCTGCGATAATCACTCATTGTAATAAAACAACTTAAACGAATTAAAACGCGTATATTACTACATTGTTAAAGTCCCCTTTTAAAGGGGACTTAAAAAATGTAGCACATAAATAAGTAACCATAAAATGTATGAAAATATAAATTTTGTACTTATACTAAATTGACCGCTATAACAAAGTGACCGTATGGACACTATGTTGTATGGGTCAACTTGAAATTTTAGGAAGTTACGACAAATTTTAATCATCTCGTAACTTTTTTATTTGAAGTGCTAATGGTGTATTTAGTGTACTTACGACAAAATGTCCCTTAAGAAATTTGAAATTTCCAGTGGCCTCGCAATTAATGATCCCACAAAGCAAGCTAAAACCTCACATGCAATATCATTAAATGCAAACAAAATACTAATAGATGCGATTCGATCCGGCGAAGAAATCAACATAGAAGACCATCAAAATCATGTATATGAAACTCTAAAGGAAGAAAGAAAAAAACGAGAAAATAATGAACAACATGAACTAGAATCAATCATCGATAAACTGACAATAAAAACAAAAAAATGCATCCAAAGGGCGATTAACAAAAAATCATCACAGTGGCTAACAATACTACCGACCAAAGCTGATGATACCGACCTAACAGCTACGCAGTTTCGCGACGGCCTTGCGATCAGATACGGACATGAACCTTCTGGCCTGCCACTAAACTGCGATGGTTGCGGCGAAAATAATTTCAACCTCAACCATGCACTTAATTGCAAGAAAGGAGGTCTCGTAAAAAGAGGCCACGACCAACACAGAGACGATATCAAAAACTGGGCGGAACCAGCATGGGGTTCGGCTACTACTGAGCCAATAATGCGAGCCGCAACCTTAGATCAACCAGGGCTAATAAGCGACTTACTATTGGAAAGCGTGTGGGAGCCAGCGAGGAAGGCGTTCTTTGACATTCGCATTGTAAATGCCGACGCCGCATCGTATGGTCTACTCACATGGCCCACAATTGCCCAAATACACGCTCGTGAAAAACATCGCAAATACGATCTGGCTGCAGAAGATCTTAGAGCTTCATTTACTCCCCTTGTGGTCTCTTGTGATGGCGTTGTCGGAACTGAATATGAATCCTTCATAAAAAAAACATGTCTTAAGCTATGTGAAAAATGGTCCAAGCCACACTCGCAAATAATAAACTGGATCAAAGTCAAAATACAAATATCAATCATCAGAGCGGTCTCTATTAGAATCAGGGGAACGAGAAGAAAGATAGGAAGATTTGGATGCGAAGATGGCTGCGGAATACCCATCCTGGAGCACTAGATTTCTCCTCTTTTTACTATATTTTACCATACTCTGTTATTAATTTGTATTATTTAACGTAATAAAAACATATTCACAACGAAATTTCCAGTGCCGATGTATTCGAATTTTATTTTTGTCGTCCACATCATAAACCATATAAAAAAACACTTAAATCAATATACATCAGACCTAATTCTCAGGTAAAAATCATTGTTGGCAACGAGCCGTCATTATTTTCTGCAAAAACGTCATTATTATCATAAAGAGTCATTATCAGCAACACCATTTTAAACAAAAAAGTAAATATAATGAAAATTAATGGGTTTTGTTCCGTGCCTTTATGATAAAACGTTATGTTTTTCATGTATGTATCTGGCTTAATAAAGACGCTCTGTCGCGGGGTTTGTAAAAAAGACTTTTTTTTTTGGTCAAGAATAATGTTTTGAGGAGAACTGCCCAGATATTATAGTAAAATAGAACCGATAATGATATTTACATCAATATTTTACTATTTTTCTATAAAACTGTACATTGAATATTACAAAAAATAATTCTTCATGCCTGATTTATCAGAAAATGATACCACACTCGAGGTATAATAGATAGCTATTATAGATATACATAATAGAGATAATTGATCGTGCGCGAGTTCGCTGCGATAGCCCCTTCCCGCGCCCTGCCCCTGCCTCACACTCGCCTCGTGTCGCCCCATGCGTGCGGGAGCTAAACATCCAGGTTTATTATTCTGTACTTCCGGTAAGAAATTTCTTTTTTTCTTTTGCGGCGAATGTAGTAAACATATAATAGATATCATAGTAAAATTTGCACGACTGTGAAAATTTGCCCCGAAGTACAATTTACAAATAAATGTAAAAGAGATGATCCGTAATTCGCGGAGGCGTGCAAAATTAATTAGGTGTTTATAATACCTATAGAAGCCTTATGTAAGTTTGCACCGAGTGTGTAAATTTCCCCCGAGCCGCAAACTAAAAAAAACAAATTCGCAGTGTTCCCTACTATGTACGTAGTTTAAAATTAAAACCCATATTGCACTAAGACAGTCTCTATACGTAGATAAACTTACAACAAGTACTTTTTCATCAAATCCAAATTTACGGCCCTTCAAACTTTATACCTAATTTTTAAAAGACTTCCGTATATTCCAGAAACGGTGCAAACTAGTGATAACCTTCTATACATGCCATCTAACGATTCCACAAGAATCCACGACTGTTCGACTTAGTTCAACACTTAATGGTAATTTGCCCGTACTAAGACTTCACTTAACTTAGTCGTATGACATGCCATTTCGGATACCTGTTTTAGGTTTTTTATTGTGCCTATTCAGATTGTTAAAATATTATTATAAAAAAAGTTGTTTGAAACTATTTTGATACATCGTGAGATAAAAAATACTGTAACATTACATTTACGCTCAATGTCTCGTATAGTGAAGTATTAGCGAAATATCACTAGTTATTTGTACCAAATAAAGAATTTAAAATGATTTACGACCTTTGACACAAAATTGTGAAAAGACGTGTCTTATAAAGTACCTTATATTTAAACTTAGAATAAGACAGAATGTCAACCTGTCAATTTTTGTGCTAAGATCAAGAAAACTACATACATAATTAATTGTATTAAGACGTATCTATGACGTTAGCTTTGTCTTTTACACTCATGTGAGAAGTAGTCTTAAGAAAGAACGAGACAAACATGTTACTTTCCTGGGTACAGGACAGCTGGATGCAGTTCGTATAAGAAAGAACCGCGGAGTTTTATGGAATTAAAATTTTTGTATACATTTGTGTAGACGGTGGTGCCACTGTCATAGGCCTTTTAGATTTTGACCGATTTTGTCTGTCAAATACAGTTTTAAGGAAATCATACATTTTTCATGGTGGCGGCGGAAATCGTACAACACATTCTTTTTTAATTGATCTCAGATTTTCCCGTTTTAAATTCAATAATAAAAAAATCCCTCTGGTTAAAAAAATAAAACTAAGTTTTTGGTATCGTTTTGGTTGTGACACAATTTAATGACGATATTGGTACCAAAAGTCGGCAATCTCCTTTGGAATTTTATTCTTATTCTTAGTCAACTAAATTTTTGCCCAACTCTGTTTAGACAGCAAGTTTAACAGCGGGCGGGGCAAGTCCGAATTGAATAGGTAGAGCCGTGCTTAGCTTTTAGTACCTGGGCATTTTTATTTTAAAATCTACGGTTAGGCGAAACTTAAGCTATGTTCAAATACCGTCTAACCTGTCAGTCCGTGACGAAATGTATGGAGTTTGACACTAATCGTCAGTTCTGTAACGACCTGCTAACTGTCAGTTAAGAACGCACTTTAAATAAAAAAGCCCACCTACTTACATTGAGAATGCTCTCAGAGTATACTAAATAGCCCACCTACTATCACAGACGGCTATGTCAAAAGAGTAACACTAACAAAACTGGTTTTAATCTCCTAAAAACATTATATTACCTACCTCCCTTAGTCCCTTCGCGGCCATGGACGTCACGGCACGTCCGAAACGTCGAGGTAATATCATGTTTTTACGTGATTAAGTCAGGTTTGTTATAATAATGAGTGAAAATTGTGAAATTTTAAATCAATAGTGTACGAGTAGCAGCGTTCTACAACTGTACGTTTTTAAACTGTGCTTTGGCCTACTCATCGCCACCACTATGTGACCTCCTTTAACTATACAATACAATGTTCTTTATTGTGCACCAAAACAAAAGATTACAAAAGGTTAAATCTAAAACAGCATCCATGGTAAACAACAGGCGGTCTTATTGCTAATAAGCACTAACTATAACTATCTACACTCGTTTCGTCTTGCAAAGTCCCACCAACCTTCACTTAAATTTAGTTACTCCTTATCACTATCAATGTATTCTACGTATCAGTCAGCAGATCACAATAGGTCAGTTACATTCCCACAAAAACAAATGATGTAATAAACAATTTGCAAACGGACGCGCTGACCGCACGACAATCTAAAAACAAACCACATTTAGATATGCGGCGGTGACAAATTTAAACTGGGTTAGAATATTGATTGGAAATATATTTTGTGGTTTGGGACCATTTGTGTATGATATAATAGTATCGATTTGATTAAAATTGTTAGCCAGTTAAATCTACATTTTATAATAAAACCGTAAAAGGTTCCATAGCTGCCTACGTACAATTCAAGTTAGTTTTATGTAAATACCTATTTGCAAAGACATTTGCATATTGTACCTATAATTTAATTGATTCTTATTAAAAGTAGTCGCAGGATGGTAACATCAGGCGCTACCGCGGTCAATCGCAGGTCAGTTACGGTCAGCCGAGGTAATTACGTCTATGGGGGTAAATGCGTCTTTTAAAGATTAATCCGAACTCCTTAAAACTACCTCTACCTTACCTGCCTGTAGTATACGCTGTACTTTACAGCCAGGTAGGGTAGGGGCACATTTGCCCGCATAGACGCAATTACCCCCGTCCCGTTGACCTTATGGGCTTTTTTATTTGAAGTGCGTTCTTAACTGACAGTTAACAGGACGCCACAGAACTGACGATTAGTGTCAAACTCCATACATTTCGTCACGGACTGACAGGTTAGACGGTATTTGAACATAGCTTAAGTTTCGCCTAACCGTAGATTTTAAAATAAAAATGCCCTTGTAGCGTTGTCTAAGCGTGTAATACTGCTCTAAGATTTATTTTCTGAAATAGACTCAATTTTATCAATTTAAGATTGGATATTGTTTGTAAATTTCAAAGGAGTTAGCAGCTTTAGACGACGATTGAATAAATAAAAAGAGCAATGTTGACTGAAGGACATTTTACATATATATATATACAAGAAATCAAAGTACATAGAAAAATTAAATGGCACTCACCTGTGTCCCGACCGGGAATCGAACCCGGTACCTCTGGTGTATTTTACCCGCATTAAAAAACCAATGTCTCTTGACAAAATGTTTCTTTCATATGAAGGACATTTTATGAATTTTACATTTTTTTGGACATTTTAATATTTTATATTAATGCCGCGTATGACAACCTCTATATTAATGATTCGTTTTTTTTCAGTACCCCGTCATCGTGGCCTTTGGTATCCTGAAGAAAGCCGCTGCCAAAGTTAACATTGAGTTCGGTCTTGACAAAAAAATCGGTAAGGACTAGGGCCTATCTTTTACGATCACAATCACATTTCTATTATACGATTATATGTAAAATAAACCGCAAAGTCAGAGATTCTACAACCTTAAAACCATTCACAAAGCTGATCTAACGTCAAGTACGTTAAAATCAGTGAAACTTCACCGGGACCATCTACACCGGGAACCCGCTAGGCTTGTAGTAGCTACGGTCTACATACGGAGTTTGCCATGTTATCGGTCGGCAACGAGCGTTGCACGTAGTGCTACGTGGTGTTAAAGAATTTCTTTTATGCCACACCTGGCCATAAAGTGGCTTTTTCCGCACGCTGTGCGTACGGAAAAAGCCGCTTTCTGGCCAAGTGTAGACATAAAATGATGTACACAACACGGGAGGTAATAAAGAAAGCCCCCGATGGCATATTTACGTCCCTCGCCTGCGGCTCGGGCTGCATACATCTGCGATCTCGGGCTTTCTTTGTATTACCACCCTAGTTGTGTAATGTAATATTAATATAATTTGCAAATTAGTAAAGTACAAAGTAATTATATAGTACATTACAGAACTAGGCAAAATCGCAGAAGCTTGCGGTCTGAGCTGCAAGCGAGGGACGTAAATAAGCGATCGAGTGCTTTCTTTTTTACCTCCCGTGTTGTGTACATAATTTTTTTTTATATCTACACTTGGCCAGAAAGGGGTTTTTTCCGTACGCGTAGCGTGCGGGAAAAACCACTCTATGGCCAAGTGTGGCATAAAACACATTTATTTCCAAAGTAGTAAAGTACAAAGTAATAATAAATATATTTCTTGCTTTTTAATGTTTAAATTGAATTAAATTCTGTAGGTTTCTTTTCAAAATAATTTATTTTGCCCAGTGCCATGTTTTGTAGCCGGTGCCATGTTTTTGTTTCATCGACATTTTTTCGCAGATGTATTAAAATTTCTTTTGACTGTTGCAGCGGACGCTATAATGCAGGCGTGCGATGACGTAATTTCCGGAAAGCTGTACAAGGAGGGACACTTCCCCCTGGTCATCTGGCAGACTGGCTCCGGGACCCAGTCCAACATGAACACCAATGAGGTAACACCATCTCTGCCAGACACAGGGACACAACAGTCATAATGTTTAAGATGCGTTTCTACTAAGTGAGGAGCTGGGCAGTCACAGTATAATACAGTAGTTTTTCTTCCGGCAAAGGTACATCGGGCGCGCGCATGTATGGGCGCTGTGTACGGACGCACCACAAGCAAACATTTACCAATGCGCACTAATGCTCCAGTATGGAATGCACTTCGCACGATCGTGCGTCTGTGTAAATACGTTTCGCGCGCTCCTAAACTGCGTAAGTCGGACTGCTTGTTTGTCTTTATACTTTGGCAGAGTAGAGCGGAACTGACTTGTTGACTAATGTACTATTCTTCAGAAATATGTCTGCGACTCATTCATCTATCTCCATACATTTAGTATGAAAAAGGGTCAGATGAATGAGGTGACCGCAGACATATTTCTGAAGAATAATGCTAATGCTGCCCTAATGACGGTGCTCGAAGTGACGTGGGTTGGAGATTATTCATTTAATCAAAACACCTTCTGATATACGTGGAGTCAAACGTTATGGACCCAAGGACAATCTTTACACGAGCATTGTTATTGGTCAACTCACGGTCCGTCGCCTCCGCTTCGCCCAGCTCCGCGTCATTGGAAACGCACCCTTATAAACATAGGCTGAGATTTGAAGCTGTGCAATTTGGACAACTTTGTGAGCCTTCCAACCAAACGTGAAGGCCTACGTTAATAGAAAATAGTATGAAAGTAAATAACTCTTTCATGGCTATACATTTATACGAATGCTTCTCAAAATAAATAAATATCATCGAACGATAAGAAAACTATAAATTCGATCGTATGATATGAACAATGCTGATAATAAATTCCGTTGTTTCACGACTTGTGATGTTCCGATGGCTTCAGTTTACGAGTGATAAATCTGCTTGCTATCGATTATGGCCATGATTTATAGTACATAGTTGTATAAGGTCGAAAGAGGCTACTTCGTCACAGGTGAAATTGCGTCGAACGTTTATTTATAACTCCTTACATTGGCTGTTATATAAATAAAGTATAAAGTATTAATTTTAATCTAGATAAGTATAACTTTAATCGAATATAGTGACACCTGAATTTGAACCATCAAATTGGTAACTCACGTTACTCTCTGTCGTGGAATCACCGAATTGCTATTCTAAACACTCCAACAATATTACTATTGGTCTGTTTAATTACATCGTTGGCTGATTTCTCGCTGCCGTGAGCCCTGCGCTTCCAATAATGACCATCCATTGCCCACCTTTCCGGACTATAGGGAAACGTGCACGACGAAGGTGCCGCCAACTGGTGCCGCCAATCTAAGTCTTGTACCCCTTCATGCTGGGGCCACAGTGACGGAAACGCCGTTAATTTTCGCGATAAAGGACGATTAACGTCAGTGTAACTACGACATACTATATTTGACATTGACACTTGAAGAGATAATATGAATTGACAGCTTGATTTTACAGGCATGATAGTTCCCTTAATAGGGTATTTGACAACAATAAAAATAAATTAATTAACTGTAACCAGCAAATTACGCTTCCAAAACAGCCCGGATAAAATCATTCAAACTTATTTTCGTGCCATCAACGATTTTACAATGACGAAAACTAAAAATAAGGCACCATGTTGAGCATGACGTCACAAGATAGTAGTTCATACTAAAGTGCATACTTTCGGAGCGTTTTGACACTTCATAAAAAGAAGCTGATTTGAACTGTCATCAAGTAGCCTATTGTCGGTCCGTGTCTCTTTTGTCGTTTAGTGCTGCCACCTATAGTTAGTGCACGTTCCCTATGACGTCAAAAAATAATTGCAATTTCAGGTGATCGCCAACCGCGCCATCCAAATTTTGGGCGGCACTCTCGGCTCCAAGAGCCCCGTGCACCCGAACGACCACGTGAACAAGTCCCAGAGTTCCAACGACACCTACCCCACGGCCATGCACATCGCCGTCGCCATGGAGCTGCGCGACCGCCTCATGCCCGGCCTGTGCGCGCTCCGGGACACCATGGCCGCCAAGTCTAAAGAATTCACCAAGATCATCAAGATTGGCAGGTACGGAATAGACGATATTGTGGGGTTGGGCGACACTCTCGGCTCTAAGAGCCTTATTGGGCGTGGCAAAAGTCGTACCAGGTGGGGGCCGTGGCGTCCCCTGGGGTCGAACTAGGTCGCTGGTCGGGCCACCATGGGGGGTGGGGGCAGAGGCGCCTGGGGTCGAACCAGGTCGCCAGTCCCCCCCCCGCGGCGATACACCTTGCCGTCGCCATGGAGCTGCACGACCGCCTCATGCCCGGCCTGTGCGCGCTCCGGGACACCATGGCCGCCAAGTCTAAAGAATTCACCAAGATCATCAAGATTGGCAGGTTCGTAATAGACGATATTGTGGGGTTGGGCGGCACTCTCGGCTCTAAGAGCCTTATTGGGCGTGGTAAAAGTCGTACCAGGTGGGGGCCGTGGCGTCCCCTGGGGTCTAACCAGGTCGCTGGTCGGGCCACCATGGAGGGGGGGCAGAGGCGCCTGGGGTCGAACCCACCACCGACACCATGGCCGCCAAGTCCAAGGAGTTCACTAAGATCATCAAGATTGGCAGGTACGGAATAGACGATATTGTGGGGTTGGGCAGCACTCTCGGCTCTAAGAGCCTTATTGGGCGTGGCAAAAGTCGTACCAGGTGTCGACCGTGGCGTTCCCTAGGGTCGAACCAGGTCGCTGGCCGGACCACCTTGGGGGCGCCTGGGGTCGCGAACCAGGTCGCCAGCCCCGGTTTCATCGAGGTTTGAATCTCAGTTTTATCCCTACTCACCCCGTTTTACGGTATCTTCCAGGACCCATCTGATGGACGCCGTGCCCCTGACCCTCGGGCAGGAGTTCAGTGGCTACGAGGCGCAGCTGACGTACGGCATCGAGCGAGTGTGCGCCACGCTACCCCGGTTACACTACCTGGCGCTCGGCGGCACCGCCGTCGGCACCGGCCTCAACACCCGCATCGGCTTCGCGGAGAAGTGCGCAGCCGAGATAGCCTCGCTCACCGGTAACTGCACTAGTGTATGTGTGTACTGCCCACGTTACCCTGCATTACCTGACGGCCGTCGGCACCGGCCTCAACACCCGCATCGGCTTCGCGGAGAAGTGCGCCGCGGAGATAGCCTCGCTCACCGGTAACTGCACTAGTGTATGTGTGTACTGCCCACGTTACCCTGCATTACCTGACGGCCGTCGGCACCGGCCTCAACACCCGCATCGGCTTCGCGGAGAAGTGCGCCGCGGAGACAGCCTCGCTCACCGGTATGGTACTCTCGTTCTATCTTGATTCCACCACCGCCGTTTCATCAACAAACATCCAGGCGTGGGGAGCGACTTCTTCCTTTTGCTGTCGATATTCCATTTATTCGCACGAAGCGATTCGCTTCATAGTTTTAATGCGTACTGTCAAGGAATGGAATTCGCTCGCCGTGTCCGTATTTCCTAACAAATATAACTTAGGGCTCTTCGAGACACGAGTAAATAGGCATGTACTGAACCGGCGAACTACTTAGGTCAGTTAAGATGTCCCCACAATATTTATTTATAATTGATTTTATACTTACTTTTTTTCAGGAATCCCGTTCGAAACGGCCCCGAACAAGTTCGAAGCGCTAGCCAGCCACGACGCCATGGTGGAGGTGCACGGCGCGCTCAACACCATCGCGTGCTCGCTCATGAAGATCGGCAACGACATCCGGCTGCTCGCCTCCGGCCCGCGCTGCGGCCTCGGCGAGCTCATGCTGCCCGAGAACGAGCCCGGCTCCTCCATCATGCCCGGTACTATACAATATCTAGTGCTCGCTCATGAAGATCGGCAACGACATCCGGCTGCTCGCCTCCGGCCCGCGCTGCGGCCTCGGCGAGCTCATGCTGCCCGAGAACGAGCCCGGCTCCTCCATCATGCCCGGTACTATACAATATCTAGTGCTCGCTCATGAAGATCGGCAACGACATCCGGCTGCTCGCCTCCGGCCCGCGCTGCGGCCTCGGCGAGCTCATGCTGCCCGAGAACGAGCCCGGCTCCTCCATCATGCCCGGTACTATACAATATCTAGTGCTCGCTGATGAAGATCGGCAACGACATCCGGCTGCTCGCCTCCGGCCCGCGCTGCGGCCTCGGCGAGCTCATGCTGCCCGAGAACGAGCCCGGCTCCTCCATCATGCCCGGTACTATACAATATCTAGTGCTCGCTCATGAAGATCGGCAACGACATCCGGCTGCTCGCCTCCGGCCCGCGCTGCGGCCTCGGCGAGCTCATGCTGCCCGAGAACGAGCCCGGCTCCTCCATCATGCCCGGTACTATACAATATCTAGTGCTCGCTCATGAAGATCGGCAACGACATCCGGCTGCTCGCCTCCGGCCCGCGCTGCGGCCTCGGCGAGCTCATGCTGCCCGAGAACGAGCCCGGCTCCTCCATCATGCCCGGTACTATACAATATCTAGTGCTCGCTCATGAAGATCGGCAACGACATCCGGCTGCTCGCCTCCGGCCCGCGCTGCGGCCTCGGCGAGCTCATGCTGCCCGAGAACGAGCCCGGCTCCTCCATCATGCCCGGTACTATACAATATCTAGTGCTCGCTGATGAAGATCGGCAACGACATCCGGCTGCTCGCCTCCGGCCCGCGCTGCGGCCTCGGCGAGCTCATGCTGCCCGAGAACGAGCCCGGCTCCTCCATCATGCCCGGTACTATACAATATCTAGTGCTCGCTGATGAAGATCGGCAACGACATCCGGCTGCTCGCCTCCGGCCCGCGCTGCGGCCTCGGCGAGCTCATGCTGCCCGAGAACGAGCCCGGCTCCTCCATCATGCCCGGTACTATACAATATCTAGTGCTCGCTCATGAAGATCGGCAACGACATCCGGCTGCTCGCCTCCGGCCCGCGCTGCGGCCTCGGCGAGCTCATGCTGCCCGAGAACGAGCCCGGCTCCTCCATCATGCCCGGTACTATACAATATCTAGTGCTCGCTCATGAAGATCGGCAACGACATCCGGCTGCTCGCCTCCGGCCCGCGCTGCGGCCTCGGCGAGCTCATGCTGCCCGAGAACGAGCCCGGCTCCTCCATCATGCCCGGTACTATACAATATCTAGTGCTCGCTGATGAAGATCGGCAACGACATCCGGCTGCTCGCCTCCGGCCCGCGCTGCGGCCTCGGCGAGCTCATGCTGCCCGAGAACGAGCCCGGCTCCTCCATCATGCCCGGTACTATACAATATCTAGTGCTCGCTCATGAAGATCGGCAACGACATCCGGCTGCTCGCCTCCGGCCCGCGCTGCGGCCTCGGCGAGCTCATGCTGCCCGAGAACGAGCCCGGCTCCTCCATCATGCCCGGTACTATACAATATCTAGTGCTCGCTGATGAAGATCGGCAACGACATCCGGCTGCTCGCCTCCGGCCCGCGCTGCGGCCTCGGCGAGCTCATGCTGCCCGAGAACGAGCCCGGCTCCTCCATCATGCCCGGTACTATACAATATCTAGTGCTCGCTCATGAAGATCGGCAACGACATCCGGCTGCTCGCCTCCGGCCCGCGCTGCGGCCTCGGCGAGCTCATGCTGCCCGAGAACGAGCCCGGCTCCTCCATCATGCCCGGTACTATACAATATCTAGTGCTCGCTCATGAAGATCGGCAACGACATCCGGCTGCTCGCCTCCGGCCCGCGCTGCGGCCTCGGCGAGCTCATGCTGCCCGAGAACGAGCCCGGCTCCTCCATCATGCCCGGTACTATACAATATCTAGTGCTCGCTGATGAAGATCGGCAACGACATCCGGCTGCTCGCCTCCGGCCCGCGCTGCGGCCTCGGCGAGCTCATGCTGCCCGAGAACGAGCCCGGCTCCTCCATCATGCCCGGTACTATACAATATCTAGTGCTCGCTCATGAAGATCGGCAACGACATCCGGCTGCTCGCCTCCGGCCCGCGCTGCGGCCTCGGCGAGCTCATGCTGCCCGAGAACGAGCCCGGCTCCTCCATCATGCCCGGTACTATACAATATCTAGTGCTCGCTGATGAAGATCGGCAACGACATCCGGCTGCTCGCCTCCGGCCCGCGCTGCGGCCTCGGCGAGCTCATGCTGCCCGAGAACGAGCCCGGCTCCTCCATCATGCCCGGTACTATACAATATCTAGTGCTCGCTCATGAAGATCGGCAACGACATCCGGCTGCTCGCCTCCGGCCCGCGCTGCGGCCTCGGCGAGCTCATGCTGCCCGAGAACGAGCCCGGCTCCTCCATCATGCCCGGTACTATACAATATCTAGTGCTCGCTCATGAAGATCGGCAACGACATCCGGCTGCTCGCCTCCGGCCCGCGCTGCGGCCTCGGCGAGCTCATGCTGCCCGAGAACGAGCCCGGCTCCTCCATCATGCCCGGTACTATACAATATCTAGTGCTCGCTGATGAAGATCGGCAACGACATCCGGCTGCTCGCCTCCGGCCCGCGCTGCGGCCTCGGCGAGCTCATGCTGCCCGAGAACGAGCCCGGCTCCTCCATCATGCCCGGTACTATACAATATCTAGTGCTCGCTCATGAAGATCGGCAACGACATCCGGCTGCTCGCCTCCGGCCCGCGCTGCGGCCTCGGCGAGCTCATGCTGCCCGAGAACGAGCCCGGCTCCTCCATCATGCCCGGTACTATACAATATCTAGTGCTCGCTCCGTAATACCGGTACCGCTCGATTCGTAATACCGGGAAGGGTAATTTTTATAATACCGGTATCATACCGGTTTGCATAATACCGGTTTCATACCGGTATACGCAAAGCCGGTATCAAACCGGTAAGTGCAATACCGGTATTGCATCAGTGGGTCATACAGATTTCGAAAAAACGTCTTTCCTGTTGACAAAACAATGAGAGTTAACGACCCGAACACATCACTAGGTTTTCATCATATCCTAGAAGTAGAAGAGTAGGGTTATTTGCCTATAGGGGTCCAGCTAGAAAATTAGACTTTTAAAGCTAGAATTAGGCTTTTAGCTTTTTTAGTTTTTTTTATTTTGTGATGTCCACAGGAAAGACGCGAACACTAAACTCATTCTACAAAATCTGTATGACCCCAGTACGCTGTATACCGGGTATTTTTAGTACCTACGGGAAATACCGGTATTGGGCTAACAACTGCCTCGAATACTATTCGTGATATTACTGGTACGATAGATTGATTGCCACGACATTAGTGCTTCTATTACCGGTATTTTTGATATGGGCAATATAGGGATTTCGGTATTAGCCATAGAAAAAATGCCGGTGTTGAGAAGCAACACGATATGTTAAAGGTGCAATTCGCGCTAAAAACTATAAGCTCGCTCATGAAAATTCGATCAAATGTTTATCGACAACACGGTAGGAATTCGTACTACCTTGATACCTAACTTTCATGTCGTACGGTGCAAAACAATGTTTACACTTGGTTATTTAAAACATTCAATAAGGTAATTGTTAAAACGAGGATTAAATGTGCAATTAAAATTTACTAATTAATACGTATACTGTGTTATATTTCGGTTAGTTCCTGCATGCGACTTTGGAAGCTTTCATGTTTTGTATCTGTGTGTGAGTACTGTGCTCGTTTTTGTTCTGTATCCAAGTGTACTCTAGTACCGTCACATTAGTTATACTATCCGCAATACGAAGTGGCGAGTCGGGCAATAAAAGTCAGTTAACATAGGGATGGTACCGTGTCGATAATATATTTTTGTAAACGTCGATGAAATTATTATAAGTTTAAATGTCATAACTCGTATATTGTTTTTATTAGTTGGATAATAACGTATCTCTTAAAAGAATCTAATAATAATGAAGATTTTCCTAAATAATTAGCTATTAAGCTAATAAGTGTAATAAGCAGATAATGAGAAATGCATTAAATAATTATTGCACGTGGGCATAAAATGTGCAATAATTACCTACTTAATGCATTACTGTCATTAGACATTATTAATAACAAAATATACTGCTATATAAGGCTTAATTTTATATTCCTCGCTTCGTTCCTTTATCGATATTTGTTTTGTATGCGTAATGCTACTTGCACAGCACTGCGGGTGCGAGTCCCGCTACATAAGGCCGTGCAGGTGCGAAAGAGAGAGCACGATCCCGATGATTTATGACCCAACTCGCCATCTCGTATTGCGGACAGTATAGTACCGTCGTTACTAGTAGTAATTAGCTAGTTGATTATCGATACCTTTAGACTCAAAGGGCGTAAACGCCATTAGAACCTACGGCGTTAACGCCCTTTGAGTCTAAAGGTATCGATATGTCCAATCGACATCAGCCCTATGTAATTTAGATAGGTAAAGGCAGTAAACTTCCGCTGTTCACTTTATTGGTAAATTGTGTAAGTTATTGAAGTTTTATAATTATACAGTCTCATCATCAAATTGTTCAATAGATTTCACATTTCTGGACCATTAATTTATTCAACGGGTAATTTAAGTTTCTTGAGTATTTCGACTCGAGTATCTTGTATCTCATCTTCGACATATG
Source organism: Eudemis profundana (assembly GCA_947034925.1). Taxonomy (NCBI): domain Eukaryota; kingdom Metazoa; phylum Arthropoda; class Insecta; order Lepidoptera; family Tortricidae; genus Eudemis; species Eudemis profundana. The sequence goes on from OX344808.1 coordinate 5,078,586, forward strand.
TGACTTCCCACTATGTTGAATTTTATTTTAGCATGTATTACACTTTAGTCGTTTGCAGGCAAAAGATAGGCACAGTTTTAGGCATGAGAATGATTTTTTTACTTATTTATACCAGTATCCTATCAATAGGCTTTTTGATGATGGATCGAATCAGCTTCTTTTTGTGAAGTCTCAAAATGCTCAGAAAGTATGCAGACTAGTATGAAATACTGACTTGTGACGTCATGCTCAACATGTCGCCTAATGTTTAGTTTTTGTTGTTTTAAAATCGTTGGAGCACGAAAATTTGCGTGATTGATTTTATCCGAGCAGTTTTAAAAACACAATTTGATGCCTCAATTAATTATTTTGATTGTTGTCAAAATATACCGTGTTCTCTTATGGCTGCAATGTATCTTTTGCTTGGGAATGACTAATTTTGAGTAGTACTCAGTATTTTGTAAAAAATTTTTTTTAGAGTAGTAAACTTACTAGTACAATAAATATTTCAGGCAAAGTGAACCCAACACAGTGCGAGGCGCTCACAATGCTGTCAGCGCAGGTGATGGGCAACCACGTGGCTTGCACCGTGGGCGGCGCCACGGGACACTTCGAACTCAACGTGTTCAAGCCCATGATAGTCGCCAACGTGCTGCGGTCCATCCGACTTATCGGTGCGTAACAACTTTAACGGTCACAGCAGAGGAATACCCGAAAATTAGCTAGTTCGAGTCCTATAATGGAGCAAGGGCTCGTCCACAAATCATGTGATCGTCTAGGGGGGGGCAGATCTCCGAACCTCAAACTATGGGGTCAACTTTGTAAATGCGAAAAAAATACAACTCTCTCATGCATTTTGGTCTACCTATTCATGATCTTTTCTATGAAACAGTTAATTTTTTTTTGCATTTATAAAGATGCCCATATAGTAAAATTTGTTCAAAATAATAAATAGATTGAGGTTTAATTATCTTGTATCACGTTCCAGATTTCACCTTGTAGAGCGACACGACAAAGTAGTTTCACGAGTTGTTGTTACATACTTGGACAATGTCACATACGCGGTGCACTACCAACTAACTTCTATAATTCTGTATCCCATACTTCACCAAAAACAGGCGTTTCTCGGTTCATTCTAAGGTTTTATACAGCTCGGACTCGAAAATTAATTATTAAATTGATGATTTAATCTTAATGTAATCTTACACCTAGATATGTTGCTAAATCTTAAAACTGTTTGCCCCTACCAGGGCTCATATGGGACTGAATGTACTATTATTAAGATGTGTACAACTATGGTTTGCCATAAACGCTATGACTATGAAAGTCATAGTCATCAGGGATCATGCTTCTGGCGTCTGTTAATGTACTTTCTCCTTATATTCTAGGTGACGGTTGCCAAGCGTTCAACAAGAACTGCGCGGTCGGAATTAAGGCCAACGAGGCCAATATCAACAAGATCATGCAGGAGTCGCTTATGCTTGTCACCGCCCTCAACCCGCACATCGGATATGATAAGGTAACCTATTTAAGTAAAAAATTTAGTGATAGTTTAACAAGAACTCTGCGCTCGCTAACAAGAGGCCAACAAGATAATGCAAAAGTCAGTCATAGTCGTAACCGTACTCAACACGTACATCGCATACGATAAGGTGACGTATTATAGTTTTAAACCCTTGTGATAGTTTAACCCTTGTACTACACTGATCGCCAAGACACGAAAAGACTCATTCTTTTTCTAAGTCGGACACAGACGCCAACACGAATCTTCGCGTTATCGCAATATGTGTAGCCCTAACATAACAAGAACTGCGCAGTAGACAACAAGGCCAACAAGAACTCATCATTTACAAACCGAATAAATTTTTTTTTAGTTGTCCTATTTTGATCGAAATCTAGCTCTGACGACGGGATCTACAAGAAAGTGCGGGAGCACTTCAAATACAAGCGCATGTATACTGCGATTTCGCAATTTTCTGTGATTCCTGCATATTCAATATTTTTAACGTTTCCTATATTAATTTCAGGCCGCACAAATCGCGAAAACCGCGCACAAGGAAGGCGGTACCCTGAAGGGCACGGCGATCAAGCTGGGCATCCTCACCGAAGAGCAATTCAACCAGTGGGTCAGGCCCGAAGACATGTTGGGACCCAAGTAAACTTTAAACTAAGAGCACGAGATATCGCCAATGCTGGATGCTGGAATACTGGGAATATAACAAGCATGGAAGGATATCAGTTGGATAAAAAAATCGAATTATAACAATATGGGTGATTCTTCGAGCGTTCCGACCCCGCGTTTCCAACGTCATTGCAACGCCATTACTTTCGGTTTTCATAAATAATTTCTTTAGCAGTAGTTATGAATCTTATGATGCTATATATTGTCGCGCGATAAATAAATGACAAAGCATCCGTCACTCTCACACACATTTGTCAGAACGTGACGGATGCTTTATCGTGCGACAAAGCGTAGCATCATACCTATCATAAGCCTACTGGACCATTACCTATTCAAACGATATTTGCCGAAATAATAATGACGAAAGAAAACGCTGAATATGCACCCATGTCCACTCAGTCAAATCGATCAGTCGGAACGTAGCGTGCTAATATATCTAGAGTTGGTGGACTAATATAACACTGAATTAGTGACATCAATGTATCGATCTTGGCTAAGATATATTTATTTACGGAGACCACTGCCAATAATCCATTAAAAAAAAACGAACTATCGCGTACCGTCTATATAGGACTGAACAAGATTTGTACAACATAATTATCTATGTTATGAAGAGTTTTGTTGTGCGTTAAATAAATGATAAAACACCCGTCACGATCTGACAAGTATGTAAGTGTGAGAGTGACGGATGCTTTATCATTTATTTATCGATTGACAAAGCCTAGCTTCATAAGCCTACTGAAAAATAATCATATTTCTTGTTGCTAGGCAAAAACGCGAATTTCATTATTGTTATAGTCCGATATTTATTTTCAATTGCTTAATATTTGTAATTACATTTTTATGGTAAAAACTCCATAATCGGAACCCCATCCGATTACTGACCCTTTTTTATCTTATTTTAAGCTAACAGTGGCAACAGTCCTACAATAAATAGGTGCCAAGAATAATAGTAAAATGTCAGCCATTTTTTAATTCTAATTTATCAGACTTGAATCGTCTTTTTCATAACATTTCCTTTTTACCCGACTGCGGCGAAGCCCAAAGGAGGGTTATGTGTTTGACCTGTATGTATATATGTATGTCCGTTCCTGTGTCCGCTCGTAACTACTCAACGGCACATCCGATTTTGATAAATGATACATCATTAGATTCGTCTTGATGGCGCGAGTGTCACTGGGTATGAAGTTCGTTAAAATAAACAAAATGGCGGATTTTATGCAGTTTCAAAGTGCACCGCGGTCGGGTTTTTTTTAGTAATTGTCATATAATGTCTTTCTGACAAATAATGTAAATTTCCCGTCATATGAATATAGACGCCAAAGGAAAAGAACATTTTAGTAAACATAATTATATCAACATAAGGAAACCTGCATATATCGGCGAAGAAATTCTAAAGCGTATGTGACCTGTGCTTATTTTTTTAATTCTTGCTTACCTATTTACGCACAACAAATAAATCACTCAAGGTAACCTGTATAATAAATAATAATATCATTGAATAATTTATATAACTCGAGTGATCTCTTGGCAGTTACTATGCCCAGTATTTTCATTTAATAAACGTCCTTTTATCGAATATAAACTTGAAAAACTCATGAATTATAAATTAAGAACTACTATTGTAGTCCCAGTATTGTAAACAATAATAAGTGAAATAAATGTGTTCGCATTTATATCAGCTTTGGGTTTATTCCGGGTTCCTATTTAAAACGGTTTGCACGAAGGTACATTATCGCTAATAACCGATAGGAAATATGTTGGCACGTCACGTTTTACTAAGATAAAATTACAGCAAATAACATGAAAACGTCATTAAAGTTAATGACCGTTTGTGCACTGAATAACTAGGGACGCAGAATTATACCCAAAATACTAGAAATACATAAGATAAAAGTTTATTGTACTTCCACGTGTAATTTTTACAAACATTGTGAAGGTTCCGTTTTGTAAATTTGGTTATATCATTTTGTTTGGTATTTATTGAATCATTTATTTTATTGTTCACCAATATTGTTTATTATTTATAAGTAAAATACTTATCTAAGTTACGACTTGAATTTGATTTATGTAGTGTAATAGAGCGGTCGAGAGATACTTTTTGACCGATTTTTTACACTATAAACCCACCCTTACCACCATTGCCATCATCAATATCATCAAATCATTATGAACATAGTCAAGAACTGTATAATGCGATTCTAATGTGCGGAGAAAAGTAGTATTTGTTGGGGGGTATTAGCCAATCTGTGATTTTATTAATACCTGCCTCTGTCAATACGATAGTACATTATAGAAATTATCCGTTCAAGAGAGCTAATGCTGTTAAAGAATACAATGCCATTGAGCGAACAATGCCATTGATAGAATACAATACCACCAAAAAAAAATAACAATGCGTAACACGAGTAAACCCGGGCGGTCTACCTGGCTCCCCGTTAAATCTGTAAAAGCAAAATGCATTATTTTTTGTTTGAAAGTATTTGCCGCCTTATCATTACGGTCATAGAACCGATAATCCGTTGAAAGCTCATAGTATCTCTAAGTCTTTTCTACGGAATACGCACTTGCAGACCGTCGGGCGAATGTGAAATGCAAAACAAATTAAGATCGCAGTTATCTATAACTGCATTTACACTTTACTGTCTAGTAAATAGAATCTAGAATCTAATGATCTTTCAAGGCAGTTATACTTTTTTGACACTATATTCTCGTTATCCTAATTTGTGGTTTACCTCTCAATGGCATTGTATTCGTTAACAACATTAGCCCAGTTGATCGGATAATTACTATACACAAAGAAAACCCGATAATTTTTATTAATTACTAGGTTTTTTAACCCAGGTTTTACCCGACTCTAAATAAAGTCGGTTACCCGGGTACCCGGGTTTCATTCCCTAGGAACAATTCGCATTTATCTGCAAGGTAGGGCCGGAATAAGTGCTATAACTGACCAACCACCAACACAGGTAAAGTGAACCCAACACAGTGCGAGGCGCTCACGATGCTGTCGGCGCAGGTGATGGGCAACGCCGTCGCCTGCACGATGGGCGGCGCCACGGGACACTTCGAGCTCAACGTGTTCAAGACTATGATGGTCGCCAACGTGCTGCGGTCCATACGGCTCATTGGTAATAATAACTAGGGATGTAACGATGCCGATTTATCGGTATCGCCGATTATACAGGTTGGAAAAAATCTATGGGCCCTGGAGGGGAACTACTTTAAATCCTTTAGTTAGCTCATTTTACTGAAAGGAAACATTCGTTTATTTTTAAAAAGAAACAAAACTGCATTCGTAGATTTTTTTAATTTTCTTGGCATTTTACGTCATAAGTTAGTATTTCATACTAAACTGCATACTTTCGGAGCGTTTTCACACTTCATAAAAAGAAGCTGATTTGAACTATCATCAAGTACCTAGCCTATTACAGTACATTGTATGTACGACAGTACAGTGTAGTCAAAGTATAAAGACAGAAACGTAGTCGCTCTATGGCCGTTTAGCAGCGCGCGTTACTTAGTTAAGGTTGAGGCGCAAACGGTGCGATCTGTACTGGAGCATTCTTACGCATTCGCAAAACTTTGCTTGTAGTGCGTTATGCAGACAAAATTTATAAACCTATAAAATGAATAATTTCAACCAAATTTGGTGGCTCTTTTTGTTTGTAGTATTAGAGAACCGCCAGGCTCGTATTTAGAGACCGAGGGTGCCTAGGTACTTGGTATTGAGAAGGCAAGCCATGTTTTTGGGCTTATATGAAGGGTCCACCGCTGGGACCTCTGTAGGCCGGCCGGGCCCCTAGGCCTAAGCGAAAAAACGGCGCTAAGAACCGAACAAATCGGATCATCTTTAAATAATGAATGGTTACCAGGTGACGGTTGTCAAGCATTCAACAAGAACTGCGCGGTCGGCATCAAGGCCAACGAGGAGAAAATCGGCAAGATCATGCAAGAGTCGCTTATGCTTGTCACCGCCCTCAACCCGCACATCGGATACGATAAGGTGACATATTTAAGCTTCGTCCCTAATGATTGTTCCATAAGAACTCTGCAGTCGCCAACAAGAGACCTAAATCAACACGCACGAATACGATACGGTAATGTGCAATACGGTAAGGTTTGTAAGACATTATGGCACGGGGTACGGCAGTTTGTACGACTTCGTGTCGCTCAAGCCTGTCACTGCTCTCGACCCACACGCCGGATACGATAAGGTAACGTATTGCGTTTTATAAACCTAAGTATTCACAGTTTGACAAGAACTGTGCGGTGGCTAACAAGATCCCAACATCAACAAGATCATGCAAGAGGTGTTTATGCTCGTCACCGCGCCCACACATTACGATAGGGTAACGTATTGCAGTTTATAAACCTATTCACAGTTTGACAAGAACTGTGCGGTCGCCAACAAGAGGCCAACATCTGCAGGATCCTGCAGGAGTCACTCAACCTTGAGGCTTAAACCTAAAGGTTTGAGCCCCTTAGATCCCTTGGGTCCGCCACTGTACAAAGCCTTATTAAATGAGGACCTAGCCAAGTACTTGCTATAGTTGCTTCTAAGATGCAATGTTTAATTTCGATCAAACTCACTCATTTTTGCTTCCACCAGGCTGCCCTGATCGCCAAGACCGCACACAAGGAAGGCGGCAACCTCAAAGACACAGCCATCAAGCTGGGCATCCTCACCGAAGAGCAGTTCAACAAGTGGGTGAAGCCCGAAAACATGTTGGGGCCCAAGTAACCAGCGAAATACTACAGTCGTACAACAGAGCCAGTATGCGTGAGGTGCTCCTTGCTAAGTATAAAGACGAACAAATAGTCCAATTTCGGCCGTTAAGGATTGCGCTTATTTGCGTTCTTATTTCTTTGCTTGTAGTGCGTTCGTACACGCGCGCACACATTCAAGCGCGCGATGTACCTTTTGTAAGAAGAAAAATTACTGCTATTCTGCCGTCCTCACCCTAAAGGCCGCTAATTTGTATGAATGTTCATACAAATTAGCGGCCTTTTATTAATAGCCTGGGTACTAGGACTACGACAGCGGTAAATTAGGGCTGCCATCCGTCCGGGTTTCCCCGGATTTGTCCTAGTTTGGAGAGCGTCCGGGGAACGTTTCATTTGTAGTCCAGGTCTGCTACTCCGGCTCGCGCGAGCTAATGCACTCCCCCCCCCCCCCCCCCCCCCAAATACGTTGCTGTTGAGATCTCCGGGTTTTAAGCTCCAAAATCCGAGGATTTACGGTTTTTGCCCTAGGTGTCAAATTTTGGAGATGGCAGGATAGGTACTCGAGCTTTATCCTCGCTCGCACCACACGCTTACTCCGGCTCACTATAAAATAAGTCGATGTCAAATTCTTTTAGTTTACGTATCCTCAGTAACTTCCACGGGTTTACTCGGCGAACTAAGACGTAGCTCTTTTTTTAACTTTTGTATGCGTTTACTTTTTATAACATATTGTGTTTTATTTTTTGAGTCTTGTAATGTTTTTATATTAACCTCAGTTCATCCTTATTCGTCCTAAGTAGCAACAAATTTTATTACCGAAAATAGTTTTCCTTATAAATAAAACAACATTTTTTTTTCAATGTTTTATTACTTTCAATTCACGAGGGAACCAGTACCTAAGGTAAAGTTAAAAGTTGTTTACAAGTTAGGGCAGATAAAGATGGGACTGCCAGGTTATTTTTTTAATTTATGCCACACCTGGCCATAAAGTGACTTTTTCCGCACGCTGTGCGTACGGAAAAAGCCGCTTTCTGGCCAAGTGTAGACATAAAATGATGTACACAACACGGGAGGTAATAAAGAAAGCCCTGGATCGCATATTTACGTCTCTCGCTTACAGCTCGGGCCGCAAACTTCTGCGATCTCGGCCTTTCTTTGTATTACCACCCTAGTTATGTAATGTACTATTATATTGATATTTTGTGATTGTAATTGTACTTGTTTGTAATATAAATTTGGCAAATGCCTTATTATACCTTGTGGTCTAATTCAATTTTGTTTAATTTAACCATTTAAATCCCACTGTCATCATAACCGTCTCAGGCATTCAAAAGACAAAAATTAAGATATTGATCACCTCGTATACCTACTCAGGCAAGTCCTTCGTACTTAGAATACCATATTTACGAAATAACAATTCTCGATTTAGCAGATTCCCTGATACGAAATTTCTAAATTAATACCTATCGTAAAATACTCCAAATTTGCCCACTGTCCAATCTTCATACGTTCCCTGTCAGTGCCCCCAATGTGGCGTCATGAAGGTTTTTTTCCGGAGTCCGTTCCCCATACTGATTGCACAGTTGGGACTTGTGACATTGTCCGATAGTTTTGAATGAGGACAGTGAACGTGTTAAATATTCCATAGTACATTGTGTATCCAGGGCGGTAGGTAAGGAATTACAAACGAGTGTTTGTTACAAGGCCGAGGCGAAGCCAAGGGCTTTAATAACACGAGTTTGTAATTCCTTTACCGCCCGTGGCACACACAATGTTTTTCATCACACTTGTGAGGAAATCTAATTAAAATTAACCTTACTTAACCTAAATAAAATTGTAAAACTGACAGTGACATAAGTGACATATCCATAGACAATGCGCAACGTTCGGAAACCATAGCGATACAGACCTAAAACGGTTGATTTTATAATTGCAAAATACTGAAATACACTATTGAAACATTTAATTAATGTTACAGAAATATGTGTTTACATGTATTTGCAATACCAGTTCTCTTTAAATAAATATTTCAGTGATAAAAGTTAAAAAAGTAAGTTGGCGTTTCATTTGAACATGACAAATAAGAGTAAAACAGAACCAGCGTTTCAAATTTAAAAAGAAAACCATTACGCCCTAGGGCGTAATAGCTCATTTACGGCCCGCAAAACCTCGTGTAATGCACCATTTTCGAGCAAGTGTGATGAAAAAAACATTTCTTTCCTAGATAAGCGAATTCTTTTAGGAAATATTTTCCAGGAGTACCTATTTCCTTCCTGGGCAAATATTGAACGGTGGGCGAAGTTGGAGCCTTTGGCGGTACATTCTACAAAATCATTTAGTTTCTTGACTCCCTTGGGGTCAACGAAACGGTGCTAAAATAGGTATCTAGTATTTCGAAAAACATGGTCTGGGAATACGAGGGAGCCATTTTTAGGTATAGAAAATAATCATTTTTTAACTTTGAATGCCAACATTCTGTCTATAAGACACACCGCATGCCATAAGCTGAATCTTTGGCATTATTTGCTCATCTATAAGTGCTAACAATATTGTATAGTATAAGTGTACTACATTGTTTACTAGAATTGTAACACCCACGCCGCTGGGTATCGACCTTTCACATTTTCCGCCCACGGTTTTGACTCGAGACTATTACGAGCTCAGTAAACACATTATGCTTCAGCGTGGGTTTAAGTGAATTTTATATTTACGATAAACACTTATTCAAGTCGATTACCTACGAATACCTAATCCGTTAAGACGAGCCAACGGAAGGTCGTTATTATTAATTAAGAACATAATTATTTCCTTAGGATTAGAATACTTACCGACAGATAGGGTTCATCATCATCATTTCAATCTCGAGTCTTGAGACACCCAGTGCTGAACCCCTAAAGCGTTCCAAAACAAACAGTCGCACGCCTCCTGCTTCCATCGACGTTTGGCGTCGTCCGATAAAGACAAGATAGGGTTTAAATACCTACTATTAGCGCTCATTCCCAAAATACCACATTCCTAAAATACCAGATTTTTAAAATACCAGATTCTCGGTATACGAGATTCTTCGTATACCAGATTCCCGAAAAATACATCCACCAAAATCATTTAGATCCGTGAGTAACCTACGATTTTATAATCTAGTGTAACGGGAATGTGGTAAAACAGGAATCTGATAAATCGAGAATCTGGTAATTTGAAAAATCTGGTATTTTCGGAATGCGGTATTTTGGGCATGAGCGACTATTAGCAGCAACTAGTAGCTTAGACACTGATCCCACCGCGGGCGAGTAAAGTTGGGCGAGTAGCATTACATTGCGGATCTGGAAAGGTCGATTGATCACACTGTGCCTGGTCAGCCCGCAATGAACTGTTACTCGCCCAACTTTACTCGCCGGCAGTGGGACCAGTGCCCAAGCTACTAGTCGCTGCTCCGTGACTTCGCCTCTGTGATTTTCAACTGTTTCACAGTCATCCCGCGTTTCAGCCCCTTACGGGTTGAATTTCTAAACCTTACCTTAGTCACGGAACTTTTTCATATGTCCAACTAGCTGTCCCGGCGAACTTCGTTCCGCCTCAGAATTTTTAATTTTTTGGATGTTTTAGAGACAAACCCAAAAAATCAAAGATCATAAAAATCGGTCCACCCGTTCTAGAGTTATAAACGGTTTAACTAACCCGACTTTGTTTTATGTATACAGCGTGTAAGTCTAATACGGGCGAACAATTAAACCAGATATAGCGTTTAGTAGTGTTATCATTAATTAATATGATTTTTTAAATTACACTTAATAGTGACCTCGTAATTATTTTTTGAAAATTTACCGAGCAGCAATGTACCGCATACATGCTTGTTATGACATTGCGAGATACGAGTTTTTTTAAAGTAACTGTCAACTTGAATCATACTTGAATGTGTTGTGTTACATTGCGGCCCGAATTATTTTGAATGGTAAATATTTTCATTGTGGTTTTAAGCAATAGTTATCTAAATATGCTTCTTAGGTCCTATGCTGACCACCGTTTCAATATTCGCCCGCATTAGATTTACAGGCTGTATATAGATATGTAGATGGTACACACAGTTAAGTATGTTATTTCATTTTCGCAAAGTTGCGCCAAATTCTAGAGCTAGGATGGGATGCATACAAAATAAAATAAACATGGATGCTTTAACTACCATTATATTTAGCGATAATATTGTGTCATTTACATGTTGTATTGGGTCACACTTAAGGTCATGCGTTATCCCATCTGTTCCTTTAGTTCCAGCTAAGAAAATTGGCCGCTTAACCGATAATGACGCGGCTATCTGTTAGAAAAATGATATATCTGATAGACGAATAGTTGCTGTCTATCGATTTATTTTCCAATCTGACCACATTAACGATGAAATTGTTCCTTGTTAATACAATCACAAACATATTTATCGATCTTAAAGTAAAAGAACATGCCAAAATCGCTACATGCAAATATATTCTTCAGCAACTTAATGGTCCTCCAACGTGCGTGTGTGTTTGTTTTTATTTGTATGGCAACAAAACTACTCCCACATTTAGGTAGATAACATGTTACATATCTTAACAAAGCATTTTTGTACGTGAAATACAATATTGGTCCTATTAAAAAAAAGAATACATTGAAGACCTTAGAAACCTACTGTGGACGCGCCTTTAGGCCTCAGTGCTTAACTTTCAGGAACAGATGCGGAACTTTTTACATGCCTGTATATGACCTTAACTTTGGGACTTCTTTGGTACGGTTTGGTAACTTATATTTAGGTAAAATACTCTTTTATATCACAATACTGGAATGTATTGATTTGTCTATAAACTAATATAATGACTGGAGAAAAGTTGTCTTGGGATGACAATAAATTAGAGAGCGTATCAGATCTGTTGTAAGAAGGACTAGTACTTATTCCTAAAGAAATATACATTTTTATTCCAATAAGAGAAACTATCAGCGGCCAGAACGAATTTCAAAATCTAATAACGACTTGCCATTATGATTCGAAACACTAAAATAGACTAGAAACAATTTTACCATTAGGCTAAGTACACAGTAAATGCATTGCAAAGGCCTTACTCATTGATTATGTATAAAATTATTCTTAAAAATAAATAACTACATAAATACATCTTTGATATTTTGGAACTGCTTCACAGCGAGATCGACTGGCAAGTCAAAATTGTAAGGGGTTAATCGGTCAAGACTTTGAAGAGCGTCTTGGAAACCGGTGTTCACAACATAACTAGTAGAAGAATAATATGCATCCACCAGAGATCGGCATTTCAAAATAATATTCAACCAAAGAACAAGCTTGTGAGAATTTAAAGCAGCGCAAACAAATGCTTTGAAATGTGCATCATAACTCCTTTTATATGGTGTGTGGGATGCAATGATACTACCAATAGCACTTAGTAAACTCTGCTTGTTGGATATGGCATTTCCTCCCACAATATCCAGGTTGAAGCTTTGACTCAGCTTTCTTGCCGGTGTTGAGTTAAATCGATCTCCATCATTGATATCATAGTAGCGTAAAATCAGTTCCCAGATATGTGTAGCGTGAGTAGATGATCTGCGGACAGGGAAGCAACCAATAATGGGAACTAGCGAGTTTGATTCCGGTCCTGTTAAGCCATGTTGGAGCAAATCACGGACGTTGACAGCCAAGTGTCTCCGAACTGCAGTTGTTAATGGGATGTCATTGATTACAATGCCTCCTTCTTCAGACTCGCTGTCATATGTGTCGATTATGGCGTGGTTGGGTCGATTACGAGAGACTAAGTGCAATACAGCATCAACGGACATTTCTAGCTTAGCTCGCAAATTGCCCCAGTGTGTAACAATAGTTGAAGATCGTTTCTCAGCCCTCCGACTTGTATTAGGAGAGCAACCAAACTGCGATACTGTAAAAATTTGTATCAATGTACTGGCTTTCCTCATTAAGTTAATAGTCTCTGTCCTAAGATCGTCATTGGCTTTGTTTTTACTGAATGTCTTGTCGAAAGAATTTTGCGACTTTGTACTTTTTGTGTCCGGTGTTTTTGACTTTGAGTTTCCTTTTAGGTCCTCAGCTTTCATTACTTTTATGAATTTCTGCATGTCATCGATATGTGCTTGTAGTTTGCTGATGATTTCATCCTTGGAGAGCTGTTTTTCGGTGTATTGTCGGACTGCACAGTTAATCTGGTGTCGTAACTCATCCGCACTGAGAGGCTGGTGGCAACCTTCTTCCAGACTGCGGTCTATTTCCGATCTTAAATGGTCTATCAGTGTTCTGTGCTGTTTGTCACTTGCTTGTGGATCTGCAGCAAACCTGTAAGGCCAAGATAAGAGTTTAATTTAAACTGTATAGTACAATCCTGGCTAAATTTGTACTGTAGATGTCTTTAAGGACTAAACTATTTTATTCACATATATAATTTACTATTGAAATTAACTAAAAAAATTATATGTATATGGTACGGTAGTCTATAATTTTAATGTATTACAATGGTTTTAGTATTAACATTACAATATTGATACAAAATAAATGCAAAACAGTCGGTGAAATCATTTTCAATCAATATCAATAATGGTATTAATAATATCATAATTATAGCAATGTTATTTTATAAAACATATTGATAGGTACATTCCCTCATGGACTTGGTCAGGGGTTTCCAAACTGTGCGCCGAAGAAAGAAAAGAGGGGCGCCGTGAGTCCATCCTCTATCATTATTTAAAACCACAAATATTCGTGGGTACCTATAAAGCAACAATACCAACTAGCACCTTTGAGCGAAATAGGGTAGAGCGCCGTGATGCAGTACTAAACTTGTAAGTGCGCCATGGGCTGAAAAAGATTGGGAACCCCTGGACTAAGTATTCCATAGGCTGTCTTCTAAGGGCTGGGGTATTGATTGATACAAAATTAAATCTTGCTTACCTTTCAAGTTCTTTGAGCTGAGTTTTCAACCTCTCAATAAAATGCGACTGGCGGGCGCGCTGTCGCCGAATCTTGGTCTCCAATTCAGCACATTCCGCGCAGCTTGCCTCTCCCGCGCTGCCCTGAGGCGAAGCCCTCGCGTCCGGCACTCCTCTTGAAGTAAACTCTTCCAACTCCTTTAACATACCATCCTTCTCCTCTGGCGCTGCCTTTAATATCTGCCGCAAACGAAACTCCACTTGCGCAAGGTGCGAGGTCAAAGAAAATACGGATGACGATAATATTTCCTGTTCTTCTTCTAATGCGTGTAGTCTATCGCCTGAAGATTGCTCAGGAGTCTCGTCGAAAAGCGTCTCTTTAGGAGCCCCCAGGGGTTCTCGCCGAGGCTCTTGCCAGATAGGAATCTCGCCACCGTCATCATAATCGCTCGGGCTATCACTTGCATCCATGGCTTATGTTATTATGATCACGATTTCCGAAAAAATCATAAAACTGATGTGCTCAAGTTTGAAAACATTTTGATTGGGATGCGAATCGTCGCATTTGGATAGTCCTACGACATAGCTTGAGTTTCGTGGTGGTTTGACGGAACTGAAACTTGAAAGAAAATGCGATTTACGTCACTGAAAATTATGGACGTCATAAGAAAATTGACTGAAATTGAATGAATGAGAATTGTTTGAGTGAACGAATGGTCTTCTTAACTTGTCTATGACAGAACAGATGCGTTCACAAAATTAACTCTTCAGGGCAAGTTTTTTTTGATGATTTGCGAAAATAAAAAAAATTGGATTTAAAATAGACATCAAGAGTAAAAAATTAGCATTTTTTGACACGTTATTTAGCGAGTGACATCAATCCGTTTATTTCATAAACTGCTAACTACTACATAGAGGTTTTATTCCAACACCCTCTCCTAATTTTATGTTTATAAAATACAAGTTATTAATATAAAATTATAAAAATAACATCAACAGATTGAATAAAAACATAGTCCAACTGAGCAGAGGCGTAACGCAGTTAAGTTCTTTTAACCAGGGCGAATTAACTCACCAAAAACGATCATCCTAAAAGTTCTTAACAAGTTAACATTATACTATTTTTATGTTTCAAGAACTTTACTTTATCTAGAGCCTTGGTTAAAATATCTGCTGTTTGATTTTCGGTTGAACAATAATCTATTTTAAATCCATTGCTAGCATACACCTCATGGATGTAATGATAACGCACATCAATGTGCTTAGACCGTTTGTTAAAGATCCCAGTTTTTATGAGCTGAATTGCGCTCTGATTATCAATTTTGAATGTGACAGGTACTTTAATGTTGAGATCAACCAGCAAGGATTTTAGGAACATTGTCTCCTTACAACATTCGGCCGCTGCAATAAATTCAGCTTCGGTTGAAGACAACGCGACGATAGGCTGTCTACGTGAACACCACGCTACTGGTCCTCCATCCAACATAATAATGTAGCCTGTAGTGCTACGTCTTGTTTTAATATCTCCGGCGTAATCTGAATCGCAGAAGACAGAAAACTCTAAATCTTTGTTCTTCTTATAGTACACACCCTCTCCTAAGGTGCCTGCCAGGTACCTTAATATTCTCTTTACGGCAACTATATCTTTGCTATCTGGGTTTTCCATATTTCTGCTTGCCATGCCAACCGCGTAAGCGAGATCGGGGCGGGTTTTAGTGGATAAGTATAATAAACTTCCAACAGCTTCTCGGTATGGGAACTTTTGGACTTCCTTCTCTTCAGTACAACTTTTTACATCATCTTCTTGTTTACATGGTGTGTCCACGTATTTACAGTTCTCCATGTTGTATTTCTTCAGAATTTGCTTTGCATATGATGTTTGGGTTAACTTTAAACCTTCGCTGTTATCTGTTATTTCCATTCCCAAGTAAGATGTTGGTTTTTCGTAAATTTTTATTTCAAATTTCGAATTTATTTTCTTCAAAGTCTGCCGTATTTTCTCTTTATTAGGTCCTATTATTATTCCGTCATCGACGTAGATTCCGATAATCATTGACAAGTCTTTATTCTTTAGAATACACGGCTCGTTTCTTGCTTGTGTAAAGCCAATGTCTGACATAGTTTTAAGGAACTTTTCATTCCATCTTCTCGGAGACTGGCGAAGTCCATACAGAGACTTTACTAGTTGACAAATTTTGCCTTTTTCGTTGGTAACACCGAGAGGTATTTTCATATAAATGTCTTCGTCTTCTCTTAGTTCGCCATTAAGGAACGCTGTTTTAACGTCAAATGTCATGAAACTGTGATTTCTAGCTGCTGCTATAGCAAACAGAGATTTTATTGCTGATTGAGAGGCCACGGGACTAAATATTTCATCAAACTCAGTCTCTTTTTGCTCATTGCCTCTCACTACTAATCTGGCTTTATAAGTTCCATTTTCTTTGACTTTGAATACCCATCTATTAGTAAGTATATTCTTTCCAGAAGCCTTTTCTTTATCTACTAATTTCCAAACTCCGTTCCTTTCCAGTGAATTTAGCTCATCTTGAATCGCTTTTTTCCATTTTTCCTTCTCTGGAGTCTTCATAACTTCATTAAACGTAAGTAGGGCATAATCATTGTACCTTACGGGCATTTTTACGGATCTACCACTTCTTGTTGCTCTCTCTAGTTGATTTTCTCCTACTTGACTATCTTCAGAGTCAGTCAATGGACTCTCGTAATTGCTTTCTTGTTCTGAATCTACTACTTCTTCACGCTGGCGTTCAGCAGCATTTTCAATTATTTGTATCTCTTCTTGTTCTTCTACTTCTATATTCTGGTTTTCAACTATTTCTTCTGTCGGTTCTACTGACAAGAACTCTTCTTCTACTTTTTCTCTTAATATCTCGTTATCACAACTTATTGTAGATACTTCTTCGTTCTTTTCTCGCTCAGCTTCTTCTATATATTGTTTTATGTGAAAAAGTACTTCACTCTTATTTTTTAAGGAATTTAAGGGATAGACTTTTGTGTAATTGCTAAAGTCGTCAATTACAGTCAAAAAACATCTTTTTCTGTCCCACGTTTCCACTTCTACAGGACCGCACAAGTCCGTATCAATTATCTCTAGAGGTGTCTGTGCTCTTTTTCTTTCCGTATTAAATGGAAAACTCGTCTGCTTCGCTTTTATGCACACTTCACAACTATCTAGCATTTTTTTTTCTTCGGCCGTCACTTTATCTATTTTTATACCATCTGCTGCTTTCGGTAGGTTTCGTAACGCACCTTGACCAGGATGGCCTAGCTTTTTATGCCACGTTAAGGCAGAATCGTTCTCAATCTTCTTACTGAACAGGGCTTCTTCATTACAGCTCACGGCTTTAGGTAGCTCTAGTGTAAATAATCCAGATGATTCTTGTGTTCCTATTATGGTCTTTCCTCCACTGCTGATCTCAACATTATTTCCCTGAAATAAAACTTGACCACCGCGTTTGGTAATCTCTGAAACTGAAAGTAAGTTATGGGAAAGGTCGGGAACACAGAGTACATTTTTAACGCTACAATTTTGACCTATAAAGTCACCTTCGTAAACGGCTTTAAGGTTACAGCCCTTTTGAGCTGTACCGATCTCAGTTTTATTTGTCTTAACGTTAGACAATAGGTTTTTATCGTTCACCAAGTGAACAGTACAACCGGAGTCTACAACAAAGGTCTCTAGATTGCTACTATCATTCTTATTTTTATTGGCTACTAGTGCCACATTGTCTTTCTTTTTAAAGAAACAGTTCTTTTCTTTATGGTTTGTCTTTTTGCAAATCCTACAGCAATTCCTACAGTCTCTGGCCAAGTGGCCTGATTTTTTACAAATGAAACATTCAATACCTGCTTTAGATCTGG
Source organism: Eudemis profundana (assembly GCA_947034925.1). Taxonomy (NCBI): domain Eukaryota; kingdom Metazoa; phylum Arthropoda; class Insecta; order Lepidoptera; family Tortricidae; genus Eudemis; species Eudemis profundana. The sequence goes on from OX344808.1 coordinate 5,096,263, forward strand.
AAGAAGATTGCGCCTTTAAGGCTACCTGGTCAAAAGAACTTCCCTGGTTACGCCTCTCTTCTTCTTTGATGAGCCTAATTTTTAAATTTTTAAGATTCCGATCTTCAGTCGACGTTGACTCCCACGCTGTAATAAAATTTTGGTATGTATCGTCAAGGCTGGTTAAAATTTTGGATTCCACCATCGCATCATCTAGATTGACTTTCAATTGTTTTAGTCGATATGTCAAATTTTCGAATTTTGCCAAATTATCTTCCATGGACAAATCGGGTTTTATTTGGGTATTATAGAAGTCTTGGAGTAAGCTCATTTTCTTTCTTTCTTCCGAGCCTTCGAATATGCTGCAAATTTTTTGATACATTTCATGAGCAGTTTTGCAATCAAACAGATGTGTAACATATTTCCGGTTAATAGTTTTTAATATGTATGTTTTCGCTTGAGCATCTTTTTCTTTGAATTTGTTTTCTTCAGTTTTTGTACATTTTCCAGTTATAATTTCTCCTAATCCCTTTGAGTCAAAAAGAATGTCTATTTGAAATTTCCATGTTTGGTAGCTGTCGGTGTCTTGTAGGATGTCAATAAACAAATTTTGGTCTGACATATTATTCTCTTTTTTTTACGGTTCTTATTTTTATAATTGCTTCCGGCAATTCACTTTATTTAATGTTTCTACAGAAACCACTTTTTTATGCTTTTAAGACATTAAAAACATTTTATTTTCTTTATTTTAAGGGACGGCTAGCCCATAACCTGACACGTTATTTAGCGAGTGACATCAATCCGTTTATTTCATAAACTGCTAACTACTACATAGAGGTTTTATTCCAACATTTTTACCCATTGTAACTTTTACCACGAGTGAGCAATACGTATTTAAAACAGAGACATCTGATTTTAGAGTTTCAGTTTGGAGTTTCTAGACATTTGATAAAGCTTTAGGAGGTCGATAGTAGATGTCACTACTGAAGAAGTATATTTTGCTTGTTCTGCCCAAAAAATCATAATAGGATTATGGTCTGGTATTTTTAAGTAATTATACATGTCACCTTGACCCCAAGGTCACCGGCAAGGTGGTAGGTATTAAGTAGGGGCGGCGAATTTAAACTTTTTACAAACAAAATAGGGTTAACAATCCACTTAAATTGTTTCGTTTTTTGGCTTGATACATTTTGTCACCGCAAAATAACATTACAAATCCCAAAAAAACATAAAAATCGGCTATCTGTTAGCGTCATTCAAAAGTACCTAAGGTTTTTATGGCTAACATTTTTTTGGCTTTTTGAGACAGACCCAGATAGGTAATTTTTAGACTGGTAAATTTTATGATTTGTTAGGTGGACGTCCCGATATTTTGCGGCCTATTTTTAGGCACGTAATGTCAAGTCAACATTTCATGCCATGTTTGAGAAATAGTACATTGTGTATCAAGGGCGGTAAGTAAGGAATTACAAACGAGTGTTTGTTACAAGCCCGAGGCGAAGCCAAGGGCTTTAACAACACGAGTTTGTAATTCCTTTACCGCCCGTGGCACACACAATGTTTTTCATCACACTTGTGAGGAAATCTGATTAAAATAACCTTACTTAACCTAAATAAAATTGTAAAACTGACAGTGACATTAGTGACATTATCCATAGACAATGCGACTTCACGTCACGTTCGGAAACCATAGCGGTAAAGACTTAAAATGGTTGATTTTATTTTTGCAAAATACTGAAATGCACAATTTAAACATTTAATTAATGTTACAGAAATATGTGTTTACATGTATTTGCAATAACAGTTCTCTTTAAATAAATATATCAGTAATAAAAGTTAAAAAAGTATGGTGGCGTTTCCTTTGAACATGACAAATAAGAGTAAAACAGAACCAGCGTTTCAAATTTAAAAAGAAAACCATTACGCCCTAGGGCGTAATAGGTCATTTACGGCCCGCAAAACCTACGTGTAATGACACCATTTTCGAGCAAGTGTGATGAAAAATATATTATAATATGTAGTAGCGACGAGACCTTTTTATTTATATATACACATATGTATACAGGTACGTATTAATAACATAAAGCAGCATAAATAGGTCTTCAACCGAGCAATATCCACATAATATGAAATTTCCCAGCGAAATAGCTTCAATAAAGTGAGAACCGCGAATTTCGTCGCTGAAAGAGTTTAATAACTTCAAATCCGAGACGACGGACATTTTATACTCTTAGGGGAAAATTAAAAAATTCAAGAGCTTGAAGTATTCTTTGAACCACAATGAAACGTCGGCACAAGGAATAATCTACCTTCTGTCAATGGTCGAAGACTTTGATAAATGCAATGTAAGTTATATTAAATTGAGTCACTTGTATAAAAAAAACTGGACGCAAATTTTATGCTGACGGTACTTAACACTGTTCCAAATTTCAAGTCGATAGCATCAGACAGACGGACAGACAGACAGAGTTGCACCATAAGGGCTCCTTTTTAACATTTTGGTACGTTACCCTAAAAATTACTGTTATTATACTGTGAGCGAACCGACACATTTTGACCCCTATGCTCTTACTTATGGACGACATTTACCTATGCTCTTACTTACGGACATTTAGTAAATGACAGTGCCAACTGCAGACATCGTTGCGTGTCGCCGACTGTACGTACTCTTGGCGCCACAGAAATATATCGAGATGCAGGGAAAACCCTACATCCTGGGATGGGCGCTAGACCAACTAGTATGGGCATGGCCCGCGTGCTAAAAAGAAGGACGTTCTTTGCTCGCCGTCAACTTCAGTCAACGGCCATCTGTTCTACGTGCTATATGCCCTGCCCATTGCCACTTCAACAAGCTTATCCGTCCAACAAGATGGACAGATGATCTGGTTAAGGCTGCTGGCTCACGGTGGATGCAGGTTGCTTCCAACCGAACTAATTGGAAATCTATGAGGGAGGCCAGCAGTGGACGTTCTATGGCTGAAATGATGATAAACTTCAGGCGCCGTAAAAAAAAACAGTTGTCAATTGAAAAATCTGATAATAATGGTAATGACAACGGAGACTCTTTACATCTCCATGAATTTTTTATTATCAATTTATTTTCTATTATTTTAATTGTCTTGTTTTGACGCCTAGAGACCTTTTACATCTCTGAAAATGTAGTTATAAGTTTATTATAACGTATTAATGAAATCGAATGTAATAATGTCATACCTGTTGTTAAAAAAGAGAAACTGGTGAGTTTCTTCCGGCGCTTCTTCTCACCAGAAGGTCACTACCCGAAGCGCCAAAAGAAAAGAAATGAAATAATACATACATATTTAGACTCAGACTTGTAAAAGAGCCCTTGAGGGCCTACTTGCAAAAATAAACTATTTTATTTTTATTTTTTAATTTTATCATTGTTCGAATCGAATACCACCTTAAGGATTGAAAATTCATGTTTTCCATTTACACTCTTGACGTCAAACGCAAAATCATACACGGTTGGTTCTCATACAAATCGACGAACTGTTTCCTTCTATCTAAATATACTTCTGTGGTTGGTACTGTCGTTGGTGAGCTATTCTTCAGAAATATATCTGCGGTCACCTCATTCATCTGGCCGTTTTTCATACTAAATGTATGGAGACAGATGAACGAGTCGCAGACATAATTTCTGAAGAACAGCCCTGGTAGGTAAGTATCGTTAGTGTGCGAGGCCTATAAATGTGGATGTTGTATAAAGCCCGTACCAATAGGTGTGAATACTTGCAAATAGAATAGGCCCCCTCGACGCCTCTGTCTCGATGTTTATTACGATGCTAATCTGATTGGGCTTCTTCGATTTAGGGGAGCTATTCTAGAATCACGAGTTATGCGAGACATTGATATTTTACGGGTACATATCAAAATATATAAAGTCAAAACATATACGGTTGAAATGAATAAAGTCGAAATGTAGAAATTCAAAATATATGTATGTATGTATGTATGTAAACACTTTATTGCACAAAAAATCATACAGAAACAGATATATAATGGGTCTAAATGTATAAATTTGTTTGATATAAGTTCGAAACTCATATAAGTTCTAAATTCATAATGGTCATAATATATAATGGTCAAAATATATACCGGTTGAATTTCATAATGGTCACAACTCCTAAGCTTGAAATGCATAATGGTCAAAATATATAATGGGCTTTGGAACAACAGTAACACAGGTATAAAGGTTAATTATAGCGTAACCTACGAGCCTTTAAGTTTATACATGTTTAACTATTTTTGTAACAGCGAAATAAATCTTACTACCTACCTTGTTTGTATTTGTATGTATAGTATGAAATTTAAAAAAAAAACAATATTTTTCTTCATTTATTACATCGGCAAGGACAGTTTGCATAATTAATAGTCAAATTCACATGGAGCTCACATATAATAATGCCTAGCCCAACACAATAAATCCCTGATTGATGCACGCAAAGAAAGCCAAACGATAAAAGAAGCTCGTGATAACGAACTTTTAGACAGTATATTGGCCAAACTACCCCCAAACAAAAGAAGAGCTATAGAAAGGTCAATTGCATTGAAAATTAAAACAAAGTCTTTCACTTGGCTATCCGCTATACCAACGAAGAAAGATAACTTCGACTTGTCTCCTCATGAATTCAGATACGCCCTGGCGATACGCTATCACAGAACCCCAAACTCAATGCCACCCTCATGTGATGGATGTGGTAATAGCCAATTTAATATCGACCATGCACTTGGGGTTTGACGATGGAGCAGCCATTCCCAGCTCTAACTAACACAACACCTGACTGTGCATTGGAGAGATGTGAATTATTTTATTATTATTATTTTGTTGTACATTGTTATTATCTTTTTAATAAATCTTCTATTCCCCTATTTTATGGTATAATGTAATTCAGTTGTGGCGTGTGTTGGTAGCAAGTGATCCTAACAAAATACTCAAAAACTCAAATATTTTAAACTTTCAGATTACTCAGAATATTGAAATTTTTTAAATGTAGTCTGAGAACCCGGTTAGGTACGACGACGAGCGAAGCGAGGAGGAGTTTGTTAGGATCACTTGCAACCATAAACCGTCGCAGTTTAATTGAAAAGAACAAGCATTTGAGGAATAAATACTAAATTTTTCTAGTACATGGCAATTTATAATGAAAGTTTGTACAATTGAATTTAATTGCATAACGCCTTTCATGCCCCAAACTTAAGTTCTTTATTTCGACCATGATTCCTTATAAACATTATATCATTAGACTTTATATATTTTGAACTTATGAGTTGTAAACATATGCATTTTGTCAGTATATATTTCGACCATTATGGCCAACGTACATTATGGATTTTAACTGTGATGGTTTTCAATCATTATTAATTGTGATTTTATATATTTTGAACATATGTGTTTTGAACTTATATATAATGACTTTATATATTATGATACGTACCCTATTTTATCCGTTATATTATACAGTTCAGTACAATTCAATTTCTTCTACAAATATGCAGGGGCGTATTTTGAAATTTGGCGCCCCGGGCCAATATATGTTTCGCCGCCCCAGACCCAGAAGTCAAGAAAAAAAATGATTTAAATAAAAAAATACAACATTTTTAATAACGTTTACTTATTTTTTTGCCATTAATGATGATTTCATTACTTATAATGCAGTAACTTTATACATGAGCTGAGATACATGAACTTGGGACAAATCCGGTAGTTCTGATTTTTTGCAGAATTATAATAAGCCAAGTTTGTACAGTACCTAGGTATAATAGCATTAATTTTTCTTCCTACAAAAGGTACATCGCACGCTTGAATGTGTGCGCGCCGTGTACGAACACACTACAAGCAAAGAAATAAGAATGCTCCAGTATGGATCGCACTCACACAGACGAGCTGTCGCGCGTCTGTGTGAATACGTGTCGAGCGCTCCTAAACGGCCGAAGTTGGACTATTTGTTCGTTATTATACTTTGCCTCGAGAGCGGAACTTAACTTTGTCAAAAATCGAAAAAACGGTAAAAATTTGGAAAGGTCTAGTTTCTGGTAGTACCTTTTCAGGACGTTTTTAAAGTAGACTAAATTTACAATACCCATGAGACTAGAATTGTCTCTGTAGACCCAATAATTTCCGAGATAAAGCCTTTTAAAGTTTATCATTTTTTCGAACTTCGCAATTTTTTGCAATATTTTGTCGTTCTGAATGAATTTTGACCCTAATTCTTCGTAACCCCTGTTATACTAACTTCTATAGTAGCCTTGTACGTTCTGGTTATAGGATGTTAAAAAAGAAAATAACCGAAATTTTCGAGGTTTTTTCAATTTTTGACGAAGTTGCGTTTGGCGCTCGAGGTCACAAACTTAGATTATTCATTCAACATCATAAACAAGTCTGCAAAAAATCAGAACTACTGGATTTTCGCAAAGTACCCCATACTTTCAGATGACAAGGTTACTGGATAATTGCGTTGTTTTGCAAAATAGACTTCAATATTGAAAAACCGCCCTCTCTTCACTCTGCGCCCCGCCCGCCCGCGCCCTTATTCGGAACATGTACTTATTGTACTTACCACGCCGTATGTTTTTAATAACAGACGCGCTCCGTATTGACGAAAATTAACTTACGACCGTATTTTCGATAAAATAAAAAAGGTGAGGAGTAAAAGTCAGTTGAATGGCGCCAAAACCAGAACAAAAGGCAATCGGCCCGGGGCGGCTATGCCGCCCCGGGCCGATTGGCGCCCCTAGCCGACTGGCGCCCCGGGCCATGGCCCGGATGGCCCTAGGGTAAATACGCCCCTGCAAATATGCCTTAAAGGCTTTATAGGTAAAAAACTTACCTAACTAAAGCACCTGTTGCATGTAGAAGTAACCTGTTCGTAGACAGTTTGACGTTCCATTTTAGAAAAAGGACATAATTTTCATATAAATTCCGTACACTACTACATGCAACAAGTGCAAGTGCAAGCACGCGCGACGGCCTATATTAATAAAAAACCGGTCAAGTGCGAGTCGGACTCGCGTACCGAAGGTTCCGTACAAACTCGTCAGTAGATAGCTACGTGAATAATTCAAGATAAACTGTATGGTGGCCAAACTTAATTTTGCTCTTGAAAAACTCTTGTCCACATACAAAATACAAAATACAATACAAATCGTTTTATTTTTCCTGTAGTATATGTATGATATTAATAATCGGTAATTATTACAGATTTTTCTGTGCAGAGTAACTTCGGAGATAATAGGGGGGCAATGGTATTTTTTTAACGTTTTTTGTCTTAAATCAGAAATGAAATGAAATGAAATTTTCGTTTTCGGTCCCCTTTAAAAAAAAGTATTAAAGGCATAAGTTTTTTTTCCGTCCAATAGGCTCAGGATAGCGATTTTTAACACTGTTCCAAATTTCAAGTCGATAGCATCAGTAGATCCTGAGATATCTTGCTGTGACAGACAGACAAAGTGGCACCATAAGGGTTCCATTCTTACCATTTTGGTACGGAACCCTAAAAAGTTGGGATGATTTAGGAAAAAGTATGACACAGAGGAGAGGGGGTCTAAAAATCTAAAGAATCGTGTGAGGAAAAACATGTGAATGTGTGTGACACCTTAGAGTAAGAAGTAAAATAGTTGAAAATGTTGCATAGTGCACAACATCCCATTTTCCGCACGACTCGATATTAAATATCTTAAAAGTCATAACTCTGAAAATAGTCACGTTATTAAGCTTGCGGGTTTGATAATCTCGCCCGAGCTTTCCCGAGCCCATTGCCATCAACGTAATACTGTTACAAATTCCGTCTCTTTCATTCCCGCGGGAAAAAGACAAGAGTGAGAGAGACAGCATGAAAAGTATTGACAAATTTGGTTTTTGTTTTGTGTCTTCAGTTCGTACAAAGACTTTATACGTATTTTGAATACCGGGTTCGTTATTCAATGAAAATGGCTAATAAGGATTATGGACTCCATAATATGGAGTTGAGGTAGCTAGTAGCTGATTCCTTAAGTGTAATGAAAAGATATGTGTTACAGAGATACGTTTTATATGTGGTAAATAAACTGTTCAAGTATATTGATTTAGGATCTCTTGTAATTTTTGATGTGCAAGAGTTTTATGTGTTGCAAAGTACTACGAGAAGAACTACTTAAATGCTTAAGCTTAGTCCCCAGCTTAATTGCTGCAACCGCTATAAACCAGTTTTATAGTCCCTCCAAAAGAATTCAGATGTATAGTTAATAGCTCGGTGTCCCATGTGCGTTATTTAGGACTCCGCTTTACAGCAGCCGCTACTCGTAAACCGTAGCCCAGCACCAGTGGGAAAGGTAGATTGTGTATTTCAATTTGTTCTACATCTGTATGTTTATTTTATGGTTTTGGTATAGTATAATTACATAGTAGTGTTGTTTTACGTTGCGTTTTTGGGAGGTTGTCTATGTTAAGAAGGAATAGTAGCGGACCCTAAATGCCACCTTGAGGTACACCACTTCAGGATAGCATCAATGATATGGGCACATTCTCGAATCTTTGTAACTACATTCCGTTTTAATGAGATTGACGTAATGTAAATATGTAGGTACCTACTCAGACGTTAAGTTGGATGCGAATGCAAAAAGTTAGGTTGGGAAAAAAGTATAGAAAATATCTGATACAATTTGGTGGCTTAATAAAATAGTATCCGGACGAATTCAGCGTCTCCTCTGTAAACAACGACATAGAAATTCGACTGATTTGAAGGAAACAAAAATTGATATAGGCTTATTTACATCTTTCTGAGCGACTTTTAGATACTTCCTCCTTCCCTCCCTTCTCCTTTTCTTCGTCCATTTAATATCGAATCACCTCTTTATGAACAATACTTAAAGTTTAAATAGAGGTATCTGCGAATGGATATGTGCCTACCAAAAAAGTACTAAACGCCTGACCTAGTTCCGCCTGGACTTCATTACTTAGCGGCGGGAACCCGCGTTGGGACACAATGCCTGTTTTTATAATGAAATCTAGCTAGTGTGAATATTTTAATTTTCAGCCCACTTCCTATTTAGGAACTCAATTAAGTTTTAATTTATTTAATAAAACAAGTAGTGAAAGGAAAGAATCACCACAAAAGTTTAAAATCGCAATATCAGTTGGCTTATGATAATGCTATGCTTTGCCGCGCGATCAATCCCACTCCTAAATGCGAAAGTTTGTGAAGATGTTTAGATGTTTGGATATTTAGATGTTTGGATATTTGGATGTCTGTTACTAAATAACGGGGTAACGACTGGATGGATGGAGCTGATATTTGACATGCATTTAAAGGCCGTCATTTGGAGGATAAATTCAGGGTTCTAGCTTTAGCCAGCACAATATTACAGGAGGTTGAAAATGGCTCGAGAAAAGGATGATACGGCCGTGCCTTTGTTTTGCTCGACTTGGCGGGGCCACTGCCGTGCCCCCAGATGCCGTAGAAGCAAACAAATCTTTTGGTTTGTATGGAAAACTAACCGAGTCGAATCACCTTAATTTTGGTAATTTAGAGCGATTTTAATACGACATTACTTAATGAAAAATTTATATCTCCTATTTCCTCCTCGCGAAGACTCGCCGGTTACGAAAATACATCAAGACTGGTCTTGAATCGTAAAGAAAATAGCCTGAATCGATGAACGCGTCAATAGCCTAAAGCCTCTTAATTATTTGTTGCGATGATAATTATCAAGACAACAAATAATTAAGACGCTTACTGATTCTAGAAATGTACGTAATCCTTACTAAATGATACGTTATGTACGTAAATTAGGGAATTACGTTATGAATCCACAGAATTTCATATCATCACCAGGCTTAAACTAAACCAATTATAAGTTTGAGAGCGATTAGAGGGCGGGGGAATCGTAATGGGCCGGAATAGTGCGATGTTTCTGTTCGACACCCTGTATCTATATTTCTATAATAAAAATTAATTTTAATTTGACATAGGTATTACGGTACACAATTCGATCTAGTCCCAACTAAGCAATGCTTGTATATTATAATGCTCCGTGTTAATTTTAATCCCATCAAAAACATTACTTATGTAAAAAGATGCAAGTCTCGCAACGCAGATTTTCTACAACAAAATAGTTTTGAAATGTAATGTTAAGTTAAAACAAGTCTGTACGGGGAGGGGGGTTCCACAGAACTCGATTTCCACCGACTTGCCTATTATTTACCCGTGGAGGATTCAGTACGGCACTTGCCATTGTCGTTTTATAAGATCACAGATATTGTAAGGAGAAATTTTGCTGTCATTCTAGTACATTCTATAATTTGAGTACCGCCGCGCCGGCAAACGTGTTAAGCAGCTTTATCGGAAAATGTAGTTTCTATCCTCGATTAAAATTAATTTCAAGGTAAAATCGATGGAAATAGATTTATTGCTGTATATCTTTTGTACCTACATCGGAATGTATTTTTACCTCTTCTAAAGTTAGGCGAAATTCTCGACATGGCCCGCGAAACTTTTGGGCCAAAATTAATGAAAACACAAAACAATTTAATTGAATTAAAATCTTGGCCGAGTTTGTCATAGTCCGCATTGTTTGGGAGGTAAGCGGTATGCGGGAGCGGTACTAGTACCTACTACTCGATAATTCATAAAAAACTTCGGTTTGAATACCTTACACCTACCTATATCTATTATTATATTATTATTATATTTTGGATTGCAAAAATCGTGCGTTCCGTCAAAGTATAAGGAAACAGAAGTTTATGCCACACCTGGCCATAAAGTGGCTTTCTGGCCAAGTGTAGACATAAAATGATGTACACAACACGGGAGGTAGTACATTACACAACTAGGGTGGTAAAACAAAGAACGGCCGAGATCGCAGATGTCTGCGGCCCGAGCTGCAAGCGAGGGACGTTAATATGCGATCGAGGGCTTTCTTTTTCCTAACACGTAGCGTACGATAAAAGCCATGGCATAAGCATTTTTTTATACACTTGCTTAAAAAGTGGTACTTTTCGTAGCTGTAAATCGTGCGCAAAGTTGTATTTTGCGCACTAGTGCTTTTTACTTTCCAGCTAATTTTTGAACACTAAATAGCACATTTATTTGCAAATAAGTAAAGTACAAAGTAATAATGAATATATTTCTTGCTTTTTCATGTTTAAATTTAATCAAATGCTGTATGTTTCTTTTAAAAATAATTTCTGTTGATTAAGCTGAATGGTGACAGCCGGTGCCATGTTATTGGTTCATCGACATTTTTTCGCAAATGTATTAAAAAACCTCGTTTGATACACGTGCGGAAGTGTCATTTCCACTCGTCCCGAGTATTTACCCTCGCCTGGCGGCTCGGGCCAATACACCTCGGGACTCGAGAAAAATCACATACTTTCGGCACTTACATCAAAAAGTACTATTTCATGCCACTGCTCGGAAGAATGGCAATAGAATGGACGGTATCCGGAGTGTAAAAAGGTGCGTTCTTGGACAGCGCACGCATGTAATCAAACACGACAGCTATAACATTGTTGTATGGTTAACAACAGCAGTTGACCAATAAGAGGACGCCGTTGTCTCGCTCGGCGAAATTTAAATTTAGATTTTTGGAAACTTTCCCTAGACTCGTGCAGTGTGCAAGCTCGGCTAAAGAATTTTAGAAGTTATTATTGTGACTTTAGTTACTTAGTTGAGAATTATTGTACCCAACTGTCCGGCTCCGATCTGATTTATTTTGATATTATGTTAGAGAGTAGTCTAAAATAATAGACACGTATTTTTTTTAGCTGCCCAATCTCAACCTATTGGGACAAACTGACCTCCAAAGTACTGAAAAGTGACTAAACCCTCCTACTTCTACAGAAAAAAAAATCAAATTTGTTAGTTAATTACTGGTTTCATTATATGTTGGAGAACATGAAAAAGAGTAAGCACATGTTTTGTCATTTCACCTCAAACTCATATTTTTTTTCTTTTACCTTTCCTTTCTACCTAACTTTCTAATGTCTTTTAACCCAACCTTGCCTTTCGATTATAATTGGATGTACGAATCCAATTAAGAACTTCTTTACATCTCTCTCACCCTGTTTATGTTAATTTCTTTGGTCGTGAATACTTATTATGCGTTTAATGGGTTTCTCTTTCAAAGTAAGCAGGAGTATGTATTACCTCGGTTGAGAAACTTAGTTGAATAAATGAGCTAGCGCGAATTAGCTGTTTTAGGGCATTTCTTTTTAAAATGCTACCAAATACTTCATGTTTTAAATTTGATAAATTTGATATGTTTCTTAATCAAAATCACGAGTACCTACTAATTTTCATACAATACAAAATTTCTCCGGAAATCCTGACAAATGTAACGGTACGACTGTTCAAAACTGTTATTAAACCGGCGAGTTACATCTTTGGTCTTGTAGTAGAACAACGCATTTTAGGCCGAATAAATGGGAGGCGAGCTCAAGGAAGAGCACCAGCAAGATGGTCTGACTCCATTAAGAAGTTGGCTGGCGGCAGCATGCACAACGCGGTCCATACGGCCTATGATCGCACTCTTTGGAGAGCAACAATGTGTGGTCGCGATCCTCAGTAATGAGGGAACGATGAAGAAGAAGAACAACGCATGTGCCAGCTGGTGCCGCCAATCCGAATCTTGTACTCTATCATGCTGGGGCCACATTGGCGGGAAACGCCGTTACTATCGCGATAATGGATGATTAACGATAGTTTGCCCACTACTTATTATACTTGACATTGACATTTATAACCAGTTTATTTTCAAGCCTGATAAGTTTACCGTCCGCACAGCAGTGGCGTGGCATAAAAGATAGGCTTGGGCAAACCGGTGCAGATTTGGCGTACATTTTTCCTTAAGACCTGTAGAAGAAGGTGGTCAAATACCTGATATTAGACAAGCCGGTAGGAATCGAGTTCTTTGAACGCCACGCCACTGCCGCACAGTATCTCTTTTGTCAATTTAGTGCTGGTGCCTATAGTTCATGCACGTTTCCTACCGACACAGTTCAGTTATAGAATTTAATATAAATGCAATAGATTTAAAAAAATATATGCTAATATTAAGTGTAGATTTCAAGATAAAGATTTATCAGTTATATGGAAATGGACAAGCATTTATTTTATTATAACTGGTACATCAACAGCATAACAACAACAAACGAATACAATAAAATCTTAAGTTAATATAAAAAGTCAATAACAGATGTTTACAAATAGTTATGTACAATTAGTGGAGTCAAAATATGTACGAGTATTGTATAGTACCATGTTAACCCTTAAAAATGTTTATGTTAATAGTACTCCATTAGAAAATAAAAATATTAAAATTACACTCTATCCTCTTGCTTTGAAAAGATATGCTTCAAAATCTTCAAATAAAAATTTGAATTATTTCGCGGAGGAGTACTGTATGACATTATATATCTGTAGATGAGTCCAGCCAACAAACCGCCCACTAGTGGTCCGGCCCAGCATACCCAATGATTCTCGAAGGAATTCTTAAACACCGACGCGCCGAGTCCTACGGCGGGATTCATGACAGCCCTGTAGTCTGCCACTGCACAGAGCGACGCAGCCACGCAAAGGCCGATAGCTAACGATGCCGACCCGATTCCTCTCGAGTATCTTCCGGCATCCGAAACGCTTATAACCACAGACACCAACAGAAAAGTCTCAAGCACTTCTAAACCGAACGCCGGTAACGCGTCAATCTTCGTATCATTCTTAATCTCCTTATAAACAATCGCTTTGGCCACGAGTTGACCAAGCAATGCTCCTAGTATCTGAGCAATTATGTAAAACAGACCGGGAAGCAGTTTGATGAAGCCACATGTAAACACGCCCAAAGTTACTGCTGGGTTGATATGTCCGCCAGAAATATGGCCTGTGTAGGCGATAATAGAAGCTAATAGCAGACCATTTGCCAGTGCAAACTCAACAACGGATTTCATTTCATGTATACCTGACATCAAAATTGTCACTAATAGAAATGTTCCTAGAAATTCTGCGAACAATCTTCTGAACATACTCCATTCTTTGAACTCGTCTTCTCCAATCATCTTTGGTATTTCATGACATGAACTATCAATTATACATAAGAATGTCATATCATTATATATCTCTTTTGTAAACAATGAAATTTAAATAAGAATTGATATTTCATGAGATTTACAGTTTTCTTCCCGTCTGTTTGACATGTCTATAGGACTTCATCTAGTTGGCTCAGGTACGTTTTTGAATATTGATAAATAAGTTAATACAAATAATCATTGTGAGTTTGTGAATCAACCTTCAAATTCAATTATTTATGCCTAGAGCCGTATTTCAAAGTGCAATCAGGCGAAAGTGTTGTTAGAACCGTTTATCTAACAAGTTCAGCTCTATGTCTATCATTTAACGAACCACAGCAGTGTCAAAGTATAAAGACAAACAAGTAGTCCAACTTCGGCTGTTTTAGGAGCACGCGAAACGTATTACACAGACGGATGATCATGGAGCATTCTAGCGCATTTAAATCTTTGCTTGTAGTGTGTTCGTACACGGCACAAACACATTCAAGCGCGATGTACTTTTTGTAGGCAGAAAAAATACTGTTTTATAACCGTGGCAGTGTGACCTCCGATTATAAACTGATATTACTGGTTCGTTCTATATTGTCTCCCATAATTTTCCAAAGTTATACTGTATTGTTCATTCATAATTATCGAAAGTCATTCAACCTATTTTCTACGAACCGTTAAGTTTTTAAAATTGTTTTAAAACAAACCTAACCTAACCTCTTGTTTGCTAACGTTTTAAAATATCCTAAACATATTACCGTTTTGGAGATACAACTACTTGATTACTAGTATGACTAACAATTTTACGGGAAACATAAGGGGTTCCCGTTATTTAGTTCCCGAATCAAATTACATCAGGTACGAAATTGGCGGCAAGTTGTGAATAAACCCCACTGTGTTGTATACGTCTAGCTAAACCCCGTTTCAATTGACGCAGGGCAAATATTTGGTTGCACCCTATTTCAATAAACTGATTGAAATCCAGTTCACGAGTTCAGAATTCCCTGAGCGCCTTATCTGCAAGTAACACAATACGTACGTGTTCCATTATTGACACTGAGCAAATACTGTGCGCTATCTAGTGTCATGAACTTGTTAAAAACGTAGTTATTCTAGTTTATCTAATGTCAATATTATCTTATGATGATAGCATTTGATCAAAACAGCATTAATTAAAATTTTCTTATTTCAAGTATAATATAATTAATCTTAAACTAAGTAAATCATGGTCACCCTATGACTTTTGACATACGCAGTATGGGAAGCGAAGCGACAAGACTCACATTGAGTAGGGTGACCAACTTTATTCAAAAATGTTTTTTTCTACTTATAATCTGAAAAATAATTACAAATATTGGTGATATTGTATTTGCGTTAATAGTATATATAGCATTATGATACGAGTGGGCTATGTTGGTTATTCATTACAGTGGAGGCTGTGTTGCACAGCCCGAGCCGTCAGATGAGGGCTGTAATAGCTGAGACTGTAAAGAACAATGCCCACAAGTGTCATAAAGTACGACGTTTTTCAACACACTTGCGAATAAAAAATAATACTTTTCATTTAGAACTTCTGTTTTTGTTCATTTAGCGGTTTATCTATCCTCGTCTATTTAACCTTGTCGTGTGGTGTCGGTGTGGCTCGGTACGGTAATGTAAAGCGGTAAGAACCACGAAATAAGAGCGACTTTATGAACAAGTGTGTTGAATACTAAAATTAATCATTGTGTTAATGCCCAGGCTTATCTTTTGCCACATCGTACAAGCACTGTAAAAAATCTGAGCCAACTAAAGAGATTTTCTCTTTGTTGGCGTTAACTTAAATAAAATAAACAAGATATTAAATACTTCATTAGTGATTAAAACAACAATCTAGAATCTTGATAATTTTAACAAATAATTATATTCCTTGTTTCTATCATTATTTTCTGCTTTGTATGATTCGATCATGTTTAATTAGTTACCTTATACATCAATGTTTGTTGAATCAAATCAGAACATGGTTAATTGAACTATGATAAACAATCAATATCATCTTAGTTGGTGCATCTAACGCCTTGTTAGGCTGGTATGGAATCAAGATGCTTGATTATAACTATCACAATCTTGTTAGGATATATTTACACGGTCTATCCATCCAAACGCAGTAGGTACCTAATAGTGTTTATCTTTATACACGGTGTATGCATGTGTATGCGTGAGCTACTGGCGCGAGCATTATACTCAATACTCAAGTTTGTTGCTCCAATCAGTCACTGCGATGTACTTGGGCACACAGTGCAACTGGTGCAAGTTTCGTTAGGATACTTGCACGGATGGCTCGCGCTGTATATGACTAGCTCCAGTGCTGAACCCTCATACATCTTTATACGTACAATTATTATTCCGCCAGATCCCTTCTTGGCAGTAGGGTACCTAGAAAACTGGCAGCGTTGCTACGCTGAATGGCAATGCTGATTCTCTATGCCAGGAAGAAACCAGTGCTTCACTGAGTCTTAATATTCGTTTTTGATTATCTGGGGCACGCCAGTGGCCCCGCCAAGTCGAGCTGAACAATGGCACGGCCGTACCATCCTTTTCTCGCCATTTTCAAAGTTCTGTAATTTTGTCCTGGCTAAAGGGCATAATATGACATAGATACAGGTTGAAATTTTTTTCACCGTCCAAATTTTGACAGTGGATTCTTTAGCGAAAAATGAAAATACGTGTTTTTTCAGTCAGTATCTTTCAGTACTAGAATATTGAGAAACAGCAGCTAAAAGATACTAAAAAACATACGTTTACCCCCTCCCCGCAGCCCCTACCCCGCTCCCGAGTTGAGTCGCGGAGGCAACTTACGCGACGATACGCGTAATCCTCACGTTACTAATTATTCTTTTGGACAGCACATTTTATGGTGAAAATTTTACCTACATTTTTTTGCTTCAGAAATGGCATCTTTTACTGACAAGTTTGGCCGGTCAATAAAATTTCACCCTGTATATTCGTTAAATAATAGGCAAGTCGGTGGAAACTTTTTTGCTGTAGATGATTTGCGTTGCGAGACTTGCATCTTTTACATGTAATGTTTTTGATGGGATAATTTTAACCGCCACGTTTCTTCGTTTACTTATTTCAGTACCTTATTATTACTAATTAAAAACAGCAGCTGCTCTTACGTACTTTCCGGTTTATAATGAATTTCCTTGAAATGACATGACGGACTCACGATTTCTAATTTAAATGTACAAGGTAGATAATATAATAAAACTGGCCAAGAGCATGTCGGACCATGCTCAGTGTAGGGTTCCATAGCCGTAACTATAAGGTAAAAAATACGATGTAAATAATAAAACTGGCCAAGAGCATGTCGGACCATGCTCAGTGTAGGGTTCCATAGCCGTAACTATAAGGTAAAAAATACGATGTAAAAAAAGTACAACAACAAAAGAGCGTATCTTCATAGCAATTACGTCCTTTTGTTGAGAAGCGCAGTTTATCGGCAATAACTCAAAAACGGTACATTCGATCTTATTGAAAATAATTTTCGTTGAAAGTATTAATTAAGCGTTACCTTCGTGATTTTTTTTCATATTTTTCGGACGCACGGTTTAGAAAATAGAGGGGGGGGGACACAATTTACACAACTTTCGGAGCGATTATTTCCAAATACATTCACTTAATCAAAAACATTACTTAGGAACCTTATAGTGTTTTTAAAGAGCTGTCGAACTATGTACCACACGTTGATACTTGCTGAAAAAAAATATTTTTACTGTCTTTAACATGTATGGAGTGACCCTCCTAAAAATATTTATTTTAATTATTTATATACCAAACTAAGTAGCGGCTTATTAAAGACACCTATATCCCAAATTTCATCAATATCTATTATGTAGTTTTTGAGTAAAATGCCTGTGACTGTGACATACGGACAGACAGACAGACAGACAGACGGACGGACATGACGAAACTATAAGGGTTCCGTTTTTGCCATTTTGGCTACGGAACCCTAAAAATATGATCAGATATTAACATTCAATATTCCAGGTTATATCAATATTGGACTTATGAAAGTTGTTTTCATTTGCTGCGCGCGGTCTTGGAGATGCAAGTCAATAAGAACCTGAAAACTTTTTCCTATTTCCCCGGGAGCATATTTGATTGCAGCACAAGCGATGAATGGGGTATTCATTCGAGACTGATTTGCCTTGCAGATGGAATGATATTGAATAACAAATCGTCATTCCGTGTACTTTAATGTGTTAAATATGCATGAGATGTAAAAAAATGTGCTTGTGTCAGATGCAATCTTGATATTTTTCACGCTGAAATGATTAAACATGAAATTGTATTATTGTGGTAGTCTGAGGTGGAAATTAAAATAATAACTTAATAACAAAAGGAGGGACAGAGGTGCGTTGATGACTCGGTGGCCATAAAATAATGTGAATATAACAAATAGGACTCCACAATACCACAGTAATAGAGAGAAAACCTGACAAGGGTCGAGCACGTGGCTCGTAGAACAGACGGCCGCTGGGGCACAATATACGGTAGTTTTTATCCGACTGCGGCGAAGCCCAAAGGAGGGTAATGTGTTTGACCTGTATGTATGTATGTCCGGTTCTGTGTCCGCTCGTAACTACTCAACGGCACAACCGATTTTGATCAATGATACATCATTGGATTCGTCTTGATGGCGCGAGTGTCACTTTCGTTAAAATAAACAAAATGGCGGATTTTATGCACTTTTAAAGTGCACCACGGTCGGGTTTTTTTTAGTAAAAATATTTAGTTATTCTTCCTACAAAAGGTACATCGTTTTTTAGAAATTTTTAAAAATCGTAACAGCTCTTATTTGCTCCTACTAAACTAACCGCCATACAGTTTTTCTTGAACTATTCACGTATCTACTAACGAGTTTGTACAGAAGGTAGGAGGTTGTGTGGGTCATTTATTTATCGCACGACAAAGCGTATCTGCGTTTCTGGTTAAGGCTGCTGGCTCACGGTGGATGCAGGTTGCTTCCAACCGAATTAAGTTGAAATCTATGAGGGAGGCCTATGTCCAGCAGTGGACGTCCTATGGCTGAAATGATGATGATGATGATGACAAAGCGCAGCATCATACGCCTAGTGACGGTTGCTGGAGTCCGGGCGGCACAGGACCAGTCATTCTTAATAATCATATAAAAGCAGAAATAATCGTCTATCCCTTTTGTCTTCAGTAGCTGAAACGTGAATGATAAGGCACGATTTCGTTTTCATGGCTACTCAGAATCCAATTAGGGTACTAGCAAATACTTACTGTTTATTTGTCCAGGACTGTCCCTTTGTCGAACTAGTGAGGTCACAAGTAAGTGACATCCTTGTGTAAAGTGTAGTAACTCTAATCGGGAACGGATGAGGATTTTGTGTCCCGGTTGGTCAATAGTGGCCACTTTGGAAAATCTGGATTTGTCCTTCGGAGAGGGGCACAGGGGTATTTTCATTTAAAACTACCATTAACTATGTAGCAGTAGCGTGGCGTCCATAGAACTCGATTCCTACCGGCTTGCCTAATATTAGGCATTTGAGCACCTTATTCTACAGCTATTAAGGAAAATGTACGCCAAATCAGCACCGGCCTGCCCAAAGATATATTTTACGCCACGCCATTGATGACTAGAAACGGTATACAGAAACATGGATGTTCCTCAGGAATGAATTATTACTATAATAGATACATTATAACGAAAAAATGCATCTACAATAATATCCATTTGCAAAATCCCGAGGAAAAGCCATGTTTTTGTATAACGTTTGAAGTCGTAATACCCCAAATAGCACTCATGATCCGATATTGCATCAAACTATAAAATAAAGCTTGTTTTAAACATAATTGATGCTGTTGAAGCAAATAATGACCCTCTTTATGTGTGTATGGAAAACCGACCTACTCGAATCACCTTAAGTAGTACAAATACACATAAAGAGGGTCATTATTTGCTTCAACAGCATCAATTATGTTTAAAACAAGCTTTATTTTATAGTTTGATACATTTTGTTCATGCCATTAAAATAAATACGCAAATAAAATGCATAATATAAAAAACGTTATATACATAACTGACGCCGAAGAAGCAAACAATGACCCTCTTTTGGTTTGCATGGAAAACCAACCAACTCGTTCTTCCTTAAGTACTTATTTTTTACAGACCTCTATGCACTGCATGTTATTACTTATCGATATGTTATAGCTATGTAATGCGACAACTTTTTACGACATGTGGGCACCTGTCGTAAAAAGTTGTCGCATGTACATTTTTTACGTACAGCCAAAGTAAACTCTCTAACGGCGCCGGTATTTCCGATTCATTAGGTTCCGGATTTACGACCCAAGTACACATGCATCTACTGGGAGCGCTCGATCTATCGTATCGAATCGTAGTGCCCACCATCAGGCATGAAAGTCAAGAGCAAAATCATTTAGATCAAAAAATAGTACATTACTGAAGAGGTCGCGAAGTGAGTGGTTGTCGGCCGAGTACAATAGATCCTGCAGATGCTGGACCGAGCTGCAAGCGAGGGACGTAAATATGCGATCGAGGGCTTTCTTTATTACCTCCCGTGTTGTGTACATCATTGTCTACACTTGGCCAGAAAGCGGCTTTTACCGTACGCGTAGCGTGCGGTAAAAGCTACTTTATGGCCAGGTCAGGCATAAAAGAGTGTTACGTAGGGTGCAGTGTGCAGTCATAACACGACAGGAGAATGAGGCATACGCCTTGCCACAAAAGTATGTTTCTGGCTTTATAACATTTTGCCTTAGGGCGGCAGGCATGTCCGAGCTGGTCTTTAAAGGATTTATGTGACAGGATCGGTAAACGGGTTTACAAAACGGTCCTAACTGTTTATTTTCCGAAAATTGTTTAACGTTTTTTTTGAAGAGGATGTCCAAAGCTACCAGGGGAGGTGGGTGAAAAGTAAATTACTTAGCTTTATATAATTTTCACCCGAACCAAATATATAAAGTTTTAGATATTTTGAGACTGGAGCTTTTTATTAATTAGTTTTTATCAGGTTCATTCTATTTAAAATTGAGTCGTTTACTCGTATATTATCAAGAACAGTGTATAATTATTAAGAACAGCTTTTAGTAATAAGTAAATTCGGATTTGAATTCTTATGGCAATAGGTCATTTAAATATCGACAGCAGAAATTTCAAATGTAGTTATAGACATAGGTCTACTTTTTAGGAGAGTCAAAAAACAAAATTTTATTAAAAAAATAGTAACTTGGTAAATTCTTACTGTTTAGGAAGATTCTTAGATTCATATTTTTCAATAGTTTATATATTATATAAACTATTGAAAAATATGAATCTAAGAATCTTCCTAAATGCGAGTTACGACTCTGAAAAAATCTCTTATCTACGCTCTAGGACTAAAATTATCATTTTGTCGTAACTACCAAAACAATATTGTACATTGCGATTTTCCGTGTAGTAAACTCAATTAAAAATATTATTAAGTATATTGTCGTAACTTAACTACCAAAACGGTATTTGTACATTGTGCATTTCCGCTTAGAGCATTTTTCCGTTGTAAAGTCATAGTTATAGTTTCCAGGTTAAGAGGAAAGAGTAAGGTGGAGAGAATTGAAAATTAGGTATTTGTAAAATGTGTCGCCGTCCCGCACTGCCCGCCTCTCCCGCGCAGAGTGCGATAGAGACAACTGCAGCTTGGACCGAAAATACCGTTTAAAATTTCATGAAAACAACGTTTCGTAGTCCCCTGATTTCTTCCCCAAAACTTAACCTATTTAACTAATTTTTTCATTAAACATTAAAGAAATGCTTTAGCCGTGTTCCTATGTTTTCCTTTTTTTTAATAATCTAGTCAAATTTGTTTTCTGGATGTGTGAACACAGCGGAAAATCTGGCATTTTTTTTAGGTTTTTGAAGGTTAATATCTCTTTTGAGAATCAATTTATCGTAAAAAGGAAAACATAGGAACATAGCAATAGTAGCCATAGATTTTTGGACAAAAAATTATTGCTCTACTGGCATTATCCAGGGAGGAAACAGGGGACTACGTTTGTATGGAAAAACTGCCCTCCTGTTTCCTCTTAATAATGTAAATAAACCATAAAATATATGAAAATTGTATAGCTACTAAATTTACCCATACAACATAGTGTCCGCATAGGTACAAACTTTAACCATCGCCTAACATTTTTATTTGGAGGGTTATGAAAATTTCAATAGACACATTGACAGAAGAAAATAATTATTTCTATGGTATATTTAGTGTACTAACGCCAAAATGTCCCTTACCGCATTTGAAATTTCCACTGTGTGGTAGAATTAAGTACTGGGGCTAAGTTCCAGGTCCTTTTAGAAAATTGAAGTGGCAAAGTGCTGGGCAGTGAGCATATCGCTAAAGAAAACAATGGCCTATTGGCCAAAGTTCTCGAAAGGAGACCACGACCCGGAAGACGGAGAGCGAGTCAACCCGGGACAAGATGGTCTGATAACCTTATTAAGGTCGCCGGAACTCGAGACAAATAGCGTCACCGTTCGTTGTGGAAGTCTTTGGGGGAGACCTATGTTCAGTTGTGTCTCCTGGTGGAAACGATGATAATGAAGTACTGAGGTATTTTGAGTTTAGTCAGGCATGTCTCACTCCGCGATTTTGTTTCGCGGTAATTATTATTATTCCTTGCCTAATTAATGCATTAGGCAAGCTCAGGGCTGCGCCGATACCCGGCAGCGCCTGTGTGCGGAACCTATGAAGCTCAAAGGAGGGTTATGTGTTTGACCGGTATGTATGTATGTAAGTATGTACGTTACCCGACTACGGCCAAGCCCAAAGGAGGGTTAAGTGTTTGTATGTATGTATGTAAGTATGCATGACGATGTGTATCAAAACAGTTATACACGGCGAATTTTAATCGGTAATCAGGAGTAGACAAATATTAATATCTAGCTAAAATCAAACTTAATAGGCGAGGTCTCACACAAATACCTCACTATTTAATTAAGTAAAGGTTAAAACATAATTTAAACTAATAACCACTGGATACATGGTCACCTACATTAATTATTGAAGTAAAATCACGTGATCACGATACGTCAAGTGCCGTCGCTTTCGCGGAAAATTTGATGGATCTTAAGTAAATAAACTTTTCTACGAATATGATTAGTTAGGGCGTGATAGATAACGAATTAAAATTGATAAAATGGCCGAAAATGAAAAGAATGCAATTCCAACGATTTAAGTAGCCGCCACACGAAGGACTGACTCACATGAAACCTTCTCGCTGCTTGCCTATAGCTCCTACGAGAATCCCGAGCAAAGTATCTTAAAATGCGTCGATCCAGATCGTCAGGACGACGTCGAGGCCGGCCCGGTGCTTGAGCGTGGTTTGGCACTGTGAACTGTCCGAAGTCACGGAGGTTTTAGTTCATGCGGTTTATCAAACTGTGCGTGAGAATTGGTACGTTTGGATGAATTTCGTGGAATAATTCTTGAGTTCATCTTCAGCTGTTTGGTTTGTATTGATAAACGTACCTACAATATTGTAACGCTCGATATTTTGAGCACAAATATGGTCGAGGCATGTTTATTTAATTACTAATTTATTTTTCTCATTCAATATTTGCGACTTCTATGACTTTGTTTACATACATGACAGTGACAAGTTATTACTACGACATCAAAGTGACCGCTATCAATTACTAAGTTAGAAAAATTGGTACCTGATTACCGATTAGATGTCATCGTGTATAACGTCACGCAAATATTTTTTTTAACTACCTCTAATTCACTAGGAAATTCAAACTTTAATAATAATTTTATTTTTATCGACAACCCTAGCGGTGGCCGTAAGCGACCAGAAAGAGCGCGCGTTGCACGTTGTGAGTTAGAGCGAGATGGTAGGAGGTCGGCGCATTTTTGTGACTCGAACGTGGGTTTTGTTAGACAGTGGACTTCTGTAAAAAGTACTATTACTTATTCTGTAGTTTAGTTTAAATGCTTCGGAAGGGTCTGTCTGTACTATTGAATAACGTGCAGTGGCGTAGCGTAAAATATATCCTTGGGCAGGCCGGCGCAGGTTTGGCGTACATTTTCCTTAAGAGCTGTAGAATAAGGTGCTCAAATGCCTGATATTAGGCAAGCCGGTAGAAATCGAGTTCTGCCACGCTACTGATAACGTGATCTGTAACATTAGCTAAAGGTCTATTTTCAATTTGCTGGTGTCCCTAACCCTTGGTTGGATTACACGTAAGCTTTTGCAGCGATCATGTAAGATTATGTCTCCACACATAATGTATTTACTAAGGGGCCAAAAGAATCCAACCCACTTCTGAGGGCGTAAATAAATAATACGGCGGGCAGGTGGACTCTTACGCCGAGATTCCCTTTGTAAGAAACCTTTGGGTAGCCGAAATAAGGCGCTCTCATGAGTTATTCAGACTTACAATAAGTTTATGGAAGACGCTGGTAGTTGAAATCGTTATGACTGTATGTAGCAAATTATTGGGATAGCGGGATATTATATGGAGAGTAACATCTGCGCCTACCAATAAGAAAGGTAATCAAATAGCATCACGTGCAATTGATAGTGTGACTACGATTACTCTGGAGTAGGGTACAATCGAACACACGGTTAACTGTAAGTTTGTAAATGAATATCAAGTTTATTGCAACGTGTTAAAGTTAACAGTGGCTTCGTTTCTACATGGCAACACCTTCATTTAAAAGTAAAATTTCTATGAAAATGTGACTTTTAAATTGCGGTGTTGCCATGTAGGTACCCCACTGCAGTTATCGTAGACGCACTCAAGGTAAACTTGTCGTATGAAGTCAGATAATAGGTATTGTTCACTAGAGTTTTTTCTTCAATTTCCGGATAAAGTAACACTTTTCTTCGACTGTTGAAAATAAAAAAATCAAGATCATTTATTTCTGCAAGTAGGCCATCAAGGTCTCCTTTACATGTCTGATTCTATACTTGTCGTTTGGCTAGCTGCGCTAATGACTCGCTCTTCAAATCCTTTCTCTTGACGGATGAGGTAAGTTACCCTGTCGAGCTACTACTCCATAGTTCGTATCTTATCGTTCCTCTGGCTCTCCTGTGCAAAATATTTGTGTGGGCAAGATGGTACGACAGGAAGCTTAAATTTCTAACTTCAGAGTTTTAAACCTGATATTTATTTTTAATCATTAAAAAAACTGGCCAAGAGCATGTCGGACTATGCTCAGTGTAGGGTTCCATAGCCGTAACTATAAGGTAAAACATACGATGTAAAAAAGTACAACAACAAAAGAGCGTATCTTCATAGCAATTCAATTACGTCCTTTTGTTGAGAAGCGCAGTTTATCGGCAATAACTCAAAAACGGTTAATCCGATCTTGTTGAAAATAATTTTCGTTGAAAGTATTAATTAAGCGTTATCTTTGTAATTTTTTTTATATTTTTCGGACACACGGTTTAGAAGATAGAGGGGGGGGGGGGGGACACAATTTTCACCACTTTCGGAGCGATTATTTCCAAAGGTATTCACTTAATCAAAAACATTACTTAAGAACCTTAAAATGTTTTCAAAAGAACTGTCGAACTATGTACCACACGTTGACATTTTGTGAAAACATTTTTTTTTAGCTTCTGTTACATGTATGGGGTCCCCCCCCCCTAAATTTTTTTATTTTTATTATTTAACTACCAAACTTAGTTGCGGCATCTACAAGACATCTATATTCCAAATTTCATCAGTATAGGTTTCGTAGTTTTTGAGTTAAATGCCTGTGACATACGGACGGACGGACGGACGGACGGACGGACGGACATGACGAAACTATAAGGGTTCCTTTTTAGCCATTTTGGCTACGGAACCCTAAAAATGGAGATTCAGCACAATTCGATATCAATACAGGTATTTAAAATCGAGACAAGCGAGTATTATTTTTATCTTGGAGTGCATATTCTCAATTAGGTGTAAAAATAAATCCAAGAGTGTTATTGTTGCTCAAAAGTTATCTTATCCCAAAAACGTATCTTGTGCCTCTTTTGTGATTCCGTGAGGGCCTTTCCCTTGAGTCTGTAGTCTTACAAGCTCCTCATTACGTAGATCTAGTTTAGGATATCGTTTTCTCTTGAGTTTTGCTTCAAGGACTCGAACGTACGAAATCGGAAAAGGTCAGAGCTTTTGCGTGGGATTGGGGTCTAAAACACAAGTATCTTCTCATCTAGAGACCACATCTCTAAGAAAAAATGTTTTTTTAGTTTTTAAGTTATATTATGCGAGTCATAGATTTTTTAAAATTTCTGTAAGTTTGTTTTTTTTTGAAAAGCATGTAAATTTAATGATAGTTTAGTAGTTTATTTTGTATTTTGACGTTTGGAGACCCTTTACATCTCCTAAACATGTTTTGACCACGGAGACGCCTTACATCTCCATTAAGTTTAGTGTATGTCTCTCTATTTTCCATATTTCTTTTTAATTTATCTTGTTTTGACGCCTAGAGACCCTTTACATCTCTAAAAAATTTAGTTTTATGTTTATTGAAATGTATACCTATTGCACTTGTTTGATGAATTGTATTACTTATTGAAATTGCATTTAAACAATTATTGTAATGCTCAATGTTTATTTTAAAAGAGAAACTGGTGAGTTTCTTTCGGCGCTTCTTCTCACCAGAATGTCATTTACCGAAGCGCCAAAAGAAAGAATCAGAACACGTAACTTGCCTCTGGTCGCCTTCTGCATAATGCATAACTATGGTAAAATTTTATTATAGAACAGTTATATAGATAAGTAATGTGCAAATGCAAATAAGAACAAAACTCGCGTGTGTTTGTAAAATTGTTCGTGGAAATTTTCCCGAAGGAACCGGGAGTACTTGACCGATTTCTTCACCCCCGGAATAGCCGGTGGCTATTGGGGTTGTTTATATTTCATTTGACCACGCCTGTGTTTGCCGTCGACCATAATTCCGGCAGACATTCGGCTCAACCGAGGGCACGTTCCAATTATTACACTAACATAGGTACCTTCTTTAAGCTTACCTTCATTAAGTTCACGAACGATTATTTATTCTGTCTAGTGTCACAAATCTCTTGGATACTGGAACGAAAGAAAAAGAACTTTAGATCTGTGAACATACAAATAAGCCTCTATCCTTCTCTGGGAACTGGTTTCCAAATGCTAAATTCGGTGTGATAAAAATAAAAAGTAAACAGTATACAGGCTGACTTCTTTTTCGTGATACAAGATAATTAAACCTCAATCTATCCATGATTTTGAACAACTTTTACTATGGGGTCAACTTTGTAAATTGCAACAAAAATACTACTCTCTCATACATTTTGGTCTACATATTGATGACCTTTTCTATGAAACAGTTGATTTTTTTTTTGCATTTACAAAGTTGACCCCATAGTAAAAGTTGTGTATGTCACCCTGTATGTAGGATTGCATGAAAACCGTAGGTCCTAAAATATTGTTGCCAGAAAATCTAAAAGTGGTGGTTTTGAAGCCACAAAATGCTTTTTAAAAAATCCCAATACGACCATATTTTTTTTCGTCTATCCCATCGCGTGAGGTGTCGTTGGATAGGTCTTCCAATCTGTATAAATGTGGTCCAACCATCGATCGGTTGGCACACTGACCCTGTTTGATTTGGTGCCGACTCCGCTGTAAGGCGTGTAGCTAGTTAAAACTTTTTATCTCTTTTCAACATGCTCTGAATACCGATTATTGTGCTAACGAGATTCTAGACCTTTCTCACATGCAAAGGACTAGAAATATGTTAAGCAGTCAGTTTATTAAAGTTTCTATCATTTTATTTGATGGAACTTTGATCCACTCGACATACTATAACTGGGTAAGCATATATTAAAAATAAAATAAAATAGTTTATTTTTGCAAGTAGGCCCTTGAGGGCTCTTTTACAAGTCTGAGTCTAAATATTATTTCGAAATTTATTCTCCGGGCTATATAGCCAGCTTCATCAACTGTGCTATCTTGCGAGCTATGTCTGTTACTTTGGTTCTTCTGCGGACAATATCATTCCTGATTCTACCGCGCATGCTACGGCTACATACATCGCGATAACGCGAAGATTCGTGTTGTTGTCTCGTTTTGTTGTATGTGAAAGAAAGAGACACGAACAACTCCGTATCTCAGAACCATAACACTGTAAGTCCTATTGTTTTCCATACTCACAGTGTTATGCTTCTCAGGTACGGAACTAGCAGCAGAGAAACTTCGAGCATAGCCCTTTCCCATTGCACCGTTAGGGCAATAAAGTACCTACTGGAGACCACGCAGAGGCAAGCGCGGTGTAGGATGGCCCTAGACTTGGTGGACAGACGACCTCGTGCGAGTAGCGGGGAGTCGGTGGATGCAATCTGCACAGGACCGCACTCTGCAGCGATCTATGGGGGAGGTCCACCAGTCGACCTCTATGGCTGATAGATAGAAGCATATATTCTTTCGTCATCTCGGACAGTGCCCTGAATTTCCCGCCCACTACGAGAGATATAAAATCTTCTGGATATCTGGATATAATTCTCTAAATATTGTCATATTTTACTCAAATTTTGTAGAAGAGCGTTTTATGTCTTATCGATATCAATGAAGGGAGATTGTGAAGAAACATTTTTTTTGGGGCACTTTAACCTTCATATACCTACCTACTGCATTTTCCAAAAAAACTTTTGTTGTACTTATTACATATATAAATACAAGAAATCAAAGTGCATAGAAAAATTAAATGGCACTCACCCATGGTCCAGATAGAAATCGGGATGCTCCGGTGGTCGAACGGTAAAGACGCTGGTCTGGAAATCCAGAGGTACCGGGTTCGATTCCTGGTATGGATCATAGGTGAGCACTGTTTAATTTTTCTATGTAAGTACTTTTATTTCTTGTCTTTATATAATATATGTAACATAAAAAAGTGGCGTAATTTAACCGCATAAAAAAACTATTAAAGAAACATCATGTTTCTTTCATAAAATTTTGTTGAATTGTTATTCTTACGTGTCAATATCCGGTCAGCACGCTTGAAAGCATTTAAAGAACTCGCAATATTTTCTTTGGAAAAATGTCAATTAAATACTCGAACCCAATTTCCATGTGTCAGAGGCAGGGATCCCCCGTCTATTGGGATTCGCTTCGAGAGGAATCAGCTGAAAGTAGGAGACGCAAATATTTTCTACGGCAGCGGTTCCTAACCTTTATTGCCACATCACCCACAGGCCGCCTCTAGATTTGTATCATTATCCCTCCAAAAATAGGTAATACAGACAAGTATATGAAAGTATTCAAAGAAAGACGACTTAATATGAGTATTAACTTAATTTTACCCCTAAAGGGCTAATTACCTCCAGGTTCCGAACCACCGTTCTACGGCGTAATAAATGTGAAAAAGTTATTGTAGTTACTGTGCAAACGAAACCACTGGTAACATACCACATAGACTTGAACACGTTGCAGTAAAGTGAACATTCGTTTACAAATGTACAAATGTAACAGTGTTTTCGATGGCACGGCAAATTTCATCGCAGCGCAGTTTCGCTTTCTATTTTGAAGGTGACATAATATTATTTATGCAATGATTTCAAAAGTAAGGATAGGGCGATCCGTTCAGTTCGGGTGGGTCGATTTTTGGCCGCGACATTTGTATGCCAAACTAAATGTATGGCATACAAATGTCGCGGACGAGATTCCACCCGGGTCTATATTCCCCGTAACAGTAAATGGAGCCTTTTACCACGCAATTAGGCATTTTTATAACGTCCGGCTGCGCTGTGCGCTGCGCGTCCCACTGCCGCGTTGGTCCTAAAACTGATTTTTAAGACCAACGCGTTGGGACCGTCTGCGCGCTCGTTAGTCCTATCCTTTATATACGTCAATGTATTTATGCCAGACCTGGCCATAAAGCCGCTTTCTGGTCAAGTGTAGACATAAAATGATGTACATAACACGGAGGTAATAAAGAAAGCCCTCGATCGCATATTTACGTCCCTCGCTTGCAGCTCGGGCCGCAAACATCTGCAATCTCGGCCTTTCTTTGTTTTAGCACCCTAGTTGTGTAATGTATTATTTCGCATTTGTTGGTAATGTTTTCCGTAACTTAATATCGCCTCGATCTTAAAGGATAGTAAGAACATTCTAAATATCTATCCTTAATTGTTGTTGTTAAGTTTAATCAACCCGCTATCCACACATGCAACCCAATCGTTAGCAATCAAGCCGGGATTAAACTAGTTCAAACAGGTTTCCTTGGGAATCACGTCGTGAACCTGCAATAGTTTCCAGCCTTGAATCCGCTTGCAAGCGACAGATGCCACGCCACAGCAGGTTTCCTGCATTTATATTAATTTATTCATAGTCACAACCATGGAAATTAATAGTACATTGTGCACCGAGGGTAGTAAGAAGGTGATTACTAACGAGAGTCTATTAGGAGCCCGACGCCGTAGGCGGATTTGAAACCTCCTTAGTCTGAAATGACGTACGACTTTTAAAACTAAATTCATAACTCCCGAGGGAGTTATAGATTTTCATACAGTTTTTCCTCCTGTGGGAGTTATAAATATTTGTAGCCCACGGGAGGTAAATCGGCTCGAGTTGGTCTATATAAGCGCGCGTGTTATAACACCTTTTACGAGCAAGTGTGATGAAAAATAAATAGCTGGATATAGCCTCGCTCTAACTGAAGCACTTTTAGTGGGTCTAACTGAAGCACTTACGAGCCGCATGCACACATCAATAAGTTTTCACGCGCGACAGCACGCCTTTGTGAGTGCAATCTATACTGAAGCGTTCTTACGCATTCTTAAAACTTTGTTTGTAGTGCGTTCGTACACGGCGCGCACACATGCAAGCGCGCGATGTACCTTTTGTAGGAACAAAAATTACTGCTATTGGGTGTATTTTCTCTGGCGTAATTACTCTGGCCACCAATATTTAAAAGATTCCTCCTCATTGGACTGGCATTCGTTGGTTACTTGTTAGAACTTGACTGATTCTACATTGTAACCAAAAGTCCAATTCTGGTAAGGCAGAATCGTCTCAGTATTCGCCAATATGTCATGACAGCGAAATTGCGTTTTTGAAAATACACCCTATTATATACTGTGGTTTTGCGCTGTGATTGACCGGTAGACATTAGTAATTATTTTTCTTTTGTGCAAGAAAAGTCTGAACATTATGGAAACTAAAGAGAAACACAGCTAAAATCACAAGCGGACTAATTAATTTCAAATTCCAAATCAGTTCTAAAACATACCCAAAGTTATTAGTAACATTTAGCGCCCCAAAATTCCAGGCCCAAGTGCTTAGCAGATGAAGTCTAAATATTAGATTAACATTTAAAACTTCAGCATTATTCGATTGCCTAGTGTCCGGGCTTGTGGCCTGGCAGCTGGGCGAAAGTTTCGTAATTTGCGTGCCCGACCTACCCCCGCCCTGAATGCCAATTTAACTTTTTGCCGTTCCTTATCTTTAATCTGTTTCGAGGATGTTTTATTGACGGCTGTGCGCTGTGACGTATGGATTTACAAGACTGGCTACATTGAAGTCTAATGGATATTGTTGATTTTGATTTTAACGTTCACAATTTTCACTTGATATTTAATACTAGGGTCATTCTCAAAAAATGATGTCCGTACGTCCGTAGTTAGGGCTTTATAAAACAAAGTGTTACTTAGCATTAATTTTTGTGTAACGAAAGTTAACCATGTAAATGTACCATACATTTTCATTCATACAAGTTTCATTATACAAAGGAACAAAATTAAGAGGTTGTTTAATAAATGCTAGTGAGCATTTACCCGCGGCTTCGCCCGCGTTGGTCCCATTACTGTCCCAGGGGAACCATTTACAGGGATATAAAGTATCCTATGTTTCAATCCAGGACTTGGTCTACTTGCATGCCAAATTTCAGCTCAATCCATCCAGTCGTCATCCCGTTATTTAGTAACAAACATCCAAACATCTAAACATCCAAACATCTTCACAAACTTTCGCATTTATAATATTAGTGGGAAGTGGGATGGGATATACTAGCATTTTCCCGCGGCTTCGCTGTTGTTCCCGTTATTGTCCCAAAGGAACTCTTTACCGGGATACTTAAAGTATTCTATGTTTCAATCCAGGACTTGGTCTACTTACATGCCAAATTTCAGCTTGATCCGTCCAGCTGCTACCCCGTTATTAGGTAAGAAACATCCAAAACTGATGGGCCATTTTTTTAAAAGTTGTACACTAACTTTTTTTGATCTGAGAAATTTATCGTTTCTGATAGAAGAAAAAAAGTGTCCAAAATTTTTCATACAAATATCGCTCTTCCGTTCCGTTAGGCGTACAAGTGTGTATGGGACAATAAAGGAAAAAAATTGGGACACTTTTTTTCTTCTATCAGAGACGATAGTACGCGTGATTCTGAGTAGAAATTATGTATTTCTCTGATCTAAAAATAATGTTCAGTGTACAACTTTAAAAAAAATGGCCCTGGTACGTTTTCGGGTACTCGCACAGATATATATTTCTGTGGGTAGGTACTCGGGTTGCAATCCCTAATGGCAAGAGAGTTCAACGAAAATTAGTGAGCATAAGCGAGTGAATAAGGTCGTCACCTTTTTAAAACAGATTGAAGAAAATAAAGTAACTGATAATAGAAATTCACTCATCACTAACACCAAGCTACAACAAACTCCAAATAATTTTTCATCACACTTGCTCGAAAATGGTGTCATTACACGTAGGTTCTGCGGGCCGTAAATGGCCTATTACGCCCTAGGGCGTAATGGTTTTCTTTTTAAATTAGAAACGCTGGTTCTGTTTTACTCTTATTTGTCATGTTCAAAGGAAACGCCAACTTACTTTTTTAACTTTTATCACTGAAATATTCATTTAAAGAAAACTGTAATTGCAAATACATATAAACACATATTTCGGTAACATTAATTAAATGTTTAAATAATGTATTTCTTTATTTTGCAAATATAAAATCAACTAAAATGGCCGTTACCGCTATGGTTTCCGAACGTGGCTTGACGTTCGCATTGTCTATGGACATATGTGACAAATGTCACTGTCTGTTTTAATATTTTCTTGTCATACTGGGTCGAAAAGTAAGGTTATTTTATTAAGATTTCCTCACAAGTGTGATGAAAAACACTGTGTGTGCCACGGGCGGTAAAGGAATTACAAACTCGTGTTATTAAAGCCCTCGGTTTCACCTCGGGCTTATAACAAACACTCGTTTGTAATTCCTTACTTACCGCCCTAGATACACAATGTACTAATACAGTTGCCGCTTCGATAGGGGTGCCATAAGTGTGGGAAATCAGGCCGGGGCCCAGTTTCACGAAGCTACAAGTTACAATTTTACAAGTCTAAACTAGCAACATTGGTCAAATCAACCAATGACGTTGCTGTATTTGACCAAACAAGACCTTTGTGAAACAAGGCCCGGGAGATTTGAAAGAAAAAGTAGTAAATGTAGAAAAAAAAGAAACTTGATAGTCTGTCAGTGCGCTCTCGCACAGTCAACACCGCGATCTCGAAATGTGTTGACACTCTTGACGTAAATTCGTACCCATCAAAAACATTACATGTAAAAAGATGCAAGTCTCGCAACGCAGTTCGCCTACAGCAAAAAAGTTTTGAGATGTAAAGTAAAACCAAGTCAGTACCGGGGGGGTGTCAACAGAACTCGATTTCCACCGACTTGCCTATTATTTAACCGTGGTGGAACACATTTTATAGATCTAATATCTTTTTGTAAGTGGTCTTCCTTTAATTACATTCCAATCCATTCTTTTCAATTTGAACTGCAAAACTAACTTTGTAATCGCATGTACTGGTATAGGATTACAAACTTATGTGTGCAGTTGTGACTGAAATTACAACATATTTCGGTTTTTAAGGACTTGATAGGCTAAACACTAACTATGTTTAAAATTTGGAGCTTGTAGGTCTGCTAGAAGTACCTTAGAATTATGATGATCATCAGTCAGTTAGTGAGTCAGTTAGTCAGTGACAAAACTAAGGAACTTTGACATGCAATAGTTCTTAAACTACACGTTCAAATTGAATAATATTGAGAATATATTATTGTGCGCTATATATCCCTGAAATTTCAGGGTTCTAGCTTTAGCCAGTACAAAATTACGGGAGGCTGAAAATGGCCTGAATGGCTTCGAGAAAAGGATGGTACGGCCGTGCCTTTGTTCTGCTCGACTTGGCGGGGGCACTACCGTGCCCCCAGAAAAGTAAACGGACAAGTGTCAGCGGTTCCGTCGAGTCCAGCCCCCTGCTAAATATGATTTTTAAACCGGGACAATTTGCTTATCGGCCGGGACGCCGGGACACCATGCTTCAAACCGGGACATGTCCTAATTCAATTAAGTTCGGTGATAATCATTTACAATTAGTGCGATTAGTCTCCCAATTAACTAAATAGACTCTCAATTACTTCGATAACGTTTATCGATTAAATTAAACTCACTTTATTCGCTTTCCACCACTTAAATGTAAATTTTCCAAAGGCCAGAATTTTCCCCGGAAAAATGTATAAGCTTATAAACAAGGCGATTTAAAAGTTACTTGGTTCGGAGACAGCGACAAATCGACAGATTTATTTACCAGACAAGTATCTACTAAAAAGTGTACTATAAAAGTGAACTCTGTGCGGTAGGGGAAACAGTTGCTTTTAGGCTGGTATCATTGAGTCAAATACAAGGTTTAGGAGGTAATGAAGTGAAATTAGAGCCCTATCCGGCTGTTGTAGATGTTATTTGGAAAGGTTTTGAACGAGTTTTAAATCAAAAGTGATAACAAAAATCACTGAGAAATAATGAGACCAATTCAACGCCTATACTGCCATTTTTAACTGAACCACGGAATAAGTATTGTAGTAACGTACAGAGGTCTCTCTCTCGCTAACAACCAACCAACGGCCGGAACGCACCGGAACAGACTATCTCTCTCTATCGCATAACGCGTGCTTTTTCTGGTCGCTGGCTGGCCCCTCGCGGGGGCCTCACGGCCGCGCGGCGAAATCGCGGAGTGAGCCACTCCTGACTGAGCCTACCATATTGTGCCTTAACAAAGTGACTTCCATACTACTAGCATGGCGTAAAAGTAACATGGAAATAAAACAATCCGCCGTCTTTACTTGGCGCAGTCGGTAGGATGCGAGCATTACTTGACCTTTGATTATGAATTATGATTGTCCATCCAGCCTTTGCTTACGTAAACTTGAACGCAAAGAATGTAAATGTACTTAAACACAATAATGGTCTTTTAGTTTAAGTCAACAAGTTCGAGTTGTAGAACATACTCAAAGAGTAGTTAATTATAAAAACTTTCACTTTAATTTTGAGATATTTCATAGAACTTGCCTCCGAAGGTTTTGCACACGAATTTCTATTTCTCTTGTATAAAAATGAACATCAAAATACTTGATAGCATAAAAGCGCCCTAATGTTAAGAATTCTTTCGATTACTGAACATGAACTTTCTGCTCGGCTGAGTTCCAATTTATTAAAAGTTAAATTTTCCTAACTACATACTAACTAAATAATAGTCTCGCAACTCCGTCGAGCACGAGCAATAATTGTGATGAAGCCTAGCGAGTGGGGCTTATTGAAACTTTATGTTAAGTAGTTTTAAAGTTTCCAACTCCTCGGTTCCATTGTACGGAATTAAATAAAAATGCACTGGTTCAATGGTATGAAAGAAAAGTGTGCGACAAAAAACATATGTCAAAAACATAAAGAATAGAGGTGTAAAAACATATATAGTAAAATACTACATTACACAACTAGAGTGGTAAAACAAGGAAAGGCCGAGATCACAGATGTTTGCGGCCCGAGCTGCAAGCGAGGGACGTAAATATGCGAGCGAGGGCTTTCTTTATTACCTCCCGTGTTGTGTCAATCATTTTTCTCAAACATGGCATGAAATGTTGACATTACGTGCTTAAAAATAGGCCGCAAAGTACCTCGTTTCCGGTGCGGCTTGACACTTGGCACGTAATGGAATTTCATACTTACATTGCCGGCCTAGGCCGGCAATGTATTTATTTAAATTTCCATTCCACATTTATTTGGGCCACAGCATCACGGCATTCAGCCATTAAAAAATCAAAAAACGATGTTTGCTATATTTTGCAGTTTTATTTATTTCAAATTGACATGCACATAATAAATTGCAATTTGAACTACGCGAATACACATTTAAAATATTTCATCTAAATATTCGCGGTAAAAATGTGAACTGAAACAGCTTTTTGCCGAACGTGACTTGACATTTGCATTGTCTATGGATATAATATGTCACTAATGTCACTTTCTGACAGAAAGTTTGTGTTATAAAATATTATTTAGGTTAAGTAAGGTTATTATAGTAAGTTTATTTATTTCATTGCATATTTGAGAAAAGCACTATACATACCTCGGCGGGAAATGGGGTTGCCAGCCTCGTAACTATCTGGCCTCGCTTCGCTCGGCCAGCTATATGAACAAAACAAAAACAGGAGTAGGAAGTTACAGTTAAAACAAGCTATCAGTTCAATAAATTAAAGAAATCTGACTGCGCTGCCAGAATTTATATAAGTATTGTCGTACTCTCCTTTAAAAGCTCGTTTATTTTGATACCCCACTCGTGGGTCCAGAAAAGAATACAATACAATCATACTTTATTGCACACCAAAAGAAAATTACATTGCAAACTTATATAAAAATAGTGGTAAACAATAGGCGGTCTTATCGCTAAAGAAAAAAACCACTTTCACTCGCTTCGCTTTTTTTTCATTCGCTGAAGAATGTTTTCAGTCCGCACACTAAACCGAGTAAAATCCGCCATTTTGATTTTTTGACAATTTTATGTACCAAGTGAGTTTCGCGCCGTCAAGACAAATCTAATGAAGTATCAAAATTGGTTGAGCCGTTGAGTAGTTACGAGCGGACATATATATATAAATATATACCAGTGGCGTAAGTGCAAGGTGGCAGGGCTGGCAAAATGCCACGGGCCCCTGACCCAAGAGGGCCCCGGCGTAAGTATAACGTTAAAATAATAAAGCTTAATGATAGAGGAATTTGCCACGGGCCCCAGATGATATAGTTACGCCACTGATATATACATACCTACATACGCACATAAATACATACAGGTCAAACACATAACCCTCCTTTGGGGTCCGCCGCAGTCGGGTAGTAAGCAATAACCTCAAAATTCATGGCGGCAGGCGTTCACATTGCGAGCCTATGCGTATGTATGTGTGTGTATGTGGTGTGCTGTTTTCGTTATTAGGGTTCCGTACTAAAATGGTAACAAGGAACCCGTATGGTGCGATTCTGTCTGTCTGTCTGTCCGTCTGTCACAGCCAGATATCTCAGAAACTAACGCTGCTATCGATTTGAAATATGGAATAGTATTAAAAGTAGCTAACCCGAGCCTAATGGATGTAAAAAAATATTGTAACTTTTTTACTTTTTTTAAAGGAGTCCGTAATGGGACTTTGAAAATTGGCTGGATATCAAATGAAAGGGCTTGATTTGTAGATTAAAATACCGTTTTTGGTTTTTTCTTAACCCGGCGGGAGTGTGGTGGGGTGTAGCATACCCCAACTAATAGTTACTTAGGTCTATTTTCTTGTTCGTCAATGCTAAAATTTCATGGCTTCGTGTAGCTGGAGTTAAGGGCTCAGTGTTGCGCTGGTCAGTACACGCGCTCAAACGTCCATGGGGTACGTCACACCACACCCCGCCACATAGTTCGTGTATACTTTTTTTATTGTTTTTCTTCTTATTTTTAAGCTAATTATCATTATTTTTTAGGTTTGCAATAAAATTTTCCCTGAAAGTAGGTGAAAGGCGACTTTTAAGAATCTTTGATGGGGTTTAAATTACTCATCAGACGAATTAAGTTGATTCAAAATATCGGAACATGCCAATTTTCCTAGTAAAAAATGTATTGAACCAATGCAAGTAACTAAGATGTTCCCATATTACTATCCAAGTTTTTATATTTTTATGCCACACCTGGCCATAAAGTGGCTTTTTCCGCACGCGGCTCGTACGAAAAAAGCCGCTTTCTGGCCAAGTGTAGACATAAAATGATGTACACAACACGGGAGGTAATAAAAAATGCCCTCGATCGCATATTTACGTCCCTCGCTTGCAGCTCGGGCCGCAAACTTCTGCGATCTCGGCCTTTCTTTGTAATTACCACCCTAGTTGTGTAATGTACTTATTATTTCATTGAACATCTCTTGTTCTTTTAAACTTAAAGAGATTTTTCAAGTTTTAAAAATATTTGGTATTTTTTTTTAATATTACAAATGAGTACGTTTATTTTGGTTGCCGAAACTAGTGTTTCACATCTCTCTAGTAAAGTAATAAAACGTATTAAGAATTTTAATCATTAATATATTTTTTTATACTAACCTAATCCCCATACATAATATAAAGTTGTAATTTAATAAAATTTTGGTGGGCAACTAAGTTACCATGGGTTTCACTCTAAGTAACTTTTTGGCACCACACTCCCGCCGGGTTAAATAAGTAGTTTTTGATTTATGACGAAAAACGTTAAAAAAAATATCATTCCCTCCCTATTATCTTCGAAGTTACTGACCAGAAAAATCTGTAATAATTATCAATTATTAATGTCATCCTAAATATTGCAGGAAAAATATAACGGTTTTCCTGACTTGCACAGTTTTTGAGAAATTTGCAAATATCGTAACACATACTTATTTGCTCCTACTAAACTAATCGCCATACAGTTTTTCCTGAACTATTCATGTATCTACTTATGAGTTTGTACGGAACCCTCGGTGCGCGTTTCCAACTCGCACTTGACTGATTTTTTAAATGTAAGAAGTAAGACAACTCTCTGTTTAATTTAAAGGAATGTTGTTATTAAGTAATGTCCCCATTGCATTACGCAAATTTGATTTCAGTTGGACGGAGTACCATCAATCTCACTGTCCAACCCTTCAGTTTGTCCGATCTGGGCATATCTCGGTCACGGCGCATTACAATACCATCAATCTTACCCCAGCATCCTAGTTGGCCAACTGATCCATTATGATCCTACAATAAAAATAAATAGGGTAAGGAAGTTACGCCGTAACTTGGAAACTAAACTTACTCGTGTGGGTAACAGTAGTACCTATATTTAGTAGTATGATGTGGTTTAAAATACTCTAAAGTGGGTGTCGTATTTTTTTTGTACTTCCTACTGATTATTATTGTGAAAGTTTATGCAGTTGTTTGAAACCTCACGCCACAGACCCGCCTTTCGTCCTGAATTGTAATTACTAGTTCATTAGTTATATTTCGGATGAGTCGGCAGCGAATTAGCGAATAGCCCTGCTGTATCTTTTTAAATAGGGCCCCACGGTTGAAATAATAATGCTGATGATACGATTAAAATTAATTTTATTCCAAACCTGGCCATAAAGTGGCTTTTACCGCACGCTACGCATACGGAAAAAGCTGCTTTTTGGCTAAGTGTGGACATAAAATTATGTACACAACATGGGAGGTAATAAAGTAAGTTCTCGATCGCATATTTACTTCCCTCGCTTGCAGCTCGGGCCGCAAACATCTGCAATTTCGACCTTTCTTTGTTTTACCACCCTAATATACTATATTCACAGTTAGTCAAAGTTAAGTCAAAGTCCAATATTTTATTGCATAGTTATGTGTGTACAAAGATCTTATGACATTTTTGGCGTCCTCCATATCCTATCTCACGGAGGCGTGCAATTGTAATAGTTTTGCCTATCTAATATTTAATAAACCTTATGTCATATAACAATATTGCATTTTGAGAATTATCAATTATTACAATAGGTATACAAAAATACATTATACAAATTATCAATTATTACATTATAACATTATATATATATATATTACACGTAGTTATGTCTATTCAAATAATACAATGATAACAAATTCAACAAATATAATTAAACTAATAACAACAGAAATGATCTTTAACGAGTTAACTTTGTAGAAATTCCTTTATACTGTAGAAGCACTGTTCAGTTAACCAATTAAACAGTTTACTTCTAAAAGCTTGTGGTTGTAATTTTTTTAAGTCGACTGGTAGCTTGCTGTTAAGTCTTACGCATTTTATTAAGGAGTGCAGATTTTGAGCTGGGACATTTTAAGTCGTACCCATACTTTTTTTGTAGTCGCTGGGAGGGGTTCTTTAAACTAAACTTATCTGGATTATTCTTAACAAACATGCAAACTTAAAAGATGTATAAACCAGTAAGAGTAAGGATTTTG
The DNA here is from genome assembly GCA_947034925.1 of Eudemis profundana. Taxonomy (NCBI): domain Eukaryota; kingdom Metazoa; phylum Arthropoda; class Insecta; order Lepidoptera; family Tortricidae; genus Eudemis; species Eudemis profundana. The sequence goes on from OX344808.1 coordinate 5,136,587, forward strand.
TACTTGACAAAGACAGATCTACACGACACCATCTGGCTAAGTCCGAAAACAGACCGAAGATATCTCTTTTGTAGCCTAAAGAGCATATTCATTTATTGCAGTACCATGTTTTCAAGGTGTTACAAATATGTTACGTACAATGGATATTGTCCATGCAATGGATTACATTAGGTTTATGTCATTGTTGTTTCTTTCTATTCGCGATTCTGCACAATATGAATTCCACACAACTGAATTTAATCACATGTGTTACTTCACGATTCTGTAATATTTTTTTTTTAAATCTCATACATAACCGGGAATCGAACCCGGTTGCAATTGGGGCGGAGAAAAATGTTTTTGAAGATTTCGACTAGGAAAAAACAAGAAAGTATAGAAGATAGATAGAATAAAAGATAAAGATAGTATCGTGAAGTATAAAGCATGTGATTAAATTCAGTTGTGTGGAATTCATATTGTGCAGAATCGCTACTAGGAATAAATAAATAAATATTAGGGGACAATCTTACACAAATCGAACTAGCCCCATAGTAAGCTCAATAAGGCTTGTGTTATGGATACTAGACGACGATTTATTTAAGGAAGAAACAAGATTGCGTAGAAATAACGACTGTGAAGCATTACGCATGTGATTAAATTCAGTTGTGTGGAATTTATTTTGTGCAGAATCGCGAATAGGGAGAAACAACAATGGCATAAACCTAATATAATCCAAATGCAGGATATGTTCCAGTAATCGTTTGTTTAATACTGCAATAAAGTACCAAGATATGTCGATAGGTAGTAGGGTGACCGGGTGTATTATTTCCAAGGGAAAACTAACAAGGTCTCTCTTATAGGGTAAATTAACGTAATAACATGTGACGCCGCCCACATATTATATTACCAATAGTCTTAATTGGAGTATCGAATACACATATTTACGAAAGTCATTATCTGCCTGGGAGAGGTTTTACCACGAACCCGGCGTCTTCTGTCTCTACAGACAACCTGTGATAGAGAGGGACGCTTACATAAACAGAGGGCAAGTGCCATTCAGTAAAGAAAAGATTTTTGGGAATAAGAGGTCTGGAGAGGTACTTTAATATTGGATTTGGCGAGTTCCTGCGTAATTAAAGTAATTAAATGACGTCGCTTGACCTTTTATCACTTCAGTTAAAAAATTGTAGCAATAAATTAAAGTAAAAGATTGAAAAGATTAAGGGCACTCAAGTCGACGAACTCAAGAGATATTATTATATTGTCGATGTTTCCATTCATTCGTACGAAGCGATTTGCTTCATAGTTTGTAATACAATACAATACTATGTATTGCACATCAAAAATTACAGAGATCCTTGAATAAACAAGATGCTGAAAACTAATGGTAGACAGCAGGGGGTCTTATCGGTAGGATAGGAAGCGATCTCTTCCAGACAACCATTGGGTTTAATGCGCATTAGCACAGCTAAAAAGGGGCCCTTCATTTATTACGTAAGACGATTTAGGGGGGGACGGGGGTCTACCATGTCTTATTTTTTCTTACAGGGGGATGGGAGGCAAATTTGATACTTACGTAAGATCTTAAAAATGCGTAAAGTTAATAATATTATACTTTTAAAAAAAGATTTCTTTGAAAAAAAAAATAAAACCCCAAATGTAAAATAATTTTTCCTTTAGATTCTTACGTAATAAATATTAAAGGGGGTGGGGGAGGGGTCGGATGATTCTTATTTTTTCTTACATTGGGGGCGGGGAGGTGTCAAAAACTGGTAAAAATCGTCTTACGTAATAAATGAATGGCCCCAAAGTGGAACTCTCTTCCAGCAAACCTTTTTTCCGGAAAAACATTGATTTTTTTCAAGTCTAAAGTGAATAGATAGTATTCAGGTAAGCATGATCCATTATCGACTCATTATCCCTTACTAATACGTGAGGTGGAAGTGAAATGCTAGCCTAGCGTAGCGTGCGTGATGTGTTTTTAGGGTTCCGTAGCCAAAATGGCAAAAACGGAACCCTTATTAGGGTTCCGTAGCCAAAATGGCAAAAACGGAACCCTTATAGTTTCGTCATGTCCGTCCGTCCGTCTGTCCGTCTGTCCGTATGTCACAGGCATTTTACTCAAAAACTACATGATGGATATTGATGAAATTTGGAATATAGGTGTCTTGTATGAGCCGCTACTTAGTTTGGTAGTTAAATAATTAAAATAAATGTTTTTAGGGGGGGCACTCCATACATGTTACAGAAGCTAAAAAAAATTTTTTTCAGATAATATCAACGTGTGGTACATAGTTCGACAGCTCTTTCAAAAACATTTTAAGGTTCTTAAGTAATGTTTTTGATTAAGTGAATACCTTTGGAAATAATCGCTCCGAAAGTTGTGAAAATTGTGTCCCCCCCCCTCTATCTTCTAAACCTAGTGTCCGAAAAATATGAAAAAAATCACGAAAGTAACACTTAATTAATGCTTTCAACGAAAATTATTTTCAACAAGATCGAATTAACCGTTTTTGAGTTATTGCCAATAAACTGCGCTTCTCAATAAAAGGACGTAATTGCTATGAAGATACGCTCTTTTTATGTTGTACTTTTTTACATCGTATTTTTACCTTATAGTTACGGCTATGGAACCCTACACTGAGCATGGTCCGACATGCTCTTGGCCAGTTATTATGTTTGTAGCGTGACAAGCGACGTCAATTAGACGAATGTTAACGTACATTGAAAATACTACCTATTTAATTTGTATGAAAAAGATAAAATCTAAAGAATACATAATTTTTAAAAGTTGTTGAACGAAAGTTGTATTGTTTGATGAGTAGAATCTACGTTTTAATTATTTGCTCCTGTTACAAGCAACACCCGGTATACAAAGTATTGTAGATTGTAAAAGAAAACAAGGAAAATTCGACAAGTAATCTCGCCAGGCAAATGACGGGAAAATTGCCATGGAATGGGATTCGCCATCCTTTGTCGGCCCTTCGTTTACCTTGTTAGTACCTGATTACAAACTGGGCATATGTTTTTTTTATGACAAAGGGATTTCGTAATAAAGGTTCCCTTTCATGCCAATCGGATCGCGTCTATGGTTTCCCAAATGTATTTTTCTCATTTTTTTTGACCCTGTGTCTGTGTAGGGCTTCCAATCCCGATTCTTTTGGCATAGCTAATACCGGGATTCTGGTATTGGGCATACAAAAAGACCCGTAAGTCCCTAGGTCTGTGGTCTGTGGTGGTGGTATGTCGACCTCATATCGGCGTATTAAGCCATCAGAAAATTACGCAACCTGAAGGTCCTTAGATGTTCTGTATTGACTGAAGGGCCATATATATACAGGGTGTTACATTGAACGTAATACAAACTAAGCAATTCCGGCTCAGTTAACGACAGAGAACAAAATGCACTAATTGATTTATTAAAATACTTCGTCGTTAACTTTTCCTAGTTTGTTAACAGAATAAAGAAATTAAAATCTCATAGTGTGGTCACCCATTATGACGTCATGCTTACCTGGCCTGTTTCTTTTTTTATGACAAATAATTTGAATAATGTGACAGAATGCATTTTATTCATAAATTATCGGCCTAGATAAGATAAAAGGTAAGTGTTCACTTCAAAATTAGATTCAAACTTTTTCTCTTAATTCTCTTAGTAGGGTGGGTATCCACGAGCATGAATAATTAAAACGGTGGTATTAATTAATTAAAATAACTTTAGCAACACGAGACCTAGCAGAGGGTTCTAACATCAGGGAGATGAGTCAAAAAAACATGAGCTGTATTACGTTCAATGTAACACCTTGTATACAGTAGGTACAGTATTTTCAGAGGATTCTTCGAAGTCAAAAACTTTGTTTATGCAGCCGTGTGTTTTTAGGTACCAGTGTCCGTTTGCTTTCCGACGGTAGTATTTACCCTTACTTAGACCTTGTTTGGAAGAGCTGACGTAATAAAAAAACAGAGTGGCGCAGTGGAAGCGTACTGGGCCCATAACCTAATAAAAGTACCATGACAGTTGCGAACAGACTAAATTTATTTTTTAAATTTATCATTGTACTAACATGACACATGACAAGAGTCGACAATAGATGGCAGTACGAGTGTCAAATTAGACATAGATTTTGTTATACAGAATTAATATTTCAGGTGGCTACCGGTTGAAATAATTTTCAACCGGTAGCCACCTGAAACACTACAACCTCAAACTCTCGGGAACAGGATTATTAATCATTGAGGTTAAAACTGCGAAGCTGGTTACAGAACAGAAGATAGTAAAACAGAACTATCAACTAGTGCAATGATTGCGATCGAAAATTACTAATAAAAATAAATAAATTGAAATTATATCTGTCACAGGGGTAGTATTTTATTCAGATGTAAGTTAAATTGTTCGTATTTTTAAGGATCCGTACCTGAAACGGAAAAAATACCGAACCCTTATAAGATCACTTTGTTGTCCGTTTGTCTGTCTGTCTGTCCGTTCGTCTGTCCGTCGGTCTATCTGTCAAGACCCTTTATCTCGGGAACGCGTGGAGGTATCGAGTTGAAAATAAAACCATATACTCAAGTCTGCTGTCCCTTAAAGCTGCGAAAAAATCATACTTCTAAGTTAACGTAAAAAAAAAATTCGGCCGTTTATGCCACAATAAACGTATATGACCCTTTCCGAATACAATTAGAGAAAAAGACAATCAACGGCACATGAAAGTTTGTGTTGTATGCATAGCCACGGACTCCATGGGGTCCATGGACCACAGTTTAAGAAACCATGCTCTATAAAATGGGCGTTACTTGACGAGCGAGCATTATTTGATCACCATCTTAGACCCCACTGTGACTTGGAGATTACTCCAAGACCCCACTGTGACTTGGAGATTCCTCCAAGACCCCACTGTGACTTGGAGATTACTCCAAGACCCCACTGTGCCATGGAGATTACTCCAAGACCCCACTGTGACTTGGAAATTACTCCAAGTCCTCACGGTGACTTGGAGATTACTCTAAGACCCCTATGTGACTTGGAGATTCCTCCAAGACAGTCACAGTGGTGTTTTGAAAAAATCAAGGGAACTCTACTCATGGGGAAACATACATAAAACAGACGGACAAACAGCGGAGGCTTTGTAATAGGGTTCCGTTGGCACCTTTTGGGTACGAAACCCTAAAAAAAGATTTCGACAAGCTGAAAAAAACCTTCTTTTAAGTCGGTTAGTTATAATTTTTTTCATAGCGTTCGGATAGAGATAATCCTATCATAGGAGTGTTCCCCCCGCTGTCCTATATGTATAAAAGCACTAACTATTTCTGCGCAATTTAAAGAGCGCTTTCACGGTGAAACTTACATACGATACGAGTAAGTAACTCATCATTTCCCAAAATAGGTATTACTTACCTTAAGTGCTTGGTTACTAACTACTCCATTTGCCATAAGCAAAGCATTAGCATATTAAACGATACTCGATTACTTTTATGAGGTTCTTTGGTCTATTATTTCCAAAAGGCATAACTTTAACTACTACAGTGGTATAAGGCGGCTCAAAGTCGCGCAACGTGCAATGGAAAAGGCTATTCTCGGAGTTTCTCTGCGCGATAGAAAATACCGCGCATTAAAGTATATAAAGCCGCTTTTTTTTACGTTTTTTTGTACCCGGGGCACTCGCTCGCGCCACCAAAACGAATCTAATGATGTATCATTTATCAAAATCGGGTGTGTCGTTGAGGAGTTTCGAATTATGAGCGGACATAGGAACGGACATACATACATACCTATATACAGGTCAAACCTGAGCCCCTAACTAAAATAGGGTTTAAGTTAAAATGGGACTTGAGAGGGCGATTTGTGCTTGTTAATGTAGGTTTTCCAACACATGTAATTTGGTAAGAGTGGTTCATACAGCCCTTGGTGTAAAAAAGAGCTTAACTGATGACTTTTAACGACTGAAATTTCCCTTTATGTAAGTGGGATAGAGTTTACTGTACTCATAATTTGGGAATTGGGGTAATGTGACCAATGGCGGCCGTTCACGCGCGGCTTTGAGTTTATTTGGAAACATTAACCGGTTCTGGAATTGCGAGTGGGCAGCTAATTAATGAAACTACGTTAGTTGAAAATACAGCTTAAATTCATATAGAACGATTACGGCCCGGCCATGGCATAGGCGGCGAGCGGCAGTGACGAAGGTCGGGCATAGGTGGGAGCGGAAGGTCGGAGAGCGCTGTCTCGCTCCCACATACGGCCACCGCTCGGCGCTGCCGCTAGCGCTGATGGCATGGTCAAGCCGTTATGTGCCGTTATGGCGAACAGTCGTTTGTCACGTATCACACAACTTGTTTGAGAGATCTTTCTCGCTTCTACCGGGCTCGCACGACTGGTGGTGGGCGGTGAAAAGAGTGATATGAATCTTTAGCTCTCAAATATATGTATCACTCTTTTAGCTCAGTAGCTCCGCGGTGTATCAGCAGCTATTAGCGTATTATAAGCTCAGTAACTGCACTGGTGTGTCAACGGCTCACTAGCTCCTATAGCTCACAATAACATTTCCGAACGAAAGAGAGCATTTAGGTATACGGTGACCAGACGGGGACGAAAAGTTTGTGTTTATCGTGTCTTTTCTTGCAGCGCTTAATAGAGCTACTTGAGAGCGAGTGAGTTGTCTAAATCGGAAGTGAGCTAGTGAGCTAGATCAACTAATATAGCTCTTTTGAATCGCTCACACGCGAGCTACACATATCTAATGCAGATGCGAACTTAACTAGAGTAATATAAGTTAATTTTTCTACTTACTCCTGTGCTTTTATCTGCCTTTTACTTGGTTACGTACGAACACTAATATAAGAACATACATAATATGAGTTCAGAGAAGTCTATACTCTATTCCCCATAACAGCACTAGTGACGTTATAGTCGCAAAACGATACTGCTAGCAGCCACAGACTTCTGAATGTAGGTTAAACTTAGGTCAAGGATTAAGCGCTCAATTCTAACTTTACGATAAAAATGCACAACTACCAACTTAACAAACAATTAAATTCCTACGGTTTTTAAGAAATAAGAAACTTTCCGAACTAAATTCATTGATGCCAACATAAAAAAAAAGTATTTTTAATATCGTCACTCCGTTTCACTAGCGAGTATACGTCAAATTAAAAAAAGTTTACCATAGACACATACTGTCAGTCATATGTCATATTTGCCTTGTTTGCGTGCTATGTTTAATTTTATATTGTATGCAACGTTTATACAACGTTGCATACAATATAAAATTAAAATTAAGTAAAAAAATAAACATAAAATTAAGTAAAAAAACGCTCATGGCGTCTCTATTTGCGATACTCGCCGCCGCGGCGGCTCGTATCGCAACTCGCGCCATTCGCATTTTTTGAGCCTACTTATACAACTGTTGCATAAAATACTATTAAAGCAGGTCTTAAAGACAATTATAATAATTTAGATATTTCCACAATATACACCTTCCCTATTATATCAAATGTCATAATACCGGTACCTCATTTGTCACGCCCGCCATTGCCATTACAAGGCGAATAAATACGGAAACAATACCTGTATTGTTCGCTTTTTGAGCTTGTCATGCTATTAATAACGTTGTATAACCTTCACCCACAACGGGCGTTATTACAATTTTCATTAGTAAACCTACTTCATCTCATATACCGATGATATCTGATTTTTTTTCTTTATACTTAGTCAGCAACCCCTCTCCCTCTTTTCTAGTTCCCCTGAAAGTATAATCCAGTTCTAGTTCCCCTGAAAATCAGTCGTATTAGATCAGTATATGTATATACATGTCGAATCGTGACTGACAGAAAGGATTAACTGCAGAATCCTGGCCGTTGAGGTACGTTGATTGAAGAAGAGTGATGGCGTAGGTACTGAGTGAATCAGTTAGTTTATAAGGACAGTAAACGCTAAAAGCGCAGCAATGCGTTCACTAGGTGTCAGAATAAAAAAACAAAAATATAAAATCTAAAGGTTTATTAAAGTATAAAGGTAGTATTTAGGCTAATATAGAAAAGATTAAAACACTTTCAGGTTTCCATGAACGACTTCATATATTTTTGTTCCCATTTGGTTCCACGAACCACTGTTTTCCGACAAAATATACAGTGTGTATAATTCAACGTGAGTCGACATCCTCATTACCTACGAGTAAAACCCTCGCGTGGGCGATACGTCGTAACAAGTCGTAACTTTTCGCCGAACTGTACATTTTTCATGCCTTTCCGTTTAACCAGGTACAAGTACTTAAGGGAATATGGTAAATAATTAGTGTCCTCATTACGCCTACATGTCTTTAGGCTCTTTAAGCTATGGAGAGATGAGGGACCATTTGACAATATTTATGTTTTGCCACAGACCGTTTGAAGGTAATATAAGTAAATAGGTCTGGAGGGAATACAATTTTTTTTGGATGGCTTCGCGGACCTCTTCGGGTGCTTCCTGGGACCACCAGTGGTCCGCAGATCATCGGTTAAAACCACTGCCCTAAGCAGTTAAGTAGATCTCTTAGTAGAAAACGCGGACTCCTCTGTCTATCATTAATTCTACATCAGGAGAAGCTTTCTGACTATTGTTTTTATCGATATTATAAATTAGAACAAAACAATTACATAAACATGTCTTACCTAAACAAAGACTATACCTACATTTTTTCGTCTTTTTCTGTGAAACTGTTTAAGCTGATTCCGGCGGCGATCATCGTAGTCGCCTGAGATATCTATATTGTCCTCTCTTACTGTATCTGCACATATTAGTCAAAAATCTGCTCAACAGCATAACTTAACAACTACATAACTAAGGACTCTTCAAAATAACCCCATTCCAAATTTCAAACCAATAGCAGCATTAGTTCCTGAGATATCTGGCTGTGACAGACGGACAGACAGAGTCGCACTATAAAGGTTCCTTCTTTACCATTTTGGTGCGGAACCCCAAGAAGAGTGAATAAGATATTATACGTCTTTGACCTCACAGTCACTTACCATCAGGCACTACTGCAGGGCATTTCAGTTAAAAAAAGATATCCAGGTAAATCAATGCAAATTTGCTTACTATTCCATCAAAGCAAAGTAGAAAGGAGTGCAAATACTAATACAGCTGACGTGTAACTTTAACACAAAATACGGTTTAAACTTTGTGGGTTATTCTGTCTAATGAGTCTGTCCTTCTTACCGACCCTTCAAATAGTTTCTCAATCTTGTGCTAGTCATTATTCACTGAACTATAGATTTAGTAGTTCATGTCATGAGATTTAGTACGCTTCAAATTGGTCCATACTTTCTGGGTCACTCTGTACATGTAGGTTGTTTTTGATGATGACACCAGAATCTGGTGTTTCCTATGTCTTTAAACTCTAGTATTTGTGCAATCAAATATTTGTAATGCTTCACTCACGTCTTCAGAGTTACCTACCCTATATCCATTATGAACTCAAATGTTTACAAGTATTCGAACGCCAATTAAATTAAAACATTCCTTCAGCAATACCTTTTTTAAGTGCCTGCTAATGAAGAAATAAGTATTCAATTAAAAGGGGAAAAAGAACATCACTGCGTCAAGAATCCGCACCGCAGTAGATTTTTTTCCAAAATAATCTTATTTTTATCGAAACGAAGAGAACAACCCGAAAGGGAGTTAAATTAAGAAAACAGCTCACAGCGTTGCAGAAATATCTTCATTTTATGTTACAGGATATTTCCACGAGGAAATTTTGCATTTCATTAATTCGGTTCCTGAGAGTCCGAATCTGTAATAAAAATCTTGGAAATATATTTAACGATTAGGCACGAGTAATCCGGACACAAGCTGAATTTTATTACATTTTATCATTTTATGTTATTTTATAATGGTCAGGAGCTCCATTTGCAGATACTACCTATACAGAGTGAAATAGTAATCGTGAATCGCTACGCGTACAGAAAAAACCGCTTTCTGACCAAGTGTAGACATAAAATGATGTACACAACACGGGAGATAATAAAGAAAGTCCTCGATCGCAAAATTACGTCCCTCGCTTGCAGCTCGGGCTCAAACATCTGCGATCTCGGCCTTTCTTTGTTTTATCACCCTAGTTGTGTAATGTACTATTTCCTGAATTTTCGTCGTGTCATTAAAAAAACGGATACGCACGTGAGTCAAAGTGGCTCTCTTAGCCTGTAATCCTGAAAATAACAATAAGTGATAAAGACAGACAGACAGTTCAAAGATAAAGTTTTTTATTCTTCGAGTCTTCAGCCTCGACTGTCACTAGGTTGATTCTTCGGGTCACAAATTCTTGGAAGATTTCTCTTCACTACAATGGTATTCTTAGTTATGTCCACTTCATGTTGTGTGGGCAGGTTCTACGCTATAACCAAACATGACATTCTAGTGATGCACAATCTCCTTAGTATTTGTCAATATATGGACAGAGAAATCATGAATAACACAATATCGGTTCGCAAAAATAAACCTCTGTCCCGAAAAGAACCGGCGTAAGAAACTTGGAGAGGTAAAACCCCTAGAAGTATACACTGTGTACTCAGGGCTGTCCAGCCATCAGGCCACGCTTGCATAATTACTGACAGATTACGCGGGTAACGTGGCCGGTCAACATTTACCTAATTGCTTTAGGCACGTTTGGAATTAATGCCGCAGCGCCCGATGTATCTTATAGATAGTTAGATTAGGTCTACAGAATAGTTTAATACACTACAGATACTGTATATGCCAGCATCTTCGGAACCATGAAAAAATAAATCAAATTCACAAATCCAAACTCCCGAGTTTGGATTTTTTTAAGATTATAGATTTGGGTGAATAAATTTTTTGCCTAAAATGTAAATCACATAATAGTATTTTATGCAACAGTTGTATAAGTAGGCTCAAAAAATGCGAATACTTAGGGCGAGTTGCGATACGAGCCGCCGTGGCGGCGAGTATCGCAAATAGAGACGCCATGAGCGTTTCTAACTTAATTATCCAACGTTGCATACAATACTTTTTCTGCGACTAGGTTTTAAAATATAAAATACAAAATTAAACATAGCACTCAAACAAGGCAAATATGACATATGACTGACCGCCGTGGCGGCGAGTATCGCAAATAGAGACGCCATGAGCGTTTTTTGACTTAATTATACAACGTTGCATACAATACTTTTTCTACGATTAGGTTTTAAAATATAAAATACAAAATTAAACATAGCACGCAAACAAGGCAAATATGACATATGACTGACCGCCGTGGCGGCGAGTATCGCAAATAGAGACGCCATGAGCGTTTTTTGACTTAATTATACAACGTTGCATACAATACTTTTTCTAAGTACGACTAGGTTTTAAAATATAAAATACAAAATTAAACATAGCACGCAAACAAGGCAAATATGACATATGACTGACAGTATGTGTCTATGGTTAACTTTTTTAAATTTGACGTATACTCGCTAGTGACACGCAGTGACGATATTAAAAATCCTTTTTTTATATTGGCATCAATGAATTTTTTTTTCGCTTAATCGTTGAACTAAGTTTAACCTAGATTTAGAAGTCTGTGGCTGCTAGCAGTATCGTTTTGCGACTATAACGACACTAGTGCTGTTATGGGGAATATAGTATAGACTTCTCTGAACTCATATTATGTATGTTCTTATATTAGGGTTCGTGACTAAGTAAAAGACAGATTAAAGTACAGGAGTAGAAAAACAATATAAAATGTATACATACAGTAGGTTTTTTAGTTCCCAACCACCCAGAAATTCTTTGTAAAGGATTCAGAACGCACTAGCTAGCATTGGTTTCTGTACCCGAGGCTCAGACACAGGCAATATTTTACATGCTTAAATATCATATCAAACTCCGCTATCTAGCAATAAATCCTGTGAGCTGGCTTAATTTCCCCCGTGCCTCGTACTCGGCGACGTAGTGGCTGCAAACGCTTAACAAGAACTTGCTTTTAATATTTCACGTCTATGTAATACCTGAAATAAATTAATTGGGTGTGTAATGATTTGCATACAAACAATTTGCGAAGTTTCATTTTGCATAACAAGGATTGCATAATTTCAACGTGTATAAGTAGTTAAGTAGTATAAAAATAAAATGAATAAAAACAAATTGCATAATTTCATTAAACATAATATAGATAATACTCATAATGTAAATTTTTATAATTACCAAATACTATAATAGTCACTCTGTATAATATTTAAAAAACATAATATTCATTTTTTATAACAACGAAGCGCATAACGAGCAACATTCATAATAAACTAATTTTATAATAGTCACTAAACCTAACCTAACCTACTTTTTCTTCCAGCAGTTCGTTTTTGTTAGGGGATGCAGATCAAACCTAACCTAAACCTAACCTAACCTACTTTTTCTGCCAGCAGTTCGTTTTTGTTGGGGGACGCAGTTCAAAGCTAACCTAACCTACTTTTTCTGCCAGCAGTTCGTTTTTGTTGGGGGACGCAGTTCAAACCTAACCTAATCTACTTTTTCTGTCTAATTTTTTTCATGCCTTGTGTTCCCCCCTTGTGGTGGGCTCCGCCCCCCCGTCCCCCCTTTTTTGACCTTTCCATAGCTAAGAACTCGTGCAAAACTCTAGTTGCTTAAATGTTTTAACCTAATCTAAGCCCCTTTTTGAGGGATCAAAGTTCTTACCTAACCTACTAAGTTAGGTTAGAATTGCTAGATGTTAAATGTTATTAGTTCATCGTTATACTGAATGAACATTATGTCCAATGGCATTATATCACTTGATTATTATAATAAATGTTTTTATACTACTTAACAATTATGCTAAATGCATACGATATCAAATATTATTAGACCATATGATCATTATACTTCTTACACTTTATATCAAATGTCATTCGGTTTTTTTAGGTTATACCAAATGTTGTTATGGTAAATGAGTATTATGCTACTTGAAAATTATGTAAAAAAATATTCATTTTGTTTGTATGCTAAACGTGCATTATGTTGTTCGAACGTAGTTGAAAGAAATTATGCAATTTAATGTTTGTATGACAATTGAACGGCACCCAAATTTATTATGATATAGTTTGTATGGGGAATCAATCATTTCCAAAGTAAAGGATATAAAACCGTGAAGACGGCGATGCGGATGCGGATGAGAATACTGATGCGGATGCGGATGATGGTGAGGATGCGTATGACGATGCGGGTGAGGTTGAAGATGCGGATGAGGATGAGAATACTGATGCGAATGCGGATGATGGTGAGGATCATTAATTTATAACATAATGTGCACCTACTGTGCAAAAAAACTGTGTAGTAGTCTATAGGCGGTGGTGACTGCTTTCCATCAGGTGGGCCGTCTGCCTGTTTGCCAGTCTATAGCAATAAAAAAAATAAAAATAAAATATAAGTTAATACTGTAATTGTTTTGAAAAAACATACTTCGCCGAGTTTTTTAGCCGGTTCTTCTCGGGCAGAGGCTTTTACACTGGAACCGGTGGTAAATCTTGACATTCATAGGCGCATTTTAATATGCCTAAATTGAAGAATAAAGTACTATGACTTTGACTGAGATGCGTAGCGTAAGATGAGGCGAGTGAGGTTGAAGATGCGGATGAGGATGAGAATAATGATCCGGATACGGATGGTGGTGAGGATGCGTATGACGATGCGGGTGAGGTTGACGATGTGGATGAAGCTGAGAATAATGATGCGGATGCGGATGATGGTGACGATGCGTACGACGATGTGGGTTAGGTTGAGGATGCGAATGAGGATGAGGACGCGGATGCGGATGTCAATGCGGATGATGGTGAGGATGCGTAAGACGATGCGAGTGAGGATGCAGATGAGGACGAAGTTGCGGATGAGGATGAGAAGGATGCCGTTGTAGGTGAGGATGCAGATGTGCATTAGGATGAAGATGAGGATGGGAATAAAGGTGAGGATAAATATATGAAACTCAGCTATCTATTTTTCCGACACGTCCGGTTACCGCCCACGCGTTTGGGCCGCCGGTGCCAGCGCTATGACCATCATTTTTCTTTCGTCATTACGTATTTAGACCCCTGTAGAATCGCCAGCCTGGTACAAGTCACTGGAAATTTTGTGTCACTATCTCCCGGTCTATACAGCAAGTAAAGGAACTAATGGAAGTGGTCTACCACTTTTCGACTTAATAACCTGGCATTAGAGTTCAAAAGTGGAAGACCACTGGACTGACTATGTAGGATTAAAGGACTATTCTTCAGAAATATGTTTGCGACCCATTCATCTATCTCCATACGTTTAGTATGAAAAAGGGCCAGATGAATGAGGTGCCGCAGACATATTTCTGAAGAAATGCCCTAAAATATTTACAAGATAATAAAAAATACTCGCTTGAAAGTAAACCTAGAATTTTAAACAAGGTGTCTCGTGAGGATTCCAAAAGATTTTAACCACGCATTTCTAAGGTTTACCTATTAGGAGTAGAAAATGTTATATAATATAACATAATGTCAAAATCGGCAAACATTTTTTTTTCTTGTTACGATGATATTTTTTTAGTGGTTTTTGTAGTTTTCGTGGTTTTTTTTGCCGATTTTGACATTATGCTAAATAACATTTTTTACTCCTAACGACCTCAGGAATACTTGGTGAAAATCTTTTGTATTCCTCACGAGCACCTTTTATATTTTTTAATTTTAGGATTTACCTAGTTTATTTTCATTCATAATGAATTCCCTCACCTAATTTCAGACATTTTTACCACCCTCGTGTTTTAATCTGTCGGACGCAGATTGCGCACGGACTTCCGGCCGCGATAAAGCCCACTTCCGGACCGAGACTTGCTTCCGGTGCACTGATAATACCTGCCCTTGATGGCATTTATTATATGCTAATTATATATACTCAGCCTAAGAAATTACACGAATGCAAATTAATGGAAATTTCCAATTTCGTATCAAACGTTTTGGAAATAAGATTCTTCGAGAATTAAGTAACTACTAAATATTACAGGTACCAGTAGCGTGGTGGCGTCCATAGAACCCGATTCCCACTGGCTTGCCTATTTTAAAGCTTATGACCGGAGAATCTACTACTCCTGAAGAAAAAATAATCCAAACCTAATTTGGCTTTAGTAAGAATATACGAGTAACCGTGGAGGAACCTCTATAATAATATAATTAAACATAAAGGACGTAGTTATGCAATAACGTTCCATTCCACATGCAACAATTTTTGGATTATGGACTTTATTTTAAAGACAGAAAGTCGATACTTTGTATTGTGGATTGCAACGTTATTGCATAACTACGTCCTTATAGTTCTCAAATAAAGAATCCTCCACGGGTAAATATTAGGAAAGTCGATGGAAATCGAGTTCTGTGGAAAACCCCCCGGTAGAGTCTGTGCGGAAAGAGAATAGGATTTAGATGGGGGGGGGGGGGGGGGGCGCTGTAATGCTTTTCTACCGTTTTTTGCAAAAAAAAAATGCCATACTGGTTAGGTTAGTTCCGTTTTTCGCCACGCCTATTCTCTTTCCGCTAATAAAGAAAGGCCGAGATCGCAGACGTTTGCGGCCCGAGCTGCAAGCGAGGGACGTAAATATGCGATCGAGGGCTTTCTTTATTACTTCCCGTGTTGTGTACATAATTTTATGTCTACACTTGGCCAGAAAGCGGCTTTATGGCCAGGTGTGGCATAAACATAACACCTAACTCAAAACTTTTTTGCTTGCATCTTTATACATGTTATGTTTTTGATGGGACGTAAAATCTTGACTCTGTTCAATGTTTTATTCGGTTATTTATAAATTTGTACCTATATTATGACATGCCCTCCAAATGCATGAACATGCCACGTCAAACTATTTATTATTATTTTAGACCTTATGATCTCTACATAAGGTATCTTAGAGATTGTATAGCACCAGGAGATGCTGTTCCGTACTGTTTTCGTCATTTCCCATAGGAGCCACATATAATTTCTGTTCACTTTTGCTAGGAAATGTTTTCCTTAGGTATAAATAATGTTTGTCTTCATGCGGTTTTTGTAGGTTGTCTGGGCGAGTAAATATAATATTTGGACGCATAGCGAGACCCTTTACATCTCTATGAATGTAGTTTTAAGTTTGATGTAATGTATTCATGAAACATATCATATGTCATATTGTTGTAGTACTTGTAAAATGGTCGAAATGAGAAACTGGTGAGTTTCTTCCGGCGCTTCTTCTCACCAGAAGGTCATTACCCGAAGCGCGTAAACAAAAGAAGAGAAAACCATATAATGATTAATGAGACATGTAAAAGAGCCCTTGAGGGCCTACTTGCAGAAATAAATTATTTTATTTTATTTATAATGTTCGCGTCCGTGAAAATTCTATCTTATTCCTATCCTTCTAATATTATAAATGTTTGGCCGTTCGTTACTAAATAACGCGATACGGTAACGATCGAGTGGGTTGGGACGTTTTTGTTCAGACTAAAGCGTTCAGCGTGTAGGTAGTTTGACATTTTCCTTGCGTGGGCTTACCTGACTGAAGCAGAGGCATGGCGTAAAAGATATCCTTAGGCAAGCCCGTGCAGATTTGGCGTACATTTTCCTTAAGAGCTGTAGAATAAGGTGGTCAAATGCCTGATATTAGGCAAGCCGCTAGGAATTCTTTGGACGCCACGCCACTGACCTGAAGCGACTTTGATCTGAAAGAAATTTGGTTTATGTGATTTTTCGATCTTTGAAGTTAAATTATTATTGGAGACAGTAAAAAAATTGTATGATGCATCTTTTCATATCACTGTGACCACTTTGTGATATCACTGATACAAGTTTTTGGCAAAAAGGTCGCCATATTCACTCTTCATAGTAATTTAAAAGCAGGCACCGATATACTGCCGCCTCAACGCAAAAGGCCAAATCTAAACTTTTTTCGATACTGAGTTGTATACATATTCAGCATCAGTGAAATTTAATGGTTTCAAATAGATATCCCTTTCCATTTAATAAAGTGTGACAGTGACAGGTCATGCTTGTCGCGCGACAATCGATGTCGTGGCTAGGTACTGGTTTGCAAATATCCATGGGCCACGTTGACTACTTTCCATCAAGCATATAGTCTGTTTGCCACTCATTACATAAAAAAATACTAGTGCCTCTATGAGCTGCAGATCTCACGAGTCTGTCAACCCCATGTCTCCGCCATTTTCGAAAATTTCCTAATATCGATAATCGACAAAATATTTATGCCACACCGGCCAGGTAACTTTTTCTGCACGCTGCGCGTACGGAAATATCCGCTTTCTGGCCAAGTGTAGACAGAAATGATGAACACAACACGGGAGGTAATAAGGAAAGCCCTCGATCGCATATTTACGTCGCTCGCTTGCAGCTCGGGCCGCAAACTTCTGCGATCTCGGTCTTTCTTTGTATTACCACTATACTCCGTTTTTTTAGATGTGAAAATTTGGTAAACAAAGTTGACATCTGTCAACATGAGGTATTTTATCAGGTACATTGTGTGGCGAGATTGTGCAATTAATTTCATTTGATAGTGAATATTTGATTTTTATGTACGTTTGCAATTTACATAATTAATAAATGAAAAAGAAACTCCTTTCTTTTATTTTACTTACATTATTCTAAAAGCAAAAATCAGATTCATTTTTTGCCTATTATTTTAATCATTTGTAGAAATGTTACACAATAAAATACCCAAAGAGGCAGAGGTTTTGAAGCTATGGTCAGGTTTTTAAACGTCGTTGTCGTTGTGATCAGTTTTGCAACACAGTTGCGTATAAAAAGTAATATATATCTTTAGAACTTCTGTTTTTGTATTTATTTTGTGATTTATCAAAGTAAAAAGTGTGTGTGTGTAATAAGCTGCGTTGCGCGCATAAGAATAATGAAATTAGAGCCACTTTATGAGCACGTATGTCGAAAATCTTTTTTAAGTATACAGTATATTACTATGCCTTGGCTTGGCCTACTAAGTGGGTACTTTAGGCTTATAACTAATGAATTAATATCGGGCAAAGAAAACGACATAATAAATATCATGTACTTTTAAATTGTCCATTGATAATTACAAATGTTGACGACCACTGATTCTTTTGTTTACCAAATTTTCACATCTAAAAAAAACAGAGTATAGTTATGTAATGTAGTATTATCTATCGAACTTTCTCACAAAATTTCACGAGAATTGCGACTTGTAGAGGAGAACAGCTGGACAGACAGTCATAAAGTGTTTTTGGCTAAGCTGAAACTGAGATGCTTCGCTCGCTCGGTAAATTATTGCCGGTGTCTGTCAACATGGTATGTCAACTGTTCACGCTAACTGAGCTGGACGTTTCGCGGAGCAAACACAATTCCGCGTGAAGTGCAAACCGGGTAACGAGGGTCATAATGGGCGTTTTATTAAATTTGCGAAATCGGGTGACGTTTTTCAGTATCAAACACCGACGGGGAACTACGGGTTCTCACAATGTTTACAGGTTGAGGTGAATCGAGAGGCTCTCTAAAGATGGTTTAGGATCCGTGTTAAAACAGCAGTTTTGGTTTAACCCATCTATTTATGTTTAAAGCACTGATCAGTGCGGAGCCTTTGAAACTTATGATAAAATTTCTTTAAGTTTCAATTTGATAAGCTTTGACATAACATGCGAAGGGTTAAGTGTGTTTCATTTTATAGCTTGATAGATTTTTGGAACATAGCATCAATATTTCAATTGTTTGTTTGAGAAAAGGTCTTCCCCGACCGCCGAGCTGAAAGACGTCCTTCATCTCGGCTGTCGGCGCCGAGCTAAGCCTAGCCGAAGGATGATTCTCGTTCTTATTTCGTGGAACTTATCTGGGGAGACCCTAAATTATTTAACCCTCTTAAAATTCCACGAACTACGCAAATGAATTTTTCCTGTTCCTTAATATTCCACAGTATCCGTTCCCGTAGTACAGCTGCAGGTGTTACGCTCGATAAAGTAATTATATGTTCCGCACGAGTTACGAGGGCAGAGTCGAGTGTACACTCAACGACGATTTTATCGCGTCTGCCTCGACACGGCTGGCTTTGCCACGGTGGCTAAATATGGAAAAGACAACAAACTAAAACTCTTTCCCATTGGCTGTTGCATGCTATGTTGCGCGCGTCTATTGCCATGTACCTAAATCTAGTGCCGGATTAAGAGTACTTGATGCCCTAAGCAACCTCGTCTCGTCTCCTCTTTTCAAATGTCTAGTCAATTTTACACGCGCGAATTTTCAAACAGTCTTACCTTTCATGTGGTAGCAATTTTTTTTTGTTCTGTTGCTGATGCCCGCAATACGTGACGCCGTAACCAATCGCTTAATTTGCTTATGGGCTAATCCGGTACTGCCTAAATCTCTTTACCCTGAATCGTGAACTACTCTAAGGACTTTATTTTAAGGCGCTGTCAATATTCTCTAGTAAAATCGAACTGTAACTACACTCGAATTGATTTTTCCTCCTTATTAATATTTCACAGCGTCCGATTCCGTAGTACCGCCGCAGGTGTTACATTCAATAAAGTAATTTTATATTCCGCGCGAGCCACGAGGGCAGCGTCGAGTGTATGACGGGTTTGCCTGAGTCTGCCTGAACGCCGCTGACTGGCCATTACTAAACATGGTCACAGAATGACGAGGAAGGCCTAAAAACACCTTTGATCACATTGGTTGTTATGGTAAAATCCAATATCCGCACCAGTTTGATTGTTGGTGTATTGTACTTGATGTGTTTCTTTACACAGTCTAAATATCGCGTTAATGAGTAATGGCTATGTATAGTAAGGCGCACACCTCTTGGATGCCTGCCGGCAACCTTGTCAACAACTTCGACAAATATAATAGTACTTGATAAAGTTTTCGTAATTCTATATTATGCGAGGATGCGTTCTTCTCCTCGCGTCGTGTTCCTCATTGCTGAGGGTAGTGAAGTCCCCATGGAATAAGCTTGTCTCTGACGGTGTCCCGCCATCTGTTCCTGTTCTTGGCATCGTGTAATGCAACGTGCAGCTGGGTGTCCAGAGTGGTAAGAATCTGATCTGCCCATCTAGTTGAGCTGCGGCCTTTAGTTCGTTTGGCATCAATCTTGCCAGTAACGATGAGTTGTTCAAGATTGTG
Source organism: Eudemis profundana (assembly GCA_947034925.1). Lineage (NCBI taxonomy): Eukaryota > Metazoa > Arthropoda > Insecta > Lepidoptera > Tortricidae > Eudemis > Eudemis profundana. The sequence goes on from OX344808.1 coordinate 5,156,673, forward strand.
GCCTTCTTTGCTGGCTTTGTGGAAAAACTCTAGTATTTTGGGTAGGCAGATGGTTGACAACCTCGTCTTGATATTAAGTTCGCGTTCGCATATTGCATTCAGTGTACGACGAGTTTTATCGCGAGTCTACATTAATGCACCTGCCTGTGCCATTAATGAGTTAAACTGCTGCTTCAATAGGCCCTCAATAAATGAGGGACTCAATAAATGAGTTCCTGACCGAAATTTGAATAATATTCGTTTTAATTTATGCATGTCGCATGTATTTACTTCTGACGATGTATGAATGTCACAGCCAACTGGTTTAATTAGCCATTTGGTTAACTGCCTAGCATTTTCACTAAACTATGACTCGCCAGCAGTTCGACGAAGCCCCGCTGCGCGGGGCTTCTATTTCTGCTCTGAGGGACACAAGCTGACTACCAAACCTAACCTAAAATAAGCGGTGTGCTTAATGAAAAGGCTAGGCAGCTAACCAAATAGCTAATTAAGCTAGTTGGCGGTGACATGAATATTACTAAATAAATGAATATGAATATGAGTATGCTGGTTTTAGATAACGGTGATGAGTGGACAAAACTATACTTAAGGAAACAGTAAGGTCGAGAGAATTGAAAATTAGGTATTTGTAAAATGTGTCGCTGTCCCGCACTGCCCGCCTCTCCTCCGCAGAGCGCGATAGAGACAACTGCAGCTTGGACCGAAAATACCTTTTAAAATTTCATGAAAACAACGTTTCGTATCGTAGTCCCCTGATTTCTTCCCCAAAACTTAACCTATTTAACTAATTTTTTCATGAAACATTAAAAAAAGGCTTTGGCCGTGTTCCTATGTTTTCTTTTTTTTTAATAATCTAGTCAAATTTGTTTTCTGGATGTGTGAACACAGCGGAAAATCTGGCATTTTTTTTAGGTTTTTGAAGGTTAATATCTCTTTTGAGAATCAATTTATCGTAAAAAGGAAAACATAGGAACATATCAATAATAGCCATAGATTTTTGGACAAAAAATTATTGCTCTACTGGCATTATCCAGGGAGGAAACAGGGGACTACGTTTGTATGGAAAAACTGCCCTCCTGTTTTCTCTTTTTTTTTTTTTTTTTTTTTTTTTATTCACGATAGGTAAACATTTGACTTTGATCTCACCTGTTGGTAAGTGAAGATAAAGTCGATGATGGAGCATGCTTACCTAGATAGTGCCTATTCACTCTCGACTTGAAGAGATCCAAGTTATATTTTTCCGGGAAGAGGTCTGCTGGAAGAGAGTTCCACTCCTTAGCTGTCCTAATAAGGAAAGTGGAAGCAAAGCGCTTTGTGCGAGTCGTTGGTATATCGACAACGTAAGGGTGAAACCCAAGTCCACGCCTAGTCCCATAATGAAGAAATGGAGATGGCGGAATCAGTTCATGCAATCCCAACGCACACTCGCCGAAAAAATCTTAATCTTAATCTTTATTTACCCATCGCTTCACATATTCCGCAAAACTTTATTCTAGCCTAGCATAGACAAGTTTGCGAAAATTTCTTCCAAAACAATTTCCTATAAAAAACTTATCAACATCGGAAACGAGGGTCACGAATTCCTAAAATCACAAACAAGACTAATGATACTGAATGACTCGCGTTTCCGAATGTACAATCACGGGTGGGTTGACGACCCCATTGTGCTCGTGATTACGGGACCCAATCTCGACCGTCAGGGGTCCGCAAATGGGAACCGTGACGGGACCTTTATTATGGTTACTTTTGCCAATCATCTCTAATCCTGATAACCATGTGATGTCATTAAGGCTTAGGTGAACAAGGAAAAATTTGTTTTGTCACTACATAGTATAAAACAAAGTCGCTTCCCGGTGTCTGTCCCAATGTATGCTTAGATCTTTAAAACTACGCAACAGATTGGGTCGGAGTCTATGTATCGATATATCTGTGTATCGATATGTATGTGTTTGTGTATCTCTGGCTTTGTGTGTCTATCTGTGCCATCGTAGCTTCCAAACGGGTGAATCTATTTTGATTTTTTTTTGTTTGAAAGGTGATTTATTTCAGACTGTAAGATCACTCTCAATTAAATCACCTGAAAAGCTAGGTTCCATCAAAATCGGTTCAGCCGTTTATGAGATATTCTTATTTGAAATTAAAAGATCGGAGATTTTCACGTAGTAATATTAGTACGAAATTAATATTTAAAAAGCCATCTGTCGAGGCTCGCTTAGCAAACGGTGCCAGGACTGACTCACTCAACGATCCCTTTGCGCGGTGGTAAACTACCCTAGGGTGGAAAAAAGAGCACGCGTTACGTGACAGAGAGAGACGGTCGGATGCGGTTCAGCTCCGGCCGGGAATCCGACACGAACGGTAGTTTTGTTAGAGAGAGAGGCTTCTGTACTACATCAAATTTGATCACATGATTTCTGGGCGAGCCCATAGATGTTTTACGTTATAATCAACGGCTATGTGTTTCGACACACAGCCTCACCCGATTTTTATTATCCTGCCTTAGTATCTTTGTATGTTGACCTCATTTCTCTCTTGCCCTCATTCCTAAAGCATCCTAAAACCCCCAAAACTGCCCCTTATATATTCAGTACGCGTTTCAGTAGTAAATGCTGGAAATTCAATAAAATGCCCATCACTCATAATGACCATGCGTCCCCATCTCTGCAATCATAAAATAGACGTCAACTGCGGATAAGACGTACAGTCGTAAGTACAGTCAGCCGGAAAAATAGTGGACACTTTGGGGCCTCAAAAATATCTAGAAGATGTGCGTGCAAGTTGCAGAGTTTAGAAAAAGTTGAGAAAGTTCTCGGAGTTTTCTATAAACTATAACAGGAATTAATAAAAAACCCCAACCGCGGTGCACTTTAAAAGGGCATAAAATCCGCCATTTTGTTTATTTTCACGAACTTCATACCTACCCGGTGACACTCGCGCCATCAATATGAATCTAAATTGGACATAGTTATGCAATAACGTTCCATTCCACATGCAAAATTTTTTGGATTATGGACTTTGTTTTTAAAGACAGAAGGTTGATTCTTTGTTTTGTGGGTTGGAACGTTATTGCATAACTACGTCCTAAATTAGGACTCCTAATGATGTATCATTTATCAGAATCGGTTGTGCCGTTGAGTTACGAGCGGACATAGGAACGGACATATATACATACATACATACATATATATACATACAGGTCAAACACATAACCCTCTTTTGGGCTTCGCCGCAGTCGGGTAAAAAAATACATGTGAGTAATTTCCCTATAGGATATTTTGAGAAATTTCCGAATTCTTACCATCATCATTAATATATCAGTACACAGGCGCACTCAAAAGTTGTTTACCTGTGTTTGAGGCTGACTGTACTAGAGGGGTCTATCGATTTGAAGAGGGCAGGTCAGGGGTGAAAATGTGAAAGTCATAGTTGAAATGTAAATTTGAAAAAAGCAATCTAATCAATAAAATTATACCTATAGATAGAAACTTGAATTTATGAAGTAAGGCATGTATTAAGAAAGGATGTTTTAAAAAATGCTTATAAATAAAGGCTATGAAAAGTAATATGGCAATGTAACATTGCTGTTCTATTACATTTAAAGTCGTATGTGAAGTCCTCAACCCGCCTTGAGTCGGCCTGTGTGCAGTGGCACGTATTTGGGTCATCATGTTGGGTCCTGTAGGCCAGCGGTCGGCAACCTGCGGCCCGTGAACCGCTAACTTGCGGCCCTATATTCCAATCTGTATTGCGGTCTCTATATTCCGAATTGTATAAAAATCTAAAATTATTAACAAAGTGCGGCCTGCGTCAATTTCCTTAGCTACTATGTGGCCCTTGGCTGCTAAGCGGTTGCCGACCGCTGCTATCGGCGTATGACGCTACTCTTTGTCACGCGATAAATAAATAATAGGGAATCCGTCACGTTCTGACAAATAGTGTGTGAGAGTGACGAATGCTTTATCATTTATTTATCGCGCGACAAAGCGTAGTATCATAAGTCTACTGAACGAGGGACTTACGATGACAAAGAGTTACGCATGAAATCATAAAGTAACCTAAATCGATGATCATTCCAAACGACTCTGCTTAGTCTAACAAGGACCCAACTGTCCGACTCCGATTCGATCCATTTTGATATATGTTATAGAGTAGTCTAAAATAGCAGACACGTATTTTTTTAGCTGCCTAAGTTCAACTTTTTAGGAGATATTGTCCTTCAAAGTATTGAAAAGTGACTAAACCCTCCAACTTCTTGTCTGTACAACAAGAAGTCTAGGCTTCATTAGAAAGCCTTTACTCATTCGGAAAATTCATCTTAATCCTATTTTCCCCCTCCCTTTATTTCAACCAAGAAAGCTGAATAACAGTGCAACTGAATACGTTTCGGTAAACACATGCACAAGTTTCTAGAATTTCAATTTGGCTAATGCATTCGGTCTGAACTTGACAAACGAGATAGCGTTGGATCCAATGTTGGACAAACTCTACAGTGGAACACAAACATACGAGTTTAAGACGTCATATAGGGTGAAACTGGAGATGTGATCTAGTTGTAAGGTTTGGTTGATAATAGCAAGGATCATTAAAACAAGAGGACTGTCATTCTCCATACTTTGGATCGTACCCCGACTGCAAGGGGATATCCAGGCAAAAACTAGATGACGCTAAAAAACTAAACATTTAACGATGTTATAATTGAACAAAGAAACATAGTAGATTAACAATTAGTTCGTAAACAGTTAATAATAAGTAAATTCTAACATTTAAATACTGTGTCACGCTTGCAAAGTTGAATAATTGTAAATAATATAATTCTTATACCAAGCTTATATATACATGGCGTTGTTGTAAATATCGGGGAACAGTTTTTTGTATGGAGAATGACAGTTCTCTTGTTTTAATGGTCCTTGATAATAAGAATCCTACTAATATTTAAATACGAAAGTTGTGAGATGTTTGTATATTTGTTACTAAATAACGCGGTAAAAACCTTTATTTACAAATAAAATATAACGACTTACTAATTTAAATTTTAGTAAAAAATTAAACTAAACCTAAGAAAATAAACCTAAATTAAAACTAAAAATTTACTAAACTAAATGGATTGAGCTGAAATTCGGCATGCAAGTAGAAGAGAAAAAACGGGAACAACGTTTTCATAAAAACATAATGTGCACTTAACAATCTAAAACAGCAATGTACATCACCTGCAGCAAAATATTTTTTAGAGTAGACCTATGAATAACACGGATGTTGCTTGATTTAATTGCGTTATGTACAATAAAGACTAATTGTTTAATTAATAATGATCCCAGGAAATAATTATTTCTTTGAGTTTGAAAGCTAGCCCGTCACATATGTCATCAAAAGTTGATTATAGTATATTTGAATATTTAGAATGTTATAGTACATTGTGCACCGAGGGTAGTAAGAAGGGGATTACTAACGAGAGTCTATTAGAAGCCCGACGCCGTAGGCGGAGGGCTTTTAATGACTCGAGTTTGTAATCTTCTTACTGCCCGTGATACACACAATGTTTTTCATCACATTTGCGAGGAAAAAAAAAAATAAAACATAAAAATGAAATAAACTAAACGCACCCGCTAAGAGACAGCTTCAACTGTCAACTTTTTCAATATAGTCTTCCACAGATAATGCTAAGAACTGCGTTTAGTTTTTAAACTTGACAGGCAATGTCGCCAGATTGTACCGATTTTCAAAATAAAATTTTAAACTAAATTTATTTAATTGCATTAAAATAATCGCAAAAACTACGGAAATAATAGTAAAATATACCATATAAGTTTTATTTACACTAAAATTGGTTTTGTAGCCAAGTTTTGAAGATTTAAGGAGGTTTCGAATCAGCCAAGGCTATTTAGCCTTGGCTGATTCGAAACCTCCTTAGTCTGAAATGACGTACGACTTTTAAAACTAAACTCATAACTCCCGAGGGAGTGATAGATTTTCATACAGTTTTTCTTCCCGTGGGAGTTATAGATATTTGTAACCCACGGGGGGTAAATTGGCTCGAGTTGGTCTATAAGCGCGCGTGTTATAACACCCTTTACGAGCAAGTGTGATGAAAATGAAGTTTATGCCACACCTGGCCATAAAGTGGTTTTTTCCGAAAAGCCGCTTTCTGGCCAAGTGTAGACATAAAATGATGTACACAACACGGGAGGTAGTAAAGAAAGCCCTCGATCGCATATTTACGTCCCTTGCTTGCAGTTCGGGCCGCAAACATCTGCGATCTCGGCCTTTCTTTGTATTACCACCCTAGTTGTGTAATGTATTATTCTATACTAAGTTTGAGGTTTATTATGAATTATATTGTATAGATTTGAATATTTTATGTGAGTATATTCTAGGATTTTATATACTCTATATGAAAGCACGAACCCTAAAATGGAAATAATCGTACTGTACCTTAAGTTTTGCCTAACCGTGCATTTTAAAATAAAAATGCCCTTATACACTTTTGGTGCAGCAAATATCCATTTATTACGTGGGTGACTCCACCCGTGCGAGTATGCCAGTAGGATTGCAGTTGTTTATTCAAAAGGGACTAAAGGTCCAAAATTAAACTGTCTCAATTGTTTTACGAGTCCCCTGCAAGCCGTAAAATAATTACCGTTATTTAGGCGAGTCTGTTGGAGGCAACTGTATACAGTCACAGTTTAATACGGGACAGATGAGGCAAAAATACGTGGGCACTAGACTTGATGAATGCATTTTATATAATCGACAGCGTAGTGCTCTGATTAAAATGCTTTTAAAATGGTAAATAAAGGGACCATGGGGAATTGTAAGTATTTACTAATAGCCAGAGTTACAAAACTGTAAATTACTTACTAGTCTTACTACTAGCATTTACCCGCGGCTTTGCCTGCGTCAATCCCGTTATTATCTCAAGGGAACTCTTTCGAACTGGGTCTACTTGCATGCCAAATTTCAGCTCAATCAATTCAGTTGTTACGGCGTTATTTAGTAACAAACACTCTTAACATCCAAATCTCCAAACATTCAAACATCTTCACAAACTTTCTCATTGACGGCGAGTGGAAAGCGGCCATAGAGACCGCGCTGGCTCCAACCTTCCGCTCCCAACAATGGCAGTCGTGTCGCCGCTGCAGTGGTGGCAGAGGTACTGTACTGATTTATAGATTGTCTTCGGTTTCCGCGATTATCACTCATTGCAATAAAACGACTTAAACGGATTCAATCGTGCATTATACTTCATTTTTACTTCCCGATGTTTCGTAACTGACTGAGAAATATCAAAATTAACATTGTGCAAACCTTCCCACTTTCAAAATCCCAGGTAAAATAAAGGTGCTGCCAGATGGGCCTAATGTCGGGCCTAGTGTATGTGTTCAGTTGTACAATGTACACATTGTAATTAGTTGTCAGGCTTCATTTTGTTGTTGTGTTGTGAATAAAGTAACACACGAACGGTCGAACGTGTTTTAATTGCCTCAGCTGTTTAGCTGAAGCTGTGGCACGAAGTCTACTAATTAATCCTGAAAGCACACAGCGCCCGGAACGAATGGCCGAAATTATTTCCTGTCAAAACTGTGGACAATCCCGGCTTCAGCGAGATATTGAATCTTCGAAGGTCGCCGGGACTAATAGAGACAATTCGGTGTTTTGTAAAGTCGAAGCATAAATTTGATCTTAGTTTAACACGTAGGGAACGTGTTAAACTAAGACCAAATTTATGCGTCCAGGTGCCCCTAATGTGGGGTCATAATTTTTTTTTCAGGAGTCTATGTTTCCACTATGGGGTCCCTTCTCCATACTGATTGCACAGTTGGGACTTGTGATATTGTTCCATAGTTTTTTATGGGAACAGTGAACGTGTTAATGACGCATTCAGCCAGTGGCAAGCCTAGCAAAAAAAAGACAAAAATACACTAGCAGCAAGTCAATGTCTGAACTTTTTTTTGTTTAATTCGACTATTAGTTACCTTTTTATGTAGTTTACACTATTAGTTAAAAAACTACGTAAAATTGTGGGAAAAATACGAAATAAAAGTAAATTAAACATTCCGTACCTATCTTTACCTAAAAAAGTTCGCTTCCTTTCGTTCCGAAGACGCTCGCAGCGTTTCCTCGGTGTGTCTCGAAGTATCATATTCCACTCAGATTGCTAAGATTGATTACACCATAAAATACGCGCGTACGTACGTTTGTGCGTAAGTGACGTATACGTATTCAGTGAAGCGTGATCGCGGCGTGGGAATTAATCATTCGGCGATATACATGAAATATTGAAAATTGTAAGATATGATATGCCTTATTTATATTAGCGTAGTGGTGGCAACGGGGGCACCACATAAGCCACAAAAATGAAATGGAAGTGGATCATTTTGTCGATAAATGATCCACTTCCATTTCATTTTTGTGGCTTATTGTAGAGCATCTGTGGAATTTGTTAATTTTCTTATTTTTGTATGCCTTATTTTGTGTATTTTCTAATACTAAATATACTACGCTCTATTCCTCGTTGGCACGTCCTTATTTTTCCCTTGATATTTATATTAACAATATAAACTACCTTATACATGATAATTTATACGATTCCGTTTTATGATTGCCAAAGCAGTAATAATTCTGTACAATCTGGCCAGTGGCTGGTCACATTTTTGCTAGTAATTTGTGCTATCTGATCGACATTCAGTTACCTAATTGTGTAGGTTTCCTTGCGTTACTCATCGGAAAACAAACCTATAAACTTCCAAAGCTTATAAAAAAATGGTTCTAAGCAGGAGTGAACAGGACACAGAATACGGTGATGTTTATTGAAAAATGCAAATAAATCTAATTTTGTCAAACATGTCATGAAATGTTGACATTACGTGCCTAAAAATAGGCTGCAACGTACCTCGTTTCCGGCGCGGCTTGACACTTGGCACGGAATGGAATTTCATACTTAGATTGCCGGCCTAGGCCGGCAATGTATTTTTTTTTAAATGCCTTTCTACATTTATTTGGGCAGCAGCATCACGGCATTCAGCCATTAAAAAAACAAAAAACGATTTTTGCTATATTTTGCAGTTTTATTTATTTAAAATTGACATGAACATAACAAATAACACATTATAAACAATTTCCAATTATTATAAATTGCAAACTAAACCACAAGAATACACATTTAAAATATTTCATCTAAATATTCGCGGTAAAAATATAAACTGAAACAGCTTTTGGTCGTAGGTATATGGTTTCCGAACGTGACTTGATATTTGCATTATCTATGGATATAATGTCACTAACGTCACTTTCTGATAGAAAGTTTCTGTAAGGATACTCGGCCGGCAACCCTTCACTTCCCGGCCTCTGCAGTAATGTACTATGCCCTTCGGCTCCTTTCTCGTGGCTGTCCTTTCGCTGCGCGTACGGAAAAAGCCGCTTTCTGGCCAAGTGTAGACATAAAATAATGTATGTAGGGTGGTATTAAAGAAAGCCCTCGATCGCATATTTACGTCCCTCGCTTGCAGCTCGGGCCACAAACATCTGCGATCTCGGCCTTTCTTTGTATTACCACCCTAGTTGTGTAATGTACTATTACAGCACTCCTGACCGTAAGTGGTATTTTCCATCCCTAAGAAAAACCTACTTCCTGGCCAGGGCTAGCCGCAAAAGTGTGTAATATCTACAGCACAGCAGGTAATAGAGAAAACCCCAGGTCGCATATTTGTGGTCCTCGCCTGTAGCTCACATGCGATCTGGGTCATTTATAGGATTCCGTACCTCAAAAGAAAAAAATGGAACCCTTATAAGACCACTTGGTTGTCCGTTGGGCCGTCCGTACGTCTGTCTGTCTGTCTGTCGGTCAAGACCCTTTATCTCGGGAACGCGTGGAGGTATCGAATTGAAATTAAAACCATATTATCAGGTTTATGGTCTCTTTAACTGTTAAAAAAATCAAATTACTAAGTTAACATAAAAAAAGATATGAGATCTGGAAGTCTTGTGAGCGTTTTCCAAAAAAAATACCGGGGTAGCTACTTTCTCAAAATATGGACTTTTAACGTTTTTCTGGCTCAGAATCGTTAGTACATTCGAACCTTATACGTAAAAAAAGTATCCCAAAATTTGTATGGGATTTTTGTCTTTCCACTACGTCACGTTCATACAAACACTATGCAAAATGGTGACGTTTTGGAAAAAATAAATTGGGACACTTTTTTTTACGTATAAGGTTCGAAAGTACTAACGATTCTGAGCCAAAAAAACCTCACAAGTCCATATTTTGAGAAAGTAGCTACCCCGGTATTTTTTTTGGAAAACGCCCTTGTGTGTTTTCATCTTGTAGCATATTATCAAGAAGAAAAGTACAAATATCAGTGGCTATCATAGATGTATGATAACCCATACACAATCAGCCGGAAAAAATGGCCCCACAAAAGTGCTAGCCGATCGGCTTGGCTAGCTCATTTTGACTTAGTCTCGTTTCAACCATAGACGGCGACAGTTGTCAACAATGGCGAAATGTTGCGTAAAAAAATGCGTTAATAGCAGCAAAAAAACAAGAAAGAAAGATGGAATATACTTCTTTAATTAAGGGCCAATTAATATTGAACAGAATTACAAGTGAACTCTTAGTGATTTCATAGTTTTTTAATTATCTTCGCGAATATTTTAACAAAAAGCGTCCATTTATTTGCTGCTCACTTTTGACGTAAGTCAAAATAAACGCAAGTAACGAGGAGTCGTATAAAGCGATCACAAAGTTGCTAAAAGATAATAACTGTCACTGGCATTCTTACGAAAACAAACAGGAAAGACCCATCCGAGTAATGGTGAAAAAATTACCATCTTCCTGTAAACCTGAAAGAATAATAGAAGACCTAAAATCTAAGGGTTTACTCATTGAAGATGCTGTAAACAAATTAAGCTGGAAAACCAAGGAACCACTTAACATGTTTATGCTTACCTTCAATAATAAGGAAAGCATCAATAAAATTTATCAGCTGAAATGTATATTAGGATGTGTGGTAGACATTCAACCGCTGAAGTCATCAAAACTAATCCCCCAATGTAAACGCTGTCAAGCTTATGGACATACGCATAAATACTGCGCTAAAGAACCGCGGTGTGTTAAATGTACGCGAAAACAACTACAGAGGCTGTTTGATAGCCAAGGAAATGCAGAAACTGAGAAACAAGACCGCCAAGAAACAACCAGAGGTCAAGAAAAATACGCCAACCGCCATTCAGCAAAAACCCAGCTCAAAAGTCGTGTCAGCTGTAAATAAAAACGTCACTTATGCTCAGACTGCAGCCAAAAATGCTTCAAGCATAAAGCGTCAAGAGCAAACTAATACTGAGGAAAACAAACTCAATGAAATTTTAAAGTTCATGGCGTCATTTGACGAACGCCTGAAAAGAATTGAAAATAGCACTAAAACAGCTATACATAATATACAGAAGAAATAACCATGCATAAGTCCCTAAAAATTATGGCATGGAATTGTAATGGACTACTGAAACACCAGAATGAACTTCAAGTAATCCTAGACATAGAGAATATTGATGTGTGCCTTGTATCAGAGACACACTTTACAAGACAATCATACATTACATTTAAAGGCTATAACATTTATCACGCACTACACCCAGCAAACAAAGGAAGAGGCGGCAGTGCTGTGATTGTTAAATCAAAAATACAACATGATGAACAAATCAAACACGAACTACCGGAGGCCCAATGCATAGCAATCCAAATCCAAACCGAAAAATACCCACTCACGGTGGCAGCTATATATTGTCCACCTCGATACACTATAGAAAAATACACGTATATAAGCCTTCTGCAGCGACTCGGTGAAAGATTTGTATTAGGAGGCGACTTCAATGCAAAAAATACGCACTGGGGCTCCAGACTCACGAATACAAAAGGAAGAGAACTCATGAATGCCATTACAGAATTTAAATGTGACGTTGCATCAACAAGATCTCCTACATATTGGCCAACTGACCCATTAAAAATCCCAGACCTAATAGACTTCTTTGTATACAAAAATATATCTCGTAACTATTTAGAAACTGAGCAAAGTTATGATATGAACTCAGATCACTCCGCTATATACTTAAAAATACATAAAAATGTACTAAATTAGGAAACTAGCCCTAGCCTTGTTAACAAACGAACGGACTGGGAGAGCTTTAAACTAGAATTAGATAGAAGTATAAACCTCAAAGTATCATTAAAAACCCAAGATGAGTTAAACTTAGACTTAGAGAACTTTGTAACGCTAATACAACAAACGGCATGGAAAAACACGCCAGAAATTATAAAAAGGGATACCAAGAACGCATACCCCAGGGAAATTCGGCAACTAATAGCGGAAAAAAGAAAACAGAGAAAAATATGGCACCAGTCTAGGTCTCCACAAGACAAAAACGTGTTAAATAATCTCACTAAACAACTACGGAGGCGAATCCAAAGCCACACCGATTCTTGTACAAGTACATATCTCCAAAAGCTAACCAGTGAGCGTAGCACTGATTACTCACTTTGGAAAGCAACTAAGAACTTAAAACGTCCCATGAATCATATTCCGCCAATTCGACTTGGAACCGGAAGCTGGGCAGTTACTAATGAACAAAAAGCAAGACAATTTGCTGAATACCTAGAGGGTATATTTAGACCAAACGATTCCCAACCAAATGTCGAACCAATTGACGACTTACTCGTATGTGAAGATCAATTCGAACTGAAACTGGTATCACCTAGAGAAGTTCAACGAGAAATAAAACAACATATCAATCCTAGGAAATGTCCAGGTTTTGATCTTATATCAGGAGAAATACTACACAATCTTCCAAGGAAAGCTATAGTTAAGCTGACAACCCTTATTAATGCTGCGTTAAGGCTAAAGTATGTACCAGATTCATGGAAAGTCGCTGAGGTAATAATGATACCTAAGCCTGGAAAGCCACCTTCCGACACCACGTCGTATAGGCCAATTTCTCTGCTACCTGTCATGTCAAAACTGTTTGAAAAACTCTTACTCAAAAGACTAAAACCTATTATAGAAGATAAAAAACTTATCCCAGAACATCAGTTTGGCTTTAGAGAAAGTCATTCGACAATAGACCAAGTACACAGAATCACAAATATAGTTGAAAATACCCTTGAAAACAAGAAAGTCTGCTCTACGGTTTTCTTAGATGTAGCGCAGGCTTTTGATAAAGTCTGGCATGAAGGCCTCATAATTAAATTAAAAAGATTGTTACCCAAGTCGATTACAGACATACTGCATTCCTACATAACAGGTAGAGTATTCCGAATAAGGCAAGAAAATGCCTACTCAGAAATCAAAGAAATAAAAGCTGGAGTACCACAGGGCAGCGTACTAGGCCCGGTCCTGTACCTGCTGTACACAAGTGATATTCCAGAACTAGATAACAACGCTATTGCGACCTTTGCCGACGACACCGCTATAATGGCGGTTGGAAGTACCCATGCAGAAGCAGCGGAAAAGGTTCAAGTAGCTGTCAACAAAGTTCATAACTGGACAAAGAAATGGCGAATTAAGTTAAATGAGTCTAAATCCATTCATGTCAACTTTACAAATAAACAAGATCAGTACTGCCCAGTTTATACGACCAGCAGTTTTGACGACCGCTTTAGCTTAGTTGGTAGTGACCCTGCCTACGAAGCAAGAGGTCCTGGGTTCGAATCCCGGTAAGGGCATTTATTTGTGTGATGAGCACGAATATTTGTTCCTGAGTCATGGATGTTTTCTATGTATTTAAGTATTTGTATCTATTAAATATATCGTCGTCTAGTATCCATAACACAAGCCTTATTGAGCTTACTATGGGGCTAGTTCGATTTGTGTAAGATTGTCCCCTAATATTTATTATTATTATTATTTATTATTATATAAACCAACAACGCATACCATACGAAAATACAGCCAAGTACTTAGGTATGACGCTTGACGCGAAGCTTCGCTGGAAAGCTCACGTTAAAAAGAAAAGAGAAGAACTTGAAATACGGTTCAACAAGATGTACTGGCTACTGGGACGACACTCCTCACTGTCAGTACACAACAAACTACTTCTCTATAAACAAGTCCTTATGCCAGTATGGACTTATGGAATACAGCTGTGGGGCTGTACCAAACAAACCAACATGCACATTATACAAAGATTTCAAAATAAAGTACTTAGGGTCATTGTGAACGCACCCTGGTATATAAGAAATGACGATCTACACCGGGACCTCAACATACAGTTCGTCGATAAAGTTGTAAAAAAATACGCCGAAGCCCACGAAAAAAGGCTGCTTCATCATGTGAACGTCGAGGCAATCCAGCTCCTCGATCACACGGACATCGTGCGACGGCTCAAGAGAACGAAACCTTTTGAGTTAGTGTAAAGTGATAAATAAAAAGTGCTGTGAAAGTATTAACTATAGACACATGAACAAAGTGTCTTCCCCTTAAATAGAGACAATAAGAAAAGTGCCGATGGACACAATCTTATATCATAAATTTATAAAACTAGGTCAAATTTATATTACTCATTAGTCTATACTTAGGCTAGATTGTAATTGTATACGTATTTAATAAGTTATTATTTTATACGCTAAATAAAAAAAAAAAAAAAAAAAAAAAACTTTTGACGTAAACAAACGTAGTCACTTTTTGATAGGTGCCAATAAACTAAAGTTTTCAAATGTTCGTTTTTCAATTTTGACACATAGATGTCATGGAACTAAGTTATCTTTTGAATGACAGTTTCATATAGATACAGCTTATAAATTAACGATATTAGCGTATATTTGAGTGTAACTACAAATCGCCGCTATACTTACTCAACCACGTATCTACTCCAATAGTTTAATAGGAAACGCACCTGTGTTACGAGTAGAAAAGTGCGATTTTGATATGAAACTATTGGAGTAGATACGTGGTTAAGTAAGTATAGCAGCGCAATGTCATTTTGCGCCAGATTCATCGACATTTTTCTTTGAAACTGTGTGTCTATGTTATTATACGACAATGGTAGCTATGTACAAGACGAACGTATCCCCTATTAATCTCTATACTGTATCACTATACCGTATCATAGCATGACCGTACTATGAACGTATCAGACACGGCAGGTATGACAAACGCCGGCCGGTGACGGAATGTGCTAGTGGACATAGTCTCATACTTTTCAATAGAAAGAATATTTATTTTGCCTGAAATTGTGCTTATTTTACTAATCCGTGTTTATAATTACAGTGATACTATAGTACCTTATATGCAAGCAGTCGTACGTGGTAATCAAACAACTCATTCCAGTCCACCAAACATAAGTCCCTGAGGATTAACCCTGCCCTCTAAACACCCTGTTGTCGCATTTTTTATACCCTCAAAAAGTTGCAAAACCGCCGACGCAGACGGTTAATCCTCCAGCTCAGTTAGGAATTATTTATACACGTATTATCAAACCGCGATTAGAATACGATTCCTAAGTACCGTTAGCACAAAACTACATACAATGAATAAATATAATTATTTTATCTAATGTCAATCTATGATAACGTCATAGTTTAAGTGAAGACACTTAATAGATAATAGATTTACAGCGTATGCTTCATCATAAGTATTCACTACATATTACAACTCTACATATTCTTGTTACCTAAATGTTGTGCCATTTGTTTAATTTTTTATATACTATGTTTTTTTCTCAAGCTTTAGAACTTTTTCGTACTGAAATAAGTAACGTTTATTTGACACGGCTTTAACGTCTTATAATTTCTGTCCTTACAGTGCTCGAATGGAATACACACACTGTATACATCAAAGTATGTAGGGTCGCCTACAGGGTGTAATTGGGTTTGCGCCGGGTAAGGTCGGTGTTATGGTGACTGCGAATGTTTTGTCTTGATTAAAATTGTAATTACTAGACCCGCACGTCCTGTGGCTTATTTTCGGACGCAATCGAATGTTCCTACGGCATTTCCTACATAGACAGTAATGTAGACATTTCATACTATCCAATAATAAATAGTTAATTACTGCAGAGACCGGGAAGTAAGGAGTTGCCGGCCGAGTACATATAACTGGCCGAGCGAAGCGAGGCCAGATAGTTACGCGGCTGGCAACCCCATTTCCCGCCGAGGTATGTATAGTGCTTTTCTCAAACATGCAATGAAATAAATAAACTTACTATAATAACCTTACTTAATATTTTATAACACAAACTGGCTGTCAGAAAGTGACATTAGTGACATTATATCCATAGACAATGCAAAAAATAAGCTGTTTCAGTTCACATTTTTACCGCGAATATTTAGATGAAATGTGACGTTAGTGACATTAGGCCTAGACCGGCAATGTAAGTATGAAATTCCATTATGTGCCAAGTGTCAAGCCGCACCGGAAACGAGGTACTTTGCGGCCTATTTTTAGGCATGTAATGTCAACATTTCAGGCCATGTTTGAGAAAAATTAATATTATTTATTTCTGCAAGTAGGCCTTCAAGGGCTCTTTTACATGTGTGATTCTATTCTTTTATTTTGGCCCTCCTGACCTTCTGGTGAGAAGCGCTGGAAGAAACTCATCAGTTTCTCTTTTCAAAAATGTTAACTATTACAACAATTATGATATTATTACATTTAACAAACAGAGTCGTTCGTTCGGTCCGTTGGCAGGCCTTGGACACAGAACAAGAAGCGGCTCACTCAGCGATTTCGCCGCGCGGCTACTAGTACCAAATTTTGCCACTCCGGAGGGGCTTAGGCCGGCCTTACACAGTCTGAATCCGAATCTGAATTCAGAATCTGAATCCAGAATCTGAATTCCGGAGCCTTGCCTTACACAGTCTGAATCCAAATCTGAATTCAGAGTCTCAATTCCGGGGCCTTGCCTCCAGTGTTGCCATTTGGTTCCGTTTGTTCCGAATTCCGGAACTTTTGACACCTCCGCGGAACTCGGAAGGAATTTTAGATTTTAGTACATTTTTCGGAACTTTTAAGGACCCTACCGTTAAAACCCACGAACACTCTAAAAATTTTAGGATAAAAAAGTCTACTGCTTTATCAGTAGATCTGGCAACACTGACTGACGGATTCATAATCTGAATCCAGTATGTGTGTGCTCGTCCGTACTAATCGTATAGAAAAGGGTGCGTCCGGAATTCATAATCTGAATTTTCATATTCTGAATTCATAACGCAAGTCAGTATCATTTTGTCAGATCAATCTGAGAAATTCATAATCTGAAAAAATCAGAATGTGTGTGGATAATAGTTAAATTGTATGCAATTCCGTGCGTTCTGAATTCAGATTCTGGATTCAGATTCTGAATTCAGATTCGGATTCAGACTGTGTAAGGCCGGCCTTAGCCGGCGACCAGAAAGAGCACGCGCCATGTGATAGAGCAGAGGTTCCGAACCTGGGAGTAACCCCTTTAGGGGTTAAATTAAGTTTTCTCAGGGGTAATACTCATATTTAGTCGTTTTTCTTTGAGTACTTTCATATGCTTGTCTGTATAGGTATTACATATTTTTTGGAGGTGTAACGATACAAATCTAGAGTGGGCCTGTGGATGATGTGGCAATAAAGGTTAGGAACCACTGTGATAGAGAGAGATGGTCGGATCCAGTGCGTTCCGTCGCGTCGTTGGACCCCGACGTCAATTTTGCTAGAAAGAGAGACTTCTGTACGTAGTACTATTTATTCTGTGACAGAACCCTCAATATGGATTCGAAAATTCTGTGCTATAGAACTGAGGGGTAAGTAAAGATGGTTAATAATGATAAGACAGTAATATGAAAATAATTTATTATAGAAAATTTTATTCACATAATCTACATCAATACATTTAATACAATGTTTAAAATACGAGATGCATCAGTAAGGTACCTATTAACTATTCCGTGGGTAAGCCGGAGGAAAAATAGGCTTAGTTTTTCTTTAAGGGCAGTGGGATGGCACCTTAACACGTTCACAGTCCGTGGCCCTTCACGACAAGCCTCTATTACAAAGCCGTCAGGTTTACAATCCAGACTTTTGTATCGGGAGTCGTATATCCCTACAGCGCAGGAACGTTGCCTACGTCATGGACACCAGAGGGATATTCAGAGAAAAAAGTTATCAACGAAATGAAAATTCGATGACATGAAACGTCCGATGAAAAGTTTGTTGACAAAATGGCGGACGCAAAATGGATTGGATTGTATATTTTTATTTTCTGTTTTTATTCAACGTAAGTGAACGTAAGTAACAATCCATTTTGCGTCCGCAATTTTGTCAACAAACTTTTCAATATGCATATACATTTGTATATACATAATTATATTGTGAAGTTAGAAAATATTTCTATTTAGTGCAGATAGTAGATTATTCATATCAAGAAAACGTACGCGCAGCGTGCGGAAAAAGCCACTTTATGGCCAGGTGTGGCATAAATAAATATTACAGATGGGCCAACTAGTCGGGAACGCAGACTATTCGGCATCATTTTCGTCTTCCCGAGACGAAGCGAACCGAGCGTTTCCGATTGCACCCGAACATAGCTAATAACTAAGATCGGCAATGCTGACTAGTCGGCCGATTAATCGCCAAATTGAGGACTGATTAGTCGGCCGATTAATCGGCAAATTGAGAACCGATTAGTCGGCCGACTAGCTAGTCGGCAAAATCTGTAGTCGGCCCATTTCTAATAAATATCTTTACATTGATTGTGCATGGTTTAAGAAGTCCGAACCTAAAGTAGGGGGAATCTGCGCATCTACAAAGATTTTATTGGTAGATGTCCTCTTAAAACTTTTGTCAATATATTATTGTTGTCGCCCTGGGATGGCAGCACTGGCTGACGTCACATCCGAGTGGCGGCGGTGGCGATGGCGGGCTTCTCTTGGCGCGAAGGCGTGGGGGGAAGGGCGCGAGCGGCAGCCGGGCCGTCACTCTTGTGCTGGACTCCGAGCAAGAACGTTGTGATTAGATCAGATTACCCAATTACTTGTAAAGTGCTTACTTACTACTTGATTATTATATCTGTATATTGCTTCCTATCGTTCGTTTCATTTATATCAGAAGTGCTCGAACCGCGCCATGGTACCGAAAAGAAAACGCGAGAAGTATCTAAACGTAAAAGCAGAAGTAAAACTAGACGAAAGCATTCTCATAAAAGTAGACGTGAATATAGTTCAACCTCGGAGTCAAGTGCGTATTTCAGAAGTAGTTCGTCATCAACCAGCAGTACCAGCAGTGACAGCAGCAGCGGGCACAGGAGGCACCGAAGGAGAAAGAGAGTTTGTAACCGCTCCAAGACAGTGAGTCAAAATGCAATATTATCTTCTGTTATTCCGGAGTTCGACCCGTTAGTTGACGACGTATATATGTGGCTTAATGTTGTTGATGCTAATGCCAAAGCGTTCGGATGGTCAGATAAAGTAACAAAATACCAGGCGTTGCAAAAGTTACGAAATACCGCGAAAACATGGTATGATTCATTGCAAAAAAAAACGAAACTTCATGGACCACGTAAGATTAGAAAGACTGGCGCAATAGAATGTTACACTTTTAAGTCAATCGAAACATGCATACTTCACTATTTGAGTTAATGAGTGTTAAACCTAGTGAAGGACAGTCTTTGTACGAATTTTTCTTCCAACAAAAAAAGTAGAATTGATCGGTTACGGTTAGCGTTCAAAGAAAAGATTTGATATCGATTATTGTAGGTTCTATAGGCGATAAAAACATATGTACAGCAGCTGATGCTGGTAGGTTTCGGTATTGTGATGAGTTAGCTTCATTTTTACTTACATGGCAAAACATATTCGACGGTGGAATCGAAAATGTTAAATAGAAGCAATTTTCTACCAAAACAGCAACCTTCTTGGTCGAACGGTGGGCCAATTTACAGAAAAACTGAACAGGTTCATAATCGAGATAATACAAGTAACGAGTCTAGTCAAGCAAAGATCACCTACATATTTTTCTTGTGGTGATAGGCCATAAAAATTAAATTATAGGCAAAAGGATACCCTTAAATGCAATTTTTGCCCAAAATCTTGTCATGCCGAAGCGGCGTGTAGATCTAAAACGAAACCCAAGACTGAGAAGTCGGCTGAGGTAAAGTTTATTAGTACGACAAATTCCAAGGATTTTTTTTTTATAAGGAGGTTTCTTTTATAAGTTGTTAAGTTAAATTTTATATGTTTGGTCTGGTTCCGATGCGGTTAGACACTCCAGTCAGACTTACAGGCTTGCAAGTGGAACAGGTAACTGAAGTCGTGTCGTTGATGCTTAAATTAGATAAGGTACAGTTAGATGTAGACTTTTATGTGGTTGGGGAACTGTCGGGGTGTAACATTTTGATTCGCAGAAATTTTACCGAAAGTAAAAATATTATGTACCTACACGCGGGTAGGAAGCTCGTTGATTTTTCAACCGATAACTGAAGAGCAAATATGCTTGATTGAAACATCAATGTTCAATGCTGATAGTTCGGAACATGTGGAAATTTTAAGCGAATTGTTTTCGAAGTACCCGAAGTGTATAGCAAATGATTTATCTAATTTGGGCAAAACATCGTGCGTGGAGCTTGATATCGAAGTTACTACTGCAAAGCCTGTATGTCAATGGCCATATCGTATGTCAGAATCGGAAAAGGTGGCTACTAGGGAAATTGTTGATGAATTGTTGAAAAGCAATATAATCCGCGAAAGTAATTTGCCTTACGCGAGTCCCGTGCTATTAGTGGACAAACCTAATGGACAAAAGCGATTGTGTGTCGACTATAGACAGCTTAATAAAGTAACTGTAAAAGAGAAATACCCGATGCCCATTGTAGAAGATTTGATAGATAGACTAAACGGATGTAAATATTTCACATCATTAGATTTAAAATGTGGGTGTTATCAAATTAAAGTAAAGGAAGATTCGATTGCTAAGACTGCGTTTATCACCCCTGAAGGACGTCTTTTGGAATTTCTAACGGTATTTCAAAGATTAATGGATACGGTCCTGGGTAATCTTCGATTTGGACGCGTTATATGTTTCATGGATGACTTATTACTAGCAACAGACACGATTGAGGAGAATAAAATATGTTTAGAGTCTGTTTTAAAGGTTTTACGGTTTGACAATCAATTTAGAAAAATGTATTTTTTTTTCCAAAATTAACGGTAATATTATATACAGACGCATCTAGAGAAGGGATCGGGTGCATAATTGTTCAGGTGACCAATAATGGTGAAAAGACAATTTATTTCTATAGTCGACAGACAACAACAGAGGAAAAACAATATCACTCTTTTGAGCTCGAGTTTTTAGCCATTGTTGTCGGGTTAAAGAAATTTAGACATAAGTTGTTAGGAAATCAGTTTAAGATCGTAACGGATTGCAGTGCTGTTAGGTACACTATCATGAAATAAGAAATAAACTCGCGTATAGGTAGATGGGTGCTACGAACCCAAGAGTTTAATTTTGAAATAGTGCTTAGGCCGGGAACTCAGATGCAGCATGTGGACGCCTTAAGCAGGAATCCTGTCGGATATTCCGCAGCCGGTACTAAGGAAAGCGTGATGTCAATTTCTGTTATCTGTTTGGCTCTTATCCGTTCAATTGCAAGACCCGGGTATATGTTCAATTAAAGAAATTTTAGCGTCAGGTGAGGCCGAGTCCCACAAAAAGATATTCACAATAACTATGAATGATTAGGAAATAAAGTGTAGGTACCGCAAAACCGAATATGGCAGGAGGTGGTTAGTTCCGAAACAATGTATCTGGCAGGTGATAAGAGCCAATCACGATGATATTGGGCATTTTGCAGTAGATAAAACGCTAAAAAGATTAAAAAGTAAATATTGGTTTGCACATATAAAAATGTCACAAAGTACAGTAAATAACTGTCTAAATTGTATTTATTTTAAAAATGTTAATAGGAAAAAGGAAGGTAAATTATATCCGATCCCTAAGTACGCTAGGCCTTTCCATACGTTACAGATAGATCATTTAGGTCTCTTCGTTTAGACGACACAGAAAAATACGTACTTGTTGGTTATTGTCGACACATTTACCAAGTTCGTGTTCATTGCTCCGGTACAAAATACTAAAGCTAAATGCGTAATAAATGAGCTAATTAAACTTTTTAAAGTATTTGGAAATCCTAAAAGAATTATAAGTATGTGACGCTGGAAGTGCTTTTACATCTAAGCTGTTTCGCGATTTTTGTATTGAGGATAAAATTAGGCAACATGTCATAGCCACAGCGATGCCCCGCTCTAATGGGCAAGTAGAGCGGTACAATCTGACCATTTTGGAAGCACTACGTAGTAAGGGAGCAGATGCAGATACCTAACAATCGATGGGACACTCATGTTACTGACATCCAACAAGGCGTTAATTCAACCATCAACAAATCGACTGCAGCTGTCCCAAGCGAAGTATTTTTGGGTACAGGATACAAGTAGTCTCCGATAACCTCGTCGATGATGATGAGCAAGTAGTGGACGTAACTGCCTTAAGAAAAAAGGTGGATGAGAATATTAGGAAAACTGCAGAGAAACAAAAACATTTATTTGATGCGAAAAGAAAAGACTCTAGACAATATGAAGTAGGCGATTTGGTTGTTATTAAAATACCCAGTCATAACAACGACGGTCATAGTACAAAATTGTTACCACTTTTTAAAGGACCTTTCCAAGTTGCAGCAGTATTGGGACATGACCGCTAGAAAGTGGCAGATATGAGAGGCGCTAAAAAAACAGCAAGGCGCTACGAGGGCGTCACATGTGCGGAGAACACGAAGCCCTGGATTCTCATCGCAGACGTGCAGGGCCATGACGGCGCATCGGCTGGGTAAACCGGATGTTGTCGGGTATTTATAATACTGGTGGTATCGTTCAATTTCTTGTGTTTATTCAATGTCAAATGGAAACATTAAGAATAAAGTAGTTGTATCTATGGACACCAATAACGAACAATAAAGAAAATAATTAATTTAAAAGATATATGAGATTAGGCGTCAAATGCATAATGCTACGAACGTGTGTCGGTGTATGTGGTGTGCTGGCAATGTGAAACTGACCGTCGATGGAACAGTAAGGCCAATGACTGCTAATACACGACATGTCGTTCTTGGTGCATACCTACAAAACTTGCTAATATTTACACGTGAGTGGGCTAACCGCCGATGGAATAGAACACTCTCGTGTAATATGGACCCATCTCAGTCACCTCTACTAGGATAAGTGTGTATGTCAAACAGTTAAGGCTGGCCGACGATGGAATAGCTATAACAAAGAGTGACATATACCTTATTGTCAGTAGTGGTGTTTAGAAAGTGCGGGACCCATTAGATAATTATGCTTAAAATGATATGTTGGTTCGCAGCATATGCATCAGACGTAAACGCATTCGAGGACGGATGCGTGAGCAGGACGGCCGGATGTTGTCGCCCTGGGATGGCAGCACTGGCTGACGTCACATCCGAGTGGCGGCGGTGGCGATGGCGGGCTTCTCTTGGCGCGAAGGCGTGGGGGGAAGGGCGCGAGCGGCAGCCGGGCCGTCACTCTTGTGCTGGACTCCGAGCAAGAACGTTGTGATTAGATCAGATTACCCAATTACTTGTAAAGTGCTTACTTACTACTTGATTATTATATCTGTATATTGCTTCCTATCGTTCGTTTCATTTATATTATCTACTAGCATTTTCCCGCGGCTTCGCCCGCGTTGTTCCCGTTATTGTCCCAAAGGAACTCTTTACCGGGATATAAAGTATCCTATGTTTCAACCCAGGACTTGATCTACTTACATGCCAAATTTCAGCTTGATCCATCCAGTTGTTATCCCGTTATTAGGTAACAAACATCCAAACATCCAAACATCTAAACATCCAAACATCTAAACATCCAAACATCCTCACAAACTTTCGCATTTATAATATTAGTGGGACTAGCATTTACCTGCGGCTTCGCCCGCGTTGCTCCCGTTACTGTCCCAATGAAACTATTTACCGAGATATAAAGTATCCTACGTATCAATCCAGGACTTGGACTAATATTATAAATGTGAAAGTTTGTGAAGATATTTGAATGTTTAGATAGTTGGATAATTGGATGTTTGTTACTAAATAACGGAGTAATAACTGGATGGGTCAAGCTAAAATTTGGCATGGAAGTAGACCAAGTCCTGGATTGAAACATTGGATATTTTATGTCCCGGTAATGAGTTCCTTTGGGACAATAACGGTAAGACCGCGGGCGAAGCCGCGGGTAAATGCTAGTTTATAATATTACTGTGATTGTTCAAGGTGATTCGAGTCGACCGGTTTTCCATACATACAAACATAAAGAGGGTCATTGATTGCTTTCACAGCGTCAATTATGTTTGAATTCGCCCGTTGACTCGATTTTTTTTCTGTCGGAAATCGATTCTACTACTTGTGTTGTGAGGAACAAATATCTATATGGCACCTAATACATTTGTATAAGTATAACAGCCACAAATTGTAATCGAAAGTAGCAGATCGCACTGAGCATTGAAAACGCTCTATACAAAACGGTAGGAACTTATGACGTCATCCGTTCCGTCGCTGTACTAAGTCTGTATGAAAATAAAATAAAGTTAAAAACTAAAACCCGACTACGAAAAAGTCTAAAACAAGTATCTTGGGTTTTAGTTCACCAGGCACAGATAAACTGCTATTTTTTTTTTTCATTTAGGGAACGTTTCGAGTATGCCGTCAGTCGATCGTAGTCGGAGGCCCCGGCAAGAAGACAAACAAAGAAGGGGCCTCCGACTACGAACGACTGACGGCATACTCGAAACGTTCCCTAAATGAAAAAAAAAATAGCAGTTTATCTGTGCCTGGTGAACTAAAACCCAAGATACTTGTTTTAGACTTTTTCGTAGTCGGGTTTTAGTTTTTAACTTTATTTTATTTACGTCTTTTTAGTTATTATTCAGTTACGGTTTTAAGCGCCTTTCGCTTCCTAAGAAGCATATACGGGTGTGCGGCCAAAGACCGAGCTGTCCCTTAAGCATCCTCCATTTAATAGTAATAACAAGAATTACAACAGTAACAGTTAGATACATGGTTTGCTTACAACGATATAAGACGATTTAGGCTTTGCTTTTGTCCCGCTTAATACGTACGTAACCAGGGGCGCTTGGTGCCTTTGATCCAATGCGGTACCTATTCGATCTTTGCCCCGCTTAAAATTATTGCGGAATAGGGTGTTTGCTGAGGAGTTCGGCCTTTGGCCTCGAAGCCTGAAGCTCGCCCTTCGGGCTCGTAAAATCAGACATTTATATACAGTTTGCGTGAAGTAACCAGGAGCGCTTCATGCCATTGGCTCTGAGTAGTACGCGGCCTTTGGGCTCGCAAAAATGAGACCAATATTTAGTTTGTGTGAGACGACTTGGGGACAATTCACTTTAGGCTTTCAGTCTCGCTTGTAACTATTGCTAAATAAGACGCTTGCCACCCCGCGGCCTGAAACTCGCTCTTCAGGCTCGCAAGAGTTCTACCGATATACGATTTTACTGCGGCGATGATATTGGAATAGGAGTATTCGGGTCTTTGGCCCAAAACAAAGCCCGGCATTTAATGGCCCCTCTGTTTGACGCTTGCCCCTGCCTTCAGCCTCTTTTGAAATTACTGCTTGCGGAGGAGAAACAACATGAATTGGTGTGTTAATACTGTTAATCAGTCAAAAAGTATGGTACCGGTGTCCCACAACCTACACCCGTAGCAAGACATACTTTCACACTTTTATAAAATGCTTTTATTTGGAACAACTTTAGAATTATCAAAATCAATTCTAACGTGTTCTGCTTATACTGCAAAATACAAAGAAAAAATATCTTTCACTAACACCTATTTGAATATCGTGATTCAACTTAACTAAATGTTGTCATATATGATTCCACTACTCGCCAACAGATGGATTAAAGCAGTTTACAACAGTGTCATCTGTTATTTAGTAGAAATAAATAATTATTATAGGGGTGCGACTAAGTGTGACTAGAGTGATTTATAGATATCGATTTAGGGCCTTATCACACTGGCGATTTGGGGGCGAGTTTTCAGTTGCGGGCGTTTACCAAACGTTATCAAAACGATGTCAGGAATTAAATTTAAAATGACATTGAAGAAGTTACTCGCTCAGAATTGTTTTTATAGTTTAAATGAATATTTTGACTCTAGCCTGACATTTATTGATGCATAATTTATAATAAAATTTTATTCCTATTTCATTAAATTTACTAATAATGTTACTAATAATGTTATATGATGATAGATAAATTATAATAGCAATCGTAATTTGAAATGTTGACTATCTATTGTTTGTTTTTTACCACAACAAGTATAGTTTACATGTAATTATAGTTATATTTAAAACTATTGCATGCTCTGATGGGTAGATTATGCGCTCTTGAAATAATTTAAACATCTTCATATTATGTACTCACCATAATCTTGCAATAAAGATCAATTTCATTTCATTTCATACAAAACTAGTCGCGGCGAACTCGCAGCGAGTTCGACGCGAGTGACATTTGTATGGAAACTCGCCCGCGGCTCGCTCGCAAATCGCCAGTGTGATAAGGCTCTTACAGTCAGCTGTAAAAAATGATACATGGTAACCGTATTTAGAAATCTGAGATCTTTACTTGGATTTTATTGCAATTAAAGAATAGATATTTTTGAGTGCATTTAATACGTATGTATGCAGTTGCCTGAATCCAAGACTTACTTTTGTAAATATGTTGCTACATTAAAAGAAGTTTTTAATTAGATACGTATGTTTCTTTGTTTTTATGAAATTATGAAAAATATCTTGGCCACCGCATACTGTGCTACTGCTACGGGTAGGGTTTGCAGTACCGGGAAATTTTAGTATGGCAGTACCAGGAATTCCCGGTTCTCTCACACTAAAATATCCCGCTACTGCAAACCCTAGCTACGGGGTTGCGGAAACCAAACTATCCCGGCCGGTAGTATTCATTCTCTCTTCTTCTACTAGCGGATCTTTTGGAAATCTGAAAGGGTTAATTTTGTATTTTAGGTGCACTGATTTATTCATTTCATATTTAACCAATGTCGATACAAAATATCGACTTCATCTTAGCCACACCTCTAGTTGAGTAGCTTAGCAAACTGTCATTGCGAATAGCGAAAATCGACACGTACAATTATTTCAATATTAATACAATAATACTTACCGGTGATAATATATGCCTCCTCGAGACATATTTTTAAATCTGCTCGCAGTGAGGCAGCATATTTACGCCATTACAACGATTTTATTTCAACATTATTGATGTGACACAACACACGCGTCAGTTGGCGGTACGAAAATGACATGTATTCGGCAATGTTCGCAAATACGAAGTTTCCCGATATCTTTCAATACGAATGGAGTCGAATGACACATCTGAAGGTCTAGCATAGCAGGCCATTTGGATATTTAGCCGGTGTCAAAATATCAAAATATGTTTTTTCTTTTTCTTTCAAATATATTGTGAAAGTAACGGGTGATGACGTTTCATGCCACGACTGCCATAACTGCACATTATGCTAGCCCTTCTGTAAACGAATTGTCGGAGATCAAGCTGTTGAATATCGTTCTTGTTGTTATTAAAATGAAAATATTGCTGCATAATATACTCGTATCAGCATGTGTGGTACATTTTTGCAATAGGTTTTTAAAAGCTCTTTAATTTGATATGTAACTCGATGCTACTCGATGACTTTTATTTTTTAATCCTTGAGTTTTTTGAGAATCACGGCCTTTATATTAAATTTTAGTTTCAACTAACTAGCCTATAACCCGCGCAGAATCAAGACGAATCTAACGATACCCCACATGTTTGAATCGGTTTAGTAGTTTTTGAGTTATGAGGGAACAAACGAACATACAAACATACAAACATACATACATACATATATACATACGGTGCTAAAATCATAACCCTCCTTTTTGCTTCGCCGTAGTCGGGTAAAAAATAGCATTTTGCCATTTTGAGCACGAGAAAGTGCGTTTAAGCACATAATTGTCATACATTTATTTTTTCAGTGTTATTTAAGCATTCCGAAATTGACTTAAATTTTTCTTTAAGACGATAAAAAAATATCGTTTTTTTTTAAACTTTGTGGTCTCATAACATAACTTTATATTTTTTATACATTTTTTGTTTATTTCTTTTGTGTTATGATAATTTAGTATTTTCCAATCCAATAGTCAACATCCGAATTGTCTTTTATTTTATAGCCTGATACGTTTTATCCTCGCGAAATGACACGATTGATGTCATAGAAGCAAATTAAGACCCTCTTTTTGTTTGTATGGAGAATAGACCGACTCGAATCACTTTAAAGACGAATTTTATGAGCGCTTTATATACAACAACAATGCAAATATTTCACCATTTTTACATAGCAAATAGAGGATAGTTTTTAACATTTCAATATTCATTCTCTGAAACTGTTGCAGTTATTTTGCTACTCTAAAACAGTCGAAACTTTTTGGTGTGCAAAAATATAAAGCATCTGAATTGTGTTTATCTACAAAATCGTTGTTAGGATTTTAAGTTAGTAAGTTGTGTCATGTTCCATTAGCGAGATAAAAATATTCTAAAATCCCATCAAAGTGGGAGATAATAAATATATCTCAATTCACTTCACAATTAGTACTATAGCATTGTATAGCAATTTTTGAAGTCACGGACGCTCTATAAGCGCTTTGAGGCCTTACTGGTTAGTTGAAGTAATTAAATAAGTATAGTAGACATGCGCAAAATGTGTCACTGAAGTGTCAAGTGAAAAGACTAATATGAATCTTTAGCTTAGCTCTCAAAGATTAAAGCAAGGACCATTAAAACATGAGGACTGTCATTCTCCATACAAAAAGCTGTTGCCCGATATTTACAACGCCAGCATATCTGTATAGCATAAATTATCAGGTCTGCGTCTGACCATTCACATTCGTACTGCCATTGCTAATCTGAGTTTGCCCATTCCCGTTCGTAATGCTGGGAATGGTCTGGGTTTGATCATTCCCATTCCCGTTTCCTGGCCTGGCATCCTCGTAGCCTTTGACTAGATTCTCTAATATGAACCGGATTGTCAATTTGTATATGTTCTCGATGTTGGGGGTGTACCGTTCGCCAAGTGTAGTCTTCGCTGCTTCCAAGAATGGTTGCTCGATTTTCTGGAAAAAAGAAGACAATGCATTTTATTATTAGCCCAGGTACTTAGTGCTTAAGAGCTAGGCAAAGATCTTTCGCCCTTTGCTATCTCTGGCTAAATAATGAAAAGCATTTCTTCAAAAATAATCCATAATTGTCTATAAAATTGGTAAAATAATCATTTGGCAACAAAAATCATAATGAGATATGATGTAAGTATCAAAGAACAAAACAGGATTTATTTACGGTATTGAAAATTTTTAAAATATGTGAAATTCATTTATATAGTAAATAATATCCCTTCTATTATAAATCAATAAATGTCTTCATGTAATAAACCTTATTAACGAATATTAAAGAAAATCTACTGGCAACGGATTTCTAATTATTACACTTTCATTCAGAGTAATAAAATAGGGCACAAAGGTAAGAAATCGAACGGGGTAAATTAGCCTTTCAGAGAATGGCCTTCGGCAATTCCTGCCGCAGTACGTACAGAAAAGTATGTCTATTTCACGATACTAGAAAACATTTCATGGAAAAAGGAAGGTTATTGCATAAAAGAAAACTTTCATATAAAGCACACAGAACAGAATTTTTAAGAAAAAGCTAATTATGTTTACTCCGTATTATTGCTCTCGGTTAGGGAAGTATCCGATGATGCCACTGGACTGGTAAGTTGGTTGCTTTGAGAATTCTCTACTATTATTATGTCATCAGAGATAAGAGAACACCTCTTAATTTTGCCAAAAGCAAAAAAACTACCGTCGTTGAAGCATCAGGGAATATCCTGAGCTTTTGAGCAGTTTAAAAAAAATCTTGATTAAATAAAAAAAACGATCATCTCATCTAAATGTGTGTTCGTCGGAAAACTGCACTTTGAAGTGAAGGCAAAATGACTGCTAGAACTTTCGCTGTCAAGTAATAAAAGCTCGCTAGTTTATTATTGAAAATCGGGAAATTTGCCACCGGAAGTGTTACACCCGCCTTTTTACGACGGGTTTTTCTTTTGCGCAAAATAAATAAATAAAAGGTGGGCTACTTTTATGTCCGCGCTGTGCATTCAGGAATGGCGACATCAAAGTGATTGAGTTAGGCTCCTTCGTTCGTTCGTCCATTCGCTCACTCTCGCCAATTCCGCGCCATTCGACTTACAATTCCTTGTTACGATTATTGATGCTAAGACTATTGAAAAAGAGAGTCGGCTAACAGAAAATAAAGAGAGTAAGGTAAACGTACCAGTCCTCGACACGTTAATGCCTAATATTTGACACACTGCTGCCATTTCTATTGCTAATGCCTTAACATTCGAGATGGGGACTACTGGGACAGTGTCGAGTATTCGAACGTCTATCTTAGTAGAGTGGGGCTAAAGCAGTTACAGGCTTTCACAGGAAGAAAATAATATAAATGTTACAATAACCTTTCTTTTGGGCTTCGCCGCAGTCGGGTAAATACTTCGAGACTTTTATCGTGTCTTCCACATGATGGCGCGTGGCGCCGACCACGTGGCGCACGTACACCATGACTCCGTCTACATCCCTCAGGTACTTGATCCCCTCGTCCAGGGTTGCATCACCTTGGTGACGTGTTCCGCCAGCTCCCTGGAAGTGGAGCGTTGGAAGGGAAGGACCTACTGCTTGGTGATGATGCTGGACAGTTCATTTTGTGTTGATATTAGACTTTCCAATCTTGCACGCCTGCTGATCTAATCCCATCTGCATCCACTTTATGTATTAGTTTGTACTTGGTACCAACTTACCCAGAAGTTGCTGGCTTCGAACCCGTCCACCTGATGGTGTGTGGCGCCGACGTGGCGCACGTACACCATGAACCCGTCCACGTCCCTCAGATGCTTGATCCCCTCGTCCAAGGTATGCATCACCTTGGTGGCGTGTTCCGCCAGCTCGGTGGAGCTGAGCTGGTGCTCCGCCGTGTGGAGCTCGCTGAACTTCGTGAAGAGGGCCAGGAGGTCATTGTTCTCCTCGAAGAGTCTGGAATGTGATTGAGGTCTGTTGAGTAAATATTGTGTGGATACAGGTTATCAACATTACAACTAATATGTAGGAATGTATCTAACTAATCATTTTAGTCCAATGAAAAATTCAACGAAAAATTACCAAATATTTGTAGCGGGTTGCCATCAAGTGTTGTTGAAGTGTGTTTCGATAATTCAGTATAATCGTAATGCAGTAATTCGGGCTCTGAGAGTTTCCAGTACTTATTTGTACATTCACCGGTAAACATGATGACGTGGAGCACGCATAAATATCTGACACGACCTTATTGCTAAAATATAATTAAATAGAGTGGTGTCACATATTGTTTCATCATATATTAATGCTGGTAACTGTATTTAGATGAAATATATAGTACATTACACAACTAGGGTGGTAATACATAGAAAGGCCGAGATCGCAGAAGTTTGCGGCCCCAGCTGCAAGCGAGGGACGTAAATGTGCGATCGAGAGCTTTTTTTTACCTCCCGTGTTGTGTACATTATTTTATGTCTACACTTGGCCAGAAAGCGGCTTTTTCCGTACGCGCAGTGTGCGGAAATAGTACATTACACAACTAGGGTGGTAATACGAAGAAAAGCCCAGATCGCAGAAGTTTGCGGCCCGAGCTGAAAGCGAAGGACGTAAATGTGCGATCGAGGGCTTTCTTTATTACCTCCCGTGTTGTGTACATCATTTTATGTCTACACTTGGCCAGAAAGCGGTTTTTTCCGTACGCGCAGCGTGCGAAAAAAGCCACTTTATGGCCAGGTGTGGCACAAAATCGATTTATGCCCGTCATACTGACGGTCTGACGCACCCGTGAACATTATAGGCAACGTATAAAGACGGACCGGAGTAGTCCGACATCGGCCGTTTAGGAGCACGCGACACGTATTCACACAGATGCGCGATCGCGCGGTTTGGTGCGATCCATACTGGAGCATTATTTTGCATCCTTATTTCTTTGCTCGTAGTGCGCGTTAGTGGCGCACGGCGCGCACACATTCAAGCGCGCGATGTACATTTTGTAGGATGAAAAATGTCTGTAGTATACTATGTTACTGTGGCCGGGGTAAGTGGGGAAAGGACAATGATGGCCAGACGAGCTTGGTACTTCCGCATCCGCACCACACGAGTACATTAATTAAGTCATACGCATATACAGTGGCAATAAATTAAATTCTATCGAACCCAAAACCAGGTATAACAGTGATGTAATCCTATTTTATGCCACACCTGGCCATAAACGGGCTTTTACCGCACGCTACGCGTACAAGTGTAGACATAAAATAATGTACACAACACGGGAGGTAATAAAGAAAGCCCTCGATCGCATATTTACGTTCCTCGCTTGCAAGTTGCAGCTCGGGCCAAAAGCATCTGCGATCTCGGCCCTTCTTTGTTTTACCACCCTAGTTGTGTAATGTACTATTTCGGTTTGTTCTAAACTCATTTCAAGTCATATTGTGTAATACCAGTGGCCCGATATCAGCCCGGCCTCTCAAATCGCAGAGGAGTTCCTATTATGCAAACAGCTTCGCAGATTCACAGACAGCAGGACAGACGGCTAGCCACCCTGAATGCTAACCGTAGCATTCTCTAGGCAATGTTGGGGGAAATACCTAAGGGACTAAAGTCCTATTGTATTATACTTATCTAAGACCATTTTCGGTTAGTGTACAGCCGAAAAAGAAAAATCAACAAACTGCTAATTTTTATAGGGAACGTGCATGAACAGCAGTGGCAGCACTAAACGACAAAAGGACGGACAATAAAGGAAACTATCATGTCTATCAAATCAAGTTGTCAATTCAAATTATCTCTTATGTGTCAATGTCAAATATAGTAAGTCGCAGCTACACTGACGTTAATCGTTCTTCATCGCGAACATTAGCGGCGTTTGCGTCAATGTGGCCCCAGCATGAGAGGGTACAAGAGTTAGATTGGCGGCACCAGTTGGCAGCACTTTCGGAGTGAGACGGGTTTTAGTCATAGGGCGGCAATATATTATAGTCCTCTAGAAAAATCATTATCATCATTCACTCCTACACTACTGAGTACTTAAAGGCCTCTTCATTTTCACACGTCTACGACACGTTTTAGTTCTTTGGACTGAATCTGGTCCACAATTACCTTGCCCTTAAATTTTGAATCTGCACGTTTTGAGAACGCATATGTGTTAACAAAACCTTTGGGAAACAAAAGGTTAACTGCAAGTCCTGATAAACTGTCTGTTAATGTTGTTATATATTACGCCTGTTTCATGTTAGTGCAAAATTAGTTATTTATATTTTCTACTCATCCAGACAACGATAATTTTAATGTACAAACAAAACCTATATCTACGTTTTCCACTTTAAATGTCCTGTAGAATTCAGACTTGTAAACTGCACTCGGTTCCTATTGAAAGCGCCGACGATGTACGCCTTGCATTTCAATCACAATCCGTGTTAACATCTCAATTGCTTGTTTTATCTCCTTATTAATTTAAATAGAAAAATGAACCTAATTTCGTAGGATCAAGATCGCATTCGCATTGTTGGAGTTTGACTGTTACGACATTATACCAGTATGTAGTTAATTTGCGCACATAAAACAAAAGAGAAGGACCTAAAAACAGATACCAGTTCCATTTTAAACCTAATATATTTGCTGTTATAGTTCAATTTAGAATGTGTTTGTTACTCCTGTCAATGCTGTTCCGTTCTGAGCTGTATTTCGGTACAGTTCTATTGAAGGTCCGGCTTTAATTTGGTGATGGCATGACGAGCTTAATATCAATTATTTATAACATGCTTTTGATTTTATATTTTGGATGGCATGATATTTTTGGCATTTGAAGTTTAAAAAAGCTGCATACAATCCAAATAAAATAATTGAATGGAATCTCAATTTGATTTATTGTGCTTGCAAATGGCAATAAACAGGCTAGGCTAGATGTTGTTTGAAAGGAATGGCGCAAACCGGAGGAAGCTTAGGTGCAAACCATTCCAATTTTTATCATCATCATCATTAGTCCAGGATATAGTCACTACTTTGAAACACCTCGTATCTAAATACGTCATAGAGACAAATGTCAAAAGTTGCATACGAACTACATATACACTTACTGCGTTTTTGCCTAGAGTCAGTATCTGATACGGGGTTTTTAAAGTAATGACGATATAGGCCTCTCCAATTGTACGGCATAGAGCATTTAACACAATAGCGACTGGAACTCTCCCCTCTGCTTCCCTCGAAGTGGACAAAATTCTATGCGATTTACATGCAGCAATCTTGGAGTTCGTTAAAAATAAGCGGCATTAGTGACAAATCTTATTGGATGCCAAGAATCCAATACTTACATTGTATGTAGGGGTGCCAACATAGCTCGTAACAAGTAGCAAGGTTTGGGCTAGGTATATAGCCTGAAGAACCGATGGCCGATGGCGCATAAAGGTCTTTGAACGGAAACCACGTATCGGGAGACGCAGCGTGGGTCGGCCGACGCAGTTAAGGTCATCGGAAATCGATGGAGGCGAAAAACACGCGACTGTTTGTTGTGGTGCTCCCTGAGGAAGCCCTATGTTCAGCAGTAAGTGTTCAGAGTTGATATGATGAGGTATCAAAAATAGAAATAACCACATTTTTATTAAAAAAAACCCGACCGCGGTGCACTTTGAAACTGCATAAAATCTGCCATTTTGTTTATTTTAACGAATTTCATACCCAGTGACAATCGCACCATCAAGACGAATCTAATGATGTATCATTTATCAAAATCGGATGTGCCGTTGAGTAGTTACGAGCGGACATAGGAACGGACATACATACATACATACTTACATACATACATACAGGTCAAACACATAAGCCTCCTTTGGGCTTCGCCGCAGTCGGGTAAAAAAGAAAGAAAATACATTTATTTATGACAGCACAAAAAGGTAGAAAATAAGTTAATAGAAAAGAAAACAAAGAAATCTCGCTACCACAAAAAGGTTCCACCTCAGCGTAATGCCAACTCTAGAGCCAGCGCTGGTCTTCCGGTGGAACTAGACAGGGGTGACGTCATGGCGAGTTACTCGTACTTGGTCGACCGCTCCAGAATATGGAATAATTTTGTTTGATCGGCTCCACCACTTAAAGTGAACGCGTCCATTAGGGACAGACCAGTAGTGCCAACAAACCAAACCATTCCATTGTATCAGACAGATCTGATATCACTGTCACATAATCGAAGATTTCGCTAACAAAATCTTGTTACGTTATAAGTGAATATCTAAAATCGTTTGTGGGCGGGTAAAAATCCGTCCGATTTCCCATATTAGCATAAGGAGGGGCCGGGAAACCCTCGTCACGGCTAATGAGGTGGCAACGCGGGCTGCCGCGACAGCCGCTCTAATGGCTTCGCCTTAACAGCTTCATTATACCTTTCTTATGCACTGAGAAAAACTTGTTTTTGTCACTGTCTAAGACCCCCCCCCCCCCCCCCCTCTCATACATTCGCAGTATGGTAGGGGATATAATTATCTCTGGAGCTGACTGTACATACAATATAAAACGTGTGAATAATTAAAAGTATTATAGTAAAGCAGTTTTATCTTTTACATTAGCTTTGTCCTGACTTCATCGTCAGACTAATAGCAAGTCAATTCGTAATATTGTATTTTCACGGGAACTCAATGCACGTGCAATAAGTTTCATAAAAGAATTGCTTCAGTATAAGCAGTCGAAAAAGCTGTCGCAAGATTTGAATCAAGTAAACAAACAAAAATACGGAGTCAAGCTAAAAAAAGCTGTTTAATAAAAGCATATCTGCGTGATAGAATCAGAAATGGTCCACGAAAGATCCAAAGCAACGAACATATCGCAGGTTGAAGTGGCAGTGGGTGGACATGCCATGTCATGGAGAACGGATAACCGTTAGGGTAGTAAACTCCTGCTGCTCTAGCACAACTGTGACGCGCGACTCTTTGTCGCGCGACAAATGCTACCTATCTCTTTCCACTCAATATCGTGTGACAGTGACAGGTGATGCTCTGTCGCGCGAGAAACGAAGTCGCGGCCAGTTATGCTAGCTAGACAGGAGTGGCGACCACGCAGCGTAAGACGGTCTTAGACTCGGTGGACAGATGACCTCGTAAAGGAAGCGTGGAGGATAAAATCATACCTTCTTCTGCCTTCACTTTCCGAAAATAGTGATAAAATGGATGGATATTTTATAAAGTAAACTAAAATTGTTTAATTTAAACAGTCAGTCGGCCTACATTTAATATCCAATATTTTGTTAAAGAACGCATACATTTATTTTAGTATTCCGTGGCGTGAAAGCGAAGTGAGGTAAGTAGATTTCTGTTAATTTACAAAGCCGTTGTTTAAGAGGTTGTGGCGTGTCTTGTCTCATCTGTCAATCATTACATGTTCTACAAATTATGATATTCTAAATCGGTTTCATGGTTAACTTGGGTCCCAGTCCCAGGTACAGCGCGCATAATACCTTTTTTGAGAGACATCTCTATGTTGCCCTCTTTTTAATAGCAATTTTATCATGGCTTGTTTGGTGATTTCGACGCTTTCCCATTTCGTTTACATACATGGGTTATACACAGGTTTAGGTGCTAATTTACCCTTCTTATACCTGAAAATCAATGACGAGCGGCCAGTAGTTACCCTTAATTTAAATTATATAGTTACTAACAACGATCTTTGGTCGACGATCTACATACACAACTTTTCAACCACGGTCAGCAGCATATTAAAGTTTTAACTTCATCAGTTACTCTCTTTTCCCTTTCAAGCGATATTATCACCTGCTAACTTTAGCATCCTCTTATATAACCTTCCTATCTCCTTGGAATCTCAACTCTATTGTTTCGATTTAGAGATAGTTTTCGAATAAATGTTTCATTTAGATAAGAAGTTGTTATATATCCTTGTTATCCATTTCAAATCGGGCCAATGAACTGAACTGGCACGTAAATAATGAATCGCAGGCAATTCAATTTGCAACGAAATGCTTATTTTCCGAGTGTTTCAAAGAGATAAGTTAACCGGTGATGCGGGGGAGAATTTCAAATTGTGGGTATTTAAATTGAAGTGAAGTAAAGAGTTTTTGGCGTAAATGGGGGCTAGAACTTACCGGCGGCAAACTTTTGCAAGGTCAAGCCGATCAATTCGGATACAATTTCTTAAGGATAGTCTAACAAAACTGACGATGACATTTGCCCTATAACGCCCAGTTTTTAAATCAATACGTCGTTATCTTCTGTATCAAGTGGTGTTGATAACCAACTTAATGTTTAATATGTGCGAGTCTAAAATCATTTATGACAATTATTTATGTAAAGTTTGAGTTGAGCAGATGAAATTGTCGGACAAGTTGCATATCGTTTAAAAGAGAAAAATCTGTGATTGGTTACAAACCTACTGACGTGAGATATTCATTTGACGCTATAGTTTTTTCTTAAGCACTATAGCTTGGCAACTTCGTTGGTGACACTCACATGTGTGCTTTTTGTTATGTGCAGCCGTAACTACTTGCACAACATGTTACCGCCAACATTAACGGCGATCGACGGAGGCTGCCTGTGGAGGTCGCCGTTCGTGTTGACGGTAACTTGTGTAAGTAGTTACGGCTGCACATAACAATAAAATAGGTAAAAAAACTTTTTAAGTTAAACGGTTTTATCTTATATTAAAAAATGTACCAAAAAGTAGAAAATAAATTTAGGACACAAAACTGGATCTTTTCGAGATTTTGACATCTGTTAGGTGGAAAATCGTCCAATAAGCGGAATAATTAATAATCTGGGACTTAACATACTAAATAAAAACGTGGGGCGCAATTTTTAAATAATATTCCTTTGGACGGGCTTTCAAATATGAGTTTTCCTATTTACATAATTAATAACACCCGCAGCCTTGCCTGGATTATTACACACAGGTAATAGACACATTAAGCAAAGTAACTGTTCTAAAACCATCTCAAAGTATCAAGCAGTTAGTGCAAACCGCATCAACGTAGTCCAGCAGTTTTCATGTTTATACGGACAGACAAACAGATGCGGGCGGATATATTGTTTCATAATATGTAGAGATATAGATAGATGCAAATACAATGCGCCCCACGTTTTTATTTAGTATGTTAAGTCCCAGATTATTAATTATTCCGCTTATTGGACGATTTTCCACCTAACAGATGTCAAAATCTCGAAAAGATCCAGTTTTGTGTCCTAAATTTATTTTCTACTTTTTGGTACATTTTTTAATATAAGATAAAACCGTTTAACTTAAAAAGTTTTTTTACCTATTTTATTTTCTAGTTTTTAGTTTCATATTCAACTTTTGACTAAAAACCATTGCGCAAACTATTCCTTATTTTGAACTATCCTCATTTCATTTTTGTGAGCCCGAAGAAAGTCAGGAGCTGAACAGGAGAATTTTTCAAACATTAGGTACTAGTAACCCTCTCTAGTTTGGTTGGACTCATTTGGTTGGCATTGATGACTCCAATACTTTATACTTGGGGTCGAGGAACTGATGATTGAATAAGAAAGCGAAAGCTACTAATCAATTTTAAAGGTAAAGTCTCATCTCATTTTTGCGAGTACCAATGACGAGTTTCAGGGTGCAAAACCGATGATTGCACGGTCAATACTGCGGAGCTGAAGAGTAACTTTCTGCGTATCACCAACTACGCATATTATCCCAATGTACCTCGCACCTACGCAAGCATAAGGACCGAGTTAAAGGCATTTGGGTGTTTATAAATACGTGAATGGGCTCGCCTTGCCACACTGTGATGATATACGCCTACGGTTTGGGGTTACTAGTAACAGTTTAATATTTTTACTTTCCGTTTTCTCACACCGTCATCAGGCCCTTGGCACTAAGTATAACGTACCAGACTAATTGTCAATACAAACCGAATTACACAAAACTCGTTGGGATTAAGTAACGTCAAAATACTTCAATTTTCAACCTACAGTTGAAGATTTCCATATTTTACCTCCTGATTCCATCAGCCGACCGTCATTATCAACCAAAAAACCTAAACTCGAAAGGGTTAATAGTAACGGTTGAGGATTACGACTGTCCACCTCGTGACTCATCATCATTGCCTTCGTTAGCAAGCGTAATTTGGACTCATCAATACCAGCCAAATGAGCCTGAATTCGAAGGGGTTACTAAAAACGGTTGACGAGTTAAACTCTCTAGCTCCTGACTCTATCATCAGACCCTCGTCACTACGTATAACGTATTGGGCCCGTCAATACCAAACGACCAACCGTTTGGTTGAAGGGGTTAGGTACTATAAACGGTTGAACATTATCTGTTCTTCATATCCTGACTCCATCTTCAGACCCTCGACACTAACTTTAACGTATAGGGCTCGTGAATACTAATTAAATGAGACCAAACTTTAAGGGCTTGTTAGCAACGGTTGAAGACTTCCACTCTCTACCTTCTGACTCCAGCATCAGACCGTCGCCATCAAATATAACGCATTGAGCTCAACAGTACCAAACGAATAAGCCCACGCTCGATGGAGTTAGTAGTAACGGTTGAAGAGTTCCACTCTCTACCTCCTGACTCCATCATGAGATCTTCGCCATCAAGTTTAAC
The DNA here is from genome assembly GCA_947034925.1 of Eudemis profundana. Taxonomy (NCBI): domain Eukaryota; kingdom Metazoa; phylum Arthropoda; class Insecta; order Lepidoptera; family Tortricidae; genus Eudemis; species Eudemis profundana. Next base: position 5,196,439 of record OX344808.1, read on the forward strand.
GTAACGCGCTCGTCAATACCAACAAAATAAGATCAAAGTCGAAGGGGTTACTGGTAACGGTTAAAGAGTTCCACTCTCTACCTCCTGACTCCATCATCAGACCCTCGTCACCAGGTTTAACGAATCGGGCTCGTCAATACCAAGCGAATGAGCCCACGCTCGATGGAGTTTGTAGTAACGGTTGAAGAGTTCCACTCTCTACCTCCTGAATCCATCATCAGATCCTCGTCACCAGGCTTAACGAATCTGGCTCGTCAATACCAAGCGAATGAGCCCACGCTCGATGGAGTTAGTAGTAACGGTTGAAGAGTTCCACTCTCTACCTCCTGAATCCATCATCAGATCCTCGTCACCAGGCTTAACGAATCTGGCTCGTCAATACCAACCGAATGAGCTCACGCTCGATGGAGTTAGTAGTAACGGTTTAAGAGTTCCACTCTCTACCTCCTGACTCCATCATGAGATCCTCGCCATCAAGTTTAACGTAACGCGCTCGTCAATACCAACCAAATAAGATCAAAGTCGAAGGGGTTACTGGTAACGGTTAAAGAATTCCACTCTCTACCTCTTGATTCCATCATCATACCCTCGTCACCAGGTTAAACGAATCGGGCTCGTCAATATTAAGCGAATGAGCCCACGCTCGATGGAGTTAGTAGTAACGGTTGAAGAGTTCCACTCTCTACCTCCTGACTCCATCATCAGATCCTCGTCACCAGGCTTAACGAATCGGGCTTGTCAATACCAAGCGAATGAGCCCACGCTCGATGGAGTTAGTAGTAACGGTTGAAGAGTTCCACTCTCTACCTCCTGACTCCATCATCAGATCCTCGTCACCAGGCTTAACGAATCGGGCTCGTCAATACCAAGCGAATGAGCCCACGCTCGATGGAGTTAGTAGTAACGGTTGAAGAGTTCCACTCTCCAGCTCCTGACTCCATCATCAGACCACCTTGAATTTATCATAATATTGTATTGTCACGGAAACAGAATCTGTGTGTAAAGTTTCATAAAAATCGGTTTAGTAGAAGTAGTTGAAAAAGCTGCCGCAAGATTTGACCCAAACAAACAAACTTGACACAAACACGGTAAGTTAAATAAAACCGTTTAAAAAGCACACATGTGAGTGTCACCAACGAAGTTGCCAAGCTATAGATACTACTTAGCTCCATCCTCGTTACCGTTATCTACGCTATGGGGGTTAGCAGCCAGGGCTCGCAAACCGGTATTTGCTCCATACAAAAATACCACATACATTATTGGGCCCTACATGAAAAGCATAAAATAATTCAAAATATCGTGCTATTTCGGGGTTTTTGCAAAATACCGGTTCCGAGCCCTGTAGCAGACTCTCGAGGTCTATAACTCACAGAGCCACTAGTTTATTTCGCAAATAGACCTCAGACACAGTATATAGAAGTAATTTTTCTTCCTACAAAAAGTACGTCGCGCGCTTGAATGTGTGCGCGTACGAACGCACTACAAGCAAAGATTTAAGAATGCGTAAAAACGCTCCAGTATGGATCGCACTCACACATCGCGATCCTGCGTCTGTGTAAATACGTGCCACGCGCTCCTAAACGGCCAAAGTTGGACTACTTGTTTGTCTTCATACGTTGCCTCAGAGGTTCTTATATGGGTTTGATAATACCAGCACTTCGGAAATATGAGCTCTGGTATATTACTAGTGCGAGGAAGGCGGCCATCAGAGAAGAGTGGCGGCGTGTTGTGAAGCTTGCCACCAACGCCTGAAGTGATGACCACGACCACTCTGTCAAGAGTGATAACGACAAGGAAGAAGATATTACTAGTGCATGATGAATATGATCGTAATATGTACAGTCGAGTTCATCATTATCTGAGCAAAGATTGGATCAAAAATATCTGAACAAGACCCTATTGTCAGAAGCATAAGAACTAGATTAGATATTTTTGATCCGTTCTTTGCTGAACTCGACTGTACCCGCGCCGTTAACTATTACATTATCCATGGGAAAAACTCTTATATTCTGAAATCTGTATGATTCACACAGTTCGAGTGGCATAATGCTTTGGGCTTAAAATCACTTAATCTCATAATACCTTATTTGCCAATACACCCTATTTTCAAATTACCATGAGCTCATAAAACCTAAATGTCAAATTGTAACATTCTTAAAATGAACGAAATTCATTATGACTTTGACTTAAAACGGCATATTCTCTAAATGCCTGAAGATTGAAATGCACAATCCTTCAATTACCGAATGGCAGAAATGACAAAATATCAAAACAACTCAACCTCAAAATACCTAAATTTAGGCATTTTTCCAAAAATACCTAATTTTTTTTACGAGTGTTTATTTGATAGTATAAATTTAGGTATTTTGAGGTTTGGTTGTTTTAAGCATATGTTGTTTTGCCATAATGCTGTTTTGAAGTTTAGGTATTATGAGCCTAAGGTATTTTGAACATCGGCGATATTAAGGTTTCGGTTGATTGTGAAAAAAATTTAGGCATTCTGCAATTTAGGTATTTTGAGACCATGAAGTTTTGAGATCTGGGAATATTGATAATGAGGTAAAATGAAATTTAGTGATTTTAAGCCCAAAGCGGCATAATTTGTATCACGTGTATGAAAGAAAAGAAGGGACAGCGAGAGTATTTAGTAACCTATTTTTTGAGCGCCTTGTCCTTTTCTTTAAATAAATAAAAAGAAATTTGTTGGAGATTTAGAGATTAGGAAATAAAAACCATAATCACAGGTTCCCAAATATATTGAGCACCGCGCGTTTGCGCGGTCGAAACGGAATAGACAATGTATTGTTGTGACAAAATGTCTTACGCAAGAATTTATTTCGAACCAGCTAGATAGCTTATATGGTTCATAACCAAACTATGTTCCAACAAAATTAAACAATAGTCAACGAAAACATAAGTCTGTATTTTCGATGTCGTATTTACTGTCGCGCGCAACGACCGTCAGTCAACATCAACCTCGATGTCCAATATTGGCCATCAATGTTGACTTTGCAAATAGCTGTTGGGTTGAATAAAATGTAATTAAATTAGTTCACTTTACGTTTTTTGTTGATAAAAATTTATTGAGTGTAGTACATATACTAGTTAAATAAGATACATAAAATACCCCAAAACAAAAAGACGGACTAAATGATGCAATACAATGAAATTATTATTCAGTCCATTGCAGCACAACAAAAAAGTTACCAACTCAGTGATCACCTTCATTCATAGACATGAGCAAAACACTGGTATGGTAGGTATTTTCATGGAGTCCAAGTAGTTATTTATCTAATCATTGAGCATTAAAAAAATGCCATTTTCTGCCAGTTTTATGTTATTTCTACTAAGAATTACGATCTCTTTCCACCCCAATAGAATAAAAGAGTATCCCAATTTTTCCATACATTAACGAATCTTCCCTTTGCGTTACCGTTATACAAAGTATATCATGAAAAATGGCAATACAGTAGAAAAAAATGGGTAAATTTTTAGTCCCATTGGAATTGTAAAAGCCCTGCCCTATTCTAAGTAGAAATAACATGAAATCGGCAAAAAAAATTACAGTAAAAAAAATGGCAAACATATTTAGAACCGCTCAGTTCGCAGCATTCCAGCAAGTAGGGTATCATTTAAATCGACCGTCTTATAAACAACACCAGCTTTTAACAAGTCAATAGTGATGTACGTATTCACTCGCGGCAAACACTTTACAGAATGAAAACACATAAATCTACGAATGATGTCGTAAATATGTAAAGATGAGTAATAGAGAACGAATACGCAGTGGACTAGCCGATAAAATATCGTAGTTTGATGTGTCTGTATTTCGTGGGTATATCTATCGGTGGAAAAGCGTCTTCAGAAGTACCTGTTAAGATTAATAAGCTGCCTGGGAAGCCTGTAAATTTCTCTCTCCACGTGAATATTCCATATTCACCTACATAATCTTTATTAATTAGCAAAGCAGCCATTTGTGGTATAATCGGCTAAGTTATAAACCTTGTCATACACCGTCATACAGCCTCTTTTGTCTAGCGACGCTTCTAACAAAACTGCCACACAAGCCTAAAAAGTCACATCTCACAAATAATCTCAATTCAATTTGAACTCTAAAATACAAGGAGATAAAGTCGGTTAAAATGGTGCCGGTTACTTAGATTTAGTTATTTTCGCTGATACATCTCTTGTTTTAGGTAAGTAAAATTGGCGTTGTTCCTTCAAAATAATATTTTCGTATTGTATTGAAATTTTAGTGTGTTTTTCAGCCCTCATTTTGAAATTCTATATTAAATGCAGCAATTTCAAAAAAGTAAAGGCGGTTTTTTGTTGCTTGTTTCGTTCCTTTAGGCGCCTTGTCCTGAAAATATTTATGAAAATGAACTTTTACGCAATTAGGTCAAACAGCATAGGCGAAGTTACTTGGCATAGAATAGAACATAAAATAGAGGTTTGGTGTGGCTTGGAGAGCGTCGTTGAAGATTAAATGTGTCAAAGCCGTTGTCATTCGAAATAGTCCAAGGGCCACTAATATATGGTTAATGAAATAATTATATTTTATTTAATCGTATGGCATTCACAAGAAGTAGCCATTTCGTAGAAATTACAATGTCATAAAATGTTAAATTAGATGTCAACATTCAGGGTGTTGAGCCATGCAATTGCGTCGGGTCACGCTCGCTGCAATTACCTCTTACACAAATGGGGATGGAAAGATTCTGCAATGTGCGAGTGTGGTGAAGAAGTCCAGACTATGGAACTGAGAAATTCATTTAATGCTATAGTTTTTTCTTCACTTACTAAGTTAGTACTCTAGCACTAGCACGAGCACTAGCTCCGCCCCTTTGGTACGTATTTCGAGGGGCCGTCCGTTATAAAAAAAATAAATAAAATAAAATATCTTTATTTCAGATCTACAAACACGATCCATAATTGTGTTAGTTACAAAAGACTTAAATAACTGGCCAAGAGCATGTCGGACCATGCTCAGTGTAGGGTTCCATAGCCGTAACTATAAGGTAAAAAAAAATACGATGTAAAAAAAGTACAACAACAAAAGAGCGTATCTTCATAGCAATTACGTCCTTTTGTTGAGAAGCGCAGTTTATCGGCAATAACTCAAAAACGGTTAATTCGATCTTGTTGAAAATAATTTTCGTTGAAAGAATTAATTAAGCGTTACCTTCGTGATTTTTTTCATATTTTTCGGACGCACGGTTTAGAAAATAGAGGGGGGGGACACAATTTACACAACTTTCGGAGCGATTATTTCCAAATACATTCACTTAATCAAAAACATTACTTAGGAACCTTATAGTGTTTTTTAAAGAGCTGTCGAACTATGTACCACACGTTAATATTTGCTGAAAAAAATTTTTTTTACTGTCTTTAACATGTATGGAGTGCCCCCCCTAAAAATATTTATTTTAATTATTTATATATCAAACTAAGTAGCGGCTCATAAAAGACACCTATATTCCAAATTTCATCAATATCCACCATGTAGTTTCTGAGTAAAATGCCTGTGACATACGGACAGACAGACAGACAGACAGACAGACAGACAGACAGACAGACGGACGGACATGACGAAACTATAAGGGTTCCGTTTTTGCCATTTTGGCTACGGAACCCTAAAAACTACGCTAGTGACAATTACGATTACGATAACAAAGGACACAATAGTACAAGAAAAAAAAAAAAAACAAAACAGAATTAAAAAATTAAAAGTCTTTAAAATAATATTATTTGGCCCTTCCTATCGTGACCTCAACCCAATATTTAGAAAGAGGACAGTCGAGTCGCTCCGCCAACACTCTCAGAAGGCTGTTGCCACTGCTTCTCACACGTCTTATTAGTGAGGCTACTCTTTTTCGCCTGATGGCAAAGAAGTCATCTGTATGCGCCTCGGCGAACATGCCTGACGCACTACAGTGTTTTGGCCGCCTTAACAGCAATCTGAGTATGTTGTTGTACTGTACTCTAATAGCATTATAGGCCCTTTGCGTAAAACTCACCCACAGACTGCACGTGTAAAATGTCTGACAGTAAGCTTTAAAAAGCGTCAATTTAACTTGTTTATTACAACGTGCAAATCTGCGGGCGAGCATATTGCCCCTCACCGCCATAGCCCTCCTCTCCCTCTCAAGATCCAAGTCGTCTTTCAAATCCTCGGTGAGTACATGTCCTAGGTATTTAAAGCTTTTTACCACTTTTAGGGGGACGCCGCCCAGCATGATGGTAGGTACAGTTGTTGTGTTAAATTTCCGTGCCTTAAAAATGACAAGTTCACTTTTGGTTGAGTTGTACCTAAGACCATGCCGCGCGGCGTAGCCCTCACATATCCCCAAAAGCTTACGTATAGAGCCCATTGATGGACCCAGCAGCACCATGTCGTCTGCATAACTTATATTGTTGAACGGTGTTCCCCATATATGACATCCGACACGTGCGCTGCTGAGCCCCTCAATCAGCTCGTTCACATAGAGGTTAAACAGGATAGGTGACGACAGGCCCCCCTGCCTAACCCCACACTGGAGCTTATACTCATCCGAGTATTCTCCAGCCCATCTTACCTGGTTGACCTGGTTGTTGTACCAATATTTTAATAAGGCCGTACACTCGGGCGGCAGCCCCGTTTTTGCTACTTTGTCCCATAAAATATCGTAAACAACCAGGTCAAAAGCTTTGGACAAGTCTAGAAAACACGCGTATGTTGGTGTATTTCTATCCTTGTAATACCCGACAGCTTGCTTTAGGCACAAAATGGCACTTTCCGTAGATAGGCCGGGCCTAAACCCGAATTGCGCGTCGTGCAATTTTATATATTTACGGAGTTGTGCATTAAGCAAGCTGTCGAGAATTTTAGCCAATATGGTTGCCAGCGAAATGGGCCTATAGTTACCTGGCTCTGACAAATGCTTCATCAGACTGCTTATTTATGTTATGCTTCCATACTTATTATATTTCGATGGCTTATTTAGCTAGTTTAGCTCTAATTTGGGCAATAACAGCTATATACCTAAGCTCATATAACGCGTGTACTTGCTTCACATATGGCAAATCGACCTCCCACGGGACATGGAGGAGGACTCACAAGAACACAATAGTGTATCAAGGAAAGCAGACACTTCAGAATTAGTATTTAGCAGTGGCGTGGCGTAAAATATATCCATGGACAAGCCGATGCAGATTTACTGTACATTTTCCTAAAGAGCTGTAGAATAAGGTGCTCAAATGCCTGATTTTAGGCAAGCTGGTAGGAATCGAGTTATTTGGACACCACGCTACTGGTATGTAGTTACCTATTCCTATCTAAACCACCAAAAATTTTGCTATCACGTTTGGCTTAGTGATTATAATATTAGGATTAAATTGTTAGAATTAGAGGTACAGATAGTTTTAGGATTTGAATGTAATTTATAAAACAGCATACGAGTTTTATGAGAGATTATACAGTTTACTAGACAGACTATTTTTCTATGGTTTTCATAAAGAAAAATGAGCCCTATTGAAAAAACACTCCTCAATTTGAGTTGAGGTGTACTTTATATACACTGTACAACACAGATGTCTGATGAAACTGTCGCACAGATGTAGGGAAAGGAAGGCAAAACGGACCCTGTGGGTAAAACGGACCTCGCTAATATCTTTGGAGTTGGACCTATCAGTCCTATGAATTGCAAATTTACGTTAACCTGGCAGTCGTCTCTGGCGCATTTGTGGTCAGTGATCTCGAAGCGATCATATTTGATTACAAAGAAATATTACAATAAGAATCATATTGACCATTTCCATGTAAGAAATTGTATTTTTTGATCAAAATTTTCTCTTTTTATGTTACCGATTTTGATTCTTAAGTGGGTTTGCTTTAATTACTCTTTACTGGACTCTATTTTCATACCACAATAAGCAAAGTTTGCCGTCAATGTGACCTAGAATAATTAATCCTAAACTTACTTACCAAGAAGGCAAAATGGAACGGGCAAATCGGACCACCAAAATAAAAGGGTAATAAAATAAAGTTAAAAACTAAAACCCGACTACGATAAAGTCTAAAACAAGAATCTTAGGTTTTAGTTCGCCAGGTACAGATAAATTGCATTTTTTTTAATTTAGAGAACGTTTCGAGTATGCCGTCAATCGTTCGTAGTCGGAGGCCCCGGCAAGAAGACAAACAAAAAAGGGGCCTCCGACTACGAACGATTGACGGCATACTCGAAACGTTCTCTAAATTAAAAAAAATGCAATTTATCTGTACCTGGCGAACTAAAACCTAAGATTCTTGTTTTAGACTTTATCGTAGTCGGGTTTTAGTTTTTAACTTTATTTTATTTACGTATTTTTAGTTATTATTCAGTTACGGTTTCAAGCGCCTTTTCCTTCCTAAGAACCATATCAGGGTGTGAGGCCAACGACCGAGCTCTTTCATGAGCACCCTCCATTTAATAGTATTTAATGACAAGAATTACAACAGTAACACTTAGATACATGGTTTGCTTACAACGATATAAGACGCTTTATGCTTTGCTTTTGTCCCGCTTAAAATTACTACGAGACAGGGTGTTTGCGGAAGAGCTCGGTTTTCGGCCTCGCAGCCCGAAACTCGGCCTTCGGACTTGCAAAAATTAGACTAATAGGTATACCTACGTAAGAACCAGGGGCGCTCGGTGCCTTTGGTCCAACGCGGTATTCGGTCTATGCCCGCTTAAAATTATTGCGGGATACTGGATTATTGGGTGTTTGCTGAGGAGTTCGGCCTTTGGCCTCGAAGCCTAAAGCTCGCCCTTCGGGCTCGCAAAAATCAGACTAATAGGTATACGTAAGTAACCAGGCGCGCTCGGTACCTTTGGTCCGACGCGGTATTCGGTCTTTGTTCCGCTTAAAATTATTGCGGAATGCTGGGTTATTAGGTGTTTGCTGAGTAGTTCGGCCTTTGGCCTCAACGCCTGAAGCTCGCCCTTCGGGCTCGCAAAATTTAGACATTTATATACAGTTTGCGCGAAGAAACCAGGAGCGCTTCATGCCTTTGGCTCTGTGCGGTACTGCTTGCGGAGGAGAAACAACATGAATTGATATGTTAATTAGTCAAAAAGTATGAAAACCGGTGACATACAACCGTAGCAAAACGTATGTACATGCCACACTTTTATAAAATGCTTTTAATTGGAACAACTTTAGAACTATCAAAATCAATTCTACCGTGTTTTACTTATACTGCAAAATAGGTACAAAGAAAAAATATCTTTCACTAACACCTATTTGAATATCGTGATTCAACGTAACTAAATGTTGTCATATATGATTCCACTCCTCGCCAACAGATGGATTAAAGCAGTTTACAACACAGTGTCATCTGTTATTGAGTAGGAAGAAATAATTATTATAGGGGTGCGACTAAGTGTGACTAGAGTGATTTATAGATATCGATTTAGGACCTTATCACACTGGCGATTTGCGGGCGAGTTTTCATACGTGTCCGTCAAGATAGCGTACACCGTAAAGATATTCAGAATCTGATGCAGCCAATAAATAGTACCCAAATAGTACCGACGAAATACCTTGGTGAAAAAAATAGTACCCTTAAACTTTTCGAAGTATAAGGCCTGTTCACGGTGTACGCTACTGGGCGTCAAGCAGGCGTACACCGTTTGTATCTCTGGAACGGCTTTGTTTTTGGAAACGCTTTATATCTCAAAAAATAGTACCCAAATAGTACCCTAGGGCCCTAAAATTTCATTTCTGTAGCTATAGTAGAAGCCGAGATATTCTATGACTTAACGGTGTACAAAATTTCACACCGTCAAGCTGGCGTACTCGGGAATTTCTTATAGAAAGAGCTCACTATATCTCGGCTTCTACAATAGCTAGAGAAATGAAATTTTAGGGCCCTAGGGTACTATTTGGGTACTATTTTTTGAGTTCGCCGCGAGTGACATTTGTATGGAAACTCGCCCGCGGCTCGCTCGCAAATCGCCAGAGTGATAAGGCTCTTACAGTCAGCTGTAAAAAGATAATACATGGTTACCGTATTTAGAAACATCTTTACTTGAAGTTTATTAAAATTAAAGAGTAGATATTTTTGAGTGCATTTAATACGTATGTCTGCTGTTTGCCTGAGTCCAAGACTTACTTTTTCAAATATGTTGCTACATTAAAAGAAGTTTTTAATTAGATAAGTATGTTTCTCTGTTTGTATGAAATTATGAAAAATATCTTGGCCACCGCATACTGTGCTACTGCTTCAGGGCTGCGGAAACAAAACTATCTCGGCCGGTAGTATTCATTCACTCTTTTTCTAGAAGCGGATCTTTCGGAAATCTGAAAGGGTTAATTTTGTATTTTAGGTGCACTGAGTTATTCAATTCATACGTAACTAATGTCGATACAAAATATCGACTTCATCTTAGCCACACCTCTAGTTGAGTAGCTTAGCAAACTGTCATTGCGGATAGAGAAAATCGACATGTACAATTATTTCAATATTAATACAATAATACGTACCGGTGATAATATATGCCTCCTCAGACATATTTTAAATCTGCTCGCAGTGAGGCAGCATATTTACGGCATTACAACGATTTTATTTCAACATTTTTGATGTGACACAACACACGCGTCAGTTGGCGGCATGAAAATGACATGTATTCGGCAATGTTCGCAAATACGAAGTTACCCGATATCTCTCAATACGAATGACACATGTAAAGGTCTAGCATAGCAGGCCATTACGATATTTAGCAGGTGTCAAAATATCAATATATGTTTTTTCTTTTTCTTTCAAATATATTATGAAAGTAACGGGTGATGACGTTTCGTGCCACGACTGCCATAACTGCACATTATGCTAGCCCTTCTGGAACGAATCGTCGGAGATCAAGCTGTTGAATATCGTTCTTGTTGTTATTAAAATGAAAATATTGTTGCATAATATACTTGTATCAGCATGTGTGATACATTTTTGCAATAGGTTTTTAAAGCTCTTTAATTTGATATGTAACTCGATGCTACTCGATGACTTTTATTTTTTAATCCTTGAGTTTTTTGAGATTCACGGCCTTTATATTAAATTTCAGTTTCAACTAACTAGCCTATAACCCGCGCAGAATCAAGACAAATCTAACGATACCCCACATGTTTGAATCGGTTTAGTAGTTTTTGAGTTATGAGGGAACAAACGAACATACAAACATACAAACATACAAACATACAAACATACATACATATATACATACGGTGCTAAAATCATAACCCTCCTTTTTGCTTCGCCGTAGTCGGGTAAAAAGTAAAAGTAAAGGGAAATTAATTAAAAAAGTTACTAAAAAGAAAAACAATGTAACGACATCCTCCAGTAAAAAGCAAATATTAGATTTTTTTATTGTTCACGTCTATTTGCTGAAACAATTGTCCTGCTTTTCTTTATAGACAAACTACAGTTGCGTCGATGTTGAGCACAACGATCTAAAAACTAGGTTTTTTCTGAACCTTTTACTACAAGTTAAGTGCATGAATATTAATTTGGTTCTTAATTAATCGCGTCTTTCATACGCGGTCCGTTTTAACTTCATATGCGGGCAAAATGTACCAAATCGCACGTTTTGGAAATAGTCCAATATCTTTATAAACTGTGGTTTAATTAAAGTATTACAAGTACTTAAGTAAAAATAAATAAACGCTCAATTATTTAATGTTAGAAACGTAACAATAAATCTGTTAGATATTTTTCCTGATTGAATTTTCCTTAAGTGGTCCATTTTACCTTCCTTTCCCCTACTTGCTTCACAAATGGCACCAATTTTACTTCTCATGGGGCATCCTTACATGTAACAGACTCAATTATCCTAAGAGTAAGAGCTTATACAGTCCATATAACATGGGTTCTAAGTAAAGTTCTAATACACGTGTGCTTGTTTTAGCAATGGCACAAACTCGGCCTCCCGTGAGGCATTGCCGTCGCTCTAGCTGACTCAATTAGCCGCGGGACGCTTCGGCGGCTTTGACTATCGACCTAGGACCAGGCGGAAGACTTTGACTCAGCTTAGGACGTATCCAATTACAGCGAAGCAACTTCACATACTAACGAACGGGGCTACTATTGATTCTCGACCACGTTGAGTTACTATACCTCGCTTTTTACAAGCTTTTATTTAGTTCCTCCTGTCTCCTGTCTCGGTGTCTGTGTTTGTAATCAAATCATACAAGTGAAATTTGAACTGGGAGGTTTCCGATTGAGTTGTAATTTTGCAAGGATATCTTAATCTAGACAGGGCAATATTTATTATGACATAATGCTGATCTGATGGTCGAGCCGGATGGTAGTCATCGGGTCATCTAAATTACATACAATTAAATTTGACGTGCAGTTTAAGATATGAACCTGGATTGGATATAAACTAAAGCAAAAACGGCACTTTTGCTGTAACTTTTGAGAACCGTAAAGAAGGTAAGGTAGGGCATAAGGAACAGGAAAGAAAGATTATACTCTAAATTCCTGTATAAAGTACTTATGAATATTTAGAACTTAAGGAAGTACCTACTAATTTTTAAGTGTCCTAAATCCAAATCCTATTAAGTAATTAATATCTCGGTGAAAAGCAGTTTATTAAAACCAGCCAAACAAAAAATATCCACTGATAAATTCTTGAATGTCGTCGTTTTGTGGTACGCTAATGATAACCGACTTTATTAAAAACCTATTACTATAAAAAAAAGACATTCACAGATGATTCAGCGTGGCAATGCTGCCAGCCTTCTGGGCACCCTACCGCCAGGTAGAGATCTGGCGCAATTATTTTATATTTAGAAGTAGGTAAATATATGTTTATTGTAATATTTACGAAGATAATCAATGAGCCTTCAATTGCTAACAAATATGATGATAGGAAACCTAACCTATATATGAGTCTTATTAATCTTGTTACGATTCACAGATGATTGATTTTATGAGAATCTCTAATGTGCGAGTTATTTTCTGTCTTTCATTCTCCGTTTGAGATATTAAGAGTGCCAAAGCATATTTTAATCTTCAGTTCTATCTCTTAATAATTATATTAACACCTTTAAACAACTAAAGCATTGATTTAAACATTCACGATTTTCACTCATTATTATAACAAAACGGGACTTAATCGCGTAAAAACATACTATTACCTCGACGTTTCGGACGTGCCGTGGTTATAATAATGAACTAAAGCATTTTTTTAAAGCAAAGCAGTAAATAATTTTTTATAAGTCTCAGCTGGTCGATATAAATTACTGGACAAACAAATTAAATTATAAAGTGAAAAACTTCTGAAAATACGTGCAATAAGTATTTCACTACTTATGTTGGAATTTAAAAGTTTACGTAAATTGCAATGATCTGAGTAAATGAATTACTGTTTGACATGAACATGATACACAATATATTGCGCAGTAAACTATAATATAAAAGCTGAAACTTCATCTAGTTACAGGGTCCCAGTTTTCCTTATCAACCCATATTGGACTGCTATTCGTTGTTAAACGTATTCAAAAACGGAGCTGAGACTTACGGCAAGAATAGTACAATATTGTGGTGTTTTGCAATATGATTGAAGTTTTTCTAATACTTAATTACTTAGTTTAGATTAGTAACTAGTTATATTTTATTTGTACCTAATTTTAATTACTGAATAGAAGGCGCTAAATATACATTACAAAATAAATATTTTATGGAAAAATAGCTATCTGTCTTGCCAATGCCGTCACAGAATTACCTTGGTCTATGGCTCGTTAATTTCATTGCCAAACCGTTCATATTTTCCTCCGCTGTTCCAAAGATAACAGAAAACCATCGCTACCGCGTGGCCTCTTGGGAAATGGGCTCTCGTTTTAAATTTTGCAGTGAAGGCCATATTGCATATTGGACCAAATCCCACTTCCCATCCTATCCCACAAATATTATAAATGCGAAAGTTTGTGAAGATGTTTGGATATTTGGGTGTTTGGATGTTTGTTACTAAATAGCAGGATAACGACTTGATCGATTGAGCTGACATTTGGCATGGGTCATTATTTGAGCGTTTCACCCGCCTCACTTTCGTGGACACATTATTGTCGAAGTTCCCTCAGATTTTAGTCTCACATTGAGCTATTTGGTACATATCCGGGAATACTAACAAATACCTTAAAATTACATAAAAATCTGCCGGAATCTCAACAATAATGTGCCCACGAAAGTGAGGCGGGTGAAACGCTCAAATAATGACACGCTGCATGCAAGTAGATCAAGTCCTGGATTGAAATAGTTCCCTTAGGACAGTAACGGGAACAACGCGGGCGAAGCCGCGTGTAAATGATTGTGGGATATAATCGAACGAAGTTACATAAACTCTTTCATGGGCGTCATGGCACGTCCGAAACATCGAGGATAAAACGTATACGCAACAGATATCTCTATGTTGTCATAATAAAATCGAATAAGTATTCTGGCCTCTTATCAAACCCGGCTAAGTTCTGTAAAACTGCATAGCAGTTAGCCGGGGTTTAGTCATAGGACAGCAGTAGTTTCGAAGTTAACTAACTCATATTTATAGAAATAACTCAATATTCTTACCGAAAAATATTGCTATCTTCAACAATTAATACGCTTTCTTCAGGTCACATGGGTATTTTTTCACTCTGTATAAGTACCTTGTTTTAAATTATATAATTCACGATATAGTGAGTATTTATACGTAAGTATTTAGATGAAAATTGTCTACGTCACAACCCTTTAGGAAATAATCTCCCTGAAAAAATATATATGATACTGATCGGTCCATTCCGTCCGGTTGTCGGACCTGAACATCAGTTTCGTTAGAAAGAGAAACTTCTGTACGTACAGTCAAAGAATTTAATTTCCTACCCTTTTCATTGAAATGTTGTTAAGCATTCACAATGCATTAAGGTCGAAATTTCTATTTCAGTAATAGTATTTAAATGTCAATACGTATTATTTGTCACTGCATATTAAAGATAACCTCTTTGCGAAGTCATTTGCTCATCTAATTACGAATACGTGTCAGTTGGTGTCAGTGTCAATCGAGAACATTTTAAAATAATTCCGAATCCAGACTCCGGAAAGTCTACCACAAACGTCGATAATCTAAATTTCGTTATCTGCGTTCCTTTCATTCGAATATTGCAAGAGCGAGAAAGATGGACTTTCTTCGAATTTCGATTCCGCGGTTGTCGACCTTTTTTGATAGTGCCTTGACGTTCCAAATTTCAGTTCACCATGTCAACGTTGTTAATCTGTTACCTAGTTACTGACACAAAACAATGCGTGTGATATGTCAAAGTAACGTCGTAGTCTAGCTAGCTCTTATGATGACAGTATGCTATACGATATTGGACCTTAGGTGGGTTGGAAATTAAATTCCTTGACTGTACACTCACGGACAATGAATGCGGGTCATTTTCTATATAAATAATTCATCATCATCATCATCATCATTTCAGCCAAAAGACGTCCACTGCTGGACATAGGCCTTCCCCAGGGATCTCCACGATTGTCGGCTTTGTGCTGCTATTATCCAGCGGCTTCCCGCGGTTTTCACTTTTCACCAGATCGTCGGTCCACCTTGTGGGAGGCCTGCCAACACTTCGTCTTCCGGTACGTGGTCGCCACTCGAGAACATTACCACCCCAACGGCCATCAGTTCTGCGAGCAATGTGCCCTGCCCATTGCCACTTAACGTTTGCAATTAACGAGCTATATCGGTAACCTTAGTTCTTCTAAGGATCTCCTCGTTCCTGATTCGATCTCGAAGAGAAACCCCGAGCATAGCTCTTTCCATTGCCCTTTGAGCGACCTTGAGCTTGTTCGTTTTATAAATAATTGTTCATAGAAAATTACCTATATACTTATTACGAGTATTCTGTGATATTGATAAGCTGTATGTACTATTATTTATTCTAAAGTGGAATGTCCGAGATATCGATAATAACCTAAGTTGGATCCAATATCGTTGGCATTTGCTACGTGTTTCCACTCAGTAAGCTTATTCACAATTCGCTGCTCATCTTTCTTGTGCCTAATATAATTTGTATAATTTGACTAGTGAACTAATAGTAGTTTATGTGACTGTTACATAAAGAATGGCATTAAAGTACGAGTGTTGGTTTATGAAACGATCCGGCAGGAGAGTTTTATAATAACATCGCACGAGTGTTTTAAATACATTATAGTTTTAAATGTGTCAATTATAATGTACTCGTATACACTGCTTTATCTACACACTATGATATGCCCAGAAACCGCAAAATAAAAATGTCAAACGGTGGTAAATGAAAACTTTTTTCACGCATGTCACGCAACCGTAGTTTTTTTAATTCACAGACAAACTCAGTTTTCATATCGTTCGATATCAAGTAACGTGCGATATTTGTCAAAACTGTTTGTAATTGACATTTCGAATAAAACGTCATTTCGACTGATGTTAGAATTAAAGTCGAATCAAATTTCCTTACTTTTCAGAGATGTTCGAAATTTGAATATTATAATAACATCGAATTCTTTGTTATTATGAAGCGATAATAACGTTTTCACAGATTAGAAATTTGTTCTATCAAAATAGTTTATCTTTATGCTGGTTATACTATTGTAGACCATCAGTCAGAGCAACGAGCGGACCGACATTTTTTGCTCCCGATTTCGAACTGTTATTATTAGTTCACGGGTCGAATTATATTAGAGACGTGATCAACGGTGCAGTTGTGAATTAAACTAGAGTTCATATTGGCCGTTCGTGACCGCTAACATGAATCCGTTCTGTTAATGGTTTGAAAAGAATTGGAACTAAAAATAGTTCGTGTAACTACGATTTTATTTAGGTCAGTCAAGATTTATTATGATGGATTAAATGTTACGTGCAAACAGTTCAATATACTAACAGCAAACATTTCAAACTGGACAAATATTTCGACATCACGTCCACGAATTAATACTGAAAAATGAAATGTTCATTCCGGTTCGATTTATTACGCCTACTTTTACCCATAGATAGGTATAGTAGGTTAACGCGAGTTGATTTTCCGCAACTTGGCGACAGATATGCCAGATATAATGAATGTTAGAATGAGTGGGTTGTAAGGAATCAATTAAAGAAGAAATGTGTTTAGCAAGATGGAACAACGGCAGTTAGTGGAAGACACGAAGCGGTAGCCAAAACTAGAGATTACTGGGCAGACCACCAGTTGGTCATGATTATTATCGTATGGTCGATTTCGGCCACGGTGACTGGATATTAGCCGACGTTATGTGGTTTATTGAGAACGCCGCTCATGAGCTCAGGTGGCTGACATAGCCAATTTTTGCAACGAATGTTAGACCACACTCACTGCAAGTCAGCACCCCACCGACAAAATTATAATATGATATATGGTAGGCAGCAGGGAAAATTGTGGATCGAACTAGCACAGGATCGGAATAAGTTAATTGAAATGATGATGACGCTGGATGATGAGTAGATTGTATATGTATTATTATGTATATTGCATAAACCATTATTCGGGATGTGCAAAGGCTGACCCCGCTTGAAGTCATCAAAATATGATGGTCTATCTATCGATCAGCCACGCAAGACCACTGCTAAGCTCCATAAGCCTCCCCTATAGATCACCACAAAGTGCGGTTTTCAGCAGACCACATCCATCGGCTCCTCGCTACGTACACGAGGTCATCTATCCGCCGAGTCTGGGGTCGTCCAACGTGCAATGAAAAGGGCTATGCTCGGAGTTTCTCTGCGCGAAAGAATGAGAAATGATGATATTCGCAATTGAACCAAAGTAACAGACATAGCTCCCAGGATTGCACTATGGAAGTGGGGCAGGCCATATAGCCCGGAGAACGGATAACCGTTGAGGCAGTAAAGTTCTGGAGTAGCGACCACCGACCACGTGTAAGTAAATATAATGGTATTGAAGTTTAATTTATCATATAAAGTCTTTGATAGAGATAGATATAGCATAATAGGCACTAATACTAAGCATTACTGAGCCAGCTCCACTAGGGCAATACAAATCCCTTGCCTGGCGCTGAATAGCTGTTCCTGCCAATACGTATTGTTCGATCGCGCATCGTGCATGCAAGTGGAGTCCATAAATATCATTACGTCAGCAAGGTTACCAAGCTTTCTAGGCTAATATCTTGTTTCGATAGCCTCCATTTCGCTATTTATTATTTTACAGTTTAAGAACGTATGAGCTCAGATTTACTTCATGTTAAATACTCGTATAGAACCCCCTGTTCTGTAGGTGTCTCAATCAGAAGTAAGTATACGTACCTGGATAGGCTTATTTTTACTGTGGCGTCTGACAATCGTGCCAACGATTGGCCGACTGCTCTTTTGCGATAGTTTTTTTTAGTATCAAGTAAAGAGTTTCCAGCAATTCAGAGGGTCTTTACAAAATCATTATATGCCTTTGTGTACCCATAGTAGTAACTTCATCTCGGCTGAAAAACTTCAAATGTGTTTATTTATCATCTCAGGTGAAGTGTTTAATGTAGATCCTATAAAGGAATCATTCAATCCTAAAGAACATTAAAATAGAAACATGGTTAAAATTAAATATACTAAAAACTAAAACTAAATTAAAATTAAATAAGCTAAAACTAAATAGATCTAAAAATGGCCCCTGCGGCATGGTGCCGGCCAGAGATCCTGGCAGCATTTCCTCACTGGATTGTAAGGCTGATGCGTTGAGCGAGGCAGTTGTCAGCTCTTCCGTCTCTCGTGGTTTCCCTGAGTCTCTTAGTGTTTACTTGACAAAAAACAAATGCGTACAAGCGCTGTGCACAGCATAGCCCGGTTCATGTTCGAGTCTTCAATGGCATTTTTCGTCTTATGGGTGATTGGGTACTTTCAATCACTATCGGCCTTCTTCCCGTTTCTTTTGAGATACGCTTTTTGAACGCGAGTAGCAAACTTCAAATATTCCGAACGCTCTTGCCCAAAACACCTTAGTAACGCTGCAGTTCGATTAAGAACACATTTGTGAAACCATGTTACTGTACACATTAATATCGCGTCGCATCGTCAAACACGCTTGATTGATATGAGATTAATCGACAAATAACTATCTCAACCTCCTACAACGACTTCTGTTTCTATTGAAATGTGAACCAGAACTACAAAGCTTAGGGTCGTTTCCGACGAAATCGCATTCAGTTGGATCCGGGCTCAGGAAATTCAGTGAATGTAATGTTTGGAGTATTTGCATAGTAAGGCAAATAGTAACGCAATTACATGCCTTGTTGTAGATACGCTTTAGGAGTCATGGCTTGGTTTCAGATAGACTTTCCTCTGTAATCGTATGGTTATTAATAGGAAACTAGTAATTTTTAACTTTACAAGCTAGGGATAAAGTTGTTATTTGATTGAATTTAAAACTTATACGTCGCTGAAGTGTAGTGTAGGTATTGCTAATTATTATTAATATTTATATGATATACATGTCATGAATATTTTGCAACCGCGAGATTAGATACAGTAAGCAGAGTGTAGTCCCTTATGTTATTGGATTAAACCTTTTTCTTCCTTTTCACCAACTTCATAAAAGAGAGAAGGTTCTGAAGTCGGTTGTATTTAATCTCTTTATAATGTTTGTTACCTCACCTCACACCTTAGACATTTATAAAATGATCTGAAAAAATATCTTGTTAATTGAAAGGAATTCTTCTGCAGCAAGGTAATGTTTCTGTTTAGCCCATTGGTTGATGCACCTCCGCCATTTAAGTCCGCCATTTGTACTATTTGTATCATATTCATATTTTTTTCAAAATCCAGTTTTAATGATGGGATTCACAGGAATCGGGGAAAGTGTTTAATATTTGGAGACGGTTCTTTTTTTCAGAAATGTTTATTATGCAAAGTAGCTGGTATACTTTCCGGTACCTACTTTCAGCAACTGCAAAACTAAAATATTGAGGATCATAAATTGGACTTCACTAATTACCTTTTGACATAATGTTTATCTCATCTGGCTGAACTCTTAAATTACGTTGTCTTCCAGGTGTAGGTATTTTCCAGCGCATTTCCTAGC
Source organism: Eudemis profundana (assembly GCA_947034925.1). Lineage (NCBI taxonomy): Eukaryota > Metazoa > Arthropoda > Insecta > Lepidoptera > Tortricidae > Eudemis > Eudemis profundana. The sequence continues at coordinate 5,216,485 of OX344808.1, forward strand.
GGTACAAATGAAATGGACCGGCTCCCACGCCCGCCCACATCGCTTGTTTATATCGATTGTTCATCCACTTAAAGTCGTATACCACAAGGGCTTGATTGGAAAATCACCCATGTTCTGTAAAGCAAAAGATCTATATTCCCATCAAAAAAGTGACTAGATACGAGGTTCGGAAGTGTATCAATTTCGATGCTCTTGTTTTACAGACAAGCGGGTGCCTATTGAATCGGTATAAATTGGGATTGGTTAAGCTGCGGATACACAGCCACTAATCCTGTAAAGCGGTTGTCGATACATTGCAATACAATCTCGAAATAACGACGTCGTAATTAAATTACGAATAAGAATTTGCTGGTAATGATAGCTAAATTCAAAGTGTTGCTAAATATAGTTGAAAAAAAAAACGACGGCTTTCTTTTTTGTGTTGTGGGAAAGAAAGATAGAAATTTGAACTGCTAAAATGTTTTGCCACCTGTAGGCTTATGATGCTACGCTTTGTCACGCGTTAAATAAGTGATAAAGCATCTGTCACTCTCACATACTATACGTCAGAACGTGACGGATGCTTTATCACTTATTTATCGCGTGACAAAGCGTAGCATCATAAGCCTACAGGACGCCACTACTAAGACAGGGGCTATTCATAGATAACTCTTAGAGAAAACATTACTTTGTCAGTTCTGACAGACAATTTCGCGAGATGAAATTCAAAATGAGATGAAGTCATAGGTTAGATAGACAGTCCTATTTATCAAAGCAACATCAGTATGATGCTACGCTTTGTCAGGCGATAAATAAATGATAAAGCATCCGTCACTCTCAGACACATATTGGTAGAACGTGACGGATGTTTTATCATTTATGGTATATATTATTATATTTTCTACACACAAAAACAATGTAACTTATCGTAACTTCTTCTTTAATATTTCTTCTTCACAATGCACAGTAAAAATTAAGACCTTATATAATCAACATGACATGTATTTAACGAATTGCACTAGTCATATCCATATTAATATTGAGATCGCTACATCAGATCCGGTCTCTAATCATCAATATACGTCCCACTGCTGGACATAGACCTACTCTCACAGGTGAAAATGAATGAACCGTGAGTCCCCACGCTGGTCCAGTGCGGGTTGGGGACTTCACAATTTACATTCATATGACATTCATGAATTTCTTCGCACTTTAATTTGTCAGCCCTTATGACAGTGAAATTAATGTGAACTCTCACATATTAACTAATGTGAACTTTCACAGTGGGATCGAAACGCATAAATCGAGAATCGAGAGAGAAATTGTTCGACGATTTGTATGGGAACCAAGCGTGTAACGTTTTTCGCTTGGCGTATGACGCCAAAATTGTAATTTAGTGATGGAAAACGTAAATTTTCCATTTCATTTGGTGGTATTTAAACAATTAATTTCAAATCTGCACGGAAGGTAATAAAGAAAGCCCCCGATCGCAATTTGTTTTACCACCCTTGTTGTGTAATGTACTATTCCATACTTACTTGACAAACAATATGATGCCAGTCTTCTCGATCTGCCGGAAGATGCCCTTCCACGAGGCCAGCATGCAGTACTGCTGTTTCCTGGTCAACGGGCACCGAGGGTCCGAAGGTGGCGGCGGTTTATCGAAATCCTCGTCCCTGAACTCCGAGGCCGCTAGCTTCGCCAGTTTGCAGCCCATTTTCACATCGACAAAAGCAAGGATAGTCTCTAAGAGTAGATTAATAGATCTATAGAGATATATAGAGAGTAGTTAGATAGACTTTTAGAGCCTCACTGTGCGTGTATTGCCTTTAGGGGTTGCTATTTTGAAGGCACCACAAGATACAAATCAATTCCTTAACATGAAGATCGATTTTTTATTGACGTGTTCACTTTAGCTTTACTCTCGTCAGTCTGTAGACATTTAGCTACTTTTATTATTTCGTATTAAATTTGATGTTTAGAACCGTTCTGTTGATCTAAATAGTTACGCAATTCTATTACTGTTCACAGTTGACAAATGTGTGTATTGGCGCTAAAAGATTTAACCTCACAAAAAGTTAACGAATCTCCGTATTCGAGAAATTTTCAGAGATATTCTCAAATTTGAATGGTAAAATTGATTTAAAAGAAATCACTCTCTGTCAGTCATATTTGATAAAACCTTTTTAAAACGGACATGTCTTTCGATGACTTTAAATTACTAATCACTGCACTGTCTTTAAAATGTCAACATTTAGAATATCAAGCTATTTAGATTAATGGCTTGATCTAAATGTGTATCACAATTAACACTAAACACATTAATAATGGCGTCTAGTATATTTCCACAGATTCAAATTTAAAATTTAAAACACTGTGCGTATCGTGGTCGCTGAGGCGCGTTCTTTTTCGGACTGAGTCTAGTGCACTTAGCCAATTTAGTGATGGGAAAAAATTGTTCGACAGTAAATATCATTAGTTAATATTTTGTTTGCTGCCCTTAGCTTGTAGTTATTTTAAATATGATTAATTAACATGCATACAATTGACATGACGTGAATCCCAGATTCTATTTTAGAATCAGATCAGATATCTGTGCGATTGTGTAGTATTTCACGATTTTATTTCGAGGAATTCCACTATAATATTACTGCCGTCCTATGTCTAAAACTAGACTAACCTCTATGGAGTTGTATAGGGGTTAGTCCAGTTTTATATATCAGACGGCAGATTATCTGAAGCTACTGAAGCCGTAATTTTTTAAAATTGAAAAACCGGCCAAGTGCGTGTCGAATTCGCACACGAAGTGTTTCGTATCACCGTCAAGCAAAAAGACGCAAAAACACGTTTCTTGTATGGGGGATCCCCTTTTCTTTTTCATTGATTTTGTTTTTATTATTTGTTGTTGTAGCGGTACCTATTAAGGTTCAAAAGATAATGCCCTGTGACAGACGGACAGATAGACAGCGGAGGCTTAGTAATAGGGTTCCGTGCTAATGGAACCCTTTGGCTACGGAACCCTAAACATACTGGCCATATAGTTACTTCTAACAAATAGATAATTAATGAGTAAGATAAACATTAAAGATACAAATTTGGATCAGGTGCTGGTCTTTCATTTCATTGCCATCCATCCATTGTTGTCAAGGCTATCGTGGGCTTACTAACAGCTTCCTATAATACTAATGGCTCTCATTACGCGAGATACGGGCTAACGGTCTTCCCATAATCAATGGGAGGACATAATTGTCCCCTCCCGGGAAAGTCGGGTACTTAGTTTGAGTTGGCAACTTTGCCCATAGCCCAGGGAATTGACCCGAGCGCAGTGGTGTGTTAAATTAATACAATATCGGATGACCAACTGTTTGTTGTTGGTAAATTACTTCAGCTATTGTTTTTGTTATTTTGTGAGGTTTATGATTGACTTTACGTGAGGTTGAAATTCTTTTTAACCAAATTAAAGCACATATTTTAATTTCAAAACAATAACGCCATGGGTATTGATTGTATACATATGCAACACAACACAAAGTAGGTACTTTAAATTTAATTTGCTTCCTATTATTTGCCATCACATTTTGTAAATATATTCATTATTTGATTTTGAATTGATTGTCCTTTCAAGTAACCACAGTACCTACCTACTTCATTTATTTATAGAATAATTATTTTTCCTGACTCGAATTTTGACAGGGCAATATAATTTCCAAGTTATCTCAAATGTTAAGTAAGAAGGCCTTATTTTATGAGTGAATGCAAATAATTATGTATTGTTAAAATTGTTTTAAATCTCTTTAACGCGTAAAAGCGACTTGGAGAGAAACATATTTATATTTTATACTATATAGTTTTTCTTCTTATAATTTAAAAGTTTTTATATCATATAAATCACTTTAATTATAAACAAATAAAAAATATATCATCTATTTTAAAAGCCCGGCACATCACTATCCGCACATTAAGACGTCCGACGGTGATTGTATGATAATATTTTGATATTATGGTCACCATACGTCATCGTTCCCTATCTATACGAATCTCGACCTTACTGCGTTATGTTAGGGGTCATCAGTATGCAGCGCTCGTGACTATTGTTACCTGAGGTCCTTGTATGGGCTGTAGGTCGGGCGGCTCGGCGACACTCGTAAGGTGCGATTTTAGGTAATGTCTAGCATTTGGTGTACTGCCATCTGGCCGAAATATTTTTCGCCTAATATCACTTCCCAACCAACTTATTGCAGTACTTTTAGTTGGCAAACCAATGCTTAGCATAGTATTATTTCGCATACTTTTTATTTGATCACAATGATATTTAGCAGATATACATTTTACCGAGATTCATTTAGAAAAATAGTCACAAAGCAAATGTTTTATTACAGCTAACTATTTATTGTCAAATAACGTTTGCCCAAATTTAAACTTCGCATACTTTTTATTAACATTGGATTATCTAAAATTGGAAAAGACGACAACTCCGACGGAAACGAGTTGGTATAAAGCAAAAAAGGGGGGACGGGGGAGCCCCCCGCATGGAAAAAACCTTTAAAACCATATCTGGTTTAATTTAGGTAGGTTGGTTAGGTCGCTTGCGTCCCTTAGAAAGAAATAGAAGCCCCGCGCAGCGGGGCTTCGTCGACTCGGTCACAGCCCTTTCAGGTTGAAACTGTGACGCTAAGGGAAATTAACCACAGCCCAGTTAGGTTAATAGGGCAGTTTAACTAGATCTAAGGCCTATTCTCCCACTTTTATTGAGTAGTACTTTTCAATGTTCGGTGTATAGGTTAGGTTAGGTTGGGGTGCTAGACAGGAAACCTCCCAGAGTGTCTGGATTCTTCTCATTCCTCTTGATCCGGTTGATCCGCAGGAAAGGGAAGCGTCTTGGCCGGTGCACCCCGGGAGCAACGGCAAGTGATTTCTTAGGGGCCCCTAATTGATCACTTGCCGATGCTGCGAATGAGCCTGTCAGGGGGGGTCGGGGGGTCCCGCACTGGGTTTCCTCTGTTAGAGGACTCTCCAGGTGCGGCACGCGAGGGTGGAGCGTCGGGCACGGGCAGCATCCCTCCGACGTCTCCTTTTGGGGGGCACTGCGGGCCGGCACCAGACGGGTGACCTGTGCCGCTGCGTGGTGGCGGTGGACTAGTCCCCTGCGTCCCGAGAGCTCAGCCTTGCAGGCTGCCGCTACCTCCTGTGCTGGGGGCGGGACGCGGAGGACTGGCCCACCGCGGTCCGTAAGGACAGGCGGGAGTGTCTGCGGGGTAGGGGCGTTTGTCCTCCCGTGGACGGCTGCGGGGCAGGGGCGTTTGTCCTCCCGTGGCGGCGAGGGAGGGACCGGGACACCGTGTGTCTGGTGCCGGTCCCTGCTTCCCCGGGGGACGGCCATTTGGTCGGGGGGGAGCTGGTGAGGGAAGGCACACTGGCCATGCTACAGTGTACCTTTTTCGGAGAGGGTCCGCCCTAGGGCGGAGGTGCTGGTGATGGTTTGGCGTTAGTAGATTCCCATTCCATCACCGTGAAGGCACAGGTCGGTAGCATCCCTGGGTTTTAGTGGGTAGGCCAATCCCTTCAGGAGCGGAGAGTCCCACATAACCAATACGTAACATCTGGCTGTCACCCCCGATGGCCTTAGATTACGTAGTGGTATGCAGTTTTATGCATTTCCCGGGGTCAAAAAAAAAAAAAAAAAGGTTAGGTTAGGTTAGAACTGCGACCCCCACAAACACGACATGTCACCAGAAAAGTAGGTTAGGTTAGGTTAGAACTGCGACCCCCACAGACACGACATGTCACCAAAAAAGTAGGTTATGTTAGGTTAGAACTGCGACCCCCACAGACACGACATGTCAATAAAAAAGTAGGTTATGTTAGGTTAGAACTGTGACCCCCACAGACATGACTTGTCACCAGAAACATAGGTTAGGTTAGAACTGTGACCCCCATAGAAAAAAAATGGGTACGTAGTAGTGTACCCGAACAAGTTAAGTTTAGGTGTGTTTTTAATTTTTACCTGAAAATAATTTGTCCAAAGTGGAATGAACAGCCTTATAACAGCGTATTATTAGTATTATGCGTCATAATATTATGAGTAAAATAACTTATGCCATTCAATACATTCGACAAAACAATTAAAGACATTTTGAAACTTGACCAACTAAGTATTTTGCAAACTAATAATATTCTAAAAAAATAATTTGCGATATGTTATATATGCGAAACATTGGTTTGCCATCAGATGATTCTGCGAAATGTAACTTTGGTAAAAATAGTTTGCGAATTTGCCTTATAATTTTCGGCCACATATTAGTAAACCCTAGCATTTGCCCATGACTTTATCTGTAAAATTCTACTGGTAGAAAATATAACTAATAACTTAATTTATAATTCTGTGGGTCTAGTGAAAAGGGATACAATTCACATTTATACCAGGTACACAAATTTATACCAGGTCAGGTGGTTTTCCACCGGCAGGGCGAGACGAGATGAGACGAGGATTGAATTGAAATTTGTATAATGTTGCGCGAGGAGAGGATTGAAAACTTCATACAAATAATTCAATCCTCGTCTCGTCTCACCCTGCCGGTGGAAAACCACCTTCACAACTCTATTGTATGACTTAAGCCCTTTTGTACCTAGTGTAAATGTGACTTGTACCTCTTTTAAATTCACCAGACCCATTGAATTATAAATTTAGTTTTTAGTTATATTTTCTATTACTGGACCCGCTCGCGATTTCGTTCGCGGAGGTGAAATAAGCTCTTTTTTGCTCCGGCTTAGTCGGATAAAAAGTGTCCTATGTGCTAACCGGGGTCATAATCTACCTTGCTGGCATGATAATTTACTATTCAAAGTAATACTTTTATGAACTATAAAAATATGTAGGCTTACCATAGACATCCTCATAAATTTGAAGTGCAAAGTGCATAGAAGTATATTTTATGTAGACCTATTTTATAGCAGATTTTTTTATAATTTAACCAATAAGCATGATCGGAATCAAAAGCAACCCACAATATTTGCTAAAAAAAATGATACGACAAGTGCCATTGCTCATTGCATACCTATTCTATCACTACGGCTACGGTTGGCAAAAATCTCAGGGCTTAATTAATCACCAAAATGTTTTCGGCTTGGACTAAAATAAACCGTTTATTGACCGTTTTTAAATCGGCAAGGAATTCCGTTTCGTATCGACGAGAGCAAAAATATTTTTATTAGGTCATCTTAAAGTGGAGCGTAAAATATCGGCTAAGGCCTGTTGCATCATGCTGTGCGATGCGTATCGGAAATATCGACGCCCTATAACACAATAGGCTTGTGTCCTAAATTTTGTTTCTGATATAAATGGATTCTACTATTTATCAGGAACAAATATATACCTATAACTACTACAGTTGGATTACTAAAACAGCCACAAATTGCAATCAAAAGTAGCCGACTGCACCGAGCGTTGAAAACGGCCCATACAGATTAATCCAGAACAGACGCACCCTGTGACGTCATCTCTTGTCCTCGCTGTACTAAATCTGTATGTAAAAAAATAGCATTTTGCCATTTTGAGCACGAAAAAGTGCGTTTAAGCACATAAGTAGTTATGATACATTTATTTTTTCAGTATTATTTAAGTATTCCGAAATTGACTTTAATTTTTCTTTAAGACGATAAAAAATATCGATTTTTTTTAAACTTTGTGGTCTTATAACTTTATATTTTTTATAATTTTTTTGTTTATTTCTTCTGTTCTATGATAATTTAATAATTTCTAATCCATGTGACTATATTATGTTGTAAAATTCAATATTCCCCATTGAATTGATTAAATATTGCTAATGAATAGCAATTTTATGATTTACTTTATATCATAATTCGAATGATAGTTTATGAAGAGGTCAACTGTTAATAGAATAATTGACGATATTTCAAAATAAAATTCTGAATAGAATTGCCGAATAGTATTTATGTACAGAAACAAAAATTAAAGAGCGCCAATCTCTTTCGCTAGACCTTGCTCAGACTCAGTTAAAATAGTTAAACAGATATTTACAAGTGCCGTGGGACCATTGAAATAGAAAAACAGTAATAATTTAAATAATATTAATTTATTTTAAAACCAAAGTAACACTTTACATCGATCTTTATACGACACTTTTGTTACAACACATTCATCGTTAAATTCAATACGTAATCCTTAACTAAGGGTCTGTACACAAGATAAGCGCAGACGCACCCAAAATTGAGAAATAGTACAAAATAGTTACAATTCTTATTTATAAACTCAAAATGGACTAGATTTGTCTACCAAATGCATCGAAATTGACGGAAAAAGACAAAAAAATAATAAGAACAATATTTTGGAGATTCATACCTCTTTTGAAGAAGTCCGAAAGAGACAGCAAATGTTCTAATTAGACTTTTTGATTTCTTTAACTTTACGATTTGATACAAGTGTCATACAAGAGTGAACAGAAATTTACTTTGGTGGGCGTAAATTTAAAACGAAAAAAATTCTGTGTCGCGACATATTCTTAAATTGATATCTCATTCATGTGTGCACAAGCTTATCGTCGTTATTTACACCCACACAGCAATAAAGAATATTTTTTAACACTTTCTGTCCGAACAGTACGCAGACAATAAATTTCACAATTCATGTCATACGCATAAATCTACAAACTGCATATTATGGATCTGTGAGAATTTTGACATTGCGAGCATTTTTAAACCAAGGCCATCGGTTTAAAAATGGCCGCAACGCAAAATCCTCACAGGGTCAAAATTTAACAGTATTGAAACAAAATGCTATTAGAGGCAACCAACCTTAGGTACCTACTTGATGTAAAATATTGTATAAAACCGAAATAAACAATTTTCATTTTCATTATTAGAACTAGAGTGCGACTACAATAACTTTGCAAAGCGGAACATGTTAACGCCTCCGTTTAAAAGTCAAATTTCTATGAAAATGCTACTTTTGAAGGGAGGATGTGGCATGTTGCGCTCTGTAAAATTATCGTAGGCGCACTCCAGAACCCGGTACAATATTAATCGTAATTTTTAATACATTTAAATATGTTCACAACTTTGCCCACTTTAAACGAACTTACTCAATAACAAATGCACGAGTTACTATAAAACAGTAGTGGGCAAACGTTTTTCATGGTAGGCCAGAAAATTTGTTAAATTTCAGAAGAGGGTCAGAATTATTAGCAAAATAGTATATTACACAACTAGGGTGGTACAACGAAGTCTTTATTACCTCCCGTATTGTGTACATCATTCATAAATGATAGTACATTACACAACTAGGGTGGTAATATAAAGAAAGGCCGAGATCGCAGATGTTTGCGGCCCGAGCTGAGCGGACGTAAATATGCGATCGAGGGTACGCGCAGCGTGCGGCAAAAGCCACTTTATAGCCAGGTGTGGCATAAATAAATAAATCAATCTTGTTTTATTGCGCGCCTCGTACTACTTATTTTGAAGGACCGGATTACACCCACCCGCGGGTACTTTGCTCATCACTGCTATGAAACATATCCAAAGCGCTATGTGTGTGCTTATAATATTTAGAGTTCCCTCGATTTCTCCAAAACCCCATTATCAAGACCTGGTCACAATGAAACCAACTGGAAGGAGTCTTTGAAATAAAAAAAATTACTTCCAAATCGGTCCAGTCGTCTTCGAATAATTGGGGAACATAGATACATTACATACCTAAATTAAAGATTCGAAGAACTAAGAAACTTTTGACATCGTTTAAAAACTGAACCTTTATTACACATAAAATCATACAGAAACAATACAGAATTCAGTGGTTATGGACTTCTTCCAGCTAACCTTTGAGCAAATGAGAAAGAATAACTAACATCAAAGAAGATACTTATACAAACTAAGTAACAAACTCAATAAATTTACTTACACAAAGAAAATGATGTCATAAATTTATAAACCTTTGAAAACGACAACGGTATTAACAATTGAAACTTATTTAGTCGACATAGCGCTGAGATCTAAAAAGTTGTAAAAAGTTTGCTGTCAATTATCCTTTTTTACACAGCGGTACGAAACCTAACAACAATAATAAATGAAAATGAAAAATCAGCTTTGAGGTTTGTTGGCGGTATATTGAATGGCATCCCCTTTTAGTGCTGTTTATTGATTACAACTGTTCATTTTCTATCGTATATTTCAGTTTTCCACGGCTTGAAATAAAAGTGTAACTATTATAATGTTTAATATCATCAATATATAATAAGTGTGTTTAGGAATTGTTTTATGTTACCTGGCAACATCCAATTGTAAAATTTCTAATCTGTAGTATAAAAAAACCTCTCTTCCGTTTTGAAACTTGTCGGACGCGTGCGCGCCATAAAATACTAACCAAAATAAGTAATATGTATCTGGTGTTGTGATAGTGTGGTGATTGCAAGAATTACGACTGTGGACTATCTGACCTGACTATTGACGTAACCCGGACCTGACTGAAAACTACAATTGCCGAGCCGGCCAACACGCAAGTAAACCCAGGACACCAGGTATATTTGTCTAGCTCTAGTTTATCTTCTGTCGTTAAAAAGTTCTGTTCCTAACAAAGTGAGTAGGTACCGTTCAAAAACCACAATATACGAACAGCTTGGATCGTCCATAATGTTACGTCACACGCAATGACGGAGAGGAAGTTTAACCAAATATGACGTGACTGTCTTGAGATAATGTAATATGTTAGGTTAGGTTAGTAAAATGGCACTGATATGTAAAATGTTAGGAAAAAGTGCGACGTAACACACTAAAAATAAAAAAGAAACTCGTGTGATGAAATAAATGTCGTGTAATAACACAACTGCCAAAAAAAGGAGAGTGTTATTTTGCATGTGTTCTTTCAGCAAGTAACAGTTGCAATCGCCGTGATTTTCAAAAACAGATTACAAGTCAGAGAGAGGTATGATTGAGTTACGGTCCCAAACAAGGTTTCTAAAAGATCGGCAGCAAAATTCGCTTGCCGGGCAAACTTGATTACGAAAATAAACCAAAGAAATGTCCAACTGGTCCTGACAACCCGTTTCAAAACCAATGTAAAACGTAGCAAAGGGATTGAGCAAAGCTGACAAAAGGTCGAATAGAACTTAGCTGGGCGGCGCTGAAAGTACTGTAATCATCGAAATCCTATCTGTAGGTACATTCTCGTTCTAGTAAGTAAAATGGATAACCGGCAACGAATCCAAACCCGAAGGTTCTCTCGTGTTTGTAAACGTAGATTTACTTTTGACCACGGTCTCACATTGCAATGTGAGTTAACTACGAAAATTCACATCGATCGAAAATATTACGGCGGTACCAAAGGTACTTTATTTTTAATTCTGATTTTAGGACCAAAGGAAAATATGAGGAGTTGCTCAAAGTTTCAAAATTTCACGATATCTGTATTTTGGTTTTCTGTGAAAACTTTCAAAACCTGAATCGGAAATTTTTAGCATGCCCAGTCTAAAAGTTCTATCTATGCCATATTAGTAAAGAAACTAAATATATCGATGATTTCGTATCCTGAATCAAGTGTTGACTATTTAGAAGTCTCTGAAGATTCCTTCTTACTTTTGCCTTCGTTTACTTCGTTCAAAAATATCTTCCAATCCTGAACAGGGAACTCTAAAAATCCTTACCCCTTTGTCGCCCTGCCATCAGCATGTTTATGCAATATGCATCCAAAATTGTATAAATAAAAAAATAAAAGCCGGTCCGTCCACAGTTTTCACCAGCCTGCATATACCTGCCTCAGGAGTACAACGACTTATGTGACTATAGGCTCTGTAATCACATCCGACGTTTGGCCTCCTCACCTTCGATGCGTGTTAGCAGCAAGGCTTCGGAAATGCAAATGGACTGACGAGATTTACAGAACACTGGAAATCTGGAGTTTGCCTGTTTGGCTGGCTTTTTATATTTTTTCATAATGTTGTGTGTTTTTTGTTTAACAATAGGTACTCAGTTTAACTGTAGTTTTTCTGACAAGCTTTAAAAAAAAGTGAAGTAAATATGACACAAATTATCATGTCGTTAGTAGACAAATTGGCATATACGAGTATGTCTTTTTCCAAGCAATTAGCAAAAAGCACTCAGGTAATATGATTTCAGTATAATGCCGACTTATGTTCATCTTTAAAACAGTTAAAAATCTCTCGCATTTTATTTTACTTTGTAACATCGACGGACTGCTAGACAAGCGATAGCCAAATACTAGTCAACGACTGGAACTAGACGAAGTATGGATTTCCTTAAACGGTCTTCCTTATTGAACCAATTAAAATATTCTTCCTTTGTTTGAAGACGATGAACACACGACGATCCAAACACATAGCCAAAGTACAAAAACCGATAAGTAGTTTCTCTTCGACCGTTTAGGAGCACGCGATACCTATTCAAGGTCGAGGCGCATACGGTGCGATCCGTTCTAAGGCATTCCTACGCATTCTTATAGCTTTGCGTGTAGTGCGTTTGTTTACGGCGCGCACAAATACAAGCCGCGCTATGTACCTGTTGTAGAATGAAAAATTACTGCTCGTTATTCTACCAGTAATACGAATTTCTGAAACTAAGAGACAACCCTATAAGGAAATAAAATGTAATATATGGACATATTTAACACCGCGCGCATGACTAGTTCATGAATAAATTTCGATAGTGTGAAACAAAAATCAAATTTCATAACTACACTGAAAATTCATTCAAATCCAGAATTCCCCGGCTTAAACGAGTCAGTCCAGCCGGTGCTAGTACTTATCCCGGGAACATATCCGGGCGCTGACCCCGCTGACCGGAGTCGGGAAATTGTAGATGTCGATTTGGCTCCGTGCCAAGAAATGGGACATGGTTTTACAACGGTGTGTGCTGTTAAGACGCGTTTAAAACCACTCGTCATCGGGTATGTGGATACATTTCCGAGGGTTAGGGTCGTAAGGACTATTTTGAAGAATTACTATATATTATAAGAAAAAGGTCTAATTTGCATCAGGTCACGGAGGTAAAATGCCCAAGCATGTAAAATGCCATAATATTAAAATGACAGGGTATAAAGTTGGACTTAGTTGTAGCAAAATGTCCTAATAGCTAATCCACTAAGTAGCAGAACATACTGAGAGTAAAATGACACTATAAGCAAAATATTTATAAAGTCTCAGTTGCAAAATATCCACATAATCGAATGACAAGGAAATCATAGAGAGGAACGTCAAAATCAGAATAGTAATTTAGTTGGTATAAAGTAACGGTACCTTTTTATTAAAATAATTGCCTTCACATAAGAGCCAGAGAGAGAGATTTTATACAGGCATCAAATTCATCATCAGTTATAATTTAGTCGTTATGCAACCATCACGTTTTGCTACCTAGACATTTTAAATCTAAGACTTTGTACATTTAGACAAAATACATAATTTGTGTAATTTTACAACCAACGCATAATAGAATATGACCACATTCTATCTTGTCATTGTGCAACTACGGCATTCTGGTATAATTGACGATCGTGCAACCAAGATCCGATAGACATATGGATATGGATTTGCTTACAAGGTCATTGTCCAAAAAAGTAATTGTGTTTACTGAGGTATTATACAATTACGACGTTTTGCAGACATAGTCATTCTACAACCTTGTCCTTATGACCCTAACCCATATCAAAATCGCCTAAGAAATTTTGTATGTCAATTTGCAGGTCAGGTTTATGGATTGGCCCCCTCTGCATTTTTTTCATTTGTTTCTGACCCGTTTGGTCAGCGAGTGGCCATTTTGGGCAATCGGAAGTTGTGCCTCTCTTCGAAGGTCAGTTTTATATTATTAGAAAGAGAAATTTGGGTACGTAGTACAGTCGAGATCATCATTATCTGAACAAAGAACGGAACAAAAATATCTGATCTAGTTCTTATGCTTCTGACAATAGGGTCTTGTTCAGATATTTTTGGTCCAATCTTTGCTCAGATAATGATGAACTCAACTGTACTTTTACTGATTCTGTGGTAATGTGTGATGGGTTAAGGCAGCGGTCGGCAACCTTTTAGCAGTCAAGGGCCACATAGTAGCTAACGAAATTAACGCGGGCTGCACTTTGTTAATAATTTGTGATTTTATACAATTCTGAATATAGCGACCTTTACATACAAAATAGCTAGGGAGGCTCGCGGGCCGCAAATGAGCTGTTGCCGGGCCGCGGGTTGCCGACCGCTGGGTTAAGAGCACTACTCTTGCCAACCCTGGTTTCCGTTATTGATTGGATTAGACTTAGGCAATTTTTATAAGTACAGATAGGTAGTACTTATATTGTTCTAGTCACATAATTATTTTGATGTAACTGTACCGCATATAAGTTCTGAACTATTTCACCCTAAATACGATCTTATAGGTATTCCGTCAACATTTTCGCGCCGTGATTTAGCTCACTTTTAAATTAAGTTACATTCACTGCCGTAAGGCAAGTCCTTTTCTAATCAGAATAAACAGCGTCTGAAGCATTTTGTACTGCAGAATAGTAGGTACTTAGTATCTTTTTACAACATTTCATTTTCTGCAAAATGAAACCGCTTGTAACTCCAATCTAGAACGACCTTTAGCCAGGTCAGCTAGGTCAGTAAAATAATCTCTAATCGAATACCAATTCAGATGCATACTCCATAGATGAGCACTTTAAATTAGTTTACTACGTTATTGGTTCGGTATTCAAACGTTCCACTTTTAGCAGGGTATTCACCACTAAAACCCCTTAGTAAGACACGCTATAATGGGAGGGGCGCTGACAATATTGCCTACCGCTAGTTATTTAGTATTCAAAACTATCTTATTACAAGCTGTCCCAGACTCTCAGGGTTAACTGGCAGACGTCAGTGTTAATAGCCCATTAGACTAAGACATCTTGCAAGTTTTACGAGAATGTCTTCTTTATTAGTGTTCAAGCCGTTAATTCCAGACTTGGATCAATTATTTATAGCCGCTAGGGTTCAACCTCGAACTTTACGCTCCTATAGGTAGTTCACTCATTACCCGTTGCCTTGTACCTAGTCATTAAATCGTTACAGTTTCACCTTATTCCTGTTTCCCAGATTCTCGACCCTTTTCATTTCTGTTCTGGAAGGATTTCATACAATTTAATATTGAAATTAGACTATTTACTTTACCTTTGAAGTTTCGTCGCGAACTCGACATTAGAAATAAATATTTAATGTATTTTCTGCAGGTTAGCTTTCCTAATTTGCTAGCGAAATTATTTTCGTTGTACAGTAATCTCGCATTTATAAATTCATTTTAGTTTTAAACAAGCGCCTGTTCTTTTAAAATAGCAATATGTTTTGTATAAAGTTATTGCTATTACGTTATTAGTAGGCGCTTATTTTCGTACGAACAGAAATTGTTGTAAAAGGATTAAAGCGAACGGACCGTTTGCTCAGTGCCAACACGGAAGCATCCCAGTTAATGTTTTAATTCGGTTTCGTACATTTCCTGCTCTATAAACCGTTTAATCTACGGCAGGGCCGTCAACAGGGCTTAAAAGCTTTAGCACGTTTAAGCCAGGAAAAGTACTTTAAAAAGTTATACAAGTTCGAGCGCATTGAAACACTAAGTTACTTAATATTATTATCGTAAGGTGAAATACAAGCGTAATAGAAGTACAAAGGAATGAAATTCGTTGGAAATTTAGGAATGCACAATGTTGTGAGCTGTAACTAGGCTTTATATCAAAAGATTTTGCAGATAATATATGAATTTTTGTTCTTGTACGGTCGAAACACGTATATGTTATGTTTATTCAGTAAACTAAAATTCAATTAAAGAAAACTATTACACATATTCATAAAATTCATTTTCTGGTCCATAAAATAATGACAAATACAAAGCAAGTTTTCACTAGTTTTATTTATTTATTCTTAAGGTAAGTATGAAGAATCTTAGTCCTTGAGCGCGTGAACACCATCGTATCTTAAACACTCCGCACCCCAATACTTCCTTGTCACATAAATCCGAGATGAAAGACAAGATTAAACACTTTCTCGGCACTGATGACTTGATGAGTATATATGTAGACTGATTGAAGTGAGGAAACGCAGAGTTTCGTCTGACGACCTCCTTTCTGTACAAAGTTGAACATTTTAGTAAGTAACAGGCAGTAAATAGTAGTTAACGGCTCATACAGATTTCTAAAAAACGTCTTTTGTGCGGACGATACAATAATTAACGGCCGAGTATTATGTTTTTATCGCGCAAATTTAAATAGTATAAAGGCCGAAAGGTTCTAGCAAGAAATGTAGCACCGTTTCTTTGAGCACCTCTACCACCCGCGGGCTTTGTCTGTTTGTGTCCAAGTTATTTTACACGTATTTTAATAAAAACGCAGTCGACAGCTAGCAATACGGGTCACGGTACTGAAACTACTCAAATACGTTGATCGCACGAGTATATGCAGGATACGGGACGTGTGGTTACTCTACTTATTGGGAACAAATAGATAGGTTTCGTGAAGGAGGAAACGGTGCCAAGTTTGAAACAGGTGTCCGAATACGCGAAACACAGCTGTGTCTTTGGTAGTACGTTTGTGCTTATATATACAGTACAGTCCACCAGTAGCGTGGCGTCCATAGAACCCGATTCCCACCGACTTGCCTATTCTTTAAAGCATGCCAGGGAGGCTCGCGGGCCGCATGCGGCCCGCGAGCCTCCCTGGCTCTTTTGTATGTAAAGGGCGCTATATTCAGAATTGTATAGATTCACAAACTATTAAGAAAATGCGGCCCGCGTCAATTTTCTTAGCTACTATGTGGCCCTTGGCTGCTAAAAGGTTGCCGACCGCTGCTTTAAAGTATATGACCGGAGTATCTACTACTCCTGAAGAAAAAGTAATCCAAATCTGCTCCGGCTTTACTAAGAATATATTTGGCGCCACGCCACTACATGCCACCAATTTGGTTCAGCAATGTAAAACCTTTTCGCTGGAAACCGCATAATATTCACCTAAGAAACATTGTAGATTAGGTTAGGTTAGAGTTGAGTGTGTCTTAGTGTCGAATAGTTTCTACACTGACTTGTGGTTAAAATTGCCTGACCATATGCAGAGATGAAGCGTTTATTCGTCTTCCAAGGTATACAATAGACTTTCATAACCCTACAATAGTACATTACACAACTAGGGTGGTAATACAAAGAAAGGCCGAGATCGCAGAAGTTTGCGGCCCGAGCTGCAAGTGAGGGACGTAGATATGCGATCGAGGGCTTTCTTTATTATACCTTCCGTGTTGTGTACATCATTTTATGTCTACACTTGGCCAGAAAGCGGCCACTTTATGGCCAGGTGTGGCATAAATGTTTTTACATTGAACACCTTTGACATCTATTATAATACCCATACTAAATATCTATGTTTCATTGAAAATGGTATTTAATTATGAATTATGAAAAATTACTTTCTGATTTTTTTTAACCATGGGCATGTTTCAGTACCGAGAGAAACATCGTTTTTATTCTCACCTGCCCTCCTTTAGTAAACAGTCTTAAATATGATGCACGAGTTGCTATGACAGCGGATCGTCTCATCCAAACGTAACGACCGATAGTCAGTGTTAAATGTCAATTTTCTCATTCGAAATAAAACGCCCGCAAGTTAGGTGTCCAACTTAGAACAGATACATTGCTCCTTCCCTAGATTAATAGTAAGTTATATCTCATTCGCCCTAATTTCATCTCCGCGGGAATTGGAACTTTATGGTCTTAGCCTTGAAGTCTCATTTGTCGGAAATCGTGATCTCTGCTACAGAATCTTGCACATTGCAAACACCTTCTTAAGGCTTACTTTGGAAGGCCGTAGCTGCTTCTGCTTACCGACTACCTTCGCAAGCTCTTATGGTACCAAACAACAGCGCTGGAAAATGATCTATCCTCTATGCAGATAAGGTGTATTTTAGAGTTAAATCCTGTAGCTCAAGGCGAGGTAACGTTGAAATATTACCAAGTTTCATCCTAGTTACGGCATCGTCCATTTCGCCGACGGTTCTATGGAGGTCTTTGAGGTTCTAAACCGGATTAAGGGTGCCTTAAGTGATGTACGCGGGACTAACTTGACCAGCATAAGATTGACCCTCTTTACTTCTAAATTGAATACCAGGCGAGTCATGCTTAGGATGGGCGGCAGTGTGAAGTCTTAAGGCCCTGCTGGGTAAGATTAGGCTTATTTATAAACACAAGAGTTTATCTCTAGACGGTAGAAGGAATAATTAACTTTACGTTGACAGCATTACTTACGAGTTTTCGGTAAACATTATTTATACGTAATTTCGGTGCAATTTATCAATTGTATCATCATGTAATAAAATGAGTGTGTGGTATATAACAACATTTGATATAATTTCTCAAGGGGCATAATAAACGTTTAATATTACAAAAATATAACTTCATTGGATATAATGTTCTATAAGTATAAAAGACATTTAATTTAACGTTTATCGAATATAATGAAGATATAAGTATTACTGATATAATATTTTAAAAGGTATAAAAATACTATATCTGCAAGAGCTCGTGCGGTGAAGCGACAATAAGTGGAGTATGTTGTGATTGCAAGATACCTAAAACTCCTCCTCGCTTCGCTTGTCGTTGTACCTAACTGTGACTCTATCACAGTTTTTTTTTATCTTGGACAGTAAATGGGGTATGTTATGATCGCAAGATACCTAACACTCCTCCTCGCTTCGCTCGTCGTCGTACATAACTGTGGCTCTGTAACAGTGTGTGTCAGTGTCTGTGTTTTTTATCTTTGACACTAAGTGGGGTATGTTGTGGTCGCTCTTTACTAATAATCGTAACTAAAAGTTACGACAGGACTGATCTATATTATAGTATCAGATTATAAATCAGTAATACATTATACCCAATGAGCGTTATATCTAAAATGGTTATAGAAAATCTACATTATACTATATTAGTATTAAAAGGTTAAAAGTAATTTTATCAAAAGTTTATTATACCGGATGATAGTTAGGGCATAAAAGAAAATACCAAATGTTGTTATATCAATAATAAATTATATCCATTAATCGTTATAAAGACTGAAAATATATCTTAAGTTGTTATAGCAACCGTTACGCACCGTAATTAAATAGTACATTACACAACTAGGGTGGTAAAACAAAGAAAGGCCGAGATCGCAGATATTTGCGGCCCGAACTGTAAGCGAGAGACGTAAATATGCGATCAAAGGCTTTCTTTATAACCTCCCGTGTTGTGTACATCATTTTATGGCCAGGTGTGGCATAAAAACAATATCACACAGGACAGGAGTTCTTGTTACACAATGCATTTTTTTACTATTCCAATAGTGAATGTCCACTCTTCAATATAAACGAATAAACACATGCACTAAACACGTGTACTTTAAAAGATATTTGCATGTTTATAAATAATAATATTTAACTTATATATGCAGATTTTTGCTGTAAGTGATCAGACCCTTTAGTGAAATTATAGTTTTGCAAGGGAAATATAATTTTGTTTTAACAAAAAAATATACTCGTGTAAAGAAAGGAAAACTGTTATTCACATTTAACATCAACAACCATTTGTGACATAAAACAATTACAATAAAAATATAGTTCTAAAAGTCAATTCCAAATGTTCTTAAAATACGGGTGCCTATAATTCGTAAAACGAAAAATATGATTTGAAATATAAGTACAGATATTTTTTCAGTTAAAAAGTTCAGAAATATTACAATTGTCAAGTAGACTGTACACATTTATAAATTCTAAATTACGGTTTCCTAGTTGCTGTATAATTGGCGAGTTATTTTGTTTTTAGTTAATCTATTTAGGTACGAATATAGAAAACAATTACATTCGAGTACATTTTACAGACCAACAGAGTAATGTTGGCTTTTTAAGCTAAGTGTGCATCTTTTATCATCGTAATATATTGTGCCAGAAAATGTGCGTAATGTTTTAGAAACCAAATTAAAGTTCACAGTACAATTATAAAACAAAAATAACATTGACTTGTTTATTGACACGAGGAATATCTTTTCTTATTAGTTTCATTAGCAACTCATTCAACATTCATACACGGAAGACGCAATTCATAACAATAAAACATTTATTTAAGCGCCAAAATATTTAAAAACATAACTCATGGGCCAGCCATGATTTTGAAGGTAACAATTAACATAGTAAATTACAATTATTTAGTTATAAGCATTTGTGACATTCATTTAAAATTAAATAACTAATTGTTTTTATTCCATTTACGTAACACACTCACATATCGAATATATATATATTTATCTACATTTCATGCTATTTCTTAAAAATAAACACCTTCGAAAAGCGTGCTAATACAATGTTCCCTGCTTCCATTGAACTTTTTAGTCCATACACTAACTTCTCTGGAATTCATAACTCTGTTTAAAACTTCCATCGTTAACAGTTGACACAACTTACTTTTTAGACGCATTAAAATATTCACAATATACACATTTATATAAATTATTTATTAGTCACGTCTGCACACCGTTCATAAATTGACTTCACGCTCGAATTTTATGTATAACACAATTCCAAATGTTGGAATGTTGTTAGAACACCCGGTCTCATGGACAGAAGACCTTATAAAAATTGGAAAACTTTGGAATCGTCCCTTCGATATTCAAAGTTTCAACTGGATAGCGTTCTGAATTTAAAAGTTTATTCGGATGCCTCGAGAGAGTTTGTTTTTATTTTTAGTCTATGGTAGCTCACGTTTTGTTGCCAGCCTTCTCGAAGCCTTCAACGAGGGTTTCTAGGATAAACTTTATGGTTATTTTATAGATGTTTTCGACATTGGGCGTGTAGCGGTCGCCCAATGTGGACTCCACGGCCGCCAGAAATGGAGCCTCAATTTTCTGAAACAGAAAAAATATTATTTACTTAGGATAGGTCGGAGTGTAAGAAAACACATTGAATAATGTTTAAGGACACTTAATTCTTTCAGACGATCAATATTTGGTCAGGAATCTATTTTTTTTACAAATATTTTATTTAACCATGGAACGCTTAACAATATTCCGATTTATTTACTTAAGTACTAGGCAGATAAGCATACTTTATTTCTAATTTTCGTAATTGGATGGATGAGGCATAGGATTAGAGAAGATTAAATAGAGTACTTCTTCAGCAGTTGTGCGGATTAGAACGAATTTTCGCATGAAATTTTAATTAAGTCATATCATCAAGTAAAAAACATTTCTTCTTAATCATTAGGGTTAGCAACACATTTGTAATCTTTTGGCACTAGTGCCACTGCCGAGTAAGCGAATAAAATTGGGCGAGTAGCAATATATTGCGGATAGATAGATAGATAAAAACTTTATTCATCCACAAACATGACATAGAAAGCACAGATACAGATACACTAGACAGAGTATTCTAGAGCACTATAAAGTTTGAATCTGAAGTTTGGATCTAGAAAGGTCGATCACACTGTAGCTACCAGTAGCGTGGCGTCCAAAGAACTCGATTCCTACCGGCTTGTCTAATATCAGGCATTTGAGCACCTTATTCTACAGCTCTTGAGGAAAATTTACGCCAAATCTGCACTGGCTTGCCCAAGGATATCCTCTACGCCACGCCACTGGTAGCTACCCCATCTCATCCCGCAATGAACGGTTACTCACCCACTTGGATGGGACGTGGGAGCGCCTTAGATTACCCCAGACATGTTTTTGTAACCCTATAAAGAATACCTTTTTTAAAGAATACCACGGAATAAAGGAAATGTCTCCACAGACGACGTTTCAAGATACACTAGTAACAATAGTAATAAATGATCTTATTACAAAGCTTCTGATACACAATCCATAATCTCGTTATGCTAACTTGGCTACTATAAGAAATCGAACATAAAAGCCTGTCTTCAAACGTAACCAGAGCCTCTTATGTGACCCCGGAACACGCGAGTAACTCAAAACTCCAACAATTTTCACTTATAGAAAGAATTTCCTGATATCAAAGAGACTTCCCTATACTCTCGACGCACGTTCAATAGTAAATTGTATCAAGTCATTGGTGAAGCCAATCCAATTTTTACCTTGCCACACTGTTTACAAAGTCTATAATCAGTCTAAATAATTTGTTGATGTATGATATTATGTTTCATCTGAACAGCAAGGTTCAGTTCAACAGTAAAGGTTCTCGAATGGAGACCACAAATCGGAAGACGTGCTGCGTCGTGTGGGTCGGCTCCCGCAAGATGGTCTGATGACCTGTAGGCTTATGCTGCTACGCTTTGTCGGGCGATAAATAAATGATGAAGCATTCGTCAATTTCACACACTATTTGTCTGAACGTGACGGAGGCTTTATCACTTATTTATCGCGTAACAAAGCGTATCATCATACGCCTACTGGTAAGTGGTAAGGGTCGTAGGAAGTCGATAGACGCAGGCGTGTGACTGTTCATTATGAAAGTATTTGGAAGAAACCTATGTTCATCAGTGTACATACTTATCAAGATTCCAATGATGATGATGATGAATACAGTGAGAAAATACAAAGTGGTTGCTTAGTTACAACCAGTCAACAAAATTTGATTGTGTTCAGCCATTAATCAAATGCCTGTAGGTCTCTCGGGATGAAAGTTGGACGATTTGTTGGAAGCGTGTTGCGAGTTCAAAATTGGTGGGTTAATCTTACCAATTAGGTACAGAGGGGCCTGGTTTAATGCAAGCTATTTGTATGGAAATAGAACCTTTCATGATTTGACTCCGTAATAAATAGACGTCAACATCAGGGTGGCTGATGTAAATCAATCCACGAGTCTCAACAAAATTCGTCATGTAATTTTAATAATTAGGTCAACTGGGGTAGTTGCGTCTATCGGGGCAAATCTTTTAAAGATTCCATTAAATCCGAACTCTAAAACTACCCCTACCCATGTAGTATACGATGTACTTTACAGGCAGGTAAGGTAGGGGTAGTTTAAAGAGTTCGGATTCCATGGAATCTTTAAAAGACGCATTTGCCTCCTCCATGGACGCAATTACCCCCGTTAATCTTACATTTTTTTTATTAGGAGCAAAGGAGCTACCAAACAGATGGTGATTGATTATGCAACAGATAATTTACCTCTTCGTTGCATTGCAGAACTTTGAGCCATCGGTTTTCGAGATAAACCCATAGTAGAAGTAATTCAATAATCCTGCCTAAATTCAATGATTGACAAGCGTTTGAACTTAGTAGCACCTGAGGTTAAGAGTCTACGAAGCTCGCTGTTTTTTAACAACCTAGGTATAGGGAGTATTTCTGCCACCAGAATGCAGCACTAGTACAAACCGTAAAATCGTAAAAGCGGGATTACAATTACAAAAATATATAATAATTTCAGTTTCAAATAGAGAAGAGATTATTTTAATATAAAATGCACCAGCGCTGCGTATTTGAATCTAAGATTGAAGGGGATCATTCATTTCCGAAAGACAAAATGTACGAAAACTATGGGAAGCGGCAACACGTCGTAAAGACTTTATATACAGGGTGGGAGGGACTATACCGACAAACTTTGACTATAGATTCTAACAACTGTGCAAAATGTGCGAAAGAGTTTGCCACTTTCTTTCATTCGGTTTATAATCCAGAGCCAGCTCTATTAGACGTGAAAGTGGCAGACGCTTCTTCGATGACGGGTAATCCAAGGGTACACATTGCAAGCCTGGAGCTAGCGGAGGTAAAGCACGCACTAGCCAGGCTGCCGCCGAAACGATCTTCAGGCCCGGATGGGATCCCACCTTATATCTTTAAAGACTGTCGTAATGTTTTAGCGGAACCGTTGCTTCACGTATTTAACGTGTGTCTAAAGTCGGCAGTCTTTCCTGAAATGTGGAAATTAACACGAGTGGTACCAGTGCCAAAAGGAAAGGGGGGGTCGCAAGCCAGCGACTATCGACCGGTAGCAGTATTGTGTACTCCCGCTAAGGTGTTCGAATCTGCGATATACAAATCGTTACAGACACAGGTGAGTAGCTATCTGTCTGATGCACAACACGGGTTCCGAAGCGCGCGCAGTACCACTGGTAACTTACTGCATCTGATGATGAATGTCATGCCTGCGGTGGATGCTGGAGATCAAGTCGACGTCGCGTACTTTGATTTCCGCAAGGCATTTGATACGGTCGATAATGACGTCCTATTGATG
Source organism: Eudemis profundana (assembly GCA_947034925.1). NCBI lineage: Eukaryota > Metazoa > Arthropoda > Insecta > Lepidoptera > Tortricidae > Eudemis > Eudemis profundana. The sequence goes on from OX344808.1 coordinate 5,240,643, forward strand.
AAATTGGGGGATGCTGGATTCAGTCCACATACGTTACTTTTCTTTGCGAACTATATGCGAGACAGGCGCCAGTATGTGGATTGCGCTGGTCACCTATCAGAGCCATATTTCACAAGGTCTGGGGTTAGTCAAGGTAGCAATTTGGGACCATTGGAGTTCATTTTGATGGTAAATGATCTTCCCCTGGTCATCAGGGACTCTATCTGCCTACTCTTTGCTGATGATTTAAAACTCGTCCGGCGAATTAACGATAGCTCAGATTGTATAAGCTTACAGGAGGACATCAACAGAGTAGTTTACTGGAGTCAGTCGAACAAACTAGCGTTCAATGCATCGAAATGTTCCATTATCACATTTAGTAGAGCTCGAAATCCACATCAATATGTATACACGCTAGAGGGAACTCCGATGCAGCGTGTCGACGAGGTGAAAGACTTGGGAGTACTTTTGAAAGCTGATCTGACGTTTCGCGATCATATAATTCAAGTTTGCAAAAAAGCCTTCCGAAATTTAGGATTTATAATGAGGCAGTCGCGAGCATTCACTAACATTCACGCAGTACGGGTTTTGTACGAGGCCATAGTCCGAAGTCACCTAGAATGTAATGCAGTCATCTGGAGCCCACATGAGTCTAAATATAGGCTTATGCTGGAGCGAATACAAAATAAATTTGTAAGATTTTTATATCTCAAACTATATGGTGTATACCCTTTTTACCCTTTAATGTATCCTACATTGTTTGTATTGGGGATGGTAGGGTACAATCAATTAGAAGTCAGAAGAGAGATGGGATTAGCCTTGTATATTTTTAAACTGTTGCGAGGTAAAATATTTAATTCAGGGGTTCTGGCGGAGGTGGGCTTTAGTGTCCCAGATCAGTACGTGTGGCGCCGGCTGCGGCCGAGCCTGCTCGCCGAGCCCCGCGCGAGGACACAGTTGCTGCGCCGGGCACCTTTTGTCAGGGCACTGCGTACTCTTAACCGTGTAGCAACGGACATAGATTTGTTTCACTGTGCTCTGAGCGAATTCACAAAGGCCACGCTCTATATTTTATGTTATTATAGGAATATCTAATGTTGTTGTAGACGTCGTTTAATGTAATTTAGTTTTAGATACACTGTCGTATTAGGTTAAGCCTGTAAAGATAGTAGTATGTTCTTTTTAAATAAATAAAAAAAAAAAAAAATAAAAACTATTAGGAGTAAAAAAGTTATATGATGTATAGTCGAAAAACGCTTACATTCAGAGATATTCATTATTTTTTAAATGAAAACTCCCAAGTGTGTAACAAGCCCTAATAAATGTGACTAAGGTAGTTTTACAAATTTTTTAAACCCTTTAACTAAACAGCAATTAACCTTCGCAGTATTTGATGGTAAGCGACTACGAGGCCAAAAAATTAACCTTTCGTTTCCATTTTAGCTTTTTCTTTTCTTTTTGATAACTTTTCCTCCAGTAAGGACATGTTTATAACGAGGGGCTGAATTTACTGATTTATTTTGTTCCATAAGACTATTAATGTAAAATGACAATATTCGACCCATGTTGATATAATATTTTTTACTCGTCACACCACCAAGAATTCATGGCTAAAGTGTGTCGGTATAGTCCCTCCCACCCTGTATAAAAAAAACACTCAAAAATATATTCAGCACATTGAATTAAATAGGTTTCGACTTGCTCAAATCACTTCATTATCATTTTTAACTTTTCCACCAAATCCTATATTTTTCCCTTTAAACTCGCACCACGATCTCGAAACAGTTTCTTTAGATCACTTTTAAATGTCCGTAGGATGCCATAATATCACAGTACCGATTTTTTAATACATGAATAATAATAAAACTATTATAATTTATTATGTTCTCGAAGATTATTTGTTACGAATAAATATGACATAATGTGTCATGGCGGTTTGTTTAAAATGTTACATTAGCTTGTAGCCTCTTACAAGATCTAGGATTTGTAATTAATTTCGAAAAATCTGTCCTTGCACCAGAGAAAGTATGCAAAAATTGGGGTTCATACTAAATTCGTCAGATCTATCCTTAGGGCCGATACAGACGGACTGCAACCCAACTGCAACTCCCTACGATTTGTATGGGAACTGCATCACAACTGCGCAGTCGGCGTGCAGTTGTGATGCAGTTCCCATACAAATCGTAGGGAGTTGCAGTTGGGTTGCAGTCCGTCTGTATCGGCCCTTAGCAGTACCCGAACAAAAACAACAAACAATTTTAGAGAAAAGTAAACTCTTTAAAGACGTAAACAATAGGTACGCTAGATGACAAAAAAAAACTGTTTAGTTCGTCAGTTACATTATTAAAAAATATTGTACACGTATTTTTTCTTTGGTTTGACAAACAAAAAATGACGAAGATAGAGTGCTTAGAAGTTTCGAGTGCCGTCACTCCTAGGTACAATTTTCACCTAGGAGTGACGTCACAAGCCCCCACTCCAGAATTTTGATGATCTATAACTTTGTCGATTTTGAATATTTTGGTAAACGAAAAAATATGTGTCCCATATTTTTCCATAATCTAACTGACAGACTAGATAGAATTATATAGTTTTAACCCAGTCGTCATCCCCATTGCCGCATTAGAGACTTTTCATAACTGCTAGGCACTCTAGGTTTACCTACTCTAAGTTGCTGTTAACCTTTAAAACATTTCATTCACAAAATGTCACAAAGTAATCTCACCGAACCGGCAACAATAAGTTATTGTTACAAAAAGAATTATGACTTTTAAGAATACCAATCTGTTATACTCGTACGGATACCTTTGGGTAACATCGATCAATGCCCAATACATCATCTTCGCGCGAAAGAAACTTACCTCGGCATTGTACCGCGAAAATTCTATATCACGCCCACATATCGATACCTTTAGACTCGAAGGGCGTAAACGCTGCAGGTACTAATGGCGTTTACGCACTTTTAGTCTAAAGGTATCGATATTTGGCCGTTTTGTTTGGCAACTTGGCTTGCTACTTGCGCTGCGCTTCCACCAGAGAAAGGCTGCGGCTCCACTGAGGCGGAGACGATCGTTTCCGCTGTTTCTATTGAAACGGAGTGGAGACAAGATGTGGATTTCAACTAATGTGATTGGTCGATCCCTACCACAGAAATATAACGAGGTACAAGGGAAAAAGTGTGCTAAAAAGAGGTGGCGGCGACCTACTTTGCACGCCGTTAACTTCAGTTGCCGTCAATATTATAATCAATCAGATTTGAAATTTAATTATAGTGGTATAATTAATTGTTCAAAGACCACCAAATGAAATGGAAAACTTATGTTTTCCATCACTACATTACATTTTTGGCGTCAAATGCCAAGCGAAAAACGTTACAAGCTTGGTTTCCATACAAATCGGCGAACTATTTCCTTCTACTCGTATTTCGATATATTTTTGTGATCCCTACACTTCTCCTCTACACTCCGCTCCTCTCCGCCTCAGTAGAGCCGCAGCCGCAGCCGCGCTTTGCGAAGTAGCGCCATTCAACGTGCGCTCAGCGCGGCCCGGTATTGGTGGATTTTTTACTCAGGGACGTAGCGAGGATGGTGCAGGCAGGGCACGTGCCCTGGGCGCCAACAAGGGGAGGGGGGCGAAAAAAAAAAGAAATTAACTGACTACCTATTAAAAAAATACAATCTAAAGTCGCAAACATGGCGAAATAAAAGTCTTGTCTTGAATGCACCCCCACACCGCAAATTCACACTATATCATATCACTAAGAAACAAAGCGGCGCAGTTTGGATGCGTGCCCTGGGCGCCGTTTTACGTTGCTACGCCTACGCTACTTCGCACAGTGCTGGCGGAAACTCAGCCTTATACCAGTTGTTGGATCTTTAGGGTTATTCTTCAGAAATATGTCTGCTGTCACGTTATTCCTCTGGCCCTTTTTCATACTAAATGTATGGAGACAGAGGAATAAGTCGCAGACATATTTCTGAAGAATAACTCTTTAAAAGAGAAGTCAGCTAGGTCTGTAAAAGCGTCGACAGTGTTGGCATCTTATTTGGCAATCTTTGACGTCATATTTAACCTAGTGAGAGTGGCACCACCTACGAAGCTAGGTTCAAATCCCGGTATGGGCAAATTGTGTGATGAATACGAGTATTTATTCCTGAGTCTTGGATGTTTTCTATTTATCTATAAAAATCTTATGTATGTCGTATCGTGATAAAATAATAACGTTACATTAGCCAAAAATATTTGATTGTTTTGGATAAGATTGCAGAGAGGGCGCTAGTTATTACTTACCAGCTCGTACTAGATCCTTTTTGAGGATTTGTTAGGTGGACTTCCCGAACTCATTGTTTCTTCGAAGTAAATTTTCCGTTCGCATTTTTCCCCGAAAGATTTTTTTACAGTCTTATAGTTCTCTGATCCTTTATTTCACCGCTTTCCTTTTTTTCTATGAGCATATTTTACTATCGTCTTTTTTCACTATATACTCACCGATATCCAGGGGCAGTCACTTTATATTTGTAAAAATAGTTTAGGTACCAATAGGTTAAGGGCCGATACAGACGGACTACAACCCAACTGCATTTTGTATAGAAAACGTGCAGTCGGAGTTCCCATACATGTTTCGGTTAGAATGCAGTCAGTCTGTAGCGGCTTTAAGGTAGGTTTAATTAATAAGGTCTTTGAGAGCTATACATATCTTATATTATTATAATAAGAAGTATAGATTACCGATCGGGGAACAATGCGAACGGAAAGTGTACTTGCTGACTAAAAAACGAAAAGTATATTATGGTGCATAGGGATTTTACCGATCGGGGAAAAATGCGAACGGAAAATTTACTTCGAAGAACTAATGAGTTCGGGAAGGCCACCTAACAAATCTTTTTGAGATTGGTTATGAAATGCAGGCCGGTTGTAGATTAAAAAGAGGAAATATGAAGTTGAAGGATGGAGTGTCAATATTCTTTGGAAAACTTTGTTCCGCCTCAGAATTTTAATTTTTTGGATGTTTTAATAGTTATTCGGGGCGGAGAGAAACCCAAAAGATTAAAGATCATAAAAATCGATCCACCCGTTCTCGAGTTATGAATGGTGTAACTAACCCGACTTTGATTTAAGTATAGATATAGGTAATTGTATAGATATATCATTTTACATATAATACTTAAACTAGTAGTAGTAGCAATGAATGCGCTCATAAATTATAATATTACTTTTCGAGGAATGTTTAATCTGAATACACTTTCTAGTCTGAACATTTGCGATTATTCCAAGAATTTCGTATTGCCTTTTGATCTGACAAGCTAAATAGTTGAAAACAGATTAGAATAATGTCAGAGAAGATTGGATATATTTTAGATTGATACTATCTTAAAATTGCAATAACTTAGACTTGTCTCGTGAATACCGAGTGCCGAGAGCGCTGGATGATTTCTCTTTGATATGCCGCTCTAAGATAGTCAAATATTTTAGGGTGCTTGAAGTTGGTCATAAAATGGAAATATTAAAGTATGACGTCAGTTAGATAGTGGCATCCAAAGACTGGCCGAGTTTTTTACCCGACTGTGGTGAAGCCCAAAAGGAGGGTTATGTGTTTATGGATGATGTATACGGTGTTTACCGGGTGTTGTAGCGGAAATAAAACAATCACTTACAGTTTCTCAATGTAATGTCCCAGAAGACACACAAACATCCAAATCAGAAGGCACAGAAGAGTTAGGAAGCACAGGCACAACACAGTAGATAGTTTATAGGCAAGACAGTTTATAAGAAAGCAGGAAATAGAAAATACAAGCAGGATACTATGAAAACAATAACAAAAGCGTAAGCAGATAGCGAGGCAAATTAGCGTGCGTTCGGCGCAGTGTCAGAGATATGACTGGTTTGACCTCTGCGCGTGAGACGATGCGCGGGCGCATGCGCAGCCAGCGCAAACGCAGGAGACGCTGCACACTAGTGCGACCGGAGTACGATAAGACTTATCGATATATCGACATGTCGATAGACACCTGAATGTGAGGTCGCACGCTGATGTAGTTGAAATATAATATTGTGTATATATTAACGTGTAAATATATTGTAAATATTATTTAGTGTATATAATAAATATAATCATGTATATAAATTAAATATATCACGTATACTAGTTATTAAGTGTATAGTTTAGTGTTTAAGGATGAAAATATATATAATTATGGGAAATTAGGCCACACCACTCCCCTCCAGAGACCGTCAAGGGCGATAATAATCTGGAAACCTCACCTGGCGACCAGAACGGGTTATATAAGGTTGAGGAATAGGAGCAGTGGGAGCAGGAATTTCCATATCGGTGTCGACTGAAAGTATGAAAGCCGGTTTCAGCCGATCGATCGACACCGTCTTTTCCTTATTGTTGAGGAGGATTTTAAATACCTTGTCCCCACGTTCCAAGACCCTATGGGGCCCGGTGTATGCAGCCTGTAAGGAACCTCTCGATGCGTCTTCTCGAAGGAACACGAAATCGCAGGTTCTGAGCTCTTTAAAAACAAATACCTTGGGTTTACAATGGCGGGCTGCTGGGGCAGGCTTAAGTTTTTCGGCGAAGTTCCTGAGCCTTGCGGTAAATTCAGACATGTCTGTGGGACCACTCGTGGCTGGGTCGAAGAACTCACCGGGAAGCCTTAGGGGTTCTCCATAGACCAGCTCGGCTGAAGACGACTGCAAGTCCTCTTTGAAGGCAGTTCTTACACCAAGTAAGACTAAGGGAAGTGATTCCGTCCACTTCTCGTTCCCATGGCATACAATCGCCGCCTTCAGCTGCCGGTGAAACCTCTCGACGAGGCCGTTGCAGGCAGGGTGATAGGCTGTCGTCCTTTTGTGCTCGAATCCGGCTATTTTCGACAGACATTGAAACAACGCCGACTCGAATTGAGTACCACGATCCGTAGTGATGTGAGTCGGACAACCGAATCGAGCTATCCAGGAAGACAGCAAAGCCTTGGCAACGGTCTCTGCGGTGATATCAAGTATCGGTACTGCTTCTGGCCAGCGAGTGAACCTGTCCACGGCCGTTAAGCAGTACCGATAGCCGCACGAAAGTGGAAGGGGGCCCACTAGGTCTATGTGGACCTGCTTGAACCGTGCGTGTGGTAAGTTGAAGGTGCCAAGGGGGGCGGTCACGTGGCGATTGACCTTGGCCCTCTGGCACTGGATACATGCACGTGTCCACTCCCTGCAGTCCTTTTGCACACCTGGCCATACGAACCTCTCGGCGACTAGTTTAGCCGAAGCGTTGGCACCAGGATGACTCAGAGAGTGTAGGCTTTCGAAAACTTGCCTGCGGAAGAACTTAGGTACATAAGGCCTGGATGTTGGAGTACTGACATCGCAGTACAGTGGTACGCGACTTCCAGGTACATGTAGTTTCCGCAGCTGCAACGATGAACCTTCAGCTAGGAGTTTCTGCAGCTCAGGGTCAGAAGCTTGACCTTCGGCAAGTGTCTCGAGACTTACGGGTGCTCCCAGTTCCTCAATACGCGACAAGGTATCGGCAACAACATTATCCTTGCCAGATATGTGGCGAATGTCGGTTGTGAACTGGGAGATAAAATCGAGGTGTCTATACTGCCTAGGCGAACAGTTGGTCTTTCGTTCGTGAAATGCAAAACTGATCGGCTTATGGTCAGTATAGACCACGAAGTGCCTGGCCTCGAGCATGTGCCGAAAGTACTTTATCGCCTCATAAATGGCGAGGAGCTCCCTGTCATAGGGCGAGTACTTCACCTGAGCAGGGGTAAGTTTTCGGGAGAAGAACGCTAGTGGCTCCCACGCTGTGTCCTTGAATTGCTGGAGGACTGCTCCGATGGCTTTATCTGAGGCATCAGTTACCACAGCAAGCTTTGCGGAGCAGTCGGGGTGAGCCAGCAAAGCAGCATTTGACAGGCTCTCCTTGCAGGCTTCGAAGGCAGCTAGAGTGTCCCCAGATAATGTGATGGGCTGCGTACCTTTTACTGAGCCCGTCAACAAGGCATGAAGAGGGGCTTGGGTCTGGGCTGCTTGAGGAAGAAATCTCCTGTAAAAATTGAGCATACCCAAGAAACCTCGCAGTTGACGGACATTTGTAGGAGGCGGAAAACTCTTTATGGCTTGCACCTTGGTGTCAAGTGGTCTGCAGCCGCTCTCGGAGATACGGTATCCTAAAAAAGTTACCTCCTTCTCTCCGAAGACGCACTTTGCTGTGTTGATTACCATGCCGTACTCCTTCAGCCTCCGAAAAACAGTCCTAAGATGTTCCTCATGCTCAGATTCGCTATGTGAGTATATGAGGAAATCATCTAGGTACGAGTACACAAAGTCCAGACCTCTGGTGATCTCGTCCACGAAGCGCTGGAACGATTGTCCAGCATTACGGAGGCCGAAGGTCATGTAGGGAAACTCGTATAACCCAAATGGCGTTGTGATCGCCGTCTTCGGAATATCTTCAGGGCTGACAGGTATCTGATTGTAAGCTTTTTCCAGATCCAATGTGCTAAATATTTTACAGCCTGCAACATTGTGAGTGAAGTCATGGATGTGCTTAATCGGATACCTGTCAGGCACCGTACGAGCGTTCAACTTACGGTAATCGCCGCAAGGACGCCAGCCGTTGTTTTTCTTCGGCGCCAGGTGAAGAGGTGAAGACCACGGACTTTCCGAAGGTCTAGCTGTCCCACAGGCCAGCATAGACTGGAATTCCTTCTGCGCGATCTTCAGTTTGTCCGGAGCTAAACGGCGAGGAGTTGAGGAAACTGGGGGGCCTGGGGTCGTCCTAATGTGATGTACAGTGTTGTGTGGTGTAGTGTGGTGTCTACCGGCTGGTCGAGTGATTTCGGCGAAGTCGTTGAGAATCTGATGGTACCGAGTCTCACCAGTCATAACTTTAACAGACGACACATTACAATTGGCTGACGTGGCAACAGCTGCAATTGACGTAAGATTGTCAATTATCCTTTTGTTACGACAATCGACAATGAGGTTGTAGTAGTTTAAAAAATCTACTCCTATTATTGGCTTTGTCACGTCAGCCACTACAAAACGCCAAACAAAAGTTCTACGTAAGCTGAAATCTAGATTTAGGTTTACATAGCCATATGTAGCAATATTTGAGCCATTTGCAGCACACAAAAAATAGTCAGTTTTAGAACGACGTTCGTGAAGTGCAGACCGAGGGTAGACACAGAGGTCGCTACCGGTGTCGACCAGGAACTGGGTCTTCGAAGATCGGTCGGTTACGAACAGGCGGCCAGTTGAAGCTGTGGGGCAATCGTCCGCCGCCATTATCGACCGCCCCTGGAGTTTCCCGAAGTGAAGTCACATGGGCGGACGCATTTGGTGGCTTTGTCTCCGAACTTCCCATGATACCAGCACAGCGGGTACTTCCTGTAATTGGAGTCGGAACGCTGTCTGGATGAGCTACGCCTGCTACGGGAGGATGGAGTACGTGATCTCGAGCTCCTCCCGGACGACGACGCCTTCAACTTCTGGAGGTCCTTCCGAAGCTCTGTAACTTCTCGCACTAGGTCGCTCAGCACGGAGCCAGGAACTGCGTTGCTCACAGCTGCAACTCTCGGAGACGACGACGCGAGATCGTTGGCTCTGTCCGCCAGATCTGCCAGGGATTCAAGTGACGCTGTGGCAGGTTGTCCAGCAAGCACCGTCTGAAGTCCATGTGGGAGACGATTAATCCACATCGTCCTCATAAACTCCTCTGTCACGCCGGCTCCTGCAAGATCCTGGAGATGACGAAGGAACTCCGACGGCTTCCGGTCTCCAAGCTCCTCATGCATCATCAGTTGCTTCACCTTTTTCTCCTTGGAGTCGCTAAGCCTCTTAATCAACTCATGTTTCAGCTTCTCATACTTGTTCGCCGCTGGTGGATTAATAATTATGTCCTTCACTGCTCTCGAATGGTGGTTGTCGAGATGACCAATGACATAATTAAATTTTGTCACATCGCTCGTAATTCCCGCAATAGCGAATTGGCCTTCAACCTGTGCGAACCAAATATCAGGTTCTTCCGGCCAGAAAGGTGGCACTCGTACTCCGACCTTATACAACTCGGCCGGGTTTATCGACATGCCCCCATCACTAGCGCTTGCCTTTGTCTGTTGGCCGGCCGGGCGTTGCTCTTCTGTAGGCATGTTTTTCAAGGGGTCACCAGTATGGATGATGTATACGGTGTTTACCGGGTGTTGTAGCGGAAATAAAACAATCACTTACAGTTTCTCAATGTAATGTCCCAGAAGACACACAAACATCCAAATCAGAAGGCACAGAAGAGTTAGGAAGCACAGGCACAACACAGTAGATAGTTTATAGGCAAGACAGTTTATAAGAAAGCAGGAAATAGAAAATACAAGCAGGATACTATGAAAACAATAACAAAAGCGTAAGCAGATAGCGAGGCAAATTAGCGTGCGTTCGGCGCAGTGTCAGAGATATGACTGGTTTGACCTCTGCGCGTGAGACGATGCGCGGGCGCATGCGCAGCCAGCGCAAACGCAGGAGACGCTGCACACTAGTGCGACCGGAGTACGATAAGACTTATCGATATATCGACATGTCGATAGACACCTGAATGTGAGGTCGCACGCTGATGTAGTTGAAATATAATATTGTGTATATATTAACGTGTAAATATATTGTAAATATTATTTAGTGTATATAATAAATATAATCATGTATATAAATTAAATATATCACGTATACTAGTTATTAAGTGTATAGTTTAGTGTTTAAGGATGAAAATATATATAATTATGGGAAATTAGGCCACAGTTTGACCTGTACCTATGTATGTAGGTATGTATGACCGTTCCTATGTCCGCTCATAACTAGTCAAAGATACACCCGATTTTGATAAATGATACATCATTAGATTCGTCTTGATAACGCGAGTGTCACTGGATTGCCAGCCTCGTAACTATCTGGCCTCGCGTTCGCTCGGCCATCTATATGTACTCGGCCGGGAACCCCTTACCTACTTCTCGGCCTCTGAAGTAATGTACTATTATTGCACACTTTAAAAATTACAGAGATCCTTAAATAAACAAGATATTAAAACTGACCGTAGATAGGCATTTCTCCAGAAATATGTCTGCGATTCATTCATCTGTCTCCATACATTTAGTATGAAAAAGGGCCAGATGAATGAGGTGACCGCAGACATATTTCTGGAGAAATGCCCAGATATGCAGAAAGTGACTAATGCTGAAAAACTGTAGGCATAAAATTAACTTTCCGCTTAACTGAGTAAAGTATAATCCAAGTATACGAAACTTATCTTTGGTCTGTTTCTGCAAAACTATGGTCAACTAATGGTAGACAACAGGCGGTCTTATCACTAAAGAAACGGTCTCTTCTAGACAACCTGTGGGAGATGACGCAATTAACAACAGAAAAGGTTAGCTGGAAAGATCCCTTACAGGGATAAGTTCGCCTTTGTACATAACCATTGATCTTTGTATTGCTTCTGTACGATTTCATGTGTAATAAAGTATTTACATACATAAAAGGCAGGACTTACTATTCCGGAAAATATTTTAACTGATTCCCATGCCCGTAACTAAAACAACTCACTATTTAACAGTTAAATAGTGAGTTAAATTTTGACTGCCAAAATATATTTATAAAATCCAACAACTCGCTACTACATCGTACTCAACTTATCACCATTTTCTTCTCCCTTTTTAGGGTTCCGTACCAAAATAGTAAAACAGGAACCCTTATGGTGCGACTCTGTCTGTCTCTCCGTCTGTCACAGCCAGATATCACAGGAACTGCTGCTGCTATTGATTTGAAATTTGGAATAATTTTAAAAATCACTAACCCGAGCCTCTTGGACGTGAAAAAATCTTATCCCTTTTTTTGCTTTTTTTATAAAGGGGGTAAATCTAGGCTATTATATGAAGTGGAATATCAAATGAAAGGGCTTAATTTGTAGATTTTAAATCTATTTTTTAGTTTTTTTCTTAGTTATGTATTTTTTAAATTAGGCCGAAAAACGTTCAAAAATATACCATGCCCTAATAGGGGGGCGAAGTTACTGAACAGAAAAATCTGTAATATTTAATTACCAATTATTAATATTATCCTAAATATTACAGGAAAAATGTAACGGTTTTTCTAACTTGCGTGGTTTTTTTTTATGGCCATAGACAAGAACATCTTTAAGTTTAACTAAAAAGTATATTTCTCGTTCGTTCTGAACACTTACCCAAAAATATTCAACCTTGAATCCCGGTATCCTTCTATGGCTGGCCCCAATCTGGTGGATGTATTCGAAGAAGTTGTCCAAGTCGTCGAGCCCCTTGATGCCCTCGTCGAGAGTGTTCATCACGTTGTTGGCGTGTTCGGCGAGCTCCATGGAGTTGATCTGCTCCTCCTTCGTCCGACACTGACGAAATTTCTCGAACATGTTCAGGAGGTCTTGGTTCTCTTCGAAGAGTCTGTGAACAAAGACATTTGGGTAAATAACTGGGTACCGTTTACCAAAAAATTTAAAGTATCCCGATTGGGTAAGGTCCACAGAAATATATCGATATAGAAGGAAATAGTTCGTCAATTTGTATGGAAACCTTTTTTTAATAGGTAGTCAGTTAATTTCTTTTTTTTTTGCCCCCCTCCCCTTGTTGGCGCCCAGGGCACGTGCCCTGCCTGCACCATCCTCGCTACGTCCCTGAGTAGAGGAGCGGTGTGCGAGGAAAAAATCCACCAATACCGGGCCGCGCTGAGCGCACGTTGATTGGTGGATTCCGCTACTTCGCAAAGCGCGGCTGCGGCTGCGGCTCTACTGAGGCGGAGAGGAGCGGAGTGGAGAGGAGAAGTGTAGGGATCACAAAAATATATCGAAATACGAGTAGAAGGAAATAGTTCACCGATTTGTATGGAAACCAAGCGTGTAACGTTTTTCGGTTGACGTTTGACGCAAAAAGTTTTATTTAGTGATGGAAAACATAAATTTTCCATTTAATTTGGTGGTATTTGAACAATTAATTTTCAAATCTGATAATAATATTTACGGCAACTGAAGTTAACGGTGTGCAAAGTAGGTCTCCGCCACTTCTTTTTAGCACGCAAAGTACATACACTTTGTCTTTCTACCTCGATCTTTTTCTGTGGCAAGTGTTTACACATATTTCAATGATTTCAATCTAGGCTTTTGTAACCCTAAATTTCTAATAACATTTTTTGGCTAGTTATTAGATAAACAGCAACAGTCTTCCGCTATCGTATCGAAACGCGGAATTTTTAACTGAATCAACAATATTCGATCAGACCCGACTTAAGGCGAATATAAGTGTCGATGATCTTGCCTGGTGATTCTACGACGTTTCCTTAGTGATTTTAATTATTTAAACTTTATTGCATATAATAAAAAGTACAATAGGCGGACTTGATGCCTTAAGGCATTCTTTACCAGTCAACGATTTGGGTAAAACAGACAATTTAGTTAATGAAGGATTTCCTTACATACTGATGTAAATATACGACAACTAAGCGGATTTGTTTCATATTTTTAGAGTAAATTGTTAAGTTTCTGAGAAAGATGCATCGGCGTGACGAGTGACAGAGATAAAAGTATGAAAAAGACATGTCACACTAATTTATGTAACCGTATGAGCTGCCGCGAACCACGATAGATCGGTACTGGTTGGAGTGTTGTAAAACAACAAATAATATTAACTTCAACTAATCTAAACATATAAGAGAACGAGACTTTCTGTTCATCCAAGACTATAGACTAGACTATTTGTGGAACAGAAAAAATATCACGACATTGTGAAAGAAGCTGATCCAATACATATTCGAAAGATTCTCTCCGCAAACGAACTAACTAGTTCGCTATCAGTGGCTAGTAAGTAGGGAATGCAATACATATATTACTTGTATGGGCCAATAACGAGATCCCGGTATTAGCCACATAAAAAATACCGGTATTGCATGCCCAAGTCACTAGGGCCTAGTGGCTAGTTATCGTCAAACATTTTCAGAAATCATTTTTCCACCAACTGATAAGCTCGTGAAATTATAATTCCTTAAAACCCTCCTTATCTGAAGTGCTTAATTAACATGATACAATTCACCCCATACAATACTTCTTCACTCCACTTTTCAGGGAAATATCAACCTCCTTCAACAGTTTCATATTCACAAACAAATGCCAACGCGTGCGTGACAGCGGAACATGCAAGATTCGCTGAACCGTGTAAAGCGGTCCCCCGCGAATAGGACTTCTCCTTAAATATTCTTAAGGTGGGAATTTCCACAGGCTGCTCTTTAAATCAATTTGAAGAGACATGTTCTGCTTACAAACAAGGAGGGCACTTGGCTGAAATTGAGTTTGTTTGGCCGTAGCAAGATGGCACATAAACTAGCGGAGGTAAACAATATTGGGGGTTTTTACTTTTGTGCTTGGACGGAAATATTGTTGAGTGAAAAAATATGCTTGGACAGGAATGGCTCACTCCGCGATTTCGCCGCGTGGCGACTAGTACCAAATTTTGCCCCTGCGGATTGGCTTAGCCGGCGGCCTGAAAGAGCGCGCGTTATGCAGGCGGTAGGATCCGGTGCGTTCCGTCCGGTGGTCGCATTGTCTATGGATATATGTCACTAATGTCACTTTCTGTTTTAAAATTTTATTTAGGTTAAGTAAGGTTATTTTATTTAGATTTCCTCACAAGTGTGATGAAAAACATTGTGTGTGCCACGGGCGGTAAGGAATTACAAACTCGTGTTATTAAAGCCCTCAGCTTCGCTTCGGCCTTGTAACAAACACTTGTTTGTAGTTCCTTACTTACCGCCCTTGATACACAATGTACTATTACACCTGCTCTTAACAGGAAGTGGAATAACTACTACTTATAACTAGCAACAATGCCACTTTCAGCTTTAAGTGTTATAAAAATAGTTAATCTATTTAGTTTCGAAAGTAACACTTAGAAAATTGGAGATACATTGCCATAACTTTGTTTTCAATACTTTGTATTGAAATCTCCTCATGCAGCCCAAAATCTTTGAATTTACGTTTTTTTCCTTGCCTATCGTAGTGTCCCACTGCTGGACAAAGGCCTCCTCCATTGATTTCCAATCGTCCCGGCTCCGAGCAAATTCTGACCAGCCGTTAAGAAATGCGTCCAGGTCGTCCCGCCATCTTCGCCGCGGCCTACCACGTCTTCGCCACCCGTCTTGCAGCACCCACTCCGTGGCTAGTTTCGCCCACCTCTGTGGATGCATGCGGCAGACGTGGCCGGCCCAGTCCCACTTCAATTTGGTGGTCTTGGCACCACTTGTTCGAGTGTGCTAGTGAACAGTTTAGGCGATAGCGGGTCTCCCTGTTGAACACCTTTTTCGATCTTGACCGGCTGACCAGATGACTGCTATTTGATATCTGCTGAACTATTGTCGTAGATGGAGTTAAGAAGATCAATATATGTTGACTCGATACCTTGTTGATGAAGTGCTGCGAATATTGAACTGTGATTGATGCTATCAAAGGCCCTTGTATAGTCAACAAAGGCTAAATATAGGGTTTTGTTGAATTCTTGGTATTTTTCAATAACTTGATTTAAAGTGTGGAGATGATCAGTCAGACGGAACCCGGCTTGCTCTGGGGGCTGGTGTTTATTGAGGTTCCCAGCAATACGAAACTCGATAATTTTAATGAAAGCCTTGTACAAGTGTGAAACAAGGCTTATTGGGCGGTAATTGTTGATATCGCACTTGTCACCTTTCTTATGGAGCAGTATGATGTTGGCATGAGCCATCTGTTTTGGGATTACTCCTGTTTGCAATATCGTGTTGAATAAATTGGTTATATGGGGTAAGAGTGTAGGCTTCCCTAGTACTAGGTATTCTGTACTAAGTAAAAGCTGTACGCAGTTAAATCTACTGTAAAATATAATTAACTTTGTTCTTACATTACAACACCGTAAACTACCGGAACTTCCTCAGCAAAAGTTACACCCATAAGAGAAAGAATGCCTAACTCCGTAATTTCAAGTTAGCTAAGCCTTAATAAGTTACTCAATTAATTACAGAAGAGTAATTGTACTTAAACATTTTGTTTAAAGACAAACGGAGGCAATTTTGAAAGTAATTATGCTTATAACAACAGCCAATTTGACTTTTCTGATTAAAATACTTCGATGAATATCTTTAATGAATTTGATTGGTGTCGAAGGATCGCCATTTAAGTGACATTCTCTGATTTGACAGGGATCGAATCCGTGTGCTAATTGATGAAGGGACTGGCAAGAATGTGATTAGAGTCATTTTCAAAAAAATTGTACTTAGTTAGGGCCTAATAAAAACAAAATCACGATCGCTTCCTCTGTGTTACGAAAGTTAGGCATACAAACTTTATGGGTAACTTTCGTAACACAGAGGAATAGATTAAGTTTTGTTTTAATTAAATCCCTTAATTGTGTACAAATTTTTTTGTAAATGACTCTTTAATCAGTTTTTGTCGCTTGTCTGACGTTCTACAAGAGGTACATCGCGCGCTTGGACTACTTTTTTGTATTTATACTTTGACATGGGCAGCGAGTCGGCTGTCGCAAAGTATAAAGACAGATAGGTAAGTATTCACACTTCGGTCGTTTCAGGAGCGCGCGATACCTATTCAACGTCGAGGCTAAGATGGTGCGATCCGTACTTGATCATTCTTCCACATTCGTAAAACTTTGCTTTTAGTGCGTTCGTTTACGGCACGCACACATCGCGTTATGAACCTTTACAATAGTACAACTTTAAATTTTCGACCTCCCATTTCGGCCCCCTTTAAAAAAAGGTATAAGATTTTTTTTATGTCCAATACTGGCTCGGCATTTATGGCTCGGGTTAGCGATTTTTAAAACTATTCCAAATTTCAAATCGATAGCAGCAGTAGTTCCTGAGATATTTGGCTGTGACAGACAGCCAACCAGACGGGCAGACAGACAGGCAGAGTCGCACCATAAGGGTTCCTTTTTTACCATTTTGGTACGGAACCCTAAAAAGTTACAGGACTTATCCGTAGACCAGCGGCTTTGTAATGATAAGTTTGCTTCCACCGTCGAGCGATGTTTCATTTCCCGATTTGCTGATATTGTAACTCGTTCGAAGCTTTATTTTCGTTCCCATCCACAACATAAACTGTGGCTTTGAAATCACGAGTTTAGTTTTCAGTTCGTTAGTTCCCAACAAACGTGGGCTCTCAAAGTAAATAAATAAATCGGAATGCTTAAATCGGAACGAAAAGGTACTCGGGTCGGGCATTTCTAACTTTAATTTTAAATGCTCTTTGTTGTTCAGGCCGGGTGGGAGTTGCATGGATTCGTATACAAAAATTCAATACATGCATATTTAGAAACCTTTGAGATGGAGTTAGAGTGGTTACTGAATGAGAAATCGTAAGGGGCAAGTCAAAAGTGAAAGTGTTTTATTTTGCTAAACACTTACGTATGTTTCACAAAATAAAACACTGTATAGCACTGGTAATGCATACCTCTACATAATAGTAGATTGTGTCACAAGGGAGCAAACTGATATATTTACGCCGGCAGCGTATATTGAATTCTGAAAATAGCGGGGTATTCAAGTGTTAAGCTGCTATCGCCCTTGGTAATCAATATCCCATCCAAAACAGTACATGTAAAAAGATGCAAGTCTCGCAACGCAGTTTTTCTACAACAAAAAAGTTTTGAGATGTAAATGTTAAACCAAATCAGTACCGGGGGAGTGTCCACAGAGCTCGGTTTCCGCTGCCTTGCCTATTATTTACTTGTGGAGGATTCTTTATTTGAGAATGTGTTACTTACTCTACGGCTAAATAATAGGCAAGCCGGTGGAAACCGAGTTCTGTGGACACCCCCCAGGACTTGGTTTAACATTTACATCTCAAACCTTTTTTGTTGTAGAAGAACTGCGTTGGGAGACTTGCATCTTTTTACATGTAATGGTTTTAATCGGATCTCATTTCGTTTTGTAAGTGGGAGTCCTTTATTTGTTACATTCCAATCCATTATATTTCCCATTTGAACTACAAAAGTAATCGCCTATATTTGTATAGAATTACAAATTAACTTATTCAGTTTGTATTGAAATTACAATATTTTTAGGTTTTTCGTGACTCGATATTCTAAAAACTAATTATGTTTAAAATTTGGAGCTAGTGGGGCTGCTAGAAGTACCTTAGAATGATGATGATCATCAGTCAGTCAGTGACAAAACTAAAGAACTTTGACGTGCAAAGTTCTTAAACTACACGTTCAAATTGAATGTTATTGAGAATAGATTTAAAATCCCTGAAAATTCAGGGTTTTAGCTTTAGCCAGCACAAAATTACAGGAGGCTGAAAATGGCCTGAATGGCTTCGAGAAAAAGATGGTACGGCCGTGCCTATGTTTTGCTCGACTTGGCGGGGGCACTGCCGTGCGTGCCCTCAGATAATTTTACTACCATTTGACGCTTTCTGCTTTCACACCAATTATAAGGAAAATAATAACTAAAACTTGGCTATATTTTACAGAGAGTCAACCTTGAAAGTGTAAAGTAAAAATAAATAAATTGTCAACTCAAAATTCAATTTTTTTTATTAAGAACCAAAGATTTAATTAACATAGTAATTATTATTGCACAAGGTAATAGACCAATACATAAATTAAGCCAGAAATTAAAATTACTTTTTGCAGTTTTTTTTTCATACAGCAAGTTCTTTTCGCGCTCTTCAAATATCGGTTGTATATAATCGGCGATACCGATATATTGGTATCGGTATCGTTACGAGGGTAGATCAAATAGTACCCGCGTTTGATGGCAAATGGCGTTGCTTAGGAGCGTTGGCATTACCGTCGTGTAGTATTGCCTTTATCAATTAAAAAAATGAAAACTGACAATTGTGTATGGTTTAGTTTTTTTTTGGCGGCAAATTTTGTAAGACTTGTTTTGTTTTTCGTACAATATGGAGAAAAAACAATATCGTCCCGTAATTCGCTTCTTATTTTTGGATGGAAAAACATGTGAACAAATAAAAGTTAAGTTAGATGTTGTCTACGGAGGTCTTTCGCTATCTATGACAACCGTGAGATATTGGTTAAATGAATTTAAACGAGGTCATACATCAGTTTTCGACGAGGACCGGCCAGGGCGCCCGACAGACGTGGTTACCGAAGAATTCGTAGAAAAGTTAAAGCGCATGATGCTCACCGATCGACGTACCAGAGTGCGCGAATTAGCTGAGGCTGTAGGGGGGTCGTACGGAACAGCAATTAATATAATACACGACAAATTACACATGAAAAAAGTGTCCGCCCGATGGGTGCCGCGATTGCTCACGGATGAAGATAAGCAGTTACGGCTGTCATTATAGAAGGATTCTTTGGGCTTGTTTGAGCGAAATCCCCAGGAGTTTTTCCGTCGTGTCGTTACCGTTGATGAAACCTGGAACCATTAAATACACCAGAAACCAAGTGCCAGTCTAAACAATGGGTTTTGTCTGACGAATTTGTCCCGAAGAAGGCGAAAACGGTCCCATCAGCCGCAAAAGTCATGGCCACGATTTATTGGGATTCTAAGAGAGTTTATCCTTATGGATTTTTTACAAAAAAGGAAAACGATCACTGGACCGTACTACAGTGAGTTACTGGACCGTTTCGATAAAAAAATAAAGGAGACACGGCCCCATTTGGCAAAGAAGAAAGTGTTGTTTCATCACGACAACGCACCAGCACATTCTTCCAGAATTGTCACTGCCAAACAGACTCAACTACAATACGAATTGCTGCCACACCTACCTTATTTACCGGATCTGGCTCCCTGTGACTTTTTTCTGTTCCCCAATACGAAAAAATGGCTCGGGGGAAAGAAATTCAGGTCAAACGAGGAGCTTATAGCTGAGACAGAAGCATATTTTGGAGACTTTGACAAATCCTATTTTTTGGAAGGGTTAAAGAAGTGGCCGAAACGCTGGGAAAAGTGTAAGGACCTAGAAGGAGATTACGTTGAAAAATAAAATAAAAAAGTTAAAAAAAAATTGCGTCTTCATTTCTAACACGGGTACTTTTTGATCCACCCTCGTACATCCCTAATTTATTGTGTGCTGTCTACAGAATAAAAATAAAAGTACGAGAAATTGTAAAACAAATATAGTCCTTCAACAGAAAAATACCACATTTAGGGAAACAAAAGGCTTTTTCTGAATAGGAGTTGTGATAAAATAAAATATTTTAAGACTAAGTTCTGCCGGTGGGCGTACAAGGAAAGAGGGAGACCTTTTGTATTTATTTGTAATTTATATGTAAAATAATCAGTTTAATTAGCACATGCAAGAGATTTTAACCCAAAATGCATATTTCGGTTGAAAAAAAAACTGATTATTATAAAAATCATCAATATCGAATTTCTAGAAAAATGAGTGTATCTATGGGTAGTTACATAGATGCTTGATACACTGACTACGTATATCAAAGTTTTCGAAGCAAATCTGTAAGTGGGCATTTCCACTATTCTTCGTACCCAATTATGGAATTGTTAGCGTGGAGCAGGGCTCAGAACCGGTATTTTGCAAAAACCCCGAAATAGCCCAATATTTTGAATTATTTTATGCTTTTTATGTACAGCTCAGTAATGTATTTAAGTCATGATTTCGTATTATTAGATTGTCTGGTTAAAAAACGAAATAATAAACCAAAGAACGATAAGAACGGAAAGAATACCGGTATTTTTGTATGGTGCAAAGACCGGTTTCTGAGCCCTTGCGTGGAGTTTAATTTGGTCCTTTTGGTTACGCACTTTTTCTATGCTTAAACGAAATGAACAGTACAAATCTTTACTTTTAGATAATATGGTTAGACTTGCCCTATTTTTTACACTTTTTTTATTTTAATTATTGAAAAAGTGCGTAACCAACAAAATAAACAAACAAACAAACAACAAAATTTAACTTCACGCTAACAATTCTTATCTGGGTACAAACGAAGACACAGTTAAGTGACCATCAGTAGACCTTAATACATTGTAATAAGGGTGACAAGTGGTCAGTTAGCAGTGTCTTCGATTGTACAAGAGAAAATGGAAATGCTCAAGTTTAACATAACTTTATTGTTTTTTTAAGTGGCAAATTCACGATCCAACCCTAGTCAATAATTATTTTCACATTTAAACCACTGACGAAATGAAATCCATAGACAAAGTAGGTCAACACGCACACTGTTAGTTTAGGGCCGTGTGTTTTCAGTAACTCTCCAACTAAACATTTTCCGGGAGAAATGGAAATAACATCTGCGAAAGCTATTATCATGCCGAACGAAAACTGTTAAATGTTCCGACTGTGAGATACAAGTTTCTGAGCTCTGCTGTCTGTTACCAGTGAGCTACTTAACCGCAGGGAATTGTGAATATCACATTTTAATGGTAAAATTACGTACAGTACAGCCCGTTTAATACGATTTCCCGCATAACACGCCATTTTACGCCGGTCCCTGTGACTTGAGGCCCGTTTTCATATATTTTGTTCACGGTACAATACGACTCGCATCCCGCTTAATACGCCATCTAAAATTTTACAACTAATGATAATTGGTCCGTACCTACATACACTTAGATTGTCTTTCAAAAAAGCAGGGTTCCAAAATGATGAGCGTATTTATCGTGTTAGAAGTCTTAGAAGTAGGAGAACCTACCATATTGCAGGATTTTCCTGGATATTCATCCATAGACGACAATGTTGCATCTTACGAAGTGCCTTCAGTCGAAGAAAACTATAAGGTAAAATTATGTTATGTACCCTAATGTTCTGTGTTCCTAAATAAACAAATTACACGATTATTTTTTTCATGTTTAATACGATTTCCCGGTTAAGACCTTTTCTTGTAAGGTCCCCTCAGAATCGTCTTACGCTGGTTTTACTGTATATGCTCGAAAGAGTTTGATCGCGAGATGTCGCTCAAGTACTGAATAGGGTTTATTTTAGCAGGCAGGCAACGTCGCATTGCCACATTCTAATAGCAGTAATTTTTAGGGTTCGGTACCAATATGGTAAAAAAGGAACCCTTATGGTGCGACTCTGTCTGTCTGTCCGTCTGTCACAGCAAGATATCTCAGGATCTACTGATGCTATCAACTTGAAATTTGGAATAATGTTAAGAACCGCTAACCCGAGCTTATGGGATGTAAAAAAAATCTTGTAACTTTTTTACTTTTTTTCTAAAGGGGTCCGTAATGAGACTTTGAAAATTGAAAGTAGGGCTATTATATCGAGTGGGGTATCAAATAAAAGGGCTTGATTTGTAGATTAAAACACTATTTTTGTATTTTTTTTAAATAAGTACGAGTAGTTTTTGATTTATGGTGAAAAGCGTTAAAAAAAATATCATTCCCCCCTATTATCTTCGAAGTTACTCAATAGAAAAATCTGTAATAATTACCAATTATTAATGTCGTCTTATATATTACAGGAAAAATATAACGGTTTTCCTAACTTGCACCGTTTTTTAGAAATTTGCAAAAATCGTAACACGTACTTATTTGCTCCTACTAAACTAATCGCCATACAGTTTTTCTTGAACTATGAATAGGTATATCTACTTATGAGTTTGTACGGAACCCTCGGTGTGCGAGTCCGACTCGCACTTGACCGTTTTTTGCTTCCTACAAAAGGTACATCGCGTGGCTTGTACAAGCCTAAATGATTAATAATGTGACTAGGAAACTGAAAACGGTTGGAAGAATGTGGTTACAGTTATTCGATAATAATTATATAAAAAAGTCATCCCGTTTTGAACGCCGCGGCGGATAAAAATAGCACTTATTCTGCATTATTTAGGAACGTAATCGTAAGAAAACGTTTACTCTTAATTTCCTCAAGCAAAAATGTACCAAGCAAATTCCTTTGTATTCGAGAGGTATTTGAAAATGGCTTCCCATTAATTCTGGCACCTCAAACAATAGGCTTCGCCACCGCGCCGCGGGTCAAATATTTACTTTGCATCTGAACAATTTTCGTGATCAACGGAATACTAAACTGCATAAATTTAGAAACAAAATTAACAATGAAAACATAAATCAGAATAATTAAAGAAACACTGAAAGAAATACATTAATTTGACGTCACGACAAGAAACAATTGACAGAACACAGAAAACATGAATACAATAGGGATGACGACTGGGTTAAAACTATATAATTCTATTTAGTCCGTCAATTAGATTATGGAAAAATATGGGAAACGTATTTTTTGGTTTATCAAAATATTAAAAATCGACCAAGTTATAGATCATTAAACTTCTAGAGTGGGGGCTTGTGACGTCACTCCTAAGTGAAAATTGTACCTAGGAGTGACGTTACTCGAAACTTCTAAGCACTCTATCCTCGTCATTTTTTGTTTGTCAAACAATATTTTTTAATAATCTAACTAACGGACTAAACAGTTTTTTTTAGTCGTCTAGCCCATTAGGATGGCGATAGTCAATAGGCGTCCTACCGAGCATAATAGAATAGGCTTATGTCCTGATTTTTGTAACATAGTCCGTCAGTTAGATTTTCAAAAAATATTGGACATGTATTTTTTTCTTTTGTGAAGTAAACAAAAAATAATGAAGATAAGTAGGTATAGTATAGCTTGTTAAAGATCCACGTGATGATGACGTCACGACGTGGCTCGACTTTTACCATGTAGCGTCACGAGCGCCTACTCCCAAAATTGAACTCGCTTTATCTTGGTAATTTTTTGTCTGATTGAAAAAGAAAAATACGTATTCAATGTTTTTTGATAGTGTAAATTATGGACTAATCATAATTATGGTTTAAGTATTTACCCAGGAAAAAAGCATATACCCGGTAAGCCGCGCTGCTGGTTTTCAATGTGTAGGAATAATAATTTCAAAAATAAGAATTTGGTAGTTTTCAAAAGAAAAAAAATAGCAGTGGTAGTCCACTTTGCACTGGGCAGATAGCTCGAACTAGCGATGACCGATATGACGTAAAGATTCCCAGATCAGGAATCATGGTGTTAGTTGGTCCCTGCAACATGGACAATTGAACAGGTCAATGTCACTTAAACAATACAAAACACACCAAAGATTCCTTATGGATGTCTTTGAGAGCGGTCTACCTTCAGCAGTAGATGATTCTGGCTCGAAATGATAAATTTTTATTTGCCTACGTGATGCCTTAATTCTCAATGTCTCCGTTTGGTCTTCTGAGGTTTGGTCAGATATTGGTTGCTGATGGCTTGACGGCTGAACACATCTATAGCGACATTGAAAAAGAAACGTTGACAGAGGTTCATTCGAGCCGCTTTGATCTCAAATTACCATTTAAGTTTAAAGCACACATAAAAAAAGTAAGTTTCTTACAAAGAATACTCAGCGGCTCGAGCTGAGCAGCGCGGCCGTTCCGGTGCCGAGCTGTTATGTGTGCTTTAACCTTTAACAGTAAAAACTGCTCTAACCAGGTTTTGTCGCAAAACTAACGATCCTATCACAAATTGGTATTTTATTATACGAAGTCACGGACTCCAATGGAAGGCTATTGTAGAATCTTCGACTCTGCTAAAATAGCTTCTCACTCATTGGGAGCCGTCAATCAATAGACAGTGTCAACAAGAGGCCACAGGTCAACATTGGCTTTTCCCGTGAATGATTTTCGATGACCAGCGCGCTGTATAAATAGGTACAGAATCAGAACTCTGACAATTTGGATGCGTTTCGAGAACAGTCATCGAAATGCTGTGCATTCGATTCTCTATGTAGCTTTTATCCCTTTGATAGGGTACTACTGAGTTAATTTGTATATTCTTAAATTTACTTGTTGGTTATTTTATGGTTCCAAAGATGTTGATGATAGTGGGTAAACATAGTGTGGGTAACTTGGCATGCCTGTTAAATGCGAGAGGGTTTGCTGGGAGTGGTAGGTTTAATGAGAGGCCTATGTCCAGCAGTGGACATATTGACTGCTAATGCTGATGACGATTTAGCAAATTCATCTCTTCCACACTGGTAAGCATAATGGCAGAGAATATCGAAAATCGTTTTGCATGGAAAAATCCACTGCATCACGTTTTCAGAGTGACCATTGATACGACGTTCACCTGTCAAGTTGACGTTGCAACATCTATGACAGAAAACGAATCAGTTTCGCTTTGACTTTGAAAGACTCAACGCGTCCGTCAGTATAATAATTATTGACGTAGGTATGCTGAACGCTTTCGTCGACACGCGTATATCAAACGGAAAATGAGGAGCTTCAAGAATCCAATTCAATTTATTTCTTTATTTGGTACTGTTATTTTATTCTTATGTATACTCCAAATTTACTTAAAACAAAGATAGAGTCTGTGCGGAAAGAGAATAGGCGTGACGAAAAACGGAACTAACCTAACCAGTATGGCCACAGAACAGAAAATACGGCATATACGGTACAAAAGCATTACAGCGCCCCCCAAAATTAATCCTATTCTCTTTCCGCACAAACTCTGCTGTGATTTATTTAGGTAAGTACCATACATTATTCCCGTCAGTAATAAATGAATATCAATGGCTTTGTTACAATAAAAAGAGTTTTTAAAGAGAAGAAAGGAAGTTACAGTTAAGAAAAATAGTTGAAAAGTTACAATAATAATAACCACATTTTTACTTAAAAAAGCCCGACTGCTGCGGTAAAAATACCATTAAAGTGCATAAATCCGTCATTTTGTTTTCGGGTGTGTCGTTGAGTAAATACGAGCGGACATAGGAACAGACATAAATACAAACCACAAGGTCCTTTCCCGCCGTTTGTCACCACGCTCGACTGCCGCCTTATCGCGCGAACGCACTCCGACGATAAAATATTTTCGCGAGTATAATAGTACATTGTGTATCAAGGGCGGTAAGTAAGGAATTACAAACGAGTGTTTGTTACAAGCCCGAGGCGAAGCCAAGGGCTTTAACAACACGAGTTTGTAATTCCTTTACCGCCCGTGGCACACACAATGTTTTTCATCACACTTGTGAGGAAATCTGATTAAAATAACCTTACTTAACCTAAATAAAATTGTAAAACTGACAGTGACATTAGTGACATTATCCATAGACAATGCGACTTCACGTCACGTTCGGAAACCATAGCGGTAAAGACTTAAAATGGTTGATTTTATTTTTGCAAAATACTGAAATGCACAATTTAAACATTTAATTAATGTTACAGAAATATGTGTTTACATGTATTTGCAATAACAGTTCTCTTTAAATAAATATTTCAGTAATAAAAGTTAAAAAAGTATGGTGGCGTTTCCTTTGAACAGGACAAATAAGAGTAAAACAGAACCAGCGTTTCAAATTTAAAAAGAAAACCATTACGCCCTAGGGCGTAATAGGTCATTTACGGCCCGCAAAACCTACGTGTAATGACACCATTTTCGAGCAAGTGTGATGAAAAGTATTTTTCAAATACGCGTTCCATTGATAAGCGGCTTGCGTATTCATCGCTCGGCTTCCTTTAATGTGTTTCCCTTGTTATTTTAGGGGGTAAGCCTGCGGTTCCACCTGAGATGTGCGAGGTAGTAGAGCAGTGTGCGAGGGAAAAATCCACCAATGCCGGGCCGCGCTCAGCGAGGTCAAACACGCTGGTTAGTGGATTTTTCCTCGCACACCGCTCTGCTACCTCGCACAGGTCTGATGGAGACGTAGCCTTAGAGGGTAAATACGATTGTTGCTGTGAATGGGACTCGGAGAACGTTTGCAAACAAAAATCGCTTTTTATTAAGCTGTAAAACCGCTTGATGGCTTCTTTCAGCACGACGCCTGAAAATACGCCTCTAGATCGTTGGACTTTTGAAACTGTTATTTGTAAATCTGTTTGGGAGGGATATTCTGCGTAATGAAATGCTTAAGTTACTGACACAGACAGAAAATAAATTTAGTTAGTAGGTTTCTTATGCAAAGAGCAATACTAATAGGAATTAGGTAGTGAAAATTCATCTCCTAAAAGAGATTAACCGAAGGTGAAAGATAGTGTAGAAACCCCATCAAATTCGTCCTTTTGAAGCATGTGCAGCCATTTTGACTTTGCCTTTCAATCATAATTGTTGCGGTTTTCTTCGAAAAGTTCCTTTCATCTGCCGACACATATTGGCCATTACTCAGAAGATTGGTTCTAGTAAAGAGGAATCCGAGTATCTGCGGTGAGAGGAATGTCTTCGAAGAACCCATTTACATGTAGCGTAATTATCGCTTCAAACATTACAAACAAACTGTATTTGTCATACATCGTAGCATCGCAGGGTAGGTACCTAACCAGTATACTTGCTTGCAGGATTGTAAGCCCCCCACTCGATCAGGATATCAGAGAGCCCCTAGAGTCTTATATGTCAAGTCAGGTTTTGGAAAAAAAAAACGGGGGCCGCTAACCATTTTTACAGTTCCGTACTAAAATGGTAAAAAAAGGAACCCCTATGCAACTACGGTGCGACTCTGTCTGTCCGTCTGTCACAGCCAGATATCTCAGGAACTACCGCTGCTATCGCTATGATATTTGGAATGGTTTTAAAAGTCGCTAACTCGACCCCAATAGACATAAAGATCTTGTACTTACCTTTTTTACTATTTTTTAAAGAGGGCCGTAATGGGAGGTCAAAAATTTAAAGTTGTGCAATTGTATCAAATGAAAGGGCTTAATTTGTAGATTCCAAAGTTTTTTTATCATGCACTTTTAGATTTATGACCAAAAACGTTGAAAAAATACCATTCCCCCTATTATCTTCGAAGTTACTGAACAGAAAAATCTGTAATAATTAATTTAATAATACAGATTTTTAATATCATCCTAAATATTACAGGAAAAATATAACGGTTTTCCTAAATTGCACCGTTTTTGAGAAATTTGCAAAAATCGTAACACGTACTTATTTGCTCCTACTAAACTAACCACCATACAGTTTTTCTTGAACTATTCACGTATCTACTTACGAGTTTGTACGGAACCGTCGGTGCGCGAGTCCGACTCGTACTTAAACGGTTTTTTTGACATAGTAGCCTTTGCGGCAAAGGTCGTTTTATTATGCAATAAAACAGAATATCCTATTTTAAGAGCGCTCTCAGGGTAACTAGGAATTTATGACATTTTCCAGGCCAAATATCTTAAGTATCTCGTGAAGGTCACTGGAGCTAATTTCAAATAAAACCATTCGCTATTACAGTAACTTTTTGATAGAACCCGAGAGTGTGGTCGCTTGCATAAAACGAATCTTCTAGAAAACAAAGCTAAACCTACCTGCCTTTTGAAATAAGAAAAATAAAGCAAAAGAATCGGAAAGTAATTTTTTGGTCAGCCGTTATTAAAATTGATCCGCAAAAAAAATAAGCAGTTAAATTATTTGGGTAACATACAAAGATTTGGTTGGCAATAAATAAAAATCGGGTGGCAACTCTTGTTCAGCAAATAATTTAAAAATTTTAACCAATATTGATCTGCTTTATTTATCATTTGTCTGCCTAATAAACAGTCGAGCTGCAAAATAATGACTTGGCCGGCAAGATTTTACAATTGGTTAGCAGAGAAAACATGCGTGGATTGCGTTTAGATTGAAAAATCAGCAGTACTGTGGGCAGAGCGAAACAGACCACGTGACGCGAGCAGCCAATCGTGGGCGTGTTTGTTTTGTCATTCGGTGATTGTCAGCTGTCCGTCTCAAGTAGGTAGTAGTGTTTATCAATTATAGCAGTGTTTTACCAAACAATAAAACACTTATTAAGCGAAATACCTTATTCGAAGCCTAATGTAAATATTTGAGAGTGGCAATACTGTTTGTTGTGACGAGACGGTTGCTGATTTGACCATACTCCCACTCCTTACCCCTCCACATTTCTCCCACCAGGTGACCCTGCCACGGTTTAGTCAAGCCGCGGCGGGTCCGTCATTGGATCTCAAATTTTATATTTTATATATATTTATAAAATGCAATGTACCACCTGATAATAAATTAAAATATTTAGGAGAATTATTCATCTTAGTGCTTGCAACACTGTTGAAATAAATAATGAAAAGTGAGGGTGGTACATTGCAAAGATTCTACCACCTGGCAGACATAAAAATATAGGCTTCGAATAAGGTATTTCGCTTAATAAGTGTTTTATTGTTTGGTAAAACACTGCTATTAAGCTTCTGTACCGTTATTCGAAGCCTAATGTAAATATTTGAGATCTGTCTGTTATCGCCTGGTGGCCAGACGTCAATGTGATTATACTTTTGTAATGCGTATGATAATAAACGGTTATTATTATACGTATTACCGTATTTTTTGGAGAGTTTTAGATAATAAAGGTAATCAACAATAAAAGAGTGAAGTATATTGATTAAAACACAGGTAGGTACAACAATATTTATTGCAATAAAGTGTACAGAGTAGCTGTAATCATTACCTAAAATAAACGTTAGTAGTTACATGGATATCGTGTTATTATACATGATAGGAAATATGATTATCCAATTCATCATTTAGTGCACTACAATTTATAATTAGTACAAGAGGTAAATAAGTGAAGATATTTTAACATAATTATTATGTATTTGCATACGTGTTACAAAATAAATCTTTAAATCTCTAAGGCTGTGTTTTATTAACTAGTAATCTACCTTGCTTATACATTTGACTAATCAACTATAATCAATTTAACAATGGAGGTTAAATCATTTCAATTATCAATTGGAGTAAAGCTTCTTGTTACACTTGAAGCAGGTGCTAACTGCCTAATCTCTCTACAATAATAGTTTAAAAAAGTGTTCTGAGAGCGCCAGTTGCCGCGAGCTAGGATCTCGTCTAATGGGAAGTCTTGTACCCAGTTTTTTGAAGCTACTGCTGGACGTACGCTACCCGGGCTGGCCCGTATGCCTGCGTCCAGCAGCACTTGTTTAACCCAGTTCGCGACAACTGTTCGCGATGCCGGCTTTGGGGGCCCACAAGCTGTTATAAACAAATTATTAGATTTACAAACATTACGTCTTTCAGTTGACAGAGAGATAACTTTTTTAATCCAAAAAACAGGATCTAAATTCTTACAGTCATTATTCTGAAATAATCGCCATCCCGACTGTCTTTTTATAGCGGAGTCAGTCTTAGAACCGAAGATAGGCCAAAATGTAATGGAGTTTTCAGATATAACACAATTGTTGCTATCTATAGATAGCAAAGTAAGATCGTGGACTCTGCGACCAGAACACAACAAAAGCAAAACGGACGCTCGCTTTGAACACTCGTAAAGGCTATTTTCATTAACAACACCGTTTTGTAAGCTGTTTACTAATACGTCAGTATCCCATATGGGAGCTTTGTCTACTTTAGGAGCTTTAATGGAAATAGCCTTTAATGCGTGCTTAACAAGAACATGAGAACCTAGGTTAACCTGCCTATCTGGGTCAGTTAGGGTGACAATTGCAGATTTGTAGACTAATATTGTGGAATATGATAAGCCTGATTTTTGATGTAAATCTATTAAAAACCTAGCTAAATCGGCCGCCAAGGGTTTAAAATGATCAACTTTGCTTTCTTTGGCCCATGAGTACCACCTATCCCAAGCAGGTTTGTATCTGTTTAACGTGGATTCCCGCCAGCTAGATCGTAACAGATTCCTTTGATCCTCTGACCAATTCCTTACGCTCTCTGCCCACCCCCACATATCCATACTTCCAGAGTTATGTCTTGGATTAGAGGAGGGGGCAGACCTGTTACTGTATCGATCAGAACTTGATCTAGGTCTAGAATGGTGAATGGCGGGGCTCGGGCTCGGTTTTTGAGGTCGGGCCTCCAAAAAACCTTCGGCCATCGAGGAGCTACAATTATAAACATCCCTGTTGCTGTATTCATGTGTGCCAGTACACGAGGTATCAGAAATGGGGGTGGAAATAGCCAGGCTAACTGGTAATGCCATGTCTGACTGAATGCGTCGTGAAATTGGGCTTGACGATCTGTCACGTCTAGAGACACATAATTCGGCACTACGTGTGCCCTCGCTGACGCGAATAGGTCGATTATTGGTGTGCCCCATTTTGAAAATATTCTTTCTGTTATTGTGGGAAGAAGGTGCCATTCGGGGATGACAGATAGGCGAGAGAGCCGATCGGCTTCGCAATTGAACCTCCCGGGGAGATAGTGAATTTGGAAGTGTATGTTGTAATGGTCTACAAGCTGAAAAACCTGGTAACACAGGTTCATCAAAGCAGGAGACCGGGTCCCTCCCTCGTTCCTTAAGAAGGAAACCACAGTTTTGTTGTCGCTTTGTATCATGATTGAAGAGTTTGCTAGGTAGCGACAACGATCTTTTAAGGCATACAGAACTGCTAGCATTTCTCTCTGATTCGAATGGAGATTTGCTTCGCCACGAGACCATTCCCCCCATAATTTCATATTGTCCAGTTGGGCGCCCCAAGCTGTCATAGAGGCATCGGTTACTAGGTAATGACGAATCGGGGGATAATGAATCATCGAGTCGCTGTCGACGTTGTTTAGCCACCATGATAACTCCAGTAGCGCTTCCTGCGGGATCGGAAACCGACGATGAATGGGCTGCTTTAGCAAACTGTTGCAAAATATTAACAGAGCTCTGTGATTTAACCGTCCCCGCAGAACTGGGAA
The DNA here is from genome assembly GCA_947034925.1 of Eudemis profundana. NCBI lineage: Eukaryota > Metazoa > Arthropoda > Insecta > Lepidoptera > Tortricidae > Eudemis > Eudemis profundana. The sequence goes on from OX344808.1 coordinate 5,272,225, forward strand.
ACTGGCAAAATTTATCGAGCCCACTATACTTTGAACTTCCTTCAGGTTCGCCGACCTGCGTTTCAGCAAGGTAGTTATTTTTTGTTTGAGGACCGAGCATTTGTTCGCCGGTAGAAATTTCCTGTTGGCGTGAGGATCCCATACTATGCCTAGATACTCTATTCTTTTTTGAGGGGTTAGCACGGACTTGGCATAATTGACCTTCCATCCTAATCGTTCCAGAGTCTGCACAGTATCGAGGGCCTGTTTCCGTAGGACCCAAGGGTTTTGGTTGGCAAGAAGGAAATCGTCCAAGTAGACTATAATCCTGAACCCTTTTTCTCGTAGAGTTTGGGCAACCCAATTGGTCAGGGAGGCGAAGAGCTTCGGGGAACAAGCCAGGCCAAATGGCAGACAGGTCATCTGTAGCAGACGATCGTTGAATATCAGCCTGAGGAACCGTTTGTGATTCGTCGCGACTGGTAGATGGAAGTAGGCATCCGATAAGTCTATCTTTACTACCCAATCCAAAGGTTGTAGAAAGGCGGGAATTCGATGCATGTTTATTAATCTGAATTTCAGGATTGGAAGGTACAAATTTAGCCTTCGCAAATTGAAAATTGGTCGGGACGAACCGTCGCTCTTGGGGGTTAGAAACATTGGGGAGATAAAGCTGGGACCAGAGTCCGCAGGTTCCAACACCCCCATTTTTAATAATTTTCGTACGGCTTCCTCCATTTCGGTTGAGTATGGAGTTTGGAATCGGAAGTTTGGGAAATGAAGCGGGGGTTTTCTGTAAAAAGGGATTCGAAATCCTTGAATCAACTTTATTAGGCATGATGGGGCATTGAGAGACTCCCATTGGTCTACAAAGTACTTTAGCTGCCCTGCCTGAAAACTTTTCGAGTCAGAACTTTCTTTTTGGGTTATAGTCCCTGCGCGGAACGTTCTGGCCGGCTGACCGACTCTGGTTTCGGGTATTGCTTTGCTGGAAGCTGTAAGGACCTTGAGGTCTCGACGCTGCGGTCCGTTGGCGAATTGCCTTCCCTTGGGGATTTGTAATTGGTCTAGTTGGGCGAAAAGTGTCGCGCCATGCAAAAGCCCAATTTTGATTGCCTTGCGCAGGCATAGGTAAGTAAGGCCTAGGCACAAAGAAGCCGGGTGGATCAAACGCGCCCTGCGCGGGCACTTTTTGAGCATAGTTTATCGCTTGGCTAGAGCCTGCTTGCGCAGCAGGTTTGTTTTGAGTTGCCGGTCGAATTGGCCAGAAACATTTCGAAATACCCCCGTGTTTTTCAATGGCCGTTGAAAAAGGTTCCTTTTGGAAAAGAAATTGCGAGCTTGGCGGGATCTTTCTTAAGGATTCTTTAAAGAACTTGTCCCTTACGGATCGGAGAACACTATCACGCCGCTGTTGAATAAGGTCAGCCCGGTGACCACATGCTAATTGTAATGCATCATTCGAGATTTTTTGGAATCTACCCTCTATGAAAAGTTCCCTAATTTTTTCTTGCAACGACTTTGGACTCAGGTCTGCGGTGGTCCGAGACCACGATACTAGGGATTCAAAGGCAGTCTCAGCAGCCTCGCCTTGTTTTATTAGTGCCTGCGTTATGGCCGCAAACCCGCGTTCGATCACGCTTAAGTTAGTAAATTTATCATAGGGTTTTATTTCGTCATTAGTTTCGAGATCATTAAAGGCTGGTTGGGAGCAATAAAGCTTTTGCACCTCAGAATATCTTACATTTGACCAATCTTCTGAATCAAAGTGCTGAACTGAATTTACAAGGTCAACGTGAGCCGGCAAGGATTTCGGGACAGAAGGCTCCTTCAGGACAGTATTTAACGAGAATTTTAACGACGATACGCTATCATTAGAGGCCGGAGCCGCTTCTTCTTCTGCCTCGTATAACTCGCCGCTCACGTTACCCTCTATTTCGTCTTCAAGATTAACGGATGGTGCCATGGGGCCCATCGATTGTAACAAATTGCTAATACAGTTTTGAATCTCGCTAACCTGGTTTGTTAACTGTGCCAGTGCCAAGTCATCGCTCCTTCGCTGCCGCTTCCTGTCGCGTCTGGATTTAGATTTTTTAGCTTTCCTTTTTAAGGTGGCCGGGTGCGACAGCGGCGGCTGTGATGAAGGCCCCGGAGTGGGTATAACCTCCTCTGCTGTATCCGTTGACGAGCTAGATGAACTGGAGCTCGTCATTTTACTCTGTAAAATAAACTTATATTAATAAAAGAAAATTTAACTCTCGAACGGTAACACCGTTATAGTTTGAAAAAACGTTTTAATAAAATCAGCAAGACTTACAAATTCCTTGAATTTGTCTTGTCTACCGTACCGTACGTCTCGACAAACAAGACGCCAATGACGGACCCGCCGCGGCTTGACTAAACCGTGGCAGGGTCACCTGGTGGGAGAAATGTGGAGGGGTAAGGAGTGGGAGTATGGTCAAATCAGCAACCGTCTCGTCACAACAAACAGTATTGCCACTCTCAAATATTTACATTAGGCTTCGAATAACGGTACAGAAGCTTAATCAGTGATTTTTACCGTATTGCTATTTTTGAAGATACTATCCCACTAATATTATAAATGTGGAAGTTTGTGAAGATGTTTGGATGTTTGTTACCTAATAACATTGACATTTTTAATACAGGGTTGGTCGTATTCAGGAGGCAGGTTCTAGACGTGCTCCGCAGTTAAGTTCAAGTGTAACAATATCTAGTCGTAATTTGAATTTGAAGTTTATTTATTTACATATAATATCAAAGTCCCGTAATTATCTCGCAGTGCTCAACTATCACGTTTAATATATGAATGTGTTTATCTCGTATAATAGTGTTAGTATAAGTTTTAGGATAATTTTCGTTCTCTTACCTAATCATGCTGTGCATACTTGTTTTGGATAATGTTTATTCTAAAAACCTTCTATGTTATTATTTAATTTCATGTCTTGAATGTTATCTGTTTAGTGTGCCAAATAAATAAAATAAAATAAAATAAAATAAAATAACGGGATAGCAACTGGATGGATCAAGCTGAAATTTGGCATGTAAGTAGACCATTTCCTGGATTGAAACATAGGATACTTGATATCCCGGTAAAGAGTTTCTTTGGGACAATAACGGGAACAACGCGGGCGAAACCGCGGGAAAATGCTAGTTTACTATTATTGTTTTATCGTATAGAATTCGCTAAAATAAGCATGTTTTATGGAAAAAACTTTTCACTGAAATAAAAAATAACCGAGATATTCGAGTTCAAAGTTAAAAAGGTGACTTTCCGTATCTCCGGCGCTGCGGGAACAGCAGCCCTTCCGCCCTTGCATGACGACGCACGGTCACTTCGCTCGGCTCCGCAGCCTGCGAAAGTCCGAATCTAGGGCTCTCGCTGGTTAGGACGCGTGCCGACACTGCGCGCCCTAGAGTGTTTTTATAGAGCCGGAGGCACGGAGGGAGAGCAGCCCTCGCCCGCCATGACGAAGCGCGGGAACGAGTGAGGCAAGCGGCTGAGGCTGGTCGCCGAAGGCGACCAACAAGCCGAAGCTGCGGAGCCGAGCAAAGTGACCGTGCGTCGTCATGCAAGGGCGGAAGGGCTGCTGTTCCCGCAGCGCCGGAGATACGGAAAGTCACCTTTTTAACTTTGAACTCGAATATCTCGGTTATTTTTTATTTCAGTGAAAAGTTTTTTCCATAAAACATGCTTATTTTAGCGAATTCTATACGATAAAACAATAATAAATAGGTGTTATAATGACACCAACATCCATCGAAATTTTAGTCTTAAAAATTTGCCAACTTTGAAGTCGAATATCTCGGACATTTTTTATTTTAGAAATAGAAGTTTTTCTAATAAAATATGCCTATTTTATTATAAACTCGAAAATTTTATTTAGATGTGCCCTTTTGCGTTATTGCGGCAGAATAGTAAAGTTGCGCCCATTTTGTGCATGCCAATTAGGTTTTATTGCACCTTTCATTTTGATGAACAAAATAAAATATTTTGCTTACCTACCTACTGATTGCTTACCAAAATTTGATTAACCGTAGATCGCTTAATGCAGCTCAAATATTTAATTTGCTGACCAAAATAATTTAGAGCAGTCCAGTATATCATTAATTGCAGCCTGATTTATAAATGTTTGCTAACCATAAGTTGCTTACCAACTAGCTATTTTGGCTGACCAAATACATATTTCTGCTGACCAAAATATGAATATTTTGCTGATCGATTAAATGATACCCAAAAAATCTAGTTTTATATTTAATATTGTTTACACAAAGATTGCCTAACAATTTAATTGAAAATAAGACTTGTACTATTATAAAACAACATATCCTGTCGCTACTTTAAAATAAAAGCAACAAAAATATATTATTATTTAGCAATTGTTTGGCAAGCATAAGAATCGATTCTCGATTTAAATTTTACCCTGTATGTAATTCGTGTATTGTAAATTTAAAAGCTTGCCAAGTTTAACAGTGAGTTTGTGGTACTGATAAACGAATTGAAATCTACGACCCAATGGGTGCCAAGTTTTTCAGCCATGTTAACTAGATATAATATTAAAATATGGAACAGAAATGCCTACTGCAAAAGTATACTTCGTACAACGGCCTGCATTTCATAACCAACCTCAAAAAGGATCTAGTACTAAGTAGATGGTAAGTAATAACTAGCGCCCTCTCTGCGACCTTATCCAAACCAATGATCAGATATTTTTGGCTAATGTAACGTTGTTATGTTATTTTATCACGATGGGACAAATATAAAACTAATTAACTTAAACTATTTTATTTTAGATACGAATTTAACGGTATTTTTTTCCCACGTTTCTTCGTATCCTTAGGATATCAGTGGGTAATATTGTAAAGGTTACTTATTTCAGAATCATAATGGACATTGTAGTAGTAATTTTTTTCCATGGGCATGTGTTTGTAATTTATTATTTAATAAATTAAAAACACATCTCTTTTTTATTTTTTCATTGAATTCATTTTAGTTGTAGATAATAAAACACTATGTAATTTTCAATAAGAAATAAATGAATCTATCTATCTATCTATCTAATTATTACATTTAAAAGATAGCTTTTCTGGTTTCAATCAAGGACTTTAAAATAAATAGTCGGACGGAGCCTCGCTGACAAAGAACTGAAGCATATCTAATAAACCTGTGTGTGCGTGCTGCTCGCAATAGGAAAATACTAGTTGATTTGTGCGTGCGGCTCGTATGTACAAGCAGCAGGCTTATTAAAAATAGCTTCAGTTCTCTATTGGTGAGGCTCCGTCCGGCTATTTATTTCAAGGTCCTTGGTTTCAATATGGTTTTCCTAGTAATCGCAAGATGAACACACGCTCTTGCTACACTGAAATAAAACGTGCCATAGACTACAAAAAACAGAATGTGTAAGGCATCGTCCTTATAGAACGCGAATGCGCGATCATTGTAAGTTCGCGCGAATTTTACTCGTACGAACGCGCGATCAAACATATTGAACTCGAATAGGTGTCCTAACTTGTCAGTTAGGACACCTATTCGAGACGATGCCTAAAACGAAAACCCAGTTCATTCTGTGGACATAAGTAGGTAGGTTTAATAATTACGGTCCCTTTTGGGTAAACGGAACCCTAAAAACTCGGAAGACCTGTACACGAATCCAGCAAACGCTGCGTAGCCCTAAATCCAATGCCCAATTTGGGTCCATAATTATTTAAACACAAATTCACTTTACGCGGGGTCGGGCATTTAATATTCATGTCTTAGCTATTATGATTGTATCCACAGTGTAAGTCGGCTGTCGCAAAGTATAAAGACAGATAAGTATTCACACTTCGGCCGTTTCAGGAGCGCGCGATACCTATTCAAAGTCGAGGCGAAGATGGTGCGATCCGTACTTGAGCATTCTTCCGCTTTGCTTTTAGTGCGTTCGTTCACGGCACGCACACATCGCGCGATGAACCTTTTGTAGGAAATAGTACATTACACAACTAGGGTGGTAATACAAAGAAAGACCGACATCGCAGAAGTTTGCGGCCCGAGCTGCAAGCGAGGGACGTAAATATGCGCTCGAGGACTTTCTTTATTACCTCCCGTGTTGTGCACATCATTCAAGTCGCAACAAAGAAAGCTACTTTTTCCGAACGCGTAGCGTGCGGAAAAAGGCACCTTATGGCCAGGTGTGGCATAATAGTATATTACACAACTAGGGTGGTAATACAAAGAAAGGCCGAGATCGCAGATGTTTGCGGCCCGAGCCGTAGGCGAGGTTCTGGAAGAAGAGGTAGACCAAGAAAGAGGTGGATGGATTGTGTGAGAGATGATATGGCTAGGAAGGATGTAAACGCTGAGATGACGGGTGATAGAGATGTATGGAAGAAGAGGACATGCTGCGCCGACCCCAAATGAATGGGAAAAGGGCAAGCGAATGATGATGATGAGTATGGGAGTTAGTCAACTGTTTATTTTTAAACTGTGACAGTGTAAAGACATCCAAGTTTTACCCTGTTCGTTTCCTTACTGAATGTAATTATAATTAAGTAAATTAATTAACAAATTGCGACGTGCGACGGGGGTCACGTTTCCGTTGTCATTATTACGACTTGAAGAAGTTGTTCGACGAAATAAATGACAGTGACTGTTGTTAGACGCCGTAGTTATGACTTACGCGTTTACAACTATTCATAGACAGCAAAAATCGTTGTTTTGAACTGAAAATTTAAACTTGCGATTTGCGAACAAGCTGCGGGCGAGTTAGAAGCGAAGTTCCATACAAATGGCGAGTTCGCCGGGACTAGTTTTGTATGGAAACTCGCCCGCAGATCGCCCGCAAATCGCAAATGTGATAAGGCCCTAAAGAAATAACCACATTTTTATAAAAAAAAACCGACCGCGGTGCACTTTAAAACTGCATAAAATCCGCCATTTTGTTTATTTTAACGAACTTCATACCCAGTGACGCTCGCACCATCAAGACGAATCTAATGATGTATCATTTATCAAAATCGGATGTGCTGTTGAGTAGTTACGAGCGGACATAGGAACGGACATACATACTTACATATATTATATACAATTATACATACAGGTCAAACGCATAACCCTCCTTTGGGCTTCGCCGCAGTTGGGTAATAAGGAAACTAAGGAAAGTTAGGCCGCTTCAACCAATCCTGCTGGTCCGTACCCTCACTTTGCAACTTCACTCTATCTTCTTTGATGCTAGTTCTTCTTTCTCATTTGCTCAGGGCTTAGCTAGAAGAGATCTCTTACAGGGATAAGTTCACCTTTGTACATGACCGTTGATTTTTGTATTTTTCTGGTATGATTTTATGTGCAATAAAGTGTTTAGCTTTGGTTAGCTCTAGTTTTGAGCTTCTTTCTAGCGGATTTGGTTCAACAAATTACTTATTCATGCATGAATTGAAATTGATGATAAATTGTGGGTCTATTTAATGTGCTTATTAGCCCCAATAAATAACGATTGGCATGCCTCGTATCGCCCTAGGCATAGGCCGGTGAGTAATGATCTAAATCGTGCCAATTATTTATCGGAGTTAAAGTACGTCAAACGTGAAATTTCAAATTGAAATGTAGCTGGCAACATTTCTGCACTAATTGGGATGAAGCGTTAATACCTGCAAAATTTGGTTTTAACTCTAAAATCTCAAATAAAGTTTTATTTTTCGAAAAATACGATGTGTATGTGTGTGTGCTGAGGCGGACGTTTGTTTTATATGAAATGTTCGTTTCTTACGTAAGTAAATCATAATTTTTCTTTATTAATGTTTAATATTAAGTTTTTACAATATTCATATAAAAAATGTTGTTATTTGAAATCCAAACTGGTAGCAATTTTTGAGAACTACCCGAAAATCTAGAAAACGATGCCCATGACAAACTCGGGGGACAAAACTAGAACAACATAGATAACAAAGAAAAATAACAGTAACAAACAATATAATAAGTGTTATATATGGACTATGTGGGTAGTGAGAATGTAAGTGAAAGTGAGGTAGATGAGAAACCAGTCTGTCATCGCGATTCCTGCCCACCGCATGCACTCACGTGAGTTATAACAGTGGCGACGACGAAAATACGGTTTAAGTGCGCAAAAATTAGTAATTTAGGGTGTGAAAGTGTGTAATTTGAGTGGAAAATACATAGACATAAACATTGCAGTGTAAAATGGGTATCAAGTTTGGAGAGTTTGATGTGGCACATGGCTGTTGGAAAAACTACATAGATAGGTTTACTTTCTGTCTGCAGGCAAGTGAGATTGTGGATGATAGTAAGAAAAAGGCTAATTTGTTAGCTGTGTGTGGTCCTGACTTGTATGATTTGGTGATAGCATTAACCGCTCCAACCGGAATAAGTGAGGTTAGTTTTACAACTATAGTATCAAAATTTAATGATCATTTCCACCCGAAACCAAATGAAATTGTACAATCATATAAATTTCATACCAGGTATCAAGAGGAGGGGGAAAAGATCAGAGATTATATTGCTCAGCTGAGGAAACTGAGTATTGATTGTAATTTCATAGACTTGGATCGTACATTAAGAGATCGCGGTTGGTGTGTGGTATTAAAGATAAAGAAGTACAGAAACGTTTGTTACAGCAAAGCACATTAACATTTGATCAAGCATGTGAGATTGCTTTATCACATGAAGCTGCAGGTATCGATTCAAGATATATTGTTGCTGCTTCTTCGAGTAGGCCGACTGCTGACTTAGAGGTACCAATGGAAATAAATAAATTTATAAACAAAAAGCTGGACAAGCAGACAGAAAGGTCTTTGTGTTTTCGGTGTGGCAGGCCTCATAAGGGAGCGTGCAGATTCAGGTGGTCCAAGTGCAATCATTGTGGGAAAACAGGACACATTGAAGCGGTTTGTTCAATGAAGGCTAAGGGAAATATGTTGCCAAGATCCGACTTCAACGGGTTGTATGAAGATACATCGGTCAATAATGTGAGGCAAGACATGGCAGTGCCAGCATATATGATTAAAATTATGCTGAATGGAGTCATGATGGACATGGAAGTTGATTCGGGGTGTGCCTTCACCCTGATAAGCGAACAGACTGCTAGACGCATATGGCATGGCGAGGTGCCTGTGTTGGATGATGCTGATATTGCATTAAAGACTTGGACCAATAATAGGTTATGTTTATTAGGTAAGGCTACAGTCTTGGTTCAGTATAAAAATATAGAAAAAAACTTAACGGTTTTTGTGGCAGAAGGAAGCGGGCCTAGCTTAATTGGTCGAAACTGGTTTGGTAATTTGAATATACAGCTACAGGGAGTGTACAGTATAAAAGTTGATCAAAGCAAGTTAGATAAAGAATTAAAAGAAATACAGCAGAAGTATGTGGGAGTGTTCCAGGAAGGATTAGGCAAATATACTGGACCTGTAGTCAGTATTACACCTAAACCAGGTACAAAACCGGTATTTTACAAGAGTAGACCAGTACCATTCGCTTTAAAAGAACGGATTTATCGAGAATTAGATAGATTAGAAGCAGAAGGGGTTCTGGAAGCAACTTCACATTCAGAATGGGCCACGCCAATAGTTCCAGTGTTGAAGCGAGATGGCAGTGTGCGTCTGTGTGGGGATTATAGGTCTACTGTGAACGCCGTGACAGATACTGACACGTATCCATTACCTACCCTCAGTGAAGCTTTTGCTGAATTGCAAGGCGGAGTGTTATTTACAAAGATCGATTTGGAACGCGCCTATACCCAGGTCATAGTAGATGATCAAACTGCTGACTTGCTGACAATCAATACACCTAAAGGGTTGTATAAAATGAAAAGGTTACCCTTTGGGGTGAAAGCTTGTCCGGGCATTTTTCAACGTTTGATGTAATCATTATTGGCAGGTATTCCTGGCGTGGCCGTTCTTTTAGATGATATTGTGGTTACCGGTGGAGGAGTACATGAGCACAATAGGAGGCTTGAGGAGGTGCTTCGGAAATTACAGGAAGCTGGACTACGGGTGAATAAAAATAAGTGTAATTTTGCCGCCGAGAGTGTTCAGTTTTTGGGATTTATTGTTGACAAATTTGGTATTCACCCATGTGAAGAGAAGATCCGTGCGATTGAAAATACGCCGGCACCACGTAATGTGAAAGAGCTTCAAGCGTTTTTGGGGTTAATAAATTTCTATGATCGATTCCTGCCACACAAAGCTTCGATTGCTGAACCGTTATATAGACTGTTAGATAAGGAAGTTAAATGGAAATGGGGAAAGACACACCAGGATTCGTTTGAAAAGCTGAGGCAAATGCTTTCAAGCACAGACACTTTAGTGCATTATGATGTGGAAAAGAAACTCATTTTATCGTGCGACGCTTCACAATACGGAGTAGGAGCAGTATTAGAGCATGAAATGAGTGACGGGAGTATTAGACCCGTAATGTTTGCGTCCAGGACTATGAACGCACACGAGCGTAACTACGCACAGGTGGACAAAGAAGCGGCTGCTATTATTTTTGGATTAAAAAAATTCCACCAGTTCATAAGTGGTCGAAGGGTAATTATCAAGACGGATCACAAACCCTTATTAGGAATATTTGATTCGAAAAGACCCATACCGAATGTCATTTCACCTAGAATGTTGAGATGGGCACTCCTGTTAAACTCTTATGACTATGTTATACAATATGTGGAAGGGAAGAAGATCGGAAATGCCGATGCGCTCAGCCGTTGGCCGAACCATGAGGAATCGACGGAAGAGGATTTTGCAGGTGTTCTACTGATTGAAGAGACACCAATAGAATTGGAATTTTCCGCGATCGAAGTCGCAAACTTGACCAAAAAAGATAAAAGCTTAAGTAAAGTATTATACTGGATACGTCATGGATGGCCAGTCAAAGTTGAAGACGAGTATAAGGTTTATTGGCAGAAAAGAGGAGAGTTATCGATGTACAAGGATTGCATTTTATGGGGCAATAGAGTGGTGATACCGGAGAAAATGAGAGCTAAAGTAATAGAAGAGTTACATAGGAATCATGACGGTATTGTGATTACCAAGGCCATGGCAAGAAGCTACTTCTGGTGGCCTGCGATAGATAAGCAGATCGAGAATACAGTGAAGAACTGTAACGTGTGTGCGGAAAATAGAAATATGCCACCTAGAGTTACACATCAATGGATAAGGTCTGATAAGGCATGGTCAAGGCTACATCTAGATTACGCAGGTCCTTTTCAAGGGAAAACGTTTTTGATAATAATTGACGCATACTCTAAGTGGCCAGAAGTCAAAATTGTACCGGATATGAGTAGTGCTACATTAATTAAGGTACTGCGAAGTGTATTTGCTGAGCAAGGCCTTCCGGATGTAGTTGTTAGTGATAATGGAAGAAGTTTTGTCTCTGAGGAGTTCAGGAAATATCTAAATTCTGAAGATATCAGACAGGTGTTATCACCACCTTATCACCCAGCTACCAACGGTCAAGCAGAAAGGACTGTACAAACTGTGAAGTCTAAATTAAAGAAAAATACATCCGGACCATGGGAAGTAAGGTTGCCAGCCATATTGTATGGGTTACGTACCACACCAAACAGTGTCAGTGAGAAAACACCGGCGGAACTACTGAACAACAGGCGTTTCAGGACAAAGTTCGATAAGTTAAACCCCCTTTCCTCTAGATGCACAGAAAGAGACGAAACAATCGACAAAAACAGTAATACAATAAGCAGGTACTTTGATGTGGGTCAAGCAGTCTATGTAAGGAACTACTGTGGTGAACCTCGTTGGTTAAAAGGAACTGTAGAAAAACGAGTGGGAACTTGTAGATACCTGGTGAAGTGGAATGACAAATTATTAATGCGGCACATTAATCAAATGTTAAGCCGTGGGGAGGAAGAGCAACAGCCAGCTGAAGAGACAACCCCTGTGGTAGGGGATACAGCTGATGTTAATCATGACAGTGATGATGACACCAGATATTCGATACCATCCCCTCGGCATTGGGCGGACATAATTGGAGTGTCAGGACCACAGGATATTGCTATACATGAAAATTCACAAGATGTCGCAACAACCAGCAGCCAGAAACGTCCACGATCGGATACGCCTCCTGAATCACCAGAGTACAAGCGAATAGCCCTGACTGATAGTGACAGTGAGTTGAATTCGTCGGAATTCAGAGATATAGAGGCGGATAGTGAATAGACCTCCAACATATGTTAAATAGGAATGTTAGGTTAGTGAATACAGCAATAAGTTAGTGTTAGTAAGTGAATTTGTATATTAAGTGAATATGTAGTGTAAGTGGACTTTATGAATTAGTGAACTCTCTTAATGGGGGAGGTATGTTATATATGGACTATGTGGGTAGTGAGAATGTAAGTGAAAGTGAGGTAGATGAGAAACCAGTCTGTCATCGCGATTCCTGCCCACCGCATGTACTCACGTGATTTATAACAATAAGCTTTAAATATATGACAGTGCCCAGCGAAAGGGTTTGTCGGTTCTAGTTTCCGAGTTGCGGGCAGATTTTTTTTATATATTTTTATAACCTGACCTGCGATTGACCTCAGTAGTGCCTGATGGTAAGCGACTACGAGGCCGAAGATGTAGCTCACCGGTTCAGTAGATGCCTATTTACTCGTGTCTTGAAGAGTCCTAAGTTGTATTTGTCAGGAAATACAGGGCGAGTTCGCTGCGACTGGTTTTGTATGGAAACTCGCCCGCAGCTCACCCGCATATCGCTAGTGGGTGAATCAACTTTTCTTTGCTTTATGCAAAGATCGCTCTTTCTCCTTACTTGTTCACCTTTTGCATGTTTTAACATGATTTAAATGGAACAATATCTTACATCTAGAGATAGATAAGGCAAAAATAAAAATAAAACTCGTTTTTAACAAATAAATAGCGTGACCCTGTGGATGAACCCTTATTTTCATGCAAAATTGGGGGACAGCTATGTCCGCTGGGTCACTGCTTATAAACAAGTTATAAAAAAAAATTATAATAAAAAATATTTGCGTTACGTAGATTTACTATCTGTCTTTTAAATGAGCATACATTTTATTCAAAAAATATCGGAATAAAAATTTCCTTTTAATTTTAGTCGGAGAAGGTGAAATTTTGTTGACAAAGAAAACTTGATTCACTGATGATAAGGCCCTTAGCATCCCTATCTCAATTCGAGTTACTGTCTTCTTTAACACCATCACGCTCCCTAGAGGCACTGTAATAAAAGGGTAACGAACAGCCACGTGTACAAATTGTACAATATATTGTTGATTGACCTACAATACCGTGTGAAGGGAGCAATCATGCCCCGGGCTATTTACAGTAAGTTCCGGCCCGGTTGTTAGGCAACGGCTCCAAAACAAACCTCCGTTTCACAAAAGGATTGTGTATAAATAGGCACAACAACAACATCTTCACAAACTTTCACATTTATAATATTAGTGTGATGTGTATGTGTGTTACTATATAACGGGGCTGAATGAATTGAGCTGAAATTCAGCAACCTAGTAGACCAAGTCCTGGATTGAAACATAGGATACTTTATATCCCGGTAAAGAGTTCCCTTGGTATAGTAACGGGAATAACGCGGGCCAAGCCGCGGGTAAATGCTAGTTTATAATATTAATAGGAAGTTGGATATTAGCAGGATAGTAGGCCTATTCTTCAGAAATATGTCTGCGGTCACCTCATTCATCTGGCCCTTTTTCATACCAAATGTATACAGAATGAGTCACAGACATATTTCTGAAGAATAGCCCAGCAAGATTGACTATTTAGTTTTGATTTTAAACACAATTTTACTGTTAAACAATGATGAAAAAACTGGCTAAGCTGTTGACGGGCCACCGATGAAACCTCCGCGGTCCGAAAGCGGCGGCGGGTTGAAGACCCCTGAACTATTGACCTCGCTCTCGCTCTGTGAACTGTTGACCTCTCGAGTCTGTCAAGTCAATCCCCATGCTTTCGCCATTTTAAAAAAAATCCAAAAACTGAGTCTATCTGCTCACAAAATTTCACGAGAATCGGTTGAGAAATGCGACCTGTAAGTGTAGAGGAGAACATACAAACATCCGTCCGAAAATATTTTTGATTCCATGGATGGCGACATTTAATAATAATTAGGGATGTAACGATAGCGATATATCGGTATCGCCGATATTATACAACCGATATTTGAAGAGCGCGAAAAGAATTTGCTGTATGAAAATAATCTGCAAAAAGTAATTTCAATTTCTGACTTTATTTATGTATTGGTCTATTACCTTGTGCAATGATAATTACTATGTTAATAAAATCTTTGGTTCTTAATTAAAAGAAAATTTAATTTTGAGTTGACATTTAATTTATTTTTACTTTACACTTTCAAGGTTGGCTCTCTGGTAAATATAGCCAGTAGTCATTGCCATTAGTTATATTCAATTTCAATTTCAATTTCAAATAGCCTTTTATTTCTGATACTTAATATCTATTTACATACTTTTATTTTGCATGCATTTCTTATCTAGCTTACTATTTTTAACATGCTATTTCATGTATTACAATGATTGATTAATTTTAAAGTTTAATATTAATTTGAGTATCTATTGCTTCAAAATAGACACATATAAAAATTATTTATGTAGTAGATTTATTTGAGAATACATATATTTACTAATTGTTATCTTCAATTTAATTTGCATAGTATTTGATTGTTAGTTGTTATATAATTTAATTTTATCTAATATTGGACACCGAATTGCGGTTGATTGTGACATAATTTAAATATCTTATATATCAGTGTTACTAAAATATTTCAGTTTTTAATACGCTACATAATAGTAATTGTTGTACTAACACTCGTTTAATTGTTTACCTAGAATTTATAATTATTATATTTAATTTTTATCAATTTATATATGGTTTAATTATTGGATACATTATTTTATTACACCAGATGCAATTTATGTTTTTAATATTTTTTTTTTTTAGTTTTAATTTATGTTTTGATGCATTTAGTTAATTTCTGTATTTTATCTTTATATATTTAAATTATACTAGAGTAATTTACATTTATTTATTCAGCGACATCGGTATCTTTGGTATCAGCTTGCCCTTTGGCATAGGCCTCCCCTAGTGCTTGCCATAGCTTTCTGTTTGTGGCTTTTCTCCTCCATGTTTTGCCAGCCGTTTTCATAATCTCATCTTCCCATCTCTTCCTCTGCCGTCCTCTCCTTCTTTTCCCATCTCTTGGGTACCACATTATAACGTCTTTAGACCATTTGTTCCTCTGGTTTCTTATAGTGTGTCCAGCCCAGTTCCATTTAAGTTTCATCACTATATATGTTACATCTGCTACTTTAGTTTTACTTCTTATATTGGTTAGTCTGACTCTGTCCCGTAACTTTATATTTAGAATGCTTCTCTCCATTTTATTTTGACATACTTGCAGTGCTCTTTTATGCTTCTCGGTGAGAGCCCATGTTTGTGATCCATATGTCAGGCATGGCAATATACATGAGTTGAATACCTTTGTTTTGTCTTTCATTGGTATCTGTGGGTTCTTCATCACCTCTTTAAGCGACCAGTACCTTTTCCACGCGTTGCATATTCTAATGTTTATTTCTTTTGTCATTTGGTCTTCAGGTGAGATAATTTGTCCTAAATACGTATAGTGGTCGACATATTCTATGCAGTTGTTGTTCAGTGGGATAGGTGATTTTTCATGATTTGTCATTAATTTAGTTTTATCAGTGTTCAAAGTCAAACCTACAATATTACTTTCTTTTTCTAGTTGTATCAACATTTTCTGCAGGTCCTCCTGATTGTTACTCAGGACAATCAGGTCATCTGCAAACCTTAAGTGATTCAACTTTTCACCATTAATGTTTATTCCAAAAGCATCCCAGTCCATTTTCCTGAAAATATGTTCCAGCACCGCTGAGAACAGCTTTGGTGACAGGGGGTCTCCTTGGCGTACTCCTCTCTTTATTTTGAATGGTACTCCTATTCTTTCTGTTTGTACTTTTGCTGTGGAGTCTTTATATATATTCATAATTATTCTGATATACTTAGGAAGTACTCCTTGCGACCGCAGTGCGTCCCAGATATGTGTGTGTCTAAGAGAGTCGAATGCTTTGTTGTAGTCTATAAAAGCCAGATAATATATTTTCCCATATTCATTACTTTTTTCTATGACTTGTTTGATGACATGGATGTGGTCCATTGTTGAAAAATCACTTCTGAATCCTGCCTGCTCCCTAGGCTGGTTTTCGTCTAGTACCAAGGACATCCGATTTAATATAATTTTTGAGAAAACCTTATATAGGTTTGACAGCAAACTGATTGGTCTATAATTATTTATTTCAGCGACATCTCCTTTCTTGTGTATTAAAGTGATAGTTGACGATGTCCATTGTTCTGGTATGACTTCGTTGGTAAGTATGTTATTGAATATGTTTGTTATAGGCTTTATGATGCAGTCTAGACATCCCTTAAGCACTTCATTTGTTATTTTGTCCTCCCCGGGAGCTTTGTAATTCTTTTGGGAGAGTACTGCCTTCCTTACTTCAGATTCTAGTATCGGAGGAACAAATTCTTCATTGTCATCTACCAAATAATGTGATTCTGTATTTTTTGTGTCATCATATAAATTTGAATAAAACTTGGTGGCTGTCTCCATTATTTCGGATCGTTTTGTGTCCTTTTTTCCTGATGTTTTGTTGTTAATATTTGGAATCCAACAGGTGCTCTCCTTCAGTACTTTCAATGCTTTTTTTACGCCTCCCGATTTTTCTATGTGAAATTGGATGGTTCTGCTCCTCAATTCTTTCCGGTGTATTCTGATTTCTTCATTAATTTGTTTACTTAGTTCAGTAATTTGTTTTCTATTTTCTTTTCTGTTTTCAAAGAGAATTTTCCTGCTTTCTATGAGAGATCTTGCTTTGTCTCCAATGCCGTCCTTTTTCTTTTTCACACAACCTAATTTTTCAGACACTTTCCGATTTTCCTCCTCCAATAAGTTATATTTCTCCTGTATGTTGACAGTGCTCTCAATTTCCGTTCTTGTGTTCTTTAATGATGTGAGCAAGTTTTCCGGAAGGGGCAGTGGAATATGTGTCGGCTGCGTTTTCCGATTTATATGTTTCCTTATTGGTTTAGGTTTATTCAGATAGATAGTACCTCTTACCATACGATGGTTTGTATTGAAGTTGAACTTATTAATAGTGCTTATATCCTTGAAAAATTTGGGTTTATTGGAGAGTATGAAGTCTATTTCATTCTTTACTTGACCGTCAGGCGATATCCAGGTCCATTTTCTTTGAATTTTTTTCTGAAAATAGGTGTTGAGTATTTTCAGGTTATATGTAAGTGCAAGGTTTATTAATCTTTGACCATTATTATTTCTTCTGCCAGTACTATGCAGACCCAGAATGGTATCTTCGCCTGCTTGTCTTTTACCAATTTGGCCATTGAAATCGCCTATTAGGAATATTGTTTTGTGTGCTTTTTCAAGAGTTCTTTCTAGGTCTCCGTAGAATGTGTCCTTAATGTCTTTTAGAGCTATCTCTGTTGGTGCATATATTTGAATTATTGAAATACTTCCATATTCCGGTAGGTTAATATTTAGTTGAGCAATCCGTTCCGATATTCCAATAAATTCTTGGATGTACTTGCTGAGGCATTTTTGGACGAGGAACCCAACTCCAAACAGGCCGGGTGTATTCCCAATATGATATAGGATGTAATTTTCATATTGTTCAATTTTCTCACCCATTCTCCTTACTTCACTTAAGCCAATTATATCCCAGTTGATAAAATCCAGCGCTTGTTCCAATTCTTGTAGGGATTCCTCAGTTCTTAAAGTCCTGACATTGAGGGTTGATATGAAAAAGCTATTTTTGGTATTTTCTTCCTTCTTTGTTAGTTTGGTATGTTCACTGTTGATGCTTTCATTTTTTATTTGAGATGTTTCTACTTGTTTTGAGAGATTTGACAGATTTGACAGATTTGGCACTAAGTCTAGGGGGTTTTGGTCTTGAGCCCCACGGTGACCAGCCGGGTTGGGGCACTTTTTCTTTTGTATCTGTTGTTTATTTATTGTTGTTGTTTTGCTCTTTCCGCTACCGATGTCCGCAAATTCCTATGCTTTTGGGGTGGTTATTTCTGTACAGGAGTTCGACCTTGAGCGCATGTATGCAAAAGGGTCTGTTCTATGTAATTTTGCTGGGGCAATTATGCCTTTATTTCCTCTGTCCTCCTCTTGGTGCTCTGGTGCCAAGGTGGACTGACGAGTGGGGGATGTTGAATCTTCTCGCTTCCGTTTTTCATTTTCTTTGGGCTTGATTACTAATTTGTTGTTCTTAATGTACACTTTATTACCCTTCTCTCTCTCCTGCTTAAGCTCCCCTTGTAGTTCTTTACGTTTTTCCAGAGTCGCTCTAGTGAAGTCTTCGGTTATATACATTTTTTCTGGTACTTTCTTCTTGTTTTTCAGGATTTCGATTTTTTTACTGTATGTGGTGAAAGAGATTAGTACTGGCCTTATTTTATCTTCCTTTTTACTGCCTATCCTGTGTACTTTGTTAATGTCACTATTTTCCACTTTCACTTCCAACTTTTCAAACAGATGTGTTACATTTTTGAATAGCTGCGTATAACTTGTATCACTTTCTTTCAAACCATGTATTATAATATTGTTCTGTTTGGTTATGTTTTCGAGTGTATTTACTTTCTTGTTTAATATCTCTACTTCTGACTTGAGCATCTGGTTTTCTTCCTGTAATGGTCTTATTTTATCGTCTATCGTTCTCATAATTTTTTCAGTATTGTTTTCTATCAGCACGGCTTGGTTTTTTAGTTCTTGTTTCACCAAAGCGTAAAGCGCGGAGTTTGACATTTCCTCTGACAGTGACATTTTGTTTGATATCGTGGATAGCGTTTTGTGCCTGCTTGAATTGGAACGTATAATTTTTGTTTTTTTTTTGGTAGGTTGTCTAAACTGCCGATATGTCACTGGTTAGAAGTGTTTGGTTTGGACTGGCAACACTGAGTTTTTGTTTTTATGTTGTTTCCTTGCTTAGTTTGTTTTATAGGTTATATTCGTGATTTCACTGTATTTTAACACTCGTTTTAATTGCAGTCCAGACATTATACATAAAGTTCTGTACTTTCACCACTTTTCCGCGTTTTAATTGTTATAAGGAACAGACATTTCACCACAATCACAGTCTTTATATCGAGTAATCTATTTTTATTTACGGAGCGTACTGACAATGACTTTACTAATGGACGACCGGAACCGGAAAAAAGTAGTTAGTTATATTAAGGACATACAAATATCTGAAGATCATACTTCATTATGTAGCTAAGATGTCGGTATTGGTATCGCCGATATTAACTACTATATATCGGTATCGGTATCGTATCGGCAAAACTGTGTATCGTTACATCCCTAATAATAATATCGTCGACCGTAAGCTGAATTACGGTAAGGGACATTGTTTTGCCTGTCCCTTACCGTAATTCAGCCTACGGTCGACGATATCCGCGCAATGGAATCGTTGAGTGAGTCAGTCCTGTTAATTCTAAGGCCACATTTTTTCGTTTATTTCTTTTTGTATGTCAAAGAAGGCAACACGAATCTTTGCTTTGTCAAATCCCCGATAATGTGGCCGCAGGGTTAGAGTCTCAATGAGGGCCGAAAGGCATTTTTCTGCCACCGCTACTAAAAAGGCTGCTTCTAAAAAGGGGACGATTCTTAAAATTTAAAAAGAAAAAACAGAAACAACACTTTGACAGTTCTTAAAGCGAATTTCATTTACTAACCTAGGTATAAGGACGTAGCTACACAGTGAACTGTCCAGACAGAGCCAATCTGGTCAGGTAGACCGATTGGCTGACAAAATTGTCCAGTTTGAAAAGAAATCTCATTTCAAAACTAAATTAAATCATAGATATAGATCTTAACGATTAGCCAGTGGTCGCATCCGATCAAGAATGATTGGAAGTCTAGAGAGGAGCCCTTTGCAGCAGTGGAATATAATATAGCAGATAAAAAAAGCGATGGACAGTCCCATGTCAGCCCGCATTGCTGTACCTACCGATTACTGAATATCGGTAAAGAAATAAAACAGTGGGAGTATTGATATCGGATACACATATAGACATCAGCTACATATATAAGTTATCAGTTCATTTATTGCTTTCATATTATCGGTACCTTTAGACTCAAGGGGCGTAAACGCCATTAGAACCTGCGGCGTTTGCGCCCTTTGAGTCTAAAGGTATCGATATGTGTAACAAAGATATTACATTTACAATAGCTTCGCTGTAGCCCTGCAGCGTACTACAATCCCATTCCCATCCCACTTCCCACTAATATTATAAATGCGAAAAATTGTGAAGATGTTTGGACGTTTGGATATTTGGATCTTTGGATGTTTGTTATTAAATAACGGGGTAACGACAGGATTGAGCTGAAATTTGGCATGCAAGTAGACCAAGTTCTAGATTGAAACATAGGATACTTTATATACCGATAAAGAGTTCCCTTGCACAGCAGCAGGAACAACGCGGGCGAAGCCACGGGTAAATGCTAGTACGAAATAAAAGAATTCTCGTACGTTCTCATTTAGTTACTCAATTAGATACTCGTAAATTAATAAGTGAATTTTCATATCATATCATATAATTTCTTTTCAAATTTCAGACCTGCTCGCGACTTCGTTCACGATGGCGAAATAAGTTAAATGTCTCTTTTTTGCTTCGGCTTAGGCGGATAAACAGTATCTGGTGTGTTAACCGGGTTCATATTTCTACCTCTATACCTAATTTCAAGAAAATCGGTGTTTTTATGTGATACGCGAACAAATAAACTCACAAATAACAAAGAAACCGACAACCAGACAAAAAGAAAAACATAAAAAGTTCAATAAATATTTATTTACGTATTATTACTTATTTTTAAGATGCTTTTATGAAAAAAAAATACAAACACAGTTCTCCTACGAATTAATTATTATGTACCTATATAGATACCAGTGGCGTGGCGTGAAAATATCCTTAGGCAAGCCGGTGTAGATTTGGCGTACATTTTCCTCAAGAGCTGTAGAATAAGGTGCTCAAATGCCTGATATTAGCCGCAAGCCGGTAAGAATCGAGGTCTGAGGACGCCACGCTACTGATAGATACAGTGTGTACCTACAAAACAGTGACGGCGAAGTCTAAAAAGTTTCAGCTTTATTGAAACCAGTACGTATACCTACACATAATGCCCCTCACGGTTATTTTACACGGACGTCAAGTGCCACTTAAAACCCCTTCATAATGAAAGCCCTCCATAATCCTTTGCATTTTCAACCCTATTCCACTGACGTAAGAGTTCATAATGGCTTATACTTGGTTTGGATAGCATGCGCAGCTGTTATACTCTCAGTATACTAATGGGCGTAACCGACTATAAATTCCCAATAAATTAGACCCTTTTGAGTAAGCTTTAAAGTTTATGCGTCGCATAAAAAAAGTTTTATGGAATAAGTAGTGTGAATCATGAGCTAATTAAATTAAATTGGCGTCTGAAAAAGCGAATAGCAAACATAAGCGTTTCCCGCCATTAATAGTTAATGATACAAGTGAGCTTAGTTGGTAATTGTGCTTTACCAACAGAAAAGTAGACATTTGTAGACCATTAAAAAATAAATCGTAACTTGGGAAATTCTTAACCGAATAGGATGATTCTTAGATTTATATTTTTCAAATAACGTCATCTACGCCGAACTAATTATTAGAAATCTGTAAACTCAATAGTTTAGGAACTATTGTCCCTTAAGCCAGTACATTTCAGAAGGAAATGTGCTTTACGACTCTGACAAAAACTATTTTTTTAAATAATTTTGTCGTAACTACCAAAACAGTACAGTACAGTCAAATAAAAATATTATCATATTGTCGTATAATATTGGTACATAGCGAATTTCTGTTGTTAAGTCATGGTTATGTTTATGAAGTAAGTAACGATAAATTATATGAAGTTAGAGATTTGGATACTAAGTTGGCCCATTCAACATAGTGACCCATTCAACATAGGGTCACTATGTTGTATGGGTCAATTTTAAAATTTAGGAACAGACGACAAATTTTAATCATCTCCTAACTTTTTTACTTGAAGGGCTATCAAAATTTCAATAGAACAGATGGATAGAAAAAAAAGCCGACTTCAATGGTATATTTAGTGTACTTACGAGAAAATGTCCTTTACGACATTTGAAATTTCCACTGTCGATATTAACATGGAAAATGAATGTGTGAAGCAATGAGGCCACGGGTACATGCTAGTAGGTGATAATATCGAAATTATCCACAACTTACCGCCTTGACAAGGGGCTACAAGGATCAATACGCGAGCCCTAGGGGCAATCGATATAACCGTGTGCCTATTTTTACCCCGCCTGACCCGCTTCCGATGCCCAGGTGAGAGCACCCGAGCTGTCCAATACGGTTCCCTTTTTTACCATAATATTATCGTTTGGAAAAATAGGGTTATTCTTGAGAAATATGTCTGCGACTTATTCCTCTGTCTCCATACATTTGGGAAGGAGGGCCAGTGGAATAAGGTGACCGCAGACATATTTCTGAAGAATAACCCACTAGAATGGCCTTTGTAGGTATTCTGTGTAGCGTAAATTTATAAATTTTATGCGTGTCTTTCTGTTTGGACCATACAAATACATCGAGATAGAAGGAAATGGTTCGTCGATTTGTATGAGAATCGAACGTTATTCGCTGGGCGATTGACGCCAAAAGTGTAATTTAGTGATGGAAAACATAAATGTTGCTATTTGATCAATTAATTATGAAATTTGGCATTAATGCCTTAATTAAATTTTATCTTGTTTGTATTTGTTTGTTTAGTGTACCTTCTTTCAATAAAAATTTTACTGTGACAATTAATTATACCATTATTATCACATTTTCCAATCTGATAATAATAATTTTGCCGAATTTCAAGGAAACTGACTACTTACAAATCCCATCAAAAACATTAGGTACATGTAAAAAGATGCAAGTCTCGCATCGCAGTTCTCATACAGCAAAAGTTTTGAGATGTAAAGTTAAACCAAGTCCGTACCGGGGGGGTATCAACAGAGCTCGATTTCCACCGACTTGCCTATTATTAGATCTATAAAATGTGTTCCTCCACGGTTAAATAGTTAAGTTAAGTTCAAATAACGTCTAACCTGTCAGTCCGTGACGAAATGTATGGAGTTTGACACTAATTGTCAGTTCTGTGACGACCTGCTAACTGTCAGTTAAGAACGCACTTTAAATAAAAAAGCCCAACTGTGCTTGTAGTGCGTTCGTTCACGGCGCACACATGCAAGCCGCGCGATGCACCTTTGGAGGAAGAACTGAACTGCCATTATACTGTACCTCCGGGCAACGCAATACCTAAACCAATTCAAGTCGAATTGCGCAATTTAATCGTATTTGCTTAATCTAATGTCTCCGGTAAGGGATGAAATAGGAATATTTCCCTTGTAAAAAACCCTGGGAAGCGTTTAAATTGCACGACCGGCAATATCACTAAACGAATATTGCTTTCCGAGTCTATCTACTTACAGAAATTGATTCTCAAAGGTCAATCTTGTTAATACCGGTGCATATATTTTATGGAAAGGAAATGGATTGACGTAGATATGAATGAATGAATGAATGAATGAATAAATTTATTTCAGACCTGGAGTCCATATGTGTTAGTATTTACAAGCAAAACTTAAACAACTAATGTTAGTATTGCAGTGGATTATGTCAATTTAATTAATGAATTAATACATTCATAATAATTTATACCGGGTGGAATAAAACGTAGGACTTTCCTGAAAACATAGTGTCATATATTTCAAGTAGAATCGACCTAGTTAAAAGTAAAATAATTGTAATAATAAAGAAAAACAAAACTATATTTTTTTTAACTGTACAATTCTACTATTTCTACGCTATTGTGTACATTCGCTTAGCTTGATTTACTAGTTGGAACCTCTTTGTCACATTAATTTACCTACGACGTTTGTGAAAAGTTCGTTTACAGAAAGGTATTAACCGTTTCTTGTAGACCGTTTCTTATTATCTCTAAATAGTGTTGAAACACGCGGATTTTTTGCATGAAAGTGTAACAAGCTATAACTTGAAAACGGTGATAGATATTAACATAGTTTATTTAGAGAAAATAATGTATTAAGGTTAAACAATGCCACATTTCTCCACCCTTAAGATTATGATTAAATTCTTTCAGCGTGTAACAGGAACTATTAACATTTACCTTAAATTATGGGTTCACGTGAACCTATTCAGGCGTCGAGGGTGACTGCGCATTGTGAGCCAATCACCTCCAAACAAAGGTAAGTAAACAAATACCTATCGAGTACATATAGGCGCGTAGGGCTGGCAAAAGCTTCACAAAGCACATAAAGGCTTCGACTCGAACTGTGGACTACAAAGCTACAGATAAATAATTTCCAAAAAGGTCACGTTTAACTATCCACATCTAATACCGTTAAACGGGCATTTCTTGTACACAAGGACCTTAAAATAAATAGCCGGACGGAGGCTCGCCAACAGAGAACTGAAGTCATTTCTAATGCGCCGGCTGCTTGTACTTACGAGCCGCACGCACACATCAACTAGTTTTTTTCTATTGCGAGCAGCACACACAGATAGGTAGCCGGCCGATTAGACATGCTTCAGTTCTTTGTTAGTGACGCTCTGTCCGGCTATTTATTTGAAGGTCCTTACTTGTACACTTATTTGTTTGGAGCATCTCGGAAACGGCTTTTATGATTTCTATGAAATTTGCTATGTGGGAGTTTTTGGGGGTGAACAATCGATCTAGCTTGGTCTAATCTCTGGAAAAAACCATCCATGTCTCTTATTTGTTTATTTAACTATCTACAACTACACACGCGTGTAAATCCTTACCGTGACACTTAACCTTACGCGTGAAAATATTAACCACACAAAATAATTCCGCCCGCAATATAACGAGACACATTCAAGTTGACACACACGTTTGATGACACTCACTTTACAAAAAGGTCGTATCTCGTAATGTCATAACACGCATGCATGCGGTAAATTGCTGTTCGGTAAATTTTCAAAAATTAATGAAGGGGTCACAAGTGTAATTTAAAAAATCCTCTTTATTAATGACTAGCGTTTAACGGCGGCTTCGCCATCGTTGTTCCCGTTACTGTCCCAAGGTGAATATTTACCGGGATATTAAGTATCCTATGTTTCAATCCAGGACTTGGTCTACCAGTGGCGTGGCGTTGAAGAAATCCTTGGGCAAGCCAGAGAGAGAGAGAGAGCAACTCTGGCTTCAATTTTATTTAAGACCAATATAATTAAGTGCTGAACTGCCTAATATTAGGCAAGCCGATGGGAATCGAGTTCTAAGGACGCCACGCCACTGTGGTCTACTTGCCAAATTTCAGCTCAATCCATATAATCGTTATTTTATATTTAGTAACAAACATCCAATCATCCAAATATCCAAACACCTTCACAAACTTTCGCATTTATTACCTATATTATAGTGGGATTACACTAATAAACCCTACGTCTGATTTAACTGTTCACTCGTACAGGATTTACAGGCAGTATATTACAGCGTTTACGTTATACTCGTATTAGTTGACACTTGACAGGTATTTACTCCTGCTCTTACTCCTGAAAACGTAATGAGAGGGACACATCTCTCTTCATCGTTGAAATGTTAACTTAAATGACACTTTCAAGGGACCGATTCGCATATATACGTACTACCTTTATCTATTTTTTTTGTGTTGAGTACAAAGAAACTAGGTATTTATTTACCTACTAACTGCTAACTAGTTGAATAGCAGCAGAGGTCTATGCATTAACATGTACCTAACTAAACAAATCCAATTATACATTTGTAGTAATAGAATAGTTAATAGAAAGTAACTGGACCGTTTTAAGCTGCGGCATGTGAATGCGCCATTTGTAAATGAAAGAGCATTGACAAGTTCCAGTGAAGCATGATATCAGCCGTCCTAGTTATCTACCGCAATATATCTGTAAATTATAATGATAACATGCGTGACCAATCTTATAACTGAAGATTTGTAAGCTGGAAAAGATAATTTGTAAGATAAATAATGGAACGACCACAACTTATACAGCGTGGAAATCCAATACAGGCGAATATTGAAACGGTGGTCAGCATAGGACCTAAGAAGTATATTTAGATAACTTTTGCTTAAAACTACAATGAAAATATTTACCCTACAAAATATTTCGGCCCGCAATGTAACGCATCACATTTAAGTTGACACACACGCTAGTTGACAGTTACTTTAAAAAAGCTTGTATCTCGCAATGTTATAACAAGCATGTATGCAGTATACATTGCTGCTCGGTAAATTTTCAAAAATTAATTACGGACTCAGAATTAAGTGTAATTTAAAAAATAATATTTAATGATAACACTACTAAATGCTATATCTGATTTAATTGTTTCCTCGTATTGGACTTCTACGCTGTATATGACGAGAAAAGCCTAAAAACATTACCTTTGGGATCCGGAATACCTTGGGACTCCTTGGTGGTTACGGTATAATCCAATATCCGCACCAGTTTGATTACTGGTGTATCGCACTTGATATGTGTCGTCACACAATCTAAATATTGCGTTGATAATAAACTACGAGCGTTACACAATTCCAAAGAAGACTAACATTCCCATCTATCAACTTCATAATATTTCCTCTTTTTATCTACAACGACCTGCATTTCATAACCAACCTCAAAAAGGATCTAGTATTTACTAGATAGTAACTAATAACTAGCGCCCTCTCTGCGACCTTATTATACAAGCCAACAATCAGATATTTTTGGCTTATGTAACATTGTTATTTTATCGTGATTCGACATATATTATATATCTCGTTTAATTCAATTTTAACTTTAATTTGGTCTACGCTTCTTCGGTTTCGTCGTACCTTTCTGCCAGGTAGAATAATATAGAGAACACGAAGACCATTTGATTGGGCTTTTAAAATTACTTTGAAGCTAAAATTTCCTTTCAGTCCTCCTAGTCTACACTAGGGCTTCCATCCCGGGATTTTTGTACGGCTAAATAATACAGGGATCCCGGTATCGGTCACACAAAAAAAACCCGGGATTGGAAGCCCCAGTCTACACCGCCGCTATAAAAACCAAGTACAATCTAATCCCTACTCACCAAAGCTCGTAAGCTACCAGAAAATACTAAGTAAGATAGGACTTTTTGATACTTAGGAAAGGAAGGACAGTCCCCTTTGATTTATCAGGCTGCTAACCGCAAAATGGACTCCGCCTACGCCGGAAGCGACGTGAGCGATCTCGACCCGCTTCCGGTCTGGGAGAGGCTCGTAAAAAACGAAATTTCGATAGGTATTCTATTTTATTTGGATAAAAAAGCCTATCTGACCTGAATTTATAGCTAAATATGTCCTTGTGGAAGCAGATAAGTATAGTTGGAGAAAAAATAGCATTCCACGTAAATAATATGTCACGGTTTTATGGCTCTCCTATACTTTCCTATCCGGCCTAGTTTCAGTAGTTCGGCGATTTTAGTCCGGTTCAAACAAATATGCTATACTAGCTATTTCCCGCGGCTTCGCCCGCGTTGTTCCCGTTATTGTCCCAAAGAAACTCTTTACCGGGATATAAAGTATCCTTCGTTTCAATCCAGGACTTGGTCTACTTACATGCCAAATTTCTGCTTGATCCATCCAGTTGTTACCCCGTTATTTAGTAACAAACATCTTCACAAACTTTCACATTTAAGTATAATATTAGTGTGAAGATTTTCGAATGTTAAAATTTTAAATATACAATTTAATATAACCAGAGATCGGAATAGGTAAAGTATATTTACCTAAACTTCGAAGAACATAGTCGAAAAGTGGAGAGTCCCTTACAACAAAATTTTTATCCGGGACTTAAGTCTCGGAATCTTACTAAAAAAATATAAATCAGGTATTCTTTAGTACATTTCTCGAACATTCTCAGTTTAGCTGTCTCTTTCTAATAGTGCTGTCTCTTTCACTCCTTCGAGAAATTTCGCCATATACTGAAGTGTAGTTCGAAGGCCCATAAGGGGTCCTGAAAACGCCTGAAAACGGGTTTTCAGGTTATTACGCCATCTTATAGAGGGTGTTCTGAAACGGACTGAAAACATGTTTCAGGTGCCTGAAAACAACGGCAACTTAGGTGAATTTTCGATCTTCTACTATGTGAAAGAGCCACCGGCGCAAAAGACAGCACTATTAGAAACAGGCAGCTATACTGAGAATGCTCGAGAAATGTGCGAAAGAATACCAATAATATATTTTTTTAGTAAGATTCCGGGACTTAAGTTCCGGAAAAATTTTAGTTGTAAGGGAGTCTTCACTTTTCGACTTTGTTCTTCGATGTTTAGGTAAATATACTCTACCTATTCCGATCTCTCTATATAAACTTTCAACCCCTATTTAAACCCCTTAGAGGATGAATTTCGAAAAACGGTGATATCACTTTTCTTGTAATCTAATAAAAAGTCTAAACATGACGTTTCAAACCTCTTACTTCTAAAATCTTAGACTCTCCATACAAATTTTGAACCCCTTAGGGAATGAATTTTGAAAAATCCTTTTTTAGTGCACATTTAGACCTGATAAGGATCCTACGTGCTAAATTTGGAATTCCTAGGACGAGCGGTTTGGGCTGTGCGTTGATATACAAACTTTCAACCCCCATTTAAACCCCTTAGGGGATGAATTTTGAAAAATCCTTTCTTAGTGCACCCCTAGACCTTATAAGGAACCTACGTGCTGAATTTGGAATTCCTAGGACCAGCGGTTTGGGCGGTGCGTTGATATACCAACTTTCAACCCCCATTTAAACCCCTCAGAGGATGAATTTCGAAAAACGGTGAAATTACTTTTCTTGTAATCTAATAAAAATCTAAACATGAGATTTCAAACCTCTTACTTCTAAAATCGTACTCTCCATACAAATTTTGAACCCCTATTTGAACCCCTTAGGGGGTAAATTTTGAAAAATCCTTTCTTAGTGCAGCCCTAGACCTTATAAGGAATCTACGTGCTAAATTTGGAATTCTTAGGACCAGCGGTTTGGGCGGTATGTTGATATACAAACTTTCAACCCCCATTTAAACCCCTTAGGGGATGAATTTTGAAAAATCCTTTCTTAGTGCACCCCTAGACCTTATAAGGAACCTACGTGCTGAATTTGGAATTCCTAGGACCAGCGGTTTGGGCGGTGCGTTGATATACCAACTTTCAACCCCCATTTAAACCCCTCAGAGGATGAATTTCGAAAAACGGTGAAATCATTTTTCTTGTAATCTAATAAAGAGTCTAAACATAAAGTTTCAAACCTCTTACTTCTAAAATCTAGACTCTCCATACAAACTTTGAACCCTTATTTGAACCCCTTAGGCGATGAATTTTGAAAAATCCTTTCTTAGTGCACGCCTAGACCTTATAAGGAACCTACATGCTAAATTTGGAATTCCTAGGACCAGGGGTTTGGGCTGTGCGTTGATAAACAAACTTTCAACCCCCATTTAAACCCCTTAGGGGACGAATTTTGAAAAATCCTTTCTTAGTGCACCCCTAGACCTTATAAGGAACCTACGTGCTAAATTTGGAATTCCTAGGACCAGCGCTTTGGGCGGTACGTTGATATACAAACTTTCAACCCCCATTTAAACAACTTAGGGGACGAATTTTGAAAAAAAATCCTTTCTTAGTGCACCCCTAGGCCTTATTAGGAACCTACGTGCTAAATTTGGAATTCCTAGGACCAGCGGTTTGGGCTGTGCGTTGATAAACAAACTTTTAACCCCCATTTTAACCCCTTAGGGGATGAATTTCGAAAAACGGTGAAATTACTTTTATTGTAATCTAATAAAGAGTCTAAACATGAAGTTTCAAACCTCTTACTTCTAAAATCGTAGACTCTCCATACAAACTTTGAACCCCTACTTGAACCCTTTAGGGGGTGAATTTTGAAAAATCCTTTCTTAGTGCAGCCCTAGACCTTATAAGGAACCTACATGCTAAATTTGGAATACCTGGGACCAGCGGTTTGGGCTGTGCGTTGATTATCAAACTTTCAACCCCCATCTAAACCCCTTAGGGGATGAATTTAGAAAAACGGTGAATTTTTTTTTGTTGTTATCTAATAAAGAGTCTAAACATGAAGTTTCAAACCTCTTACTTCTAAAATCGTAGACTCTCCATACAAACTTTGAACCCCTATTTGAACCCCTTAGGGGGTGAATTTTGAAAAATCCTTTCTTAGTGCACCCCTAGACCATATAAGGAACCTACATGCTAAATTTGGAATTCCTAGGACCAGCGGTTTGGGCTGTGCGTTGATATGTCAGTCAGTCAGTCAGTTTCTTCTTTTATATATTTAGATGAACCGGACTAAAATCACCGAACTAATGAAGGTAGAAGACAAAAGTGTATGTACCTCGCGTGCTAAAAAGGAGTGGCGGCGACCTACTTTGCACGCCGTTAACTTCAGTTGCCGTCAATATTATAACCAGATTTGAAAATCTGATAACAAAGGTATTTTTGGCACTCGCAAGACGACTTTTTCACTAAGTATCTGAGCCCAAAATTATATAACAAAACAAATAGGTTACTCGGAATTTATCAATTGACACTTAGAGAATGCAAATTAAAACTTACAAACTGGCTGTTTACTCTCACATACGAAGAGACTGAGGATCTCCTTTGAGCCTCTTGGACTTCTTGTATAGTGCTCCTCTTCCAGCTATTACAGACACACATACACGCATGCGCGCGTGAACATATGTAAATGTATAATAAAATATATTAGTAAATGTAATAATAATGTAAAATAGGCATGTGCACACTTGCTTTAATTTACCTTAGTTTAATTTATTTCTTATACCTACGTTTTAAGCTCTAAATTAAATAATAAATAAATAAATAAATATTAGGGGACAATCTTACACAAATCGAACTAGCCCCTTGGTAAGCTCAATAAGGCTTGTGTTATGGATACTAGACGACGATATATTTAATAGATACATACATACAAATACTTAAATACATAGAAAACATCCATGACTCAGGAACAAATATTCGTGCTCATCACACAAATAAATGCCCTTACCGGGATTCGAACCCAGGACCGCTTGCTTCATAGGCAGGGTCACTACCAACTAAGCTAAAGCGGTCGTCAAAAATTACCTATTACTTTTATGTACCTCATTAATACTATTCACTTTATCACTATGTAGATTCTCAGTACTTGTATTTCCGGGGTGAGGGCCTGGAGATCTCCAGTCTCTCATAAAGGTGATTAAGAACAACTTTGTTAATTTACGTTGTAAAATTTCCTTTGTGAGGTGAAAATAAATACATTTTATTTTTTACCCGACTGCGGCGCAGCCCAAAGGAGGGTTATGTGTTTGACCTGTATGTATGTATGTCCGTTCCTGTGTCCGCTCGTAACTACTCAACGGCACAACCGATTTTGATTAATGATTACATCATTAGATTCGTCTTGATAGCGCGAGTGTCACTGGGTATGAAATTCGTTAAAATAAACAAAATAGCGGATTTTATGCATTTTTAAAGTGCACCGCGGTCGGGTTTTTTTAGTAATTTATTTTTATTATACCTAATTAATTGTTCAAATGAAATCAAAAATGTATGTTTTCCATCACTAAATTACACTTTTGGCGTCAAACGCCAAGCGAAAAACGTTAGACGCTTGATTCCCACACAAATTGGTGAACTTTCCTTCTATCGCGATATATTTCTGTGGATGGCCGTACCTTTGTTTTGCTGGACTTGGCGGGTGCACTGCCGTGCCCCCAGATTCGGCATTTCTGATTCGACGATGCAGTGGCCTACCTAAGACGGCCAAAGTTTAGGCCTTAATCTAAGTATATATATAGGTATAGTTTTACGTTATATTCAGTAACATTATGATACCATTTTTAGGGTTCCGTAGCCAAAATGGCAAAAACGGAACCCTTATAGTTTCGTCATGTCCGTCCGTCTGTCTGTCTGTCCGTATATCACAGGCATTTTAATCAAAAACTACATGATGGATATTGATGAAATTTGGAATATAGGTGTCTTTTATGAGCCGCTACTTAGTTTTGTATACAAATAATTAAAATAAATATTTTTAGGGGGGGCACTCCATACATGTTAAAGACAGTAAAAATCGCTCCGAAAGTTGTGTAAATTGTGTCCCCCCCCCCCCCCTTTATTTTCTAAACCGTGCATCCGAAAAATATGAAAAAAAACGAAGGTAACGCTTAATTAATACTTTCAACGAAAATTATTTTCATCAAGATCAAATGTACCGTTTTTGAGTTATTGCCGATAAACTGCGCTTCTCAACAAAAGGACGTAATTGCTATGAAGATACGCTCTTTTGTTGTTGTACTTTTTTTACATCGTATTTTTTACCTTATAGTTACGGCTATGGAACCCTACACTGAGCATGGTCAGACATGCTCTTGGCCAGTTATTTTTTATACGACTAGGGTGGCATATAAGCGTACAGCCTGCCTGATAGTAAGCAGTCACCGCAGCCTATGGGCATTACGTGCGCGTTGCCGACCTTATAAGAACCTATTCACTCCCCTATTGAAGAACTCCATTCTGTAGTCAGCCGGGAAAACCGCATATGTATATCCATACGACATAAAATAAGGATTTGGCAATAAACGGGGATCAGGAATTTTCCCCAAGTTTGTTTATACAGTGTGTAAACATATATTATGTATATGTCTAATGTACGTATTGATTGCCGCACCACGTCCCGATTGCCGCGTATCAAGTTCGGGGCGTCATTGGAGCCAATCTCGCTGTTTGCAGGCTTATTGCTTAATTAGTCGGAGCCAATTAAAGTTATGGGCGGACTATTAACAGATCTTACCTTCCCTTTATCATGAACGAATGTGTGTCTGTTGGTTTGCCCCAAGGACCTTCAAATAAATAACCGGACGGAGCATCGCTAACAAGGAACTGAAGCATCTCTAATGGGCCGGCTACCTATCTGTGTGTGCTGCTCGCAATAGAAAATAACTGGCCAAGAGCATGTCGGACCATGCTCAGTGTAGGGTTCCATAGGATCTATAAGGAAATGTGCTACAGATAAAAATAAAGCTAAAAATATACAACTGACAAAAAGTCTTAATTGCCGTGTAGATCAATGGCACTTAAAACCTTTTGGTTGAGAAGTTTTTCGGCAATAACTTCAAAACGGTTTATTCGTTACTATTCAAAATAATTTTCGTTGAATGTATTTATTAAGCGTTACCGATTTTTTTCATATTTTTTGGATTTACGGTTTAAAAGTTAAAGGGGGGGGGACACAATTTATGCAACTTTCGGAGCGATTATTTCGGAAAGTATTCACTTAATCAAAAAATAGTAGATAAAAGCCTTATAATGTTTTTAAAAGAACTATCGAATTATGTACCTCACGTTGATGTTTGCTGGAAAAATATTTTTTTTTTAGCTTCTGTTACATGTATGGAGTGCCCCCCTTAGATTTTTTTATTTTTATTATTTAACTACCAAACTGAGTAGCGGCATCTACAAGACATCTTTATTCCAAATTACATAAGTATACGTCTTGTAGTTTTCGAGTAAAATGCCTGTGACATACGGACGGACGGACGCACGGACATGACGAAACTATAAGGGTTCCTTTTCAGCCATTTTGGCTACGGAACCCCTTAAAATTAGTTGATGTGTGCGTGCGGCTCGTACGTACAAGCAGCCGGCGCATTCGAAATGGCTTCAGTTCTGTGTTGGCGAGCCTCCATCCGGCTATTTATTTTAAGGTCCTTGGTTTGCCCTATTTTTGCGATATGAACACATAGATCGATGTATTTTTCACAAAGAGTTAAAAATAGGCCGAAGTACTTTTTATGTCGAGGAAATATGTTTGCATCACGGGCGTTCAAGCTATGAGAAAGACTATAATTTAATAGCATAGCAGATATTTATCTCGGGAAGATAAATTTCCATCGTGGACAATAAGCTACATATGAGACATACTGCTTTATTTAATTCTAAATAAATACATAAACCTAGGACCCTAGGACACAGGATTTAAGATCTGTATACTTACTGAATATTTAAACAGTGATTTTGGTATATAACACAGAACCGAAAACCATACAATGTCATATATTTCAATGAAACTGTCTGAATGATTCAGGAGATTAACAATGTTTCATGCACAGTTCAGTGACCATAAATTCGTTGTTCATTTCCGGGAAAGTAACAGAAATCATTTCATTTCAGGATAATGGTACAAAAGTTGGTTTCAGTTTTCGTTTCGTATTACACTCTGTACATTATGTTTTACCCGTTATGTCGAAATAGTAGATTGTTCAACTAGGGACTAAAACAAGCCATAATGACACGAGGTGTTTAGCAACCCGAGCGTAGCGAGGGTGACTATAGATCGAGTGTCATTATGGTTGTTTAGTCCCACGTTAAACACTCTACTTTTCACTTTGAATGCGAGGAAAAAAACGTTCTATTACACAAAATTACAATATTTATTGTTCCGTACTTTAGGTATAAAGTTGCACTATACACATTAATTGTTGAAATATTGTGCTCAATACGATTAATGAACATTCAAAAAGCAAAGAAATTTTTTTCCGTGGTTCTTTATTTTTTTTTTTACTTAGTGAAGTCACTCAGGCTTTAAATGCTGGCATTTTTGGCCAACAGGTTCAAACGTGAAAACTACCTATTTTAAAACTAATTGGATCATGCAAAATAAAATTAAGTTACCCCTACTCTAGTTAAATTGATTTATATTCGTAATAATTAATCATTATTACTATATTAAATCGTTATTTTTTTAATATTTTTACACAGTTGTCTTTTTAGGTTATTTTCACACCCAAAAATTGTCTAGGTATACACAATCACTAAAAATGGCGACAATATTCCAACCACAAACACCTCGATTGGCTGTTTAGGGTTGTTCAAAGTAAATTTAAAAAAAATTACTTTAATCCCTAGAGATTAATAAGGAACTTTAGTCCCGATATACAGAGACTAAATTAACATTTTAAGAGCATGAGAAGTGAAAACATATTAATTACAGAGTGTTTATGTTTATGTATATATATGTAGGTATGCATGTTTGTCCATTCCTATGTCCGCTCGCTCGTAACAACTCAACGGCTCAACCGATTTTGATAAATGGTACGTCATTAGACTCATCTTGCTAACGCGAGTGTACATAAAAATCTTAAAAAATCAAAGCGGCAGATTTTACAGACTTTCTCTGCGAGATCGCTTGGTTAATTTGTCAATCTTAATCGGTCTTATCGTAATGGCAATTAGAGGCTTATTGTGATACCGTATCCATTGTTAATGCGTTAATTGAAACAATAAAACGACCCATTAACTGAACAATTAGATTGGTAATTACAAGCGGTAAATCTTCTGTAGCTGCTGTTTAATGTCAATTCTGTGAATTCATTAATTTCTAAGACAGTTCTTGAAAATAAGTGATTTAACGTTCAATATCTCTAGCATACTTTACTGTGATGCTTGACTTTAGTCACGTGACAAATACCACCTATCCTTTTTCATCTGATCAGCGAAAGTGAGAGGTCATGCAAGTCGCGCGATCTCGGTTGCGTTACGTTTGCACCTGGTTGGTATGTAGTTCTAAGGAAACCAGGTGCAAACTTAGCTCAACCGGATAATATGAAACATTTAGGATGAAGTCGGCACGGGTTCCCACACACAGAATTAGTTGATTTTCGGTTTAGGAGCATTTTAGTACATAACAAACATAATTAGGGGGTATGCGTTACTCAGTTTGAATTTTTGCCTGAGACTGACCGGACTGACCAAATCTGGGACACCCTAGTCTACATATACCTACCTAGGCGGCGGTGACCCTTTCCATCAAGCAGGGTAGGCCATCTGCCTGTTTGCCAGTCTAAGGCAATAAAAAAAACTTTAATACGGTATGAGTTTCTTTTATAGAAATATCGGACCAACTGCTAATAATCCTGTACTTAGTGCGATGCGAAAGTCCAATTTCCTTTGGTCCTCGCACAAACATGCGTAATCAGGTTAGTGTGTACATTGGCTACGTTTAGTGCCAATAAAAGTCCTAATCTGAACTAAATAAGGGTTAACGGCCATGCCGCATGCGGTATGCCGCATTGTCATACCACACAGCGTGTATAATTATGGTCTATATACAGAATATTTGTACTCGCTGTAGTAATACTTATTTATATAGTATCTACTCTCTGCTGTCAAAGTATAAAGACGAACAAGTAGTCCAACTTCGGCCGTTTAGGAGCGCGCGACACGTATTCACACAGACGCACGATAGCACGTCTGTGTGAGTGCGATCGATATGCATTCTTAAAACTTTGCTGGTAGGGTAGTGCGATCGTACACGGCGCGCACACATTCAAGCGCGCGATGTACCTTTTGTACGAAGAAAAATTACTGCTATTACTGGACCCGTGTCGCTATGTTCCGAGTCGCACCTAAAAGTACGCAGTTACTCATAGTGGAGACCGGGTATGGTTGTTACCGAGGTTGGTAGTGTCAGCGGACATAAATTAAGGAATAAATGCATCGATCGGTGGTAATAAATCTCAAGAGTTCGTTAAAAGATATCCGTGGGCAAGCTGGTGCAGATTTGGCGTATCTACATTTTTCTTAAGAGCTGTAGAATAACGTGCTCAAATGCCTGATATTAAGCAAGTCGGTAGGAATCGAGTTCTTTTGACGCCACGCTACTGCCTTCCGTACTTCACCAATCGATGCATTTATTCCTTCGTTTAGTATTGTATGGCCACTGAGACAACTAACCTCTGTGACAATCATATCCCCCCCTAGACTGTGTTCGATACGTGATCTTGCCATACGATTAAATAAAACTTACACAGGCTTTGAAGGCTGTTAAGCATCGTCCTAATAGAACGCGAATGCGCGATCATCGTAAGTTCGCGCGAATTTTACTCGTACGAACGCGCGATCAAACATATTGAACTCGAATAGGTGTCCTAACTGACAATCGCGCGACGGACACCTGACGGTTAGGACACCTATTCGAGTTCAATATGTTTGATCGCGCGTTCGTACGAGTAAAATTCACGCGAACTTACGATGATCGCGCATTCGCGTTCTATTAGGACGATGCCTTAGGCCCGTAAAAATCGACGCGTTAAAATGCTAAAATCGCAACTAACGATGAAATCCAATTTCTCAGGTCTCCCCCAAATGAGCACCTGGCGAAACTTCTAGACTTTTAACCTTCAAACAGTACGTGTACCTAATAAAAACCCTCTTAGCTTTGGGTGTAAAACCTCCGTCCTTAGCACGTCCGCGTCGTTTTATGCTTGACGTATCGACCCCGTACCTTTATACCCACCACTTTATCTTTACCGACGGCAAAATACCCAACTACTATTATTTTGATAATATGACTGAACTGTAACAGCAAATGTAAGTTTGTCTTTGTATACGTCGGTCGCGAAAGTGTTTTCTTTTTTTTCTACTTTATTTTATGGCATCATCTCATCTCGGTCCGTTAATGATATATATATTTTTGTTAGTTCTGATGTCTGTGTTTTATTAAGGCCCCAGTTAGACGGGGCGAGAACTCGTATGCGATTTTTATTTAATTGCGGCGATTAATCGATCAACTGTACTCATCGTACCTAGGTAGCCCGCAATGTAATCAAACTCGCATACGAGTACTCGCCCTGTCTAAATAGGGTCGCTCCCGACACACTAAAAAACTATCATTTGAAAAATTAAGCTGGCTACAAAAATAGAAATTAACTGGCCAAGAGCATGTCGGATTATGCTCAGTGTAGGGTTCCATAGCCGTAACTATAAGGTAAATAAAAAAATACGATGTAAAAAACATTCAGACGAATAGAGAACCGGCCTTCTTTTGGAAGTCGGTTAAAAAGTACAACAAGAAAAGAGCGTAATATCTTCATAGCAATTACGTCCTATTGTTGAGAACCGCAGTTTATCAGCAATTACTCAAAAACAGTTAATCCGATCTTGTTGAAAATAATTTTCGTTGAATGTATTAATTGAACTTTACCTTCCTGATTTTTTTCATATTTTTTGGACATACGGTTTTAAAAGATAGAGGGGGGGGGGACACAATTTTTGCAACTTTCGGAGCGATTATTTCCAAAAGTATTCATATAATCAAAAATATTACTAAGAACCTTAGTGATTTTAAAAGACCTGTCGAACCATGTACCATGTTCTGTTATATGTATGGAGTACCCCCCTATAAATATTTATTTTTTAAAATGCCTGTGACATACGGACGGACGGGCGGACGGACATGACGAAACTATAAGGGTTCCGTTTTTGCCATTTTGGCTACGGAACCCTAAAAATAAAAGTAAATAATAATAATAATAGTAGTAAGTTGGATCTCTTCAAGTTGAGAGTGAATAGACATCTTCTAGACAAGCATGCTACATCCTAGGCTTCATCGTCACTTAACATCAGGTGCGATCGGAGTCAAATGCTTGTCTATCACTCATAAAAAAAAAAAAATATGCTAACCATATTTTTAATTTATTTTATGCATACCTTAATAAAAAAACGGGCTAAAAAATGCTCCCAAATCGGGCGCAACCGAGTCATCTGAATATGAAATTTCATAGAAGTGATGCTGAGTTTCGTGTGATATTACCATAGAATATCATCTCAAGCGCCCAGTATAGCTTTTAATATTTGTTTCCATTATGTTTAGAACACAAGACCATAAACCACAATTAGAGCTTGAATTTTGGCGATTTAAAGGGACGTTAGAAAAAACTGAGAGCATGTTATTCAACCTGAACTCACAGGTAAAGTTGATAAAAACGTCAACACCTACTCGTCTAGAATCATAGAAAAATTGCCTAAATTGGTGAGCGTTTCAGACGCCATAAGCACATTTGTAATTTTTTATGTAATAAGTGGCAAACGAGCAGACGAGCCACCTGATGGAAAACAGTCATCTCTGCCCATGGATATCTGCAACACCTGAGGGGTTGCCTCTACGTTGCCGACCATTTAGTGCCCTGTTAACACATTAGTATGTTCCCAATTCTATAGATTTCAATTACAGACCTATCCGTACAGATTGACCAAATCTACAGATTCCCAATTCTACAGATTCACAATTCTACATATTTCCGATTCTACAGATTCCTAATAGAAGTACAATTAGTGCGGTCATATCTGAAAATATGTATACGATTTTCAACTTTAGTCCCTAAACATAAGTATCTAAATGTTTACATATACTTAGACGTGATTCTGTAAATATGGGAATCTGTAGACATGAGTATCTGTAGGATTGGAAATCTGCAGACATGAACAATTGAACATCTGTAGAGTTGGGAATCTGTAGACGTGGGCCTAAAGTGGTAAAGTGGGAAGTAGGTACCCTAATGGGATAGTGCTCCGGAAACACCTTGAGAGGCAGCTAATTTCACATCTTTAATAATTATCAGATGTCTAGAATCAAACGTACCTAAATTCATTTTTCATTGAAACAACGCAGTACTTAAAGTTTCCAATACTTTATATCAATACGAGAACTACTTTTAGCCATCAATAAGTTCAATAACGAGTACCTACTATTGTATGTTCCTTTCAATTCCACTGTCTAAGTCGTTTCAAACAATTTTATAATGCGAACCATTTAATGGAATGCTCCAGCTCTCGACTCGGAAACTGGAAAGCTGCCGGGGATTGCCTTGAGATGGAATCGACCTCCTAACGTCTCAATTGCTTCGATAGTAATGTTACTTAATGGATATAACGTATTTTCTACTTGGCTTCCATTCTCATTTATGATTATTCGTATGAAAGACAATTATTGGATAATCTAGGGATAGGTAGGACATGATTTCACAATACCGCATATTTATGTTTTATAGAATATGTTCTTTAGTTTGGGGTTTCTGTAAATTTCAACCATACAAGTATATTCTGATTACAACATTGACACAGACATCGGCCCTCCTTGTCATTAGCTTAGTACCAATTTAATTTAATTTGAGATAAAATAAAATGATATTTCACTGTTATGTCGTCAATGACCCATGTAACACTAAGTCCGCCTCATTTTTACACGACTGCCCCAAAAAAGGAGTTTTATGTTTTCAAGTTTTTCACATTGTACAATTGTTTTTTTCTTTATAAAGTAAATAGTATTATTTTCAATGTACCGCGTTTTATTCCGTGATAAAAAATATCCTGTTTTTAGTAAGGCCTTAATAAAGAATACTTACTTTATAAACATACAAATGCCGGTCTTCTCCATGGCCCGTGAGATCCCTTTCCACGAAGCCAGCATGGAGTACTTTTGCTTCGCGGTAAGCGGTAACCGAGGGTCGGTTGCCGGGGGAGGCCCATCCGCCAGCGCGGGCGCCGCCGCCGCACCCCCCCTCCGCTCCGACGCCGCCAATTTTCCCAACTGGCAACCCATCGCACTAACACATCACCAACACTCACAACACTGAAAACAATCTCACTCAGAACAAAACAAAACACATCCTGTTGATGACACTCTTTTGTTTGTTGATTACTTTTTTAATTGAACTCGCAAAATCACTGTTGCCTTTTCAATCATTTTCCGGGCGCATTATTGTTACAGCGTTTCGCTATCTGAATTGTCTTCGGTCTTCATTCATGGCGGTCGGGGCGTTATCGCATCGCTGTTATCTAATCGGGGGACATTCCGAAGGCGGCAGTCTGTGGACAATAAAAAACCATCCGTAAATAACCTGTCCAAAATGAGATCATTAAATTAGCCTAGCTGAAAATAGCAGCGAGATATGATATTTGATAAAATCTTACAGGAAAAAGACGCGAGGCAATCTTAGGGTTTTGTGGAAATAAATACGTTGTAAATTTTGTTTAGTTGGACCGTTGTTAGCATATTAAATCTAACAAACATGAATGAAATATTTAAAGTGATTTAATTAAATTAGTCTAACTGAAAATATAAGCAATACTAAATATTTCATAAGATCTTTTATACGAAGAAAATGTGAGGCTTTTTGCATCTCCAAGTCTATTTCAATGAGATTTAGAATAAAATGCACCGATTAAAAGGAAAACTTTCATAATTTACGGGTCAAGGTTTTAATTTATTTTATGCCACATCTAGCCATAAAGTGACTTCTTCCGCACGCTGCGCGAGGTAATAAAGAAAGCCCTCGCTTGCAGCTCGGGCCGCAAACATCTGCGATCTCGGCCACCACCCTACCACCCTAGTTGTGTAATAGTACATTGTGTATCTAGGGCGGTAAGCAAGGAATTACAAAAGAGTGTTTGTTATAAGCCCGAGGTGAAACCGAGGGTTTTAATAACACGAGTTTGTAATTCCTTTCCCGCCCGTGGCACACACAATGTTTTTCATGACACTTGTGAGAAAATTTTAATAAGATAACCTTACTAATTGACCCACTATGACAAGAAAATAATAAACCGAAAGTGACATTAGTGACATATGTCCATAGACAACGCGAACGTCAAGTCACGTTCGGAAACCGTAGTGGTAAAGTCCTAAAACGGCCAATTTAGTTGATTTTATATTTGCAAAATACTGAAATACACTATTTATAGTATTTTATGGAACAGTTATATAAGTAGGCTCTAAAAATGCGAATTGCGTGAGTTGTATCGCAAATAGAGACGCAATGAGCGTTTTTTGACTTAATTATACAACGATGCATACAATACTTTTTCTACGAGGTTTTAAAATATAAAATACAAACAAGGCATAACCTGCAAAGAAGGCAAATATGACGTATGACAGACAGTATGTGTCTATGGTAAACTTTTTTTAAATGAAATTGACACACAGTGAATACATTAAAAATAGTTTTGTTTTTATGTTGGCATCAATGAATTTAGTTCAGAAAGTTTTGTTTTTCTTAAAAACCGTAGGAATTTAATTGTTTGTT
Source organism: Eudemis profundana (assembly GCA_947034925.1). Classification (NCBI taxonomy): domain Eukaryota; kingdom Metazoa; phylum Arthropoda; class Insecta; order Lepidoptera; family Tortricidae; genus Eudemis; species Eudemis profundana. Next base: position 5,314,247 of record OX344808.1, read on the forward strand.
TAGTTGGTAGTTGTGCATTTTTATCGTAAAGTTAGAATTGAGCGCTTAATCATTGACCTAAGTTTAAGCTAGATTTAGAAGTCTGTGGCTGCTAGCAGTATCGTAATGTGACTATAACAACACTAGTGCTGTTATGGGGACTAGAGTATAGACTTCTCTGAACTCATATTATGTATGTTCTTATATTAGTGTTCGTGACCAAGTAAAATACAGATAAAAGTACAGGAGTAGAAAAAACATTTAATTAATGTTACTGAAATATGTGTTAACATGTATTTGCAATAACCTCTTTAAATAAATATTTCAGTGATAAAAGTTAAAAAAGTAAGTCGGCGTTTCCTTTGAACATGACAAATAAGAGTAAAACAGAACCAGCGTTTCAAATTTAAAAAGAAAACCATTACGCCCTAGGGCGTAATAGGTAATTTACGGCCCGCAGAACCTTCGTGTAATGACACCATTTTCGAACAAGTGTGATGAAAAGTACTATTGTATTGTAAATCGCGGAGCGGGCGATTCTATAAATAAATCATATATTATGCAAAGACGACTGCAAAGTTAGACGAATTACCTAACTCAAGAATTCTAAACTGGAAAGTTTATTCTGCAAATATGCCACACGGGTTCCACTAGAGTTTCCAAGTTCTTTCTAGCTGAGTCTCGTTCTATTTGAGTTTGAAAGAAGTGATGTTTCAAGAAAAGTGTGTTCAACTATTTAATTCGCTTTTAAATATAAATTATTACCGAACGAAGGGTGGGTAGTTAGTTCAATTATTATGAAAGTAATTAGCTGGATTTATGATTATAATTATTTTTTTCTCCTATTTGCATACATATTGACATACATATCTAATTATTAAAAATCGATAAGGGTAGATCAAACTTCCGGAGTTCCGGGGGCTTGTGACGTCACTCCTAGGTGAAAATTGTACCAAAGACTGACGTCACTCGAAACTTCTAAGCACTGTATCATCGTAATTTTTTATTTGTCAAACAAAAGCAAAAATACGTCTACCTACAATATTTTTTAATAATCTAACTGACAGACTAAACAGATTTTTTTGTCGTTTAGCCTATTATACCTACTGGCATTAACCGATAAAGTTACATAACTGTGAAAGTTCAATTTTAGCAGTCTAGTAGCACCCTTTTTGACATAGTCTTGTTAGAAAATATGTCAAATTTTCGAAAATTTCTTAATGATTAGCGTGAAATAATATATTAGCGTGAAAATGTTTTATCGACTACAAGCAAGTACCCGACTAGTTAAACATCACTCTAATTGCAGTCACTGTACACGTCAGAGCTGCAACATATCACAACATAACATAATCCATTTACGCTACAATCCCATCAGGATTACCGTAAATCCAGCTCATATCGGCTTATCTACATGTCAGAGCCCAGGCGTGACCTAAACTGGATCTAACCGGATATTTGCGGTTTTCCCTAACTAGTTCCGTAATTGCATGTGCTTTGGGCAATTTGACGCAACCTAACGTTTGATTTACGTTGACAGCCCTGCACGAGAGGTTATACAGATGCATTTTCATTTTCTTCATCATTTTCAACTTTAACACGTTCACCGGTGATACGGGTATCACCGTAAATAGTTATACGTTATATGATGGTACGGTTAACGCAGTATTTATTGGCGATTGCCTATAAGTCAGTACGGTGCAGGTGCTTGCCGATCAAAACACATACCATAATTACGGGGCAACTTTTTACTGTCATGTGGGGCACAACAACGATGACACTACCGTCGAAACAGAGTGTAATATCAAACTCGTCTTTGACTCTGACTCACACAGATGCAACGCTTCTATGTAAATCAACACACACGCAGTACGGCGCTTGCCGCTGTCGTTCTATAGGATCATAGGTATTGTATGGCGAAATTTTACTGTCATTCTAGTACATTCCATAATTTGGGTACGTCCACCGCTGAATATAGGTTTTTCCCGAAAATTTCCGTCGACTTTAGGCGACCTTAACCAGGTCAGACCACACGGGGGCCGACTCACAGTGCGTTTGCCGGTTTGTGGTCTCCATTCGAGAATATATAATATATATTATCGGCCATAGGTTCTTCGAGCTATATGTCATTTTACACACATTTGCTGACCGAATTAGAGAAAAATAAACTTAAATCAATTTATTAATGTACCCGTATTTTTCTGAAATATCCAAGTGAAGAAAATTCCGAAGTTCTTAAGTGAATGAAGGTCTCATAAAAGTTGAAATCGCCACAAACTTTACGAATGGCGTTTTCGTATTTTTCATGCAACACTTGGCACTTTTATAATTTTGTGATGAAAACGGCGTAGAGATTATTTTTTATTTATAATTTCCAACTTCATTTTTTATCTTATTATTTGAGAGGATAACTTTATGTTTACAGAAATAAATAATAATAAATAAATAAATATTAGGGGACAATCTTACACAAATCGAACTAGTCTCATAGTAAGCTCAATAAGGCTTGTGTTATGGATACTAGACGACGATATATTTAATAGATACAAATACTTAAATACATAGAAAACATCCATGACTCAGAAACAAATATTCGTGTTCATCACACAAATAAATGCCCTTACCGGGATTCGAACCCAGGACCTCCTGCTTCGTAGGCAGGGTCACTACCAACTAAGCTAAAGCGGTCGTCAAAAATGTTTACTGCAATAACTTTGATTACCTACCACCGAAAGAAAACCATGGCGTCAAAAACAGACCATACGTGTCGTTTTCAGGCACAGAAATTTTACCACTTATCTCAAGGACCTTCAAATAATAGCTGGCTTCAAATCTGTGGCTCTAGTGAAAAGGGATACTAGGAGCAAAAGGGCTTAAGTCATACATTAGAGTTGTGACCTTTTGGTCCTGGTATAAATGTGACTTGTACCCCTTTTCACTAGACCCACAGAAATAATCCTTAACAGATAACTGAAGCACATCTAGTAAGCAGGTCGCTTAGCGTTGGTTGATGTGTGCGTGCTGCTCGTACTAGGCTATTACGCTGGTTGATGTGTGCGTGCTGCTCGTAAGTACAAAGCGACCGACTTACTAGACGTGCTTCAGTTACCGGTAGTAAGACTACTACGTAGACACGTAGGGGTATTTATTTGGAGATTCTTGAGTTATCTAGTCAAGCTGCGACCAAACCCCGACTCAAATAATTCATAATTAATTTATTGCGTAAATTATGTGGTATACAAAAGATCTTACATTAGGTTAAGGTTAGGTCCCAAAACATGAACCCTGTTAGGGCACTGCAAATAATTAAAGCTAACATAATCACATTTTTAAATTCATAACGCAGTCATTCGTATACGCAGTGACGTTCGTCAGGCGTCACCTTTATTAATGCATGCCGTGCACACCGCCGCTCAAAAGACGTTGACGCACCCTAAACGCAATGACGTGACTCAATACGTCACGTTTTTGACGCGCACCTTTCGAACCGGTGCTTAAAATACGCAGTGTTCACGTACTATCCATGCGTAATTTGAGTACCGGTTTTGACAGCATGCGTCAAAGACACGTCACGTCAATGCATTTACGGTGCATCAACGTCTTTTGAGCGGCGGTGTGCACAGCATGCGTTTAAAACGTGACGCCTGAGGCACGTCACTGCGTATACGGTGTGTCAACGTATTTTGAGCCGCGGTTTGGTCGCTTTATCAATGAGGTTCTTACATAAGGCTTCTAGTTACGAGGATGCAATCAAAAACTGTCCTTTCCCTCAAGCGACTACAGTGGTATGTGTTGCCTGAAAGCGTAACAAATAATTTAATTACAGAGGAATCTTCTAAGTGGTGATAAATGCCGTAACTTTAACGAAGAACAGAAACAATAAGAGCAACAAGTTTTAGTTCTAATTGTTCTTTAAATTTTCTGTTACGTTATTGTTTACAGAGACTTTCCATTGTAGTACTTAAACATGTTTTTATTTTCAAAATGCATGATTTTGCCAAATTTTTTTTCTGACTTAAACAAATCCGGTTTAAAAATAGGCACATCGTGATATGCTTGGCCAAATCTTAGACAATCTTAGGCATATGCCTAGGATTTTAATGATTTGGCGAATTCTACGATTGGGCAACGACATTGACAAGCAGAAACCGTCGGGGAACTCGATAAGTGATAGATATGGATTTTAGTTTTAATTCCTAAATGTAAGAATTTAGTCCCTGATAACGGAGCAAAATTGGTTACTTTACTTGGATACTACTAAACCTAGTATTTTCCAATAACACTCGGACCTTTTGGAGCACTTTCGAGTGGATCGCTCACTATCGACGCCAAGGCGTCTAATATCGTCTGACAAGCCGAGATTATTTGAGGCCACGAGGCAAAGAGAAGTACTCGACCTTCGGAAGTTTTATTTTATTGGAACTGAACCGTTAAGAGGATCAATCTGTTTTTACTTAATTTCAAAAATTAGTCTTCAAAGAGGAGGCTCTCATTTCGCCGCCTTTTTATATATGTACGAGTATATCCCTGATTAGGTACTTAGAGACGGCTGAACCGATTACGTATATCGATACTAGAGATGTGCCGTTCCCGGGAATATTCCCCACTTGTATGGGGAATATTCCCGCGGTGGGAATATTCCCCATACAAACGGGGAATATTCCCGGGAATGGCACATCTCTAATCGATACCTATAGACTCAAAGGGCGTAAACGCCGTAGGTTCTAATGGCGTTTACGCCCTTTGAGTCTAAAGGTATATATAGCAGCAAGCGGTGGTGATCACAGTTAACTTTTTCTATAAACGATAGACGGTGTCGAAGCTACACATGATTTAATCAAAAGTTGTCGTCACTCGATAGTCCGACACCACGTCGTATAGGCCAATTTCTCTGCTACCTGTCATGTCAAAACTGTTTGAAAAACTCTTACTCAAAAGACTAAAACCTATTATAGAAGATAAAAAACTTATCCCAGAACATCAGTTTGGCTTTAGAGAAAGTCATTCGACAATAGACCAAGTACACAGAATCACAAATATAGTTGAAAATACCCTTGAAAACAAGAAAGTCTGCTCTACGGTTTTCTTAGATGTAGCGCAGGCTTTTGATAAAGTCTGGCATGAAGGCCTCATAATTAAATTAAAAAGATTGTTACCCAAGTCGATTACAGACATACTGCATTCCTACATAACAGGTAGAGTATTCCGAATAAGGCAAGAAAATGCCTACTCAGAAATCAAAGAAATAAAAGCTGGAGTACCACAGGGCAGCGTACTAGGCCCGGTCCTGTACCTGCTGTACACAAGTGATATTCCAGAACTAGATAACAACACTATTGCGACCTTTGCCGACGACACCGCTATAATGGCGGTTGGAAATACCCATACAGAAGCAGCGGAAAAGGTTCAAGTAGCTGTCAACAAAGTTCATAACTGGACAAAGAAATGGCGAATTAAGTTAAATGAGTCTAAATCCATTCATGTCAACTTTACAAATAAACAAGATCAGTACTGCCCAGTTTATATAAACCAACAACGCATACCATACGAAAATACAGCCAAGTACTTAGGTATGACGCTTGACGCGAAGCTTCGCTGGAAAGCTCACGTTAAAAAGAAAAGAGAAGAACTTGAAATACGGTTCAACAAGATGTACTGGCTACTGGGACGACACTCCTCACTGTCAGTACACAACAAACTACTTCTCTATAAACAAGTCCTTATGCCAGTATGGACTTATGGAATACAGCTGTGGGGCTGTACCAAACAAACCAACATGCACATTATACAAAGATTTCAAAATAAAGTACTTAGGGTCATTGTAAACGCACCCTGGTATATAAGAAATGACGATCTACACCGGGACCTCAACATACAGTTCGTCGATAAAGTTGTAAAAAAATACGCCGAAGCCCACGAAAAAAGGCTGCTTCATCATGTGAACGTCGAGGCAATCCAGCTCCTCGATCACACGGACATCGTGCGACGGCTCAAGAGAACGAAACCTTTTGAGTTAGTGTAAAGTGATAAATAAAAAGTGCTGTGAAAGTATTAACTATAGACACATGAACAAAGTGTCTTCCCCTTAAATAGAGACAATAAGAAAAGTGCCGATGGACACAATCTTATATCATAAATTTATAAAACTAGGTCAAATTTATATTACTCATTAGTCTGTACTTAGGCTAGATTGTAATTGTATACGTATTTAATAAGTGTAATAGTCGAACGTAGGGTCATAGAGAATTGCGCGAGCTGCGATGTTTTTGTTGTCGTGGACAGGACGCGACTGGCGCGCGGGCGGCGCGGGCGGCGGGTGCCGGCCGCGGCCGAACGATATACCTATAGGTAGCTATCTATGTAGCAGCGCGCGCGGCGAGCTAGTGCGAGCGCAGCCATTTTTAATGGCAGCGCGCGAAATTAGGCGAAAGTTCGCCTTACAACCTCCCCCTCTAACCCAGGCGTTGCGCCCCCGAAGCCGGGTTAGCCTTACGAGGTCTCCCCCTCTTACGTTTCTCCTGAACAGGAGCTTGGATGGGACCAACAAACGGCGTTAGCAACGAAACGTGATACTTTCCTAGCGAGACGCCGTCACTTATACGCTCTAAAACGTACGTCGTACTACCGACCACCTCCTGAATACGATATGGACCATCTCGACGAGGGATGAACTTCGGAGTCTGTCCTTTGCTCGTATCGTTAGAACCCTGTGTCTTAAGCAGTACGAGATCGCCAACCTTATAGTCCGGGGCGGGGCGGCGATTCTCATCGGCGTACTTCTTCTGAGCCTCCTGGGCTTTCTCGTGCACATCCCGTGCATCGAGCAGCACACTAGAAAGCTTCTTAAGGTACGGAGTAATCGACAAGACAACATTGTCGTTCTCGATTATAGTCCGCATATCGGACAACACGTCAGCGGGCGCGCGTATTTCGCGCCCGAAGTTTAGATAAGCGGGCGTATGCCCCGTGCTCGCAGTCACCGCGGAGTTCATAGCGAACCGGATTGCGGGGAGGTGAGTATCCCAGGAGTCATGATCTTTACCTACCAGAATCGCAAGCTGCGGCTTCAGGTCGCGGTTCTTGCGCTCAACGGGATTGGATTCGGGATGGTAAAACGACGTCAGGGCCTGGTTAATGCGCATGGCGTGACAGGTTTGTTGCATCACCTCGCTCACAAACTGTACGCCGTTGTCACTGATGAGTCTCCTAGGCGCTCCATAACGCAGGTACACCTCATTTACCAGTGTTTTGGCGCACTCTTCGCTGGTGGCTGATGGAAGGGCGAATAACTCAACCCATCTCGTGCAGGTATCTTCTAATATGAGGATCCACTTGTTGCCAGAAGGTGTCTCGGGCAGCGGCCCGAACAGGTCCACCGCGAGTACCTCAAAACGGCGAGACATGGCTGGTACTTGCAGCAGGCCAGCTGGTTTACGCGTGTCTACCTTGTACCGCTGACACGCTGCACAGTTTTTAACGTACTGCGTAACGTAGGCTCGCATTCCAGGCCAATAATATTTACCTGCGAGACGCTGCAGAGTCCGGTCTACCCCAAAATGGCCAGCTGTGGGAGCGTCATGGTACTCGACCAGGGCGTCCCTTCGCTCATGTTCCGGTACAACCAAACTGGCGTCATCGTCTTCTTCGTTGTCGGGACCATAACGGTATAATACACCGTCTACTACTACGTACCCTTTATCGGCCCAGGACCTCCCCCTAAAGGGATCGTCAGATTCCATCGCCTCGACGATCTTACGAACCTCAGGATCCTTCAGCTGATTCTCTCTGACGTCTTTAGGGTTGCGTGCGGGCAGGTCGACCACGGCGAGACACAAGTCGCAATCGGCCTCCTCAGTAGCGCATGCAGGACGTGACAGCGTATCTGCGATCACATTCGCCTTACCTGGCGTGTACTCGATCTTCAGGTTGTATTCCTGCAGACTGAGCGCCCACCTGGCGAGGCGGCCGCTTGGCGACTTCAAGCTCATGAGCCACCTGAGCGGTTGGTGATCGGACTTTACCGTTACGTCGGCGCCGTCGATATAGCCCCTAAACTTCGACACGGCCCACACGACGGCCAAAGCCTCCCTCTCCGACGTATTGTAGTTTTTCTCAGCAGGCGTGAGGAGGCGACTGGCGTACTCAACTGGTCGTTCATCGGTCCCCTCCCCCTGGAGTAGAGCCGCGCCAAGAGCATAGCCGCTGCTATCGGTCCTCAGTACAAATGGTTTCGTTCCGTCGGCCTGACGGAGGATTGGAGCTGAGACCAAGAGAGATTTGATGGTCTCGAAAGCGCTCTGCTGCTCGGGGCCCCACTCCCAGGTGCTCCCTTTCTTCAGCAGAGAAGTCAGCGGCCTACTCACCTCGGCGTAACCCGGTATGAAGCGTCTGAACCAGCTCGAGGTTTGTAGAAAACACTTCATGTGCTTCACGTTCTGGGGTACCGGCATATTGGCTATAGCCGACGTCTTGTCTGGGTCCATATGGATACCACCTGGCACGATGACATGGCCAAGGAACTTGACGGAATCTCGCGCGAAGTGGCTCTTTTCTCGATTCACCCGCAGATTAAACATAGCAAGGCGGTTAAACACGGCTCCCAGATCTGCGAGGTGTCTCTCGAAAGAACCCTCGGATAGCACCAACAAGTCATCCAAATACGCGAGCAGAGTTATACCTGGTAAGTTGGACTTGAACCGGTCGATCAACCTCTGGAAGGTCGCTCCTGAATTCCGGAGACCCATGGGCATGCGCTTGAACCTGAAGGTGCCCAGTGGCGTCGTGAATGAGGTAAGGTCCCTATGATCAGGGTCAACGCTCACCTGAAAGTATCCAGATCGCAGGTCCAGTGTGGTCATGTACTTGGAGGTTTTCGCCGCGTGGAGCACGTCTTCGATCCTGGGAAGCGGGTATCGGTCAGGCTCCGTGACCGCGTTGAGCTTGCGGTAATCAACGCAAAGCCTGTAGCTCCCATCCTTCTTCTTCACCAGGACGACGTTGGAGGCCCACGGGGACTCACATTCCTCGATGACATCAGCGCTGAGCAGCTTATGCAGTTCCTTTTCCAAGGCTTCCTTCTTCGACGGCGACAACCTGTAGGGTGGCGAAGCAAGGGGTTCCTGATTAGCACTTACCTTGATTTTATGACAGGCGAAGTCCGTGGGAGGCCCATCCGCAGCAAACTGGTCCGCTCTGCTACGCAAAAATGCGTTGAGCGCGTTCCTGTGCTCTGGTGGCAACTTCGTTCCCTCGTCGTCACGCAGGGAGACGTCGGAAATATCAGCCTGCATCAGCTCCGTGCTATTCAAAAGAACAGATTGCACAAAAGGAAAAAACTGCTCAGGAGTGTCGTTAAAGTACCATGACTCCTGTGCCAAATCTGGTGTGACTCCAGCTTTAGCGATGAAGTCACGACCTAACAACGTTCGGGTATTTTCTCCTGGGAACACCACGAACTCGGTATCAACCTGTCTACCCTCTAAGAGTACGGGCACAGTCGCGGTGAGAACCTTTTTCACCCGACGGGAACCGAGCGCGAGTCCAATGGTTCGCTCCGCCTCGCGAAACTGTACCCCAAACGAAGTCAAAATAGGGTACAACAAAGAACCGGCAACGCTGCATGAAGCCCCGGTGTCAAGTATTGCTGCACCTACCCTATTCGCGATAGTGACCGATACCATAGCCTGTGACGGTGACGGCGTCATCGCGTGAGTTTCTGGTGAGACGTTCTCACCAGCCACCAAATTAAAATCGCATTGTTTCGCGGTCAACTGTTTACCACTACAGTTATCACATTTCGATTTAACTACGCCGGCCTGACCGCATCCGTAACAACGTAAAGGAGTAGACCCGCTACTGGCACTTTTACCCTCGGAAATCGCGTGAGTTGGTTGCGGCTTATTATTTTTATTTTGAAGATTACGACAATCTGTTACAACGTGCCCATAAGATTTGCAAAACGAACATCGAACGCGCTTTTCACGTTTCGAATTTTCGTTCGAGTTAGCGATGAGTTTCGCGACACTAGTACCGCACGCACCGGTAGTAACGCTGCGCTCGCTCGACTCGAGTTCGCGGGCGGGATCGCGCGGCGCGTGTGAAACATGACTCGCCGTTGTTTTGGTAGAACTCGTGTTCGCGGCGTAGGTATGGACACTATTATGATTATTATGAACGTTTAGCTCGTCAATAGAATCCTCTATGGCCCTTACCTTTTCAATAAGACTATCAACATCATTAACATCGTCTCTAGGTAAACGCTTTTTCACTCGTCGTTGTAAAAGGCCGTAAATAAGATCTACTTGCATACACATAGGCACTGCATATGGTAATTTAACTAACAAAGACCGAACTCGACACACAAACACCTCCGCACGTTCAGAGTCTTTCTGTTCCGTGACGACGATCTCCCGTAGTATTTTGTATGGCGGCTGTTGCGTCCCGTACATGGCGCGCAGGCGCGCCACGGCGTCCGGCCAGGTGTGCACGCCGGCGCGCGCGCCGCGCCACCACACGGCCGCGTCGCCCTCCAGCAACATGGGCAGCCCGCGGAGCGCGTGCTCGTCGCTGACGCCCGCGCACTCCTTGAACACCTGCACCGCGTCGATGAACGCCTCCAGCACCTCCGCGTCGCGTGACCTCCCGTCGAATCGTGCAGTGCACTTGGAGAAGTTCCCTCCGGTGACCGCGGACAGGTGGTCGATGGACACTCGAGAGTCGGGCGTTGGCGTCGAAGCTCTAGGGTTCCAGGGGCCGGATCTCAGGGTCTCCACCAGGGTGCGGTTCGTCTCCGCTTGCATCCTGACGAAGGACTCCATGAAGCCAGCTAAGAAGTTCTCGGTGATCGGCATGGTCGCGCTCGTAGAGGCGCCGCCAGCGCTGCCGGGCGCCGGGGCGGTCTCGGAAACCAGGGCGGGGGCGCTCCTGGCGCGCTGCTCCGCTTGCTCCTCCTGTTCACTTCCGTCGTCTTCACTCATGTCCCCTGGCGGACGCACTTTCGCGCTCCGCGTGTTCGGCATGTCAACACTAATACGTAATTCACTTCAGTGATCACGATAGGTAATTAATCAAGGTTAGGGTTCTATTTCTAAGCCACGAGTTGGGCAGCCACTGTAATAGTCGAACGTAGGGTCATAGAGAATTGCGCGAGCTGCGATGTTTTTGTTGTCGTGGACAGGACGCGACTGGCGCGCGGGCGGCGCGGGCGGCGGGTGCCGGCCGCGGCCGAACGATATACCTATAGGTAGCTATCTATGTAGCAGCGCGCGCGGCGAGCTAGTGCGAGCGCAGCCATTTTTAATGGCAGCGCGCGAAATTAGGCGAAAGTTCGCCTTACATAAGTTATTATTTTATACGCTAAATAAAAAATAAAAAAAAAAAACTCGATAGTCCTTCATGGTAAAACTCCAGTGACACTAATGAAGTTACAAAAAACGCCTGAAATCGACCCCAAAGATAGCCATCGGGTATTACCCGACTCTAAATCAAGTCAGTTACCCGGGTACCCAGGTACCCGGGTTGCATTCCCTAATATATACCCACTGGTCCCATTGCCACCAGGTCAGGATTTGATGATGAATAGCAATTTGAGTATTTTTTATAAGACTTGCATAATAGGCATATCAATTACATTCTCTATGTGGGTCATTATTTGAGCGTTTCACCCGCCTCACTTTCGTGGACACATTATTGTTGAGATTCCGGCAGATTTTAATTAAATTTTAAGGTATTTGTTAGCAGTCCCGGATATATACCAAATAGCTCGATATGAGACTAAAATCTGAGGGAACTTCGACAATAATGTGTCCACGAAAGTGAGGCGGGTCAAAGGCTCAAATAATGACCCATGTATATCAGGAAGTTGTTATATTTAATAAGCGAATCTAGTTCGTTTCCCAGTTGGACGTGAAATTGTGAACATTATCCTATATGTAGTCATTTTTAAAAGTCAGAATCTACCAGCGTTTGCAAAGATAAAGCCACTGATGCGTAGAAAGAAACGCCAAAAGAAACTTAAGGCCTGGTAGAACCTGGCTCGCATTTCACATACAACTAGGGTCGGGCCGCCCGACTCGGGCGGAATGCAGATTATTGCAGATTATCTTCGATTTCTAACATAAAAGTATACGTTATCAACCCAAACATGAGAGGATGCCCTGCATGACTGTGAAATCATGATTGTCAGGTATTAATTTTGTCAGAAAAGGTAACTGGTAATGAACAAAATGAAAAAAAAACTTTATTTAATAGTGTTTTCGCGCTACTTTTCTATCGAGCGAAGTATTCGCTATCGTGTTCTAAGTGAGAGGAAGCCCTAGATACAGTTCTGAATATTATTATATATGTTTTACATTGACCTACGAGTCAAATAAGTGCTCTAAAAATGATTTGGAAACTAGGCTTCCGCGCCCGATTCTCGTCTTACCTCGCCTTAACTGACAGTAATTTCAAAGCCAGTCACGGTTATAGATACGCTTATTCCTGAAGGAGGAAAAAATTGTCTGTAGATACACAAACAGAAGTTCCAGATAAACGAAGTTTCGGCGGTCCAAAGTAAGAAAGAACAAAGTTTGGTAGCAATTTTAAGTACTATTGATCACTGAACTTCCCGCGTTGGTTGCGAACTACTCAAGTATTGAGCGGTCAAATTATTTAAGCGCTTGGTTCTTCGGCGAAGTAAAAGAAAATCTATTAAGTAACTAATAGAGTCTACATCTTCTGTGTATCACTCACGGACAATGAATTCGGGTCATTTTCTATACAAGGTGCTCGCGAGGGAACCGCATAATTATGCCAGCGTATTCCTGATCATGTTTAGAAAAGAAAATGTCGTATAGTCTATCCGGCGCCGTAAGAGTGAAAAGCCATAAAACTTGATTACAATAGCATGTTTAGTTCGAAAGGTGACAAGTCGTAATACGAACAAGTGAATTTAAACCTAAACACTGTTCTATTAAAGTTTAAAATGCTTTTTATGTTTCAAATACAAAAGATATCTTCACACCTGCATAGGGTTGTCAAAACTGTAATACATATGGCATATAAGTTCAGCAGTTTTTTTTAATGGTATTTAAAAAAAACTGCTATTCTTAATTATTCTTTTTCCTATTTCTCTAAAAATTCCATTGTACACATTTTTAACAATTTGCTTACTCTCGCTATTTAAACGAGTCCGAATACGAGTACAGTCGGGTTCCTGTTTATCTAGCTACGGACGAAACATATTTTTTTAACAAAACAAGTAAATGGCGTATACACGTAACCACCATGTAACCACTAAACCAGATTCAACGGAATACTAGTTGGAATAATTCTCGTAGTAATTCCCGATAAGTAGTTGCAACCCTACCCTCCAATGTTTTTTATTGCATTTGCAATTTTTGCGCTGTCATTTGATATTGTACCTTAGTACTAACTATTACGTTAGCTTTTTGTATACGGAAAGAAATCACTTACGCTCTTTTTATAATAGATAACCAATTAGCTCATTTTTATGACTCTTTGCCCTTAAGCCGGCGGTCAGACTATATAAATAAAGTAAGGTGAACGCAGATTAGTTTTCGAGTTTTTAATTATTTTAGATTTGTAACATCTCCAATGTTAATCAACTATATAATTGCGATGTTGCGAGTCCGACACACTACGGAAATTGTTGTTTAATGTGTAATGTCAAGATCCAATTTTTCACTTTGAAATTAGACGCTAATCAATAAAGTTCCACATTAATGGATATGAAAATATCACTCATTTACAATCATGCCAGCTCATCCTAAGGCATTGTGTTACTGGTGAACCAATAATAATTTATTTAATTTGTGTGAAAAGTAAAAAAAAGTTAAAAATCATATTTCGACTTGTGTTCATAATAATGTTATTTAATCATTACGATCTCAGCTATATGCTGGTAAATTTATGCGGGTTCCTCGCGAACACCCTGTATAATTGTTCATAGAAAGTGACCCGAATTCATTGTCCGTGAGAGAATCTACATATAAAACAGTTCCCAGTCCTTATTATAGTCGCAAAATGACAATATTCGACACTTTTAAACCTTAGCTTATTGAGATAGTCGAAAGAAAGTGACTAACTTTTTCATTCGGAGACTATACGTGCAGGCACAGAATAAGTTATAGTCCCTGGTATACAGAAGTCTCTCTTTAACAAAACTGTCGTTTGGGCCCGACCACCGGACGGAACGCATGGGATCGACCGTCTCTCTCTATCGTATAACGCGTGCTCTTTCTGGTCGCTGGCTTAGGCATCCGCGGAGGCTTCAAGGCCGCGCGGCTAAATCGCGGAGTGAGCCAATCCTGGTAAAAACTTGGCTCTTGGCATACATAGGAGTAATCGTTTGGACCCCAATGTTTAAATTTCAAGATTACAAAAATACTTAGCCAAATGTTGATATCATACACAAGGGGATATCGCAATAAACCGCGCAAATAAACGCGTGTTTTATTGCGATTACACAAAATAAGATTATCTCAAAAATACAATTATTATCAGTATTTTTTCTTCTATCGACCGCGCTATACCTATTGCTACTCGATTGATAACAAATGGAGCTCATGACAGTATAGCAATGTCTTCATTTATAGTTAGTTGAGCTGTTAAGGTTTATTCTTCAGAAATATGTCTGCGGTCCCTTTTTCATACTAAATGCATGTAGACAGAGGAATAAGTCGCAGACATATTTCTGAAGAATAACCCTTAAGCTTATAACGTACCCTTGGTCAAATAACGTCGTATCTGCAAAATGACAAATTTTCACGATCTGTGTGTATCGTATGATTTGTATGACTTTAGAGCAATAAAAAAACTTTGAACGTAAAGTCACATGCGACGTTATTTGACCAAGGGTACGATATGTTACTCGTATGTTATCGCAGCCTTAATGTAGCTCGATTAGGGCCGTGAAGCATTGATTAATAATCGACACAGTACTTATACAATCGATGATTGTTACTTTATTGGTACTAATGGAACTCTTGGGGATCTCACATTTCAGTTAGTTATTTATTTCAAGACTACTTGTTTGTCGTTACACTCATGGCAGAGTGGTCGTGGCTGTCAAGTCTTGTCAAGACATGGCGTCTTTATTCTTTGACAGCGGATTTCAAGACTAGGAAAGAAAAATTGCAATTCAGTGCCCCAAATGGTCTAACCGAGAGGAAGCTGACCCGACCCTGCGTTTCAGAGCACAATTTCCTGCAGATATGTACCTTTCACTGTTTTCCGTATTTTACCACGCGTACTATTCATAGTAAGCGCCCTCGAGCTTCAAACGGGTTGATATCGATTCACGTCGGTATACAGTAGGTATGTCTCCAAACGTAAAGCAAAGAAATGTACCACGCAATTGTTAGATCGTAAATATGACAACGGTACCTGATTTATTGAAATGCAGTAATTTTTACCGTTGGCAAAAAAAAACAATATCAAATAATTTTGTGTCTGTATATTCCTGTATTTAGTAAGTAGGTACAAGCATTTATGCTTTAACGAAAACAGAAATTAACGACATCATAGTTGAAATGCGATAATCTGAATTACGCTGTGATGATATGTTGGAGGTTTCACTGATTGCTCAAAGTGAGCAACGGACCAGCGGGAGAGGTTGAAATGGATCAACCTGTCCTTATGTAGAGTTTGTATATCGAACTAACGGGAGTTTTAGTTGCCGGTTCGCTAAACCTAGCCTAGCTAAGAAGACTCCGGCATGAAACTTAGCTGAGCCCGAGCAAGGTCGGAGTGAAGTTAATCCAAGATGTTCGGATCCTGGGGCAAATCGCGATGCGGCCCTTGTGTGCTGTTGTGGCGAGGAGTCCGGAGATGGAGTCTGACGACGTCGCAGCGATATCTCTCGGCGAAGTCCCCATTGCTTTAAGCTATTGGCTGACTGTGCATTCCGTATGCTGTAGCGCTGTCATCAGCCATAGCCATTATTAATGGATCCAACGTATCAGACGTTCCTATAAGTGGTCAATTTGGTAAAAATGCTCGTAAACAGGCCGTTTACGGCGAAACGATCGACGGTAATGACTAAATAGTATTAAGAACCACATAAACACACTGAAACTGATTTATAAGCCTTATTTTCTTCGAAGTCACATAGTCGGTCCGTTTTTCATACAAACATAAAGAGGGTCATTATTTACTTACACGGCACCAATTCTGTTTAAAAGGTCATTGGGCGTTTTTGACCCGCTTTCCGAACTTTCACGTACAGAGACCAAACTAGTTTTAAAATAGAGAATTTAATCTCACTTTTCTAAATATGTATTTTTTTTTATGTATCAACCGGCAGAAAAACGTTATTCAACAGTATGTGTACGATTTGTCATCGTGGGCCAGGCATCAAGAAGTGATTGACGCGCCATTGATCAAGCAGAATAAAAAGTTGGTTTTTAGAACTGGATTTCATTTTTGTTCCTCTTTATATTAAACAATATTACTACAGCAATCTGCCGTGCTAGTGATATATGCAGTAATTACAGTCTAGAGGTATAGGAAATGTGAACCGTATTCGATTGGAGTAAGGATGACATTTCATATACTTCTAGACTGTAATTACTGCATATATCGCTAGCACGGCAGCAATGCAATATAACAGCAGCTATTCAAAGTACTTTTGAAGTAATTCCAATAGTTCTGACTTAATTCATTGCAAAAATGATGATAAGAAATGATTTTTATTTTTTTTTCTCAATTCTCCCATGGTTTACAAGAATGCGACTCATACCACTGAGTAACAGATACATTTACCTACATACCTAGCCCTATTTCGTTTGTGTACGCCGTGGGTCATATGTCCGAACAAAATGCCCAATGACCTTTGTCAGCGCGAAATGACATGAGAAGTCAAAGAAACAGAATTAACTTGCAATTGGGCCTTTAAGGAAAGCGCCATCTATCATTTGGCTTTTTGAAATTTTGTATGTCATTTCGCGCAAATAAAATGTATTAAGGTATAAAACAAAACACAAGTCAATGTTTGCTTCAACGGCATGAATTATGTTTGAATTCATGCCGTTGAAGCAAACATTGACCCTCTTTAGTTTTGTATGAAAAACCGGGTGACTCAAATCGCTTTACTTATTTAACCTTTTTTCAAGATAACTTTTGCATTGTTTTGACGTATTGCAAAATTTTGCAGTTATTTTGTAATTTTCTTTTGTTCTCTGCATCTCGTCGGCTGGCCTTTGCTCCGTATGTCTAAAAGCCCTGTCAAACATGTTGTTTCTACGGTTGTTTGTTTTATTTAACTGTCAATCTGTCCTCAGTTTAGTCACATTGGAGTTAAAAGTAAACGTATGTTACTCTAAATAGGCCAATCAACCAGTTATTGCTAAATCAGTTTGTTCGTGAAGTCTCAAATGTCCCCAAAATCACAATGGTTTGTTGAAACAATAAAATAACTTTTTCCTTATTCGACTTACTGAATCAGGTTAGGCTTACTGAGTCCCAACAGGCTCAAATCCGAGTATCCAGGACGTAATAGTATAAGCTACTCTCCCACACTCATCTTCTGTTAGCTTTACAGGTCCAGCAGAAGAGCAGCAGATGCAGTCCGACCTTGGCTTCCTAGACGTCAGGTCAACGTCCCCCACAACCCCGGCCGCGAGCTGCTGAGGGGTTCCGACGTAAAGCAACGGGGTGCGGATGCAGGCACCGCTGCAGAGGTCCATCACCGGTGTGGTTTATTTGGGTATTCTTCTGAGGAGCGAGTCCCACATAACCTCCCCGAAAGGCCCTTTTAGGGGCCTGGGGAAGGGCACTGGTAAGGGCTGGGAGGTAATGCATTTCCACAGCGTTACTCGTAACAAAAAGAAGCCAATTAACTAGCACAGCACTTTTATAACTCTGAATTTACTAGCGTTCCCCAAGAGGAGAATACTGTTGAGAAGAAACGCCGAAAGAAACTTAACAGACAGTATTTTACGTTCTTTTCTTATAAATAACTTCACTATGTTACAAAATAAATTCAACATGCGTCGTCCCATTTTGATCTCGATTCTCGGCGCGCTGTGACCCGCAGTCGGGGAACGTAATGTGGTCGCCAGCTGGGCCCAAAAGGGGAAATTAGCTCCACTCACCCTCGTTACGGTATGAAACAGTATGTATACGCTGTATACTCTCCTGCTTACAGGATTGACCACACCAAACTTCGTAGCTCATAATATACCTACAGCTATTGTTGTAAATAGCTATATGTGTTTTTGTCTTTTATAAATAGTAATAAGTTAATCAGTTAGGTTACAGATGACTTTTATTTAATTTTATATCGAAATGCCATAATGAATCATAATGTGTTAGGTAGTTTTAAGAAAATGTATCAAAATGACGATTATCGCTACAAAGATTCATGGCTCAGGAATAAATCACCTTCCTATTGCATCCAGCGTATTGTCGATTTACGCTAAAGTAGCTAAAATAGGCGGTAACTAACTAACATGTCATACGTCCTTGTCTCACTTACGAGAAAAATGACACGTTAGAGAGAGACAGCAACAATAACAAACATTCTTATAGGAAATTATCCTTTAATATTAAAATCGACACAAAACAAAGATAATCATCACCCGAATCAGATCTTTAGGTAGGTTTACTCATAAGACCTAGATTTAAGACCTAAATTAAGAATTTCATTGAATAAATATGATTTTTCACTAAGGTATATTTATTTTTCCTCGAACCACAAAAAAAGGTTCTTTTCAAGATCTGATTCATATTTCTGTATCATTTATGTGTTATTTTACTTGTGCTTTATTAAATAAATGAAGGAAAACAGAAATCCGATGCCATGAGATAAATCAATAATAATAATAACAAGTCACGTGACCCCTTTCGTCCGATATAAAAGAGGGTCGATTCCAATTGGAATCTAGTTCGACCTCCGCTTCCACCAAAGCAACAAGCCTACGATACCTCATAGCATCTGACTTCTATTCCCAGTTTAAACTTCAACAAGTATTTTTTTACTCAGTCTCCTATAATCTACAGTTCAATTAAAGATAGCAAATATAGTGCTGTCTTTAATAATGGTCCTTCATCACCGGGATCTATAGAATCAGTGTTTGGTAAAGGTGCTATCGCACCGAGGTATCGTCGAGTTTTTATTTTACTTTTTACTCTTTTTTCTATTTTTTGCATTTTTTATTGTGTGTATTTTTTGTGTGTGTACATATACGCTTTAAGACGTGTAGCCCGAGCTTAGGCAAAGGCGAAAGACTTGGCGTGGACCGTATATCGGTTATCGGTGCTGGTTTGAGGATAAGTACTCACCTTCACCTGGTTCTATCGCAAAATCTAAGCCAAGTAGGCTCTGGTGGAGCGTGTCGAACTCAACGCATCAGGCGAAGCTCACCTAACGGTGTCAAAGAGCTCGTCTACGGTGCGCAACGGTCATCGTGAACGTAGGGCGAGTTCACCGTTCTAAGGCTGTTAGAACGTACAGCCCAACCGCTTGCTGTCGTACTTGCTGTGTATCCGGGGAATTGAAGACGTAAGCTTGTAATAGGCAATTCTGTTACTAAGAACTGTCCTTTTGCAAGTTTCGTTGAATTTTCACGGCAAAACGGGTTACATTCCAGAACCCCGGAGCCCCCGATCAAGATACACACGTAGTCGATAGACGGTTCCCACCCTTTCCTAAAATCCTGGCTGGCATCACCGCGGTAGTACGCCAGTCAGGCCCTAGGGCTAGTAGGTACGTCCGGCGCTAACCTATCAGGGGGTTAGCTCCGACTAGGGCAATAGGAAGGTGATTTAGTAGGGAAACGGTTATTTTTTGTTTTAATCAAGCGTGTTAAGTGAATTATTTTTTGTTTGTTTGAAAATTATTGTGTAAATTAATGTCCTTTGATTTGAGATTCGCGAATTATTTGTGTGTAAAGTATATTTTTTGTTTGACTGTTTAGAAGTCCGCGGTTAAAATTAAAATCAGTGTTTTTTAATTGTGAAAATCTTTACTCTAGTTATTAGGTTGTTATTGTGTTAGTTTAGGGACCCCCGCGTGTGCAAAATGAGTGAAACGTCTCAAATGTTGTTGCGCTCCGGAAAGCGCGCGCCAACGGGTGAAGCGCAGTCAGAGTCAACACCCACGTCGGGTGAAACATCCTCCACTAGCACAAACACATGGAGTAAAGAGCCTAGCAGTGACCCGCCAAACAAAGAACCGGTAAATGTCGCGACACAGGGTGAAACGTCTCGGAATAAAAGTGGACCGGCCACAGTAGTGAACGTAAACGTTAATACACATACCGAGTCCCAATTGTCAGTCCTTATGGCTGAATTGGAAGTACGTCAGGCAGAGTTGAGGCAGGCTAAGGCGGCATCCGCGGAAGCGCATAGTAAATTGGAGATCGCGAGATTAGAAGCGCGTCAGTCTACTAGCAACGCGTCGGTGCAGGGCGAGCCTGAATCACGAGTAGAAGGTTGGTTAAACCAACAGCTTAACGTACAAAATACTGAGTTGTGTATGCGTAGTAAAGGTCAGGTCATAGGGCAGCCGACATTAGGTCAACCCGCTCGTTTCGTGAACCCAGATATGGAGTTGTTGTCGAACAAGTTAGAAGCGGTTGTGTCCAAATCTAGAAACCCGCCCTTAATGCAGAGACACGTACCGGAATTGACGCCATTTTCCGGCGCAATAACCGAGTGGCTTGCATACAAGGCCGAGTTTATGGACACAGAGGCCATGTTCACAGACGTTATGAACGTGGGCCGTATTAGGCGAAGCTTAAGAGGGGACGCTAGGCACGCGGTAAAGTCCATACTATACACAGTCGCGGATCCGAACGAAATCATAAGTTTGCTAGAAATGCAATTTGGCAACCCGGAGGCTATCGTTATGGCCGAGATAGACGAGGTAAAGCGGTTACCAAAGCTAGCAGATGACAGTAGCAATATAACAATGTTCGCAGGCCAGGTGGCCAACGTTGTGGCCACCATAAAGGCGTTGCAACAGGAGCAGTACCTCTTAGCTCCCGAATTAGTCAGCAGGCTCGTAGACAAACTTAATCCCATACTCAAGTATGAGTGGAACAAGTACCGAATGAGCAACATGTCTCAACCTAGCTTAGTAGCAATCTCAAACTTCCTAAACGAGACTAGTAAGGCATCAGGTTTGTCTCGTCGGCCGCTGACACGTACGAAGCATGGAACACACGCTGTGAACCGGAGGGGCGTGGCTTCCCCCTCCACTTCGAGATCGCGTAGTAGGGATTCTTACACTACGGTTAGTAATTCACAAATGCGTGCGGAACATGCAGCAATTTCAACTAAGAAAAGCGTACCAAAGCATACAGTAGCGCAAATTAGCAAACCCGCGCAGAACAATAACACTCGAAAACCCAAAACGCAACGACCGCCTAAAAAAGAGCAATTTTCACATTCGAATAGTAAATGCATAATTTGCAGCGGCGAACACTCAGTTGAAAAGTGTGCCGATTTCATTAAGCTCTCTATAGACGATCGTTGGGCCAAGGCTAAAGAGTATAAGTTATGTTTTCGTTGTCTGAACGCGTCACATAGACGACCAGTTAAGTGCCCGTACGTTCCGTGTAAAATAAATGACTGCGAGTCAGCACATCACAAATTATTGCATGGCCTAACCAGGTCTAATCAGACACGCGGTAACATAGCTTCGGTCAACCTAACGAGGCGCACAGATACCTATCTAAAGGTCATCCCTGTCGAACTAATAGGACCTTTAGGTACCGTAGAAGTATTTGCAATGTGCGACGAAGGTAGTACGCTAACCATGCTCGAGCAGGAGTTGGCTGACAAAATAGCCCCTAGAGGCAAAACGGAGGTACTAACCATCGAGGGCGTCGGTGGTAACATAATAACGGATAACAATTCGTATAGAGTAGATTTATCGATCCGCGGCGTCCATAGTAGGAATATAGAAAAGGTCAGTACATGCACCATCAGCCAGCTTAACTTGAGCCCGCAGACTATAAGCAGGGACATGGTAGACGCTTGCCCACATCTGGAAAAAATACGCGACCAGTTGTGTTATGACGAGGCCACGCCCCGTATGTTAATAGGACAGGATAATTGGCACCTAATAGTATCCAGGCAGGTATTAAGCGGTCATAAATCGCACCCCGTAGGGTCATTACTGTCCTTAGGATGGACACTTCATGGGCAAATGGCGAGGCCATATCATTTAGTGGGTAGGGTAAACCGTGTAGCTCATAACGATGAGCAAGAAACATATAACTTGATAAAGCAACATTTCAGCCTGGAATCATTGGGCGTCGAGCCGCGAACGCAAAAGTCCGACCCCGATAAGCGCGCCCTAGACATTTTAGATAGAACGTGTACTAAAATAGAGGGCGAAAATAGGTACCAGGCAGGTTTATTGTGGAAAAATGATAACGTAATGTTGCCCAACAATAGAGAGCAGGCTCTTAAGAGACTTTTCAGTTTAGAACGAAAATTGGACAAGGACGAGGCGCTCAAAATCGAGTACTCGCGACAAGTTCAAAATTTGTTAGACAAAGGCTATGCAGAGAAAGTTGATACTCAATCGGCGTCTAAACGACTTTCTTACCTACCACATTTTGCTGTGGTACATCCGCAGAAAAAGAAGCCTCGTTTGGTGTACGACGCGGCGGTTAAGTATCACGGAACAAGTCTAAACGATAACTTGCTCACGGGGCCCGACCTATTAGCATCGCTTTACGGCGTATTTTTGAGATTTAGGGAGGGACGCATAGGCCTTATAGCGGACATTTCTGAAATGTTCTTACAAGTAAAAATAATTGAGCAAGACCGCGATTCCTTACGTTTTCTATGGAGGGGGGATGACAGGCAGGGGCCCGTTCAAGAATATCGCATGACGTCATTGATATTCGGAGCGGCATCATCTCCTACCACAGCGATATACGTTAAAAATAGAAATGCTCAGGATCACGCTCAAAAATATCCGCATGTGTATGAGACTACCGTTAGGAACTTTTACATGGACGATTTGTTGGCCAGTTTTGACGATCCATTGGAGGCCGGGCGTATGGCTAAAGATATGACAGACGTTTTCAAACAGGCATCATTTGAGATGCACGACTGGGCCTCCAACGACTCGTCAGTCCTGAGCGGCGTAGAAAAGGTTACGAAAAGCGAGTCGAAAGTGCTAGGTAAGGGAAACTGTGAACGTACCCTAGGTTTATTATGGAATAGCAAGCGCGATACGCTCAGTTTTAACGTAAACTTTCGTAACACTCCGACGGACGTTCTTAACGGAGACAAAATACCTACCAAACGTCAGGTAACTAGCGGCGTTATGAGTCTTTTCGACCCCATAGGTTTGATCGCACCCGTAACCGTAACGGGTAAAGTCTTAATACAAGAAATATGGCGAAGCGGGGTTCAATGGGACGAGCTCATATCAAAAGAAAATAATCTAATGTGGCGGTCATTTATTCAAAGCATGAACCAGTTACATAATCTGGAATTGAACCGCTATGTGCCCGCACCTACTAGGGAGGTGGAGATGCATACTTTTGTCGACGCGAGCGAAAAAATATATGCGGCCGCGGTGTATTTCGTGGGTACTGACTCGCAAGGCAAAAGGTGTGCAACTTTAGTCTCAGGAAAGGCGCGTGTGGCACCTCTAAAAAGCATTAGTATACCTAGGCTCGAACTACAAGCGGCGGTACTAGGTTCTAGACTGGCGGACTCGATTAGGCGCGAATCTAGTTACAAAATATTGAGGTCATTTTATTGGACAGATTCGAAGACCGTTTTAGCCTGGATCAAGTCTGACCCGCGTTCATTTAAAAGCTTCGTAGCGCATCGCTTAGCCGAGATAGAAGACACCACTTCGCCTAGCCAGTGGAGATGGGTGCCGACCGCGTTAAATGTTAGCGATGACGCTACAAGAGGCATTCCCGCGAAATTTGATATATCACACAGGTGGTTTCACGGTCCGGAATTCATAACGTTAGATCCGGAACATTGGCCAGTAGAGAAAAACGCTTCTACGTCCGAGACGCCCACCGGTGAAGAACGTGTAATCAAAAAAGTATTAGTGTCAAAAAACGTCTCGGAACGTTTTGCATACCTACCGAATATAGGCAGGTTCTCTAGGTACATACGTTTGTTGCGTGTCACTGCTAGGCTCTTGCTCGCGGCGGAGGTTTTTAAGTCATTTATAAGCAAACAAATTGTAACAAAAGACGTAAAAAACGATCACTTAAAACTCGCCGAATTACTCCTAGTGAAGAGGAGTCAGCATGTATCGTTCGCAGAGGACATCAAGCATCTAGAGGCTGGGCGGCCACTCCCACGGAGTTCCAAACTGCACAAGACAGCAGTAAAAATTAACCAACACGGACTTTTACTGCTAGACGGCCGTATCGACAGACAAACCAGCACACCCGTACTGCACGCTAAAGAAGAGTTGACTAAATTAATAATAGCACACTATCACGCTATTTTTAATCATGGCAATCACTCAACTGTCATGAATGAGATACAGCAATCCTTCTACGTGGTAGGATTGCGCGGCGCTCTCAGATACATAAGTAACAAATGCCAGTGGTGTCGCACTTACCGGGGGTTACCTCAAAAAATACCTCTCGGCGACCTACCACCAGAAAGGCTAAAAGTCAACCAGCCACCCTTTACCGCAACAGCTTGCGACTATTTTGGCCCAGTACTAGTAACAGTTGGCAGACGACACGAGAAAAGATGGGGAGTTTTATTCACATGTTTAACTACGAGAGCGATACATATAGAAATCGCAGCATCCCTGTCGGCATCTTCAATGATTCTCGCCTTACGCCGTTTCATGGCACGTCGCGGAACACCAGCCACTTTTTACAGTGACAATGCCACGAACTTCGTGGGAAGCGAAAGAGAGATAGCAGAAGCCATGAAAACGATAGAAAACGACGTAAGTGCATACGTCACCAACAAACAGATACTATGGAAAAAGATTCCGCCCGGAAATCCATCTGCCGGAGGCGCTTGGGAGCGTATGGTGGGTGCAGTAAAAGCAGCCCTACGAGTCACCCTCAAAGAGAAATGCCCTCCTGAAGAGGTCCTACATACGCTATTATTGGAGGCTGAACACATAGTAAACTCCAGACCGCTTACGCCCGTAATGCCGTGCAGTATACAAGAGGCACTGACCCCGAACCATTTCTTACTCGGTCGGTCAAACGCCATGTCACCATTCGGGTCGTTTAGCGATATCACGCTAACAGATAAGTCGTGGAAAGCGTCTCAAGCCCTCGCAGATTTATTTTGGAAAAGATGGATCACAGAATACCGGCAATCATTAAAGCCACGAGTCGGCAGCAATATACCTATTCGCAACATACAAGCAGGCGACGTAGTAATCATCATGGACGGCACGATGCCTCGAGGAACCTGGCCTAGAGGGAAAGTAGAGAAAGTCTTCCCGGGTCCTGATGGAAAAGTCCGTGTAACCGAGATAAGAACAAATGCTGGATTAATTCGTCGCCCAGCCTCCCGCCTAATAGTAATTGATCCTAAATAAGGGTGTTTGCACACGTGGGGGGGAATTGTTGTAAATAGCTATATGTGTTTTTGTCTTTTATAAATAGTAATAAGTTAATCAGTTAGGTTACAGATGACTTTTATTTAATTTTATATCGAAATGCCATAATGAATCATAATGTGTTAGGTAGTTTTAAGAAAATGTATCAAAATGACGATTATCGCTACAAAGATTCATGGCTCAGGAATAAATCACCTTCCTATTGCATCCAGCGTATTGTCGATTTACGCTAAAGTAGCTAAAATAGGCGGTAACTAACTAACATGTCATACGTCCTTGTCTCACTTACGAGAAAAATGACACGTTAGAGAGAGACAGCAACAATAACAAACATTCTTATAGGAAATTATCCTTTAATATTAAAATCGACACAAAACAAAGATAATCATCACCCGAATCAGATCTTTAGGTAGGTTTACTCATAAGACCTAGATTTAAGACCTAAATTAAGAATTTCATTGAATAAATATGATTTTTCACTAAGGTATATTTATTTTTCCTCGAACCACAAAAAAAGGTTCTTTTCAAGATCTGATTCATATTTCTGTATCATTTATGTGTTATTTTACTTGTGCTTTATTAAATAAATGAAGGAAAACAGAAATCCGATGCCATGAGATAAATCAATAATAATAATAACAAGTCACGTGACCCCTTTCGTCCGATATAAAAGAGGGTCGATTCCAATTGGAATCTAGTTCGACCTCCGCTTCCACCAAAGCAACAAGCCTACGATACCTCATAGCATCTGACTTCTATTCCCAGTTTAAACTTCAACAAGTATTTTTTTACTCAGTCTCCTATAATCTACAGTTCAATTAAAGATAGCAAATATAGTGCTGTCTTTAATAGCTATTGTTCGTCTAGTTTGAGCTGCTGTAAAGGGCTGTTTAAGTCTAAGAACGTATTAAGGAGTATACAGCTTGTTGTGCCCCACATGACAGTAAAAATTTGCTCCGTAATAATGGTATGGGTTTTGCTCGACAAGCACCGTACTGACTTATAGGCAGTCGCGAATAAATACTGCATTAGTCATACCGTCATATAGCGTAGTTCACACTTTACGGTGATACCAGTTACCACCGGCGAACGTGTAAAGATGACGCTCACGGCCGGGAATTCAGGGTTTCAGGCGTAACGCTGAAACCCCGAATTCGCGGCCGTGAGCTTCTGAGGAGCTCCGGCCATATAGGTACGATGTGCAGCAACGCTGTTGCAGGCCCAGCTACAAAGGATCATTAAAAAAAACTGAAAGCATGAGGATATGGGATAGTTTTTATCCCGAAAATTTTGGTTGGTGGAATTTTGTATTGAGAATCAATCAAAATCATTGCTTAAGTAACGGATAAGAAACTCTAATTTTACGACGATGAGTCATGGGCATAAGAGGATCAATATTATAATAAGAAAAGGGTCATCCATAAAGTACGTCACACGTTAAGGGGAAGGGAGGGGGTCGACGAAGTGTGACATTGTGTGACAAGGGGGTCGAGGGGTCCTAATTCTCGTGACGTCACACTTCAAAATCGAATACATTTAAGTGTTAAAATGCCAAATTTGGGCATAGGGTTTAAAATGTTTTGATGGTGATTTCAGATTCGCTCTACTAGTGTCACGCGCGTTGATGTTGATTATATTGAAAAGTTATTTAAATGGAAATAAAACTAATTTCTGAATTGCTGTTTTAATTTAATAATTTCTAGATGTAATATTGCAAAATGTGTGACGTCACGCTAGGGAGGTGAGAGTCTCATATGGAGTCACGCTAGGGAAGGGTCAAAAATCATGAAATCAGGGTGACGTACTTTATGGATGACCCCAAAACGGCCATTCTACAGAAATATGGCTGCGGTCACCTAATTACCGCGTCGCTGTTTTCATACTAAATGTAGGGAGACGCGTGAATTAGACGCAGATATATTCATATTCATATTCATATTTCCGGAGAATGGCCGGAACAGGCCCCATCTAAATATGAAATTTTGTCAAAATCGTTATTTATAAACGATAGATGTTCGAGGTGTCACAATGAATTTCAATACATTTTAAATCTATTAGTCTTTAAAATTCCAAATTACTCAAGTGATAAACAAACGTTAAAATATGGTAATACGGTGCACAATGGTCGACTGGTGTGTCATGCGAAAATGCTGCAAGTTTGTATGGAACCTTACAGAGATATAGCATTTTGGCGTTAGGCGGCCGTCGAGCGACCGTCACGAGCTGTTCAGGTGCTAACAACTTTAGACGCACACACTGAACAAGTGGACAGGTACAGTCAGACAGAGTATGCGGTAATTCACTTATTGGTTAGGTAAGTTTGTTAAAGTTCGTTGGCTACTGTACTCGCCGTCTGAAGTTAAGTTTATTATTTATTGTTACTAAGACTTAGGATTAGGACATAAGTCGATTTCGGCAGACACAAAACTAGATAAAATCAGTAAATGTAAATACCTACTTATTTTGATTCAAAAATACCCTTCAGAGTGAAGAGTTAACAAAAAAATAGATTTAAATCTCGTCCAAGTGCTCCATACAAAAGGTATAGTTTGGTTTTTATTTTTAGGGTTCCGTACCCAAAGGGTACCAACGGAACCGATTATACTAAGCCTCCGATATCCGTCTGTTCATCTGTCCGTCTGTCTGTCACAGGGCTCTACCTCTTGAATCGTAATAACTAGAGACTTGAAATATTCACAGGATGTGTATTTCTATTGCTGGTATAACAACAAATAATAAAAAGAAAAAAAAGAAAAGGGGCGACCGAAACACATTTCTTGTATGGGGATACAGGAAACGTGTTTCGGTCGGTCTATCACAGGGCTATCTTTTGAACTGTATTAGATAGAGTCTTAAAATTTTCATAGAACAAGTATTTGTATTGTCGCTAAATGATCAAGTAATAACTAAATATTTTTACTAAAAAAAACCCGACCGCGGTGCACTTTAAAAGTGCATAAAATCCACCATTTTGTTCATTTTAACGAAATTCATACCCAGTGACACTCGCGCCATCAAGACGAATCCAATGATGTATCATTTATCAAAATCGGTTGTGCCGTTGAGTATTTACGAGCGGACACAGGAACGGACATACATACATACATACAGGTCAAACACATTACCCTCCTTTGGGCTTCGCCGCAGTCGGGTAAAAACAAAATAAAATTAAGAATTAAAGGGGGTTTCCATACATGGCGTTTTTTGCTCGATTTTAATAATGCTCGATTTTAACCTATTACAGGTAGATGCTTGATATTATGTTCACATAATGTGTATTTCTATTGCCGCTATAACAACAAATACAAAAAAAAATAAAGTTAAAACAAAAAGGGGTCCCCATACGAGAAGCAAGATTTTTTGGCGTCTTTTTGCTCGACGATGGTAAGGAACCCTATGTATGCGAGTCTAACTTGCACTCGTTTGTTTTTTTACAGTTTTTGTACATTCGGATATTAAGCCCGAGTCCATTATAATTGTATATGAACGACTACGAATACGAATAAATAAATGTCCGAGTGTCCGTCAGAGTTCAGACAAAGCGTGTCTTACAGCATTTACATCTCTTAACCGACCAAGTTATGTAAATTGGCTTAACATTGTGGTGCGTCACACCACACGTCGGGACGTCTAGGTAAGCAAAACATCTTGATATGAGGCCAGATTTTCCCTCTGTCTAGCTAATATAGTAAAAATTTTGTTCAATTTCAGGTTTTCAGGTCAAAAAAAGGATTGCGCTGGATGTCGTTGAGTCAATCGGTGGGTTAGGACTTAGGACGTCTATATTATATATAAGGCCCCATTCAGACAGGGCGAGAACTAGTATGCGATTTTCATTTCATTGCGGCGATTAATCGATCAACTGTACGCATCGTACCTAGGTAGCCCGTAATGTAATCAAACTCGCATACGAGTTCTCGCCTCGTCTCAAATAGTAGACCCGCTCGCGCCTTCGTTCGCGAAGGTGAAATAAATTTAATTTCTCTTTTTTGCTCCGGCTTAGTCGGATATTTTATGTGTTAACTAGGGTCATAATCTGCCTGTATACCAAATTTCATGCAAATCTGTAGTATTTGCGTGATATGCACAAATGAACAATGTTCAAAAACTACTTATTTACGTTTTATGCATTGTAATATTATAATCGAAGTCAATATTACGTTTTATTGCTTATTTTTAACACACCCTAGTTATTTTTTTTTTAATCTTAGTCTTTCTACGGTTTTATTATATTTGTGGACAAGAAGATGTCAGCCAGCGATGCTGGGATAAAATAAGCTAAATATTTTTTTTTGGTTCGTCAAAGTCGGGTAAAAAGTATCTTATGTTCATAATCTACACGTTTACCAAATTTCATGGAAATCGGTCTGGTGGCTTTTCGTGATGCGCGCTCAAACATAGTTTAGCTACGATTTTATTATATATCTTGTCCATACAAGAACCTCCTGACTTGTAGGTACCACTTGGAGGCGCACAGTGGAAGAGGCTGCACCAATAGGCCTTGGATGGAAGGAGCTGGATGAGGTCGCGCAGAATCGTGACAAATCAGGGGGGCACCAGTGGTAAAAGTGTTACGAGCCCACTGTGCCCCCAACAAACGGCATGCGGGGAAACGCCAAACGGCATGGGGTTTTTAGTGGGTATGCTCCTCCCCCCTCTGACTAGCAGAGGGTCTGCGAGAGGACTGAGCCCCACATAACCCCCCCAACCAATATCTGGCCTCCCTAAGCCCGGGGGGGGGGGGGGGGGGTAATGCGTAATGCATTTTCCCACCGCAAAAAAAAGGATCGTGACAAATGGAAATCCCTTCTGCGAGCCCTATGTCCCTGATGAGGGATAAAAGGACAGCATCGCATTTTTCGCGGAGATGAAAAATATATGTTTTCTTTGCTTCACCGATATTCGGGGTTAAGTAAATAGCTTTACCTTGCCAAAGTATATAAAACCAAGTTATTACGATGAAAGGCACTCAATCTTTGATATCCGAACCTTAAGTGCGCTTGACTGGCGCAATTAATTCCCATAACAACGAACCGATGTCAGTTGCCATTATTTGCAGGTAATTGGCCAGCGGATCCATTGTCATGGCAACGAGCGTGGGCAGAATACAGATGATATTGGGCAAAGGTGCGACGACGAGCGAAGCGAGAAGCGTTTTGATTATTGTTTAGTTCGATGAATTAGTAATAAAGACATAAAACACCAGTAAATATGGTCCATATTTTAATACTACTGAGATGTCAAAGGATTTGAGCCTTAAATATAAGTAAAAACAGCACAGCAGATTACTACCACACTATAATAGCAGTAATTTTTCTTCTTACAAAAGGTACATCGCGCGCTTGAATTTGTGCGCGCCGTGTACGAACACACTACAAGCATAGATTTAAGAATGCGCAAGAATGTGTGTATAGATCGCACTCACACAGACGCGCCATCGTGCGTCTGTGTAAATACGTGTTGCGCGCTCCTATGGCCGAAGTTGGACTACTTGTTGGTCTTTATACTTTACTTTAAGACAATAAGCAAAGTATACAGATAAGCGAGCCTACACCGGCGAAGCGGGTAACAGCTAGTAGGGTTCATAATGTTTCCTTAATTTGTGTTATACCCGCAGAAAAAGCCCGAGGGAGTATTAATATAACATTTTACTAACCGATGACGTCAACGGAACCCTTGACACGGACCCCAGGATTAGAACCTGCTCCTGACGGCTCAAGGGCTTTGCGAACGCGACATCTTTGCCCCTCCCTTTATTTATACGTTTGTTTCATGTCACGATATGAAAGGGAATTGCAATTACGTGGGTTTGTTGAAAGGAAGGACAACCAATGGCATCTAATATAGATATAAAATTGTAGCAAGGAGCTCCATTAAAGATTTTTATCATTAAAGTAACTGGAGATAGTCAAAAATAAGTAATAATCTATACATACTACACTCACGGAAAATGAATTTGAGTAATTTTCTATATAATTGTTCATAGAAAATGACCCGTGATTTCATGTATAATACGATCGTTGCAGTAAGGTCTAAGCGTACGCTGGCATATACGAGGAGTAGATTGTACCCTGAGTGGATTGGACTGGGGAGTACTCCGCAGTCCAATCCACTCAGGGTGGGCCGGCTAGCGACCTGGTTCGACCCCAGGAAACGCCACGGCCGACCAGCCGGTCATACGATCGCTATGCCCAATAAGGGTAGCGTGTTAGTCAGTCTTAAAAAAAAACCCGCTAGCGTACCTACTCGTAACATTAAAAACAAGAGAAAAAAAAATATTTATATAAACAGGATACGTGACGGGCTTAAAAACGGCCCCGGTCTTGTATTTTAATCTTTATTATGAAAGTAAACACCTATATTTGGAACTCCGATCTAATTTCAATTCAATTATTTCCCGTAACAAGGCGCTTTTACGCTTTTTCTGGTATCCCCTGGATTTATAATTAAAAGGTGCGCCATATTTTGTTTCAGGTTGTCGAAAATGTGATTAAATTATTTTCAAAACGAGTATTGCAATTGTTACTAGGCATATTTATTTAAGTAAACAGGTAGAGACCGAAAACGCGATCAAATAAGGGTGTTTTACAAAAAAAACCGAGGTAGCTATCTTCTCAGAATGGGTTCGAAAGTACTAACGATTCTGAGCCAGAAAAACCCCAAAAGTTCATATTCTGAGAAAGTAGCTCCCTCAGGATTTTTTTGAAAAACGCTCAAAAGAAATTGTGCTTAAGTTAGGTTAAGAGGAAATTTTGCTGTAGAGTTGTTAAGGTCGGTGACCGATAGTTTGGTTTTATTTTAATGAATAATCCGAAACATATTTCTTCTGTCTCGTGTATTTAACGCTGTGCCAACTTGATCTGAAACCGACTTTTTGACCTGTTTGCGGTATTTTTTTGTTGAGATAAAAAAGATAAGGGATGTTTACAAAAACATTATAACTAACTAAGCTTGTTGACACCTACTGTCATTAAAAATGTTTCTCTATAAGTATCAACCAGTCTAATCCGTTATGTTGTTTTTGTAACCATCCCTTAAATTTTATTGTATTCACATTGTTTTTCTTTATCTATTCACAGATCATAAACCTTTGCAGTTTGCACGAGTATCGGAAATTCCTGAACGTACAAGTATGTAATAAATTACAGGGTCTGGACACCAGATCCATTAGCAAATTCCACACCATCGTTCTATTTTATGATCCCACGGTTGAGGAAAACCATATTCCGTCTATTTCGGGAGTTCCCAATAAATGGATTATTTATCTATCGCTCACTTTACGTGAGTGTTGAAACTAGAGACTTAGCAAAAATAGATGCTATTTTAATTAATCCAATGAGTTATCGAATTTAGTTATAGATATTTAAAGGATGTTAAGAATATATGTTTTCAATGGAGACTCTGACCAAAGTCTTTATTATATCAGCCATTGATTGAAGTGTATGTGAGTGTTTGTAAGGGTTTTAAATGGTGAGCATATTTGTTTTTTTTTTGTGTGTAGTGGAATACAAGAGCACTAAAACGCATTTTCAGCCTGAATTTTGGCAAAGTTACGATTGTCTACGGAGCTGGAGATTCCGGATTCAAATCCTAGAAATTTGTAATGAACAATATTTTGTTTGTAGTCTTGGATATTTTCTATCTTCTCTCTTTAGTCGTGCACTCTTGGCAGAGTGGTCGTGGTCATGAGTCATGACTCGTTCGGCAAGTATGTTTTATAGGTAGTGTAGAATTATTGCTACAGGTTTTGTGTCGCTAGTTCGTTTGTTCGCTAGTGTTGGCTAACTTGTACGGTCGCGGATTCTCTTGGTCGGTCACGTGGTCATAAATGGCGGTGACTGTATAGCGATGCGTAATCTGTCAAATACGTGCTCTATAAAATCGGTTGTACTCTCGCCGAGATTGGATTACGTCCTTACTTCACTTCAAGTTTTTTGGCGTGCTGGTGGGTTTCGGTTTTGCTTTTTCAAATTGTGGATTCCAGATTCGTCGAGTTTGAAATTTGGGTGTGAGAACAAACGCTGGGGCTTTTTTTCATTCTCAATCTGGCTTTCATTTGAAAAGCACGTTACGTGGTCTAGCATATTTTTGCAGTTTTGCTTGTTTTTCTAGCCCGTTGGTGGGCTTAGATTATTGCTATTTAAAGTTTCTAAACAACTGTGTTTCATTGTAATTGTGATCGTGTCAAGTTCGCGTTTCATGTGCGTAGCGCGGTCCAGTGCTGTTCCGTGTGCTAGAGGTCAAGACGCATAGCCTTCTGGGTGGTGTGTGAACCTCCTACGGCGCTTTAGCGACCCGGTGTGGTCTGTTTAACTGAAGCTGGTCACTCTTCGTGTTCCGGGTATGTACTGACGTTGTGGTTTCTCTAGTAGGGTCGCGGTCTGCCGCTTACGTATAGATTTTATCATTTCTCGTATTGTTGTAGCTCCCACGTGACGGTCCGTTTCGACTAGAAGTACGGCGTACGCTGGCGGTATTCGCGAGCGGCTTTCACGGCTGGTGTTGACGGTCCGGTGGTGGACGTTACTGCGGAACCAAATGAACGAGCGCTGCAGGATGCGAATCTAAAGGACGACGGCGACAAAGTTTTAATAACGACAAGGAATAATAGTGTTAGCGTTTAGCCAGGTACCTGGTAGTATTTAGTGACATTCGCGTGCTTGTGATCGCCTTTGGACGCTCTGTTATACGTCCGGCGCGGCCAGGCAATTTATTTCTCTTTGCGACTTCTCAAAATTCAGAAAGGCTCTTACCCGCCATTGTAGTATTCAATTTTTCGGTCATTTTAATTTCTCACTTTACGACACCCTAGGGTCCATCAAAATCACCCATCCTCCCATTACTTCACCACTTTCAGCCCTAGGTACCGTCGGTACTCCTCGTGTACGTTCGATCTTGGGATCGCCCGGGCAATCTGTTTCCGAAGCTTTGTCCCAACACCGATCGTACTCGCTCGGCCTTCTTTATTGACTACTTTGACTTGGTATTTGCCTTCTGCTAATATTACTACTACTGATCGTCCTTCCGCGTCTCAGTTTATAAGTCAAATAAAAACTAAAGTGTTCGTGTTGCTAATTATTTAACGATTTCCGGATTTAAGACAACGTTATCGATAAAACTAGTGTGAAGTTGGTCTTGTGCTTTACTAGCGTGCTCTGTACTTGCTTGTTTTTAACATAAATTACAAACTATGTACCCTTATGTTTAGGTTCAATAAAATAAAATTATACGTGTTATTGTGTGTGATTTATTTATAGTTTATTCACTACAGTAGATAGGTTACAAACACTCCAAAAGTGAACCACTATATGGACGCTGTTTAGCGTAGCCTCGCTTAGTCGCTCACGGGTAAGTCAAAAGTCAACAAGACGCACCAGACTTAGCTGGAAAAAAATGAAAAAAAATATTAAATTATGACGCCACCATTTTGGCACCGTAGCCACCTAAATGACACTTCGTGAATGAAAGAGACAAACTTGTGCAGTTGACAACGAGAGTGAGTGAAAGATAAACAATCATATCATATGATCTGGGTGACGTTTCAAAATTAAGTTAAGCTAGCTGTCTCTTTTTTTATTACTTTAAAATTTTAAATATGCCATCCCTTTTAAATACGCCATCCAATTTTCAATGTGTGTGTGTATTTAAAAACAAAAGAAAAGTACGAATGTGTGCAATCTGGGAAGCATTTTTTTTTCAGTTAGAACGTAAGGGTATAACGCATCTTTACTAAAATATCATTGTCGGTCGGTCGGTCTTGCGCCACCGCTTTTCTTGTGATGCGACGCCACGTATCTCTATGTTTGGCAAAGTGAGAGTTAACATTTATGTTGGAATGTGTCACAGATTCAGAGTTTTCTATATAAGTAGTAATTATTTATTTAGTCTATATTAGGAATAAAAAGAGCAGATTCTTTACAAGCCAGTTAGCCAGGTTTTGAGTAGCCCTAAAAGAAAAACTCGTGGCATTTACTGCCAAAAGCGTCGCTTTTGAAGAACCTACACATGTTAACTTCACTTTGCTAATGAATTGTTAAGCATACTCATGCCGGCTTGTTGTTAAAAGTCGACTTGGCGCGGTAGGGCCAAAGTTCTCTGGGAGAATTAAGGAAATGTGTGGTTAATTGGCTTAGAAGTAGGTGTCAATACATACCTACATAATCATTTACGTAATATCCATGTACACCACGTGTTTCTTTTGAAGTTTTGAAGTTATTTAAGAAAATAGGCAAGAATAGCAAAATCGAGACCAGTAAGCAGCGACATATCGAACTAAAACGTATTTATGCATACATTTTGTTTCGATATGGTGTTAATTCACAATCACATGACCCTAATATTGTCAAGTCTAAGACAAGTACGGGTATTAACGAACTCTATGTCGCTAAATTAGATTCCTGAAACAAACACGTCAACCACTAAGCCGCGCACACTCACTAGAGATAAAACTCTTTTTTAATTCTTTATCTCATACATACGAGTGCGAGTAAGTATAGCAGTTAAACTGGCTAAGAGATGTGCAGATGCAAAATAATACCTCGTGAATCTCGTGATGTCATTTCATATCACATCTTCGGAAACGTATGTAACGCCAAATAAAACATGATGTAATTTCATATCGTCACATTACAGTGGTAAACACATCACGGGTAACTGGATGAAAAGGTAATGTTTAATTATTTTTATCTTAATGTAACTTTGAATAACATAAAGTATCTGTGTTTTATCGTTCAAATAAAGTAGTTTTTGTTACGACTACATAACAGAAAATTTAGTTTTTATGGTTCGAATCAGTTGAAACTAATTGACAACATTTCATATTTTCAAAAGATCTTAATTCGAAAACCATTTGGGTAAAACTGTATTTTATGCTCAAAAAAAATATTTTTGGATTTTTTTTCCCATTCATTTTGGAAAAAATCGTCAATTAGTGTGAACCGGAAGTGTGACGTCATTTTCCCTGCATTATCGAGAGAGACCTTAGTGCTGAAACGATTAAAAAGTGTATGGTATCCGGTTGTCATTTTCTGACATACTTGCCGTCTGACGTTTATTTGTTTTGAAAATTGTTACAGCTGCTTAGCGGCTTTAGAAGTTTAATTTTCTTACCGTTGGTTCATTTGCACGTTTTCGAAGACCTTAAAAGACTTGGCACTTTCCCACTGAACTCCGATAACGCATTCAAACATTATTAACTTGGCATTCTTTTACCGGACACCGATTTTTTTCATATAATGAAGACATCAGAAGGTTTTTCTCAGGCTGATAGCACCAATCTGCCGCGTGTTGAAATTATGATGATGATGGAGGACACATCGGCAAGTGATAAATATAATCCAGCCCAAATAAGAGGAGCAAAAGCATCGTCTTCCCGAACTTCCTATGTTGACAACGCTGTAACGCCTGACAGTTATTTTTTTAATCGTAATTGTCGCACTGGATTCTAGTTTTTTTAAATCGTAATTGTCGCTCTGGATTCTAGTTGGGAAAGTGACGTCATTTTCTACATACGCCCTTTTAGAATGAGCTACTTTTCAAACTGCTATTTTTAATTGAAAAATTGAGTTAAAACGAAAAAGAAAAAATACGGGTAGCTTAAAATTCCACCTATTTTCTATCCAGCTCATAAAATGAAGGAGTAGAAAATTTGAAATATTGTCAATTGTACTTTATCGTACAAATACTGTACGAAAATAAAAAAGGGTACTTACTAAGGCCATCATTTTTACCTACGAGTATATCATGCGAGAGGTGGTCAGTAACCATGCTTGAGTAATATAATATTACATCGAGTAACGCTTGCCTATCCTCCTGATGTGTGAAGTGCAATATGACATAACGCGGGGAAAATCCTATGTGACATTACTTACAACACTTACACATCACTACTAATCCGCAACTCCATTTGAACCACGTTACGGTTTCTCTCGAGTATATAAGATAATTCACAAGCTAGCCAACAGTTTCATACCTAATATAATTTGACCAATGAACAAGCAATAACAGTTCAGAATCCAAGCTAAAATAGATGTGCTCGTCGTTTCTACTTTGATGGACCACATCAGCATGATCTCCGATTAGATACTTTTTTTTAATTATGGCGTTCACTCCTAGCTGATTTAGCAAAATACCCATTTTGCTAATGTCGCCGTGTAAACATTTCACCCAAGAGGAGTGTGTACGGTGAAGAAATTTTGGCTTTTGTGAAGGATATGTTGAGGAATCTAAAAATCAAATAATAAAACATTTTATGGACGGCACAGATGAATCAGGTCAACTGTACAGTTAAGAAAACAAAGGAAGTGGATGACAGAAAGATAGGCATGCCAACATTAGTACACTGTTCTTACTAAACTCTAATTTCTATTTCAATTCTAAAAAATCTACCGAAGATACGATCGCTCTTCAGCGATAAGAGCGCCTATTGTTTACCATTGTTTTTTGTATACATTTACATTGTAATTTTTTTTGGTGTGTAATAAAGTTCCAGATATAACCAATCAGTTACCAGGACAATAAGACAATGGTTACCAGTGCATAAGAATATTTTCTTCCACAAAATGATTTTGGTTTAATATCGTTGACCGTAGCGTAGGTTCAAATGGCGTAAGGGACATTGATATTGCCTGTCCCTTACGCCAATTGAATCTACGTTTAACGATAATTAATTTGAACGGCTTATATTCATGTAAGTTCAAACAATTGATCTGAGATTTATCTTGAATTACCAATAAATAAATTGAATACACGCCTTTCCTCGCAAAAATTGACTCTTGTAAAAATTTATCATTTTACTGGCAACCAATTTTGCAATGAAATTAGACATCGGATAAGTTCATGGCTCAAGTAGAGTATTTGATAACAATCAAAATAAATAAATTAACCAACCACCAAATTACGTGTCGAAAACTGCCCGGATAAAATCAATTAAACTCATTTTCGTGCCACCATCGATTTTAAAATGACAAAAAGTAAAAATAAGGCACCGTGTTGAGTATAACGGCCCAACTCCCAAGTCAGTATTCCATATTAACCTGCATACTTTCTGAGCGTTTTGACACTTCATAAAAAGTTGATTTGAATTGTCAACAAATAGCGTAGTTCATTTCATTTATTTATTGAGTAAAACATACAAGCTTACAGTGTTACGTACACCAAAACGCTTACATGCACATGTTACAACTATTATAATAAGCGCAAATTTTACGGTAAAGTTCTGAATTACTCTAGTGTAATCCTTAAGATAACTGAAACTCGCGTTAAGTAGCAACTAGTAGTGTAAGCCGACACTAGTAAATATGGTAAGAGCTTTAACTTGAGCTGAATGTGTGAGTTTCTGACTTTCATGTGTACTTGGGTTCGATTGTAAAAAGGTTTATGTGGTAAATCTAGACTGCTACAGTGGTGTCTTCTTCAAATTGTGTAAAAATACATATTACAGATCACAAAATTCTGAGCTTTGTTTCTAAAATGTTATGTATCCACTTTAAGACATAACTTTTGAATAGATTGTCAAAGGGACGTTGATTTGGATGAAAAGAAAGAGTAGATATGCATTCTACAGGGTGATTCGGAAGACGTGAGTGAAACCAACCGTATGGATTCAGTAAGTATTATTAGATGGTTCACCATCGTATTGAAGTGAAACACCCATACCTTTTTCGTTTCTTCTTACTTTTTATTAAGTGCAAAACTTAATTCTCTACAATCATGGTCTAATAAATTGTGACTGTCATTGCCAAAATGACATATCAACGTTTACAAACATTCACAGGTAAAGCGACGTGTATCGGTACTTGACCGAAGTATTCTAATTGTAGACTAAGATGAATGTCATGAATAATTTTAAACTCTTTGTTTTCAACATAAAAAAGACGGTTATCTAATACTGGTACCAAACAGTAGCCTATAATTGACTGAATCCTTCTGTATATATATTGTATTTACTCTATTATCTGAAATGTATGAATTTATGACAATGTATGATTATTACAATAAAGATCTATCTATCTATTACAGATGATCGTACGACCATCAGTCTGCGAAATATGGTTCCTAATGGTTGAACAGGCTGATAAGAGTTCGATATATCGATACCTTTAGACTCAAAGGACGTAAACGGCGTA
Source organism: Eudemis profundana (assembly GCA_947034925.1). Lineage (NCBI taxonomy): Eukaryota > Metazoa > Arthropoda > Insecta > Lepidoptera > Tortricidae > Eudemis > Eudemis profundana. Next base: position 5,353,886 of record OX344808.1, read on the forward strand.
TTTTCTAATGGCATTTACGCCACAGATCTGACAAGAATCATTGGCAAAAGTTAGAGTCATTAGCGAATCGAATCGTGAGGAAACCTGCTATGAGAGTAGGCCTGTGTCCAGCAGTGGGGTATACCGGGTGGAATGTAACGAGAGACTTTCCTAAAATATAGTGTCATATATTTGATGTAGAATCGAATTTTTATAGTTACATGCTTGTAATAATAAAGAAATATAAAACTATCAAAATAGTACATTTAAATGTTTGTACAAGCCGACTACTTCGCCGCCGCCGCTCGTTGCCGCCCGTGTCTGTGTATGGCCTCTAAATAGGGTTGAAACACGCAGTTTTTTGCATGAAAATTTAATAAGCTGTAACTTGAAAACGGTGATAGATATTAACTTAGTTTATTTGGAAGAAATAATGTACTGCGGCTAAATAATGCCACATTTGCAGGAAAGTCCCTCGTTCGATGATGATGACTATTTAATCAAACTTTTGCGTAATGTCAGTTGTATCAGCCTTGTTTAATGGCAGATGGCGGGCCTAAGAGAACCAATGAGACATATATTGGCTTAAACGTGTAATGAATCAATCAACAGCCTCAAAATTTCATCAATCAAGCTTTTCAAATAAAACCAAATCCTCAATGTGAAGACATTTAACTTCCCACAATTACACACAACAAATATGCAAAAACGTTCATTAACTTAAACACTTTTCTTTAGCCAACAAAAACTCGAGTAGGTATACAGCTAATGCCAAGACTTATTCTTTAGTAGGGCATCCGAGTACCGTAAAAGGGTCAAAACTGGTTGAAAATACCCGTCTCTTACGTATTTTTGTGCATCACTTTTGTATGTCAGTCTAATACAAACCGAGAAGGTTCGCGGAATTTGTTATTAAATAGCAGCGAGCATTGACTTATACAGACCCGGTTACGGGCGCGACTAATAGTAAGCTTGCTAGCCCTAAAAATCAGGGTCCCGTGTCAGAATAAGTAATATATACGTACAGAAGTTCTCTCTTGTAACGTATGCCAGCGCCGCCTGTCATAAAAAACCGCCTCGCTTGCCTTTCTGCCGGACTAGCTGCCGCTGTCCGCCGGGCTCTGCCAATGCCCCGCCGAGCTCTACCAATGCTCCGCCGAATGCTGCCGCATTCCACTAGACTTTGCCAGCCTCGCCAATCAGCCAGACATAAGCCGACTTCTATGTTGTTTTCCCACATTTATTATTGTGGCAACACTGGAGAGAAAAAGACAACTGCCAACGAGACGCGATGCGATGGCGCAAAACGAATTACCTATCAAGTTTGGATTGTCGAAATAATTGCTGTCTAGAAGAATAAACCATTGAAAACTAGGAAAGAATTGGTTTCTCTTTACGCCCCTCGTTTTACTCTCTAACAAAACTGACGTTCGGGCCCGACCACCGGATGGAACGTATCAGATCCGACAGTTTTTCTCAATCGCATAACTTAACGTGCTCTTTCTGGTTGTTGGCTAAGTCCCTCCGCGGGGGCAAAATTTGGTACTAGTAGCCGCGCGGCGAAATCGCGGAGTGAGCCACTCCTGCCCCCGTGATGCTTCGTAATTTTTGCAACTTTTGACAAAAAAATGCCATGGCATTTTTTGACTATCGACTGACGACCGCACGCTCTGCGTATTCATATTGTCTCTGTTGGCCCGGTCTCTATAGGCATCTAAACTAATATTGTTCCCAAATGCGAGAGTAGCTCTCTTGGCCATCTGTAGACAGTTTGAGATCCTGGATAGGACAGAGGATAATTTTTCAAGTACCTAAGGCATATTAAACTGTAATTAATATACAGAGTGGAAAAAGTCTATGGGCCCTGGAGGGGAACTACCTTAAATCCTTTAGTTAGCCCATTTTACTGAAAGGAAACATTCCTTTATTTTTAAATAGACACAAAAGTGCATTAAAAGTTTTTCTAAAATTCGCTTTTCTCACCCGGGAATCGCACCAGCTAAAAATTTAAAAAATAAGCATTCACTATTTTATTCTAGTAATCGATAGGACTATTGGTCAGGATAAAATCTCTCTAATAAACATTTGGTCTTACAAGTAAAAAAGGTCGTGAAATCTATCATTAATTTTATTTCACCATCAATTCCAATACAAATGCCAAGAAAATTTAAAAAAATCTACGAATTCAGTTTTGTTCCTTTTTATAAATAAAGTAATGTTTCCTTTCAGTAAAATTCAGGGCCCAAAGATTTTTTCCACCCTATATATACGTCAATAGCAGCAAGTCATCTTCTTAGGAACTGCTTCGGAGCCACGCTCTTTGGCGAGAATTTTAATTTTCGCTGTTTCTTTTATATTTGTTGATTTGTGAACAGAACTCTTTCCCTTGGAACAGATAACATTGTGTATACGCAATATAAATTACTGGGTAAGCGAGCAATGGAATGTGACAAACACTGTGTGATATTTGTATATGAAATTGTTTCTATTTAAAGCAACAATTTTTTCGTGTAGGTATGTTCTTTAATAATAAAGTTAGATGTTGTTTGACAGGTGAAATCTGTTTAGACGTGATGTGGTTTAACATTTTTTTTTATTTGTGGCTTCTCAAAGAAACTTTTTCAGTCGTATTCATTGAAATATTTTTAATGTTTATTAATATTTATAAACGGTTTGTTTGTATCAACCACTGGTCACCTTCTGCCTTTTTTTTAATCTGACAATACTTACAAGCCTTACTGGCTGTTGTGAAAATCGGACAAGGTGGGGGTCGGGGCGTTCCCTGGGATCGAACCAGGTCGCTTGGCCCGGACCACCGGGAAGTTTCACTGATTGCTCAAAGTGAGCAACGGACCAGCGGGAGAGGTTGAAACGGATCAACCTGTCCTTAAATATGTAGAGTGTGTAAATCGAACTAACGGGAGTTTTAGTTGCCGGTTCGCTAAACCTAGCCCAGCTAAGAAGACTCCGGCAAGAAACTTAGCTGAGCCCGACCAAGGTAAGCAAGGGATTTTTTTGTTTAAGCCTTACTAACTTGTAACCCTAGTGGGCGTAGCAATTTATATGACCGGGTGGTCGGCCGTGGCGTTCCCTGGGGTCGAACCAGGTCGCTAGCCGGACCACCCCGAGTGAATCGGACTGGGTGGATAGCAAGGGAGTGAAGTTAATCCGGGATATTAATTACATAATCAGACCCTGGTTACAAATTATCACAGCATAATGTTGTATGTCACGGAGTTCTCGTTTTGTTTTGCGCGGTCTATCCGCGCAAAACAACACATATGTGTCAAGTTAATTATGAAATGAATTTAAATCTCAATCAAATGTGTCATTAAAATGGCCTGTTAACCTCCTATTCGCAAGCTAAACAGTAACGAAAACTCTTCTCGCTTCGCTCGTCGTAGCTCCCTTGTTTAATCTCTAACCATACTCCTCGCGCCGAATCATGATCCCTATGACAGTTCACTCTTTCCACTTGTATTTGTACACCTGATTCCGAAAATGATAAACAAAACTGATTTGTTTCATATTATAATTACTGAAATTTGATTTTATATGTAAATGTACGTGCTATACTTCCGAATAATGTCTACAATCCGTTTAAAAATGACAGCGACGCCATTACAAAAGTATGGAGAAAGAACTGTCATAGGGATCATGATTCGGCGCAATATATAGGGAACGTGCACGACGAAGGTGCTGCCAACTGGTGCCGCCAATCTAAATAATATACCCTCTCATGCTGGGGCAACATTGACAAAAACGCCGTTAATAACGTTAATTTATCGCGTTGAAGGACGATTAACGTCAGTGTAGCTACGACTTACTATATTTGACATTGACACTTACATATTATCATTGACATTGACAGCTTGATTTGACAGGGGCGATAGTTTCCTTTATTGTCCGGTCCGTCGTCATGACAACGGATCCGCTGGCCAATTACCTTGACTAATTAAATTAATTGCTCGTTTGCAGTAATTTTCACCGCAAACATAATACATTCATGTTACAGAAACACGTCTGACGGCTTTCAGCCTACCTGCCTAGAGCGACTGAGCGGTGTACGCTATAATTAGGACATGTTTACTTTACTAACGGATCTCCAAAAACTAAATAAAACTAAACACACGCTCCTACGCTAAAGAAAGACTGTTCGTGTTTCTAGTCGTAAATATGACGGTATATGTGATAAACTAGCTGGTTGTAAATTGTTAATTTGTGACGAAATAAACTGACGTTAACTACTTTGCTAGTTTTCCCTTTCCTTAGAAAAAAACGGCCAAGTGCGAAGAAAAAATCGTACCAGGAGCATTCCACGGAAACGTTACGTAAGCGACACTATATTTTTAATAATTTTGAGATGTAACATTAGGAACCTGAATATCGGTATGGTAATAAAATATGATAACTTGACTTTAAGATATGAGAGCATTTATAAGCTGCTAATAAGTTTCATTAGGGTACCTATCATACGTTACGTAAGCAACAAAAATTAGATGTTTTCGTGGAATGCTTCACCACCATCGAACAATTAAAAAACTTGTGTGTTGTTATTTGTTATAGCCGTATTAATATTCGTATGCTGGTAGACGGACGGTCGGACAGACAGACGTAAAGACAAAAGAACCTTGGTAACGGGTCCATTGTCATCCTTTTGGGAACATAACTCTAATCTAATTAAACCACAGTTAAATATAAAGCGACTGTGAAAAATTGGAAAACTTTAGTAAGCGCTTCAGTGACGCAATTGGCAAAGTTTAAAGACAAACAAGTAGTCCAACTTCGGCCGCTTAGGAGTGCGCGACACGTATTCACACAGACACGCGATAGCGCGTCTGCGGGAGTGCGAACCGTACTGGAGCATTCTTAAAACTTTGCTTATAGGGCATTTCTCCAGAAATGTGTCTGCGACTCATTCATCTGTCTCCATACATTTAGTATGAAAAAGGGCCAGATGAATGAGGTGGCCGCAGACATATTTCTGGAGAAATGCCCTATAGTGCTTTCCTTCACGGCGCGCACACATATAAGCGCAAGATGTACGTTTTGTAGGAAGAAACATTATTGGCCTGGATTGTGTTGGCCCGGAGAGCCCTTGGAGATACAGGTTCGAATCCTGTCCAAAGCATATCATTTTTAAATTTTCTTTTCCAATAAAACATTTAAATTCATTACCAGATGTTAATGCTACAATAACACGTATTAAGAAAAATATAGCACAGAAGCCATCGAATACAGTGACCACGATCCCCAGTAATGAACGGACTACAATAGAAATGCCGGCCCTGCAGCTATCTCTGTACTCGGGTGTAAGGAGGCTGAAACTGGGTCATCTTTGTAAGAAGCCGTCGCGAGTATACTTTTATGATAAAGACTATGCCAGTTGAGATTACGTATGCATGGAAATAGTAACGACATTCTGTAAGATGTTATTACCTAGTTTAGTATAAGTACACTATTTTTATTCATATTTGATTCTGAAGCACTTTTATTCATCATGGGATTCATAAGCGGAAAGGTGGAGTAAGTCATCGCAGGAGGAAAGATGTACCTACTTAACGCTAAAAGACATGACTGAGTGCCAGGTATTCACGGTCGAGGACAAAATGAAGTGGAGTCAAAATGGAGTGGAGTGAAGTCAAGTTGTAAAAGCTGTTTCCACTACCATGTAGACAATAGCTAGGGAGTAAAGATAACTAGGGAGTAGGTAAGAGATTATAGGATTCATAATGAGACATTTGACGTGTAGACTAACTGGACGTCAAATATTTTTGGTAATGTGGAATGGAACGATGAAGTCGATGCCTATTCAGTTTCGACTTCAAGAATTTCAAGTTATCTTTTTCTCGGAAGAGGTTTGCTGATTTGACAATCGAAAGATTTATTTTGAAAATTATCAACGTAGCTCAAGGCTGCTGCTTAGCTTAGAACAACTTAATGTTTTAACAGAGAATCTGGTGAATTTTCGCTGCGGTGCTCCTCATCGTCATAGAATTAGACCTGTAAAAGAACCCCTGAGGTCTATAATTGCTTACGAAAGCTAGGGAGAGTTGGATTGTAAGTCTAATTGTGACATACATAGATATGTTTACGTTCTAGGCCGTATTATACGTATTTAGGGTGCTAGAACGGCCGCTGACTAGATAATTATTGCCATCTGGTATTTTGGATTGAAAATACATGTAGAAAAAGAAGTTAGTATTTTCAAAAACACTAATCTTAATATTACACATGTTTATTTAAGTGTATTTTATATATTTTTTTGTTACTCAGGAGAACGAAGGAGGAACGGACTGGTGATCTTGTGACATCTACCAGTGGCATGGCGTTGAAGAAATCCTTAGGCAAGCCGGAGCAGCTTTGGCGTCAATTTTTTAAGAGCACTAGATTTAAGTGCTAAACTGCCTAATAGTAGGCAAGCCGATGGGAATCGAGTTCTATGGACGCCACGCCACTGGCATTTACCCCCTAGGCCATATTCTACGTATTTAGGGTACTACAAGGGTGTGTCAGGACGGCGAGCGTCGAGGAGGCGAAACCGTGTCAAGATGGCACACCTCCGCCGACTAGAGCATTATTGTCAGCGGGGAACTTTTGAACGAAAGTATAGGTAGAAAAGAAGCATTACTAAATTTTTTTATAAATACATAATAGATAAATATTGCGGGACAATCTTGTACAAACCGATCTAGTCCCAAACTAAACAATGCTAGTATGCGTACGCGGATTGACCGTAGCTTCCGCGTAGGTATAACCAGGAGTTGGCAGCGGAGGAAGTGGATCTGTAAATCAACTTCACCGCGCAGACCATCGACACGACGCTTTGCCAGATGACTGAATGTCAATCTCGTTCCAAAAGCATTAAAGAGGCGCGATGCGCCGTCACATGGATAAATTATTATAGGTTTAATATTGTATTTAAATTCTTAGTTTTAATTAAATATTAATTCCTAGATACCGCTCGCGACTACGACCGCAAATTTCCGACTAGGAATTTCAGCCACAATTTTTTTATAAAGTAGTATTTAGACTTATAAGAACCAACATGAAATACTGAATTAACGGAATTTGGCACATTTAAACATATGATTTTTTAAACCCACCCTTAAATACCTACACAAACTGGGTTATGAATATTTTACCAGAAGTTTTCACACCAAAATCTATATTGCACTTGCATCACATCAAGTCCTGTTATTATTGACATGGAACTTTTCACTGAAAATGGCTTAAGTTACTTCAACATACTAGAATCGGCCTCAACTATCATAGGTATGTAGTTCGATATCAAGTAACGTGCGAGATTTGTCAAAATCGTTTTGGCCTTGAATCCCGAATTAGAGTATACCATATTCCCTACTCAATTTTCGAGGCTTCCTACACTAAATAACAGGTACATTACACATCAGACACTCAACGGTAATCCAAAAATGTCTACGAACATTAACAAAACTACAGTATAAACAATACTTTCCAGTTGTTTATTTTACACCAATAAATTATACATAACCAAAACCAATGAAAATAAACCTGTAGACGAAAACATAAGGCAATCGTAACAAATGTTTGCAGTAGTACAGCCATTATTGCGGTTGAGTTATTTCGTGTAAATAAACTTGGTACAAAGTACCGTGTACATTTTCGCACGGACTTGACTATAAAACTGTCTTCAGGCATTGTTATTAGTATAAAGTAGAAACGGTCGCGAAAATAAGGTTATAAACGCAGTATATTGATTTTTAAGAAATCTCATCATCACTCATTAAGAGTGGAGATTTTGCCCGTCTCTTGGGGCCGAAAATACAGCAGCAGCTCATAGAAATTGCTCATAACATCTATCTTCAGTCTTCTTTTTGACACCGAATACGACATACACGAATTTTAACTTTTGCCTTTACCGTTTATTATTAGAAATATAATAATTTATTTATGCCACACCTGGCCATAAAGTGGCTTTTTCCGCACGCTGCGCGTACGGAAAAAGCCGCTTCCTGGCCAAGTGTAGACATAAAATTATGTACACAACACGGGAGGTAATAAAGAAAGCCCTCGATCGCATATTTACGTCCCTCGCTTGCAGCTCGGGCCGCAAACTTCTGCGATTTCGGCCTTTCTTTGTATTACCACCCTAGTTGTGTAATGTACTATTTCGATTGTGCATGAATACGTTCCGTTACTTAATATAGAAGCCAAATCATATCAAGTGCAGTTATAAGGTTTAAATATAGCTATAAGGTTGTTAAACTGGTTTGTCTGTACATAAGAAGACATTTAAACTCTCCATCACTCATTTATACAAAACATAATAAATTGAAAAAAAAAAATAAAAGATCACCACATAAGATTAAATCCGTAACGCAGGCTTCGTCATTTAAATGAACATATCTGACGTTATTAAGTCATTTGAAAGCCCTTTTTTTTACGTATACTTATTTGAAAGTTATTCACCCCTATTGCCGTGATGTATGTGACTACAAATATATGCATTTTTTTATGTGTAAAAACTAAAAAGTAAGGACTCGTAGTTGCAAATACCTTTCTCGTGATTAAGTTTATGATGGTTATTGCCACAGTTCAGCCTGTAGCAGCCTTGGCAATTAATAAAATACTGCACACAATGTTTATCTTGCGTCGCCATTAACACTACAAGATATATGTACTGCTTAGAAATAAAACACTCCGGGAACCCGACACATCATAATACTTAAGATAAGTGTCGAGAAAGCCATTCAGTATTAATAGGTATCGGTTTAATCTCTCGTAAATAATACGATGGTATCGGTATCAGAATCGAGTATTATTCTTAGCCGGGACTTTGTGCGAATAGTCTTTGGTTCTTGTGTTATTTTGTTATTTATTAATTTGATATAGGTCTACTCAAACTCGTAAAATTTCCTATATTTACCCAATAAACGATTGAATTGAATTGAATAAAGCGTTGATGGCCTAGTAACTTGGGAAGAGGATATGGGATTTGTGACGGTTTGAATTCGAACCTCTTCGTTCGGTCCCCATGTACCAGTAGCGTGGCGTCCAAAGAACTCGATTCCTACCGGCTTCCCTAATATCAGGTAATTGAGCAGCTTATTCTACAGCTTTCAAGGAAAATTACACCAAATCTTAATCGGCTTGCCTAAGGATCTGCCAAGTCGAGCAAAACAAAGGCACGGCCGTACCATCCTTTTCTCGAAGCCATTCAGCCCATTTTCAACCTCCTGTAATTTTGTGCTGGCTAAAGCTAGAACCCTGAATTTTCAGGGATATATAGGGTATCTTTTACGCCACGCCATTGCCAATGTCGAGTTTTTCTAACTTTGTCAAATTTCCTCAATACTGCTGTGGTAACTAACACTCCTGTGATGAGGGAAACCATCTCGAGCCAACCTGCACATTAAGGTAACTTACTATGATCTCTTTTGTCTGGTTTACCTGTCACTGTCTGGTTTACCTGTCACTGTCTGGTTTACCTGTCACTGTCTGGTTTACCTGTCACTGTCTGGTTTACCTGTCACTGGAGGTCAGACAGCGATCCATGGCAACAACTTGACCTATTAAACCTGGGGTCATAGCCGTATACTTTGGCTTATGATCGAAAAGAAAAGGCAAACAGCCAAGGACTTTAAAATAAATAACCGGACGTAGCTTCGCCAACAGATAACTGAAGCACATCTACTAAGCTGGACGCTTTGTACTTACGAGTGACGCGCACACATCAACCAGTGTAGAGCCTATTATGAGCAACACGCACACATCAACCAGCGCTAAGCGACCGGCTTACTAGAGGTGCTTCATCTTTTAGCGAGGCTACATCCGGCTATTAATTTTTTTCGTTCGGCTAATAGGTCCTTGAAAACAGCGCTAAGACAATAGCGCCCGTAACTAAAGTACAGAAAAATATAATTTGAATATGGGATTTCATGCCTCTTCCCGTGAATTGTTGAGTAAATTAATCCAATATGAACATTGAGTATAAATGATGTACTTACAGAGTGTACATAAACATTGATCCACATTGACCTAGTTGCTTAAGTATATGCCATTATGCAAATATTATATGCTAGCAGATTTGCATAATGATATATCATACACCTTTATTGCTAGCAAAAACATAGCGTAGCAAATCAGATATTCATTAATATTTACACCACAGAAAATGTACTTACATCTATTTATTACCAGACATTTAAAAGACCTATCGAAACCGTGCTGATAGAGTGTCGGATAACGATCAACGTCCAGATCGAGCATGTGGTGCTGGAGTGCCTGTTGAATTGTACAACGTAATAGTTATATGCATTGGAAAATTCCAAATTATAATAACACAGAAGAAAAAAACAAAAAATATATAAGTTATACAGTAGACCACAAAGTTTTAAAAAATTTAGATATTTTTTTTATCGTCTTAAACAAAAATTAGTCACACAGAAAAAATATTTTTTTGGAAACAATGTGCTTAAACGCACTTTTCCATACACAAAATGACAATTTCCTTTTTTTTCATACAGACAGTATACAGCTAGGACAAATGATGGCGTCACAGAGTGCATCCGTTTTGTACGGGGCGTTTTCAACGCTCGGTACGGTCGGCTACTTTTGATTGCATTTTGTGGCTGTTATAGTAATCCAAGTGTAGTTATAGGTATATATTTGTTCCTCACAAATAGTAGAATCGATTTACATCATAAACAAAATCCAGTCCCTATGCCTAATTGTCGGGACATAACTTTCAGGGCTGAAATAACAGCGCAATTAATGTCATAGGTGGCTTTGCCACCTCGTATGGGCGTTGACTAACTGTATGTTATTAAACCGTGATACAATGTTATAATGGGTATCAATTTTGAAGTAACCTTTCATTTTATGCCACCTCCATTAAAATGATTGATAAAAATGCAAATAAACGAAAACGGAGCACTCAAACAAAAACGCTTATGGGAATGATTCTTTGCCCCAATTCGTCATTTAGGTCATTGGAATATTTCTACTACTTTTTCTCTCTACGTAATATCAGACTGAATTGTTTGATGAAAATATCGATCTTATCCTTCGTGGAATACGGGCGATATTCCGATCAAACCGTTCCATCAGATACGAGTATTTGAAAATAAACGGGCAAACTGTTTGCTTTCCAAATATCATAAATATTCGGTTGCGGTTCGATCCTGAATCCATAAAAAAGAGGTATTGGGAAATGACTTGCTTCTCTCTGTCTCTTTGATTTTACTATTATTTAGCTAGTGATCGAAAGAGACAGACGATCTTCGATGTTGTAATTTTAGTCTTCAGGGCTGTTCAGGATGTTTGGTTTGTATGGCCAAATGGCTCCAATTGGCGTCAGTTGAAATTAACGAAAGTGATTTGGAATAATTTATGATCGTTCTGTACCCTAGTTTGTTGATTTGTTTGTTTTCGATTGGTTAACAATTTCGTAACGAATCGGTAATGGCGAATATTCACAAACGGATATAATTTTGGGTATTTGTTTATGCTACAGGCATGTTTTTTATGATGTCAATGATCTGGTTTTTTCTCGTTAGTTCAAGTAGATAACAAAGATTCTCCCGAATAAGAGGTAACATCAGAAGCATGGGAATGTTTTAAGTTTTAACATAAGATTAACCTAACCTAAACCGAAGACCAATAATATAATTATGGGCTAGCCGAGGTCGATGCCCTTAGTGCTGAAGACAACCTGAATCTATTGAGAAAAACTATTGACGTCAAGAATCTTTTGACAAATTTATTATTATTATTGATTAGGCTTGAATAAATACCGCTCAGTTTATAATTTTCAAAAAAGGTGGAAGTAAGTAGGCAGTCCTAAATGGGGCTGTCGGAGATAATCGTTTCGTGTCAATAAAAAAAACCTACGGCCACCTTCTACCACCGCATCGCTCGCAATCGGCAGTCGCGCACCGTGCGGTTCCAAAGAAATCTCCTACCGCGTACAATCCGAATGTGGAATGAGCTCCCTGCCGCCGTTTTCCCTGAGGGGCCACAGTATGGAGTTCTTCAAGAGGGGAGTGAATAGGATTTTAAAGGGTCATCACGTAATGCCCCTGGTGTAGCAAGCATCCATAGGCTACGGTGAGGGCTCGTCCAGAAATCATGTTATCAAATTTGGCCTATTTTTGACACCCCCCTCCCCCTTGGTGATATTTGGAGATAGTAAGAATAATATTCATTGGAGGCATAGGGTCTACAGTGCCTGAGACAGGATTTGTCTAGTTCAGTTAGCTCTTAATTACTACAAGTGCCTGAAATAGAACGATCCTAGCGAGAATGTGAATTTCACAGTAAGAATGCAAGGCAGTCAGAGATACGTGATGTTTACAGCGAGAATGTGAGACAGACAGGGAGAATGTGGTTTTCATAGTAAAAATGTGAGACAGAAGATTTTGAAATTTTCATTTAAACTTTCACGCTTTTTAACAAAACGGGACTGAATTGCGTAAAAACATGCTATTACCTCGACCGTTTTGTTATAATAATAAGAGATTTTGAGTTATTAAGGGGTCAAATGTGGCTCTAATTCACATAAATATATTGAGATAGAAGGAAAGTCTGTATGTACCTCGCGTGCTAAGAAGAAGAGCCAGGAACCTTTGCTCGCTGTCAACTTCGGTTTATAAAAACATTATTAAAAATCTGATAATAATGGTATAAATAATGAATTGTCGCCCCAAATGGCTCGTCTAATATGTTCCATGTTCAAACTAAGACGTTTTACTATGGATAGGTACGACTGCATGGGTACAATTCACACTCATTTGTAACTAATACATCTAGGTCCGCGTCTCGAACTAGGCCACCAATTTCCATTTCCATGTGTTATGCATTGAATAATCGGGCATATTATCGCCTCATTATTGTCTATTCTCGGATAAGTGTTGTTGGTTGGAATTTTTTTGAATAAAATAACACTCATAAATAAGGCGATAATATCGTGATGAAGCCTACATCAGAGTAACTGAATTGAATGAATATAGGCCTTCCCCAAATAAGGCCACCATGACCAATTCTATGCCGCCCGCATTCAGCTTGCAAGAGAGTCCCATTTAAACCTTTTGAGTATCATTATTAAACTTAAGAGCTACGCTCTTTCCTGTGGAGTAATAGTCACCCTTTTCTATTCTTCACCATCTGTTTGGTCTCCTGAACCTCTAGTACAACTGTGACACGCCACTCTTTGTCGCGCGACAAATACTACCTATCTTTTTCCACATAATACACTGTGACAGTGACAGGTCATGTTCTGTCGCGCGGAAACGAAGTCGCGGCCAGTTATGCTAGACAGCCTGATTCGACGCGGCGCTGACTTTCCCCTTCTCTTGATTGAAATATGTTAATCTTGGTCTACCTCTGCCTTTCCTGTCCTCAATTCTCCCCTCTAAGATGTTCACAAAGAAAGCGTCATGTCGTATCAGATGTCCAATCATCTTTCCCCTCCGGTTCTGGATTGTTATTAGCAAACTTCTTTGTTCCTTTTGCCGAACCTTTTACGGAACCGTAAAAAAAAATGAAATCATTTTCAAAATTATAATGTGTGTGGATAACTAAATACAGAATATTGTGAGCGGTTTCCACAAGATTGTACAATTCAATTTGATTATATCTTAAACGAAACAGTCTAAGTTAGGCGTAGGAGTATCCGTTGTTCCACAGTTAAAGTTGGGGCCGTAAACTTCACACCAAACTGCTCAAGCAGATTAGCAATATCAAAATGGAGAAACCGGCAGGGATTTAAGCTTGAATTTTAAATTATCAGTAAAATGGAGTGCGGTTTTACCAAGGTGGAGGATATAAAACAATACAATACCTACTTAATGCTTTATTGCACTTCAAAAGAACATTACAATTCAAACTTATGTAAAGACAATAGGTAATCTAAAGAGCGATCGAAAGAGAGAATACGTATTATCTTAGACACAAAATAAGTAATAATAAATAATACTATGTACAGAAGTTTTTCTTCCTAAAAAACTGACGTTCAGGTCCGACCGCCGGTCGGAACACACCGGATCGTCTCTCTCTATCGCATAACGCGTGCACGTTCTGATCGCTGGCTAAGCCCCTCTGGAGGGGTAAATTTTGGTGTATCGCTGACTTAAAACGAACTCTCAAGTCAAACCCCAAGTTAATCAAATTCCTAAGTTAATTTAGTAGAAATATCAAGGGTACTTGCGCTAACGCGGTATAAGGTGAAGCAAGCTGAAACAAATTTAGTTTTTGGTTTTTTAATGACCAGTAGAATTAGGTGTTCAAATTTCGTATAATGAAATATCAAAAGGCAGTAGGTAGAGGATTCTTGTGCGTCTCCCGACTGCTCGTATATTATAACTGAAAACTACTTTTATTCCTTACACGAAAGTCTGCCAGACCCACATCTGACATAGCTCCACGGATGGATTTAATAGGGAATCCCTTCGTACGTGACATACTTCTGGGGAACCTTCGAGAAAACAGTCGTATTATTGCGAAGAATCCTACATTTTATAAGACTTTGTTCTTCCAAGAACATCCTCGTAAATAATGCAAGATAACATATTCCTCGATATCTTATGCGGAATTCGTCCCTGGATTGTTTGTCCGATTGGATTGTCCGATTATGACAGGTATGACTTATGCGGATTTAGATTTGAGTGAAGGGTCCCAAACTATTGCGACCCAAATGCTGGGCACGATTTTATACGAAATTATTTGTATAGTGTATGTGATTTATGAGTTATGCTCTTTTATAAGTTATCAGGAAATCTTGAGTAAAATTATATGCTTCTAAGATATTGACAATAAACAGGAAGTTAGTGTGGTTTACCAGTCAACAAGATAGATTCGTTCGAGTTCGAACGAGCATTTTTAATTATTATTTCGAGATAAAAGAAAAAGTATGCAAAAAGTGACATGTAAATGACAATCTTGATGTTAGCTCACCATCCAGACCCGGGGATTTTTAGTGCCTTTATCTTGATAGCCTAAGGAAGCCATTATCAAAACTACTCAAATTATGCGGACCGTTTTCCTCATTTTTCTTAGGCTACTATTTTAGATCACGTCATACCAGTTTCATATCTCGAGCCTCCTGGACTTCAGTTTAATTGAAATAGAGCCCAACTTGTTGAACATTTTTTCCTGTACGCTATCTCCATACTTCAATTATTTGGCATCAGGGAAAATCAGTCTGTTCTATTACAATAATGAAGGCTTCAGTCACGTCTTAATATGGAAAATTGACTCTTGGACTCCTGTAGTTCTGGGTAAAGTAGGAGACACCACGTGTTTGATCACCCATGTGATGAACTGACCAAATAAGTGATGTTTGCCACACATTTTATGAATGAACCACAAGTTCTAAGAATCAAACGAGATGTCGAGTCAATGTATAAGGCCCAACAACTCCTAACTTTCCTTTATGGTGTCCACAGTCGTCTTTGCTATGAACGTATCGAAGGATAAGAGAAATGAGCCATTACTAATCTAGTTAATTGGTTAGTTAATCGGTCTCCAATCACGTCTATAAGCACCTAGTCCCGTTACTATAGCTCTGGTAGCTCCCAAATCGAATATCATTACACAAACAGAGCTAACAAGCGCCACGTTCCGCCTCGTTCGCTGTGCAAACATCTACGGTGCCAGAATTTACATTTCTATTTACTGTTTGCGAAGTCTGGCTGTTAAGAACTTCGGAAAAGGAGAAAATTTAAAGAGCTATCACTGGTGACATGAGCTGAAGCAGTTTTAATATTTAAAAGAATGTTTTACTTAGCAAAATCTAGCATTGGTGGCACACACTATTTGTCAGAACGTGCCGGACGCTTTATCATTTATTTATCACGCATCATAAGCCTACAGGATTTGAACCCGGGACCTTTAGCAGCGTGACTTCCACTTATTGCTAGCTAAACGTGTCGTCCATATATACGATTACTAGCGACCCGCCCCGGCTTCGCACGGTGTTTCTCTATTATATTATGCATGTATTATACATATAAACCTTCCTCTTCAATCGCATCAAAATCCGTTGCGTCGTTTTAAAGATTTAAGCATACACAGGGATATAGGGACAGAGAAAGCGACATTGTTTTATACTATGTAGTGAATATGTACATAGCGTGGTAGCACATCACTAGCGCAGCATTACCCCATCACTACACCGCAGAGCAGGCGCGGCGCGTTAGCAAAACCGGCTCCCAGTCGTCCAGCGCCCGCGCACGGCAGTGCCGATCTCGACTCAGAGCACAACGCACGTCGCTTTCGCCTGCGCGCGCATTCTACGCTTTTCGCTTTCGCAAAGACTTTTATGTATTTTAGTGTTCTGTGATCTTTCCTGTGATTCTATCTTTCCGTTTCCGAACTTTCTGATTCTTCAAAACCTTTCGCTTGTTGTAACTTTCTTCTGTATTACATCGGGATAATTGAATGAGACTCTTGCCTTTTATTCAAGCTACAAACTATAGTGATAGCTCCTATAGCTGGTGACCGCGCCGTGAGTGTTATTATACTGACTTTTACACGCGCAGTAGCAAGATGCCGGATCCGGATCCCGTTATTCAAGTTCGCGAGAATGTTCGAGAAGGTTCCGGAGCGTCGGTGGATCGCGTGGCCGTCCGGCTACCACAGTTTTGGGCGGAAGATCCAGAAGTTTGGTTTGCGCAAGTTGAGGCGCAGTTCGAGATCGCCGGAATTAAAACGGACGCAACTAAATATTTTCAAGTAATCAGGGAGTTGGATCACAAGACAGCGCGCGAAGTACGCGACATTTTAACAAACCCGCCAGAAAATGGGAAGTACGAGAAATTGAAGAAGGAGTTAATTAGTCGTTTATCTATTTCACACGAGAGTCGCAAGCGGCAGTTGCTCACGCATGAAGAATTGGGTGACCGCACACCGTCACAGTTTCTCCGCCATCTTAGATCGTTAGCTAAAGACGAAGTTAGCGACGATTTCCTGCGTACCATGTGGTCGAGTAGGTTACCTCCACAAGTTCAAGCGATTATCGCGTCACAAAAATCGGCAACTTTGGAAGATATTGCAGTACTGGCAGATCAAATTATGGACGTCGTTCCTGGCTCATCGCAAGTGGCTAGCGCTAGTAGCGGTTCGTTTGAAGAGATGATTAAACGTCTAGAACAATCCATTACGTCTCGCATTCAAAGCGAGTTGTCTCAATAGATCGCGCAGTTAAGTTGGAATGGTAACGGCCGACGTTCTCGTTTTAATAACAGGTCGAGATCACGCAGCAGGTCGCAGTCGCGGGGTCGGAGCCAATCAAGGAAACCAGGTATGTGTTGGTATCACAGTAATTTTGATAAAAATGCACGAAAATGCATACCTCCATGTAATTTTACTGCTGCTAAGACGGAAAACTAATGCGACGGTCCATTGAGGCGACTACCGGCTGTCGCACTGATACTAGTCGCCTATTTATTACTGATAAAACAAGTAAAATACAATACCTCATAGATACTGGTTCCGACCTTTGCGTTTTACCAAAGAAGTACCGATTTAATAGCAGAGCTCCAGAAAATTATGTGCTAACTGCAGCAAATGGTACTATCATTAACACTTATGGTGTTTTGACACAACATTTGGACCTGGGACTAAGAAGGAATTTCACCTGGAATTTTGTGATCGCTAACGTCGACAGGCCTATCATTGGTGCAGATTTTTTGGCTCACTATGGACTTCTTATCGATTTCAGAAGCAGGAAGCTCATCGACAGCCTTACTACCTTGGCGGCTGCAGGCGAACTCAGGCGGTGCGAGCAGGCAAGCATTAAGGCTATCTCTGGTAGTAGTGAGTACCATAAGTTATTAGCTCAGTACCCCTGTTTGACGAAGCCTTCAGGTGTAGCGCGGGAAATCAAACACTCGACGGTCCACTATATACGCACGACGCCTGGACCGCCGACATTTTGCAGGCCACGACGTTTAGCCCCAGATCGCCTTAAGATAGCTAAGGCGCAGTTTGATGAGATGCTGCAAGAAGGTGTCGCGCGCCCCTCGGATTCCCCTTGGGCTTCAGCTCTCCACCTGGTTCCTAAAAAAGGGAACGGTTGGAGGCCTTGCGGAGACTACCGCGCACTCAACGCGCGCACCGTTCCTGACAGATACCCTGTTCATCACATCGAAGACTACTCTCACCGATTAGCTGGTTGTAAGATATTTTCAAAAATAGATCTCGTGAAAGCCTATAATCAGATCCCAGTTTTCCATGAAGATGTGTGCAAGACAGCCATCACGACGCCATTTGGAATGTTTGAGTTCCCTTTCATGTCTTACGGCATGCGCAATGCTGCCCAAACATTTCAACGCTTCCTGGACGAGGTGCTGAGAGGCCTGGACTTCGTGTATTCTTACATTGATGATATTCTGATTTTTTCCCATGATCAGCAGGAACACTTAGAACATCTACAGCGAGTTTTCGACAGGTTCCAAGAATACGGCATCCTCATCAACGAAGCCAAGTGTTCCTGGGGACAGCAGGAGGTCAATTTCCTCGGATTCATCATCTCTGAAGCAGGCACTCGTCCAGTTGATGAAAAGGTACAGGCTATCTCAACTTTTCCAGCACCTAAGACTGTTGGGGGACTCCGCAGGTTTCTTGGCATGTTAAACTTTTATAGGAGGTTTATTCCTCATGCAGCCGAGAACCAGGCATCATTGAATACCATGCTTGCTGGACCCAAGGTCAAAAGTTCCAGCCCACTCATCTGGACTCCAGAACAGCTCGAGGATTTCGAAAATTGTAAGTCCAGCCTAGGAAAAGCCACGCTATTAGCTCATCCTCAGGTGAACGCACCGCTCGCTCTTGTTACTGACGCATCGAGCACAGCCCTGGGCGCGGTGTTGCAACAGCTGGTTGAAGGTGACTGGCAACCATTAGCGTTCTTTTCTAAGAAGTTGACCAAGACGCAGCAACAGTACAGCGCGTATGACCGAGAGTTGTTGGCGATTTATGAGAGTGTCAGGCATTTTAGATACATGGTCGAGGGCAGGCATTTCGTGATTTACACGGATCATAAGCCTATAACCTTTGCCTTCCAGCAAAAAGACCGAAAATGTTCCCCGAGACAGTTTAATTATTTAGACTTTATTTCGCAGTTTACCAGTGACATACAGCACATCTCGGGGAAAGCCAACGTCACTGCAGACACACTCTCCAGGATAGAAGCGCTTACTATCCCTCCTGACTTCGAGACCCTTGCTCGAGCCCAGCAGAACGATGCCGAACTACAAGACCTCATTAAGAAACCGTCATCATCTCTACGGTTAGAGAAAATCCCAGTGCCAGGTACTGACATTTACTTATATTGTGATACCTCGCTGCAGAAACCAAGACCTTTCGTCGCCAAGACACTGCGGAAGCAGATTTTCAACACCACACATGGTATGAGTCATTCAGGCGCCAGGTCTACAACAAAAATGGTAACAGACAGGTTTGTTTGGCCATCGGTGCGGAAGGATTGTCGCGCCTGGGTTCAAGCCTGTCAAGACTGCCAGCGTGCCAAAATTCATCGCCATACTTCTTCTCCATTGGGTATTTTCAAGACACCTGGAGTCAGGTTCAGTCATGTCCATATCGACCTTATTGGTCCATTGCCTCCATCTGCAGAGTACAGGTATTGTTTTACCGCCGTGGATCGATTCACACGCTGGCCGGAAGTAAAACCTCTTCGTGACATCACAGCCGAAACAGTTGCTGAAGCATTTATCGAGACATGGATCGCAAGATTTGGTTGTCCGCAATCTGTTACCACAGATCAAGGTCGTCAGTTCACCTCACGCCTTTTTAATGCCATTACAGACCTTTGCGGCGCCAGGCTGAAACATACTACGGCCTACCATCCAGCGGCCAACGGTATGGTCGAGAGACTGCATCGTACACTCAAAGCAGCAATCATGGCGCACGATCATGCTCGCTGGACCGACGTGCTCCCCATCGTTCTGCTCGGACTTCGGAGCGCCTGGAAGGAGGATCTTCAGTGCTCCGCCGCAGAGCTGGTGTATGGTGAGCCTGTGCGGATTCCGGGTGAGTTCTTGCACTCTAAGAAATCTAGCACGCTGTCGCCGTCACAATATTTAAATGAGCTGAAAGAGCACATTTCTAAAATCAGACCTGTACCATCTAGCAATCATGCAACAAAACCCATATTCGTCCATAAAGATCTGAAGACATGCACTCATATTTTCTTACGCAAAGATGCTCTTCGAGGAGCATTAGAGTCACCATACACCGGCCCGTTTCGTGTATTAAAAAGGACAGACAAGACAATTACTGTTGAACAATCTAGAGGACCGGTGACTGTCTCAATCGATCGAGTCAAACCTGCTTTCATTCTGAGCGATACACCAAGTAGCAATGGCGCAAAACTCGCAGAAGCAGTTCCTCAGTTGATTAAAACTACTCGATCTGGCCGACATGTAAGATTCCCTAATTATTTTTCGGCAGGACGATGATTCTCCTGAGGGGGTGGTGTGGTAGCACATCACTAGCGCAGCATTACCCCATCACTACACCGCAGAGCAGGCGCGGCGCGTTAGCAAAACCGGCTCCCAGTCGTCCAGCGCCCGCGCACGGCAGTGCCGATCTCGACTCAGAGCACAACGCACGTCGCTTTCGCCTGCGCGCGCATTCTACGCTTTTCGCTTTCGCAAAGACTTTTATGTATTTTAGTGTTCTGTGATCTTTCCTGTGATTCTATCTTTCCGTTTCCGAACTTTCTGATTCTTCAAAACCTTTCGCTTGTTGTAACTTTCTTCTGTATTACATCGGGATAATTGAATGAGACTCTTGCCTTTTATTCAAGCTACAAACTATAGTGATAGCTCCTATAGTAATCAACGGGGTGTTTATTTTAGCCTGTTATTATACTTGAATTGCTTTCCGTTTAGTTAGATCATGTCCCTTATAGTTTTGTAACAGGGAATTCCATCCGCATAAGATAAAACAACATAAAAACGAAATGCTTATATCTAGTTAAATACTTCTAGAAACTCAATAGCAAGAAAGGAAAAGGTAAAAGCAACTCCCGAATTTCTTGAGAACTCGAGAAGTACGTCTGTCTATGTATTGTAAGTCGTGTGTGTAATACAAAGCAGAAAATTTTATTAATATTCAAAACGTGGGCCGAAGTCTTATTCTTTAGGGTAATCCTCGAAAAACATAAATTATTTCTAATTCAAAGTGGCATACGCTCACCCGAATACAATCAATACTATGTATTTTTGGTAACGGGGTGGATACCTACTACGCAGCGCGCTACGCTACGCAGAGGCGCCCCATGTCACCTCAAATAGTAGTATTGTCCACCCGTGTAACACAATGGTAATTTGAGTAAGAAATGAGACTAATTTTTGTATAAAAAAAACCTTGATTATTGAGAACTAACGTAACATTGCTAGGAAAATATTTTGAGACATCTACAATTTTGTGGTAGTTTCTTTAAATTCTCATCTTCATTTTAGGCATGAAATAGTACATTACACAACTAGGGTGGTAATATAAAGAAAGGCCGAGATCGCGGATGTTTGCGGCCCGAGCTGCAAGCGAGGGACGTAAATATGCGATCGAGGGCTTTCTTTATTACCTCCCGTGTTGTGTACATCATTTTATGTCTACACTTGGCCAGAAAGCGGCTTTTTCCATACGCGCAGCGTGCGGAAAAAGCCACTTTATGGCCATGTGTGACATAATAGTACATTGTGTATCAAGGGCGGTAAGTAAAGAATTACAAACGAGTGTTTGTTATAAGGCCGAGGCGAAGCCGAGGGCTTTAATAACACGAGTTTGTAATTCCTTTACCGCCCGTGGCACACACAATGTTTTTCATCACACTTGTGAGGAAATCTGATTAAAATAACCTTACTTAACCTAAATAAAATTGTAAAACTGACAGTGACATTAGTGACATATTCCATAGACAATGCGAACGTCAAGTCACGTTCGGAACCCATAGCGGTAAAGACTAAAAATGGTTTATTTTATATTTGCAAAATACTGAAATACTATATTTAAACATTTAATTAATGTTACAGAAATATGTGTTTACATGTATTTGCAATAACAGTTCTCTTTAAATAAATATTTCAGTAATAAAAGTTAAAAAAGTAAGTTGGCGTTTCCTTTGAAAATGACAAATAAGAGTAAAACAGAACCAGCTTTTCGAATTTAAAAAGAAAACCATTACGCCCTAGGGCGTAATAGGTCATTTACGGCCCGCAAACCCTACGTGTAATGACACTATTTTCGAGCAAGTGTGATGAAAAAGAAATTTTGGCCCGCGTATCACATATTGCCTCCTGCATAATCCATGCAAACTCAATAAACCCAAATTGACAAAGGCTCATACCCTAAGCTCAGACTTGGCAACTTATTCAATAAGTATGCGAAGAAACAACAAGTAGGAGTAATAAATGCTAACTTTCGCAACATGTGGTTCACTTTTCTTCGAAATTGTTAGTAATTTGGTATCTCTTTTATTCTCTTCTCAAGTTCTCATACTTCGTCTTATGTTTAACGCCGTAATCAATGTTTTAAGGGAACATTGTTACATAAAGATAAGCAAAGTTGTACTTTCAAATACAGGGATTCTTGTTATCCACACTTTCAAGGTCTTCTCCTTTGCGAATTTAGTTTGGGTCGATGAAACACAAAACATAGGTCTTACCAGTGGCGTGGCGTCAAACATATTCTTAGTAAAGCCGGAGCAGATTTGGATTACTTTTTCTACAGGAGTAGTAGATACTCCGGTCATATTCTTGAAAATAGGCAAACCGGCGGGAATCGGGTTCTATGGACGCTACGCTACTGGGTCTCATTACACTTATGTAGCCACAATCGTGTAGCATACCTACAATACCTACATGTTATTTTTTTCTTCTATTTGTATTATGCATTCACAAAATTTAATACAGACTGATTGAGGCTATTCACATTTACGTCACACGATTTTTTACCCCCTAAAATGTTCGTACAAAGTGTGACATAGGCGGCGACCTTTATGTCATACTTTGTACAAACATTTTCCATCTATTTAACAAAGACTTATTGGGGCAGAGGTCTCTGTGATGTAACTTAAACCTTACAGAACAATACGAGTTATTCGTAACCTTCATCTTAAGCATGCATAGGTACCATACCTCGTTGGCGAATTGATTGGAGTGGAATGCAAGCTTGGAGAATGTTCGAGAATGCTTCCCAGATGTTGAGATTAACACTTCAATGAATAATGCAGGATTAAACACGTACAACATATCATGATGACGTGAAATGGAGACGAGGAATCACTACAAGCCTTGCAAGTCATATACACGCATAATTAGGGTTATGTTATATATAATATTCCAGGGCTAAGTTATACCACTCCCTGTCACAAGAGGTAAAAAATATGAAGATTTCAAGTATAACTCTTACCGTTCAAAAGATTCTGGTATGTGTCTGATCGACGGCCATAGATAAACAAAACACAGCGACCTTAAAATAGGGCGCCAATACACAATAATAATTTACTAATGTATGGCCAAAATAGGCAATAAAATTTATAAATGCAATTACAACAAACATCTATTTTTCAAGTTTTATAAATAATATTGCCAAAGCAATTCCTATTAAAAACTCTCGACACACTTGCTTAAACATGAAATAGGTTAAGACATCGGTGCTGGTTTTAGAAGGCGCTCTTTGAATTTTTACACCAATCTTATCTTTCAATCGCTAGAACACTCACGATCAAGATATGAAGAGCGTCTTCCGGGTACTCACTTCCGTGGCAAAATATTTTTATTCACATAATAATGAAATCGATACTTTTGGTTCCGTTATTTCGCATGCTTTTTCCAAGCCAACAGCATACTTTACAACCATATTTTTTTAACTATGATGATATCGATCTCGTACTAATACTGTTTGGAACGACTTAGCCTCAGGAGAGACCTTGGCTCTCTGTGTTTGTTCTACCGTATGTACAACGGGGAGTAGAACTTTTCGGCCTCGTACCTCCGTCCCACTTCTATCACCGTACTTCCCGCCTCAGGAATAAGGTTCATCCACACTTTTTAGATGCTTGGCATCCCAAGAACAAGCGAGTTTCACGCTATTTTTGCCAAGAACCGGCAGGATGTGGAATGAACTCCTACCTGAGGTGTTCCCACCGCGCAATGACATGGGATACTTAAAAAAACGAGTACACGGGCTCTCAAAGATCGGCAACGTATAGGTAACACCTCTGGTGTTGCAGATATCCATGGGCGACGTAGACTGCCTTCCATCAGGCAGCTACTCGTCTGCCACTTATAACATTAAAAAAACTAGTCTAATTGTGACATCGTCTAAATTCAGTACAAAGAACCTGACTATCGGGTCAATTTTGTATGGAATTTGGTATGCTCCATCAGTCCATGTTATTCCACCATTTCCTTTTCGGTTTACCTTTGCTGCACCCACGGAACTCTTACACAAGGTAAATAAAATTCCAAGATTCACCGCTCTCCATTTTTTTTAACTCATCAATATCATGGAGGATTCGGATACAGCCAATTAGAAATTTGAGGACCAAATTATGCCGTCAAAGCATATTTATCACAACTTAGTACGCTATTAGAAAGAGTACCAGTGTATCATTTGATTACTCTTCACTTGTTAGGCATTTTTCATTATTAAAAATCTTAAGAAATGTTCAATTCCTCGCCAATTTTAATTCGTTCCAATTTATTCATTCGTTTTGATAATTTTGTATTCACAACCCAAAGGTTGCCTGGAAATAATCGCTCTTTAGCGATAGGACGCCTGTTATTTAACATTTTCTTTATATACGTTTGAATTGTGATGTTTTTCGGGGTGCAATAAAGTAGGAATTAAGTATTGTATTGTATCGCTTTGAATACCAATGTAAAAATATATTTTAAATGAACCCCAACTAGCTGCTAACGTCAGCGCAAAATCAGAATTCAGTACCAATAATGAAATAACACAGAGAAGAATTCGCGACCTCCTTACTACAATAACGCAGGCCGGGGGAATAAGTGATTTGGAATATTTGCATAATGGCGCGTGTATCGTGGAGCCTCGTCTCGGGAAGTCGGGGATCGATCCCCTTGTATGTCTGATTACGGGAAATTCACTTACGAGTGTGTTAAGTGTGATCTGAAGACATGACTTGTTTTAAGTTTGGTATTCGGTCAGAGGACATTATATTAGAAGGCATACATATGATACAATACAATACTCTTTACTGCACACCAAAAAAATACAGAGATCAAAAACAAGATATTAAAAACTAATGGTAGACAACCGGCGGTCTTATCGTTAGGAAGCGATCTCTTCCCGACAACCTAGCGGAGATGACGCAAGAAACAGTAGGAAAGTAGGTGGTGCAAAACTGTGATAATATACACAAGAATACATAGATACTTATAAAGATACATACGATATATATATATATATATATAAATGTCTGGAATTCGTAGAAGCACTCTCAAGTACTTCGGGGCGCGGGCAGCGGAGGAAGGACCGGCAGCCACATGCGTGTTGACGAGTGATTGATTAGATAATTGGACTAATTACCTAGTGTTAGAGATTCATCAAGGACAATGGACCTGTAATATTGTGTAACCTAATTAAATCGTGTATTGGACTAATTTGACTGTTTTTATCATTGGCGAATTTACCATCAAAATGCCCACAGACGACGAAATATCTAATTTGCAGAATGAAACTGCGACATATATATATAAAAATAATAAGTGAGACAAATAACCAAAAACAGCAAAGAAATAATAACAGACTAAAAACGAATACATAAATACAAGAGAGCTTTGGAAAGTGGTATCGAAGGATGAAAAAAGATTATTGCATG
The DNA here is from genome assembly GCA_947034925.1 of Eudemis profundana. Classification (NCBI taxonomy): domain Eukaryota; kingdom Metazoa; phylum Arthropoda; class Insecta; order Lepidoptera; family Tortricidae; genus Eudemis; species Eudemis profundana. The sequence continues at coordinate 5,379,720 of OX344808.1, forward strand.
GAAAAGTCACAAATGAGGAAGGAAGAAGTGTGAAGAAGATCTATACAGATTGTAGAAGGAAAATGTTTGATAATATCGTAAAACATATCAACATTAAAACCATCATAGAGGAAGAAAATAAAGGCAAGTTAGAAAGGGGAAGACTAAAGGCTTACACCAAACAAACAAAAGAAAAGCGGCCGTTACGACGTTACAAGGAAGTTAAGAAGGCGCGGCTCTCGATAGGGTCAGATAAGAGCCATTCGCTCTCTTACTGTTTAATTTTAGATGATTTCCTAATAATCAGCCGGTGAAATTAATAGCAAAGAGGCATTCCATCTTAGTCCTCAGGGTTGGCAACGCATTTGTTATATTAAAATTACAAATGTCCATGGGCCGCAGAAGTCACCATCAGGTGACCTGTGTGCTCGTTTGCCTTTTCCATTACACGTTGTTGTTATATTTAATATTTTTAAAAAGAGAAAGCGGTGAGTTTCTTCCGGCGCTTCTTCTCACCAGAAGGTCACTACCCGAAGCGCCAAAAGAAAAGAATAGCCCTACTTGCAGAAATAAATTATTTTATTTTTATTTTTTTATTAAAAAAAATCTATAAGTAGTCAACTGATTTCTGAACTTTCATCCCAAAATATCGTAATACTGGCCCCTAAAACTCCTTTCGCGTCGTTATCGTAAGATGACAATAGACGGGTCATGGTCTGCAGACGACCTTACGTGTTGCTCATGTTTATTTAATTGACTGAAGTGGAATAATAATACCATATTCGTATATTTTACAGAAAAATACAATTTTAATCATTTTGCGGATTTCTCATGTTGTTTTGCGCAGACAAGCTACAAAATGAAACAAATTTGAACCAAAGATACCGTTAAAGTATTCTTAATTCATTTGTTTAGAGCATAGGTTCCCAAAGTGGTCCCTGGTGGTCGGGGCCTTGGAAGAAATGGGGGGGGGGGGGGGGGGGGGGCGTTGATACTATCCAGGGGGGCACTACCGCTTTTGAAAATAAAAAGTTAAATCACAATATCAACTACAGTAAGCACACATAGATTTCTACATGGTTAATTCGATTGTGAATGTGAATTGTGGTGTTTCCACATTAAGCTATGAGGATTCAAAATATTTCCAGTAAATAGTTGATTTCTTAAAAAGTGCATTAACTTAAGCACAGAGTTGATTGATTTTTCAATGTATTTGCTCAATGTATCTATAATTACAATACAAAGCTCTCAAAGATTTTAATTTATGTATTATTCGTACTTCTGGATTACCCCACAATTAATGCAGTTAAAATAATTAACATTTTAATGCATAGTTTGAAACATATCCGGGCTTAAGATTTATTCTCATCATATTCACGGTTATTTTATGCAAATACGTTGGAACGTTGCTAAAATGTTCGCCATGAAACAAAATAAACAAGCTTGCATCTTAAATATACGAAGTAATATCTTACAGGGAATGGTACGGTGGGGTGATTCAGAAATTCAGCGCCAATCTCGTCTCAAACATAATTTTACCTGTGAACGAGTACAGTTGGCAATCGGAGGTCATGCTGCTGTGGTCTGTGAGGCTGGAGTGGCTCACGTCGCGATTTCGCCGCGCGGCTACAAGTACCAAATTTTGCTAGGGGTTTAGCCAGCGACCAGAAAGAGCACGCGTTATACGATAGCGAGAGACGATCGGATGCGGTGTGCAGTAATCGGACCCGAACGTCAGCTTTGTTAAAAAGAGAAATTTCTGTACGGAGTACTATTACTTATTCTGTTGCCGAGGCGACAAGCGGTTTGGCATATGTTGTCCAACGAACGACCTGTTCTTACTAGGATCAAAGACCTTAACAGGAGCGGATTGATTTATATTTACTACGAGATTGACGGCAATTTTATGAAGTCACTACAGTTCTTTGGTTATGATAGGTACGGTACGGTGAGTAAAATATAACGACTCCAGTGAAAATAACCGATGATATTATCATAGTAAACCGACTTTTATATTCCAAGCTGAGGTTATAGGGTCCATGTACTATTAGCATTTATTGCGGTACAGGAACAAGGAGGAGGGTTTCTTTGGACACATTATGTGGTCATCAAAGCATGATCTGGAGAAACCAATAATCTTAAGGGTAAATAAATAGACGTTCTCTTAATATCTTAAGTACCTTTAGTACTACATACTTTTTATCCGGTTACTGAGAAACAAAGAAGAAGGTTAAAACTTGTGGATGAAGTTTGGGATAACTTCTAATATTAAATAAAGTTTCCTGATGGAGAAAATTTTAATAAACCTGCATTCTTTACTCGTGTACACTTGGCAGTTTCGCTTGCTGTAATAACCCCTCTGCTAGTAAAAGGGTTATTCTTGGAAGATATTCACCTGGCCACAAATACTCAAAATATAACCTCACTGGAATGACGGTTTTGGTTACTTTGTTGAACTGGACAATTTCTATGTACACCACGCAGTAATCAAAACTACTACTAACATTAGAATGCCATTTCCTTCGGAGACAGGCGCCATTTCCGCTTGCACAAAGTGGCCACTTTGCTGACCAAAAGGCATACATACATAATAATAGAAACCATTCTATTGAATGAGGCGGGACCTAGAGTTGAGTAATCGCTAATGTGTCCACACATATTAGCTAGGGAATGATATTTTTAAGAGGAATGCCTACCTGCGATTTTCCTATACAAATAGAGCAATTAATTTTTCAAATAAGATTAATATCATCAATATCTATGCCGCTATGTTTTGCTTTATTGGATATTTTTATTTCAAAGAAACATACAGCGCCTTGAAAATCACAAAAACGGCTTAATTGAATTGGCTGCCAAAAAAGGCGCACTGCGCAGTATACAAGTATGACAACATATATCAAAAAAATCAAAACATAGCAGCGTAGAAGATTTCTTATTCTTGCAGTTCCCAAAATTTTATAATGATTGGTTGCGTTTTGGAGGAGGAAACAGTCGAGAGCGAAACCTCGATTTTTGAGTTTTTTGCGTGGGATTTTTAGTCCGAGCTGCAGTTGTCCTTATCGCACGAATTGGAGGTGGAGTCCACAGCAGCGCGACAGAAACATTGCGTCAAAAATTCGACTTTTGAAAAGTTGCTCAGCTATGCATTGCTCTTAAGACCCAAAACAAGAAGTAGTTTACAACTGCTAAGAATAGTTATATATTCCTGTTTGCAGTCATGTAAATATTAAACTGTTCTAAACGCGCACTCGGGTCGATTGTGTGAAAATTCCATTCCCCGTTCTAGGGAATCGGGGCGAACGCTTTCAAGGCTTTTCTTCTTTTGCCAGTGTAAATCAAATACAGACACAAACACCTGCAAAACGGTACCCACAAAGGATTTGGAATTTTGGAGGTATGAATGTGGTAAAAAAGGGGTAGGAGCTGTGCCGAGAGTGCGAGCGAATGTGCTTACGCAGATTTTGGGAGTGCTTTTAGTGTTCCTATGTGAACTTTGGTGTAAAATCCCCTGTTCCATTGAAAAGCGGTTTAAGAAGAATCCGAAGGGCTTTTGGTATTTCGGCAGACCTAACCTTATTTTTTCCTGATAAGACCCCAAGGAAAATCTACGCAAAATCTTATTAAAATTATCCATTGAGACGCCGAAGACTAGGCAGGCAGAAGCAAACATCTTGGCCAATGATATTTTATTTTCACTTAAGTTACTTTTTAGGGTTCCGTACCCACAGGGTAAAAACGGGACCCTATTACTAAGACTTCGCTGTCCGTCCGTCTGTCATCAGGCTGTATCTCAAGAACAAGATTGTGTATTTCTGTTGCCGCTATAACAACAAATACTAAAATCAAAATAATAATAATAATTAAGGGGGGCTCCAATACAAAAAACGTGATATTTTAGCTCTAGCTTTTCATGGCTACCACTCGCCGAGCTAGATCTCAAGAACCGTAATAGCTGGACAGTTGAAATTTGCACAGATTATGTATTTTTATTGTGGCTACAACAACAAATACTAAAATAAAAATAATAATTAAGGGGGCTCCCATACAACAGAGTAGTTGTTGGCGTTTTTTGCTGTATCTCATAAACCGTAATAGCAAGGAGGTTAAAATTTTCACAGATGTTGTATTTTTATTGCCACAATAATAACAAATAATAAAAATAAAATAAAAATAATATTTAAGGGGGGCTTCCATACAACAAAAGTATTTTTTTAGCGTTTTTTTTCTGGTACGGAACCCTTCGTTCGCGAGTCCGACTCGCACTTGGCCGGTTTTTACATACTTACACACACATGAACAATTACGTAAAATAAATGGCACAGTTGAAGTAAAAAAAAAGACAGCTGACTTTTGTTACTTGCGCGTTCCAAATTTTAAACGTCATCCAGCTATGGCGCCAAAATTGGGTCATATTTTAAAAATTAAACATTTAAAATCAAATAATTTCAGCGTATTTACGTGTGATACGAGTATGTGATAAATTTAGTTCCATAATTAGGGCACTTTAGTATCACACACGACGGCGTTTTTTGCAAAAATCTGGTAGTTATGTGAAGCTCGCATTGCTACGTGCCTAAAGCCTCATTTAAACGGAGCGAGAACTCGTATGCGAGTTTCATTTAATTGCGGCGTTTAATCGATCGATTGAACTCATCGTACCTAGCTAGCCCGCAATGTGATGAAACGCGCATACGAATTCTCGCCTCGTCTAAATGGGGCCTAATTCGCATGCCCGAGAGCGACTGAGCGAGAAGGTACAGTGTAGTTGACATTTGGGTTCTATCTAGTTTAGTGCCTCACTTTAGGAGTGCTTGTAACCTATCTGATACTCGTAAAATATCATTGATCTTGGCACAGAAACCTTCGTGAGTTGCTCGAGATGAGCACACAATTGCTATTCAAACGGGCTAGATTGCAACGGTCATCGCCAATCTCCGGTAGGAGATAACACAAGAAAATCGTAATCATTTATTGAAAATCTTCAATGTACTAATCAATTTATTATCTAATTTTATATTTTATCAGTCTACTTTAAAAAACGAACAAACCAATTACCGATCTATATACAAATAAACTACTCCGTCGCATTACTATGGCACAATTTCAGTGCACTAAAAATTATTTGTATTAATCTAGACTTGAAGTCGGTTAAAAATAGAACCGGCGATATCCACAGTCTCATTTTAAAACCCCATAGTATTTCAAAGTGACGAGCATTATGTAACTAGACATAGTATGTCACGGACCTAGTTCCGAAGCGCCCTCGTCAACATCTTTTATTCACCACCTAAATACTTCCCGCCCGTGTCTGGCTTTTAGTTTCCATGTCGAAATGTACGTTCTAAAGAGTTTAATTTGATGGAGATATATTTCAAGCGGACGAAAATAACGAGAAGTTAACTGGTGTTTTTGTACCGCACAGTTTTCCGCAAAGTGAGAAGTTAGTAAAACTACATTAGTAAATGCACCCCAGCACACAGACACATAGTGGGGTGAATGGGATGAATTTATACCGGGGTAACTTTGAAAATCTAGTTTCACTATTCATTATTTGTTACTAACTTTGGCCCGCAACTTCGTCCGCGTAGACTCGTTAATCGCTATTAACCTTTTCGCAGCTACGTAAAACGTAAAAGTCGCAAATCAGACTTTATGCTGGTGCATGAAGATTTATATCGCTTTGCGGTCTGTGACCAATATATGCGTCGTTGGCCAACCTGCGGTGCCAATATATACGTCGTTGGCGTGGAAGAGGTTCAAATTCCCTTAAATTCCCTTGGAAGTAGTTTATTATGGCACTCCTATAGAAACTTTCACCCTCATTTCACATTGGCCTTGATAAAAAGTGTTGTATGTCCATGACCGGATCTCAAATTACTTAGCGACCTACCGATTGTGATGAAATTTGGAATGCAGATTTCATTCCAAATTTCATCACAATCGGTCTAGCGGTTTAAGCGTGAAAAGGTAACAGACAAGATGACAGAGTTACTTATACTTACATATAATAATGTTATTATGGAATGGAAGGCCAGTATGGACGAATGTGGATTAGGATGGCCCAAAAACCATATGTTACTAAAGATGCCTAAGCGAATAATAATGACAAACGTTACATAAAGTAAGGCTAGTTACATTCTGCTCACGATATTTTTAAAATTTGACCGTTGTAAGCTGGTATTCGGCTACTACCTAGATTAATTCCAGACCTACAATTATTTACAGAGCGACCACTAAATATTATGAAATTTCGCTCAAATTTTACGAAGGGGCTTTTAAAGTCAAATCAAATAAAGATAACCTTGTAGAGAAAGTTAAACAAGAAAAAGTATTTTTTTCGACCACCCTAGTGTGAACGGATTATAAGAACACAAGTTTAGAGATTTTCGGAAACGTTACTTTTGTCTTGAAACTGTTTTTAACGAAAAAAGGCAACGTACGGCTAAACAAATAATGTAGGTTATTTGCCCAGGCATGTGATTTAGGTTTTTTATCGCAGCGTTCTTGAGTCGTTCCCTGGGCGCCAGAGTAATGGCCCGAGTCACCCAGAAAATTGAAGGGAAATTACTTAAGCCCATTTCGTTTAATCATGATATTGATTACTTCGAGTACGTAAGCGAGTGATGTAAAATGGATTAGTAATATAACCGATCCTTTGACTGGTTACAACCGGTTAACCGGTAAATTATGGATAAAGGTTAGGTTTTGCTATGCTATGTACTAGTAGATTCCACTTATGTGGACGTTGGACGATGGGGTGCAAATTGTTTTTGCCAGTTTGTATTTAATTTTGTAACAATTTTTTTTTTAAATTTTCAATCTCTGATCTGTCACTTCCAAAAAAAATCTTTTTGAACACTTTGAACCTCATGTCAGACGGCAGACGCAAGAAGAATACGCGTCTGATATTGTGTTGGCTGTATCACTATTTGACTTGACTATTATCATAACCCGAACCGAAATGAATTAAACTTACAATCAGCCAATACGGAAGTACATACAGAATGCCAGATATCTTTTACTGGCTTACTTTTTCATCTGCACAATATAATATTTGAGGAGTATATTTTCAAAAGTACTTATTATTCTATGGTTTCATACAGAAATAAGCCCTTTTGAAAATACATTCCTAATTTCTTTGATTTCACAAAAACGCAAAAAAGATAATTACAAAAAAAAACCACACAGCATAATGCCACGGTAACCTGTAGCACTGGTTAGGTAAATCTTATTTACAAATAACGAAAATGACGCTACAGATCCTAACATGAATAACCACATTTTTATAAAAAAAAACCCGACCGCGGTGCACTTTGAAACTGCATTAAATCCGCCATTTTGTTTATTTTAACAAACTTCATGCCCAGTGACACTCGCACCATCAAGACGAATCTAATGATGTATCATTTATCAAAATCGGATGTGTCGTTGAGTAGTTACGAGCGGACACAGGAACGGACATACATACATACATACATACAGGCCAAACACATAACCCTCCTTTGGGCTTCGCCGCAGTCGGGTAAAAAGTGAAAGCAAGAAACAATAATCCCAAAACATACCGAGTATAAGATACTCAAAGATCATTTCCGTGTCTACAAGGAAAAGATACATACGCCTTACGTCCAAGGAAATTCGAACTTCGCATCCCAAGTCACTCCAAGTCGAACCCTGAATTAGGAAATTCGGAAGGTTCTGCGAGTCCCCAATCTGCAAAAGGCCCGCATTTCGACGATGTGTCACTGTTCCCCTGAGACATCTAGTCCCAGATTAAAGCGGGGTGTCAATAATCGTTTTTGGGGTGACTTGGTAAAGTTTGGTAACATAGTGTGGCGATAATATTTAAAAAGTCTTTTTAATTTATTTGATTAACGTGGGAAATCATGTAAATTATTCAGTTAGCTACTTTTACATTTTCTCGCGCAGATAGTTACATAAACTTATCCTTATACAAAATCGTGATAAAATATTGCTAAAGCAATAAGACTGAGAAATTTGGCAAATACCTAATGCTGAAAATCAGGTCCAAGTGTCGCTTTGTCCCGGTTTACCGTGTATCATAGATTTTTTTCAGATACCTATTCACAAGAGTTGGTAAAGTACCCCGTTTGCACTGAACTCAAGAACCTAAAGGCACCTTTGGCTCCATGGGGATTTTCTACCAAGTAATCCAGGGGTCAATCAGCGGCGTGCACTACAAAAACAAAAAGACTAGACACAGGCAGACATCATTTATTGGTAATATAACATAGTAGCGTTTACCCGGGGCTTCGCCCGCGTTGCTCCCTGTCCCAAGGTAACTATTTACCGGGATATAAAGTATCCTATGTTTCAATCCAGGACTTGGTCTACTTGCATGCCAAATTTCAGCTGAATCCAGTTGTTACCCCGTTATTTAGTAACAAACATCCAAACATGTTCACAATCTTTCAGATCTATAACATTAGTGTGATGTGATGTGATTACAAGTCACAGCCAAAACACTGCCTACTAGTGGCGTGGCGTCAAATATATTCTTGGTAAATCCGGAGCAGATTTGGATTACTTTTTCTTCAGGATTGGTAGATTAGACACTTCGGTCATATGCGTTAAAATAGGCAAGCCGGTGTGAATCGGCTTCCATGGACGCCACGCCACTGCTGCGTACCCTCTATTTTTTACCCTATTAAGGGTAGGAGGGTGAAATTAGTAGGGTAGGCTAGGCGGTAACCTACCCTACTCATTTGTGACATTCCGCGACAATATCCTTAGGTACCTTTACCTGCGGAACGTCACATTTCTACCCTGTAACCCTTAATAGGGTAGAAATTAAAGGGTATGCAGTTTCTTTTTGCCTTCATGGAGGGCACGCTACGTGGGGTAAATCATTACTCAATTTCAAAATTAGAAACAGTGTAATGTGATGTCGAAAGACGTAGCGCGGGCCGGCCTCCCACAAGACGGTCTGACCACCTGGTTAAGGTCGCCGGAAGGCGGTGGACGCAGAAAGAGTGCCACCGATCGTTGTGGAGGTCTTTGAGGAAGACCTATGTTCCGCAGGATATCTCAAGGTTGAAATGAATGTGACACCTAAGACCAAAGACACCACCGCCTACTTAGTTGTTTAAGGGTGGACTTGTGATCGTGAGGTGTCGGGTTCCAATCCCAAAGGTGGTAACCTTATATGTAACAAGTCAATGAGTCCTGCTGTAACCAGTCTTGCTGTAACCTATGCTACGGCGGAAGAGAATATTAAAATCTGCAAATTGAGGATACTTTATTTATGACCACGATCACGTTGGTTCGGTTACCATGTTACAAGGTTTACGGAGGTCAGATGACTGTCACCCCCCGATTGTAACCTGACCTGTCAAATCTGGGTTTATAGCTAAAAGATACGGGTAAAAGCGCTAGGTTGATGAGTAAACTTTACTCTTATGATGACTTAACTTGACGTGAAATTTCAGCTGTACATTTTTCAGTAACCTTTTATTACAAACTAACAAGCTATATTTACTTTTTCAATAAACACGTACAAACATCCTTCAGATAATCAAAAGAAATTAGGTACGAGATACTACTAAAAAAATAAAAGTGACATAAAAAAAATACAGAAAAAATAGGTTTCGTAGTAGACCCCCTAGCCACTTACCGAGTAACGTTACAATCCAAGTCACAAGAGTAACGCAGGCACTCGCGTTGGGTTTGCGTTAGGTTTGCGTCAGCGTTTCAGTTCGCGCGCGCCGAGCGAGCGAGCCAGACTGGGCCGCTTCGATGATAACGGCACAGAGCGCGGACGGGGAAAATCGCAGACGCGGCACTTTATTTCATACTTACTGTTAATGAAAATTAAAAAAATATTGGTAACTTTAGGTTAGGTTACTTGTGTTCATAACCAATGCGTAAAATCTGGCTGCACCCCTTTCCGGCCGGGCTCCTATACAATAGTGCAATCAACTTTGGAACATTCTGTGTACGCGCAAGTCCTTTTATCGTGATCGGGACGATATCCGATAGTTAAAGGTTTTTTTGTGCTTAAACGGGTGCTATGAGCTGCCACAATAGTCGGAAGTTTTCAAACAACAAATTTCCCGTCCGGAAAGGGGTATCCCCGACGGCCTTAGGTTACGTAGTGGTATACATTTTCATGCATTTCTCAGGGTAAAAAAAAGTTAGTTATGTGTTTGGAGTTGTCGTTTCCGTAAGGGCCTTATATGTAAGTCATGTAGGTCACCTACGCTGATGCGGTAGTTTGATGAACACTTGAATCACTTTTATAGATATTAGAGACCGATGAATAACATTACTCATGTATGTATGTAATGTAAAGGTTAGTTGTTTCCATAGCGTACTAAATAAATGGCTGACCGGCGTTTATGTTAATTTTAATGTCTGTCCAATACGTGATTTACTGGTTTATAAAACGACCAATGTCTAATAAAAATTAGTATACGCAGCGTATACCTTCTGGTTAGAAGAAGCGCCGGAAGAAACTGACCAGTTTCTCTATTAAAAAAATTAAGTTGTTAAAAATGAATAAGTCGAATCGTCTTTTGGCTGGTGGCCTGCTGTATCTTTCAGCGTATAAAATATAATTTATTTCCTGAAGTATAGAAGTTTCACACAAAGAAACCTTTGGAATGGCGAGGGCCACTACGTACACATTTGATGGATGTGCGATCGATCGCCGTACAATCAATTGTTTGTTGCAATTTCACAAAATAGGCAGAGATGTTAATTTAAAACTATAGATCATTGTGAACCCTACTACTGGTATTGAAATAATTAACGTCATGCTGGTTGCTCTGGACTCAAAAAATAGTCAAGATGACCAAAGTTTTTCACTGCCCACGGTTTCCTGCCTTTCGCCTATAGACTGCCATCGGGTCATCGATCTTCCACATCATTTTTTTCTTTCCTATTTCCTTACTAAGGTATATTTACTAGGAAATACAGACGAACGGAGGCGAGCCACCGCACCATCCTCATTCCCGCCATTTAGATCGACGATGGCGAGGATAATCGCTTAAATATGAATGGTATACAGATAACATACGGATACATTGTTTCTATCGTGCTATCCCATTGCAGCCTAAACTCACATTATATTCAATAGAAAAAGTATTCATAATGTGGCCTCCACGAAACCTTGAGCCAATAACCCATAATATATGGAAATAAAATTGTAACAGTGTTGTACTTTCCACAACGACATTACATAAGACAGATAAATACCAACCATCTAAAATCTCTTTTAGTAGGTTACTAAAAAAATTGCCAACGCCAACCCCTCTGAAAACCAGCGTTTTTGAAAACATTTTATCCCGCACATCACTGCACACTCTACATTCATAATCTATGTCAAGGCTTTATCCCTCATCCCTTTCGCTCCCACTCACCCGCTATAGCCGTCTCGCTCGCGCTCACGCTCAAACGAGTGACGTATATACGCGGAAAATACTCAAGGCACCTGTTTCCCCGCACCTTTACCACAGCTAAAGTTAACAACCGTGAAGCCTGTCCCTTTCATATATTCCTGGAGTAACAGAGAGAGATTGATTTGTGTTTTGATAGCTCGAGACGCGGTCCTGAAATGATGAGCATAGAAAATGCCATAATTATTGAGCTACTTCCAATGATACGATACGTTATTTGAAGAATCTATTTGTAATGATATTGTGGTGATAGTTTTTTATTAGAATAGAGGCGGCTTTTCTGGAAATTTTTGGCTTAAATAATAAGCATTCATCGTATGTTTACTTATTCGATTCTCTCATATTCCCAGCAATGGGACACTTGTAAGAGTTGTAGGTTCTTAAATGAAATAAGTATATTTTTTATTGTGAATGAAACCCTTTAGTATTTATCTTTACAGAGTCGTACCTCTGGAGCGGAGTGAGTATAATTATCTAGCAAAAACCAGCTATAAAGAATGTAATTATTATCTGCTTTCATTAAAGAAGAAATATGAAACCTATCACAAATCGTATTCATGCCTAAATATTCATCCCTATATACATTTCGAGCCTGCTTCAGCACCCGTGGTGCTGGTTATCTCCTGATACTGGTTGCGAGGCGTTTTATAATACATTACTTTATACCTAGGGCGGTTAAACAAGGAATATCTCAGATTGCAGGTATTTTACGCCCGAGCCGAAGGCAAGGGCGATAAATATGCGATCTGAGGCTTTCTTTATTACCGCCCGTGGTAAGTACAATATTTTACGTCTCCCGCAGGTGTGACGTAACAATTATTTTCACAATTTTTCAGTGTTTAAATAACACGACTATTTCATAAAAACGAAATTGCTGTGTTTATGTATGCATTAAAAGCAGCGAAAAATGTTATCAAAATAAGAAACTAAAAGACTTAACCTAATGGAATCCTGAATAGTTTCCAGTATGTGTTCGCTTCCTTTGACTGCATAATCAGGTGAGTCCGTGCCGCAAACTGAATTTCAGTATGCTCGCAAAATACATAAAATGCGCCGCAGGCGTTAGTGGAATTTAACACCTCATAAATCTTTATAAAGCGTAAATTATATGCATATAACTTAAACGAGAACCAGGGTATGCGTTGCGTATGACTCACAGGATAACAATCTTGAAAGATGAAAATAACTATAACGTTATAAGGTATAGGTAGTTTCACGAGAGTTGAGGTCACGCACACAACAACATTATCATGTAATGACAGCGAGGTATTGAAATTACTGTTCTTTTTTCTTACCGATAGCAAGTTCAACAGTGAATTGCAAGATAGACCTAAAAGTTTCGTTAAACTATAGCCTTGTGTTTATTTACTCATACATTTCATTAATTCACTTTTTTGCAATGAGTACTTCATGTAGGTAGCTGTGTGTGTAATCATTCACCTTAACTCTCGTGAAACTACCTATATACAGGGTGATTACGGGGTCGTGGAACAAGAAAGAAGCATTTAACTTACTTTCTCCTAAGGATCACGATAGGTTAGGACTAACAGTACACCAGCGACTTATTTTAGTCAGCAAAAAAAACTGCGATAATTCGAGATCATGGTCACCCTACTATTTCCCAAGAAAACTTATGTCAAGTGCATGGACTTAACAATCGGAGAGTTTGTTTTCTAAAAAGGTGTAATATTAAAAGTAGGGTGACCACGCATTTTGAGTCAATAATAATTTTTAAATAAAAATACGTAAATAACGAATCATCTTTGTTTCAATTAAAATAAATACAGGTAGCATCGCAATCATTTACTGAGTCAGAAAGAAATGGTTGGGATCACGACCCCGAAATCACCCTGTATATACAGACAGGGAACGTGCACAACCACAAAAATATATCGAGGTAAAAAGAAAAAGTGTATGTACCTCGCGTGCTAAAAAGAAGTGGCAACGACCTGCTTTGCACGCCGGTAACTTGAGTTGCCGTCAATATTATTGTCAGATGTTAAATGTTGATAACAATGGTATAATTAATTGTTCAAATACCACGAAGGGTCCACGACAGAGAGTAACGTAAGTTACCAATTTCTCGCGTGTTTCTTCATTGATGGTGCAAATTCAGGTGTCAGTATATCTAGGGATAAAGTTATACTTATTAACATTAAAAGACATAAATAAATAAACACGTGATTAAATGATAATTGATAACATCCGTTATATTTCCATGCAATTGCCCCGAAACGAAATGGAAGATGTATGTTTTCTATCACAACAAAAGTGTAATTACACTTTTGGCGTCAAACGCAAAACTCGTGCTAACCGATACCCTGACTCGGTGATTTGAGTGTGATGACTAAAATATCAAATATTTTTCAAATCTGTTTTTTGATATGGACCAAATAACTATGCTGTTGGACGTAATTCATTTTTCTGCTGATTTCTTCATGCTGTGGCCACAGTAGAATAACAAAAAATAATTTTCAGATTTTTCCAAATTTCACCTCTGATTTCGAACGAGGGTGATGAAAAAAAAATGTGCCAATACAACCTGGCACATTACGTTAAAAAAATAGCGCATTTATTGTAGTTTCTAAAATGGCATAACATTTACTAAATACTGTAATGGTTTTTGAGATAATGATATTTTGTTACAAAATCAGCTTACTGAGTAGTAAGCAACATTTTGGGCAGAATTGAGTTATATCAGCGTTGAAATCAGTTTTTTTGCGTCGTTTGAGCAGGGTTAAATGGCGAACTGCTGACTTTTATGCCGCTTAATGGATCCTAAAAATAGTTAACCAGTTCAAAACACCTTACTTTACGCGACACATAATTTCACTTAAATTTAATCTGTGTCACTTAACCGTCCACACATTCATAAACGGTTGCGCTTAAGTGATTTTAAATAACATAATAACATTTGAAGGTAACGTTGCTTAAAGGGTTTTCCTTTCCATAGTCTATTTACATGAAGTACCGTTTGCATGGTTCTTCTTCTAAAGATTTAGATATCTAGAAAATCCGGGAAAATTTTACAGGCCCTTTCACTTAAGCGACATTTATTTCAGAAATGTCTAATTTTTTGAGAATAAGTTTGTTATTATTTATAGCTCTTGCAATTTTGCATACTACGTGCATAGAAGTCAACTCTCTGAATTCGTTACAAAAAAAGCTACGGTTATTCCTTAAAAAGTTGTACCTACTTAATAACGCTTCCAGTATCCATAATCCATCTCACACTTTTGTTTGCGTGCTCTCCAGTCGCCACACACACACTAACACATACACACACTCACTCACTCTCTCACACACACACACCGCATGCTAACTCATACACATCTATTCTCACTTATGCTATAGTGAATGTGTATAAATATCCATCTCTTGTTTTGTAATTTGAATATCTAAGTTAACTTGCCTTCTCTTACCGTATAAATGTAAATAAAATAGACCTATTTATACCCTCAGACCATTCCGTAGTAAGCCGCTTCGTTTCGTTGTTAACTGTCACTGATTCTGAATCCCACGATACAGGCCTCGCCTAGTGTGGGAATCACTGTTACCACTTACTCATTTGTATGCTCAGTTTTGGTCAGTAAATCATTTTTCATTTCATTTCATTGTTCAGTAAAGTTTAAAAAATGTCGCTTAAAGTGTTTCCTTTCCACCGTCGATATATAGGTGCAAGGAAATAACGAGTGGCAAGAACTATTGACACAATCAATATCTGTCTCGATACCGCCTTCTTTCCTTTGAAAACTCAAAGTTATTGGCTTGAACGGTAATGACAAAAATCTCCACGGTAGAAACCACAGAAATATATCGAGATAAAAGGAAAAAGTGTATGTACCTCGCGTGCTAAAAAGAAGTGACGATGACCAACTTTGGACGCCGTCAACTTCAGTTTCTGTCAGTATTATTTTCAGATTTGACCGCCCGCTCATGGCACAGGATAAGTAGTAGTACCACATACAGAAGTCCCTCTCTCTAACAGTCGGTTCCGACCACCGGACGGAACGCACCGGATCCGACCGTCTCTCTCTATCGCATAACGCGTGCTCTTTCTGGTCGCGAAAATTTGAAACTATTACCGCGGAGTGCCCTGCTCATGGTCACGTAGCACTTTGAAGAAAGGGGTAACAGTTTTTAGCTTACCGCCTGTAGATGGGTACCTTTTAAAATGTCCACTTAACTAGCAGTTAACAGATCGTCACAAAACTGATGATTAGTGTCAAACTCCATATATTTCGTCACCATCTGACAGGTTCAACGGTATTTAAACATACCTTAAGTTTCGCCTAGCCGTGCATTTTAAAATAAAAATGTCCAGATACCTACTCTGCATTAGTATGCACCAATTTCAAATCGATGGTCGATTCTACTATTTATTTACTGTCTTTGACGGTTTACTATGAGGAAAATAAATAGATCACGACTAGAATGTGTATAAAATAATAGTATAGGAAACGTACCAGGATATATTTTACCATTTATTTTGTTGATCGAGCGAACGTGAAGTGCAAACAAAACATCACCTATTTCAGCTTGGACGAAAATGTCTTCGCATATCTGTCCGACTATTCTTCTCTATACGTCGCATTTCTGAAAGGGTTGCCAACCTTAGAATTTTTTTGCTCGTACAAGACGACTAAAATCCTCGTATTTTGAATTTCGAACCTCGTATATGTGGAGTGCCAATCAAACGACTGTTGTATAATTTGCACTTGCATGTGGACCTTATTGACAAGAAGTGGCATACCTCGGCTGAAATTTTGAGTGTGGAAATGTCAAAAAAACTTCCCAACTCAAAACCTCGTACAAAAGAACTTCCTAACTTAAAACCTCGTACATTTTCGTATAAGGCTGATAGTGTCCTCGTACCTCGTACAGCAGACCACAAATCTCGTATTTGTACGTGGAACCTCGTACGGTTGGCAACCCTGCTCAACCGATTCTCGTGAAACTCAGCAGATTCGATAATTATATTTTTTTAGACGTCATCCTCTTACCAGTTTTATTTTTCGGCCATTCTCACGAAGTATATCTGCGGTCACCTAATTACCGCGACGCTGTTTTCATACTAAATGTATGGAGACGCGGTAATTAGACGCAGTCATAGTTTGTGAGAATGGCCGTTTTACGTCACATCTGGCAATAAAACGGCAACTACCGCTACCGTCCCACTTCCTGGCCTAGGGGAGACGTAGAATGTTGTACTTACCACGTGCGGTAATAAAGAAAGCCTCAGATCGCATATTTATTGCCTTGACTCGGGCGCCAAATACCTGCGATCTGACCATTCTTTGTTTTACCCTAGATAAGTAATGTACTATTGTCATTGATCAGAAAAGATAACATTTTCAGAAAATCAGTAGTTACAACCATTTCCAAAGTTTTAATTTCATTTTTATAGTTTTTGAAACTACCCTCTTTTCGCTTGGTAGGCTGAGGACTATAAATCTTTCTACAATTTTCCACCGGCTGGAGCTGCCTATGCAAAAGGTATCAACAACAACAAAGGCTCACAACGAATATCAAGCCTATCACAAACTCGATAAGGTCCAAATTACAATGGGTAATAGATGTCACTTAGAGTATAATTTTCAAGTCGCGTTATTTTGCGTAGTGTGCATAAAATTTGTGAACGCGTTGAAACATGTCCATGACGTATATCCTATGAATGGGGGGGGGGGTGATTTTTATAGGGTATGTAAGTACGTGGGCACGTTGGCTTAACTGCCTTAACTGCCTGTCGGGGCAGCGAACGCGAGTTTGATTCCGGGCTGTTGAAAAAAGGCATGTTTTTTATGGGAATGGGTTGGCTATTTAAAAGATTTGTGAAGTATATAAGAAGTACCCTCGGTTTCAATAGTCTATTTTTTATTGTTAGTTATTAGGTTCTGAACAACAGATAACTGAAGCATGTGGGCCGGTTGCTTTGTACTTATGAGCCGCACGCACACATCAACAAGTTTTTTCCTACCACCCGCAGCACGCACACATGGCTAACCAGCGTTAAAGAAACCGGCGGGCTAGAGGTGCTTCAGTTATTTCCTAGTGAGGCTAAGTCCGGCTATTTATTTTAGGGTCCTTGGTCCTTGCGTATATTTATTTATTTCAAGGATCTCGGAAAAGGCTCTAACCGTATCCCATTTAGCTTGGTCTTATCTCTGGGAAAACCCGTTTTCCGAGTTTTCATGTCTCTTTGTCCGAACGAAGCTCGGTCGCCCAGGTACACACTTAAAAGTAACACCAAGGACCATTAAAACAAGAGGACTGTCATTCTCCATACAAAAAGCTGTTCCCCGATATTTCAACGCCATCTATGTATAAGCTTGGTATAAGAATTATATTATTTACAATTATTCAACTTTGCAAACGTGACACAGTATTTAAATGTTAGAATTTATTTATTATTAGCTATTTACGAACTAATTGTTATTGTACTAGGTTTTTTGTTCAATTATAACATCATTAAATGTTTCGTTTTTTAGCGCCATCTAGTTTTTGCCTGGATATCCCCTTGCGGTCGAGGTACGATCCAAAGTATGGAGAATGACAATCCTCTTGTTTTAATGGTCCTTGGTAACACATACAAAAATGGAAATAAAGCAAACGCACGTCTATTCTAAAAAATAAGTGCTTGTGTAAAAGTGGGCGTAGGATTTTTTAGAAAAATACCGTACCGGAAATTCAGAAGATCGTCATACTATTAAGAAATACACAACTACTTAGGGTGGTAAAATAAAGAAAGGCTGGGATCGCAGATGTTTGCGGCCCGAGCTGCAAGCAAGTCAAATCAAATCATTTATTTCTGCAAGTAGCAAGTCAAGGGCTCTGTTACATGTTTCATTCTATTCTTTTCTTTCAAGAAATGACCTTCTGGTGAGAAGAAGCGCCCCGGACTAAAATCACCAGTTTCTCTTGTCAATAATAATAATTTACCCTCATATGTAAATTACTCTCAATTCCGAAATCACAAACTTTAGATAATATAGAAGTGTAGCCATTCAGATAGTGCGGTGGCCGACCGCAATTTGCCCACGTCACCGGATCTGTAGGGTACCTTATCAGAACTTTCGCGGTCAACCTCACCTTCAAACTAATGTGACCCATGAGTTCACGGGTCATCCGCATCCGCATTAGGTACTAGTTAGTAATGCGGATCTAAGTTTTTCTGATTTTCAGATTGGACACTGATTCTTTGCCGAGAGCCGTTGAATATCGTTACGTTAAGCATTCTGAGTCAATGATATTTTATAAGAAGATACGTTATACGCATACTCGCCAGCTGAGAAATATGCTTCCAAGAAAGCAGCAGCACACATTGGTACCTCACTGTACGGTGTACATACTCACACATATTAACAGATTGCATAAAAGAGATGGCATAATTACAATAATGCAAAAAAAAGAGACAGCTAGCTTTTTGTTACTTGCGCGATTAATTTTTAAACGTAACCGAGTGAACCCATCGGCTAGATTCGGATTGACTCGGAGCCTGCTCGGCGCTCGCAGATTAAGCACGCAGAAGGTTGGTTATCCTTGTCACTCTCATTGTCAAAGACGTAAGTTTGTCTCTTTCATTCAAATGACCTCTATGGTAGTAAGATGGCGTCTTATTTGAAAAATAAAATATTAAAAATGATAAAATTAAATTATTTCAGCGTACTTACAGGTGATATGTGATCCCTTGCGCTTTGTTGCACTTTTTGCTATGATTGGTGCACTTTCTGATCACACACGACGGCATTTTTTTTGTGAATCTTGTAAATATTCACCCTTGACATCGTCGTGCGTTTCGTTGACCGACCCGCGAGTGACTACCCACTACAAAAAGGGCACCAATACATTTATCGTGGTTTCAGTGCTTCACTTTTGGAGTGCTTGTAACCTATCTACTTATAAAATATCATTGTTCTGAGTACGAATAGCGATCTCGTCAGCCCGTTGGATCGTATCGATATTTTTTTTGAAGCCAGCTTGCAATTCTTACTGACTGTTGCAAAAATCAGACCAGGTGGGGGCCGTGGCTTCCCTGGGATCGAACCAGGTGGCTTGGCCGGACCATCTTGAGACGGTCGGACTAGGTGGGGGCGGGGGCGTCTGGGATCGAACCAGGTCACTAGTCCCGGACCACCTTGAGGGGGTCGGACTAGGTGGGGGCCGAAGCGCCTGAGATCGAACCAGGACGCTAGGCCAGGGCCACCTTGAAGTTACGCTGATTGCTCAAAGTGAGCAGCGGACCAGCGGGTAGGTTGAAGCGGTTGGTGTCGATACCTAACCGTACAGCCTAAGGCACTTGTCCCGGCATTCATTGCGGGCTGACGAAGGACAGTGTTATCGATGGACCTTTCCAGATCTGCAATGTAATGCAACTCACTCAAATATACTCGCTTACTCTCTGGTGTAGGAGACCATTTTGGGTCATTAAACCTGCGCAGTAAGTAATTGAACTAGTAGGTAATCATTTTTTCATTACAGTTCGTAATCGACGAGCATGTTGCTGTGGTCCGGACAGATCGACATATACAACATATTATGTCTCGTTTTGTTATAATGAGTGGAAATCGTGAAACTTTAAGTCAATAGATCACGTGTGAATTCCATTAGGTACGAAGTTGACAGTGAAATTGTGAATCACCACTGGTCCACGGGGATATAATGGTCCCCGCCCTCATTACGCGCCATCTTGATATTTCTGTGAGCATTGTTATGTTAAGTGAGTGTTATCTCTTTGTCGTACAAGCGTAAATACCTTTGTTATTCACAACTCACGAGGTGTGTTGGCTACGCGGGTGGAAAATGATTAAAACACTGAGTTAGAAAATATTAAATAGAAAGTGCTCGTGTGACACGTAAGGCAGGCAACTGACAGACTATTGTCTTTTTTTAAGTAATGTGCTTCACGCTAGCGCCCTCTATGAAAGAAATTTATTATTTACTCCGATTACAACAGAGGTTGTCTTACTGTTACTTTAAAGGTGAATTTACACATATATTTCTAAAATCTAGCTACAAATACCTACCTAAATGCATTACGTCGCCTACAAGGTGCATCCATGTGGATGTGTATGTAATGGTTGTCGGGATATTCTAGGAAACGTTTGAAGATCTATTTGTATTTTTAAATGTAGAGTTATGTGTTCCAACGAATATATTTATTACAAATATATTGATTCTTTTTAGAATTTAATGTGGGTACACCACAATGTGGTGCGTCTACGCTGATGCCAAAGTTTAGGCAGGGTCTTTTGCGTTAAGGTATGTTTTAATTTACATGACAAAAACTTCAATGGGTCCTCTCAAAGTGGCTCATTTGCTTAATATTCGTTTCCACCAGTCAGGTTACCATTACATACGAGTATAAGAAGCGCATTAGGACATTTACAGTTTACACATAAACACGATACACGGCATCGTTTCACGATGCGGCGTCGTGTCGTGGAAAATTAAAATTTTAAATTTGTAATCTTTCTACACTGACATAAAGGTGTTTTTTGATTGACTGTTTTCCACGACACGACGTCGCATCGTAAAACGATGCCGTGTCGTAGCACGACGCTATATCGTATCGTGCTCTGCTGTAAGAAAGTTAAGTAAGGGCTTACTTAAGTTCTCTACCTATATCTCAATAAAGCTAAAATCGAGTTCTCTCAAGCGTCCAGTAACTAAAATTAGGTAGGTACGAATTCAGCTCCGTAGTGAGAAAACCGTTTCAAACGGACACGCAAAGCTCACCATGTGGTGCTCGAATGAAAGATAAACACAGCCAACTGGTTAAAAGGTTTTTTACCCCTTTTGAAAGATTTTCCAGTCGAGTTGGTTCAGTAATTTTAAAATTGGAAATGTTAAGTCGATGTGTTTCTGACAAAGTGGTTAACTTAGACTCTTGTAATTTTAAAGCAATTTTTATTTTCAATTTGAAAAGCAATTTGGTAGAGCTTTGTTCGTAATCTTAAAGTTTAAACTAGATTTTGGTATATAGGTTCTATGCATAGTATGTATTTATTTATGAAATTATGATTTACTTTTGTCAGCAACAGCAGCTAATTAAGATAGAGTATGTTGGTCAAAGTTTGTATAACATTAATATACAGGAAATCGTGGAGAGTAAGGAGTCGCGAAATATTTTCACATACAAAGAGCAGAGTATAAAGACCAACAAGTAGTCCAACTTCGGTCCTTTAGGAGCGCGCGACACGTATTCACACAGACGCGCCATAGCACGTCTGTGTGGGTGTGATTCATACTGGAGCATTCTTAAGCATTCTTAAAACTTTGCTTGTAGTGCGTTCGTACACGGCGCGCACACATTCAAGCGCGTGATGTACCTTTTGTATAAGAAAATTTACTGCTATTCGCTGGGTGCGCGATGACAGCGCCAACTAGCGGTTACAAATACGGCGGACTTTTTTTTTGCGTTTTGTGGCCAACTAAAAACGTAAATTTCGCTAGTAAAAAGTGACAGCTGCTCTGCCGAAAGTTCCTTTTTTGGCCATGACGCACGCTGCGATCGTTTCGTGGTTCCCCCACCTTATACTTCGCACCCAGTGAATTATACTGTGGTCGGGTCATGCGACCCGTGCGAAGAAAAAGTTCCTGGAATCGCAAAAGTAATTCTATGCAATAAAAATATAGCCCTAAAATACGAATATCTCTTACTAAGGGTAACTTTTCGACGCTATAAAAGTCGGTATTTATCGATTTTTTCTAGAATATCTCGCAAACGATTGACTTAACTCGAAAACTTTGAATATCGGGTATCAAAGTCACATTGCCCTCGCTTAAATTTGATCCCGCGCTCTTCTGGCACAGTCTAAGGAGCACACAGCCGGCCAACGAAGACCTAAACATTTAAGGCCCGGTAGGACCTGGCTCGCATTTCACATACAACTAGGGTCGGGCGGAATGCAGATTATTGCAGATTATCTTCGATTTCTAACATAAAAGTATACGTTATCAACCCAAACATGAGAGGATGCCCTGCATGACTGTGAAATCATGATTGTCAGGTATTAATTTTGTCAGAAAAGGTAACTGGTAATGAACAAAATGAAAAAAATACTTTATTTTATAGTGTTTTCGCGCTACTTTTCTATCGAGCGAAGTGTTCGCTATCGTGTTCTAAGTGAGAGGAAGCCCTAGATACAGTTCTGAATATTATTATATATGTTTTACAGTGACCTACGAGTCAAATAAGTGCTCTAAAAATGATTTGGAAACTAGGCTTCCGTGCCCGATTCTGGTCTGGCCTCGCGGTAAGGACACAACAGCTCGGGACCGGAATCAAAGACGAGCATGTAGTCCAACTTCGGCCGTTTAGGAGCACACGACACCGATACGTATTCACACAGACAGACGCGCAATAGCATGCACTCTTATTTCTTTGCTTGTAGTGCGTTCGTATTCGTACACGGCGCGCACTCATTCAAGCACGCGATCACGGTATAAAAAAAAAAAACAATTACTATATACGGTAGTTTTTCTTCCTACAAAAGGTACATCGGGAGCGCGCATGTGTGCGCGCCGTGTACGGACGCACCTCAAGCAAGGATTTGAGCATGCGCGAGCATGCCACAGTATGGCTTTCACTGACACAGACGCGCGTCGTTTGTCTGTGTAAATACGTATCGCGCGCCCCTAAACGGCCGAAGTCGTACTACTTGGTTGTTTTTATACTTTGATGCCAAAGTATAAAGACAACTAAGTAGTTCGTCTTCGCCGTTTAGGAGCGCGCGACACCAGAGCGTGCCTAAGGCACAGGGCTGCCGCTCGTCGGTTCTGTAAAATACCTACTTACTACGAACGTTACTTTTATTAGGTTGACTTCGATCGAACGAACAATCGTTCGACGTCAACCTAGTAAAAGTTACTTATTTCAATATGAAAGTATCTGATCGCACACATCTGATGTTAATGTTATTAAGTATAATAGTTTAAATAAATTAGTATTGGTATGTGTACATGTAAGTAACGCAACGATATTTCGGCTCGTTACATAAAACCCCTCTCGTGTTTAAGGCATTTTATGTATCAATAGAATCAACTACTATTTAATTAGTACACGTTTAAAAAATCTGTTAATTTTACTCATCACTGTCAAACAAAATAATTATCTACTCTATTTAATTGGTATAGTTTGATCACAAAACCATCAAACATTCTATAAACGACTTAAAATATAACATTTATAGGTACTAATAAAATACACATATTTCGGGATCCTTAGGAATGCAGAAATATGACAATTCTGGATTTTGCGCATTATTCTTCAAGCATCCGAACACACTGCAGTATATACGTCTTCTATACTTTGCTTCGTCCGCAGACATTTTGAACGTTTGACCGCTCTCGACGATGTCTCAGCCCTGACTAAGCACGCGGCGATGCTTGCCTGTGGTGCGTCCGTAGGGGAGACCGGGTATGGTTGTCTCGCGGGTTGGTTGTCACAGTGGCCATAAAATAATACTAAACGAAACATTAAGTACATCGATCGGTGCTAATAGATCGCATGAGCTGTACATCCTTCCGTACTTCACCAATCGATGCAATTATTTCTTCGTTTAGTATTATTTTATGGCCGCTGTGACAACCAACCCGCGAGACAACCATACCCGGTCTCCCCTACACGGCGCGCACACGGCGCGCACACATGCGCGCTCCCGATGTACCTTTTATCGGAACAAAAACTACCGTATACCGTGTTGATGCGATGTACCTTTTGTAAAAAGAAAAATTATTTACTGCTTTTATATTGTGCCGGAACGGCGGCGGCTCAGCTTGAGCTGCTCAGTATTATTATGAGTGGTCGGATTAGGTATTGCCATTTCGCGGAACTTCGGTGCGTAAGCTTAATATGGATGTACCTTTTAACCCCGGGATTTCATATGACAAGTTAAAAGTTTATTTTTGCGTCTTCCTTAAATTTTGCACAGTAAATATTATGTCAATAATATTTACTGTGAAAACTTTCCAGTCCCGGAATCCCAAGTTTTATCCATGTTATGTTCAGTGTCTAAAGTCATTCACCCGAAATGGCACTCCCAAAGGTGCGGGACACCATCATAAGATGAAATAATAAAAAAATAAGGCAATTTGGGACACACTTTCACAGTATAACCACGTATTACCTAATAGTTCTTCGGTATAACAGCTCACTTACTTATAGGCGGCTGTGTCTCGCGATGGTATGAGCTTTGGCCCACTGTAGGTTTTTGAACTGTGTGTCTGATGCCAAGGCCTCTGCGCTGCGTGGAAACCGACACCCCCTGGAGATAGTTGGTTCTAGCTGTCGTTATAACAAGGCGAGGTAAAATACGGTTATCGGTAATACTACTTGTATACAGTATGTCGGGCAGGTATCTTAACTACCATTTTTTATGAAGATATAAAGCGATAATGGACCCCACACAAAATGTATGAAAAAAGCCGTCCGGTCGATTCAACTGAAATTTTGGTAAAATATAGCTCAGAACATGGTAATCGATTGTGTAAAGTTACAACGGGAAATAATGACCAGTTTCGGAAATATGGCTATTGTAGTTTTGAAACTACAAATAAGATGCCATGCATGAGAGCAATTCAGTGTGCCGATATTGTCACTTTTGACAGGAGGGAGGGGAGGGAGGCACGGGGGTTTGGATAGGTAGAAGTGCAAGAAGTGTGTCGCTAAAAAAATAGTTTTTCGGCGATGAATCTACTTTCTCGATGGAGGATTTTCGGTTGGGTTTAGTGTCATGGAACTGTATCTTCCGAGGGCGACCCATGCGTTGTACCACAGACGTCGTGTCGTACATTTTTACGTTGTTCGTCGTAGATTTCTACGACACGATGTCGCATAATGACGAGACGTCGAATCGTACCTCGATACTCAATCGTATCGTGTAATTGTGTTTTAGCCCTAAAATCCATTGTTACTTGAAATTATGAACCATTTTGTTATCAAGACAATTTATTTACAAATTGAGAATATTCCTTACAAATCAGGTTTATTTTCTAAGTTTGTAATGGAAGTGAAATTTGAACCGAAGCACTTCGGTCCCAAAATTCCCAAGTCCCAAGACTTTCCCTGCTTTATAAAGGAGTTGGAATGAAAGGTACTTGTTTGCATTCAATAGAAGGGCATTAAATTTTGTATAAATCCGTTCTCAGACATTGATTTATATATCAGGACGCGGCGAACGTGCTCGTCTGATGGTAAAAGCGCGCTGGCCCCAAAGTCAGTTTTAGGGCCCACACAAACGTTAGTCCGTGGTGGGAAGCGACAGCGTGCGGTCGGTTGACCGTTGTAAAAATACCTAGATAGTTGCATAGATAAAGGCTGCAAATTTGTGATTAACTATAAAGATGGAAGAAATTGAAACTCATAATAACATTTTATATTTTTAAAACTGAAATATTATCAGGATACCTTTTTTAAAACGCTTAGGTTTTTTGTAAATTCCAAAACGTTAACAGTTCCAGAAATAAAGGCTTTATTACTATTTCTAACTGATAAAAAAAAGAATGCGGTCATGCATTCACTCATCCATAATTATGATAACAATAATCCCATCAAAAACATTACTTGTGAAAAGATGCAAGTCTCGCAACGCAGTTCTTTTACAACTAAAAAGTTTTGAGATGTAATGTTAAACCAAGTTAGTAACGCGGGGGGGGGGGGGGGGTGTCCACAGAACTCGATTTCCACCGACTTGCCTACGAAGTTTTCAGTTAAGTAAATAAATAATACCGGTCATGGCGTTTGAAACTCTCGGAGAAATGGCAACACCAGTTGGCAGTGTCGCTGTATATAAGTCAATGCTTTCAGGTTTATTTCGTCTGTTTATTAGGTGCTCAGGTCGGCTCGTGTTGAACCAGGCTCTTACCCGCCGCTTTGAAAGCATGGAATGAGTTTTAGGGACATTTTCAGGTCAGAAATATCATGATCGCGTCGTGTTTATGCCGAATGAAGCATTCACGTACGATTTTTTTTTCTTCTACACTATTCTGAATAGGTAACAACAGTAGCCGCTTTGAAAGGATATAACTGAAAACATAAACTTAACAATATTATGCAACTCTATAATGCGTTCAAAAACCGCAGATTACAACCAGCATGAAGATAAAAATGTTATGTTATAACAAATTTCTTACCGGTGAAATATACATTACACAACTAGGGTGGTAATACAAAGAAAGGCCTAGATCGCAGAAGTTTACGGCCCGAGCTGCAAGCGAGGGACGTAAATATGCGATCGAGAGCTTTCTTTATTACCTCCCGTGTTGTGTACATCATTTTATGTCTACACTTGGCCAGAAAGCGGGTTTTTCCGTACGCGCAGCGTGCGAAATAAGCCACTTTATGGCCAGGTGTGGCATAAATGTTATTATTGCTTCCGAATTCGATGTTATTATGACATTCAAATTTCGAACACCTCTGAAAAACTAAAGCAATTTGATTTGATCTTAATTCTAATACCAGTCGAAATGACGTTTTATTTCAAATGAAATGTCAATTGCAAACAATTTTGACGAATCTTGCGGCACGTTACTTGATATGGAACGATATGATAGCAGAGGCCGACCATAATTTGTCTCTGAATTAAAAAAAACAACGGTTGCGAGACATGCGTGAAAGAAGTCTTCATTTACGACCATTCGACAAGGACAATAATAAATAAATATTAGGGGACAATCTTACACAAATCGAACTAGCCCCATAGTAAGCTCAATAAGGCTTGTGTTATGGATACTAGACGACGATATATTTAATAAATACAAATACTTAAATACATAGAAAACATCCATGACTCAAGAACAAATATTCGTGCTTATCACACAAATAAATGCCCTTACCGGGATTCGAACCCAGGACCTCCTGCTTCGTAGGCAGGGTCACTACCAACTAAGCTAAAGCGGTCGACAATACTTGTATAGCCACAGAATAAGTATTAGTACTACGTACATAAGCTCATCTCTCTAAAAAAACTGTCGTTTGGGTCCGACCACCGGACTGAGCTCACCCGCATCCGACCGTCCCTCTCTATCGCATAACGCGTGCTCTTTCTGGTCGCTGGCTAATACCACCCATGGGTGGCGAAATTTAATAATAATAGTCATGCAACGGAATCTCAGAGTGAGTCAGTCCTGCAGGCTTATGATGCTACGCTTTGTTGCGCGATAAATACATTATAAAGCATCCGTCGCATTCTGACAAATAGTGTGTGAGAGTGATGGATGTATCATTTATTTATCACGCGGCAAAGCGTATCACGATTGTCGGCTTTGTGCTGCTATTATCCAGCGGCTTCCCGCGGTTTTCACCAGATCGTCGGTCCACCTTGTGGGAGGCCTGCCAACACTTCGTCTTCCGGTACGTGGTCGCCACTCGAGAACCTTACCACCCCAACGGCCATCAGTAGCAGCACAAAGCCGACAATCGTGGAGATCCTTGGGGAAGGCCTATGTCCAGCAGTGGACGTCTTTTGGCTGAAATGATGATGATGATGATGAAAGCGTATCATAAGCCTTTTTGTATAGCTTTGTCGTGCCTCACCCTCGCACTCCACGCATACCCGGCTCTCAATAAAGTTGATAGAACATGCCATACTTCTCATTCAAGTTGACATGTGAAGCGAAGCGAATGTGATCGTAATCAAATGAATTGGACATTTTCATTGCTGTTGTCACTTGTTGACATAATCAGTCAAAAGTGAAGTGCACGTTCGAACCGTCGAAGGACGTTGTCAAAATACGCATAGACAGCCAGATATACATATGCCCTTTCGATATGGTGTGTAGCAGTGGCGTGGCGTAAAAAATATCCTTGGGTAAGCCGATGCAGATTTGACGTACATTTTCCTTAAGTTCTTTGGACGCCACGCCACTGGTGTGTAGTCAGTGTAGTTCGACGAGCTGAATCCAGTGGTGCAATAAAATGCAAAGGGAATAACTCGTGTAGTTCCGTTCTTCACTGGAGGCATATTCCCATAAAATGTGAAAATATAGTAGAAACCGCTTAATACGATACGATCACGTTTAATACCATTTCTGTCAGTTCAGTATACGAGGTCTCTATAATTTAGTTACTTACTTATGTAATTTTCTTTCCTGCTATAATAAAGTCACGGTAGTTACGGCTAGCGAACCTACTTGTAGTTTTGTAAGCCTGTGTAGGACTCATAGGCCAAGTCTGGTTAAAGAAAAACCCCACGATACGCTTTATCTTCCCTTTAGAATCGTCCCACTTGCTTGCTTTTGGTAGCTATAGCTACCTGTCAAAACACTTATGTCAATGGCAAGAGAGTTGAATGGAAAAAGCAAATTGGTTACACTATATTTCCGAATGACAAATCACTACACCCACTCTAACTCCGACCCGAGTGGATACAGTAGCCTCGAGTAGATCGAAAATTATTGAAACATTTCTAAAATGTACCTTTAATTTTTTTTTAATCTGAACACTCTAGTTATTAAATATTCCATACTTCAGAGAGTACAGTTTCCTATGAAATTCTTTTCCAGCTTCAGAATTTTATACGTTATCTGTAGTAAAAATTGTTCCGTGACAAAAATTAGAATCTAATAAAGATTAATAAAGTATGGTATTTGTCAGTTAAGCGTCGGTTTTATCTATGTTACTGGCACACACTTATGTACAGTCGCCATCAGATATATCTGAGCTGTCAGTGTACTCATAAATATCTGAACACGGCTCTATTTTCATAGCATTAGAGCCGTGTTCAGATATTTATGAGTACACTGACAGCTCAGATATATCTGATGGCGACTGTACACGATAAATCAACCAACATCCACATAATCCCAACGATTTGCAAAATGTAACGAATGATTTCCTTCCTATAGATGCCACAAGAAACATCGCCCACTATTCATCTAGCGAAATAGGACACTTAAGGAATAAAACAATTTTGTTTTTCTTAATTTACTCGCTAAGCTGGCTGCTCATTTAGGTCGGCCCCTTAAATCTTTCTAGGATAATTTAACATTCGCCAGGATAAAATATAGGGAATTCCGCACTCCGGGTGTCGGTTCGGTATCCCGGAAAGTGGGATTATATCAATATCTGTTAGCTTACAGGACAAATAAAGGATTTTTTGAACGGATTCCGAACCATTTTGTAATTTGCCACGGGTACAGGAATTCGTGCAATGAATTTCACATTTTATAATTTGAATCACAAATTAACACCATCAACCGTCATATTTAATTGATTTGCCCTTTCATATAATATGTCACAAGATATAGATTGCTAACTTTTTTTTAGTTTTCTAGTTGACCCCCCAAAAGTGACCCCCATGATTAAAATTCATATATTTCCGTGACACATCCGCGTTCGGGTCATTAACCTTAATATATGTACCAAATTTCAACTCAATCAGTTTAGTATTTTCGGAGCAAATTGGCTGTGACAGACAGACAGACACACGAGTGATCCTATAAATAAGGGTTCCGTTTTTTCCTTTTGAGGCACGGAACCCTAAAAATGCAGGGTCATGCGTGACAATAGACACGATATTTAGTAGCAATAACAATAAACCGACCTGAAGAAAAAATCCAGTGATTTTTGAGTATTTGTTACGCGATTACTCGAAGGCGGTTGGACCGATTTGGAAAAATATTATAAGTGTGATTTGTTTGAAAGAATATACATCCGAGGTTGTCTTATTGCAACAATATCTGATGGTGGAATCTTAGGAAAATCGAGGGAACTTTTTAAATATAAGTATTATAGGCACACATATAGCGATTTGGTTATTTTTCATAGTGACTCGTGCAATTCTTATCAAATTAGGTTCATACTTCATTGGCAGTCGGTTATTTTAGTTTTTTTTAATGTGTGGTTCTACCCTATCGTCACCTAATCTACATGTTTATCAGAAAAAAAAAACACAACAAAACACAATAAACATAAAGGTACGATTATAGATACATTGAGCAAATACATTGAAAAATCAAATACGATTTGACTACAGCTAAAGCCGGATTCGAACCCGCATCTCTGTCATTCCGGGACAGCGAGTTTTATCCAATATCTATAATTATAATAAAATTGTGGTGTTTCCACATTAATCTATAGGAATTCAAAATATTTCCATTAAATATGTTAATTCCTAAAAAGTTCATTAACCTAAAGGTACGCTTAAAAGTTATCCAGATTAAGTACAGTTTCCATTAAATTTATCCACCTAGAACATTATTTGTACAAGTATTACCACCCTGGGTGCGTTATACACTATTATGATGATTTATTTTCGTATCATAACGTAAGTTTCACAGAAATGTATATGTATACGTTACTCTATATTTTATCTGGAATGAATGCAAGGTTCCAACCCTCTTTGTGTTACTTTCAGGCGGTGTAAGTCGCCACAGGCGTCCTACTTCCACAAGCGTAGGTCACTCACATACACGGGTTAAAACTCGTAATAGTGTTGAAAACCTAGATTTGGAATATTACGGAGGATTCTAGAAAGATTTTCATTCCGGTGAAGAATCCCACTAATATTATAAATGCGAAAGTTTGTGAAGATGTTTGGATATTTGGATGTTTGTTACCTTATTACGGGGTAACAACTGGATGGATCAAGCTGAAATTTGGCATGCAAGTAGACCAAGTCCTGGATTGAAACATAGGATATATTATATCCCGGTAAAGAGTTCCTTTGGGACAATAACGTGAACATCGCAGGCGAAGCCGCGGGAAAATGCTAGTAATGAATAATATGAAGAGAGTGAAGAACTGCTCATCATAACTTTGACGTACTCAGTTCTTTTAACGCAACGACAAATAAAGAAGTATAAACTACACTGAACGGACTAAAATCTGTACTTTTAGGTATTTAAAAAAAGGTAAACAAAAAAACCACGTGACACGGGTCGTTCAGCCATTGATATTGTGCCACAGATACAAAACGTTACTTTGATTGGCTGAACGACCCGAGTCACGTGGTTTTTTGTTTACCTTTTTTTAAATACCTAAAAGTAAGTACGAGTACAGAGTATAGTTTAGCAAATAAAAATGCTGCTAAGAACACGAACAATTTAATGCTCCAGTTATAAAATGACAAATAATAACTGGCCAAGAGCATGTCGGACCATGCTCAGTGTAGGGTTCCATAGCCGTAACTATAAGGTAAAAAATACGATGTAAAAAAGTACAACAACAAAAGAGCGTATCTTCATAGCAATTACGTCCTTTTGTTGAGAAGCGCAGTTTATCGGCAATAACTCAAAAACGGTACATTTGATCTTGTTGAAAATAATTTTCGTTGAAAGTATTAATTAAGCGTTATCTTCGTGATTTTTTTCATATTTTTCGGACGCACGGTTTAGAAAATAGAGGGGGGGGGACACAATTTACACAACTTTCGGAGCGATTATTTCCAAATTCATTCACTTAATCAAAAAAATTACTTAGAAACGTTATAGTGTTTTTTAAAGAGCTGTCGAACTATGTACCACACGTTGACATTTACTAAAAAAAAAATTTTTTACTGTCTTTAACATGTATGGAGTGCCCCCCCTAAAAATATTTATTTTAATTATTTATATACCAAACTAAGTAGCGGCTCATAAAACACACCTATAGTCCAAATTTCATCAATATCCATCATGTAGTTTCTGAGTAAAATGCCTGTGACATACGGACAGACAGACAGACAGACAGACAGACAGACAGACGGACGGACATGACGAAACTATAAGGGTTCCGTTTTTGCCATTTTGGCTACGGAACCCTAAAAATGTTAATTACTTTAACAGTGTTTTGTACCATTTACAAGTTCTTTTACACTGCTGTCAGGTGACCCCGCTCTTCCAGCAGAATATTTTTCAAAACTGTTCTTCTTCGTTCCCTCATTACTGAGGGTCGTGCCGACATATCGTTTGGCTCCAAAGGGTGCGGTCATAGGCCGTACGGACCGCGTTCTCCGTGCTGTCGTCGCCTGATAACTTCTTGATAGAGTCAGACCATCTTGCTGGTGCTTTTCTCTAAGCACGCCTCCCATTTCTTGGGCCTAAAATTATTTGTTTCTCCAGATCATGCTTCGGAGACCCTATAATGTGTCCGAAAAAACTGAGGGCTCGTTATAACATATTGTGGAGAGCCAAAACTATTAGTAAGACACAAAAATCCACAAAAAAGAAAGAAATTAAAAACAAAATAATAAACTCGTAGATTGGTTCAATCTTAGAAACGATAACGGATTATGTTTTTGTTATTCGTAGGATTATCATAAATAACATATTCAATTGGGACCGAGCGCGACGACAGCGCCACGTGATAGGCGGCCATTATGGACAATATTGTCACCGCTGTCAAACAAGAAGTAAGTAAATATTGTGAAAAATATTAATGAAATCTTGTGTTATTTTACTATATTACACAATTTTGGACAATGGTAGTCAGTAACATTATTGCCAATAATATTAAAATTGTTGTTTTCAGTGAGAAAAGTCAGCGACAAAAATGTCAATTTTAGCCGTAGCGAGCGCTGTGATCGTTTAGGCTACCCCCTCCACCCGCTTTGCACTCTGCCAAAGGCCCGCGTGTTTGTAGAAATGAAGTAGTAGGCAGGAATAGGTAATGTAATATTATAGATTTTTTTAAACACGTTGAAATGAACATGGTTTTTAGGAATCTTGAGAGGTGAGCCAGACTGAGACTGGTGAGTTAAAAACTTGGCTACAATAACATAGATATGTACCGGCCTTTTGAATTTCTTGTTGATAGCCGAAATAGAAATATTCAGAATGTTTGAAATGATAGTGTTTTCATTTCAAACAAATAAAGTTTCACCATGAAACGTTTCCGAACATCAGAGACATTCTGTTGACATGACATGATAATAATATGACATATTATATCATGACAGCGGACATATTTGCAAAACAATAAACGAATATGAAGGCGTCGCGTCAAATAATTGGAGCGTGTGCGCTGGTGACTGATGCGTTCATCCGGCTGCACTGAAACTCGTCTGAACATGTTCATTGCACTAAATAAAACTTTTGAAACCACTCGGGAAAAAGGCTTATTTTGACTAACTTCACAAAAGGAGGTTTTTTATAAATGTTCGTTACCTCAGAATTCCCATCGTTTATGACCCGATGTGAAAAATTAGTTTTTTCATTGAAAGGGTATACTTCCAGATCTATCCTTTCAAAAAATCCAGTTCTTATGGTTAAAGAATTGAGGAAACCCGTCAAATATTGTAGGCACACGTACCTATAGCAATATAAATATTTTTTCATCACACTTGCTCGTAAAGGGTGTTATAACACGCGCGCTTATAGACCCACTCGAGCCGATTTACCCCCCGTGGGTTACAAATATCTATAACTCCCACGGGAGGAAAAACTGTATGAAAATCTATAACTCCCTCGGGAGTTATGAGTTTAGTTTTAAAAGTCGTACGTCATTTCAGACTAAGGAGGTTTCGAATCAGCCAAGGCTATTTCACATCTTCAAAACTTGGCTACAAAACCAATTTTAGTGTAAAATAAAACTTATATGGTATATTTTAGTATTATTTCCGTAGTTATTGCGATTATTTTAATGCAATTAAATTAATTTAGTTTAAAATTTTATTTTGAAAATCGGTACAATCTGGTGACATTGCCTGTCAAGTTTAAAAACTAAACGCAGTTCTTAGCATTATCTGTGGAAGACTAAATTGAAAAAGTTGACAGTTGAAGTTGTCTCTTAGCGGGTGCGTTTAGTTTATTTCATTTTTATGTTTTATTTTTTTTTCCTCGCAAATGTGATGAAAAACATTGTGTGTATCACGGGCAGTAAGAAGATTACAAACTCGAGTCATTAAAAGTCCTCCGCCTACGGCGTCGGGCTTCTAATAGACTCTCGTTAGTAACCCCCTTCTTACTACCCTCGGTGCACAATGTACTATTTCATCACACTTGCTCGAAAATGGTGTCATTACATGTCCGCAGACCAAACTCGGACCAGCACAGACAAAAAAAAAGTGGTACTCTTCGTAGCTGTAAATCGTGCGCAAAGTTGTATTTTGCGCACTAGTGCTTTTTACTTTCCAACTAATTTTTGAACACTAAATGACACATTTATTTGCAAATAGGTAAAGTACAAAGTAATAATAAATATATTTCTTGCTTTCTCATGTTTAAATTTAATTAAATTCTGTATGATTATTGGCTTGGATAAATTGGCGAAGGCGCTAGTTATGACTGCTGACCATCTAGTATTAGATCCTTTTTGAGTAATGCAGGTAGTTTAGATTAAAAGGAGGAAATATGACGTTGACGGATGGATTGTCGGTCTTCTTTGGAAAATGTAAGCGATTATGCCCATCTCTGTGAATTTATCGTGTACCGTAAAACGGGGTTAGTTGGCTGGAAATCGAAGTTCAAACCTTGATAAAAGTTTATTTTTATACGTGGCACATTAATTTATATACAAAAAAAGTGTTCCGGAGGTAAGAATTTCAGTTTGTTGCTTCATTGCATAGTTTCAACGAAAGATTCATAATAGTAGGCAAAGCCAGCTCACCCCGTAGTTGGGGTGAGAAGGCCTAGCAATTTTATATTTTGACAATATAGCCTCGTTTTCTATGTTAAAACCATTTTAAATAAAGAAAATATAACTTAAGTTTTTTTCTGTTTCCAATAAGCCATGTAAGTATATAAACGATATCCGAAAGGTGGATGAACACTAACTTTGGTAAACATCACTTAAAAACAAAGTTAAATTCAACTAAAAATCCGCCGATTTCGAGCATCAACTTTGACAGTGAATTTGTGTTTCAAAATTGTATGATTTGGCAGCTTAATGTTGCGAAAAGAAGAAAAAATATGTTTAAAAATATAATCAAATTACTTTGAGAGCAACCTAAGCCCAAAAATTAAAGTAACTACTCAAAAATGAAATTCTGGATTCGCAAGCCAACTCCCCCCGCGAAGCCTACTCAACCCATTCTACGGTACCTTATTTTATTATCAACGCGACATTTAAAGTGTGTAAAGAAAGACATGACGAGCAATACACCAGTACTCAAACTGATGCGGATACTGGATTGTTGGATAAATAATTAGTGGACCATACCACTAACTAAGGTGACCAAAGGTGATCCGGAACCCAAAGGTAATGGTTGTAGGCCTTCCTCGTCAAATATTTTATAATTAAAAACGATCGAAGCGTTTAAATTAAAAGCTACGACATTCACACTTAAAAAAATAACATTATTTTAATTACGTATATTAAAATCTAATAAGATCAGATCAAATTGTAAACTATTTTCTCATTAAATAAAATGTTTATTTTCAGACAAATTAAGTAAATATTCGTAGGAAAACTGTAGTAAATATATATTGTTTCAGACTGAATAAACAACATTTAATCACCCAGCGCAGCTATGTTCCTACATCTCATACTACCTATTGTTACCCGACTGAGGCGAAGCCCAAAAGGAGGGTTATGTGTTTGACCTGTATGTATGTATGTCAGTATGTATTTATATATATAACTACTCAACAATGCACCCGAGTTGGATAAATGATACATCATTTAGAGTCGTCTTGATAACGCAAGTGTCACTATACTCCGTTTTTTTTTAGATGTGAAAATTTGGTAAACAAAGTTGACATCTGTCAACTTGAGGTATTTTATCAGGTACATTGTGTGGCGACATTGTGCAATTAATTTCATTTGATAGTGAATACTTGACTTTTATGTACGTTTGCAATTTACATAATTAACAAATGTAGAAAAAAACTTGTTTCTTTTATTTTACTTACATTATTCTAAAAGCAAAAATCAGATTCAATTTTTGCCTATTATTTTAATCATTTGTAGAAATGTTGCACCATAAAATACCCAAAGAGGCAGAGGTTTTGAAGCTATGGTCAGGTTTTTAAACGTCGTTGTCGTTATGATCAATTTTGCAACACAGTTGCGAATAAAAAGTAATATATATCTTTAGAACTTCTGTTTTTGTATTTGTTTTGTGATTTATCAAAGTAAAAAGTGTGTGTGTGTAATAAGCTGCGTTGCGCGCATAAGAATAATGAAATTAGAGCCACTTTATGAGCACGTATGTCGAAAATCTTTTTTAAGTATACATTATTAATATATATGCCTTGGCTTGGCCTACTAAGTGGGTACTTTAGGCTTATAACTAATGAATTAATATTGGACAAAGAAAACGACATAATAAATATCATGCACTTTTAAATTGTTCATTGATAATTATAAATGTTGACGACCACTGATTCTTTTGTTTACCAAATTTTCACATCTAAACAAAACGGAGTATAGGTACATAAAATTTGTAAAAAGAAAACAAAATGGCGGATTTATGGACAGTCGGGTTTTTGTATGTTGTTCTCTGTAGAAGCATCACATGAAAACATCTACCTACTTTTTACACACTATGGTAGAAAGTACTTTTTAAACACTATGGTAGCTACCCTAATAAAACTTATTAGCTCCTAAGACACACTATTAATCTTAAGGCCAAATTATGATATTACCATACCGATATTCTGATGTCTAATTTTACTCGTCAAAAGTATCAAAAATGCACTGTCGCTTACATAACGTTGCCGTGGAATGTTCCTGTTTACCCGTCCGTCGGCTAAACGTGGATGTCTTCACTCCAGCCGTGTTAGCGAACTAACTCCGTCAACAACTTTCAACGTAAACAAGCGCCAACTGGATAGTCAACATAAACAATACTTTACTGAAAGAGGGGCATTCCACCAGAATGTCGGGTACGTGACACCATTTTTTTCATACTTCTAACAAAGTTAGGAAGTACATTTAGGACTTTTTATTTGTTTTTAAGGTAGCTGCCATAGCTGTCACGTGCCCGACAAAGTAGACGTTTTCGTGGAATGCCCCAAAAACAGACGATGTCGACCGCTCTAAATGATCGACGAATATGATTTCAATTACCTAGGTCAGTATTATGGTACAAAAAAACCAGATTTTCTTCTTGAGACCTTTGACAATATTGCCAGAGTACACAGGGTAAGTTCACTCCGAACAAAGGTATATCGCGCGGCGCGCCGGTCGTCACACTCTGCCGCCCGCGCACACTCATAGATGATGATCACAGAGAGATAGTATCTTTAGATGGATCACGAACCCACTGGTGGGAACGAATATTAAGCAAATGAGCACTTTGGGAGGACCCATTGAAGTTTTTGTCATGTAAATTAAAAAAAAAAACATAAACGCAAAAGAGATCGTGAACTGCTGGATTCGCTTGGAAAATCGAGAGTTGGGAAATGAAATAGTTGGCAAATGAAACATTTGGGCAAGATTAACAACAGTACAATAATCTTATTTGTACTAAAGTAATATAACCCTTAATGGAGTCGTTAACTAAAAACGATTGTACTTGTTTGCCTTTGAGAGTGGAAAAGTTTTGTTATTAACAACAAGTTTTAAATAGCCGTTACTTTATTTGAAAACTAAAATAACAGATGTTTTGGGGCGTGGAAAGCTTATTCGCAATTTTCAAATAAGTTTTAATAGGTAATGATTTTTGTTTATTTGCATTGTATTTCGTTTGCTGCTCGAGAATTCTCATGAATGATGGAATTTTATTGGTGCCTATTCTCAACTATACTTTGAGAAATATATGTATATATTATATCCTACTGAAATATTAATAATGATGACATAATGAAAATGACGGAGAAAAATAAGTTTCTATCTAAATATTAATGCGGTTATGTACGGTAGAAAGTATTCTGAAGTTAACGGAACTTTTACAGGTTATTTGGGAATACACATGGAAGACTATACTAAAATTTCGGCCTGACTTTAGCACAGGAGGGGGTGTGAACTCGAGTTCTGCGGACACACCCCCGGTACTGACTTGGTTTAACATTACATCTCAAAACTTGCAGAAGAACTGCGGTGCGAGACTTGCATCTTTTTACATGTAATGTTTTTGATGGGATAATATATAATGGGAGGATTTAGGAGGTTCACCCCCCCCCCTCCCCCTAAGGATTCGATGACCAGTGAAATTCTTTGTCGCTACGCTCTCGTTTTAATCAGTTTGTGCTATGACCAATCTCCCCTTAGATTTTCTATATGTATCTACGTGCTGAAAACTTAATGTTCACACAGATTCAAAAGTGCAGCTGATTTAATGTCAAGTTTCAATCCCACTAATATTATAAATGCGAAAGTTTGTGAAGATGTTTGGATGTTTGGATATTTGGATGTTTGGATGTTTGGATGTTTGGATGTTTGTTACCTTATAACGGGGTAACAACTGGATGTGTTGACGATAGCCCCACCGAACCCCGACCCGACTGAACATCGTCTAACTAAGACCCTGAACATGTTTTGTAAGTAGCTATAAGCCCTGGGACTAAGTCCTAGAACCATGTTTTATAGTTAGTACATAAGTGAAATATTTAAGTATTTTACGAGTTTTTGCCCGTACAAGAGGCCATATGTGTAGTGTAACGACTCATTTGCACTTGTGTAAACCTTAGAACCCGATCCCCCTATCTAGAACTGAGATAAAGACTCGTAACGAATGTGTAAATCGAGTATACCCAGACTTCACTGGCAACTAGTGCTAGGAGCGGCCAGTGAACGATTTGGTAGGAGATCTCGACACACCCACTCGAGGCTTCTACCGGTCAGAGCCAGCTTACCATGAGGATTGTGAGGCGATGCATATAGCACGCTCATAATTACCATGAGGATTGTGTAGTCGAGTATATAGTACGTTAGTCGTTACCATAACGTAAAACGGCAAAGAGCGAAAGTTTTCGAACAACTTTGT
Source organism: Eudemis profundana (assembly GCA_947034925.1). Lineage (NCBI taxonomy): Eukaryota > Metazoa > Arthropoda > Insecta > Lepidoptera > Tortricidae > Eudemis > Eudemis profundana. The sequence goes on from OX344808.1 coordinate 5,418,898, forward strand.
GTATCGATGCCCTATAATTTCTCGGTCTGACCACGAGAATTCAGCGTAGGATGGTATCATTCTGAACGGAATTTTCCATCACGCAATATGTTGTAAGTATTGCGCAACAATCACTTGCTTAAATACGCCGGGAGCTCATTCGGAGACCAGTTGGCGTCGTGAACCCAAGTTGTAAACTCATAGTGAGAAACAGAACCGAACCAGTAGTGATCCGATCCGAACATAGTGAACCAATCTAGATCCCTAGCCTATGACCTAAGTGAAGTCTAGGTAGGACTTAAAGTCAGTGAAACAGTATTTCTTTATTACGTGTTGCGGCCCGAGCCGCCCAACTAAGAACAAGTATTCTTTTAATAGTGTTTAGCGTGTAAATAGCTTATAGGGAAGTATGAACATTATTAACTATTTAATACTGATTCGCTGATTGATTTTTGTGTGACTATTTCTGTGTTATATCCCGTGTAATAGATTTAAGTGTTGTGTTTAAAAGATGGTTAAGCCAACGTCGGGTTTGTTAGTGCTATTCTTCCCGCGTGGTAGAACCCTAGGAAATGCACACTAGAGCCAGTGATTTAAAACAATATAAGTGTTAAATCTGAACCTTTGTTTTGAGCCAATCGATCCCTTAGTAATTAAAACTCCAGGAGCCTTACAACCTCCTGTCTATGAACCTGAAGAGCTATCGTAGCTGTACAATCTGTTAACTTCGGGACCTCACGAGATCCGTGAGTGCGTCGTTAACAGTTTTTGGTCCTTCGAGCCGGATAGAATCAGTGAGTGAACATCATCAGACCCTGAGTTGGTCTTCAGATCCTTGAACCTGGGAAAGCCCGGAATACGAACCCCTGATCCATTTCACGTATAGACGTGAAGTTCCGGGATTTTTAAAATCATTATTTACGATTTTATCGAATTGTTTCTGTTTTTCCAAATTTTTTGTGAGTGCTCTAACTTAGTCAATTCTCGTGATAATCACGAAATTCGACCTGATCCTGAACCGCGTACTCTAGGAGTACTGCTAGTGTAAATTGTAGATTTTTCCCGAATATTTTTGCGCAACGACGCAATTTATTTTTGGAATTTCCAAGTGCTCCAAAACGGTCAAATATTGTGCGAATCACAAATTTCGACCAGAACCCGAACCCTGAACCTGTGGAGCACCGATCCTGTGACTTTGATAATTTTTGGAATTATTTAATTTTTAAAATATTTTACGCCGCGACGTAATTTCAATTAAAAATTCATTTGGCTCAAAACTCAACCAAAATCAACGAAATTTAAAACATAGTTTGCAAAGTGAGTAAAAGTAATTTAGAGCCACTCGTGACCAGCAAACTTGAACAACAAGCATCCGATCCAGTTGTTGCAAGTCGAACGCTAGGCACGAACGAACCTGTATAGATAGAACCTGACCGATCAGCTGTTTCTGTCTCGCGATTAGATTGTTCGCGTAACAATATCGCGTGTGCATCATGGTGCTGACTAGGAGCCAGTCAGACCCCCAGGAGGCGGACGCCCGCCGCCGCCAGCTGCAAGCGCAGTCAGGCGAGCAGAGCGGGGCGCCCCTCCGCAATCCCCGGCTGCAAATGCAGCCAGAGCCGAGGGACTCACCGGAGTCACCTCCAACCGACACCACCGAGCAGCGGGAAGAGCTGGAGGAGCTACTTCGCCGCAACGAAGAGCGTCGCGCTAAGCGCCACGCCGAGGAGCGCGCCGAGGCGGAGCGCGCTGCGCGCGCAGCGACGCATGCGCAGGCCGTGCGTGCGCAGGCCGCGCATGCGCAGGCCGCGCATGAACGAAGCACCAATCAACAGCTTGCAGAGCCAGGAAACCGTGAGCTGTCGAACCCTTATTTATTCTCAAGTGATCAACCTATCCCGCGTGTGAACCCGAACTTAGAAATGCGTGCGCGTGTGCCGGAGCGAGTCGTATTCGCAGATCAAGTGCCATCGACGTCGCGGGCACCGCCGACGATCCGATCCCAATGTAGCAGTAATACAGAGCTACGTAAACGCGAGGCGCAGCTACTGGCCGACCAGGAACTGGCCGCGTTACGTAGGCGCGAGATAGATTTAGAAAAAGAATTAGTACATAAACGCTTAGCAGTAACTATGGAGCGCATCGATGCCGAGGGATCCCGCGACGGTGACTACCGTGCCGGGGGCTCGATGGCCGCTTCCGTCCACCGGGTGGACCAGTGGTTGAACGATGTCAACCACCCGAACAATAGCCGTCGTATGCGATCCACGTCGCCGCCGCCGCCGGCGTTGCGCCGTCCGGTACAGTCGACTCCGATCCGCGACCGCTCTACGAGCCGAACCAGGAGCCAGGGTATCGAGCGTCTTGCCGAGACTTTAGAGTCCATGATGCGCCCTCCTCCACGTCAAGTTTACGAGCTTCCTGCGTACGCCGGTGAAATTAGTGAATGGCAGACATTTCTCACCGCATACCAGCAATCGTCGTCGCGTTATAAATTCTCGGCGTACGAAAATGTTGCACGCTTGCGACAATGCTTGAAAGGGGAGGCTAGGCAATGTGTGCAACACATGCTAGCCTCATCCGCGAACCCTGATTTAATCGTACGAATTTTGAAAAAGAATTTCGGTCGTACCGATTTGTTAATTGATCGCGCATTAGAAGATTTGAAGAGGCTTCCGTCGGTAGGGCCAAGTGCGACGGATTTAAATTCTTTTGCGATCAAAGTTGTTAATATAGCTTCAACGTTAGTGGACTTAGATAACAAGAGTTATGGAGCGAATCCACTTCTGATCCGAGAAATTACGGAAAGGTTAAGCCCGCATCTACGATCGCGATGGTGCGCGTACGCTAGAGCTAACGGTTCGCGGCGCGATAGCGAGTTGATGCTGATGGCCGAATTTCTCATGGACGAGAGCGATCAAGAGCTTGAGTTCTCGCATGCACGTGCGCCGCCGAGGCGTAACGTGATTTCAGAGGATGTCCGACGATCCCGTGCGGGGCCGCGGCCGCCGCCCGCGCCGCCGGCCCGCACCGGCGCTCGGCCACAACCGACCCGCGTGCAGACATATGCGACGGAACGAGTCAGCGTGTGTTTGTGCTGCGGCGGGTCGCACCGCACTCCAGAGTGCAAGAAGGTTTGCGCGATGAACATCGCCGCCCGTTGGTCATGGGCCAAGGGCAACAAGATTTGTTTCAAATGTTTTGATAGTAAACATAGGAGGGACGAGTGCCGAGCGAAGGGCTGCGGCGTTAACGGCTGCCCCCACGCCCATCATCGTCTTCTCCACGATCCCCCGTATGAACCACGAACCGAACCAAGATACGAACCACGACCTAACCCACACTATGAACCACGTAATGAACCACGGTTTGAACCACGATCCCCTCCTGTCATGTCTCGGCGTGAGCCCGTGAGCGGGCCCCGCGGGCCACGGCGGGAACCCGTCGTCTACCACCGTACGCCCGTTGACGGGGCGCGTGGTGGGCGACGCGAGCCTGTGTCGCCGCAGCGGGGGCCCTCGGATAGGGCACGCTGGGCGGACCACGAACCAGTCTCTCATCTGCGTGCGCCCGTGAGTGGGACGCGCTGGGCGGATGAGGAACCCGCTCCTCCCCGGCGTGCGCCCGCAAGCGGTGCGCGCGGGTATGAGCACGAACCTGAAACTCGCCGGACGGAGCCGCCGCGTTCACCGGCCGGAGCCCGCGAGTTTACATCGAACATTGCTAGTGTAGGTACCTCCCGTACGTCGGTGTTGCTGCGTGTGGTACCCATCGTCATCAAGGGGCCGAGGGGTGAGGCTGAGACATACGCCCTTCTGGATTCAGGATCAACAATAAGCCTTATTGATGCCGATCTAGCGAACGACGTAGGTGCCGTCGGACCTGCTACGGACCTATGCATCCAAGGCGTGGGAGATATGGAGACCACGCAGCGAAGCCGGAAGGTACAAGTCGCGTTAAAGGGACGCGACGAAGAGTCAATACATTCCGTCATTTTTAGAACCGTTCATCAATTGGGACTGCGTGAACAACGTATGAACATGAACGAGATGCTGCGCTACAAGCACCTCGCCGACCTGCAAGAAGCCTGCTACGACGTCGCCACGCCGCGGGTATTGTTGGGGGTCGACCAGTGGCACCTGATGATGCCACTGGAGGCACGGACTGGCCGCAATAACGAGCCTGCCGCTATCCGTTGCCAACTAGGATGGGCGATATTCGGTATTGCGCCTCGCCTGGTACGAACCGACGATCATGTAAGGGCATATCATTGCCACGAACCAGACCTCGAATTGCACCAGTTATTGAAACAGCACTTCGATGTCGACGCTTTAGGTATTAAGCACGTGAACAAGGTGAACCCGGCAGAGCAACGAGCGATCGACGTCTTCAATGCGACGGTCCGTAGGGTAAACGGACCAAAGTATGAGGTCGGTCAATTGTGGCGGGAAAATGACCCGCAACTGCCGCCAAGTTTCGGCATGGCGTTCAATCGGCTGCGCGGCATCGAACGTAAGATGGACCGCGACCCCGACTTCGCCGCCGAGTATACTGCACAAATAAACAATTTAGTGCAGAAAGAATATGCGAAGAAAATTTCAAGTAGTGAAAATAGTAACGTAGCATGGTATTTGCCGCACTTCGCAGTGAAGAACCCAAATAAGAATAAAATTCGTCTCGTGTTCGATGCCGCAGCGATTTCGTCGCAGCGGAGCTTGAACGACCATGTCCTAGAAGGACCCGATTTGTTACAAGAGTTATATGCAATTTTATTTAGGTTTAGGGAAGGTGCAGTCGCCGTGACGGCCGATATATGCGAAATGTTTCTTCAAGTGAAGATAAGGCCGGCGGATCAGCCTTCACAGATGTTTTTATGGCGGGGCGCAAACCGAACCGACCCCCCAGACATCTACAAAATGACGTCTATGATATTTGGCGCAGCAAGTTCTCCTTTTTTAGCACATAGTGTGCGGAACAGGAACGCCGCGGACAACGCTGACAAATATCCCGACGCCGTGTATGAGATTCAATCGAACCATTATATGGATGATTTTGTGTCTAGTTTTAGAAACGAGGATGACGCAGTCCATGTAGCCGAACAAGTGGCAGCATCACACGCACTGGGCGGATTCACGCTGCGAGGCTGGTCGTCGAACTCGCGACGGCTGCTCGAGCGTATCCCGCCGGAGCAACGTGCGGAAGAACCGGCGCAGCTAGGCGCCAAGGATCAGAAAATTCTCGGTATGTACTGGAATGCTACTACCGACGATTTAGGATTCAACACGAAGATGCTGCGGGTCCCAGCCGAGGTACGAGTCGGCGAGAGGAGCCCAACCAAGCGCGAGGCGCTAAGTACAGTGATGAGTATATACGATCCCTTAGGTCTCATATCACATTACGCAATCACAGCGAAAATACAGATCCAGAGATTGTGGTTGCTGAAACTCGGCTGGGACGAAGAGCTGCCAACCGAAGAGGCAGACTTATTCGCTGAATGGCTGCAAGAGTTGCAGTCGGTAGCGACGCTGAGAATACCACGAAGATATTTTCAGACGGGGGGAGCCTCCCGCATCGAGCTGCATGTGTTCGTGGACGCGAGCACGCAGGCTTATGCGGCGGCAGCCTATTGGCGAGTGGAAAGCCCCGAACGAGCAAAGCCTGAGATAACGTTAGCTGCGGCTAAAGCAAAGGTATGTCCACTCAAACCCCTCAGCGTGCCCAGACTGGAGTTGCAGGCGGCCTTGATAGGCGCGCGACTGCAGAAAGCCATCGTCGATGGCCACAGAATAACACCCGACGAAGTAGTGTTATGGTCAGACAGCCAAACCGTGCTGCAATGGGTGCGGGATGACGCACGAAGGTACCCCGTATACGTTGCTCACCGCTTAGGAGAGATAGCGGAGCTGACGTCACCGAACCAATGGCGATGGGTACCCACTAAACTTAATCCCGCAGATATCCCTACCCGATCCGATCCCAAACGAACCGTGGACATTAATAGTGTGTGGTTTAATGGTCCCCAATTTTTGTATGAACATCCGAATGAATGGCCAGCCGAACCCGAGCCGCCGACGGGGCCGCCGCCCGAATTGAAGGCGACGTGTCACGCGTCGACGGAGTTCGTCTCGCCGTTGCCGGACATTCATCGCTTCTCGAACTATGATCGACTGATTGGAGCAACTGCGCGTGTGCTTCAGTTCGTCGAGATAATGAAGACTAGATCCCGTGTACCCCTCTTGTTGAAACATATACTGTCCGCCGAACATCTCTATTTCCAGTGGTCACAGAGAAGAACCTTCCCAGAAGAGCTGCGCTGCCTGTCACGGGGGGAGCCCGTGCCCCGTGGAAGCCGTCTCTACGAACTGGACCCGGTGCTGAGCGAGGATGGCGTCATCCAGATGCGCGGCCGCATCGACGCCACGCCAGCCCCCATCAACAAGAGGCCAGCCATCCTGGACGGGCGCTGCCCGTTCGTGCGGCTGCTGATCCTGCGTGCGCACAAGCGCGCACACCACCAGGGCAACGAGAGCGTCGTGAACGCCCTGCGATCCGAGTATTGGATACTCCACCTGCGACCAACAGTGCGCCTAGTCGGCCTCAACTGCCGCTACTGCGCACTGCGCCGAGCCAGACCCCGCGTGCCAGCGATGGGAAATTTGCCGCTGGCCCGCATCGAACCACACGTACGTTCTTTTGAGAACTGCGCTCAAGATTACTTCGGCCCGATTACCGTCACAATAGGACGAAGACGGGAAAAGAGATGGGTGGCCCTCTTCACCTGTCTCACTACCCGTGCCGTGCATCTGGAACTCGTGCACACCCTAAACACGAGTTCCGCGATCATGGCGTTGCGCCGCATGGCCGCGCGACGCGGATGGCCGGCCCTGATGTACTCCGACAACGCGACATGCTTCCGGAGTGCTGACGCCGAGCTGAAAGCAGCCTACGCCGAGTGGCTGCCCGAACTGCAAGCCTACGGCCTGCAGCGCCGGATGGGATGGCGCTATATCCCGCCCGGCGCACCGAACCAAGGAGGCGCCTGGGAGCGCATGGTCCGCTCAATAAAAGAAGCCCTGAAGACCACACTGAAGACGCGAGCGCCCAAGGAAGAGGTGCTTGCGACTCTCCTTGCCGAGGCCGAGTATACAGTTAATGCTCGGCCCCTCACCCACGTCTCCGTCAGCCACCATGACGAGGAGGCGCTAACACCGAACCACTTCCTGCTGGGAGGCCCCGCGAAGGTCCCACTCACTGGCCTTTGCGAGGAGGCCGACCGCAGGGCCTGGCGCGCCAGCCAGGCGCTCGCTGACCGCTTCTGGACCCGCTGGGTCCGAGAATACCTGCCGACGCTCGCGCCGCGCCGCTCCTCTGCGCTGGGCGAGCGTCCACTCACGGTCGGCGACTACGTGATCGTCGTAGACCCGAACCTGCCACGCAACGTGTGGCCCCGGGGAATCGTCGAGGCCGTCTTCCCCGGCCCTGACGGCAGCGTCCGAAGTGCTGACGTCCGCACCGTCGGCGGCATGTTCCGGCGCCCCGTCTCCAAGCTGGCTATCGTCTCCCTACACCCTGAGGCTGCCGCGACGCAGCAGCGGGGGGAGGATGTTGACGATAGCCCCACCGAACCCCGACCCGACTGAACATCGTCTAACTAAGACCCTGAACATGTTTTGTAAGTAGCTATAAGCCCTGGGACTAAGTCCTAGAACCATGTTTTATAGTTAGTACATAAGTGAAATATTTAAGTATTTTACGAGTTTTTGCCCGTACAAGAGGCCATATGTGTAGTGTAACGACTCATTTGCACTTGTGTAAACCTTAGAACCCGATCCCCCTATCTAGAACTGAGATAAAGACTCGTAACGAATGTGTAAATCGAGTATACCCAGACTTCACTGGCAACTAGTGCTAGGAGCGGCCAGTGAACGATTTGGTAGGAGATCTCGACACACCCACTCGAGGCTTCTACCGGTCAGAGCCAGCTTACCATGAGGATTGTGAGGCGATGCATATAGCACGCTCATAATTACCATGAGGATTGTGTAGTCGAGTATATAGTACGTTAGTCGTTACCATAACGTAAAACGGCAAAGAGCGAAAGTTTTCGAACAACTTTGTGTATCGATGCCCTATAATTTCTCGGTCTGACCACGAGAATTCAGCGTAGGATGGTATCATTCTGAACGGAATTTTCCATCACGCAATATGTTGTAAGTATTGCGCAACAATCACTTGCTTAAATACGCCGGGAGCTCATTCGGAGACCAGTTGGCGTCGTGAACCCAAGTTGTAAACTCATAGTGAGAAACAGAACCGAACCAGTAGTGATCCGATCCGAACATAGTGAACCAATCTAGATCCCTAGCCTATGACCTAAGTGAAGTCTAGGTAGGACTTAAAGTCAGTGAAACAGTATTTCTTTATTACGTGTTGCGGCCCGAGCCGCCCAACTAAGAACAAGTATTCTTTTAATAGTGTTTAGCGTGTAAATAGCTTATAGGGAAGTATGAACATTATTAACTATTTAATACTGATTCGCTGATTGATTTTTGTGTGACTATTTCTGTGTTATATCCCGTGTAATAGATTTAAGTGTTGTGTTTAAAAGATGGTTAAGCCAACGTCGGGTTTGTTAGTGCTATTCTTCCCGCGTGGTAGAACCCTAGGAAATGCACACTAGAGCCAGTGATTTAAAACAATATAAGTGTTAAATCTGAACCTTTGTTTTGAGCCAATCGATCCCTTAGTAATTAAAACTCCAGGAGCCTTACAACCTCCTGTGTATGAACCTGAAGAGCTATCGTAGCTGTACAATCTGTTAACTTCGGGACCTCACGAGATCCGTGAGTGCGTCGTTAACAGGATGGATCAAGCTGAAATTGGCATGCAAGTAGACCAAGTCCTGGATTGAAACATAGGATACATTATATCCCGGTAAACAGTTCCTTTGGGACAATAACGGGAACAACGCGGGCGAAGCCGCGGGAAAATGCTAGTACATATATCATAAAATTAAAAAGACCAATAATGGTAGGTTGTTATCTAATCGAAAGTAATAAAACAAAAAACTTAATGTTACCTTTAATTTTGATGAATATAGTCATTTAGCTAATAATATACTTACCAGATTATGTCTGGCGACAACTGACGGTTGGAAATTGGACAGAGATTTTTTTTACGCATCGGGCTATAAGATACCTGGACTTGCAAATTCCTATTTCTGTGGGTCTAGTGAAAAGGGGTACAAGTCAAATTTATACCAAAAGTTCATAACTCTATAGTATAACTTAAGCTCTTAGGCTCCTAGGTTAAATGTGACTGTATAAACTCTTAAGACCAAATGCTGTCAAACGAACGCAAGCTAAAAACTACCTTATGCTCTAATTAAAAGGTAGCTTTTGGCTTGCGTTCGTTTGACAGCATTTGATCTTAAAGTTTGTACAAACTATATATCCCATTTCACTAGACCCACAGATTTATTGTTTTTCTGTAAGATTTTTATGCAAGAGCTTCGGACTGCAGTTTCCAGTCAGTACCTATTTACAACGTGAGAGATCTGTTTTGGATTTCGTGTACTTCGTATCCATGAAAGTTTAAATACTATATTTACCAAAACCTCTCCCTCCCCAGTACCCCGTACACTCCTGCTACATGACCCCAAAAACAGTCTATGTATGTGTATCACTTCCCTTTTAGTTAGTTAGTTATTAGTGTGCGTTCTTTGTATTTTGCATCGTTTACTCCTCACCACTTACTCATTTATTTGCCCGTTACCCAAAGCTTGTCTGGTAGAGATCGCTCTTTAGCGATAAGACCACCTATTGTTTACCACTGTTTTTATATAAATTTACATTATATTATCTCTTGGTGTGCAATAAAGTATAATCGTTGTTGTTGTTTATGTAAACTATTCCAACATCTAATTTATTTTATCAGCCCGTTTTCTCACTTTCAACATAAAATTCGGGGATGTAAAGATACCGATACCGATATATCGGTATCGCCGATAATATACAACCTATATTTGAAGTTCGCGAAAAGAATTTGCTGTAAGGAAAAAAAACTGCAAAAAGTAATATCAATTACTCACTTAATTTATATATTGGTCTATTACCTTGTGCAATAATAATTACTATGTTAATTATATATCCGGTTCAAAATAAAAATAAAAAAAATTGTGTTGACAATTTATTTATTTTTAATTAACACCTTCAAAGTTGACTCTCTGATATATATAGCCAAGTTATAAGTATAACAAATAATAAATCTGAAGTTCATACTTCATTAGTTAGCTAAGATATCGGTATCGGTATCGCCGATAATTTACTACAAATATCGGTATCGGTATCGTACATCCATTCCGCTCGCGGCAGCGCTCGGGTGAGGTCGTGCCTCGTGTTCGCTCCCCACTCCGTACCGCTGACGCGCGTTGAATTCGCGCTCTCGCTCGCTCGCTCGATTCGTCTAGCTCTCGCATTCAGTCCGCTCCCCCACTCAGTGATTCTCATCGCTAGTGGAAGCATCGCGTGTGTTAGTTAAGACTTTCTCAAGTCCGACCCGCGTGTCGCTGCCCCCTTTGGAAATCCGCACTCGTTGTGGTCGCACAGTGGATACCTAACGGTGACAACCGAAACTGTGTGGGGTCGACACGTTGAAGAGTGTCCCCTCGTCGTCTCTCCTGAGACGTCCCCTCCCTATTCCGTGTAGGCTTCTCCTAGGCGCGTTTAGAGTAGTTAGTAGGACACGACTTCTTCTGACGTCAATCTGACAAGACACCAAACTGACATCGATTAGGACCGCACCCGCGAACTCGGTAACATGGAGTCAGACAAAGTCCCCGCGAAGACAAGCACCAGCGAGGCTGTCGAGGACGTCATCGTCGACTCTGATGACGTGAATGAGTCCAGCTCGGACATAGAGGACCCCGACGTCCCCCACTGGGTGTGGATGATTGTTCACGAACTCCTGCGGCACTTAACTGAGTCCGCAGGACAAAGAGAACGTCTACACTCAGCGTGGGGCCTGAAGGCTTTCCCGTTGGCCAAGCTAGAAAAATTCATTGCATCAAAGCAGATGAAAAGCGTCCCCGCCCGCCCCAAAAGTGCTCTGTCGGCCCCTAAGGCCTCCCCGGCCCCTCAGGCCCCCCAGGCCCCTCCGGCACCCCAGGTCGCCGCTAGTAAGGCACCTGAAGCCCCTAAGGCAACCCCCGCTCCGAAAGTGGGTCTCGAGCTGGAGGCCAAAAAGGCGAAAGCCCGGAAGGCCCGCTCCAGCCTTGCCCTTAAGGCAACCCCCGCCCCCTCCGCCCCTCCGGCGGCGGCTTCATTTAAGAAGCCGCAGGACCCTGTAAAGGCGGCCGCGCCCGCCCCAGTAACCCCGGCCCCTTCTGAGGCCCGCTCTCGTTCCCGTTCCGGTGTTCGTCAGTCCCGCCCACGCTCCGCGTGCAGCGAGACTGCCGTGGACCGGAAAAGGAGCCGTTCCCCCCTACGCGCAAAAGCGCCGGTGCCCACCTCGGGGCCCGATGTCCCCATTGCCACCGCCGCCGCCACCACACAGGACTCGTCTGACGCCATGGACACCGATCCATGGACCGTTGTAGGTCCATCTAGGCAAGGGAAGCGTACGCGATCGAAGACGCCTCCGGGAGTCCCGGGGCCTTCATCGCGCGCCTCCCCCGCGTCCCCCACAGCGTCCGAAGCGCCGGCTGCCAAGAAGCCGGCCCCGCGTAGCCCCGACAACCCCGTCTCTCCCGCCCTTCCGGCGTCCGCTGCCCCTGGGGCACAAGTTGACGGGGCTCCCTCCTCTCAGACCCCCGGGGGTCAAACATCGTCATTTACCGAGCGGTATAAAGACCGCAAAGACCACCTCTACCTAGAGGCCAAACAGGAGTGGCCCACCGTTGCAGCAATCATGCAACAGCGGGGCATTCCTTATATAGATGCGTCCGATCACAGCATCGGCATCAAAATCACCGTTCGGGGTTCGGAAAATTATCGCGCCCTGGTCAGGCTCCTCGACGAAAGGAAGCTGCGTTTGTTGCGGAATCCTTTAGACGAGGAGAAAAGCCTCCGACTTATGATTCGGGGAATTCCTAAGGAATTCGAAGAATCGTACGTCAAGGAGGACCTGGTTCGACAGGGGATAGCAGTTCGCGAAGTCCACCGCTGCTATCGTAAAAACGGTGGCAAACGGTTCGATATAGTGTTAGTTAAACTCGACCCGAACCACCCGTCAGCAAAAACGATCTGGAAGTTGAAGGAGATTTGTATGCTGACGGGCTTCCGGGTCGAGAAGCCGCGTCATTTAGAATACGCTAGGCAGTGTCACAACTGCCAGCGTTACGGTCACAGCCAAACGGGCTGTAACTTGCGTCCCCGTTGCGTGAAATGCACGGGCGACCACGCGACCCGCGATTGTAAGAAGCCGAAGGAGACGCCACCATCTTGCATACTTTGCGGACTTACTGGCCACACTGCCAACTGGCAGGGTTGCCTTAAGTCACCAAAGCAGTTAGCCAAGGCTAAGGAGGCCCTTCCTGCGACCTCTAACAATCGCAACAAAGGTCGCGTGGCCCCCGAGCGCAATTCGCGCAACTTCCCGGCCCTTTCAGCGGCCCCGAAACAGGGAAAATACCTGCCGCCTTCTGCGGCAGGCAGTTCCCCTGCCTCTGCGTCTTCCACGCCCCCCGCGCAATCTGCGCGCCCGGCGCCCTCAGCGCCCCGTCCCCAGGCAACGGCATCTTACGCCGCTGCCACCTCCGCGGCCCGGGCCGCCCCCCTCCCGCTTCTCGCTGCGCCGGCAGACAGGCAAAGTTTCGAGAGGCAAGTGCGTTCGTTTAGTGAACGCCTTGCTGCTCTTAACGGAGCTCTCGCTACCGCGTGCAGTGTGTCCGCCCCGCTTATCTTACGCGAAATTAACCAGTTAGTCGCTTCTTCTCAGAGCGGTTTAATTCGAAACTAATATGGATAGTGTTAGCCTAAAAATTAAACCACGCTCGCTCATTGTAGGCTTTTGGAACGCCAATGGCCTACAGGGCAAAAAAGAAGAGTTAGTCGAGTTCATTAGGGAACACGCGGTCGATATCCTACTGGTCCAAGAGACCTTTTACAAACCGTCCCACCGAATTTTCCGAATCCCGGGTTACGAAATGGTTAGGAACGATAGAGTAGATAGGCCCGCGGGAGGAACTGCGATTTTCTTCCGCCGTAGACTCCACTGTATCGCCCTTCAACCTCCAGCCCTGACTCAGATGGAGGCATCTATCTGTCGTATATCGTTATCAGGTCACCACCCGGTAACGATTGCATCAGTTTACTTGCCTCCACGTAACACACTCTTACAGACTGACCTAGATCTCCTCGCCCAGTTAGATAGTCAAGGCGTCGTAATCGCAGCCGGCGACCTTAATAGCAAACACAAGTCGTGGAATTGTCTAATAAACAATCCCAACGGCGTTCGGCTTTACAACGCAATGGTCAATGACCAAACCGCGTTTGACGTTGTCGCTCCTCTTGAACCTACGCACTATCCATTCGATCATGACAAACGACCTGACATACTAGACATAGCACTTCTACAGAACGTAACTTTACAGCTGCGTTCTATAGAAGTACTACACAGGTTAGATTCCGACCACTTGCCGGTCGTTATTAGGCTCGGGCCTGACCCTGGTAGTCTTCCACCCGAAACCAAGACCATCGTGGATTGGGCAAAGGTGGAAGTAGGTCTATTAGAGACAGTCACCCCGCACTTAACTTCAATCCCCGACATTATCACAACAACAGACGAGACCGACACGGCGATCGCCTCGTTCGCAAACCACCTTAACGTCATTCGTGACGATGCTTCGAAGGAAATGGCGGCCGCGGATATCCAAAGCCGCCCATTGCCTCCCGAGCTTAAGGCCTTGCAAGCGAGAAAGAACCGACTTCTCAGAGAACGTTCAGTATTCCCTTCTCCCGAAGTTCGCCGCGAGCTGGCAGCTGCAAAACGCGAGCTCCACCAGCGCGTGGCTGAATTTCGGGCGAACGAGTTTTGTGATCATTTAGAAGAGTTAACGCCCAGTCACCTTGCGTACTGGAAACTAGCGAGAACTCTTAAATCTGATCAAACACTTTCAATTCCCCCCTTGGATCGCCCGGATCACCCAACTCCCGCGTTTGAAGACGACGAAAAAGCCGAATGCCTCGCGGCTAGTTTAGAGTCTCAATGTACCCCGAGCCTTCTACACATTAATGAACCCCACATTAGAATGGTGGATTCAGAGGTGGTTAGAAGGTCTCAACTCCCCCCGACCGCGCCTCCGCTTGAGCCTGTTACCTTGGATGAGGTAAAAGGCTTAATCAGGAGAAGTAAAATTAGGAAAGCCCCGGGAGCGGATGGTATTTCCAACCGTATCCTCAAGCTTCTCCCTGAAGCTTTGCTCCTAATTTTAGTTAGCATCTTCAATGCAGCCCTAACCAACGGTCACTTTCCAGCCGCGTGGAAAAACGCCACGGTTATAGGGATTCCGAAGCCGGGTAAACCCCGCACCTCCCCGTCCAGTTATAGGCCAATCAGCTTACTCAGCTCCCTCGGGAAACTGTATGAGCGGATTGTTTTGTCCCGCATTCTCGCGTTTACGAATGCCAATTCGATCATTGTAGACGAGCAGTTCGGCTTTAGAGCCGGACACTCGTGTGTCCAACAAGTGCAACGTATTACGGATCACGTGTTGGGCAACTTCGCCAAATTCTCCGGGGTGCCGACCGGTGCGATCTTTCTCGACGTAGCGAAAGCCTTCGATAAGGTCTGGCATAACGGTCTCATATACAAGTTATATGAGATGGATATGCCGGACAGACTTGTACTCATAATACAAGATTTTCTCAGGGATCGAAGCTTTCGCTACCGACTGGAGAGAACGTTATCGGCGCCGCATCCCATTCACGCCGGAGTCCCGCAAGGCTCTGTACTCTCCCCCACGCTCTATTCCCTGTTCACGAACGACATTCCCAGGCACAACAAAGTGCATCTGGGGTTGTTCGCGGACGACACTGCCCTATACACATCGCACGTTAAGCCCAGTATTATACGGAAATTGCTCCAGGAGGCGATAACCGCCCTCGGGCGGTGGTTCAATCTCTGGCGCATCGAAGTTAATCCTGAGAAAAGCGCTGCAATTGTATTCTCTCCGACTAGGAAGCAAATAATGGAAAGGTTAGCTCCTATCCAACTATTCGGCTTACCCATCCCCTGGGTCAATGAGGTCAAATACCTAGGAGTTATACTGGATAAATTCTTATCCTTCAGCAAACACATCAAACGCGTTCGCGGTCGCGCTCTCTTCGTTATGAATAGGTTAGGTGGGATGACTAACAAGCGGAGCAAAATGTCGCTTAGAAATAAGTTGACACTTTACAAAACTTGCATTCGTCCCATAATGTCCTACGCCAGTGTAGTGTTCGCTCACGTGCCTAAATCACGTTTGCGTCCACTACAAGTCGTACAGAATAGGTTCATTCGTAGGATGACCGACACCCCGTGGTATGTTCGGAATCTTAGCCTTCACCTTGAATACAAGCTTCCCTCGATTCAAGGTTTCTTTAAGATGGCTTCGAAACGGTACTTTAGGACGGCTCCCCAACATAGGAATCCACTTATCAGACAAGCGGTTGACTATGTTCCCTCTGTTCCAGGTCCTGACGACGTGCTGCGCCGGTCCGGCCTCACCCGAGGCCGCTTCACCCGGCGTCCCCGCAACGTCCTATCGGATCCGGATGACGACATCTCAGCAGGATTCGAAAGAATCCTTGCTGTGAGGCCGTCAAACGGAGTCCGACCCACACAGCGTCGACCCCGCCGGCGGGGTCGACCTCCCCGCGACCACAGCACACAAGGGCCGCGTCCCGATTTGCCCCAGGACCCGAATGTCCTGGTTAACTTCACTCCGACCTCGCTCGGGCCCAGCTAAGTTTCTTGCCGGAGTCTTCTTAGCTGGGCTAGGCTTTTAGCGAACCGGCACCTAAAACTCCCATTAGTTCGATACACAAGTTCACATAAGGACAGGATGACCCGAGTCATCCTTCCCGCTGGTCCGCTGCTCACTCTGAGCAATCAGCGTAAAGTCAAGGTGGCCCTGGCCAAACGACCTGGTTCGACTCCAGGCGTGAAGCCCCCACCTAGCCCGATCATATCGAGGTGGACCGGACTAAGTGACCTGGTTCGACCCCAGGCACTCCCGGCTCCCACCCAGTCCGACCAACTCAGGGTGGTCTGGCTAGCGACCTGGTTCGACCCCAGGGAACGCCACGGCCAACCACCCGGTCCGACAATCGCTACGCCCAGGAGGGGCTGCGAGTTTGTCAGTTTCTAAAAAAAAAAAAAAAAAAAAAAAAAAAAAAAAAAAAAAAAAAAAAAAAAAAAAAAAAAAAAAAAAAAAAAAAAAAAAAAAAAAATTAAGCTCTTAGGCTCCTAGGTTAAATGTGACTGTATAAACTCTTAACACCAAATGCTGTCAAACGAACGCAAGCTAAAAACTACCTTATGCTCTAATTAAAAGGTAGCTTTTGGCTTGCGTTCGTTTGACAGCATTTGATCTTAAAGTTTGTACAAACTATATATCCCATTTCACTAGACCCACAGATTTATTGTTTTTCTGTAAGATTTTTATGCAAGAGCTTCGGACTGCAGTTTCCAGTCAGTACCTATTTACAACGTGAGAGATCTGTTTTGGATTTCGTGTACTTCGTATCCATGAAAGTTTAAATACTATATTTACCAAAACCTCTCCCTCCCCAGTACCCCGTACACTCCTGCTACATGACCCCAAAAACAGTCTATGTATGTGTATCACTTCCCTTTTAGTTAGTTAGTTATTAGTGTGCGTTCTTTGTATTTTGCATCGTTTACTCCTCACCACTTACTCATTTATTTGCCCGTTACCCAAAGCTTGTCTGGTAGAGATCGCTCTTTAGCGATAAGACCACCTATTGTTTACCACTGTTTTTATATAAATTTACATTATATTATCTCTTGGTGTGCAATAAAGTATAATCGTTGTTGTTGTTTATGTAAACTATTCCAACATCTAATTTATTTTATCAGCCCGTTTTCTCACTTTCAACATAAAATTCGGGGATGTAAAGATACCGATACCGATATATCGGTATCGCCGATAATATACAACCTATATTTGAAGTTCGCGAAAAGAATTTGCTGTAAGGAAAAAAAACTGCAAAAAGTAATATCAATTACTCACTTAATTTATATATTGGTCTATTACCTTGTGCAATAATAATTACTATGTTAATTATATATCCGGTTCAAAATAAAAATAAAAAAAATTGTGTTGACAATTTATTTATTTTTAATTAACACCTTCAAAGTTGACTCTCTGATATATATAGCCAAGTTATAAGTATAACAAATAATAAATCTGAAGTTCATACTTCATTAGTTAGCTAAGATATCGGTATCGGTATCGCCGATAATTTACTACAAATATCGGTATCGGTATCGTATCGGCAAAATTATCTATCGTTACATCCCTAATAAAATTAATCAAGCCGCTCCGAATTAATTCCGTCGTTCAAATAAAAAGAGAAATGTTAGAGTGATAGTTGTACTCCGGCTCAAATATATCGCGGGTCACCCGCATTGTGGTTGCCCGGCGGCTGCGGAATCCGGATAAAACCGGATGTGTCCGGATTTTACCGGATTTTTAGTCAGTTTACAAAGCTTCATCGTGTCCACAATGTGTCAAACCGACACATTGTGGACACGATGAAGCTTTGTAAACTTGTTATTTAGTGTTTTATAAGAATAGGTGGGCGATTCTCCGAGCGTTTTGACCGCGCGGTTTGACAATCATTGTTGTTCGCCGATTATTTACTATAACGAAAGGACAAATCGTGACAATTTTGGTAAAACTAGACTCGGGACTGTTTTTCGGTTTCATAAAAAGTTAACTCTAGGCATCGTTTTTTTGAACAATATTTACTGAGACAATAATGACGAAAATAAAAACGCCGTAAAATGCTGAATATTGGCCCAGGTATGACGGAATTGTAAAATTAGACTTATAACCATGAATGCTAAGCATTTAAAACCCCCCACATGTTGCTTGAGTTGAAGGAACTATCTGGAATATTGACGCATTTTCACATGCAAAATTACGTGTCAGTATTATTTTCTCCTAAAAAAGTATTCATAGTGCTCTGATAGCCGATGTTTTGGGAGTTCATACTAATAATACCTGTATTGGACACCCTTATCTTCATAACCCATGTATCGTGTGATAAAAACCACCATCATACTGCTCTATACAAGTATATTATCAAATAGAGGAAGTCCGCAACTTTGTCCACTGAGTTGAAATAAGCTAAATATTTAATTTTGCGTGACCGTAGTCGGGTAATTTTTTTATTATTATATTTTTATGCTAACCGGGGTCATAATCTATCTCTATACCAAATTTCATGGAAATTGGTCCGGTAGTTTTTGCGTATTGCGCGCACAAACATAATCTTCCTATGATTTTATAGGCTTTTTTCCTGGTAAAAAAAAACATGATTTTAATAAGTAAGTCTTTTCTTTAGTCAATCAGAAAAATTATCAAGATAAAACGAATTAATTTTCGGGAGTGAGGGCTCGTGGTGCCACGTGGTAAAAATCAAAAAATCGAGCCACGTCGTGACGTCACGCGCATCTTTAACGGGCATATCTTCGTTATTTTTGCTTTAATTCACAAAAGAAAAAATACGTGTCCAATATTTTTTCAATAATCTAACCAACGGACTATGAAATAAAAATCAGGACACACGCCTATCATATAGGCATGTATAGATAGAGATCGGACCCTATGAGACAGCGGCGTTGCAACTATCAATTTTCATGGCCCGAATACCGAATCTGATTTATTCCCCCAAGCCGACTTTTACGAGGAATTTGCGTAATGCTGATATTAATAAATGGCGTAGTCGTGCTTGCCTTGCCAACGCCAGTGGCTATGGACAGTTTTAGTAAGTAAATGCCTCACAAGAAATTTTCTAACTTGGTTGTTTTGTTTATGAACAATTTTAGTCAGTAAAGGCCTGACAAGAAATTTTCTAAATGGGTTGATGATCTTTTATACTTAAAGATGATGATTTTAAGCAATTTACACTTATTGGAGACTTGCTTTATACTCTCGTGACAGTTCAAAGAAATTTCAGAGGAGATAATTCAATAGGGTGAGAGGAGAGGACCAATCATGAACATGTTAAGCACAGTAGTAGGTACCCAGTAATGGACAGCAAAGCATTCATAGACTTTACCAGTTATGACCATTAGTTATCTGAACATAGTGTTGATAGTTTAATGTCCGTTACTTAAAATTTGGGTTTTACGAAAAAAAAACATAATTGGTTTTTGTGCATTAGTGCCGTCCCCGCACTTCTTTCATTTTCATTAATTTTAGTACACGTCTATTTATTTATATGTTTGCAAGCCAAATTTCATATCAATCTATTTAGTACCGCGTTATTTGTTAAAAAAAAAATTCAAAAATTTCGCAGGCTTTCACATCCCACTAATATTATAAATGTGAAAGTTTGTGAAGATGTTTGGATGTTTAGATGTTTGTTACCTAATAACGGGGTAACAACTGGATGGATCAAGCTGAACTTTGGCATGTAAGTAGACCAAGTCCTGGATTGAAACATTTTTTACTTTATATCCCGTTAAGAGTTCCTTTGGGACAATAACGGGAGCAACGCGGGCGAAGCCGCGGGAAAATGCTAGTTTATAATATTAGTAGGAAAGTAGGATGTTTCCGTTGCATTAATATCACAAGCACAGAAGCGTTAAACTACAAGTTTTCAACCCTCCATTGTCCACTACCCGCGGTATAAATAGGCAGTGCAGCCCAGTGGCCTAGTTCCCACCCCGGCCGGCGGGTAACGATCGCGCTCGTGAACACTCGACCTTACAATATACTGCTCATATTACATTGACCATCTCCATTAATCCGAATCCGATGCTTATTTTTAACCGACTTCCAAAAGAAGGACGGTTCTCAATTCGTCTGTATATTTTTTTTATTTTATTTTTTTGTGTGTTTGTTCACCGATTACTTGAAGACGGCTGGACCGATTTAGAAAATTCCTTTTTTGTTTGAAAGGGTAGACTTCCGAGGTGGTCCCATTGCAACCAAGTCAGGATCTGATGATGGAATCTTGGAGAAATCGAGGGAACTCTTCAAATATTATAGGCACACATATAGCGATTTCGGTATTTTTCGTAATTTCTCGTCCATCCCTTATTAGCAACAAGTTTCTAGTGTTAACTGACTTCAAAACAAAGAGTAAATTTGTATCTAGGTTTCTTCCCCGATTACTTGAAGACGGCTGAACCTATTTGGAAAATTATTTTTTGTTTTAAAGGGCATACCTCCGAGGTGGACCAATTGCAACCAAATCAGGATCTGATGATGGAATCTTGAAGAAATCGAGGGAACTTTTAAAATATCATAAGCACACATATAGCGATTTTGGTATTTTTCTTACATTCTCGTGCATTTCTTATTAGAAATAAGTTTCCAGTCTTAACCGACTTCAAAACAAAGAGCAATTTTTATGTAGGTTTGTTCCTCGGTTACTTGAAAACGTCTAGATTGATTTGAATTTTTTTTCTTTTAACTAAATAGACTTAAGTCTATTTGGTTAAAACAATATTTTTCCAGCGCCACTAAAAATTTAAAAATAAAGTAAATTTTTAAAACAAAAAATAAAAACCGACTTCCAAAAAATTAAACTAGAAACCAAAAAATAATATGTTAACTACCCCAAAGAAATGGATAATCAACGATTCATATATGTTATTTTTGAAGTCGGTGCCAGCTAAGGAGCTCAACACAGCCAGCTTTGCGTGGCAGGCACCAACTTCAAAAATAACAGGTTAAAAAGTATAAATATCTGTATATGTATATACGAGTATGAATCGTTGATTATCCATTTCTTTGGGGTAATTAACATATAATTTTTTGGTTTTTGCTTTAAGATTTTTATTATGGTACACACAGATAGTACAATAAGGAAAAACGCTCATTCCCAAAATACCGCATTCCTAAAATACCAGATTTTGAAAATACCAGATTCTCGATACATCAAATTCTCCGTATACCAGATTCCCAAAATAATACATCCAAGAAAGTTATTTAGATCCTTGAGTAACTTACGATTTTCTAACGTAGTGTAACGGGAATGTGGTAAGACAGGAATCTGATAAATCGAGAATCTGGTATTTTGAAAAATCTGGTATTTCAGGAATGCGGTATTTTGAGCACGAGCGAGGAAAAATAAGATAAAACTTAAAATTCCTAAAACCAAATAGACCTAAAAACTAAATTAAAGTACCTTCAATCCGAACTAATATTATAAACAAGCCCCAGTATTGACTGCGTTGTTGATAATATGTTAAAATCCAGGAATTCATCCATTTTCATTTCATATTTCCACTCAATCCGTTCATTATAACTCGTTGTTTAGTAAAACACATCCAAACATCTGTACTGTTATTTCTGTGTCCTTTTTTGTATTTTTTCATTAATTGTTAATTTTATTTTGTATGTGACATTTGATATTAATTTTCCTGACTTTTTTTTTGTAACAATATTAGAATTAATTGTTTGTTTGTTTTGACTTTGTATTACCTAGGTTGGCTTAGATCATATACAACTATACAACATTATATTTAGATATTCATTATTTTTTAGATTGACATTGTAGTAGTAATTTTTTTCCATGGACATGTGTTTGTAATTTATTATTTAATGAATTATTCCCTTTTTATTTTTTTCATGTTTGACGATCTATTTGTGAATTCATTTTAGTTTTATATAATAAAACACTAGGTATGTAATGTTCAATAAGAAATAAATGAATATATCTATCTATCTACAAACGTTTAATTAAATTAATTATTTGATTTGAGTCGGTCGTTTTTTCATACAAACTTAAAGAAGGTCATCGCTCGCTTCTACGGCATCATTTACGTTTGAAATGTGTTTTATTTTATAACTTGATACATTTCCTTTGCGCGAAATGACGCAAGAACTCAAGAAAGTCAAAAAAAACCGGTCAAGTGCGAGTCGGACTCGCGCACCGAGGGTTCCGTACAAAATCGTCAGTACATACGTGAATAATTCACGAAAAATTGTATGGTGGGACAAACTTAACTTTGCTCTTGTAAAACTGTTGTCCCCATACATCGACATATGCCGCGGTTAGTTTAGTAGGAGCAAATAAGGTTGTCTTACGATTTTTGCGAATTTCTTGAAAACGCTGCAAGTTAGAAAAACCGTTTTATTTTTCCTGTAATATTTAGGATAATATTAATAATCGGTAATTATTTCAGATTTTTCTGTTCAGTAAATTCGGAGATAATAGGGGGGGAATGGTATTATTTTAAACGTTTTTGGTCTTAAATCAAAAACTACACGTTTACTGAAAAAAATAAAAACGGTTTTGAAATCTTCATATTAAGCCCTTTCATTTGATATCCCACTCGATATATTAGCTCAACTTTTGATTTTAGACATCCCATTTCGGGCCCCTTTAAAAAAAAAGTAAAAAAGGTATAGGTTTTTTTTTCTGTTCCATAGGCTCAAATTAGCGGTTTTTAACACTATTCCAAATTTCAAGTCGATAGCATCAGTAGATCCTGAGATATCTTGCTGTGACAGACGGACAGACAGACAGACAGACAGACAGACAGACAGACAGACAGACAGACAGACAGACAGACAGACAGACAGACAGAGTCGCACCATAAGGGTTCCTTTTTTACCATTTTGGTACGGAACCCTAAAAATCGGTTGTCTGTAAAGTCGGTTTACTGACGATAGTCGAACGTGATAACGTTGACCTTGACCCTGACTTTGACTTTGACTTTGACTTTGACTTTGACATTGACATTGACATTGACTTTGACTTTGACATTGACATTGACATTGACTTTGACTTTGACTGACTTTGACTTTGACTTTGACGTTGACGTTGACTTTGACTTTGACTTTGACTTTGACTTTGACTTTGACTTTGACTTCGACTTCGACTTCGACTTGAGTACCAGCCGCCCTTTTCTCAGCAGCAGCAGTGATTTTTTGTCACGATTGGCCGCCCCTAATATCTGGCCGCCCTAGGCCCGGGCCTACTAGGCCTTAGGGCAAATCCGCCACTGGTCTCTTGTCATTCAATAGAGATTTTTGACAGCCGTATCTTAGGGAATAAGGGCTATTTTATTAACAATTTGTAAGAAACTATCGTCTTAACGACTTTAGTGCTGGAATAATATAAAGTATCTATTTGACAGGTAACGACCCTGCAAGGTAACGGCCCATGACGTCACACTTTTTCGTGCGTGCAGCCGGCTCCATCGAATTATAAGACGTTATCACGTCAAAAAATATATAAGTTTAGCATAACGCCTATAGTTTCAAATTGCAAAAGGCAAAAAATCTATAATAGATGGCGCTGACTTTAAAGTTCTCGTCAAGGTTTGCACGTTAATTCTGTTTTTGTGACTTCTGATGTCATTGCGCGTAGACAAAATGTATCAAGCTATAAAATTATACAAATTTCCATCTCGATTCATGCCGTTGCAGCAAATGATGACCCTCTTGTTTGTATAGAGAACCGACCCACTCGAATCACCTTAAGGCAGTTTGTTTTACCTGCCCCAATATCCCCACCCGAGTCATAAATCAGTCAACCCCCCACTGCCGATCCTAATTTCGTGTATTCGTATATTTTCCCCGACATTTATTTATGACTGTTGCTAAACAAAACTAAGCCCATGTAGATAATAAAGCATGGCACATATTTCGTATACAAAATCAAATGGTGCACACACGCAAAAATTGTGAAAATGGTTGAACAATGAAAATATTAAAATACGATGACGACATCACGACAGTCTAGTGGAAGTGACACCGCCAACGAAGCTAGTGGTCCCGGGTTCAAATCCTGGCAAGGGCCAATATTTTGTGTGATGAGCGCAAGTATTTTTTCTTGAGTCTTGGATGTTTTCTATCTATTTAAGTATATATTTATCGATATAAGTATGTATTTCGTCGTCTAGTACCCATAGTACAACCATTGCTTCGTTTGAGACTAGGTCGATTTGTGTAAGATTTTCCCCACAGCAGTGCTCGGAACCGGTATTTTGCAAAAACCCCAAAATTGCCCAATATTTTGAATTATCTCATGCTTTTCATGTAGGGCTCAATAATTTATTTAAGTACCTAATGATTTCCTGTTATTAGATTGTTCGATTAAAAATGAAAAAATAAGCAAAATACCGAAAAGAACCGAAAAATACCGGTATGTTTGTATGGAGGCTAGGGTACGCAGTACCGGTACCGTTAGGAGAACCGGGATTTTCGGTACTGGTCAGACGTCCCGGTACTTTCGGTACTTTCGGGACGAGTTTTCAAAGACTGTCGATACTTCAGTCCAATGAGATTCAGTTAGTTTTATAGTGTGAACAACTTAAGCTACGCGGACGACATGGTGCTGCTGAGCGCGTCGGTGTGTGGTCTTAGACGGCTGCTAAGAGTTTGTGAGGAGTACGCCACGAGCCATGGATTGATGTATAATGTCAAAAAGAGTCAATTTATGGTCTTTGAGGCCGGCAGTAATCGACCTTTAGATGTACCCGCTGTAACTCTCAATGGAGTACCACTGGAAAGAGTCAAAAGTTTTAAATATTTAGGACACGTCGTTACTGCCGACCTGAAAGATAATGCTGACATTGAACGGGAGCGGAGGGCATTGTGCGTTAGGGCGAATAAATGTTGGCTCGCAGGAGTCGCAGGTTTGCGCGGTGCTCCAGTCACGTGAAGTTGACGCTTTTTAAAGCATACTGTACATCGCTGTACACGTGTAGCCTGTGGGCTAACTATACGCACAGGGCGTACAATTCACTTCGCGTCCAGTACAACAACGCGTTCCGGGCGGTTATGGGGCTGTCTCGCTACTGCAGCGCATCGGGCATGTTCGCGGAGGCTCGTACGGCATGTTTCCACACCACTATGCGATTGCGAGGCGCATCCTTAGTTCAGCGAGTGCGAGCCAGCTCCAACACCGTTCTAGCGATGATCGCTGGCAGACTTGACTGCCCTTATATCATGCACTGCTGCGACAGGCATGTAAAGACTGGTGTAGGATAGTGCGTTTGTGGGAATGAGTAATTTAGTTAAGAATATTCATTTAAGAAAAAACAGAATGACATTTGTAATTTGAATTAATTTTTATGTGTATTTTGTTTTTAAGTTGACTAAATTTATTATCATTGTATGTTAAAATTGCACGATTATGAGCCTTTTAGATGCTTGAAATAAATGAATTTTATTTTTTTTTAATTTTTTATTTATTATAATAAAGACAACTACACATTGCATTAAAAGCACATTTATTAATATAATTTAATTAATAATCACAATTTTACGGACCAGTGGGGCAGGCGGAGGCGAGTCGCCGCCGATCGCCATTACCACGGTCACCACCGGTTGGTTAAAATTTAACTACGCGCTTCTTCGTTTCGAATTACACGTCTTTTTTCGCCATTTCTCTCCCTGTTTGAATTACGATAGACAGAACTCAATTTAGTACACCAGTACGCCTAGCATAACTAGCCGCGACTTCGTTTCTCGCGCGACAGAGCATCACCTGTCACTGTCACACTATATTGATTGGAAAGAGATGGGTAGCATATCTCGCGCGAGAAAGAGTCGCGTGTCACAGTTGTGCTAGAGGTACTGAAAACATAAATTAAATGAAAAATGCTGCTCAAAATGTGTTTCCCGAAAGTCCCGAAAGGACTTTTATTATCACATCCCGGTTCTTTGCTCAGCTCAAAATACCGGGAAATACCGGTACTTTCGGTTCCGGTATTTCCCGGGAGCAAATCCTAATGGAGACCATACCGGTATCCGAGCCCTGCCCCACAGTATTTATTTATTTATTTAAAATAATTTTTACCTCATCCACATATTAGTCATGCGGGTCTCGAAAATCTCAGGGGTGTTTTCTGGCCAGTGGTTAAGTGACTGTACAGGTACATAAGTATCAGAACAGTACAACTGCCGTCTTCAAACTAAAAGGCCGCTAACTATTATGGAAGTTCATAAAACTTAGCTGCCTTTTAGTCTGAAGACGGCAGACAAGGTTTCTAGACTAATGTGTAATAGAGAAGTTGAACGTGAATGGTGGTATGGGGGTGTGATCTTTGCGATCCTTCATGGTGATAGTTGTATTCGGCTACATACAAGTAGATAGACAGAGTCAAGCATAGCATGAGCAAGCCTAAGATAAGACCAAGACGTGACTTAAGACTTGCATCACATGTTGCAAACAGTAACGTTACGTTAATTCATCATATTACATCTCCCCCGAAAGTTCACTCTTCAAATGTAAACAGCCTGGGTTTAACGTTTTCTCACGAGAGATTTTCTTATGAAATAATAAGTAGATAACCGCTATATGTAGCCTTGAACTCAAGGATAAAGTAGAAAAAACATTTAGACTCTTCTTCAATCACAGGGGCAATAGGTTAAATCTATGAGCGCTTTAAACTAAACTTACAAGCTTTCTTACCCAAAGAGACAACAGTAACAGCAAAGACAAACAAGTAGTCCAACTCCGGCCGTTTAAGAGCGCGCGACACGTATTCACGCAGGCTCACATCCATGCTCCAGAGCATTCTCGCGCATTCATAAATCTTTGCTTGTAGTGCGTTCGTAAACGGCGCGCAAACATACAAACGCGCGATATACCTTATTTAGGAGAAAAAATTACTGAATAATAGTACTTTGTACAGAAGTCGCACTGTCTAACAAAAGCCACGTTCGAGTCACAAAAATGCGCCGAATCCTACCTTCTTGCTCTAACTCATAACGCGCGCTCTTTCTGGTCGCCACGCCCACCGCTAGGGTTGTCGACAAAAATAAAATAATTATTATAGCTTGAATTTCCTAGTGAATTAGAGGTAGTTAAAAATAGGGCTTCATAGGTTTCGCACACAGGCGCTGCCGAGTGTCGGCGCAGCCCTGTGCTTGCCTAATGCATTAGGCAAGGAATGATAATAATTACCGCGACACAAAATCGCGGAGTGAGACATGCCTGGCTGTGGTAACGGTATAACGTTCAATTATGTCTCCCAACATGAACCCGGCAATCAAATACACTCGTATAATTTGCACTTGGCTTTGATCTGTTTGCGGTTAGAGCTACATATAATATAATGGAGATTACGATAGACGATCACGATGGAATTTAACTGTGAACCGACGTATGCACGAGGTGGGTGGGTGAACTATGACAAAGTTTATTTTTCTTAGTATACCTACGTTTTTAAGCCCGTAGGGTACTAAGTCGACGTCGTCAAAAAATAGCTCATTTATGTCAACAACTTTTAATACTCAACAAAACTTGAAGGTTCTTCATCGACTTTATCGCTACTTACCAACAAATGAGATCGAAGTCAAATGCTTTGTTATCGCTAATAAAAAAATCTTTCGAGTTAGTGCGTAGTTAATAACGCCAGAGGCTGTGATCTACCTTTTATCAAGGAAAAACACGGGTGCATCCACAAGAAAAGCCTTAAGTAATATACTTCACAAATAAAACATCGGAAAAAGCTTGTAAATCACAAATCAGTTATTGAAGCCACATCCCATGCACTCTCGTGCTGATAGCGTTTATGGCTCCATTATCGCGTTAGCTCGATTAAAAGCCCATTCACGTGAACGGCATTTACAGATGTATCTAATAATTCTTGTGAAGTACCTACGCGCAGCGTAGAACCAAGTAGGACGGTCCCAAATTTAAAATAGTACATTGTGTATCTAGGGCGGTAAGTAAGAAATTACAAACGAGTGTTTGTTATAAGCCCGAGGTGAAACCGAGGGCTTTAATAACACGAGTTTGTAATTCCTTTACCGCCCGTGGCACACACAATGTTTTTCATCACACTTGTGACACATCACTTAATAAAATATTCACAAATCTTAATAAAATAACCTTACTAATCGCCCCAGTATGACAAGAAAATATTAAAACAGACAGTGACATTAGTGACATATGTTAAAGTCATAGACTAAGTCAAGTCACGTTCGGAAACCATAGCGGTAACGGCCATTTTAGTTGATTTTATATTTGCAAAATAAAGAAATACATTATTTAAACATTTAATTAATGTTACCGAAATATTTGTGTTTACATGTATTTGCAATAACAGTTAGTAAATAAATATTTCAGTGTAAAAGTTAAAAAAGTAAGTTGGCGTTTCCTTTGAACATGACAAATAAGAGTAAAACAGAACCAGCGTTTCAAATTTAAAAAGAAAACCATTACGCCCTAGGGCGTAATAGGCCATTGACGGCCCGCAGAACCTACGTGTAATGACACCATTTTCGAGCAAGCGTGATGAAAAGTATGTTGAGGTTTGGATGGATGTCATAGTACCGGAGATGTGGTATTCACAGTATAACAAAAATATAGAACCAAGTAAATCTAGAATAATGAATACTTAATAGTTGGCGTACTGCCACAGTATAATAGCAGTAATTTTCCTACAAAAGGTACATCGCGCGCTTGTATGTGTGCGCGCCGTAAACAAACGCACTACAAGCAAAGTTTTAAGAATGCGAGAATGCTCCAGCATGGATCGCGTCCCGCGCTCCCATACGACCGAAATTGGACTACTTTTCTGTCTTTATACTTTGGTACCGGCGTAGGGGAGACCGGGTATGGTTGTCTCGCGGGTTGGTTGTCACAGCGGCCATAAAATAATACTAAACGAAGGAATAAGTGCATTGATTGTTGAAGTACGGAAGGATATACAGTGTGAGACGTTGACCTCCTCATTTACCTGTGCACTCTTTGAACTCCCCTCTACTTTATAAGCTAAATCTGGCTCAAGAGAATTTTTTAGCAGCTTCGGTTCCTGGAAGTTATCACAGCTGATTTTTGTGCGCTCTATTACTCTAAGCACGTTCATTAAATCCATCATGGACGAAAAATCATCCCTACACACAGCCCGCTGATAATATGGCTGAATGTTACGTATAACTATCCTTATCTTTTCATTTTCAGTACTCTTTACCGGTAGTCTATTAAACAAATTTTGCATGACCGAAATATAAATGGCTATCGATTCGTCCCTACCCTGAGTCCTTGATTTAATCTCAGCCAATAACTCCTCTTGGTACAACGGAGACTGAAATGTACGCTTAAGTAGAATTTTCAACTCTTCCCAATTTGTTGCGTACTCCTTATTGGCCCTATACCATATCAGCGCATCGCCCTCAAACAAGTCTATAGCATATCTCCATAAATCCCTATCTGTAGCATTTCTAGCTTCTTTTATCTCCTCAATACGCTCGATGAAGGCATTAACACTGATTTTGCTATCACCAGAAAACTTTATTCCCCACTGAACAATTGGCACCAGTTTACGCCTAGGAGTATCTTCGTCGATAGTGGAGGTCCGTATCAATCTACCCTTGCTACCACCAGCCTTCTCCATTTGGTCTACCATGAAGCTCACACTCTGGTTGCCTACTAGGCTTTTTGCCTTACCTGTCACATCCACGGAGTTTGATGTGGTCGAGCTCTCCTTATCGATTTTTTCTATTAATCGAACCCCTAAGTCCCCTAGCGTGTCTTCTAACACCTTTCTATCTTCCGGCGTCAAGTTTTCATTTTCCGTCAAGTCATCTTGCTCTTCCAATTTCGCTATTAGAGCAAAAGCCTTGTCCGTTAAAGTGGACTGTAACGCACTGTCGCTGCCGGCCGGTATCAGGTTAAGTCTATTAATAACATGATATAATCTAGACACTAAACGTCTAAATAGGTTCCTGTCTGGCCTACCTGTAATTTCCGCAATATAATTGCCTAAAGTGTTTAACTTTGACTGACACACCCCTAGTTCTACAGCCACGTCCTCCTGAACAGCTACCGGAGGTTTACCATCGACGCCTCCGTCACCCAAAGGATCACTAAGCATCAGTTCCTTTAAAAGTTTTTTCATCACCGGTACTGAACTTTTAACAGCAACACCACGGCACGCAAGCTCGAATTCCAACTCATCTTTCAGTAAAAAATTCGGATCCATGATACTAAAATGTTTATCTGAACAATCTCCAAAGCAAAATATAAACTAAAGACACCTACTTAAACTTAAAGAGTTGTCGCGTGTACCGTACGTACACAGTTCATTCACAATAAGTACAGCTGTAATGCAATTGTAATTTCAATATGTCTAAATCGGCTATACTATTACCTATATCAAAAAACAATACTTAATCAATGGCTAATAAACCATACAACCGAAACACTAATAATTTCGTAACCCTAACATTAAATATAGCCGTATTGAAATACAATCCTATAAACTTGCTAACCTACCTACCTAAACATACTAAATACCTATTACAGCGAGGCAAGAAAAGAAAAAGCCACTTATTTTAACCAAGGACCGTTAAAAAAAAAAACCCACAATATATCAACTTAAGTTCAAACTGGAGTTTTATAACTCTCACCCTGATATTAATGCGTTGTTAAGTTTCGATTATAAGTAAATAAGTATACTGAGTTAACCAGAAAACACAGGCAAATCACAATTAAAAAGAACAAAATACTATTATGGCTACCTTTGAAAAAACAACGCAATAATACATAAATTCGTTACACTATATACACTGAATAACCAATTGACCCTAATAACATTAACATATAGTTGTTGTAATTCCTTACTAAAAGTTCTACTAATTATAACCTAGATAAATTAAAGCAACATTAAAGTAACAAAACTAGAAAAGGTCAACCCGTTTTAATTTTTTTTTCCGTTGGGCGCTATTGTTATGGGTTGACTTCAAATAAGAGACGCCAGTAATAATTGAACAAGTTTAATCCTAAAATTCTAAACTAAGCAAGCTATACCCTAAAGTACTTATAACTAATTAACTACTTATGAAATAAGACTTATAACTAATATATTTGTTGAGCGCCAGGAGGGTATATAAATTCGCATGGACCCCTTCCAATCCAATCCATATGCCACCGACTAGCTTCTGTACCGAACTCCAAACGCAATTTCATAAGGTCAGTACGACCATCATCAGCTCAGTACGACCACGGTCTGAAGGGCATTTCCATAGGCTAAAACAAAACATTTTCTAATTACTTGAACTATGGGAATTCAAGACCTATGTTTACCATGGTAGCTTATGTACTACACTTACCCCTTCGCCGTAATTTTCACTCACACAAAAATTATAAAATTTCTATTAGTGTATTCATTATTATTTCCCAACAACTAGCACTAAATTCGCTTTCTACATATTAATCATGTGGGTAAGCACTTATTTGTCACAGCCATTTGCAATTAAAGATGTTGACCGAACTAATGGATGAGCTGGAATGACCGACGCTCATGATGTTGTTGTTATTTAAATTACTTATTCCGAACCAGCTACGAAAGTAAAATAATTTAATAGAAAAAGTTATTCCAGACGCCGAGATTCGAACCTCCGACCTCTTGCTCAGGAGTCTCACGTACTAACCCCTGCGCCAGCGAGTAGTTACCGAACCTGACGAAACACCTTAACTATTGCACGTCCTATTGTCTTACGTCACTGCGGGCGGTTCACTTTAATGTAAACCTTATGTCCACTCATTAGAGGTTAAAAGCTAGATGACGTGCTTAAAACCATAACAGATTGTTGAAGTACGGAAGGATATACAGCTCTTGCGATCTTTTAGCACCGATCGATGTACTTAATGTTTCGTTTAGTATTATTTTATGGCCGCTGTGACAACCTACCCGCGAGACAACCATACCCGGTCACCCCTACTATGAATACTTATAGGCATAATGTTGAGTTGTAGTTAGTTGAGGCACTCACTCAGTACAGTGTGTACTCTTTAAGTATACAGTTGTCGTTAAGAGAACTGTGCAACTATTGACAAGCGAATCTAGTGGGGAAAAAACCCAGTAATTTTGTCCACAGAACTACAACAAAACTAGTGGGAGTAAAGGCCGAGTACTACTCTAACTAATCATCAACTTAGCGCACTAGACGCAAAACAATGTATTTACCGCTCGAGCGAGGCGCCAACACTCGGGCCTTTCGCGAACTGTTCATTCAGATTGCATTTTTATTTCCAGCCTAACCTGCAGGCTTATGGGTTTGTCTCATCATCATCATCAGCCCGTATTAGTTCACTGCTGGACATAGGCCTCTCCATGTCACGCCATCGAACACGATCCGCGGCCACTCACATCCAGCCTCTGCCAGCCACCTTGCGAAGATCCGTCAGTTCACCTTGTCTCTCTCGAGAACACTCTTGCTTCAGCGATTGTTGGTTATGCGGCGGATATGGCGAGCCCACTGATTTAAGAAGGACTGATTTAAGATTAAATTCAGTTGTGTGGAATTTATTTTGTGCAGAATCGCGAATAGGAAGAAACAACAATGGCATAAACCTAATATAATCCCTAGTCATGAGTAAGGTCCATAGTTTGGATCAAATCACATCGAGACATACTTTATACGTCGAGTTATATGTAGTTCTTCCTTTGATACTTTAAGACAATGGAAAGTACGTTATCACACGACCTTTGCATTATCTAACATCTGACGATAGTGAAACATGGCCACGGCATGGGAAGATGCGTCTCCTACAACAATAGCAACAAGCACCGACAATGCTAAGAACATTGCTTCCGCACTCAAAGTGCTGTGTTTTGTCTTGTCTGATCGTGAGATGATTATCCGTTGTACGATTACAATTTAGTACATTACACAACTAGGGTGGTAATACAAAGACAGGCCGAGATCGCAGATGTTTGCGGCCCGAGCTGCAAGCGAGCAACGTAAATATGCGATCGAGGGCTTTTTTCATTACCACCCATGTTGTGTACATAATTTTATGTCTACACTTGGCCAGAAACTTTATGGACAGGTGTGGCATAAATATTTTTTTCTACTCCTGTACTGTTATCTGTCTTTTACTTGGTCACGAACACTAATATAAGAACATATATAATATGAGTTCAGAGAAGTCTATACTCTATTCCCCATAACAGCACTAGTGTCGTTATAGCCAACTTACGTTATTGCTAGCAACCACAGACTTCTAAATCTAGGTTAAACTGAGGTCAAGGATTAAGCGCTCAATTTTAACTTTACGGTAAAAATGCACAACTACCAACTTAACAAACAATTAAAATCCTACGGCTTTTAAGAAAAACAAAACTTTCTGAACTAAATTCATTGATGCCAACATAAAAACAAAAGTATTTTTAATATATTCACTGCGTGTCAACTTCATTTAAAAAATAAAAAGTTTACCATAGACACATACTGACAGTCATACGTCATATTTGCCTTCTTTGCAGGTTATGCCTTGTTTGTATTTTATAATTTTAAAACCTGTCGTAGAAAAAGTATTGTATGCAACGTTGTATAATTAAGTCAAAAAACGCTCATTGCGTCTCTATTTGCGATACTCGCCGCGTTCGCGGCTCGTATCGCAACTCACGCAATTCGCATTTTTTGAACCTTCTTATACAACTGTTGCATAAAATACTATTATAGAGCAACACCCGCAAGTATTTTGCCGATGTTTCATACTAGCCCGAGGCTTTGATGGGAACTACCTACTGGGATAAGAAATATGTTTCAATCCAGCAACTGATTTCATTTATGACATATATTATTAAATTATTATTTATATCCACCTGTGACCCAGCTTTAAAAAAATCTTAAAGTGTTAAGCCCATTGTACAATTTAGTGTACATAATTAATATTTGGTGTCAGTCCCAGAAGTCCCAGAGCCACTACATCATACTTTCATAAACTGAGAAAATGTATGCATGATACTTTTTTAAAGTGGTTAAACAACATGTAAAGGACATGTTGGCATAGATGGGGGCATCATATTTCATACACTAAATCTATGTACCTACAGTCAAAAAGCGGAAATGTTCATGGAAACAATATGTGCAAAAATTTGCACAGTGAGCGTTTATTACCTACAACGGATTTTAAAAGCTGGGCCTAACAAGTAAACTTCGTTTTATGCAAAATTTTGTACAAGGGGTCCGAGGAAGGGACGGACCCTTAGTTATACTTATACATAATTATAATTTCTGTGACTATTTATTTCAGGTATCTTATTGTGTTGTGTGTATTGTAAAGACTCATAAATTAGTAGCAAGTAAACAAAAGACAGAACGATTAATTGTTCCCCATTGTGACATAATTGTTGCGTTAATTACCAGCGTATTGTGGGAGCAAGACTTGCGGTTAGTGGTTCAGATGTAGACATAACGTAATACCGTACTCGTATACCGATATGGCACTTAACAAGCTCAAGATATATATTTGAAACGGTCGTTATTAACTTGCAATATTTCTATGTAATACTAGCATTTTCCCGCGGCTTCGCCCGCGTTGTTCCCGTTATTGTCCCAAAGGAACTCTTTACCGGGATATAAAGTATCCTTTGTTTCAATCCAGGACTTGGTCTACTTGCATGCCAAATTTCAGCTTGATCCATCCAGTTGCTATCCCGTTATTAGGTAACAAACATCCAAACATCCAAACATCTTCACAAACTTTCGCATTTATACCTAATATTAGTGGGATATGCAAAGTATAAAGACGAACAATTAGTCCAACTTCAGCCGTTTAGGAGCGCGCGACACGTATTCACACAGACGCGTGATAGCACGTCTGTGTGAGTGCGATCTATACTGGAGCATTCTCACGCATTCTTATTTCTTTGCTTCTACAAGCAATAAAATTTCAGCTCTGTGTGATGGTGGGAACGCGTGGCGACTTGTGTCACACCGCAAATCATACCTTTACCGCCATCTGTGCGATATTAGTGCAAACTGTTGGGAATGTTAGGCACACAATAAAACTCGCTCAGTTGTCACTGCAAATTAAATAAAGTGTTCGGAACGATCCCAACAAATGTCAACATGACAACTGCTGTCAACGTCAGACCCCATCGAGATGGAGGCAGGAATAAACTTGCGAAGGCGCAGGAGAGAAATCTGGGCCCATCGGTGGCGAGAGGCGCCCGATTGAGGGAGTAGCCTCCAGGACAGACGACAGAGGTATAGTGTAACATAGAAGGGAAGATATTTAATGGAAAATTGAAGAAGTGAAATAACCTCGTGGTTTGTTGCAGGACGACAGAGGAGACTACATGTAATTTAAGATAGAATTTAATATAGGCCTGGTTAAGAGAGGAACACCTGGACGTAAGTGCCTGCTCATCCTTAAAGCCATGGAATATCGGCGGAACCGTCAGTAATAAAAAAAATGTTACAGGTAGCGCGGATCATCTTCACACGTTGGCACATTATATGGGAGGACAGCAGAAGTATCGCTGGCAGTGGGTCAGTAGAGTGATCATAATGTTGTCCAGACTGATTTGATGAAGATGGAAATAACCACTAACTAAGGTTCCTCTTTTTACTTTCAGGTGGGATAAATATAAAGATAAATATAAATATTAATATAAAGATAAATAGATAGGTATCTAGTGATCTATTGATTGATTTAACGGTATAGTTTCATACCGAGAACGCTATACCTGTCACGTGTGCGACGAGGTAATTTCCAGCCAGCCAAGCCCTCTACAGATACCGGCGCGTGAACACCGGTATATGAAGACCAGCTTGGATGCCCTGAACGGCCTCCATTCTAGGCGGGAGCCCGGCAAGCTGCGGACTCACGAATAGTCTTCTCCGGGAGACCTCAGTGCTGATAGAGAAACTGGACCTGTTGTCCCAGGAACCTCGGCACTTCAGTGTCTCTGCAGGGAGTAACCGCCTGAGGGCGCTTCCGTCTGAGTGAGTTCGTCTTAGTTTGTAATAGCCCTTCTGGCAACTAAATCGTTTCTTATCACCAACGGACTTACATAAAGCGACCCGAGAGTTGTTGTGGTATTCCCTATTTACACTGCGCTGGTAGTAAGGGTCCTGAGACCTGAATGTACCCTAATCTAGGAGCGGAGTGTGTCTGGGTAATACACATTTGTGATACTAGAGTCCTTGTTTCATTTATTTAACCCTGGTATACTTACTACACAAGCTCAGCCAATTAGCAAGCTGACACTTGGCTTCAAAGTTTGTACCGAGATTTGCTTACTGGGACGCCCTAATGGAAGCGTAACTGAAGCTCAAAATCGGCGCCACGGAATAAGTGCTAAAGGGGCGGAGTTAGCACTTAGTACTAAAGAAAAAACTGTAGCGGCAAATGAAATTCTCACGTCACTAGGCTTTGTAATTTGTCTTTTAAACGATATGCAACCTTTCCAAAAATGAAGTCTTCTCAAATTTAATACTAATATTGGTCAGATATGACTTTAGACTCACACATTGTAAATATTAAGCTGGTTATCAATACCACTTGATACATAAGACGTATTGATTTTATAAAGTGGGCGTTGTGGCAACTTTCAACGTCAATTTTGTTAGACGTTATCGTTCCATTCATTATATTTCGAGGCCTGTCCGTTACAATGTCTACCACCATGAAGGATCTTTAGTTCAAACCGCCGTAGACCCCACATACAAATTTTCTATTACACAGGTGCTACGCCGTAGCACTACCTACCTCTACGGCTCCATAAGAAAGGAAACTCTTAAGGGCTTCGCCTACGCGTCCTTGATATAAGTAATGTTACCTCTGAGCGTACAAATAAAGTCACACTTAAGTGACCATTTGTGTACCTTATCTCTCATCTTGGTAATAGGGGCCTTTCAGATACACTTCGACTCAATGCGATCTTTTCGTACCGCATCTACGCGGTGGCCTGTTCCGCCATCTCCACGAATTGGATGATGGACCCCATTGGTAGTGCCTGGAATTCATTTGCCTATGGGTACCCAGTGCCAAATTCCTTCATTCTGTGTCTATCGAGGGCATGACATTCCACAGTATGTGTTTCATTGTCTCTGTTCTCTCGCCGCACATTCTGCATTCAGCATTGTCTGATAGTCCCAGCTTGGTCAGGAGCTTATCTTAATAGCATATAAGGTCGACAAATGTTCAGTTAAGTTAAGAGTCTTTGATGGTTCAGTCAACATTAAATAGTCAACAACTCTACTGTCATAGATTAAATTTTATTCAAAATTAAACAATGATAAAAATTATACTTTAAAGTAAAAAACAATCATAACTATCTATGGCTAAAAATCCCCTGTCGCATTGTGACGAGAACGCTGGCAGCGTTTCCTCGCTGGATCGCGATGCTTGTGCGCTGAGCGAGGAAGCTGCCTTGTCCCCCGTGACGTCGACCAACCGCTTTGAAATTTCTTTAAAAAGGGTCTGTACTGATGGGCCCCACGGACCAAGGGTCTCAACACCAAAGGTCGTAAAACACTGTCATAGTAATAAGGTGTTAATGCATATTTGTGAGATCTTGTGGTGTTTACCCATTTTTACCCTTGACTTCACCACAATGTACCTTGTCGTCCTAATTTTTAGTACCGATCCAATTCTCACCCGTGGCTCAGTGGGTCACGACCTATACATAGTTCAAAAAATGCTTTCCTAAAGCATATAGCGTGTTTTACTACCGAACCAGCGGTTCTCTTCCGAAACCGTTAATCACGAGTTTACCAAACAACGTTCGTTAAAGTTTATATTGGGCTGTTAAATCGCGGCGGGCAGGTAAAGTTGCTGTTTTATGGAGCTAACCTATATTCCATACTTTGCGTTTACAATAATCCCGCCCCGAGCAATGTTTAGGTATTTCCTGCACGCTTGCCTTGAAGCCGAGAGGTAGTAGAGTAAAACAGAAAATCTACTTGAAAATTAAATCGTTAGGGAATTAATAGTACAGGGGTTCCCAATCTTTTTCAGCCCGTGGCGCACTTACTGGTTTAGTACTTCATTACCGCGCCTTACCCTAGTTCATTCAGAATAGGTATTGTTGCTTTATAGCAGGGTTTCTTAAACTGTGGTCCATGGACCCCTTAGGGGTCCGTGATACGAGAACCGGGGGTCCGTGGCTATGCATGCAATACAAACTTTTATATGCCCTTATTTTTCTTTTTCTTTGATTGTATTCTAAAAGGGTCCGTAAGGCTTTCGAAATAATGTAGGGGGTCCGTGACGAAAATAAGTTTAAGAACCTCTGCTTTATAGGTACCGCGAATATTTGTGGTTTTAGATAATGATAGAGGATCGACTCACGGCGCCCCTCTATACTTTCTACGGCGCACCAGGGCGCTTCTGGGACCCCCTGTTAGTGTAGCTCACTTCACTGCGAAGAACTATCGAGTAACGACAATTTTTAATTAAATCATATGTAGCCTTAAAACTGTCCTTCGTTTATAATAAAAGTTAACTGTGATCACCACCGTTTGCTGCTATATTTGCTGGAGCACGAATGAAGAAAACCGCCGCGGCTGAAACGGTCTGAAATCGACCGAAATCCTACTTCCTGGCCAAGGGAAGACGCAAAATTATGTACACACCACGGGCTATAATAAAGAAAGCCCCAAGACGCACATGAATACAACTAATACCTGTAAAGAAAATGGGCCTGAAACTATTGCGGTTTTTGTGTAAATGAACTTACTGCTCGTATTTAAAAGTATGTGCTTCACCGCAAGAAAGCCTGGATGATTCTACGACCTATATACGAGCAAATATCCAGTGAAAATCGTTCGAATAGTACATTATTTTGTTACAATATATGTAATATGTGCATTATAAGATAGATACCAGTGGCGTAGCGATTAATTTATTATTTTGGGCAAGGTAGAGCGAAATTGGTTTACTTTTTCACCAAGATCAGTACCTCCCTCTAACATTAATATGCCTTTTATTACCGTTATAAACACTTCTATAGCGCAATGCCACTATGGGAATAGTGTCGTATGTATGGAATAAATAGTACATTACTGCAGAGGCCGGGAAGTAAGGAATTGCCGGCCAAGGACATATAGCTGGCCGAGCGAAGCGAGGCCAGATAGTTACGAGGCCGGCAACCCCATTTCCCGCCGAGGTATGTATAGTGCTTTTCTCAAACATGCAATGAAATAAATAAACTTACTATAATAACCTTACTTAATATTTTCTAACACAAACTGGCTGTCAGAAAGTGACATTAGTGACATTATATCCATAGACAATGCAAATTCGGCCAAAAGCTGTTTCAGTTCACATTTTTACCGCGAATATTTAGATGAAATATTTTAAATGTGTATTCTTGTGGTTTAGTTTGCAATTTATAATAATTGGAAATTGTTTATAATGTGTTATTTGTTATTTTCATGTCAATTTTAAATAAATAAAACTGCAAAATATAGCAAAAATCGTTTTTTGCTTTTTTAATGGCTGAATGCCGTGATGCTGTGGCCCAAATAAATGTTGAATGGAAATTAAAAAAAAATATATATTTTCTAAGTGTATCTCTCTGAAGTCGGTCCCTGATGTCTGATAATCGTGGTTCCGCATCGGGGTTGCATCTGGAGCGGATGATCTGCCTCCACCGGTATCTGTCAAGCGCGTCTATTACAACCGTGTAGAATTTAGGTGACGAAGAGTCTTTCACTTGATCGGTCCATATTTCTAAGCAGTACAAGTACATTGTGTATCAAAGGGTGGTAAGGAAGGAATTACAAACGAGTGTTTCTTAGAAGCCCGAGGCTAAACTGAGGGCTTTAATAACACGAGTTTGTAATTCCTTTACCGCCCGTGGCACACACAATGTTTTTCATCTCTAAATCTAAATAAATAATCTTAATAATCCACCCAGTATGAGAAGAAAATTTTAAAACAGAAAGTGACATATATCCATAGATAATGCGAATGTAAAGTCACGTTCAGAAACCATAGCGGTAAAAACCTAAAATGGCCATTTTAGTTGATTTTATATCTGCAAAATACTGAAATACACTATTTAAGAATTTCATTAATGTTACCGAATTATGTGTGCATGTATTTATTTGCAATAACAGTTCTCTTTTAATAAATATAAAAAGTAAGTTGGCGTTTCTTTTAAACATGACAAATAAGAGTAAAACAGAACCAGCGTACGAGTATTCAAATTTAAAAAAAACAGGGTAGTTCATTTACGGCCCGCAGAACCTACGTGTAACAACACCATTTTCGAGCAAGTGTGATGAAAAAACGTTTTTCTCTGTAAACAAATGATACTCGTACTGTAAATGATTGTCCCATTCCTTGCAAGCTCTCTGAGCTTGAACCTTGACACACTTACCCTAGCAATTGACCCAAATACACTTTGTTGTTCAAAAATAAAATTTTATAAATTCGGCTTAAAGTCTGAATTCATCTTTAGGGTTCCGTACCCTATTACTGAAACTCCGCTGTCCGTCTGTTCCTCTGTTTGTCTGTCAGTCCGTCTGTCCGTCTGTCCGTCTGTTAGCGCTCGACGCGCTAGACATGCGCAAAATGTGTCACTAAAGTGAAAAGAGTGATATGAATCTTTAGCTCTCAAAGATATGTATCACTCTTTTAGCTCA
This sequence comes from Eudemis profundana, assembly GCA_947034925.1. Taxonomy (NCBI): domain Eukaryota; kingdom Metazoa; phylum Arthropoda; class Insecta; order Lepidoptera; family Tortricidae; genus Eudemis; species Eudemis profundana. The sequence continues at coordinate 5,459,417 of OX344808.1, forward strand.
GTGTGTCAACGACTCACTAGCTCTTAGGGCCGATACAGACGGACTGCAACCCAACTGCAACTCCCTACGATTTGTATGGGAACTGCATCACAACTGCACGCCGACGGCGCGTTGGCGTGCAGTTCCCATACAAATCGTAGGGAGTTGCAGTTGGGTTGCAGTCCGTCTGTATCGGCCCTTATAGCGCAGTAGCTCCAAATTCAAATATTTCCTAACGAAAAAAAGAGCAGTAATAGGTATACGGTGACAAGACGGGGACGAAAAGTTCGTGTTGATCGTGTTTTTTCTCGCAGCTCACGGCTCAATAGAGCTACTTGAGAGCGAGGGAACGAGTGAGTTGAAAGATATACTGAGTTTATTGAATCGGAACTGAGTTAGTGAGCCGGTGAGCAAGACCAACTGATATAGCTCTTTCGAATCACTCACTCGCGAGCTACACAATAGTACATTGTGTATCAAGGGCGGTAAGTAAGGAATTACAAACGAGTTTTTGTTACAAGGCCGAGACGAAGCCGAGGGCTTTAATAACACTAGTTTGTAATTCCTTTACCGCCCGTGGCACACACAATGTTTTTCATCACACTTATGAGGAAATCTAATTGAAATAACCTTACTTAACCTAAATAAAATTGTAAACCTGACAGTGACATAAGTCACGTTCGGAAACCATAACGGTAAAGACCTAAAACGGTTGATTTTATATTTGCAAAATACTGAAATACACTATTTTAACATTAAATTAATGTCAGAGAAATATGTGTTTATATGTATTTGCAATAACAGTTCTCTTTAAATAAATATTTCAGTGATAAAAGTTAAAAAAGTAAATTGGCATTTCCTTTGAACACGACAAATAAGAGTAAAACAAAACCATCGTTTCAAATTTAAAAAGAAAACCATTACGCCCTAGGGCGTAATTGGTCATTTACGGCCCGCAGAACCTACGTGTAATGACACAATTTTCGAGCAAGTGTGATGAAAATGTCTATACGGAATAGTCAACACCATGTTGTCGCCTCTATTGTTAATGACATAACATTCAAGATGGCGACTACTGGGGCAATGTCGAGCACTCGGACGGCTACCTTATGGCCCGGAAGGTGACTGTGTCTACTTTTAGGATCACCGCAAACTTGGTTATAGTAGGACATTTTTTTTAAGTGCCTTACACACTTGATTTTTTAATTTGATACATTTTATGTAAAATTTGATGTATGTATTATCGGAAAACGTAGTGTAGGGCGCCCTGTAACAAGGTGGAATGACGACAATCGAAGGGCAGTAGGTGGCGACTGGAGGAGGAGAGCTGAAGATCGAGCTCAGTGGCGTGCCATGAGACAGGCCTATGTCCAGCAGTGGACTGATACAGGCTGATGATGATGATGAAATTTCGTGTGATTCCTATTCAGAAACGCGAGTACTATCAACTCTGATAGACAAAAAATGTGTCCTATTTTTTTATTCCCATTCCGATACTTTTCCATATTATACACTTGTAGGGTGGTAATGGAAGGAAAGAACGAAATTTGTATGAAAATTTTGGGACACTTTTATTCTATCAGAGTAGACAGTACTCGTGATTCTGGCTAATAATCACATGAAATTTACCAAATTGCAAAAATTACGCGTGTGTGTTGCGTGTCAAAACTAACGGAAATAAATGTACCACACGGAAAGCAAATAATATATGAATCTGTGTATTTATGGCCTCAGTTAAATATTGTATTCGTGTCGGAACTCCTTTGTGCCCCATTTGGGGACGTTCAAGAGGCATTTAGCCTCTATCCGTCACTGTCACGCCGGTTCAACTGACGAGGGTCGAGGCACGAGAGGAAGCGGATAGACCTTTCATGGAAATGTCAATACATTGGTTATTATAATAACTATCCTAAGTACAGTCCCACTGCTGGGAATTTTCCACAAATGTGTTATCTGGGTTATCATTGACCTTTTTAGAAGGCCTTATTTGTCATGCGACAAAGAATCCTGCGACGCTGTTATGCAAGAGGTGCTATCATTGAAATATAATGTATGGAATGATACGTCTAACAAACCTGACGTTGAAATTTGCCCCACAACGCCCACATTTTAAAATCAATACGTCTTAATTATGTATCAAGTGGTATTGATAACCAACTTAATGTTTACTATGTATGAGTCTAAAATCATTTATGAGTTTTATGGGTAAGTTTGAGAAGGCTTCATTTTTGGATAGATTGCATATCGTTTAAAACACAAAAATCTGTGATTGGTTACAAAGCTACTAAAGTGAGAATTTAATTTGCCGCTATAGTTTTTTATTCAGTACTAAGTACTAGTTCCGTTCGCTCCGTTAGTACGTACTCCGTGGGGCTGATATTGAACGTTAGTTACGCTGCCATACTTATTATAATTCCATGGGTGCTATACATAAAGAGCAAAGGTTGTAATACTACACTAAGGCTCCTTAGAAGACCAACGATACAGCCCCAAGTAGCACACAAGCTGTATAAAAGCTTATACAGCTATTATACTTCCAGTTCAAGCGCTATAAGAGCTGTATAAGCTGTTTTACAGCCTGTGTGCTACTGACATCGACGATACAGCAGCGCTGAGTCCTTTTACGGTTGACTTGTAAGCATGATCTATGCTGCATGCGACATTGGATAGTTGTTTCAGTATAATTGAAATTTTCGCATCTAAATACTGAATATTTTTGTATTGATAATGTTACCTCTTGCCGTAATAAATGTGGCTTTTTTCCTTTCGTTCTTTCTTACTTACGGATAAATCTCTCTTGACTTGGGCCGCGTGATCTTCGAAGACAGCTCACATTAGTTACCGTTGGGGCCCTTTCAGCTCACATCCCCCGTGCGGCGACAGTTTCACGGAGTTTTCACCCCCGCCTTGTTACAATGGGCACGATTGGCTCTTTCATTCAATTATTCAATCATTCAAGTCACTATCGGCTTGATTATTGTGTTGTAAATAATGGAAAAAAACATACTTTTTTTATGGGAACACTGAAATATTCCAAAGAGTCATAATTCCAAACGCTATAATATTCAGTAGTCACCGCGTAGCGTTCGCGAACACTACTCATGATTGTCGAATGCTCCCGAAACATGTCGAGTGGGTGTCTCGTCTTTTGTTTAACATGACTCGTGAGTGATCCGTTTTTATTTCAATACGCTATAAGTAATATTTTCTGTAGAAGCGTGATTCTTCGAGTCTTATTCCTCTGCCCACAAATATATTGGCAATTTCCCTGTAGATCCTGCCTATTAAGCATATACTTTTTGGCAATTGTGTAACACTTGCCAAGTTCTATACAACAACTAAAAAATGGCGTGCGGCTGAGGCGGGACCTACAGGGAATTTGTCAATTTGTGAAAGAGGAATAAGATCCTCGATGAATGATCCAGAATAATTATTTTGCGGTATGATAGAAAACATAATCAGGTTAGGTTAGTGTTATTATGTCCTGAATTAAATATTTTGACACAAATATTAACACTTCAAAATTATGTACCCCTTTTCGATTACCGTTAGAAAAGTAGTTTTAATAAAAGAAGAAATATGCCTGTACGGGACTCAAACCCGCATCTCTTGCAGTTTCTTCAGCATCTCTAACTGTCGCTTCGACTTTTTTTTGCATACCTTAACTTTTAACTTGTATTTTCACTATTGTCTTATATAGGTTAAAATGACCCTACATTTCCTTCAACGGCAACAAAGATACAGCCTCCTCCAACCGTGCCGTTCATAAACCAAGATGGCAGCACATCAACCACTTAGCGCCCCGCACGCCATCTGCCAACAGATTGAATATTTCAAACGGATTGGCACCACGCCAGAACTACTTACTGACATTACGTATACACATATACGTATAGCGGACCTTGATACCACAGAATATAAGCGGCTAAGATCGAGTTTCGTTTCAGTTAAACATGTTAAGAGGCTATTGAAGAGACACACAGGTTAATTTATAAAACTCTCATGCGTGGAAGGAATTGATTGTTTTTTTTTTTGAGGTACGGAAACAGAATAAGTCTGTGGCGACTGAGTTTTAATGTTTAAACCAACATTAAGAAATAAATTGATGGCATTGCTGAGTTCAATTTACAAATGTTCAAAACTAAGGCAAGCTAGGTTAATTATTTCGACATATATACCTTTTTATTCCAGTTTACTAAGTGTGTTCCTAAATCCAATATCTAGCAAATACACTTAAATGTATTTTCTTATTTACAATACTTAGGTATGTACCGTAATTTCCAATAACCGCGGTCCACCCTCTATAAGTCAAAAAGGGACACATTTTTGGGACAAACACTCATTAAACGCTACACTGTATTTTATCTCCCCCAAAGGTCCTACAACACGGTGGTACATTTTTTGCGACCCTCGAGTTCCAGCGACCTTAACCCGGTCGTCTGACCATTTTATGGCGGCCAGCCCACCCCAAGTCTTTCTGTTCGTGGTCTTCGTTTGAGAACCTTTGACGCCACGTTCGGCCGTGTTGACCGTTCTTCGAGCTATATACTCATTGTCACTTCAACGAGGGAGACGTTTGTTCAGCAGTCTCCGCGTTGAAGAATTATGTTATCAAGTGAGAGTTACGTGGGGGTCCATACATGATGAATTATGGCTTTCAAATTGATGCGACCCGATACGCACCCAGATACGTGGACATATTGTTTTTTCGATGCTGACTAGATCCATTTCTTTTTAAAGCCTGACTAACTCGCAACCCTAGTGGGCGTAGCGATAATATGACCGGGTGGTCAGCCGTGGCGTTCCCTGGAGTCGAACTAGGTCGCTAGTCGGACCACCCCGAGTGAATCGGACTAGTCGGTGAACTCTGATAACTTTCCTGACCAAGTGAGAGACTTACTTACTTTTCGCTGACTGCTCAAAGTGAGCGTACGGGCCAGCAGGATTGGTTAAAGAGGTTCAACCCAAGGACCTTAAAATAAATATCCGGACGTAGCCTCGCTAATTGAACTGAGGTACCACTAGTAAGCCGGTCGCTTTGTATTTACTAGCAGCACGCACACATCAACCAGCGAAGTATCCACTTCGAAGCAACACATAGACATCAACCAGCGTTAGGCGACCGGCTTACTATAGGTGTTTCAGTTAGCTGTCAGCTATTTATAAGGTCCTTGGTTCAACCTTTCCTTATTGTGTGTATGTAATCGAGCTATTGGGAGTTTCAGTTGTTGGTTCGCCAGGCTAGGGAGCCCTACTGGTTGTGCAAAATAAACATGATTTGTCTAATTACTATGATTAACGGCATCTGTCGGTCATGCCGACATATGCGGTGCCACATTGGGCGGGCTATGAAGTCGTGTCTTCATGCCGAGAGGTGGCGTTAAGGAGACCTTTCGAGATTATTAAACGTCGCGGCGATTGGTCGACGTATTCGCCATATTTTTCAACTCAAGGTCAAAAGTTGTTGTGATTTTTGGTGAGAAACGTAAGCGCACAGGAATGACTTTTCTTCTATGAATCTTATTGTTTTTTGTGAGTGAAAGTGATCAAGAGACTCCTGGATCCCTATTCCCGCCTACCGACGACCAGCAATGAACGACAAGTAAGTGGCACTGTGTTCTAATGTCTTAATCATGTTTTTTCGGCAAATTGTGTAAACAACCATACCGGCGGGCATCTTGTTTCTATATCTCGAAATTAAATTAAAATTTTCTCCTAGGGTGAAAGCTATTTACACGCTTCACCACCTACTGATATTGATTATCGCAGTGACGTTGTAATACTGCTTACATTTTAACCGTGCTCCCCTCGGCGTGGCATTTATTTATGCCATTCATCTCCATAAACACGTTGTTTACTGAGCACATGGCATTTGTGATATACGACCAGAGTTATTGATAAACTTCGGGTATTTGGAGGTTTATGACAACTTTATACATTCTGATGGGCCAATAATGTTGCTGTAACATTTGCGAAATGAGGGCCGAGAGACATTTTTTGCCTCCGCCTCCGGAAAGGGACAGTTCAGAAAACAAACACTTTGACGATTCTGACATACAATGTTGCAATAACCACGTTTTTCCTTAAAACACCCGACTGCGGTGCAAAAAATACCGCGTATAAATCGGCCATATCTCTTTTTTTACAAATTTGCGGTTCTCGGCTGTCCTCAGGGTGGTTGCAACAAGAAAACCAGTGATCGTCTTTACTAAGTCACACCAACGGCTGGGAGACCGGCCGCAGGTGGAAGGGAAAAGATTCCCTTCCACCTTGCCCAGCACAATCAACTTGTCGAATTTATCCGCTTGCCGGTGAGTTTTTGGTTACTTGTACAATATACCGGAATTATATCAATATCACAATAAACTTAGAAGCACAATGCACGTATTATATCTAATTTGCATGCGAACCAATATTCAATCAATAGTGTATGCAAATTGATTTCTAAGTATATTACGTCACGAACGGTATTACCAGAGTAGTTATAATCTACCACTAAATCAATTGTATCAGTTAATGCAATTGATCCAACCTGTATAGGACCAATTGAGTGATCCAATTATCTAATTAATTATATTGGTGATGCCACTGCATAATTAATAGTGCGGATGTGTATTTTGTGTCAAAATGTTTATCTTATTACTTTCCCGCAGCTTTAAGCGAGCTCACGTCCAGTTATACCAACCTGACAATTTAATGCCTGAATCGACGACTAAGTGACTCAAAAACATATTTCAATTAAAGAACCGATACATATGTACTTACAGCGGTTAGCAAGGTCAATGATCCAAGCTTTCATGTTACCAAGCACAAAAACACAATCAGCACAGATACGAACAATTCCCACGTTTAGATCTTTTATTGTCGTGTCAGGATAATAAATTCCCCAGCAAAAACGCTAATTAAAAACCTAACGGCGTTTTTAAAAACAAACAATTCACTTTCTAGAATTATCTGATTCAAGATAAATCTTCTAAAAAAAGGGCCAAGTTCGTAAATCGAAAAGATAAGCTAAGTGCGATTGAGCGCAGAAGCTTAGCGAGTTTCTTTTTGAATTGAATGGAATTACAATTCTTAATTTATTAATCCCTTATTCGATACTTAGAGATGGAATTTTATTTTTCTAGTTTCGTCTAGTTTTTGGTTCATTTCATTTATTGAAAACTTTAATCGAGCTAAATAAAATATTGTATATTGAGTAGTTATGGCAGCGCAAATTCCAGTTGATAACATTTACAACACAATTTATTGAGTTGTACCTACAGTAAAAAATGATAAAAGACGATGTTGTAAGGTGGTCATTTTTTGCTTTACAATTTTAATGCTACTTATTTATAGCAACAGTTATGAAAATATTACCCTTAACACATTATTGAGCATAATCAAAATTGTAAAGCAAAAAATGACCACCTTACAACATCGTCTTTTGGCATGTTTTATTTAACCAGAATTATTAGGACAAATGAGCCCCGAGGAGGCTTGAACTTCCAACCCCGGTGATTTTTGGGCGTCAAAATGTTAAAAGATCAAAATTATAAGCGATCCTTTCCTTGACTAATTCTGTTATAGTACTGTATCAGGTATAATTCAAAAGACGAAAATTGTCATGACGTGGTCCAGTTTTCGATCTAAGAGAAACCAGAATAAAATAAATAATTAAAATTATATCACCTAATTCTGATTTTTACACACGTCCCTGACTGTACCGATAGAAATCAATAACAAAACACGAACATTCTCACAGTCTTACTTAAATAGGTATAAATCAAAAGTTTGACATTAAACCGAACATTGCTGACGCCGACATTACTACTTGTATTTATGGGTGGACATAAATCATACAAATTTAGTGCTGTGTTAATTTATGCATATAGTTGCAAGAACTTGGCGCATCCACTTCGTTATTAGCGCACATGTCATGGTTAAGAGGTTTTAGAAAATTTGAATTACTTTCAATCGAGAATATGGCAAAAGTGTTGTTAATATCAATTTTGAACTGAAATAGTGTAATGGTGTCACGCACAACATTGATAAGTCTTGCAGGACTCCATGGCAACCGGTGCTTACGTTATTGTTAACAAGTAAACAAACTTAAAATAATGTCAAATCAGATTTTTTTTGTTTTAAAGGAAGTAAATAATGATAATGTGATTCTAAATACTTTAGATGTGAAAGGAAACTCCATCTCTTTGTACGTTTGACGATGACGAGTTATATCTCCTTTTGCAGCGCGATACGGTGAGTTACTAGACTTAGTCTGAGAACTAATCCAATTGCAACTAGTTTTTAACCGACTTCCAAAAGAAGGACGGTTCTCTATTCGTCTGTATGTTTTTTTTTATTTTTTTTTTGTATGTTTGTTACGTGATTACTCGAAGACGGCTGGACCGATGTGGAAAATTCTTTTTTTGTTTGAAAGGGTATATTCCGAGGTGGTCCCATTGCAACCAAAGATCTGATGACGGGATATTGGAGAAATCGAGGGAACTCTTCAAATATTAGAGGCATACATATAGCGATTTTGGTATTTTTCTTATATAGAACGAATATGATCACTGGCGCAATTGCTTGGCAGAGGGAAAATACTAAGTAAGGCCACTCCTTACGAAGTCCTCACTACTCTAAAGAATGTGCCAACATTCCAACAGTCATAAAAAACTATAAAAATTCACTTGTTGTCGCGATTTTTTTTATGATCACACGAAGTCAGAATTAGAATTAAGTATCATTATATTTTCGTTGAATCAGAAATTTAAATATTCCATTGTTTACTATTGACCCTCCCAGTAGGATTATGATGCTACGCTTTGTCACGCGATAAATAAATGAAACCAAAAGTAAATATAGTTAAAATCAGCTTTCAAATCTCTTCATTTTGATACCCCACTCGATAGGGTTGGAAGATTTTATTTTTTCAGACCACATAAAATGGCGTACATGTTCCGCCATATTGGTTTTTCATGACGTCATATAGCCTATGTCACTCGGGCTGACACAAGGATTATAACGATACCTAACATTTCTAAATCGGTTGAGGCGTTTAGAAGTTATTTTGGAATAAAGAAACTCACATACATACATACATACATACATGAAACCTGAAAACATAACACTCCGTTTTTTGGGCAGTCGTGTAAAAAGTAAAACAGCTACAAGATTTCTTTTACATCCAATAGGCTCGGGTTAACTACTTTTAATACTATTCCAAATTTCAAATTGGAATAGTATAAGCTAAAATAGCAGCAGTAGTTTCTGAGATATCTGGCTGTGACAGACGGACAGACAGACTGACAGACAGAGTCGCACCATAAGGGTTCCTTGTTTACCATTTTGGTACGGAACCCTAAATAAAGGTTTGGAATGTAATGTTAAACCCAGTCGGTTATTTTAGTCAGTACCGGTTGGGTGTGTCCACAGAACTCGATTTCCACCGACTTACCCATTACTTAACTATAAAGTGTGTTACTCCACGGTTAAATAACAGGCAAGTAGGTGAAAATCGAGTGATATGGACCCCCCCCCCCGTACTGACTAAAATAACTGACTAAAATAGATTACAAATATCTTTAAAACGTGACAGAAATTGCAATATTTTTAGGTTTGGGCTAGGCTAAAAACTAAATAAACGTAAAATTTGGAGCATGTGGGTCTGCTAGAAGTACTTTAGAATTACAATGATCATGAGTGAGTGAGTGAGTGAGTCAGTGACAAAACTAAGGTACTTTAACGTGCAATAGTTCTTATTAAGACTACAAGTCAAAATTGAATGTTATTGACAATATATCTAAATCATATTATGCCCTATATGTCCCTGAAAATTCGGGGTTCTAGCTTTAGCCAGAACAAAATTACTGGTAGAACATGGCCTGAATGGCTTCGCGAAAAGAATAGTACGGCCGTGCCTTTGTTTTGCTCGACTTGGCGGATGTGTTTCCATACTAATTATAGTTTTTCATTAAATCAGTATCTGCACCGGACACACGCACATTTCCCAAAACCCGAGCTCCTAATCCCCGCTACCCCACGTGCCGTTTGGAAACGGTACCACTTTCAAAGTCGCATTTCTTTCTGACGCGCCCAGTACTTACTATCTAACGATTGTTGCATTACTGAGGCAATTCGAACTCCGATCCATACAGGATTTGCGTCAATTTGCTCGCTCCTGCTAAGCCTGCGGGATTGGGCAAGGCTGACCCGAATTCTTAGCTTTTTGCCGACGACCTTGATTTATTCCCGACCTTTGACAAAGCCGCTGAGGCGATCGACTGAGTAAGAAGCACGTTGAAAAGGGATCGGCAATTTGAAATAGAATCGTTTTACCATTGTGGCTTTTGTAACATAACCACAGACAGGAGCGGTTCACTCCGCGATTTCGCCGCGCGTCTACTAGTACCAATTTTTGCCCCCACGGACGCTTAGCCAGAAGGGAGGAAGGGGCTTAGCCAGCGACCCGAAAGAGCAGTTTTATTAGAGAGAGAGACTTCTGAACGTAGTACTATCAAAGTATAAAGACGAACAAGTAGTCCAATACTCTAAAAAAAATTGGTAACCTAACCTAACCTAACCTAACCTAACAAGTAGGGCGTGCAGAAACGGGAAATTTTAGTACTTATAAGAGAACCGGGATTGCTCGGTACTGCCATACTGAAATATCCCGGTTCTGCACGCCCTGCTAACAAGATTGTGATAGTTATAATCAAGCATCTTGATTCCATACGAGCCTAACTAGATGCACCAACCAAGATGATATTGACTCTATTTATCATACTTCAATTAACCATGTTCTGATTTGATTGATGTATAAGCTAACTAATTAAACATGATCGAATCATACAAAGAAGAAAATAATGATAGAAACAAGGAATATATTTGTTAAAATTATCAAGATTCTAGATTGTTGTTTTAATCACTAATGAACTTGCTGTTTTAATTAATCAGCTTTCGGTGATATGTTTAATAATATCTTGTTTGTTTTTTTTTTTTAGTTAACGCCAACAAAGAGAAAATCTCTCTTAGTTGGCTCAGATTTTTTAGAGTGAGGTTTAGGAGCGCGCGAGCGCGCGAAGCGTATTCACACACATCCATGCTGGAGCATTCTCACGTATGCTTAAAACTTTGAAGTGCATTCGTACACGATACGCACACATTCAAGCGCGCAATGTACAGTCAAGGAATTTAATTTCCTACCCTTTTCATTGAAATGTTGTTAAGCATTCACAATGCATTAAGGTCGAAATTTCTATTTCAGTAATAGTATTTAAATGTCAATACGTATTATTTGTCACTGCATATTAAAGATAACCTCTTTGCGAAGTCATTTGCTCATCTAATTACGAATACGTGTCAGTTGATGTGAGTGTCAATCGAAAACATTTTAAAATAATTCCGAATCCAGACTCCGGAAAGTCTACCACAAACGTCGATAATCTAAATTTTGTTATCTGCGTTCCTTTCATTCGAATATTGCAAGAGCGAGAAAGATGGACTTTCTTCGAATTTCGATTCCGCGGTTGTCGACCTTTTTTGATAGTGCCTTGACGTTCCAAATTTCAGTTCACCATGTCAACGTTGTTAATCTGTTACCTAGTTACTGACACAAAACAATGCGTGTGATATGTCAAAGTAACGTCGTACTCTAGCTAGCTCTTATGATGACAGTATGCTATACGATATTGGACCTTAGGTGGGTTGGAAATTAAATTCCTTGACTGTACCTCTTGTAGGAAGAAAAATTACTGCTGTTATGCTGTGGTACTCGGTACAACTTATTCTGTGCCACAGATATGGCCAGATAGGGTAGGGGTCGGGTTGCATAAAGTTTAAGGTCATATTTTTGATACGCATACGAGGATTCGTCATACTCATCATTACGCATAACTGTAAATAGTCATACATTTATGCGCATAACGATTTTAATCATAATGTTTATGGACATACTGTTTAATGGGCATTTAGTTGATATGCATACATTTATTCAACCATACTTTATAACGGGCATACATGGGTTGCTCATACAACACTTTAACCATACTAAGTAAATGCATAAAATGCTAAACGCAAAAATAGGTTGCTCATACAACACTTTAACCATACTAAGTAAATGCATAAATTGCTAAACGCATAAGCCTAATTTTAAAAGTTTTTTTAAAAGTTCACTTTTATGTAGGGTCACAGTTCTAACCTAATATACTTTTTTGGCAGCGATTCGGTTATGTGTGAGATAACAGTTCTAACCTAAACTACTTTTCTGGCAGCGATTGAGTTATGTGTGAGGTCACAGTTCTAACCTAACCTAACCGACTTTTCTAGCAGCGATTCGGTTATGTGTGAGATAACAGTTCTAACCTAACCTACTTTGCTGGCAGCGATTTGGTTATGTGTGAGATAAGAGTTCTAACCTAACCTACTTTTCTGGCAGCGATTCGGTTATGTGTGAGGTCACAGTTGTAACCTAACCTAACCTACTTTTCTAGCAGCGATTCGGTTATGTGTGAGATAACAGTTCTATCCTAACCTAACCTACTTTTCTAGCAGCGATTCGGTTATGTGTGAGATAACAGTTCTAACCTAACCTAACCTACTTTTCTGGTAGCGATTCGGTTATGTGTGAGATAACAGTTCTAACCTAACCTAACCTACATTTCTGGTAGCGATTCGGTTATGTGTGAGATAACAGTTCTAACCTAATCTAACCTACTTTTCTGGCAGCGATTCGGTTATGTGTGAGATAACAGTTCTAACCTAACCTACTTTTCTGGCAGCGATTCGGTTATGTGTGAGATTACAGTTCTAACCTAACCTACTTTTCTGTCAGCGATTTGGTTCTGTGTGAGGTCACTAATATTGTGTAATGAGTAGTAATTAAAAATATTTCAATAATATAAATCGTTTCTTTTTTGAAGAACCATCGCAAGTCCATTATCAAAATTTATGCAATACGATTGTTATAATCATCAATATTATGGCTTAATAAATGTATGAAATTTACAATTATTACTAAAACCACTTATAATCATCAATGTTATGGCTTAATAAATGTATGAAATTTACAATTATTACAAAAAAACTGATCATCAATATTATGACTAAATAAATGTATGACAATTTACATTATGGTTAAACCAATTATGCCTCCGTACAATTATGACACGGAACAATTATGCCATAGGACAATTTATGCCAAAAAAAATATATGAGCATCAACTTTATGCTTAAACTGTTATGACAGTCAATAATATGACAATAGTTGTTATGCAACCAGACGGCCACCCGGCCAGATAATACTCTGTGTGCACTGGATAAAAACTGGAGTTTACAGTACTTTACTATTTCCCTTCCTTAATTCATTAAATGTTTATTTTTTTTATGAGTTCTGCAATATTGAAGCAAGATCTCTATGAAAGACACGTAACCCGCAAAGGGTAAGCTGCAGCTTTGAGCAGTAAATACAACATAACGCTTCAGACGCCGGCTTAGCTAGAAATGTATTTTAAAGGGCCTGTGTACTTTAAAACCCTGATGGACTTATGTTGTTTTAGATTTGAGCAGGCAGTGGAGTCTTCAAACTTTATAAAAGGAAGGATTTTCTTGAGTGTTTCGTCTAGTAAAGATCGGATAAAATCTGGTTGGTGGTTTATGCTTTTAGTGGGGCATTGAAACAAACATACTATAGTATTGTAATGTTTATTCAGTTATCACGTAGATTTGAAAAGTTTATCCTCCTACTATCATCCCGTCCTCATCAATAAAGCTTAGTAGTACTTAATATACCTCTACATACTGTATACTAGGGTTATTCATATTTTGTCGATTTTTTTATTTCTTGCGTCTCAACCTTAGGTACTTTATTTTTTATTCGGGTTTAGAGGTCGCTACCGTTTAAGGAAAATTTCGAAAAAAAAAACAAAAAAAAACATTTTTTTTTTCAAAATTTCATAATTAGATACAATTAGCAAATTACTAAAACCCAAAATATAAAAAAAAATTAAAAAGGGGAAAAAATTTTTTTTCTTAAAATTAAACACTTGACAAATATATAAATAATAAAAAATGCTTCTGCTTATAATAAAAAAACATAATGGAAACAGAATTATTAATTTGTATTTCTATGGGAGCGCAATAACAATCTAAAATAATCTTTTAGAAATAATCCTTTATAGTAGTTTATGTGACTGTTATATAATATAAGGCATTAAAATATGACTACACACATAAATTATAAGCTTTCTTTGATGTATTCAAGAACCGCAAAAAAAATGGCAAATGGCGGTAAATGAAAACTTTTTCCACGCATTTCACGCAACTTCAACAATTTCAACTAGAGTGCGATAACGATAACATTGCAAAGCGGAACATGGCATGTCACATTTTCATAGAAATTTGACTTTTGGGAGGTGTTGCCATGTTCCGTTCTTATAAGTAACGTCCGAGATTTGTGAAAATTGTTTGCAATTGACATTTAATTTCGAACTAAACGTCATTTTGACTGATATAAGAACCGAGGTTAGATCAAATTGCTTTGGTTTTTACTTTTTAGAGATATTCAAAATTTTAATGTCATCGAATTCGGTGTTATTATGAAGCAATAATAACATTTTCGCAAATAAGAAATTTGTTCTAACAAAACAGTTTATCTTGCTGATTGTAATTTATGAATTTTGAATACAAAATATTAATCTTGTTCCTTTGTGTAACGGAAGTTACCAAACAATGTATATGGTTAACTTTCGTTACACAAAGAAAAAAGTTAACACTTGGTTTAATAAAGCCCTAACTACGCGACGGACATCTTTTTTTTGAGAATGACCCACACATTATTAAGAATATTAAGATCGCCTTACTTCCTAAGTTTATATTAAAGCGACAATACGCAGCCGGAGATTTTTGCCTGAAATGTATTTTAGCTGTTCAATTTTACAAGAAACAATACAATGGATGAAACATTCAAAAAACATTTATAAACCATTTATTTTGCCAAACATCAAAGGCCTCCATCAAATGTCTTATCTTTCCGCCTGCAGCGATTGAAATTCTAACTACCTAAACCTAAAATGGCATAACGCCGAAGTAGCTAAATGTCGCTTACGTCATATTTCTACGGTTGCTGTTCAGCTATTCACACTTTTTCATTCTACGCTGCGCCATGAGAGGGCATTACATTCTTGACCTACGGATAGCTACTGTTTAAATTTGAGGTCAAAATGGATTAACTATTTTGAAAAGACACCTTGTTTTACTGGATATTTTCCCTCAGAGTGATAAATAAGAGCTCCGCAAAGCAGAGGTTTCTTGACTTGCTCGTTGCTCCGAGCTAAAAGAACTCAAAAGTGTGCTATGCGCTTCAACGCTGTGAATCAAGCAAACCAATAAAATATTAGATGTGTTAGTTCCTTCTTAACGTAGAAAATGACCACAGAGTGGCAACACATCCATAGAACTACATTTCTACCGACTACTACATTTATGTTCACTCGTGGATTTAATATGGAATTATAATATGGGGTAAATTTGGTCCGCCTTCCCTAAGAAATTATCTATTGTCGTGTCACCACCAACATCTGGATCTTGACATCATATTACGAATAACTGTTATGAGTCCAGGCAGAGGTCGTAGCTGGAATGAGTTCGCTTACGGATTGTGAACAGCCTACTATTGGACATTGATAAATGAAGCCTTTTGTGCCAATGACTGTACTAAAAGTACGCATTGATTCTGCTTGCAACCTAACATTCTGCAAACCCGATTGTGTCAATGCGAACTTTACGGAGACGTGATAAAGTTTAGATTCGGTTAACATTGTAGAGTGAGATGCCACATTGCGAAAGTAATCCTTAATATTTGCCAATTGACAGCTACGTGAAAAATCGTAATACATTCCTCAAGGAGTCAGTTTTCTTAGAGGTTGCCTTGGAATTGATGCTTTTGCTTAAATGATATCATTTTTAACATCGGTAATAGATTTTTTAAGCGGGTTTTACCGAAAAGGACCAAAATCTCAAACTCACTTTTGATTAATTTTGGTTAATTGTTGATATTAATTTTAAAGCTCAGTTTTTTTACCGTTTATTTATCAATTCATCCCCAGATAATTTTAGTTTTTTAAAGAGGCTTTGTTTACTTAATAATTATGATTATTGAGTAATTTTCAAAAAAAATGTACACAATTAAGGGATTCAATTGAAACAAAACTTAATTTATTCCTTTGTGTAACGAAAGTTACCCATATAGTTTGTATGCCTAACTTTCGTTACACAAAGGAAGCGATCGTGATTTTGTTTTTATTAGGCCCTTAACTATGTACAATTTTTTTGAAAACGGCCCTATTATGATTTTAGAATGTTTAGACCCGAACGATCAAATTTTACTGTCAAACATTTGTAGCACACAGTGTCCACTATAGGTATTTTGACTTAGCTATACAGCTGACAATTATATTGTTCGAGTACAAAAGCTTTGTATTTTTCAATGATTGCATTCATTCTCTTTAGAGCTTAGGCTCCAAATAGTATATTTCTGAAATTAGGAAAGCAGATATATTTTCGTAGCATTGTATAGATAGTAACTTTTGCCCGTGAACGACACATTTTCAGCAAGGTTACGACTTCTTTTCCGCCACTGAAACATGTAAGCCCTACGGCTATGTCCATATTGCCGATATTCATAAAAAACCGAAATAACATTTCCCTAACAAGAACACGGCTAGAGAAAAAATAAGCCAAGGATTAATAAAAATCTACGTTCATTACGGAAAGAAGCCCAAATGTAAAAATTGAATTAGTTTACTTCCAAAATACTCTTATTTTGTGAAATGCGTGCCATGGGCGAATGCCGCGAAGCTTTTGGGGGGACTTGAGCAAATAATGTCATCTGAAACGAAATGGGATGAAGGCGCGGAAATGCTTCCTTTTATGGGACTATTAAGATATAAATAAAAAACAATAGGGATGACGACTGAGTTAAAATTATAAATTATGCAGTATGTATCCAATTATTGCCCATGATGTACACAAGAGGATTCTTCAAAGTTTGAACCATAGTTAGACCATAGAAATCTGAGTTTATGGTACCTATCACCATTATCGCCGCCGGATCGCTACCACCATCTTATCGACTAACCTATCGCCAAAGAGCAGTATGTTCCATTACAGAAAAATAACCTACTATTTTGAACAGATTTGCACCCTTTTTACCCGACTGCGGCGAAGCCCAAAGGAGGGTTATGTGTTTGACCTGTATGTATGTATGTACGTCTTGATGGTGCGAGTGTTACTGGGTATGGAGTTCGTTAAAATAAACAAAATGGTGGATTTTATGCAGTTTCAAAGTGCACCGCGGTCGGGTTTTTTTAGTAAAAATGTGGTTCTTTATTCATGTACGTTTTTTGTAACCTCCGTTCCGGAAGTATTACATGGTTGCAGGTAAAATGATAAGTGACATCGCTGAGGGTTGTAGCCAGACACGCAACCCGTGCGTTAGCCCTCGCGGCTCTTCAGACAAGGCCCGCTCGTTTAAACCAAATTGCAAGAGAATTGTGGTTCTACTCATTATCAGACATTAAGTAAATATAGAAACATCAACTCCAAATCAAACAAAGGCTATCGTCGATTGTTTAACTACGAATCCTAAAGTTTTTAGGACACATCACCCATTTGATGGAACGTCTGGTGATACAAGGATGAGTGGAAGGGAAACGGCCACGTGGACGATCCCCAACAAGATGGCTAGACCTTATGAAGTATGTCACGCAATGTCCTGTGGCAGAATGTTCCTGGAATGCCGCTAACAGAGAGAGATGGAGAAACCTCCTGAAAGTAGCGACTACAACCGGACCGAACAACCCATAACCACGACCACTCTGTAAAAGAGTGCCGGCTGAGAAGAAGAAGAGAAATATATAAAATCTATCTATAGGCATTTATAATACAGAATAGTACATTGTGTATCAAGGGCGGTAAGTAAGGAATTGCAAACGAGTGTTTGTTACAATCCCGAGGCGAAGCCAAGGGCTTTAATAACACGAGTTTGTAATTCCTTTACCGCCCGTGGCACACACAATGTTTTTCATAACACTTGTGAGGAAATCATAAATAAAAATAACCATACTAATCCACCCAGTATGACAAGAAAATATTAAAACAGACAGTGAGTCAGTGACGTTAGTGACATATGTCATAGACAATGCGAATGTCAAGTCACGTTCGGAAACCATAGCGGTAACGGCCATTTTAGTTGATTTAATATTTGCATAATACTGAAATACAATATTTAAACATTTAATTAATGTTACCGAAATATGTGTTTACATGTATTTGCAATAACAGTTCAATCTTTAAATAAATATTTCAGTGATAAAAGTTAAAAAAGTAAGTTGGCGTTTCCTTTGAACATGACCAGCAAACAGAACCAGCGTTTCAAATTTAAAAAGAAAACCATTACGCCTTAGGGCGTAATAGGCCATTTACGGCCCGCAGAACCTACGTGTAATGATACCATTTTCGAGCAAGTGTGATGAAAAATACATTTTAACTTACCGAAATCTTCAGATTAATAATTAGTCTATCTAAGGTAATTTACACTCTCTGCATGCCACTTCACACCTAATTTCTTTATAGATCAGGAAATTTCTAATTTTCAACCAGCCACTGTCACAAGGACTGCCGGATAGTAATTTAAACAAGAAGAAGTTTTAATACATTTATTTGGCACTCGCGATCGGAAGATAAAAACGGTCGACGGTCCGTAATATGAGATTGGAACTGGTGAGAATGAACTGGACTCGCCTGGGCGGTCGGTCTGGTGAGCAAACGCGCAGGTGTTGGGCGAGTAGTAGTTGTAGCGTTGACGCGCTGCCGGCCAGGGTTTTCCAGGTCCTCTGGTATCTCGAGGGTGTATGCGATCACGGCTTGCTCTGGCTGCTGCAGATTCCGACGTTTAGCTGCTTCGGAGATCCCGGGACTTAACTACCACCGGGCAAGGATGCAGCCACAAGCCGTGCGCTGGACGAGGGGACCTAGGCCCAAACGGAGCTTTTTTCTAACTGAACTGAATTCTAACCTAGTACTACTTATTAATAATTACACAGTTACATCATTAAATAATTTAATACGGAAGCTCAAAACAATGCTTTAAGTAAAGACAGTCTTATATTTTACTTCCTGAGTAGCGTAGTATAATTTTGAAATTCGCGTCAGTCTGGTCCTTAATATAATTCGACTACGTCTTCCCCAGGCCAGGAAGTGGGATTTTCCGCTCGCTAGCATGCAGTAATTGTCACTTTATGACCAGGTGTGACGTAAATTAAATATCCGCCAAATTCTATTAGGAGCGTGATTAGCGGCGAATTTCTGAATGAGCCTGCTGTATCGAACAAATAATAAGTGAAGAAAGGAAGGGAATTAAATTGTCTTGTTCCTTCCCGCGGCGGGGTGCACTGACTGATGCCTCGGAAATTCTATTCCGGAATCAATACAGATTTTTATTTCATTCGAGCTTCGAACACGAAGTTACTGCACATTGGCGTGCATTTATGAGATTAGATTGTAAATTTCAGTGTTAGTTTTATTCATCACATAATTCATTTATTGCTTGCATTCACTGGATATTGAATTTATATTTGGTACTCTAAAATTAACTAATAAGTTAAATTAAACCTAAAAAACTAAGACTAAAGTGTATATTACAAAGTGTGTATCACATAATATTTGCGTACATATCGGGTTGTATAATGTACAAAATTAACGGAAAAGTTTATTTAGTAAAACTGCACATCGAACTGTGTTATTGACACACATAGAAGTTTTGGTGGCAAAAACGTCAATTAACTAGAGACTTCCTTCCAATATTAAATTTATCGATAACTGTTTCAAATACTTATTTCGAAGTGACATTTCGTAGTTGGGCATTTCTCCAGAAATATGTCTGCGACTCATTCATCTGTCTCCATATATTTAGTATGAAAAAGGGCCAGATGAATGAGGTGACCGCAGACATATTTCTGGAGAAATGCCCAGTTGATATTAAGTTCACCGGATAAAAATTAATTGCCTAACTAAAATGCTAATCGCTACCCATCAATGTTATAAATGATAATATGTTATATACCTAATTTAAGTAATTCATACGCATACTTTTTAGGGATTTTAAAATTCAAATGAACATCAATTTTAACAAATAAAACGGATTTTACACTGTATATAGGTATGCGAGTTGCATATTCATAATATTAGGGCATTTCTCCAGAAATATGTCTGCGACTCATTCATCTGTCTCCATACATTTAGTATGAAAAAGGGCCAGATGAATAAGGGGTGACCGCAGACATATTTCTGGAGAAATGCCCATTATACGTTACCTCTTATCTCATAATCATAACTGTCATAAGAAAGTACAATATTTGTCGATAAATTAATATCGTTGGGAAGTCCCTATGACAATTTCATTCGTGCCACAAAAACTTCTATGTCTGGTTTTTGACAAGTACAGGGTGGAAATATTGTATGACACTTACAGTCAAAATTAGAATCAGAATATATTTATTACCTTAAAAATACAGAACAGTAAAAATAAAATGTTAAATTATACAAAGAACCACCAATCTCAGCATATTATATAGGAGAAGAAGGCCCAGCGCTGGTTTTCAGTGCTGCGTTACAATATAATATTATGATCATCCGTATTTTCTGACAAATACTAATTGGGACTAAAAACTTCTCAGGACCCAATAATTATACGCACTACAAGCAAAGAAATAAGAATGCTTAAGAATGCTCCAGTATGGACCGCTCTCATACAGACGTGCTATCGCGCGTCTGTGCGAGTACGTGTCGCACGCTCCTAAACTGCCGAAGTTGAACTACTTGTTCGTCTTTATACTTTGGTACAAGTCAGTTAGTGAATTAAAAACCGTATAAATTAGGTACATTGTCTTTAACTTTTAGCATAGGGACTGTTAACTTAACACCAATTGAATTGATCGATTTAAATGCGATCAAACGTAATTCTACAGCGTGGGAGGGACTATACCGACATACTTTAGCCATGAATTCCTGGTGGTGTGACGAGTAAAAAAAGTTATGTGATGTATAGTCGAAAAACGCTTACTTTCAGAGATATTCATCATTTTTTAAATGAATACTCCCAAGTGTGTAACAAGCCCTAATAAATGTGACTAAGATAGTTTTACTATTTTTTTTAAATCCTTTAACTAAACAGCAATTAACCTTCGCAGTATTTGATGGTAAGCGACTTCGAGGCCAAAAAATTGACCTTTCGTTTCGATTTTAGCTTTTTTTTTCTTTTTGATAACTTTTCAGCCAGTAAGGACATGTTTATAACGAGGGGCTGAATTTACTGATTTATTTTGTTCCATAAGACTATTAATGTAAAATGACAATATTCGACCCATGTTGATATAACATTATTTACTCGTCACACCACCAGGAATTCATGGCTAAAGTATGTCGGTATAGTCCCTCCCACACTGTATAGGTACTGTTTGTATTTAAAACTTTTAAGTATTGTAATTAAAAATTGTGTGTAATTTAGATTTATTACGATTTAAAAACAAGCATGCAATTAAGACCTTTATTGTATAGGGGATTAAATTCAAAATCGCATACGTAATTTAAGATCGTATTTAGGTATTTCCGAGTGGTAAGCCTTTCGCGGAGTTTTAATTAACTTTTAATCCCGCCTTAACGCAAAACGCGCTTAATAAACACATTTCCTTAACTGCTGGATTTGTCGAAATATTAGCGTTTTCGCTTTCATGTCCAATGAGGTCAATTAAAAGTTTTTAACAGTTGTGTGGAGAAATAAATTAATATGTTCTAGAATGGGTCCCAGAGGTTTCTTTGTATGAAGGTACTAATTATATACTTTATATAGGTACCGGCCTTGATTGCGTAAAATCTGATTAGATGTACCTAATCTGGTTACTATACCTAGACATTTTCCTGGCACGAACGAGGCAAACCTAGTGACTACCTTCTGATACTTAATTTATCGATGTCTTATAAGTCTTAATATAGGATCGTTGATGTCTTACCCGTTCACGGGGCACTGGTGTCCAGGACTTTTGGGAGGCGTGCGCGGAGCCGACGCCAACGCGTAGAGGCCCTTTCGACAATTTAATGAAAAGCAAAACGGATGCTGTCGCTGTCCGTGTCATGTGACGCACACAGAGACAGCCCCCGCCAGATGCAAGGACTATTGTTGATTGACGGAGTCTACCTCTGGGCTATGGTGGTGGAAATATGAACTAAATGGGTGTCCCTCTAATCGCATAACGATTATTGTCATAATATCGATTGTCATAACTCTTTACGCATAAAGTTGTTGCTCATAATTGTCTGTTGGCATTAATTGTGCTATGGCATAATTGTTCCCTGTCATAATTGCACTATGTCATAATTGTTTTAACCATAATGTCGATTGTCATAAAATGTTTAGTCATTATATTGATGGTCATAATTATTTTTATTCATAGCAATTGTAATGCATTAATAAGGTTAGGTTTGAACTACGCCCCCTGCAAAACCGAACTGTTGTCAAAAAGTGGGTTAGGTTAGGTTTGAACTGCGTAATCAGGCAGCTTTTTGACACTTACGAGCGTATATTTGAAGTGTTTTTTGCGTTATGTTTGAAGTACATCAGTTTTTGACAACATTAAAATCGAATACTGAACAAAAACCATTTTTTTGGTTCCGTACCCAAAGGGTGCCATCGGAACCCTATTACTAAGCCTGCGCTGTCTTTCTGTCTGTCACAGGGCTTTGTCCTTTTATAAATAAGTGACATCTACTACAGTACTATCACTGCATTTCACTACATTTTTTTAAAATATTTTCATTGCATATGACGTAGCCTTGACAACCTGTATATTTTATGATCTGGATATTTTGATTCGTAAAATCATGATCTGTATTTTATAAAGTTTTTTTGTAATACAATCAGCTAGGTGTTTGTGTGCGTTTAGGTACGGAACATTAAAGCACTTTACGGAATTAAAATGCCCCGCGGTTAAAAACAAAAGCGGATGGGTAGCGTAGTGATGTGCTGACAGCTTATTCATTCCCGGGGTTGGAAATACTGCAACGCAATATTGCCAGCAATATAAGCAAATGTCACCAATATTTCTGCTGAAATATCAGATACACACTGAACTGTCTTGCCAAAATGTTGGATATTAAGCATCATAACAACGAGAGATTAAAGTACTTATTATCTTTTTCCCCAATGCCTCCTTTCAAACGGCGAAAATAAAATGTCCCTTGTTTGTATCGCAAAGTGAAATAAGGAAAAAATATCGCGAGCGTTCACAGTTTTTTCTCTAAGTGTAGAAATTTAGTTACTTAAGTTGATTTCATTTTAATTATAAAACGGCATGCAATTGACAACGCTGATATTTCACTGTGAACAAAACGACACGACGACGCATCGTCGAGAAGGCTATTCACGCCAGAGCAATATTTCCCAGAAATAATTCCAAACGAGGTTCAAATCAAAATAAGCCTTTTTCTATTCATATTTCTCCATATTAATTTGATTGAAGTCATTCATTCCACTGGTTTATGTAAATCAATATTCAATTATTTCAATAAACTTTGTGATTTAAGGTAAATTATTTGATTTTGCGACTAATTATGTATGGTCATAATAGTACTAAGTAATATAAAAATTACTGGCACGAGTTATTTAGAGGTTTTTAATGAAAACATATAGCGATGTAGCCACAAGCACCTTCCACATTATCTTTTGTGAACAATGTTTTTCAATTATAATTATTTTTAATAACCTAACCTAAGAACAGAAATAAATGAGTGATTTTTTGAGTCTAGTAATTATTTAAGATTTTAGCTGAAACATAAGAAATATATGTCTGTTTTAATGATAAAACGTTTTCAGATACAATCAGTGGGTCAAGTTTGTAGGAAAAGAAGATTTAATATATGTGTTTATTATTGAAAGCCCAACACTGCCCTGGAACGAAACATTAGGCGAGTGCAAACCGAAATGGATATTTGACACGGGAAAAATTGGGCCGAGGGCGGTAATGGGACTTAATGAAATGGTTACTGCCATCGTGGTCCGTTCTTCCTACTTTTATGCACGCAGTTATCATGTAATGAGCAATTTAGCAGTGTTCAAATAAATGGAAAGTTATATTTAACACTCAAATTATTACTACTATCAAAAAAAATTATAGAGCATAGCTCGCGTCAGCCTAAAAGTGTCTAAAAATTAACACTGGCAGTCTAAGAGCACCCAACACTACGCAAATTCCCGACAAGAAAAAGTCTACTTCCATTTATAAATTGCTATTTTAGCTCCAGTTAGTGTTAGTTTGGAGCTCGGGTGGTGTTTTATCCTAAAACAGACAGGCTCAAAAGCAGCCGAGGTTGCAGTATTGATAGGTCTATCTAATTTGTGCAGACTTTCCATCAGGTGAGACTAGGGCTCCCGCTATCCGTGTTAAACGTCGAAACGGATATCCGTGTTCTTAAGACCGGCGGTACTAAGAACCCGGATTACACGAACCCGCCGGGTACCGGAAACGTTTCTCAGAAACGTTTCTTCGTGTTCGCGGGTTGTCCGTGTCCGACGGGTACACGTGTATTTAAAACCGGCCCGAACGGGTACGACGTACGAACCGAAACTGTTGGACTCAAGGCACCATGATCTACTATTTAATGCTGACTTCAAGTTCAGATGAACTCTTTTGGCGTACGAATGTTTAATAATATGTAGTTTGTAACTGTGTTGGAAAATCATATTTAGCCAACTACTCAAAATATGTTTTTTACTAGCTGAAAACCCGGCTTCGCCCGGGCAAAATGTAAAAAATTACAAACCCCATTTAACCCTTTCACCTCGTCAGAAATAGCATTACCAAGAATCTCTTTAGTTAGGTACATATTGTTATTTATCTTTCGAAGCCTTTTATTTTTAACCGACATCTAAGAAATGTGGGTTCTATATGTAGTTATGTTTTGTTGAAATTCAGGGAACTTCACAAACATTTAATATATTAGGTATGTAATTTACATATCAAAGTTTACTTTCAAATATCTGAAATAATAGATTCCGATTCAAAATTTTACCCCTTTTGGAGCCAAATCCCATTTTTTTAGTCTAATTATTAATGTCCCACTGAAGGGTAAATCTATCCCGCTTGCAATGGTTCTGGTCCAAAGGACCACCCAGACCAGCCGTTAAAAAATACGTCTAGGTTCTAGGTTGTCCTGCCATTTTCACCGTGGCATGCTACGTCCTCGCCACCCAGCCTGTACCTCGGGCTCACCCCACCCCAACATGGTCTAAATTTTTAATTTAAGCCCTCGTCCTTGAATTACAAAATATGACAGCCGTCCCGATTCCGAGCTAACTTTGGACAGCCGTTAAGAAATGTATTCAGGTCGTCTCACCATCTTCGCCGCGGCCTGTTCTAGCGTCGTCGGACTGGCCATATAGTTAAGTTGGTGTTTTCCAGTTTTCCTAGCCGCCGCGGAGCCCCCACGGGCCTGGCCTCCGGCTTGTGGTTGTTGTTATTGGGCCCCGTACTCGTGGGAAGTCAGGGAGCCCAGTCCGGTCCTGTCCATTCAGCATGTCGCACCTACTTCGAAGCCAGTTTAGCCCGCCTATTTGGATACATACTACAGACGTGGCCGGCCTAGTCTTACTTCAACCTAAGGGGTTAGCATCTACATCATCAATGCAGATTGCGGTGCGCAGCGTGGTGTTCCGAACTCTGTCGGTTTTTTTTTTTTTCACTCCCAGCTTACTACGTTGGGTTTGATTGCTGCGTGCGTGATTTGACAAACCTTAAATTTTGTTTTATTAATTTTACCATGTTCTTCAAAAACTACGGACTCATCTTATGGAGGTAAAATTAACCGGCATCCTCTATGTTGCTTCCCGTAGGTAGAAAAAAAAAATTCGAAAACCTTATTTCAACGTTCCTATTCCTACCTCAAACATGAAAAAAAAAAAACCGGTCAAGTGCGAGTCGGACTTGCGCACCGAGGGTTCCGTACAAACTCGTAAGTAGATGCGTGAAGAACTTAAGAAAAACTGTATGGCGGTTAGTTTAGTAGGAGCAAATAAGTATTTGTTATGATTTATTCTAAATTTCTAAAAAATATCACTTAATACAATAGCACAACTTGAAATTTTCAACCTCCCATTTCGGCCCCCTAAAAAAAGTAAAAAAGGTATTAGAATTTTTTTACGCCCAGTAGCTCAGGTTAGCGACTTTTAAAACTATTCCAATTTTCTAATCGATTGCATCAATAGTTTAGGATATCTGACTGTGAGAGACGGACAGACAGACAGAGCCGCACCATAAGGGTTTCTTTTTTACCATTATGATACGGAACCCTAAAAACATTGAGACCTGCATCTTCAAGTTTATCTGTATTATGGTCGAATATTTCAAACGCCTGGTTAATTTTGTGTTTTCACCTAAATCTAAACATTTATTTTCACTTTTCTGTCTTTGTACTAAAAACGGGTATAATTTAATGTGTTGTTTTAAGTCAGAATAAATTTAAGAAAACTTAAAAAGCTACCTACAGAGTTTCGTTCGCCCCTAACTTACAACTTCACCTTCAGAGGGATTAAAAAAAATGTGCCTATTCCTTTTTTTTCGTTTAGAAATTTATCTGACACCTTCGCCCACGTTTGCTACTTTTTCTTGGGTTATGTTTCAATAATATTGTACAATATTATTGCCAAAATTATTACATTATTTTTCAATTATGTCAGTAAATTATTAATTATATTCCCGTTTAAAGATTGTTTTCTTTGAAATAAAATTATGGAAACGTATGATTTTTCTAGTTAAAATAAATAATGGTTTTCTTACCCATGCCAAGTTTGTACAGCCGCGCCCGCAGTTATAGTCGCATGCTACGTGCCCCTGCACTAAACTGTGACAATTTCAGAACGAACTCGAATTGACGCAAGCAAACATGGCCGACTGTTTTTGGTATTATTCGAATTATTTTACATCTTTATACGCTTATTTCTCCGTTATACGAATTTTGCGAATATAAGTTGTCGATTCGAAAGTGTTATTTTTTTACGCTTTAATTTTTGAGGCGCTTTTCGTTCAGGTCTACCGTAGGCCCCGGCTAAATTATTAATATAGATAATTATGAATCGAAGTAGGCATCGCTATTCTACATTGTCTGCTGTTTTTTATTCTAAATCTGCTCGTACATAGTTTAGATACTTTATTCTGATGTTCTAGTTTTGATTTTATAAAATTAAAAACTATTGCCTATCCTAAGTATATTAATTAAAAACAACATTTTATTTATAATGATATATCAGATATGTGACGAATATGGTTTGCAGATATACTAAAATATCAATTAAAAATAACAGTTTAGAATATAATTATGAATTACTTCGCAAAAACAACAAACATCTGCCAATGGCGCAAAAAGATAAACGTAAGCGTCATTATCAAGTGATCGTTCACAACTGGATTTCACCCGAGAACCACAAAAGTCCATGTTACCTTACTTAACTTGCGATAACATTGCTAATTTCTTTAACAAAGATCCTAAAATTGCTAATCATTCAAGTTTACTTGAGTGGCTTTAACAATAGCGTTCAGGTAATAAAAGTGAACGCCAAACGCCCTTTGTTCGCGCGTAACAAAGAAAAATAGGTGCCCAAACCGGTGTCCTGCCGTTTGACCAAAAGTCATTTGGCAAAATTACACTTGACAAACAACGTTTTGCAAAAAAATGTTTCACCAATTGATCATTTTACTACTAATCATTTCACAAATGACTTACTTTACAAAATGATTAACAGTTAAATTTACATTTTATAAATAATTATTTGACAAAATGAACATTTAGCAACTGAGTTATCAGACAAAACTACGCTTGGTCTAAAAACGTTTGGTACAATGTATTATTTGACAAGTGTTTCGTTTATTAATAAATCTAATAATAGATATGGTATGGGTCAAATTAATACACAGTACCTATTTGGCAAAAAGAGTAGGTCGTTAGGTTAGGTTAGGTTAGGTTAGGGTTTGAACTGCGTCCCCCAACAAAAACGAACTGCTGCCAGAAAGACTAGGTTGTTAGGTTAGGTTAGGTTAGGGTTTGAACTGCGCCCCCAACAAAAACAAACTGATGCATTTAGACTAATCATGGAAAAAACCTAGGTTGTCGGTTAGGTTAGGTTTGTATTATTACCACCAATATATTATTATGAGCGAGCGAAGCGAGAGGAGCGTCATAATGCAAGATTGCTTGCCTTCTATATAATCTTGTAACTTGTGGCGATATAGAGGGTAGCAGAATAAATTACCCAACAGACTAAATCATAATGTTTGAAAAAAGAAGTACTTTTTATGAAATAACATCTTGTTAAATGACATTTGGACAAATGCTTAATTTGCGAAACATATTATTTGGTGAAATGAAAAAAGGTCAATTGACATTTTATTATTTAACACATTTACCAAGTGTAGTGTTTGCTAATTAATCATTTGCTAATTGAGTTTTTGTAAGATGATACTTTTGTCAAATGTCTCGTTTGCCAAATGGTTATTTGGTGAAACGTTGTTTGTCAAATGATCATTTGTCAATAATTTTTTGGTCAAACATTAGTGAACCGCCCAAACCATCATCACAAGTATGACTACCAATTATAAGCTTTATGTCGTAGCAATAAGGTTAAAACGTATGCACAAAAAATTGCAACAAATAAATAATATAAGTAAATGTTCTCTATTTATTTGGAGCCGCTACGCACTGACTCTGGCAACTGTTATTGATTATTTCACATTTTAAGGACATTTGTTGATGTCACTTGTTAATCACATATTAACATTTATTTTTTGATTTTAAATTGTGTTAGGATTGATTAAAGCCTTTTACATAACAAGTAACATAATAAACAAAAACCCGGTCAAGTGCGAGTCGAACGCGCGCACAAAGGGTTCCGTACCATTTCAGTTTTTGTTGTTATAGCGGCAATAGAAATACATCGTCTGTTAAAATTTTAACTGTCTAGCTATCATGGTTCAGGAGATACAGCCTAGGGACAGACAGACAGACAGTGTACTCTTAGTATAAAATTAAATTATAATAGGGTCTCGTTTTTACCCTAAAAAGTGCTAGTATTTGAACTTTGAAGTCTTATATAAAAATGTCTACCTACTCGTATTCTATGCAAAAACTACCTGCCCTTAAAAGGCCGAACCCTTAGCCCAATAAATTGTTTATTGACTTTCGGCTTTACATATATACTTACACCACGGAATAAGATATGCTCGAAACTTATAAATATTGTGTCTATTAATTTTTAGCTCGTACCACGATTCGTACCTTCGCTACTCGTTAAGGACGGATCCGGAGACACGGGTAAATAAGATCCGTTTCTACGGGTACCCGTGTACCCGTGGAAACGGATCTTAATTACACGTTTCCTAATTACCCGTGCGGAACGGGCCAGAAAACCGTGTCCGTGTTACTCAGAAACGGGTAATAGAAACGTTTACACGAAACCCGGACACGAGCGCGAGCCCTAGGTGAGACTGAGGAGTCAATCACTAACCATATAAATAACCAATAAAAAAAACTGTTGTGGCTGACTGTACTAAACCCGTCGGCTCATAAGATCCTTCGATAAACCTACCCGACGAGGGCTACATCTAACAGCTATGCGGTTGTCGGAAGGTTTTGGAGCAAGGGACCATGGGCAACTTTGTATGGGAAGTGCACCAAAAACCAACAGAGCTGAGAGTTGTGTCATTTAATAGGTCTTTACATGTACTTCGTTTCATTCTATGGGCACCAAGTTCAATTCCATTGCAAAACTGAGATATTCATATTTTAGTATAGAATGAATGAAATGAAGTACATGTAAAGACCTATTTAATGACACAATTCTCAGCTCTGTTGGTTTTTGGTGCTTTTTAACGCATAGTCATTTACTCGCGAAACTCTAAAATACAGCCTTAAGAGGAAACAGGAGGGCAGTTTTTCCATACAAACGTAGTCCCCTGTTTCCTCCCTGGATAATGACAGTAGAGCAATCATTTTTTTTTCAAAAATCTATGGCTACTATTGATATGTTCCTATGTTTTCCTTTTTACGATAAATTGATTCTCAAAAGAGATATTAACCTTCAAAAACCTAAAAAAATGCCAGATTTTCCGCTGTGTTCACACATCCAGAAAACAAATTTGACTAGATTATTAAAAAAAGGAAAACATAGAAACACGGCTAAAGCATTTCTTTAATGTTTAATGAAAAAATTAGTTAAATAAGTTAAGTTTTGGGGAAGAAATCAGGGGACTACGAAACGTTGTTTTCATGAAATTTTAAAAGGTATTTTCGGTCCAAGCTGCAGTTGTCTCTATCGCGCTCTGCGGGTGAGAGGCGGGTAGTGCGGGATAGCGACACATTTTACAAATACCTAATTTTCAATTCTCTCGACCTTACTGTTTCCTCTTAACGCAATCGTCAAAATAAACTCCGATCAACTACCTCATTTCCTGGCCTCATAACTTTACATACAAATCAAGATAACGAAAACTGCACATAAAGTATACATCCTCATAAACCACCAAACAGTTACTTGTACCTCAAATACACGGAAATGCTTCACATAAAAACCAAATAAAATACCATTTAACGAGATAATGCTTGTCCCGCTCACGGTATCTGGGTCACATTTTGGCAGATAACATGCAAATTGTGGTTATCCCCGTCTTTTATGCCGTAGAAATATTCGAGTAATATACAGGTCCATAAAACTATGCGAGCTCCTTGACCCAAGTACCGGGTGTTGCCCGTAACAGGAGCAAATAATCAAAACGTAGATTCTACTCATCAAACAATAAAACTTTCATTCAACAACTTTTAAAAATTATGTTATCTTTAGGGCCGACACAGACGGACTGCAACCCAGCTCCAACTTGTATAGAAACTGTGCAGTCGGCGTGCAGCCGGGATGCAGTTTCCATACAAATCGCAGCTGATGCCAGTCCGTCTTAGCCCCTAGTCATCAGCCCTTAGATTTTATCTTTTTCATACAAATTATTACATTTGACGTCGCTTCTCACGCTAAACATAAAAAACATCGCAATACATTGTGGTTTCAAATAAACTTAAAAGTATACTAAAAATTAAAACAAGTTATTTTTAAATGTCGCTGAACAAAATGTTGTTCAGTTTGAGGAGTACAATTTACGTTTTAATAGGGAATATGCATGATATTTTTCATTTACTTTAATAAAAGCTCATTCGTATGAGAAACAGTAGGAAAAAAATATTTTTCAAATAACTATAAAAACAACCAAGATATAAGAGAACAAAGATTTATCTCTATCTCTTTCTAGATAAACAGAATATAGTATAGAGATTGTATGCCGGCCGTGTACTATGACGTCATAGTCCATATCGGATCTCTCTGTCTAATCGCTGTCTGATTAGTGCTTTAAAATGTTGATATCTTCCATATTTCTCGGTCGAATTTAATTTAATTTTAACTATATGTCATCTTTTTTACGGTATTTTCAGATTTTGTTAAGAAATGTGTTAAAAAAAATTCATGCATATTCCCTATTATTTGCTCCTAGTACAGGCAACACATTTTTTTTTCCTAATTGGTTTTCCTCTTCTAACTCGCAATACTTATATTGAGTTATATTAATAAGTGAATAAAGGGCTCGTATAGGATCTTTCCATGATTGGGGAATCTAAAGTCAAAAGTGGTATTAGTTTATGTAGGTAAAGTAAAAACCCAAACGGTAGATAAAATAGAACGGAATAAACCTGCATATTCCGGTAATACCGATCAGATGTTTTAAGGATAGCACCCCATTTAATTGTTTCGCAAATACCTCCGTGAGTAAAATATCCATTTATTTCTGTTAGATTGAAACACAGATTGAAATTGCGACTAAACGTGGAATGTTATAGGTCGAATATATACAGTGATTTTATATTTAATTGACGTTAAAAATAGAAATGTTTCGAAGCTTATAAATTATACACTTTATACTGCATAATATTTATGTTAAAGGAATTTTGCCGGGAAATACAGACAGTAGAGCTGGCAATAAACTATAACTTACCACTTGATTACAGGTGAATATCTAGGTTTTTTTTTTCACTTTTAAAGAGATGTTTGTCATAGTAATTGTTCCTGATAATTAACTTTCAACCCGCTATAACTCCAAAAGTTACTTCGGTGTCTAGACGGTTCAAAAAATATTTTTAGTAGGTATTAGTTAAGGTTATATATTATAATGTTATTAGTTAAGGTCTTTCCTGTGGACATTATAAAATTGTTAGGCTTTAAAGCCTAATTCTCTTACTGGATCCTCATAGACCGTCTTTTTCTTAAAACCTGTATGATAAAAGCATAAGTAAAATGTACCCAAGTCGTTAACTTTTGTATTGTCCACAGAAAACACGCCCGTTTTCCTGAACGTGTATGACCCAGACATATTCTTTCCATGTACCGTTCATAAGCCGACCCGACCCGGATAATATCGTCCGATATATTGAAAACTATTCAAGGTGGACAAGGTCCGATCCGATCTGACACCATGAATGATCGTGTTACCATGCAGAGGGTAACCCATATTGTGACTGTGTTATATGGAGGGACATTACAGTTGGTCACGAACCTTAGTAATGAGGGAACGACAAAGAAGACTGAAGCACAGAGATACCCATAATTCCTGCAAAACCAGGAGCGTTAAAAATAAATAGGCAAAAACAAGACGCCCGCAACGCAAACTTTTAATTAAAAGTACGAAACCAAGACGTCTTCACCGGTTTAATTTAAGTATAATAAGACTTGGAGGACACTCGAACACCGATTATTCATTCTCAGTTTGCATAATCTAATTCAGGATTTAATGTGGTTTCGGGGATTGGGCTTAAACGGTGTCACATTTCAATAATAATACACGTTCTAAGATAAGAACAGGTTAAATATTTACGGAACAGTTAAAAAAACTATAAAAATAGATTTAAAGAAGCCTACGCCTAGATAAAACGAAATCTAATCTGTATCCCGTGTCATAATGCCCTATGCAAGCAGAATTTCCTCTCAGTCTATGGCGATACGAATTCAAATACTGATATTATTTACCTATTTATATCCTGGACAAAACCAGGATCACGGGGGTACCCATACAAATAATACTGGTATTTAACGCCTTGTAGTGTCTAATATCCTAGGTGCAGAGGCTAGTTCTTTTGGTCGCCTGGGTTGTCGATGTGGGCGGCTTCCTACTGACGTGCCCCGGGATCCGAATATCCCGGACTAAAATCACTCCGACACCGGTTACATCCAGCTAAATTTCTTACCGGAGTCTTCTTAACTGGACTAGAGTTAACTAAACCTTCCATTCGCTTGATTACCATTTCACCACACGGACAATAATGCACTGGTCCCACCGCCCGCGAGTAAGCGAGTAAAGTTGGGCGAGTAACCGTTCATTGCGGGCTGACCAGGCACAGTGTGATTAATCGACCTTTCCAGATCCGCAATGTAATGCTACTCGCCCAACTTTACTCGCTTACTTGCCGGCGGTGGGACCAGTGCCTTATGATAGGTTGAATCGCTTGAACCCCGCTGGTCCGCTTACTTATTTAACACTCAGCGAAAATTCAAAAGTGGCTTTCCTGAATTGGAATCCCCCAATGCAAGATACCCAACGCTCGCTCAACCAAAAGCTCGTCTGGGCTGTTACTTCAAATCACGGTACAAAAACTTAAAACTCCGTCAAAAAGGCCCAAGCTCCGTCATAGTCACTTGTAATAAAGCAGTTAAAATATTAGCGTAGTTAAAGCTAGGGACGTGCAGAATCGAAATCAAGTCGGTGTCAGACTGCTAAAGTTATTCCAGACACGTTCTGGGCCCTAAGTGGTCTCGTCGTGAACCTGATGCAATTTGTTGTTTAAAGAATGCTCCGTAAGTTCGTATTTGTGGAGATTTTTACTGAAGGTTCACGAGGGTATTCTGTGAAAGATTCTGGCTTTAGGACAACAAATGTCACAATATTTTACCATAAAATTTCAGCTGGTAATGATGGAAGCCTATGTCTACCAGTGGACGTCTTTTAATTTAACATGCAAAATCTAATTTGTATATATGGGTTTCTTTTACCTGAAATAAATCTTTTTTTTTTAGCTGATGATTTGTGTGCATTACTTGAACAGGTGTGGCAAGCCGGAACTATAATAAAACATAGGACAAGTAACACACCCCCCTTTAGGAGACTTATAATAACTGCTTAGGCGCGGACGCTCAGGGTTGTCGATGTGTTTTAGATTTATTAGTGTTAGCTTTGACCACCTGTCGTCCTTCCGGCAGAGTAGATTGAGTAATTTCACTTTTTTATTTTATTTTATTTATTAGGTTTACCAACAATGGCTTACACTGATAAAACTAAGACTATTCTAGCGCTGCCTATTATGGTTGCTAAGTGTAACAATCACTTACAGGTAAACACCACATGCATTATAAACAATGATTACAAAGATACCCTTATACTACTAGATCCAACATAACATAAATAACCTAATGCTTTGCTTAACATTAATTCATTTTAACTTATAATCGTTCCAATTTACCTAAACATTTACGAGTGCTATTCCTAAACCGACGTAATGAGTCAAAGTGTATATCCGTATCATGACTACAGCTATTTAAGGTTTTACATAGTCTTGGAACAGGCGAGCTGCTGCCGAGGACGGTTCTTCTGAGCGGGGGACAGAGAGGTGTAATAGGATTGCGGGGCATTCGGGACGGAGCACGAAAAGAGAAAAGAGATAACTTCAAACAAAGGTCAGTGTACCAGCGCGTTGATCAGATGATATCTGGAAGTCAGCAGGGTAATGACATCAGACTAGCACAGGACCGGGCAAAGTGGCATGGAAGCAGTGGTGTAGCGTCCATAGTACTCGATTCCCATCGGCTTGCAGAATATTAGGCAGTTCAGCACTTAATTCTAGTGCTCTTAACGAAAATTGAAGCCAAATCTAATCCAGCTTGCCCAAGGACGTCTTCAACGCCAAGCCACTGCATGGAAGTGAAGAGATCAATACACAGCTGTTGCTAAATGTGGATTAAAATTATGATAATGATGGTGATGATGATGGTAACAGCCTATAATACTTGCAATAAGTGGCTAAATCTACCTGCAGATATATAATGCTTAAAATTGTACTAATTATTTATTTTCTCTGTACTTTTTTGTTGACCTCTGCAAAGAAAATTTTTAAAGCCAAAAATGTTATAAATTATAATTAAGTTAGAAAGAAAATTTGTCTGAAGCCTGTTTAAATCTAATTGCAAGTTGTGTTTCTAAAACATTGCTAATGAATCCTGACTAGGCGCTTAATTTAATTTTTGTTCCAACGCCTTATATATAACTGTGTCTCAAATGTGTTATAAAACTCATAATAAACACTAGGTAACTACTTATATTTTGCTTTGTTAACACTTTATTGTATACTTAACCTACATAGATCTACCGTATTTTTTTTTTATTTTTTTTTATTGAATAAGTGAAAGAAGTTTTTATTTAATTAGGTAAATCACTGTGTTTTATTAAAGAAGGTAACACAATGTTCCAAATTAGTCATATTAAGATTTTTTTTTTCAGAAAGCACAAGATTTCAGACGGTCTCAGAAAAAATGCATTTATATCTTCCGAACATCAACAATTTAAATATATTTTTATTAATTTTATTATAATTGAAATATTAGCGATGACAAGACATTGTTACTGTTCAATTGAAAATGGAAACCAATGTTTCAAAATCTACAATCCAGTCTAGCCATGGCTGACATTTTGTGTTCAACAGGATATTTAATTAAATCGGACATGTAAAAATTCCATTACTCGTCTATAATCGAACCCTTTTCATCAACAGCTATTAATCAAGCCGAAGTATACCAAACAGAATCCAATATTGGAGAAAAGTTTCCAATATTGAAACGGATTTTCTGACTTTTCAACTAAACTATTTCGAATTCCGGGTAGCCTGTAAAGGTGCGTTTACGCTGGACGAGCCAGCACGAGCCGAGCACGACCGCGCTTCGAGCATTCGGTTTTCGCTCGACTGTGCTCCGCTAATTCGCCTGTTGACTCGATTTTTTTTCTGTCGTAAATCGATACTACTATTTGTGAGGAAAAAATATCTATATGACACCTAATACATTTGTATAAGTATAACAGCCACAAATTGTAATCAAAAGTAGCAGATCGTACTGAGCATTGAAAACGCTCTATACAAAACGGTAAGAACTTAATATGACGTTATCTGCTCCGTCGCTGTACTATCTGTATGAAAAAAATAGCATTTTGCCATTTTGAGCACGAAAAAGTGCGTTTAAGCACATAGTTGCTATACATTTATTTTTTCAGTGTTATTTAAGGATTCCGAAATTGACTTGAATTTTTGTTTAAGACGATAAAAAAAATATGTTTTTTTTTAAACTTTGTGGTCTCATAAATTTATATTTTTATACATTTTTTGTTTATTTCTTTTATGTTATGAATTTAGTATTTTCCAATCCATGTGACTATATTATAAAATTGAACATTAGTCAACATCCGAATTGTCGGTTTTTTGTCGAACACAAAAGGATTTGCGTCGAGCTCACGGAAATATTATACTAACAATCCATGTGACTATATTATGTTGTAAAATTCAACATTAGTCAACATCCGAATTGTCGGTTTTTTGTCGAACCCAAAAGGATTTGCGTCGCGCTCACGGAAATATATCGAGATACTCGTAGACGGAAACAGTTCATCGATTTGTATGGCAACCAAGCGTAACGTTTTTCGCGTGGCGTTTGACGCCAAAAGTGTAATTTAGTGACGGAAAACATAAATTTTTTTACTATGTTAAGTAATTATATATTTGGTTCATAATTAAAAAAAAATCTGTGTTGACAATTTATTTATTTTTACTTTACACCTTCAAGGTTGACTCTCTGTTAAATACAGCCAAGTTTTAGGTATAATAAGGACATACAAATAATAAATCTGAAGTTCATACTTCATTAGTTAGCTAAGGATATCGGTATCGGTATCGCCGATAATTTACTACAAATATCGGTATCGGTATCGTATCGGCAAAATTGTGTATCGTTACATCCCTATTTTTTAGTGTAATTAAAATTCAAATTTTCAAACAGGGCTCGGAACCGGTATTTTGCAAAAATACCGAAATAGCCCAATATTTTGAATTATCCTCCAGACGACCTATAATTATTAAATAAATTTCTTTTATTTACATGTATTTTAAACCGTTTCTAATAATTTTTATTAAAAAAAATTAAAAATAAGCTTGATTAAGCTTTTGGGTTCATACCCAAAAGCTTTTTTGGGGGTGGGTAACAGAGTCGATGCAAAGTTAAAAAAAAAAAACAAATTATATATAATATTGCAGATTGTGCAACTATGTTCTAAAATGCAACAGCAATCATCATCATCAGCCGAAAGACGTCCACTGCTCCACATAGGCCTCCCAAAGAACGCCACCACCATCGGTCCTGCGCCGGGAACCTTCACCGCAGAATAAGTAATCGGGCTATTCTTCAGCAATATGTCTGCGGTCACCTCATTCATCTGGCCCTTTTTCATACTAAATGTATGGAGACAGATGAATGAGTCGCAGACATATTTCTGAAGAATAGCCCAATAGTACGTAGAGAAGTTTCTCTTTCTAACAAAACTGACGTTCGGGTCCGATCGCCGGACAGTGCGCACCGGATCCAACCGTCTCTCTCTGTCGCATAACGCGTGCTCTTTCTGGTCGCTGGCCAAGCCCCTCCGGAGGAACAAAACTTGGTACTAGTAGCTGCGCCAAGTGTAAAACAAACAAGAAGCCCAACTTCGGCCGTTTAAGGGCATTTCTCTTGAAATATGTCTGCGGTCACCTCATTCATCTGGCCCTTTTTCATACTAAATGTATGGAGACAGATGAATGACTCGCAGACATATTTCTGGAGAAATGCCCAGGCTGCGATTCCACCGGAGCCACAGAATATAAATAGAGCAGTATGGAAGCTACGCTTACTTTTTGAAATAAATACCTACGCTCCATCGCTCCATTAAAGCGTTAGGGTTGTTTAAAATGAAAAGATCGCGGGCTGTCTGGGCGCGCGCACGTAACAAAAACAAAGCGCAACCGCTCACCTCCATGCGCACTCGCGACTGACGGCACCGCGAGATTCCCTTAGGGGCCTTGTAAAAGCGCGCGTCTATGTGTGCGTGCGTTTCGATCGTTTTGTTTGTAGCTTCCCTACTGCTTTAGCTTATATATATTCTGTGCCGGAGCTGTGCGAGGTAGCGAAGCGGTGTGCGAGGAAAAAAATCACCAGAGCATTTCTCCAGAAATATGTCTGCGACTCATTCATCTGTCTCCATACATTTAGTATGAAAAAGGGCCAGATGAATGAAGTGACCGCAGACATATTTTTGGAGAAATGCCCTCCAATGCCGGGCCGCGCTGAGTGAGGCTAAGCACGTTGATTGGTGGATTTTTTCTTCGCACACCGCTCCGGTGGAAACGCAGCCTTAGGAGCGCGTGATACGTATTCACACAGACGCGCAATAACACGTCTGTTTGAGTGCAATTCATACTGGAGCATTCTTACGCATTCTTAAATTTTTGCTTTTAGTGCGTTCGTACACGGCGCGCACACATCAAGCGCTTTTTTTGACTCCTGACTAACTCGCAACCCTATTGGGCATAGCAATTGTCTGACCGGGTGGTCGGCCTTGGCGTTCCCTGGGGTTGAACCAGGTCGCTAGCTGGACCACCCGGAGTGGATCGGAATGGGTGGCGTCCGGGGGCGCCTGGGGTCGAACCAGGTCACCTTGTCCCGGTCCAGCTCGATAGGGACACATCAAGCGCGCGATGTTCCTTAGTAAGAAGAAAAATTACTGCTATCATACTGTGGCCGCGTGCCGAAATCGCAGTGATAAGTGAAGTAATAACATAATCAGAATAATTTCATTCATACATTTTTATTCAAGAAGACAAAACCTATGCCAAGACTATAGAAAGCAGAAAGCCATGCGCGCGCGCCGGCGGAAACCGACCGGTTGCACCGGAAGCGTCGTCGGCGCCATATTGTTTTTGAAGCTCATTTAAATTTAAATCGCCTTTGGACGCGCAGATAAGATACCGCGATAGTGAATTGTTGGAAATGACCACTGTTCCTAGGTTATTTATTTATTTCCTTGAAGGAGCCTTAGATTGTAAGAATTTTATAAGTATTCGGTTAGGCAGCAGTCGGCAATCTTTTAGCAGCCAAGGGCCACATAGTAGCTTGAGAAATTGACGCAGGCCGCAACTTCGTTAATATTTTGTGGTTTTATAGTATAAAATACACACACAAATTATATACGTATAAAGTTTATACAATTCTAAATATAGCGACTTTTATATACAAAATAGCCAAGGAGTCTCGCGGCCCGCGGGCCGCAGGTTGACGACCGCTGCCGACCTTTTCAGATTCGCAATGTTATGCTCTTCGCCCAACTCGTTCGCTCAACTTCTACTCTACTCGCTTGCTCGTGGCGGTAACAAGTGCCATACTCACTATAACTCACTGAAAATAAACAAAATACTTCAAAGAACGTAATTGACCCCCGGTCATTTGCAGTGCAGGTGTACTTCCCACGGCGAGGGACCTATTCCGAAAGCTTTTTTACTTTAATTCTCGACTTTATTACGCGAAGTAATGTATGCATACTCGACTATCTTAAATTTATTATTTCCTTTTAATAAAATACATCAACGGATTATATTATAGCACGTGTATAAATTTTAATGCCCGCTCTGACACGTTTTGAATCGAATGATTTTTCTCTACATTTTTTTCTTATTAAATCGCGGAATATACTTATCCCATCAAAAACATTGCATGTAAAAAGATGCAAGTCTCGCAACGCAGTTCTCCTACAGCAAAAAAGTTTTGAGATGTAAAGTTAAACCAAGTCAGTACCGGGGGGGGTATCAACAGAACTCGATTTCCACCGACTTGCCTATTATTAGATCTATAAAATGTGGAACACGGTTAAATAATAGGCAAGTCGGTGGAAATCGAGTTCTGTTGATACCCCCCCGGTACTGACTTGGTTTAACTTTACATCTCAAAACTTTTTTGTTGTAGGAGAACTGCGTTGCGAGACTTGCATCTTTTTACATGTAATGATGGGATCTCATTTGTTTTTGTAAGTGGTCTTCCTTTAATTATTTCATTTCAATCCATTCTTTTCAATTTGAACTGCAAAACTAACTAACTAACTTTGTAATCGCATGTATAGGATTACAACCTTACGTGTGCAGTTGTGACTGAAAGAACAACATATTTAGGTTTTTAAGGACATTATAGGCTAAAATCTAACTATGTTTAAAATTTGGAGCTTGTTTGTCTGCTAGAAGTACCTTAGAATTATGATGATCAGTGAGTGAGTCAGTGAATCAGTGAGTCAGTGATAAAACTAAGGAACTTTGACATGCAATAGTTTTTAAACTACACGTTCAAATTAAATGATATTGAGAATATATATAAGTCTTATTGAGCCCTATATATATGCCTGAAATTTCAGGGTTCTAGCTTTAGCCAGTACAAAATTACGGGAGGCTGAAAATGGCCTGAATGGCTTCGAGAAAAGGATGGTACGGCCGTGCCTTTGTTTGTTTTGCTCCACTTGGCGGGAGCACTGCCGTGCCCCCAGATACATATTTATAAGTATAAATATTTGTTCAAACGCTTAAACAGTACCTAAACACATGAAATTAGTACGTAGGAAAATAATAGGATCCTTGTTTCCCATAAAATTATGTCATAACATAACGTATTGCTTGTCACACTCGTAATAGTCTTAGTAAATATTTTTAGCTTAGGTAATTTAAAACTTTATTATATAGAAACAACCACAGACCAGTGGTCTGTGATAGAAACCAATAAGTTAGGTTTGTTTCATAACTAGTATGAATAATTTATAGCAAATTAAGTTGTAAGTACAGATCAGATTCATCGGAGAACATTGCTTTATTATACAAGGTAACATTATATGTAAAAGCCCCTATTTAAAATACTTTTTACTTGTATGTTTTTAATTCCAAGCTAATTAGCTTAAGTATGTAAAACAGACGGCTAAAATTACAAACCATTAAGACCATTACGAGGTTCGTGGAATAGTGTAGGCAAAGACGAAATTACCTATTTTTCGGGGCATTTGATACCGGGCCAAATTGCAGACGCCATAATGGCTCGTTAGGCGAGTTATCTATTACTGGCCGTTAGTGATCCTAATTATTATTTAATCTGCTCAATTCCTACCCTAGCATAGGCCAGTAGACACCATGAGCTGATTTGTTAATCACTAATGCAATAGTACATTGTGTATCAAGGGCGGTAAGTAAGGAATTACAAACGAGTGTTTGTTACAAGGCCGAGGCGAAGCCGAGGGCTTTAACAACACGAGTTTGTAATTCCTTTACCGCCCGTGGCACACACAATGTTTTTCGTCATACTTGTGAGGAAATCT
Source organism: Eudemis profundana (assembly GCA_947034925.1). Taxonomy (NCBI): domain Eukaryota; kingdom Metazoa; phylum Arthropoda; class Insecta; order Lepidoptera; family Tortricidae; genus Eudemis; species Eudemis profundana. Next base: position 5,500,972 of record OX344808.1, read on the forward strand.
GATTAAAATAACCTTACTTAACCTAAATAAACTTGTAAAACTGACAGTGACATTAGTGACATATATCAAGACGACAAGTCACGTTCGGAAACCATAGCGGTAAAGACTTAAAATAGTTGATTTTATATTTGCAAAATACTGAAATACACTATTTAAACATTTAATTAATGTTACAGAAATATGTGTTTACATGTATTTGCAATAACAGTTCTCTTTAAATAAATATTTCAGTAATAAAAGTTAAAAAAGTAAGTTGGCGTTTCCTTTGATCACGACAAATAAGAGTAAAACAGAACCAGCGTTTCAAATTTAAAAAGAAAACCATTACGCCCTAGGGCGTAATAGGTCATTTACGGCCCGCAAAACCTACGTGTAATGACACCATTTTCGAGCAAGTGTGATGAAAAGTATAATACGAACAAGTAGTCCAACTTCGGCCGTTTAGGAACGCGCGACACGTATTCACACAGACGCGTGATCGCGCGTCTGTGTGAGTGCAATCCATACTGGAGCATTCTTACGCATTCTTAAATCTTAGCTTCTAGCGCGTTCGTTAACGGCACGCCCACATACAAGCGTGCGATATACCTTTTGTAGAAAGAAAAAATACTGCTAGAGTCTGTGCGGAAAGAGAATAGGATTAATTTTGGGGGGGCGCTGTAATGCTTTTCTACCGTATGTGCCGTATTTTCTGTTCTGCGGCCATACTGGTTAGGTTAGTAGTTCCGTTTTTCGCCACGCCTATTCTCTTTCCGCACAGACTCTATTACGAGTATGTGACTGTCACTGAATACGGTGTCACTTAAGACCTTATTTTGGATAAACAATTGAAAACACATGTGTAAACTGTCTCAGGTGCTGGTTCCTGATCATACTACATGTAGGCGACAACCATCGGGGAGATAGGGCGGTCGCTTCAGTTTAGCTCAAATATGAAATTAATAAATAGATTTACGTAGATTGGAAATTTACATTAGATTTGTCATTAGAAGTCTGCGTTGACTTTTCAACTTTTTCATACAACATTTTACACTCTGTGAACAGTCACAGAGTGTAAGATGATGATGAAAAGTCAACGCAGACTTCGTCTAGGCTTATTTCTTTAACTAGAAAACACATTTTTTGGGCAAAAAGGCATTTTGAGGGCAGAAACTTGTTTCCTACTCAACGGCGAGCTGGAGAATTAGACCGTAAGTGACATCACGTGCGCGGGACGAGTTTTTGCGGTGGCATGTTGGTCACGCCGCCGAGACATGACGACTCAATTAATTTCTTTGGAGACAGTTCGGGTAAGAAGTTGATTATTGTGATAAATAGAACTATGTTACCTCATTTTTGCCTCTTGCTCCGTAGAGGTGGTAGAAAAAAAGTAAAGTAATATTTTATTCGATGTATAATGGACGCAAAAATTGTAAGACAAATTTATTTACTCCTACTAAACTAACCACGACACATGTCGATGTATGGGGACAACAGTTTTTCAAGATCAAAGTTAAGTTTGTCCCACCATACAGTTTATCATGAATTATCCACGTATCTACAGACGAGTTTGTACGGAACCCTCGGTGCGCGAGTCCGACTCGCACTTGCCCGGTTTTTTTACCATTAAATTTGCTGTATTCGATTTAAGTTTTTTTGAATAATCTTTTGTTGCGCAATAACGTAATATTGTATTGTAAGTATTGTTTGTTTTTATGGTCCCATTTAAATTCTTAATCAAGTGTCATCATTCATCAAATACGATCATCATGTCTCTGATCTCACTCTGCATAACTTTTTATTTGTAACTGGCTACATCATGCAAGGAATGTAATAAGTAAGGTAACAAATGTAATCCCCGCTCGGTATCAAAATTCAATTTTAACACGAAATCTCATCGACTCAACAAAGGAACACGTGAAAAATTTAATAATATCCTGAAAGGGGTTGCTAATATAAAGGGGGATAAGAGGTAACTCATAAAAAAGTCGTCGTCACACCTGTAAGGAGCTAAGTAAATGGGGCTTCGAGACACACTCGACTACATAAGATAGATAGATAGATATGGCAGGCGGGCTCCTTATCTCTGTAGCTGATTTACAAAAAATAATAATAATAGTTTTTAGGGTTCCGTAGCCAAAATGGCAAAAACGGAACCCTTATAGTTTCGTCATGTCCGTCCGTCTGTATGTCTGTCTGTCCGTGTGTCACAGGCATTTTACTCAGAAACTACATGATGGATATTGATGAAATTTGGAATTTAGGTGTGTTTTATGAGCCGCTACTTAGTTTGGTATATAAATAATTAAAATAAATATTTTTAGGGGGGGCACTCCATACATGTTAAGGACAGTAAAAAAATTTTTTTTCAGCAAATATCAACGTGTGGTACATAGTTCGACAGCTCTTTAAAAAACACTATAAGGTTTCTAAGTAATGTTTTTGATTAAGTGAATGTATTTGGAAATAATCGCTCCGAAAGTTGTGTAAATTGTGTCCCCCCTAGGGTTGCAAATAGAAAAAAAACCAAATGTTTTTTTTCAAATTTATGAAAAAAAACATGAAAAAAAACCTGCCACCATGGTTTTTTTTCTAAATTAGGTTTTTTTTCAGATGAACAAAAATATGCCACAGTAACGGTTTTTCGTGATTTATTTAACTAAACAACAACGTACGTACATTTTAATTCGAGAAACTTTCAGTATACAAACAATTTTTGGGGAATCCCTGAATTCCCCGATGCGGCGACGAGAGGCGTTGGTGTCGTCAACAGTAAATTGCGATAACTACCACTACAGATTTCATTTATGTTGTTATTAATCAAAGTTGTTAAATTAAATTGGTTTAATGGTTAACATAAAGTCTAAAACAAGTAAAACAACCGTATAAAAGTATTAACTGCCTTGCAAATTTTGAGTTTTCATACTTTTGAAAAAAAACGTACTCCAGAAAAAAAACGGTTTTTTTTCACGGTTTTTTTTCATGTTTTTTTTTCAAGTCAGAAAAAAACCGTTTTTTTACAACCCTAGTCCCCCCCCTCTATTTTCTAAACCGTGCGTCCGAAAAATATGAAAAAAATCACGAAGGTAACGCTTAATTAATACTTTCAACGAAAATTATTTTCAACAAGATCGAATTAACCGTTTTTGAGTTATTGCCGATAAACTGCGCTTCTCAACAAAAGGACGTAATTGCTATGAAGATACGCTCTTTTGTTGTTGTACTTTTTTTACATCGTATTTTTTACCTTATAGTTACGGCTATGGAACCCTACACTGAGCATGGTCCGACATGCTCTTGGCCAGTTTTTTTTAGAAGCTGACAAACTCGCAACCTTAATTGTTAAACGTTTTAATCTGTATACCGTGTTATTGTTGATAATGCAGGATAATGTCTATTGTTCAGTTGGGGGCACGGCAGTACCCCGCCAAGTCGAGCAAAACAAAGCCACAGCCGTACCATCCTTTTCTCGAAGCCATTCAGGCCATTTTCAACCTCCCGTAATTTTGTGCAGGCTAAAGCTAGAACCCTGAGTTTTCAGGGATATATAGGGCATAATATGATTATCTTTTTCCGGCTAAAAAATAATAACTTGTAAGAATTCAGACAAATATTAAAATTTTCTGACATTTTGTATTCCGGCCGCATACCTGACAAACGGCCAAAATTTCTGACACAGTTGTTCTAGAGATTATACTGTTAATGTTAGGTACTCTTATTAAGTTATTAGGTACCTATTCACATAATAATAGAGTTCACGTAAAAAAACTGTCATGCAACTTTATGTGGGTATTCGATAGGGAAAGGATAACGACCCAGTATTACGTTAATCTGATATTAATATGTAAGGATTTAATAGGTAAAACTCATATTTTATCGATTTTATGTCCCATTAAATATTTAATTTATACCCACTGACATTCGTTCAAGTATCATTTGGCATAAAATAATACAACGTTAACGACTTCCTTCGGATTTATGTCTAATTTCGTCCTATCCGATGATTTATTGACAGAATTAATTACGGAAATTCATCAGGTAGGTATAAAACACAAATGATGCTGATGTTAAATCATTGTCAAAGGCTATGTTTCCACGATTTGTAGCTATGGTTCACTTTTGAATATATATTTTAAGACTTACGATAGGATAAGTAAGATGTATAGCATGTCTTGGTAGATGTATTTCTGAGTACAATGCGTAAGCATAGGTATACTTCATCTTTCAAAAGTATTCCGTTTTATTGCCGGAATTCCTTTCTCCAACAGTACGTTCCCTTTTGATTAAATCATCGACTTCCAAATTAATATGACACGGCTTTTACACCCCATTTGCGAGGGATGTGAATTCGTTACGAACGGTGTTCCACAAAGCGGCGTTCTTGGGCACATCGTAAACCTCCTGAGACGCTCGTATTGCGAGATTACTTGGATCCCACATGCGTGCTTGCAATCTCGTTTGTATAAGTACTATAAAAACCATCCTGGGACAACCTGGCAACTTTACAAAAATGTTTAGGAACTGTCTAGGGCGGGGGTCTCCAAACTTTTTTCCCAGAGAGCCATACAGCGCCTTTGAAAATGTCGCGCGGGCCACATAACATGGTCGCCTTGGGGGGGGGGGGCTCTGTGTCTCTTATTCTGTGCCGCGGGCGGGATTAAATGCCTCGTGGGCCGGATTAAAATGCCTCGCGGGCCGGATCATAGGCCCTCCCACTTTCTTCCCGCGGGCTTTGCCATCTACTTTGATTTCCGTATCTTTCTGTTTTTAATAGGATTTAACCTAAACGCCATCTATGAGAACTTGTATTACACAGGTATCTCACCCCAATGCGCAACTTTACAGCTACGACGATCGAGCGATTAAGTTAAATCCTATTAAAAACAGAATGATACGGAAGTCAAAGTAGATGGCAAAGTTGAGGGCGCTTACTGGGTGCTACGGTGGACGAGTGGTTGAGTCGCTGGGCCGGAAATCCAGAGGTACCGGGTTCGATTCCCGGTCTGTACCAGGTGAGTGCCATTTAATTTTTCTATGTACTTTGATTTCTTGTATCTATATATCGCACCCTTAATAATAAACCGGGCAAACTCAAAAAAAAATGACAATTTATTTTCAATCTTAAAAAGAATTCAAATGGTTTCAACTCAATTGCAGAATCATTTTGAGTTAGCCCGGTTTATTATTAAGGGTGCGATATGTATAATAATATCAAACCAGTAATTAACTAGCAACTTGCTTGAATTTTTTTTTCTGTAGAAGTTGGAAGGTTTAGTCACTTTTCAGTACTTTGGAGGTTAGTTTGTCACAATAGGTTGAGATTGGGCAGTTAAAAAAAATACGTATCTATTATTTTAGACTACTCTCTAACAATAAAAAAAAATCAGATCGGAGCCGGACAGTTGGGTACCTTTCCTTGGGAGTCAAAGTACAGTAATTTTTCTTCCTATAAAACGTACATAGCGCGTTTGTATGTGTGCGCGTAAGAATGCTCCAGCATGGATCGCACTCACTGTGTGAATATGAATGTTGGATATAAATCCAGCATTACCTAAGTCAAATGTAACATGTATACTCATCTCTGTGATATGTTATTGTTGCGATATTAATCTCCCAACAATAACAAATCTCCCACTTCTATTATTATTCAATTAACCCAGGAATCGCACTCGAAATCATGCAACACATGTGCTAAGGAAACCAAAATAATCAAAACCTTTCCAGCTCTTATTGCCATAAAATAAAGTTCAATTTTCTTTAGCACACATGTGTACAGGAAGCCACATTACTTCTGCCACTCGACAAACCAGGCCTTGCTCTTAAGGCCGAGCAATAAAGTTGAAATTCCAATAGTATTTAGAGCCAAGACGGTAAGATATCTTGGTAATGATGCAGGGAGAATTCACGCTCTGCAAATCCGCTTTTTTCTTATACCGTATCCTATCTCACGTCCATATCCTGTGTGTCCGGCGTTGGTATAATTATTTTATGACAAGAACTGATTGCGGATAAGGTTATGAGGTTTTAATAGTTATAAGTCGGTTTTGACGAATGAACTCCATTAAGATAGATCTAGATTAATTATTCAAGTCTAAGGGGTAAATGAAGCTAAATAGTGAATATTTTTAACCGACTTCTAAACACTGTTCGTCAGATTTTTAACCCCCGACGCAAAAACGACGGGGTGTTATAAGTTTGACGTGTCTGTGTGTGTAAATGTGTATGTGTCCTTGTGGCATCGTAGCTCCAAAACGGATGATCCGATTTTAATGCGGTTTTTTTTGTTTGAAAGGTATATCAGTCGAGAGTGTTCTTAGCTATGTTTGGTGGAAATCGGTTCAGGTCTTCAAGGTCATCAGGTCGTTTGTTATTTTTGGTCGGGGGTTTTTTAAATTTTAAATTTATTTTATGTGTGTTCCTCGATTACTTGAACGGTTGGACCGATTTGGGTTTTTTTGGTTGTAAGGGTATCCCTATACCACCATGCTGTGCACTCAAAGACTTACGAGTCCAACTTCGGCCGTTTAGGAGTGCGTGGCACGAATTCACACAGTGAGTGCGATCCATGCTGGAGCATTCTTACGCATTATTAAGGCCCGGTAGGACCTGGCTCGCATTTCACATACAACTAGGGTCGGGCGAAATGCAGATTATTGCAGATTATCTTCGATTTCTAACATAAAAGTATACGTTATCAACCCAAACATGAGAGGATGCCCTGCATGACTGTGAAATCATGATTGTCAGGTATTAATTTTGTCAGAAAAGGTAACTGGTAATGAACAAAATGAAAAAAATACTTTATTTTATAGTGTTTTCGCGCTACTTTTCTATAGAGCGAAGTGTTCGCTATCGTGTTCTAAGTGAGAGGATGCCCTAGATACAGTTCTGAATATTATTATATATGTTTTACAGTGACCTACGAGTCAAATAAGTGCTCTAAAAATGATTTGGAAACTAGGCTTCCGCGCCCGATTCTCGTCTTACCTCGCCTTAAATCTTTGCTTGTAATGCGTTCGTACACGGCGCGCAGCGCGCACACATCATCGCGCTATGTACCTTTTGTAAGAAGAAAAATCACTGTATTATACTTTTTAACTTAGTTCTATATCAGTTCTGACGGATGATGAAGAACGAACCATGAGAAATTGAGGTAATTCCTTAAATATTATAGGCCATTACCACAGAATATATATAAGCTAAAGCACTAAGGAAGCTACAAACAAAACGATCGAAACGCACGCACACATAGACGCGCGCTTTTACAAGGCCCCTAGGGAATCTCGCGGTGCCGTCAGTCGCGAGTGCCTCATGCAGGCGAGTGGTCGCGCTTTGCGTTTAATAAATACGTACGCGCGCCCAAACAGCCCGCGATCTTTTCATTTTAAACAACCCTAACGCTCTAATGGAGCATAGGTATTTATTTCAAAAAGTAAGCGTAGCTTCCATACTGCTCTATTTATATTCTGTGCCATTACCAAGAGTGACTCGCTCTGCAATTTCGCCGCGCCTACTAGAGTCTGTGCGGAAAGAGAATAGGCGTGGCGAAAAACGGAACTAACCTAACCAGTATGGCATTTTTTTTTTGCAAATACGGTAGAAAAGCACGAACAGCGCCCCCCCATCTAAATCCTATTCTCTTTCCGCACAGAATCTAGTACCAAATTTTGTCGATCCGGAGGGGCTTAGCCGGCGACCAAAAGCACGCGTTATGCGATAGAAAGAGATGCGGTGAGTTCCGTCCGGTGGTCAGACCCGAGCGTTAGTTTTGTTGGAAAGAGAAACTTCTAAACGCAGTACTACTTATTCTGTGCCATTACAGTATTTTTCGTAGATATAATTTTTAATGTCGGTTATGTTTTTTTAGAAAAGTTATTAGTTGTCTCTGCTCATATTTAGAAAGGATCTGTAATTTCTAAAATATTGTAAGTGGTTCGTAATTGGAAAAAAATGAACAAAACCTGACCTAAACTGATTTACATACTTTAATAACTGGAGCATTTAGCACAGTACATATTAGCATTGTGCTGGAGAAATTCGCACCGCATTCAGTTCAGTAGCTCTCATTGCTCGAAAACAATGTGTGAGAACTATCTCGACTGGTTTTTGTACCGGGTTGACTTACTGTCTCCGTTATACTGTGTTTGCCGTTGGCTTTCGAATGAGTATCGACTACTGTTAAATGGATGTGTTACTTTAGTATAATTTTTACGTCACACCTGGCCATAAAATGGCAATTACCGCACGCTACGCGGAAAATCCCACTTCCTGGCCTGGGGGAGACGTAAAATTTTGTACTTACCACGGGCGGTAATAAAGATCGCATATATATCGCCCTTGCCTTCGGCTCGGGCCTCAAATACCTGCGATCTGAGACATTCTTTGTTTTACCGCCCTAGGTAAGTAATGTACTATATCATCATCATCGTCATCATCATATCAATCTTAAGATGTAAACAACATAGGTGGAGACCTATGACCTGTCTTTGGTCTCAAAGACATACACAACGAACTTGGGACGGCCCTCCATAAAATAAACTAACGACCTGATTAAGGTCGCTGGAAGTATTAGTACATTACTGCAGAGGCCGGGAAGTAAGGAATTGCCGGCCGAGTACATATCGCTGGCCGAGCGAAGCGAGGCCAGATAGTTACGAGGCCGGCAACCCCATTTCCCGCCGAGGTCTGTATAGTGCTTTTCTCAAACATGCAATGAAATAAATAAACTTACTATAATAACCAAATAATAACCTTACTTAATATTTTATAACACAAACAAACTGGCTGTCAGAAAGTGACATTAGTGACATAATATCCATAGACAATGCAAGTTTGGCCAAAAGCTGTTTCAGTTCACATTTTTACCGTGTAAGTATGAAATTCCATTCCGTGCCAAGTGTCAAGCCGCACAGGAAACGAGGTACTTTGTGGCCTATTTTTAGGCACGTAATGTCAACATTTCATGCCATGTTTGAGAAAAATAATTTATCCTAGTCAAAATTAAAATTTGTTAAGGTACCAGTAATTCTCCCAGAGATTCCGAAGATTTATTAATGATTTTTTCTAATATAGTTTAGTACTGCAATATAACCACATCATATTGAATTCACAGACCCGATAACGCGATCATTGAACAGCCATTTCAGCTACAGTCAAATCGGAGAACGCAATAAAACTGCGATCAGGCAACGCATCGGCGCGCGGCGGCACGAGCGAGGGTCCCGCTCCGACAAAAAATAAGTAGGATTTTTATTCAATGGCAAATGTTAACACTATTACTATCATATTTTTTACTCTAATGCTCGTCATCGGCACTTTCAGCAGGCGGTTCATCCCCATTTCCTTGAGTTACTACACTCATCAACGCGCCGGTTCTCTAAAGCCTTTCTAGCGCGTACAATAGGGATCTGGAATGTACTTCCCGCCAAGAATTTCCCACTGCGCTGCAATATGGGATTTTAAAAAGGGTGTCATCAAATTTCTTCGAGACCGGCAACGCATTGGCAATGCATCTAGTGCTGCAAATGTTTATAGGCGGCGGTGACCACTTTCCATCAGGTGGGCCGTCTGCCTGTTTGCTAGTCCAAGGCAATAAAAATAAAAGGCTACGGCTACACACATTACGATAACGCGAAGATCCTGCTGGTGTCTCTTTCTCAAAAGTACAAAAAGAACGAGACATCAACACGAATATTTATCGCAATGTATTTCAGTGTGTAGCCGTAGTTTGAGAGGTTTCGAGAACGCTTCATTAAAGTCCCAATATTTTGCATAAGCTTTCTGCGCATCAATCCATTTTAACTACCAACCTGATAAACTACAAAATCGTCAGAAAAAATTACGAACAAACCAAAAATCTACAGATTTCCTGTTTCAGTCAAGTACGGACTGTCGCCGAAAAAAAGATAGTGGACATCACCATCATCAACCCACTGCTGGACATGGGCGTTCTAAAAGAACTCACCATACCTGTGCCGCCTGTATGCAGCGGATTCCAACCTGCACTAGGTCATCAGTACACATTATGGGGGGTTTATCCTCGCTGCATCTTACGGTGTGGTCGGCATTTACGACAAAGCCCATGGGCCATAGATAAAACCCCGTGGACCATCGATAAAACCCCGTGGGCCATTGAAAACATCTCGTGGGTCATCGATAAAACCCCGTGGGCCATTGATAACACCCCATGGGCCATCGGTAACACACAACGTGGACCATCGATAAGTTTTAGTGAAACTGTAAAAGGAACCCATGTTAAAAAGGCACAAAAAGTTCTCGTAAACACTTCCTCTCCTGATCGCCTGGACCTTACGCTTAAATAGTTCTGAACTTGTGTAAGTATAAACTTATACACTTATATAACGAAGAAGGCCTAAAACCATTACCTTTGGGGTCCGGATCACCTTTGGTCACCTTAGTGTTATGGTCCAATAATAATTCAATAATCCAGTATCCGCGCCAGTTTGAGTACTGGTGTGCTATCCATGTATTTCTTTACACGATCTAAACGTCGCGTTAATAATAAATTAGAAGTTGCAGTTACACGATAAATTCACAGAGAGCGGCGCAATTCCGTACATTTTCTAAAGAAGACTGACAATTCATCCGTCAACGTCATATTCCTCCTTTAAATCTAAAACTGCCTGCATTACTCAAAAAGGATCTAATACTAATACGTTAGTCATAACTAGCGCCCTCTCTGCGACTTTATCTAAGCCAATAATCAGATATTTTTGGCAAATGTAACGTTGTTATTTTATCAGTTATCACGATACGACACGGTTTTATTTATGCAAATGTAATTGGAAAATCGAAGCTCCTTTGAGGTGTTTTAAAATTTTTATTAGAAATACAGTAAATCCAATGTTCGACTTTTGTATGAAAAATACACGGGTGCTCAACACTTTTGTCCAAGGCTGTCAATTCTACGGATCCCCAAAGATATGAGTTTAACCTTGCCGCTCGCGTGCCTGGGCGTAGTCAGCAATACGCTCAACAAAAGATCCAATAAATGGATTTTATAGCCACGGGACATGGGCAGTATGGGTGACGCTAATCGCAGATATGTCTTAATGTAGGTGCCATCTTGCTTGAGAACATCCAAGGTATCTTGAATCACAGTAGGTATAATACAGTAATTCTTTTTCCTACAAAAGGTACATTGCGCGCTTGAATGTGGCGCGCCGTGTACTACAAGCAAAGATTTAAGAATGCGCAAGAATGTTCCAGTATGGAACGCAATGACCCAGACGCGCGACGTGCGGTCTGTGTAAATACGTGTCACGATACAGCTCTGTATACCTGCTCACCGCACCTTAGCATAGTCCGCCGCCTCCTCCAGACTGCCACAGACGCCTTAGGGCTCTGGTGCAGGAAATGGAAGGTGGAGGTGAACCCTGACAAGAGTACGGCAGTACTATTCAGTAGGAGGACCTCTATGTCCAAGATTGCCGGTAACATCAGCCTGCACGACAAGGGTTTGGGTGAGCAGCGTTAAATATCTAGGAGTCACACTGGATAGCCGGCTAACATACAATAGTAAGCACATAAAAATAGTCAGAGACCGGGCGCGCTTCTTCATGGGGTGCTTACACGCCATGCTAGGAGCAAAGAGCAAACTGTCCCTGAGGAACAAGATAACCCTATGTAAGATCTGCATACGACCTGTGTTTTCGTACGCGAGTGTTGTGTTTGCACACGCCTCGCGTCCACAACTCAGGTCGTTGCAGGTCCTCCAGAACAGATTTCTCCGGCGGGCCGTCGACGCCCCTGGATATATTAGGCATATATTGATCTTCACAAGGACAATAAATCTTAAATAAAAATAACAATAAATAAGGAGGAAATAAATCTTAAATAAAAAAAAAACAATACCTAAAAACTTAATAAGAAACATAGGGCGTCGATTGAGAGACATGGGCAGTGAATGTGGTCCAACTAGGGGTTGCCAGATGCCAGGGAAATCCCCCTATCAGTATATAACAAAACTAGCTATTGTTTACTTTATTTCAGGGCATCGCTGTTTATATAAGACCCTTCCTTATCGAAAATAGTAACGTCATTGGAAAATAGCAATAAATCACTTCGGTAAGCAATTTTTCCTTCTATCCCACATAATAATAAAATAATATTTCATTTTTGTCCTTGTCTCGAACCACTGGGCTTATTGGGAGAATTGTGACAATCTATATTATCAGTGGAATACGTAAATATGCAATAAGTTGAATGAAACTTTTAGGGTATAAGTCACTAAACAGCATAATTTTTATAAAAATAAAACAAAAAAATCTTGAATACAAAAGGAGCTACATTTAAGTGTATGTCCGTGCATTTGCTAGGTAAGATGGGTGTTTATTTCCTTTTTGTAACAATTACAATCCCAATTTTTTTTACATAGCTTTCGTACCCCGATTGTGCTAACTTTGCACCTAGTATCTAAAATTTTCTATACAAACTAGGTGCAAACTTAGCTAAACCAAGACGGATTCAAAACCAAAGTCCTTGCTAATGCTCCACATCCTCGCCCGATCACAGTGGTCCGAGCGCGCGCGCACACCGCACGCGTTCCTCGAACTGCGCGCGCAGGCCCGTGACTCGCACACTGATGCGTGTACGCGCATCTACGACGCGCGAATCAAATAACAATCCTTCCATGTGACTTTAGACCTTTAAAGTGCCTTATTAGTGAAAATGATAAAAGTAAACTTTTGCTGGAGCGAGATGTGCGTGTGATTTTGTGTTTGTGTGTGCTGTTTCGGATTTTTGGTTGGAGGATTAACATTTTGTAAAATTTTGCTGGATTTTGAATGATCACTATTTGTAAGTATAAGTTAGCACTTAACTCATTTGATTTTATTTTGAAGTGAAAGAGAACGCATGTATGGGGGATGAAAAAAACACTTAGTGTGTGTTAAGCAATAAAAGACCTTTTGTGAACGCCTTAAGCATGAATGGACACGGCGTGTGTGAGTGTGCTGGATTTTGATGAGTTTTTGTCTAGAGTTTGTTTAGTTTTTATGTTTCCGGAGCGTTTGGCTAATGTCTTATTTAAATAGTCTCAAACGTTTGTGAATGAGATTTAATTGAAATATTAGTTAGTTAGTTAGTAAGTAAGTTCTGTCTTTAACTTGGATTGCCTTATTAAAATTAAGTTTTGTGCATTCAAACTTCAAATGTTAAACGCTAATAAAGTTTATTAATGTACAGATAACCAAGTAATGCCCTTTTTTCCAAAAACTATACTTTGTACGATTTTAAGCTAACATGGTCATTCACATAATAACTACTATTAACGACGGGATATTTACCATGTATGTTTGTTTTTGTGAGTTCCCGATATTTCGGCACTGTTGCAAGCGCCATCACTATTCTTTGGGTTTTTTTTCTAAACATCAGAGTTTCTCTTATATTGACTGTAGTAAGGATAAATAATGACAGAAAATCTGCTCACGATCTATCGCTAATTAGTATCCTTACAATATTATTAGTTGAATTAAATAAACAGGTAGGTACTTAACAAGTGCAACAAACCATAAATACCTAACAGGTATCTATCGTCACATCCTAGCACAAGTAGCACAACATAACAAGAATAATTATTTAGAATAAATCATCAATCGGGTGATATACGAGTATATCACCCGATTGATGAATTCTTCTATCTGATCGATAAATATCTGCAGGTTATTTAATGTAATATAAAAAAATGAAAAAGTGTTAAAACTAACATGATACTGTTAAAGGATGGAACCTCCTAGTAAGTAAATAAGTACATGTGTCAGGAAACCTCTCAAAGAAATATCAATCAATAAACAAAACCTTGTATGTATAATTATATTTCTGGCAGATGGGATGAGTCGATGAATTATACAAACGATTGAAAAGGGTGGTAGATGATAAGCCAGCCGCACAGTCAGAACAAACCGTTAAACAGGAAGGTTTAAAACTAAATCATGAAGACTTACACAGTATAATATAGGAGCTTTATAGCATAAGTAAGCACTAGTAAGCCGCAAGGTGGTCAGATGACCTGGTTAGGGTTGCTCGCTGGATGCGGGTCGCTTCTATCCGGCCCATGTGGAAGTCTATCGAGGAGGCCTGTGTCCAGCAGTGGACGTCCTATGGCTGAAGTGATCATGATAATGATCAAGCACTAATAGAAGAGATGTTTGCTAATGACGAAAACGAGCATACAATAGTTATAATAAAATAACATTCCCCACATAGAATTATCAAAATCAGCTCAGGCTTTTTATATTTATTTTCTATTAGTCTATGTTTGACTCTAAACTGCTGTCTAGATTCCAATACCAAACAAAACGTACACGATAACCGCATTATCTTCAACCTTGACAGAACAGGCGATCCTGTTGAACATTTCTAGAAGCTATCAATCCTCTGTCTTGTTGTTCTTTCTTGCATGCCTGCATACGTCCCATAAAATTACCGTCATTAAGATTTAATATGGAAACAAAACACCACAGCCTAGTCTAGTTCACAACAAACTAGTTTACCTATGGTAAGAATCCCAGTTGACGTACCAATTTTAAAATCAAGTGGCTGGAATAATCGCCTCGTCCCCGCCTTAATTGCGAAGATATTGTTCTGGGGAATTAAGAATTACAATCTATTTTGTTCGTAATAAGCGGGTGCCAGGAATCAGTACCATTACGCATTCCACGCAGACTGGTTGAAGGTAACTAATAAGTAAGGTGTAATAGCGGTATTGACCTAGCCCGTACTCTATTTTTATAATCCCATGGACTGAAAATTCTTAAGATAACTTCGTTCTTGATAAGAGTAAGATGGTATGGTGACAAGATAGATTTTAATACTGACTTTCTCTCAGGAAAATCTAACTAATAATATAATTGAACATAGGAGTATAATAATAATAATAATAATAAAGCTTTATTATTCCATGCAAAAAATAATAATTTACAACAATAATACTGGATTACTATTGAATAATTAATTAAGAGCTGAATTGACATAAATAAGTATAGAATTTTAACATTAGAAATTAGAATTGGATCTTAAATAATTATTTACATTTTTCATTAATCAATATTATTTTTGTATGGACCCCCTTCGGGTAAAAGCCTCCTCCAAGTTGTGCCACTTTTCCCTGTCTTTGGCGATGTTTAGCCATCCTCGGCCTGCTATTACTGCTATTTCGTCCGCCCATCTGGCGTGCGGGCGGCCTCTTGCTCTATTTCCTCGCGGTCCGGGCCATTCCACAGATCTCAGAGTCCATCGTACATAGGAGTAGGTAAGAGAAAAGTCTTTGAACATCGGATGGTCGGAATTTTCTCAAAGACTCTGTTGTGTTGTGAATTGAATCATTTTCTCTTATCTACGTCCGATTGTAGAGTCTGTGCGGAAAGAGAATAGGCGTGGCGAAAAACGGACCTAACCTAACCAGTATGGCATTTTTTTTTTTTTGCAAATACGGTAGAAAA
Organism: Eudemis profundana; assembly: GCA_947034925.1. NCBI lineage: Eukaryota > Metazoa > Arthropoda > Insecta > Lepidoptera > Tortricidae > Eudemis > Eudemis profundana. The sequence goes on from OX344808.1 coordinate 5,516,412, forward strand.
GCATTACAGCGCCCCCCATTTAAATCCTATTCTCTTTCCGCACAGACGTAGAGTCTTCGTTTTTTATTTTCAGATTTACAACAATTAAGAGACTTGGTCAAAAGTAACCGTTAAAATTCTGTATAAAAAACGGGTTATGTAGCTGAATTAACTGGGTACCAGTGGGCATGGCGTCTATAAAAGTCGATTTCCATCGGCTTGTCTAATATTAGGCAGTTCAGCACTTAATTCTAGTGCTTTTAAGGAAATTTAAGCTAAAGCTGCTCCAGCTTGCCCAAGGATTTCTTCAACGCCACGCCACACACAACACGCACATATACATATACACATATACATCAGGTTCCATTTTTAATAAGAGCGATCAAATAAAAAAATCCCCTCTTTCTGTAAATTTAAACTATATGCAAAGGTTTCAACGCGTAACGAAACAAAAGCTATTAATTTCAACTGCGATGCCACCAAAGAATTCCCAATAACATCCTCTAACTAAACTATGCCCAAATACATGTAGAATGGCTCGTACGTGTCCAGGCTGAGCAAGCGCGGTCGTTACGCCAACTTATCTAACGCTTAAATCACGGGGAATATAAATAGTGACAAATTGTTTGATTCAAGGGCAATCAACTTGATTTTTATGCCTTTAGGAGTGAGTTTATTGCTTTTTTAACATATTTTCCATTTACAATTCTTAGTTTATCTTAGTATCTGCTCCGTTTCGGTTTGGGTTTTCTTTGCTGATTTTCTTAAGAAATATTTAATAATAGGTATGTACATAAACTTTCATTTGACGCTAACGGTATCTAATAAGTGCCTATTATTTTAGTCTTACAATTTGTGATAAACAGTTCATAAAGTCGGTGGCACAATAATCCGCAATCTGTTGTTTCTCTGTAGTTCCAACCTTTTATCATATTTCTTTCAACTTTTTTTTTGTCCCAAAGTTCCTGTGACGGGCACCACTGTGCGACCAAACAAATTAAAACAATGTGTTTGACACGTGCAAACATACTATGTGTGTCACTGCACAATGGGCGTCGCCGTACGTTGATCCGATAACCTGTCAATGTACAAGTTGTCTATTGACTGGTGTTGTCAATAGGGAGTCCAAACGTTATACTACGTAACGTATCTATGTATGAAATCAAGTGTTGAAAGAACATGCTCACTGCACTGTTTCGAAATATAAAACTAAGATGTATTTTTTTGTGCTTGAACGGGTGCTAGCTCTAGGAGCTGTCACAACTATCGGACGTCGTGGCGGTAGGCTGCCTCAGCAAAACCTCAGCACCACGGGTGTGTGAAGCAGTGGCGTGCACGGGCACAGACCACAGTGAATAGTGTACCTAGTCTGTTGAGGTTGCGGTGTTTTATCTTGAAAGTTGTTGTCCTAACTGAGATGCAAGTGTAGTCGAGAGGAGACAATATTTGTGTGGGTTATCGCGGCCCGGCAGACCCCGCCACGAAGATGTCCACTGCTGAACATAGGTGCCACACGGCCACACGCCACACCACAGAATAAGTAATCCCATCAAAAACATTACATGTAAAAAGATGCAAGTCTCGCAACGCAGTTCTCCTACAACAAAAAAGATTTGAGATGTAATGTTAAACCAAGTCGGTACCTACCAGGGGGGCGACCACAGAACTCGATTTCCACCGACTTGCCTGTATTTACTTTTAATTTGATTGAATTTATTCTTAACTTGAGAACTATAAAATGTGTTCTTCCACAGTTAAATAATAGGCAAGTTGGTGGAAATCAAGTTCTGTGGCACCAAGGTACTGACTTGGTTTAACATTACATCTCAAACCTTTTTTGTTGTATAAGAACTGCATTGCGAGACTAGCATCTTTTTACATGTCGTCGACCGTAGGCTGAATTACGGTAAAGGACAGGCAAAACAATGTCCCTTACGTTAATTCAGGCTACGGTCGACGATGTAATGTTTTTGATGGGATCTCATTTCTTTTTGTAAGTGGTCTCCCTTTATTTATTACATTCCAATGGGGTGTCCACAGAACCTACCTATTCCCACCGACTTGCCTATTAAATAATAGGCAAGTCGGTGGGAATAGGTGGGTGGGGGATTCTTTATTTGAGAAGTATTAAATATTCCTCCTATCACTTATTCTGTGCCCGTATCAACTCAACCTCAACGGATCATTTAATATCCTCAAACTCCCTGCATTGTTTTCAAACTTCAAAAAATACCAATATCTACCGATTACCAAATATTTTCGACTAACGCCTAAGCAATCAAGTAAAGCCGAACTTATAAAAAAGGATTTCTTTATTACAAAGCGATATAAAGCGAAATGGCGAAAAGTTCCAAGGCCCAGGAGATTACTGAAAGGCAAAATGAGTTTCTGAGTGTTTCTTGCCCTCGTTTGCTATGGTAATGAAGTATTTGCTCTGCGGGCTACTTAAAAAAAGGTTCTGTGTATTTGTCTGAAGGTCTTAATTAAGTTATATTGTTTTCATCACACTTGCTCGAAAATCGTGTCATTACACGTAGGTTCTGCGGGCCGTAAATGACCTATTACGCCCTAGGGCGTAATGGTTTTCTTTTTAAATTTGAAACACTTGTTCTGTTTTACTCTTATTTGTCTTGTTCAAAGGAAACGCCAACTTACTTTTTTTAACTTTTATCACTGAAATATTTATTTAAAGATAACTGTTATTGCAAATACATGTAAACACATATTTCGGTAACATTAATTAAATGTTTAAATAATGTATTTCAGTATTTTGCAATTATAAAATCAACCATTTTAGGTCTGTACCGCTATGGTTTCCGAACGTGATTTGACATTCGCATTGTCTATGGATAATGTCACTAATATCACTGTCAGTTTTACAATTTTATTTAGGTTAAGTAAGGTTAATTTTAATTAGATTTCCTCACAAGTGTGATGAAAAACATTGTGTGTGCCACGGGCGGTAAAGGAATTACCGCCCTTGATACACAATGTACTATTTTCTACTCCTGTACTTTTATCTGTCTTTTACTTGGTCACGAACACTAATATAAGAACATACCTAATATGAATTCAGAGAAGTCTATACTCTATTCCCCATAACAGCACTAGTGTCGTTATAGTCGCAAAACGATACTGCTAGCAGCCACAGACTTCTAAATCTAGGTTAAACTTGGGTCAAGGATTAAGCGCTCAATTCTAACTTTACAATAAAAATGCACAACTACCAACTTAATAAACAATTAAATTCCTACGGTTTTTAAGAAAAACAAAACTTTCCGAACTAAATTCATTGATGCCAACATAAAAAAAGTAGTTTTAATATCGTCACTGCGTGTCACTAGCGAGTATACGTCTAATTTAAAAAAGTTTACCATAGACACCAGTGGCGTGGCGTAAAAGATATCCTTGGGCAAGCCGGTGCAGATTTGGCGTACATTTTCCTTAAGAGCTGTAGAATAAGGCGGCCGTGCCTGATGTTAGGCAAGCCGGTAGGAATCGAGTTTTTTGGACGTCACGCCACTGATAGACACATACTGTCAGTCATATGTCATATTTGCCTTGTTTGCGTGCTATGTTTAATTTTATATTTTAAAACCTAGTCGTAGAAAAGGTATTGTATGCAACGTTGTATAATTAAGTAAAAAAACGCTCATAGCGACTCTATTTGCGATACTCGCCGCCGCGGCGGCTCGTATCGCAACTCGCGCAATTCATATTTTTTGAGCCTACTTATACAACTGTTGCATAAAATACTTTTTCTACTCCTGTACTGTTATCTGTCTTTTACTTGGTCACGAACACTAATATAAGAACATACCTAATATGAATTCAGAGAAGTCTATACTCTATTCCCCATAACAGCACTAGTGTCGTTATAGTCACTTTACGTTATTGCTAGCAGCCACAGACTTCTAAATCTAGGTTAAACTTAGGTCAAGGATTAAGCGCTCAATTTTAACTTTACGGTGAAAATGCACAACTAAGTACCAACTTAACAAACAATTAAATTCTTACGGTTTTTAAGTAAAACATAACTTACCGAACTAAATTCATTGATGCCAACATAAAAAAAGTATTTTTAATTTAAGTATATATTAAATAAAAAAAAAAAGTTTACAATAGACACATACTGTCAGTCAAACGTCATATTTGCCTTGTTTCCAGGTTATGACTAATTTTGTATTTTATAATTTAAAACCTCGTCGTAGAAAAAGTATTGTATGCAACGTTGTATAATTAAGTCAAAAAACGCTCATTGCGTCTCTATTTGCGATACTCGCCGCATTCGCGGCTCGTATCGCAACTCACGCAATTCGCATTTTTTGAACCCACTTATACAACTGTTGCATAAAATACTAATATCTAACTGCAGGCTTGGCAGTTTTTCAAGGAACTGTCCCAAAAGCCGGTCGACTACATAGGGGACTGAAAAGCTAGCAACTTCCTCGCGCAACGTATTTAGCATTGCGATACAACATCTTCGGGATCATGCCAAGGGGGTCTGGAAAATCAGGCCCCCTTGGCATCTGTCCGTCTTCGTTTCAGCTTGGACAAAAATGCTTTCGTATGTCTTGTTCGGCGGACGTCTGGCTGTTCTCCTCTACGGGTCGCATTAGTCAACCGATTCTCAAGATTGATTGGTGAGTGGGTTAAATTTTTAGTTTATTCGATTCAACTATTGGCATTTTTAGGGTTCCGTACCTCAAATTGAAAAAACGGAACCCTTATAAGATCACTTTGTTGTCCGTCTGTCCGTCCGTCCGACCGTCTGTCAATGCCCTTTATCTCGAGAACGCGTGGACGTATCGAATTGACATTAAAACCATATACTCAAGTCTACGGTCCCTTGAAACTGTAAAAAAATCTAACTTCTAAATTAACGTAAAAAGAGATATGGCCATTTATGCCGCAAAAAACGTACATTTCGACTCTCTCAAGGAACCCAAAATTTATAGGGTACTTTCCATTGAACTAGTACTATGTGGCAAGTAATGGGTAGGGGTCGGGTTGCATAAAGTTTAAGGTCATAATTTTGATACGCATACGAGGATTCGTCATACTCATCATTACGCATAACTGTAAATAGTCATACATTTATGCGCATAACGATTTTAATCATAATGTTTATGGACATACTGTGTAATGGGCATATAGTTGATATGCATACATTTATTCAAGCATACTTTATAATGGGCATACATGGATTGCTCATACAACACTTTAACCATACTAAGTAAATGCATAAAATGCTAAACTCATAAATAGGTTGCTCATTCAACACTTTAACCATACTAAGTAAAAGCATAAATTGCTAAACGCATAAACCTAATCTTAAAAGTTTTTTTAAAAGTTCTCTTTTATGTTGCGTCACAGTTCTAACCTAATATACTTTTCTGGCAGCGATGCGGTTATGTGTGAAATAACAGTTCTAACCTAACCTAACCTACTTTTCTGGCAGCGATTTGGTTCTGTGTGAGGTCACAGTTCTAACCTAACCTACTTTTCTGACAGCGATTTGGTTCTGTGTGAGGTCACAGTTCTAACCTAACTAAACCTACTTTTCTGGCAGCGATTCGGTTATGTGTGAGATAACAGTTCTAACCTAACCTAACCTACTTTTCTGGCAGCGATTCGGTTATGTGTGAGATAACAGTTCTAACCTAACCTACTTTACTGGGGTTACCCTCATCTGGCAGAATAATATTGGTCAGAAATACACTCCGCAGAACATGTTTCGCAGAAACACATTTAGTCGAATGGTAGTTTTGCATAAACTTTATTTGGCATTATTATTTCTAGGCATACAATACATTTTGTAGCATATCATTTTGCAGATAATGACTTTCGCAGTTTTTTTTTAGCATAATTTTATGTAGCATAATAGTCCTGTAGCATACTTCTATTATGGCATAATGATTTTTCTGCTTGCAGAAAAGTAGGTTAGGTTAATTACGTAAAGCTTAATATTCCTAACATGACTTGTCCTAAGAATTATTTTGCCTATTATTAAATTGGCTACACTTATAGCTCCTAAACTAAACTATGGTAGGCGTGAAGTCAGAATCGTTACGTATTCTACCTTCAGGCAGGTCAGATTTCGGTTAGGCACGACGCTACGCCACTGCGAGTCATAACTATACACAAATACTAATAATATTATACAAAACCATAAATAATATTTTTACAGCAGCCCATAAAGCCTCTCTGCTTGGGTAAATTATTAGGGCGTAGAACGAAAAGGGGGGAAGGGGGGGCGGAGCCCCCCACAAGGGGGGCTCGAGGGGCGAAGCCCCCCTCATTAAAAAAAACTCAAACCATAAGTTCAATTAGGTTAGGTTAGGTTAGGGTTCGAACTGCGTCCCCCAACAAAACCGAACTGCTGTCAGAAAAGTAGGTTAGGTTAGGTTTGAACTGCGTCCCCTAACAAAAACGAACTGCATTCTTATGAGCAATTTATCCTATCCTGCATATGTCTAGTACAGTTAGAGTAGTAAATGAAGTTCACCTTGACATCAAATGTTATTCTGCTAAGCAAATTTTATGCCACCTAAATATTATGTTAGTTATTCTCTCTCATTTGCTCAAAGGTTAGCTGGAAGAGATCCCTTACAGGGATAAGTTCGCCTTTGTACATAACCATTGATCTTTGTACTGTTTCTGTGTAATTTTATGTGCAATAAAGTGTTTACATACATACATTATGCAGAAAAATAATCTACGAAATGACTTTTCTTTTAGAAGACTGTTATGTATGACCATCAACATTATGCCAACATATGATTCGGGAATATAAAATTCTGCGAAATGATTTCTGCTAAAAAAAATTCTGCGTAAGGTGTTTCTGCCAAACAATGCTTCTGCTAAGTATTATTATGCGAACCAAATATATGTCAAAAAAGTGTCTGCCAGATAATAGTGAACCACTTTACTGGTAGCGATTCGGTTATGTGTGAGATAACAGTTCTAACCTAACCTACTTTTCTGGCAGCGATTCGGTTATGTGTGAGATAACAGTTCTAACCTAACCTAACATACTTTTCTGGCAGCGATTTGGTTCTGTGTGAGGTCACTAATATTGTGTAATGAGTAGAAATTAAAAATACTTCAATAATATAAATCGTTTCTTTTTTGAAGAACCATCGCAAGTCCATTATCAAAATTTATGCAATACGATTGTTATAATCATCAATATTATGGCTTGATAAATGTATGTAATTTGCAATTATTACTAAAACCACTTATAATCATCAATGTTATGGCTTAATAAATGTATGAAATTTACAATTATTGCAAAAACGACTTATAATCATCAATATTATGACTAAATAAATGTATGCCAATTTACATTATGTTTAAACCAATTATGACACCGTATAATTATGACACGGAACAATTATGCCATAGGACAATTTATGCCAAAAAAAATATATGAGCATCAACTTTATGCTTAAACTGTTATGACAATTAATAATATGACAATAGTTGTTATGCAACCAGACGGCCCCCCGGCAAGTAATACCCTCTTGTACTAAAAGTATTGTAATTAAATCATAAAACCTATAGTCTTTATTTAAAGTATTTGTACGGAACACTCGATGGGCGAGTTCGACTCGCACTTGTCCGGTTTTTTTTAGTTATAGGGTGTAAATACATATTTACATCCTAGAATAAAACAACCGAGATTGTGTTGTCGTCTACTATCTCTCTTTCTCACTCGTTTTCGTCTCTAACTTTTAATAATAATAACTCGTAGATAACCTGTCATTCTGCCACACAATTGTTTTCAACCTGCCACAGATGAACCATCGATGCACACAATTAACTCTCCCCAAACCAGTTTTGACCAGTTCAAATTCAATAAGAGATTTAAATTTAAATTAAATTGCGTTCAAGTTCGTAGTTAAGCCGAGGCGGTTATAAAACTAATCTGAGCTAAGCGTTACAATTACTGCTTACGTAACACAAAAGGGCGTATTTTTGTAGAAAAACGATGTCTGTTACGATCTTTTAAATTGAGGGTAACAATTACTGTTGGCCGTTAAATTACACCGAGACGGGTTCATTCCGGCGCCGGGAAGTGTTAGGGTTAAGACGCGTTCATGAAGGGATTTTGGTACATTATTCACCAAGGCAGGAGTGACTCACTCCGCGATGTCGCCGCACGACTACTGTAACAAATTTTTCATCACACTTGCTCGAAAATAGTGTTGTTACACGTAGGTTCTGCGGGCCGTAAATGACCTATTACGCACTAGGGCGCATAAGGCTCATCCATATAGTACGTCAAACCCATGGGGAGGGGGGATATAGCTAAATGTGACAGCTTATGTTAAAAATATGAAATATGTTAGGAAAAAGTGTGACATGGAAGAGGTGTAAAAATTTGAAAAATCGTGTGACGTACTTTGTGGATGACCCCCACGCCAATCGCGGAGGTGAAATTATAAGTTAAACAGACAATAGTCCAAATACTTTTGATTACCTGCCTATTTTTAACACCCCCCCCCCCCCCTGGTTATTTTTCTTGTAAAAATCTTTAATGCAATAATAATAAGTGTGTATAGATAGATAGGTCGATAAACTAAAATCGGGTACATACCTACCTATTTATTTATTTATAAAAATACATAACAGGCTTACAGTTTTTCACCAAGTGCCTAAAATGCTACATTGACATAAACTATCTACCGTAACTATTGCATAACAATTCTTAAAAGTAACAGTTGCACATTAAACTTATTTTAGTGAGTAGCACATGCCAGCTGTCAGCAAACAGGTCGGCATCTTGCTCCAGCACCACCTTGTTGACCTATACCTACACTCTATCCTCTATCAGGATATATTTATTTATGTGTGTGAATATAAACTAAACAATAAAGGAGCGTGTGCCCACGCCCGAAGGCCGGCTAATCCACGCGCGTTTCATTCACAAAACTGCCCGTAATTGCCCCATTATGCACTAGCCCTTACCTTAATAGTTCCCTCGTTTGGATGAATTATGGTGAACTTGTTTTGGATGGGGTTTTAAATCTAACTCCGTTCTGGTTCGGCGATTAGGCGTTTTGATCGGGTTCGTTGTCCTGTAGGATATGACCTTGTAGTTATTTACTGTCTTGACCTTGTCTGTTGTTGTTGATTTTAACTATATTGACTAACCATTTCCAACTGTTTAGAGGCCTTAAAAATCTATCTAAAATAAATTACATGACGAGGAAAGCCTAAAAACATCACCTTCAAATTCCGGATCACCTTTGGTCACCTTGATTGTTACGGTATAATCCAATGTCTGCCCCAGTTTGATTACTGGTGTATTGCATTTGATGTGTTTCTTTACACAATCTAAATGATCGTGTTACATGGCAAATGCGCACAGAACAGCACAATTCCTTAAGTTTTCCAAAGAAGACTGACATTCCTCTTTAAACTCCAATATTTCCTCTTTTTAATCTACAACTGCCTGCATTTCATAACCAATCTTAAAAAGTATCTAGTACTTCATGGTAAGTAATAACATCCAAACAAACAATCAGATATTTTTGGCTAATGTAACGTTGTTATTTTATCACGATACGACTATAAAGATTGGCTCCAAACACAATAATTTTTACGTCACACCTGGTCATAAAGTGGCAATTACCGCACACTACGCGAGCGGAAAATCCCACTTCCTGGCCTGGGGGAGACGTAAATTTTTTTTCATCACACTTGCTCGAAAATGGTGTCATTACACGTAGGTCCTGCGGGCCGTAAATGACCTATTACGCCCTAGGGCGTAATGGTTTTCTTTTTAAATTTGAAACGATGGTTTTGTTTTACTCTTATTTGTCGTGTTCAAAGGAAATGCCAATTTACTTTTTTAACTTTTATCACTGAAATATTTATTTAAAGAGAACTGTTATTGCAAACACATATAAACACATATTTCTGTTACATTAATTTAATGTTTAAATAATGTACTTCAGTATTTTGCAAATATAAAATCAACCGGTTTAGGTCTTTACCGTTATGGGTTCCGAACGAGTCTTGACTTTCGCATTGTCTATGGATATGTCAATGTCACTAATGTCACTGTCAGTTTTACAATTTTATTTAGGTTAAGTAAGGTTATTTTAATTAGATTTCCTCACAAGTGTGATGAAAAACATTGTGTGTGCCACGGGCGGTAAAGGAATTACAAACTCGTGTTATTAAAGCTCTCGGCCTCGCCTCGGCCTTGTAACAAACACTCGTTTGTAATTCCTTACTTACCGCCCTTGATACACAATGTACTAGTACTTACCACGGGAGGTAATAAAGAAAGCCTCAAATCGCATATTTATCGCCCTTGCCTGATGCTGTATTAGCAGCGTAGGTTTACTTTATAGAGTTATAAAGATAAAACGAAAGTTAGCGTGATAATTTTATATGTTAAACTTCACTTGACACATATGAGACACATTGACGACTTATAGAAAATGTTTCTTTATGGAACAAAACCGCTAGGCACATACGAAGAGTTTGGATATATATATAAAGACTTCTTTAACATTGCCTTCGGCTCGGGCGTCAAATGCCTGCGATCTGAGACATTCTTTGTTTTACCTCCCTAGGTACCTAAGTAATGTACTATTACTTACTTACTACGACCAGTCACAGATAAATTATTACTTATTTACATCCTTTCATCTCCCCGATCAATATTTTCATCAAAGTCTATCTCATAAATTATATCAATTAATATAATTCCATTCACCGACATATCAGTATTAGATTAATTAGCGAATGATTCGTCTCAATCGACAACTTCCGAGTGCGAGTAACTAGTTGCTGACAACTTGTCGGACCACTAGGAAAGTATGGGAACACGGAATAAAAAAAAACTGTTTTTCTGTTCTGTGTATGGGAACTGTAATGAGTACTGTAACCAGATCCAATTTACTAAAAATCGGGACAGCATAAATAAAACGCTACAAACATTGAAATATAATAAGTACCTATACATGGTGAAATTTTAATGGATGTTTTCCATTTAAGGGCATTTTCAGTATCGTGTTCTAATTTTTGACGTAAAAAAATGTCTCTGTATCGAGCGAGTCGGCTAATTTGAACCATACAAAATATTTTTTTTTCGCGTTAAAGAAAAATTTCTTCCACTTTTTCCTAATCAGAACACGACACTGAACATGCCCTTAAACGGAAAACAACCATTAAAATTTCGCCTTGTAGAAGCGTTAACTGAAGCTCAAAATCGACCCCACGAAATAAATACTTCCTAAAGGAGCGGAGCTAGTAGGTACTTTGTACTGAAGAAAAAACTTTAGCGGCAAATGAAATTTACACGTCACACGGCAACCCACTTGCAATATATTTATTAACATATGTAATTTAATATAAAATTCCTTTCATCCATTAACCAGTTCGGTGAAGGTCGTTCTATACTCGGATCTTAGACTATCAGTCTTTGTAACCAATCACGGATTTTTGTTTTTTAAACGATATGCAACCTATCCAAAAATGAAGACTTCTCACACTTAATAGGTACTAATATTTGTCATAAATGATTTTAGACTCACACATATATTTCGATGACTACAACTTCTACTACTACAACTGTAACAAAAAGGTGACCTTAAATAAATGAATGAACAAAAAAACTGTACAACAAAAAAAATGCCAAGTATTTTTAAAAATGCTGTAATGAACATTCTAACCTCTAAAAACGGGAGTATTTGTGTGATGACGATGAGCAATTTATTTAATGACTATCAGGGCTGTCTTTAACCAATTGGAGGCCCTGGGCATACTAGGATAATGGGGCCCCTATGACTTTGACAGAACACTATTTTGTTAGTTCCCTACCCCTATCGATCGCGGGGCTCAAAGTGCCCACTGGGAAAGACGGGTCTGCTGACTATTAGTTTGCTTCTATTGAGTCCGTTAAGTTAGTTAACAACAGATCGATTTGCGTAAAATTATTGCCTATTGTTGTACTTTCAAGTTTCCTGTATTTTTGTCATGCCTTAGTTTTACAAATGCTATTGAGAAACTGCGTAAGTATATTCATCCTCAACAACCTGTAAAAGTTTCTTCCTCCCACGTATTTCGAGTCAATCGTAATACTCGTAATCGCCGTAGATCGGCAGTGCAATTTCGCGGGATTTTCAGACGTAATATTCATATGGATATGTGCACAATGCCGCAATATCATAGAAAATCCATAATGAAAGTACGCCGTATTTTTCGTAGGATAGGAATAATTTTTTTCCATGCAGTACATTACAATATTCTTTATTGTGCATCAAAATAAAAAAATACAAAAACTTAAATCTAGAACAGCATAAATGGTAAACAAATATAGTGGGCGCTAAATAAAATCAGACGTGAGTAGGTAGTGCACAAGGAAATGAAAAACAGATTATTATCAAAGAGAAAAGAAAAGAGGACAACAACAAATAAGTATATATTTATAAACATACAATAAATAAATAAATGCATTAATTGAAATAAACGACACCAACAAATCGATAGGTCAAGGTCGAGCGATTCGAATCCAGATCAGATCACTTAAGAGCTATGTACGTTGGGCACAGAATATGTAGTAATACTAGTGTACAGAAGTCTATATCTCTCTAACAAAACTGTCGTTGAGGTCCGACCACTGGACGATCATAGATCTCCCCCAGAGTCTTCCACAACGAACGGTCGCACGCTTTTTGACTCTGCTGACTTTGTGGCGACCTTAGCCAGAGCATAAAACCATCTTGTCACAACACCATGGCGCAATTGCCCAGTCCGATTCACTCGGGGTGGTCCGGCTAGCGACCTGGTTCGACCCCAGGGAACGCCACGGCCGACCACCCGGTCGTACTATCGCTACGCCCACTAGGATTGCGAGTTAGTAGGGCTTTTAAAAAAAAAAGGCGCATCTTTTATGCAACTCAAATCCAAATCATTTATTGCAAATCATGTGTAAAAGGATCTTGAAAGTGCTTAAAAACAAGTGCAAGAATTCATGCTATGGCACAGCAATCTGAAGACTAGGGACAAATTTTACATATAAACATAATCGAATGCTATGTCTTACAGACTATACCTGGGTCATTCTACTTTTTCATAGCCATTCATCTAATGTCAGAATAAAGTATGATGCATATTGCATTCGTATATAAAAATTGTACTCTCAAATTGTACCTGAACCAAATAGTAGAAATTTGTTAACCAAAATTCATATATTGATATTGATTGATGTAACAGATGGTAACGCAGTGGTATATGACTTATTTTAATACAAACCGGGGGACACTCAAGGCCCACTGACTTACTGTGATTGAGGATATTTAAAGTCATTATTTATGTAACAAATCTATCGGAACGGATAGCCTAATAAAGCCTTTTTTGAAATCACAAAATAGAAAATGGAGGTAATGACCAAGTATTCTAAAATATGCATTTTACGAGAAAGTGTTAAAAACTTATGTACATGAAACAGTAGAATGGCCCACCTCGGTCAAGAAGTCTTACGTGGAGTACATTTCCCAAGCAAGTACTCCTTTAGCCGGGCTTTAAATCAACAAACAACAACTCAATATCGACCTCATCACAAAACATTACGTCGCTGATGAGTTTTGAATAAAGCGAATCAAAATCAGTTCAACAAAGCAAACAACACGATCTTTGATGATGATAATATTCCTTTCATTTACGCACTACTGTAGAAGTGCTGAGTACGTTATGGAGCTTAAGAAATCTTAGGCCCGTTTTAATAAACCACACTGAAGTCTAAACGCGCTCTCATGTATCGACACGGTCATCGATTTAAGGCCCGGTAGGACCTGGCTCGCATTTCACATACAACTAGTGTCGGGCGGAATGCAGATTATTGCAGATTATCTTCGATTTCTAACATAAAAGTATACGTTATCAACCCAAACATGAGAGGATGCCCTGCATGACTGTGAAATCATGATTGTCAGGTATTAATTTTGTCAGAAAAGGTAACTGGTAATGAACAAAATGAAAAAAATACTTTATTTTATAGTGTTTTCGCGCTACTTTTCTATCGAGCGAAGTGTTCGCTATCGTGTTCTAAGTGAGAGGAAGCCCTAGATACAGTTCTGAATATTATTATATATGTTTTACAGTGACCTACGAGTCAAATAAGTGCTCTAAAAATGATTTGGAAACTAGGCTTCCGTGCCCGATTCTGGTCTGGCCTCGCCTTAAGCGGGGACCACTTTCCATCAGGTGGGCCGTCTACCTGTTTACCAGTCTAAGGCAATAAAAAAACCATTATGATACGACCAACAAGTCAGTACCTTATTCAACTTTTAAGATCTAGAAGAAATGAATATATTATTAACTTTTCTTTGAGAAATGTTGTGTCCAACATCACTCCAAATTACCAAAATTCTAGCAGAATTGGGTAATTTGGAGTGAGTGAGTGAATTTTTCTATTTATATTCTACTACAAGCAATAAAACTAAATATTAGCCACGTTAGCACATTTACCTCATACAAAACTTTCATACCTATAGTTAATTCCATCAGTATGCTGAAATTGTCAATACTTTCGTCATAATCTGCATCGGAAACATTTAAAACTTCCTAAAAGCCCCTTAAGCTTTATGCTTGCATAGTACAGTAATATAACTGATCAAGCGCTTATACAGCCCTTATAAGGTACGCTCGTGACCGGCCTGGACAGAACGCGTTGGGAAATGTGCTGGGCTGGCGCTCATTAGACGCACTGTTTACTGGTGCTAGATCATTTGAGATGGGCTACTGAATGCCGATAGCATAAATATCTAGTAGATTGCTCGACAAGATGGTGGTGATGGTGTATTTACGGCGAGGGTGTGCATTTAATTCAGAGCGAAACGAAGGATTCTACAGTATAATCCTTTGTAACGTGGAATCCTTCGTTCTATAATCATTCGTTTTATTTATTTAAAATTAATTGCATAAAAGAAAACTTATCGTACAAAAGGCGAATTTAGTGCCATAAGGCATTCTCTGCCAGTTAACCTTAGGACAAAGCAGATAACTTGTGGGCGGTGCGGTGTAGGTTAGGTAAAAGGTAAGATAGAGATAGAAGACGTAACATTGATACAGTAAGATGATGCAATTAAAGCTACCTAGTTGCGTGGGAAGTAATTACAGAAAAACAAAGAAAGATAGCGGTACGGTATGAAACACCTTAACAAAAACATAGTAATGCACTTTTTTTAAGTTTTCGTTATAGTTATTCGCTTATTCAGACCAGTTTTGAAATCAGCAAGCCAAATCTGTTTGTACATATCAGTTAAATCCCAGATAGCACGCAAATCTGGTGCTGCTGCTTATATAGCCATTATAGCACTAATTAACTGCGTTAAAGAACTGAATACAGTTTAACAAAAGCTGTATATAAGTCCTTTACATCTCAGTCGAATCCAATAAAACATTTAGGATTTAACACGCGCCTTAAAGGTGAAACGATATACCATTGAAGTGTGGGCGCAACATACGAGTTGTAGACCTGCTTTGATTTAAAGCGAAACTCATGACATGCCCTTTGCGTAGCAATCCTAGCATTTGCGCAAGAGCAATTGGGAGCGCCCTGGACCTTTGTTAGTGTCATTGAACTTTAACCCATCTAATACTAATAGTAGTAATAAATACAAGGATTAATTTAACTTTTTACAAGCTTTTATTTAGTTTCACCAGTCCCGGTATCTGTGTGTCTGTAATAAAATCTTGCAAATTAAATTTAACCCACTTCCCGGTTTCCGATTGAGCTGAAATTTTGCAATACAAGGATATGTAAATCAGATGACAATGCAATATTATTATGACATGAAGCTGATCTGATGATGGAGCCGAATGGTAGCCATAGGATCATCTAAATCACACAAGATAAATTCACCGTGTTTGGGCTTATTTGATTCTGATTTTGATGAGTTTGAGAGACTGTTTGCGATTATACAACAAAGAAGTATAGTCCGCAATAAAAGCTTGGCTAAAACCATTTTTTGATAGACATTTATTAATGGTTATAAGATAGCTTTCGTCTGCGTTAATTTTATTATTCAAAGACGGGTTACTTGCAGAAAAAATGTACCTTAACTGAGAAAAAATAAAATCTCAGTTTCGTTACGATTTTCCCCTATATTTAGTTTGGGCGTAACGAAACTGAGAAATTCAAAATTTGTACAGAAAAGTTGGGACATTTTGCACTACTTTTTTTATTTCATAAATGAAAAGTGCTCGTGATTCTGAGTAAAATGGTATAAGACACACCATGATCAGACAAAAAAAGTAAAAGGTACATTTTTTCTGCAATTGACCCAGAAACCATTTTTTTTATTCCGTTATAGTGCGAGATATGTGGATCATGTTTTAACACATTAAATCCCGCAAGTATTGAGTATGGGTATCAAAATGACTTCCTCAAAATCGTATGAAAAGCAAAAGTGCCCGTATAGCCAGCACAATAGAAATTAAATTTCCTTGCACTGATATCGCCTGTTATAACTTAGGAAGAAGAAATTAAATTGCTCGTTAATTCTCCTTCTGAGATTAGGTAATGGGTCCCACTGCGGTGTTAAAATATTCAGATGTGACCGCTGGTTCTCCATTTATCTTGCTCGCAGCTATATAATTATGTATCTAAGAGACATATCATCATCATCATCCCCACCATTTCAACCTTGATACCTTCACTGCTGAACGTAGGTCTCCCCCTACGAACGCTCATATTTACTCGGACTGTCGACATCTCCAGCGTCTTTTGATGCTCAATGGAAGACAAAGCACATGTCGAGACTTTTTATTGGATGTGGCCATCATGTGATTCATCGATTTAAGTGCCAAAGAAGGCGTGGCTTGAGAAAATAACTTTATCAAGGCATTTCTTTATAAGTTTGACGTGTATGGGTATCTATCACTCGGTCACTCTGTGGTGTGTCTGTCTGTGGCATCGTAGCTCCTGTTTCTGTTCTTGTTTGAAAGGTGATTTCATCGAAAGTGTTCCTTTTACGTAATAATATTGTACTAACATTTAGTACATAATTAACATTTAAAAAGCATAAATAAAGCTTAAATTAGAAATGAATAAAAAAACCCCGACTAAAAAAATCTAGAAAAAGTAAGAAAAGAAGTTTTTTTAGTCGGAGTTTTTTTCACGATGTTTTGATCTTTAGCTTCCTAAATTTGAAAACAAAGGGGTGGTCGCTATCGCCTTAAATCGTGGTTATCATCGCCTGAATCATACACAATGCATTTGATTATCGATTTGGTACTGGGTCATTCTTCAGAAATATGTATGCGGTCACCTTATTCCTCTGGCCCCTTTGCATACTAAATGTATGGAGACAGAGAAATAAGTCGCAGACATATTTCTGAAGAATAACCCAACTTCCTTTTAGCCTGTGACTACAACTGTTCACACAGTCCGGTCGATAACCAACCGCCCATAGGCCACAGGCTAAAAGAAGCCACAAACCGCAAGATCCGGTGCCTGCGTTATTTGTAGCCCCTTCTACAATACGCGTTATCTCTGTGAAACATTACGGGTTCTTTATTAGGGTTCCAAACTCGAAAAGTAGATGAAAGTCTATCGTCAGTGGATATTTACAAATCGCTACGTCTATGTATGTTTGTAGGGTAAGCAAAAGCAAAGCAAAAGCAAAGTGATATGTGAATGAAATGAAATGAAATAATTTATTTCTGCAAGTAGGCTCTTTCACATGTTTGATTCTTTTGGCGCTTCGGCAGATGACATTCTGGTGAGAAGAAGCGCCGGAAGAAACTCACCAGTTTCTCTTTTAAAAACATTACAATAATTGTGACAATATTACATTGCATATCACAAACAACTACTTAATACTGAATTCGCGTAGACGTTGTGTGTGTTGATTCCATCCTAATAAGTCCATCTAGCGGACAATTGGGTAGTTTAACAATCTAGATTAGAAGATAATAATATAGTTGCCTGTGGTGCGTCCGTACACGGCGCGCACACATGCGCGTATTATAAGTACCTTTTGTAGGGAGAAAAACTACCGTATACCGTGCCACTGGTTGGTCATTTTTTTTTTTTTTTTTTTTTTTTTTTGTTGGTCATTTATTTTATATTATTACATACTAGCATTTACCAGCGGCTTCGCCCGCGCTGTTCCCGTTAATGTCCCAAGGGAGCTCTTCACCGCGATATAGAGTATTCTATATTTCAATCCAGGACTTGGTATACTTGCATGCTAAATTTCAGCTCAATCCATTCAGTTGTTACCCCGTTATTTAGTAACAAACATCCACACCCCCAAACATCCAAATATCTTCACAAACTTTGACATTTATAATATAATAGTGTGATAAGTCAGTTTGCACATCCCCACAAAGGACAATTGTCTACTTTTGTCATTTACTACTTAAAATTCAGTCTGCACATCCCCTCGTAGGATAATTTTGAACAGAATAGGCCACCGCCGGGCGCCATGCAATTTTCACGCGCCAAAGACTCGCTATCCCCACTTTGACTGCATTAGGCTGCATCTACATTAATTATATTGGAAAGTGTGGCATATGCGCGCTTTTAAGTGGCACTCAAGAGACCTGACATTTGAAGGAAATTTGAAAAGTTTTTAATGGAGATCTGAGACTATGACAAAAGTAACGAACCAACTGATTAAAGTATATGATACGTAATGTGTATGACTTTTAATGGGGAGTATTTATATTTGATTTGATTGCGTGTAGTGGAATAAAGGGAACGTGCACAACGAAGGTGCTGCCAACTGGTGCCGCCAATCCGAATCTTGT
The DNA here is from genome assembly GCA_947034925.1 of Eudemis profundana. Lineage (NCBI taxonomy): Eukaryota > Metazoa > Arthropoda > Insecta > Lepidoptera > Tortricidae > Eudemis > Eudemis profundana. The sequence goes on from OX344808.1 coordinate 5,535,171, forward strand.
ACTCTTATCATGCTGGGGCCACATTAATGGGAAACGCTATTACTATACTTGACGTATTAGGTACTCCTTCTTATCTATATATTTTTATGTATTCATAGACGAAACAGTCTCGTCAACCAAAAACATTTTTCATTCCTCCCATCCATCGTCCCTATGTGACAATGAATGACGGATGGCCGATCCAGAATTGACTACATTTACATGGACTTGAGCCGTAGCGGATATTTTGTAGGACAGAGTCCCTTTTACTGTTCTGATTGATGGGCAGTGGTCGATATGCCAGGATAAGTAGACGGGTTAGTGATGTCCCGTGCCGTATTCCCAGGAATACTGGCAACGGCAATAATTATTATGGCTTATACTAGAAATAGCCGAGGCGTACACTCTAAAAAATCTGAGCCAACTAAGAGAGATTTTCTTTAGAACTTTTAAACATATCAACGAAAGCTGATTAATTAAAACAGCAGTTCATTAGTGATTAAAAGAACAATCTAGAATCTTGATAATTTTAACAAATATATTCCTTGTTTCTATCATTATTTTCTTCTTTGTATGATTCGATCATGTTTAATTAGTTACCTTATACATCAATGTTTGTTGAATCAAATCAGAACATGGTTAATTGAACTATGATAAACAATCAATATCATCTTAGTTGGTGCATCTAACGTCTTGTTAGGCTGGTATGGAATCAAGATGCTTGATTATAACCTATCACAATCTTGTTAGGAGCAACCAATTTTTTTTAGAGTGTACTTTCCACCGTGTCCAGTTGGCGTGTACTTTGTTTTGTTGTGTTCAATTAAACGACATTCTAAAATGCCAAAATGTATGATGAAGTCGCGTGTTTTGCTCATCTATTCTTTTATACACATAACTATGATGGCCGCGACTAGTAGCCGTGATGTGCGGGCGCCCTTAATCAGTTGACGTTTGTCATATTTTCGATTAACACATTTCATCAATTTTAATTTTTTTCATTTCGTTAGAATCAATTCATTTGAATTTTGTAAGATCTCTAAACTATTCGAAGAATAGCCATAATGTAATGTAACCTTTAAATAGTTACCAAAATTATGAATAAAAATAGTTCTTGCTTTTTGGGTACTATTATTACCTACCCAGTTCGGCGGTCGATGAACTAAGGTCATGTTACCAGAATCTAAAACTTGTGTTAGAAATACTTATTTTAGAAAAGAAGTCTAACGCAAACAAGAAATTCCGTTTTGTTTCTTTCCGTATATCTTTAATTCGGTTGACGCTTCTAACTTTTGATGAAGGCCTTTAAACTTATTTATTATTGGACTCAGTATACGAAAAATTTCATAAAGACTTATTTCAACCAAGTTTCCTAAAGGTATTGAGCTTTTGTTTCTTTTCACGAAACGCAATAAAAAAATAAGTTTAATTTTACGTTGTAATAAAATCCCGAAAACCGAAGTTTAGACGTCCCGATAAATATTCAAAGCGTGTTGTTTTTGAGTTTTTCTGCGAAAGTTATGAAAGGTTTTCGCTGTTCTGAATACAGATTGTGTATTGTTACAGGTGTTCGGGAAAATGCAAACTAAAAACATTAATCTTAGTCTGGACCACGCCCACAACGATACTGAGAAAGTGAGTACAATACTTTTTCCCATACTAACGATTTCCTGCTGCTTTGTCACGATTTTTCAATATTTCTTGTATAAGTAAGGCGGCGGCTCCACTAAGGTGGAGGCGGGCGGAGCGTAGAGGAGAAGTGTAGGAATCGACCAATCACATTAGTGTTCGTTGTTTCCATTGAAGCGGAGAGGAGACGAGATGTGGATTTCAACCAAGGACCATTAAAACAAGAGGACTGTCATTCTCCATACTTTAGATCGTACCCCGACCGCAAGGGGATATCCAGGCAAAAACTAGATGGCGCTAAAAAACTAAACATATAACGATGTTATAATTGAACAAAGAAACATAGTACAGTAACAATGAGTTCGTAAAAAGCTAATAATAAATAAATTCTAACATTTAAATACTGTGTCACGCTTGCAAAGTTGAATAATTGTAAATATTATAATTCTTATACCAAGCTTATACATAGATGGCGTTGTAATATCGGGGAACAGCTTTTTGTATGGAGAATGACAGTCCTCTTGTTTTAATTGTCCTTGATTTCAACTAATCTGATTGGTCAACACTACGCGTCTCCTCTCTGCTCCGCTCGTCTCTGCATCAGTGGAACCGCAGCCCAAACCTCGTAACCGTAAGTACGTTATTTAACCAGGTTAACTTAACTATACATCGGATATCTAACGATGATATTATGAATAGAGCACACATTTTTGCTTTCTTTATGTTTTTAACCAAATGCAACAAATGAGAGGTGATCTCAGTTCCCCGGTTTCGTTTCTCATCCACTTGTTTCCTATTTTCTGTTCGACTCTATTGCTATTAACGTAATTATGTTGACGGGTAACTATAAGTAAGTAGCTACCACAAGCTAGTGAGTGGCTGCCTGCTCCCCAATTACGCAGAAGCGGCTGGACCAATTTGGAAAAAATCTTTATTATTTTTTTATTGAAAGGTTATATTCCCATATGGTCCTATGCAGATGCATAAGGGTCTGATGATGAGATCTTGGCGAACTCTTCAATAGTACATTACGTACCTACCTAGGGTGGATAAACAAAGAATGTCTCGGATCGCAGGTATTTGACTGTTTCTCCCAGACCAGGAAGTAGGATTTTCCGCACGCGTAGAGGGTGGTAATTGCCACTTTATGGCCAGGTGTATTATAGTCACATCTATAGTGATTTGTGATTTTTTTATGGTCGTTTGGAATCTGTCATTTTATTTTTTGTTTTATTCTGAATTAAGTTATTCAAAGTATTATTTAAATCTCAATTCGTATTGTATAGCGCCATCTATAACAAAGCTTAGTAACTTCTGAAGGCCCCGCTCGACCACGCGCGTTACAAACTTCACTGTCGCTAATGCTGACTGAACCCCATAGATGGCGTAGTTCTCTATAGTGTAAATTACATTCTTAACTACATAATAATAATAATTTAATAATGTAGTTTACACTATAGAGAACTTAGTAGGTAACTCTGCATTTACTTAGTAGAACTATATTCCTATTAATATTCCATTGATTACATGTTATTGTGATTAACAATTAGATACATTCAAGTACAAATAAGTAAGTAGGTGATGTATTTTTCCCTTTTTGCAGAAGATGGGTCGCCAGGATCAGGCATCGCTGCCGTCGCTCCCGAACTCGGTCACTGAACCAACCTCCGGCTCCTTATATCCTGGTCAGTGCAACTTCACCCTTATTTTTCAATCCTACAACCTACCTAAATTATCATCGGAGAATTCAGCTATTTCGACTAACTTGAACTGACTGATACTTTTATTTACCACTAGCATTTACCTGAAGCTTCGCCTGATTTGTTCTCGTTATTATTACCCGACTGCGGCGTAGCCCAAAGGAGGGTTATGTGTTTGACCTGTATGTATGTATATCCGTTCCTATGTCCGCTCGTAACTACTCAACGGCACATCCGATTTTGATAAGTGATAATCATTAGATTGACGGATCGGATTAGGTGATGTAATTCTGGATTTCAAAAGGGATTAGAGTCGCAAGCAAAATGAAGCGTTTCTTAAATACGATTGACAAGCAGACTTGTGACAAAACGGTTGAAGATTATCGCTTGAAATACTGCTCGATCTATAGGCGCATAATTAGAATCGCGAAAAGGAATGCGGTCATAAGGCAGATTGACAAAACAGAAAATAAAAGCAAAGCAATTTGGAAAATAGTAAACAGACACAGGAATAAAACACAGACCACTACTAGGGAAAACTTAATCCTCCGAACCGACAAAATAATCACAGATCCACATGAGCAGGTAAATACTTTTTCGAAAATCTTTGATCACAGTGAAGTAAATGCGTTAAGTGACCCTTTTTTAGCACATAAGCTGATCGAGGAAAACACGGCAAGGGTTAAGAAAGACATGTCATACGAAAGTGTTACTCCGCTTGAAATCTGGAAACTGATTAAAGATATGGCTCCAAAAACATCAGTAGGGCATGACGAAATACCAGTCACTATAATTAAAGAAAATATTGACTTGCTAGCCGAACCACTCGCAAATTTCTTCAACGATTGCTTCGAGTTAAGTATCTTTCCAGAACAGTTGAAGATAGCAAGGGTACTACCAGTTTACAAAAAAGGAAAACGAAGTGATCCCAAAAACTATAGGCCAATCTCCCTGCTACCGACACTGTCAAAAATCTTTGAAAAGTTGATGAAAGTGCGGCTACAGAGACACCTGAATTATTACAACGTCCTAAATAACAGGCAATTCGGTTATAGGAAGGGCGTAGGTACTCGTGAAGCAATTGATACCTTAATCAATGATGCAGTAACAGAAATAGGTAAGAAAAACAAAGTTGCAGGGTTATTCCTAGACCTTAGCTCTGCGTTTGATACCGTCCAGCATAGCATACTGCTTCATAAACTGGAACACTATGGAGTCAGAGATAAAGTTTTGAAACTATATGAGTCATACCTCTCAAACAGGAAACAATTTATCGAGATCAAATCGATTGAAGATGGAATCGAAAGGGTAGCCAAGTCTCACTTAGTTACAGTGAAACGTGGGGTTCCACAAGGGTCCATCTTGGGTCCTCTGTTCTTTGTAGTATTTTTAAATGATCTTATATCATATATGGGTAAAATACTTCCACACGTGAAACTAGTAGCTTTTGCTGACGACACAAATGCCGTAATCTCAGCGGAAAATATGTCTCAGCTGAACGATACAGCAAATGCTGCGCTTTCTGCTTTTAGTGAATGGTTTAAAGCTAATAATTTGAAGCTTAATACTAGTAAGACAAACGCGATGTTGCTATCAGCAACCTCAAAGAAATCAGATATACTAGATATCAATCTAACAGGAGTTCAAATTATCCAAGCAAATGTCGTCAAATTCTTGGGAATCCACATAGACTCACAACTAAATTGGAAACATGAATTACAACAGCTAAATAACTCAATAAGCGCAGCTTGTTATGCTCTTCGCAGTCTACGAGATGAAGTCCAAATAAAGCAACTCAAGATGGTCTATCATGCGTTGGTGGAATCAAAATTTCGGTATAGCATAAAACTCTGGGGTCATAGTTATAAATATAATGTAGAAACAGCTTTTAGAATGCAGAAAAGGGCCATACGAACGATAGTTCGAATTCCTCAGAGAGAGTCATGTCGAGACCATTTTGGAAATCTAAAAATTTTGACACTACCCTGTCTCTATATCTTAGTTCTGCTCACAGACTTCATCAAACACTTGGATCAGTACGAAAGCCCAAGTGAAAGAGAATTGAGATTTTCGACAAGAAGAAAAGACATACCAGATATAATAGTCCCGAGGCTAAATGTCATACGCCATGCTTCTTGCTACCAAGCGGTGCACTTGTTCAATAGGCTACCGGTGGAATTCAAAACTATCGTAAACAGTCGCATCTTCAATGCAAGACTCAAACAGTTTCTGCTGGAGAAACGTTATTATTCGGTCACAGAATTTGTAGATGAACTATAATTAATTATGAATGTAATAATCAATAATTTTGACATTTTATAGCTTTCTTGTATTTATTTATATATTTTTTAAGGACGAATTCGGACATTAATATTCGTAAGCGTAGCATAGGTAATCATTAATCAATGTTATGTATTTGTTGAAACATTATTAAATATAGTATTAATTTAAGGATAATTATTAACGCTGTTTAGAGTAATTTATTCAATTGTTTTGTAGATTATTATATTTTTTTGTTAACTATAAGGACATTCATATACAATGTAAGTTGTTTTTGAATAAATGAAATGAAATGAAATGAAATGATTCGCCTTGATGGTGCGAGTGTGAAGTTCGTTAAAATAAACAAAATGGCGGATTTTATGCAGTTTCTAAGTGCACCACGGTCGGGTTTTTTTAATAAAAATGTGGTTATTCCAAGGGAACTCTTTACCGAGATATAAAGTATCATGTGTTTCAATCCTGGACTTAGCTTTGCATACCAAATTTCAGCTCAATCCATTCAATTGTTGCTGCGTTATTTACTTAATAACAAACATCCAAACACATAGAAACATCCAAACATACAAATGAATAAAAGCCACATGAATACAAAGGAAAAGTAGGTCTATTAATAAAGTTTTTATTAGTTTAAGTCATTTTTCCAAATAGCCTCGCGGGTCTTAAATAGCCCCGTTTTACGGTACCCAAAGTAATCCCTTACACCTATGGCACCGTCGGATTTGCTGATGGCTGTACAATTACATCAAAGTATAAAAACGGAACGGATAAGCTTGTTGAAGTGGCAATGGGCAGGGCATATCTAGCACGTAGAACAGATGGCCGTTGGGGCCGAAAGGTTCTCGAATGGAGACCACGAATCGGCAAGCGCAGCGTCGGACGTCCACCAACAAGATGGACAGATGATCTGGTCAAGGCTGCTGGCTCACGGTGGACGCAGTTTGCTTCCAACCGAACTAATTGGAAGTCTATGGGGGAGGCCTATGTCCAGCAGTGGACGTCCTAATGATGATGATGATGATAATATAAACAGATAAGTAGTCAAACTTCGGCAGTTTAGGAGCGCGCGATAGGTACGTATTCAAAGTCGAAGCGCATACGGCGCGATCCGCACTGGAATTCTTATGCATTCTTAAAACTTTGCTTGTAGTATAATTATACGTTCGTTCACGGGGCGTACACATATGTAAAAGCCACACGTTGTTTTATAGGAAGAAAAATTACTGCTATTATTTATACTGTGATTACATTCATAATTTTGTAACAGGTGTCTAGCTTTTGTTTTATAACTTCCAAATCCCAGAGCCTGTTCATACAAAGTGTTCCGGTTCAAACTCGCATGATACAAAGACGACACACCCGCCATGTAAAACCATAACACTTGCATCCTTATTCCACCAAGCCACTGGTGACCAAAAAACCACCCCCAGGCCTGTAATTCGACCCTAAACAAAAAACGTAAGATAAAAAACCCACTCAGTATGCATATGTGCAAGCGAGAAGGCCGAATATCGCTTTCCAACAACCAACACTCGTGCTCAGTTTGTGCTAAGTCTGCTGCACATACGGACTGAACTGTGGCCAGGGTGAAACAAGGTATGATTTTTCAAGATGGAACTTACTTACGTCACGATGTTGCCATTATCCTTATGACGTAGCCCAGTTCGCATGACGTCATACATAGAGTTGTGCCGTTCTCGAGAATTCTCGGAAACGTTCTCAGTTTTGTATGGGAAATGTTCTCGAGAATGTTCTATCTCCATACTAAACGGAGAACGTTTCCGAGAATGGCACATCTCACACATACCTTGTTTTGTATGTACTTTGAGTATGCCATAGATGTGAGAAATTACAATAAAAACGATTAACTAACTAACCAACAATATTAACTGTAATTAATCTTTTAAATAGAAATTGTTCACTCCTATGGCACTCTACTAAATTAACGTTGACTAAATGACTACTACTAAAAATGCTACAAAATTTACGATTACTCGTAACTAGTGTGTAGAGTTGACACTGTGTCGTTTAGCGTGTATAGTGAAGTGTTATTAGTATTACAGTGCGTGATCGGAAAACAGAACGTACCTATAGCAAATTCAAATCTTTGTTCCATTCAATCCTGACGTTCAAAGGCAAAACAAACGAATAATCCGGTGTGAATATTTGTTATAGTTTTGTTTTAATTATTGTGCGAAAAACTGTTGCATTATTAAATTCGAAGTGAATTTAATTTGTGGTAGTGACAGTGATTTTTCAAAACTGGATCCCCGAAGGAGAGCCATTTTCGGGTCGTCAACCGATTTGGATTATTTGTCATGTTACAGTAAGTTATTTATTTATAATTCACTTTTCAGGAGCTAATGGTAGCATTTGTTGCGACAAATAAAACAAACACATCACGTTCCGAGTAGGTATGTATGTGCGAATGCGAGAGTGACGCATGCCTTAACATTAATTTATTTTCATCACACTTGCTCGAAAATGGTGTAATTACACGTAGGTTTTGCGGGCCGTAAATGAACTATTACGCCCTAGGGCGTAATGGTTTTCTTTTTAAATTTGAAACGCTAGTTCTGTTTTACTCTTATTTGTCATTTTCAAAGGAAACGCCAACTTACTTTTTTAACTTTTATTACTGAAATATTTATTTAAAGAGAACTGTTATTGCAAATACATGTAAAAACATATTTCTGTAACATTAATTAAATGTCTAAATATAGTATTTCAGTATTTTGCAAATATAAAATAAACCATTTTTAGTCTTTACCGCTATGGTTTCCGAACGTGACTTGACGTTTGCATTGTCTATGGAATATGTCACTAATGTCACTGTCAGTTTTACAAATTTATTTAGGTTAAGTAAGGTTATTTTAATCAGATTTCCTCACAAGTGTGATGAAAAACATTGTGTGTGCCACGGGCGGTAAAGGAATTACAAACTCGTGTTATTAAAGCCCTCGGCTTCGCCTCGGCCTTGTAACAAACACTCGTTTGTAATTCTTTACTTACCGCCCTTGATACACAATGTACTATTTCATCACACTTGCTCGAAAATGGTGCATTACACGTAGGTTTTGCGGGCCGTAAATGAGCTATTACGCCCTAGGGCGTAATGGTTTTCTTTTTAAATTTGAAACGCTGGTTCTGTTTTACTCTTATTTGTCATGTTCAAAGGAAACTACCAACTTACTTTTTTAACTTTTATCACTGAAATATTTAATTAAAGAGAACTGTTATTGCAAATACATGTAAACACATATTTCTGTAACATTAATTAAATGTTTCAATAGTGTATTTCAGTATTTTGCAATTATAAAATCAACCGTTTTAGGTCTGTACCGCTATGGTTTCCGAACGTTTCGCATTGTCTATGGATATGTCACTAATGTCACTGTCAGTTTTACAATTTTATTTAGGTTAAGTAAGGTTAATTTTAATTAGATTTCCTCACAAGTGTGATGAAAAACATTGTATGTGCCACGGGCGGTAAAGGAATTACAAACTCGTGTTATTAAAGCCCTCGGCTTCGCCTCGGCCTTGTAACAAACACTCGTTTGTAATTCCTTACCTACCGCCCTTGATACACAATGTACTATTACGTACGTACCAGCATATACCCGCGGCTTCGCCCGCGTTGTTCCCGTTAGTGTCCGAAGGGAACTCTTTACCGGGATATAATGTATCCTATGTTTCAATCCAGGACTTGGTCTACTTGTATGCCAAATTTTATCACAATACATTCAGTTGTTTTGTTACCCCGTTATTTAGTAACAAACATCCAAACATCTTCACAAACTTGACCTTTCTACCCCGGGTACCCGACTAGCTTACGCCGCCACTGGACTCATAATTGTATACCATACCTACCAGTGGCGTGGCGTAAAACATATCCTTGGGCAAGCCGGTGCAGATTTGGCGTACATTTTCCTTAAGAGCTGTAGAAGAAGGTGGTCAAATGCCTGATATTAGGCAAGCCGGTAGGAATCGAGTTATTTGGACGCCACGCCGCTGATACCTACCTTACCAGATATGAAGCGATCTCTTCCAGACAATCTCTGCATGGACGTATTATTAGACCTAAAGTATAATTAGTGCAAAATCCAGCCCGAACTCGTTGCACATCGACTCAGAGGAGCAGGTACAAAATTCCTAAGAAACAATCGCAATTACGTGGGTAGAGATCGGCCTTAGCACGCGAACCTTTGTTATACGCATCGTTAAGTATTATTTAATGATACTTAATAACATGCAAAGGATAATTAACTTTAAGACAAAATAAAAATAACCACTATCGATTGGAAACAAAAACAGGAGTGGCTCGGCTGGCCCATACCAAAACCAAGTAAGTGCTCCAGATCAAATTTTAAAAAGGGCGTAAAAACATAAACATAAGAATGCTTTAAGCTCTTTTTTAAAATTTGTCTGGAGCACCTACTAGGTTTTGATATGGGGCAGCCGGGCTCCCTCCGCGATTTCGCCGCGAGGCTACTAGTACCAAATGTTGCCGCTCCGGAGGGGCTTAGCCAGCGACCAGAAAGAGCACGCGTTATGCGATAGAGAGAGAAGATCGGATGCGGTGCATTCCGTCCGGTGGTCGGGACCGAACGTCAGTTCTGTTAGAAAGAGAGACTTCTGGTCGTAGTACTTATACTGTGTATTGGAAGCTTTAGTTGGTACATACTTACATTTCCCATTTTTTATATAAGTATAACCTTAGAGCGCCAGTCGATTAAAGATCCATATTTGGGTTTATATGCACAGAACGCATTCAAACTTTAGTAATTAAACCACAAACCTTTACTCCGCCGATATGGCTGGTGGGCGTTTTATATCCAGTGTGCAATACTTTTCCGAGTAAGGGCCCGCGTCCACTGACCACTGCATCCAATATGGAATAATCGTTTTATTGAGACGTTTGTTTGGTTGTCAGTTTTTTTTGTATCTTGCGACAGATTCTCTGTATAATGCGACACCCTTGACTTACAAAAATAATCATAATAAATTACAAACTTTAAATATCCTTGCTTTTGATCCTCTTTAGCGGTCCGAAGATGTAAACAAGTTTCCACTCTCAAGATATACCTTTTTCTGAGAATATCGTAACATGATAACCATCATCATCATCAGCTCGTTGCAGTCCACTGCTGGACATAGACCTCTCCCAAGGTACGCCACAGAGCCCCGTCTACAGCGTAATGCATCCAGTCGCTTTCACCCCCCGTATGCAAGTCGTCCCGCCATCTGGCCAAGGCGTCCCACGCTACGTTTACCAAGACGCGGTCTCCACTCCAGAACACGCTTACTCCAGTGATTATAGAGAACGTGCACGAACTATAGGTGGCAGCACTAAACGACAAAAAAGACACGGGCGGACAATAAAGGAAAATATCGCCCCTGTCAAATCAAGCTGTCAATGTCAATGATAATATGTAAATGTCAATGTCAAATATAATAAGTCGTAGCTACACTGACGTTAATCATCCTTCAACGCGATAAATTAACGTTATTAACGGCGTTTTCGTCAATGTGGCCCCAGCATGAGAGGGTATATGATTTAGATTGGCGGCACCAGTTGGCAGCACCTTCGTCGTGCACGTTCTCTATCGGTTCTGCGACATATGGCATCAGCCCATTGCCACTTCAACCTACTAACATGACATGATACACCGTATGAACATAATCATAATCGTACTCTACCCGAGTGAAGACACTAGTTTTTTCAGCTCAGCATTTGCATTTTTAGGGTAAATATCGTGGTAATAGATTTCGGATACACTTTGACTAAATGAGATCTTTTGGATAATCAGACTGTCTAAAATTGATAATTTTTATTTATTTTATGAAATGAATAAAATATAACCGTACGAGGAGTAAAAACTTTTTGTACATTAAATCTACCCTTATAATATAAAAGAAGGAGAAACATAGGTACAAAAACACTTTCAATAAAAGTACAGGTCGCATAATGTATATCGAGTTAACGCTACAATGAATAAATAAATCTATAAATCAATAGAAATAAGTATGCCAATAAAACCTAGGTATTATTCTACAATTATGATAAGGCAAGTGACTTCCTTATGCACAAAACGGCCAATTTAGCATCTGAAGATAAAATAAATAATTGCATTACTTAACATATAAATCGATTACTTTCACATGTTCGTACCTCTCAACTAAATCTTCGAGGAATATAGACTCTAGTTCAATGGAATAAGGTGTTTTTTTCAACAAACCTATATATAGTATAAGAGTTATTTGATATGTGTATGTAATAAGTAGTTAGTACTCTTAATCCAAAGCGTAGGTGGACAGTTTGTTGCTTAATCGATTAACGATAAAAAATCGAGATTCGCTTCCTGAAGCGGATTAAATTGAGTTTTTGTCTCGTAGAATTTAATGAATTATATTGTACGTACTTTTACATTCACATGTGTAGAGTCTACAGGGGTGTCACCGGGCGTATACAGGGTGAATTTTAAATCGTGAATCGTAACCACGTTTACCGGTAAAGCTACTTAAGACTAATACAGAGCACTAGTGTTAATTACAATTAAAGACCCGCTTAATTAATTATGAACAAAATGGTGGAGGCGCTTATACCATTAATCGTAACAAAACTGAATTATTTTATGAGTAAATACGATTTAAATAGGTACTTATGTTGACAATGTCGACGATGTTGACATTATTGACAATACGTGCCAAAATCTATCCAGCCAACTTCAATATTAGGAGGTTGGATATCTAATGTTGAAATTTTCATGACAAGTACGAAACATGAATGTAGGGTGACCACGAGATTTTAAAAATTAGGATAAATCAAAAAAAAGTGGACAAAATAAAAACATACTTAATTTAGGTTTAAAAGCATTGTAAGTTATTGTTAACTATGTATAGACTACAAAAAAATTATGACGTATCACGATTTAAAATTCACCCTGTATAGGCGGATGATGATTATTGTATCTCTTATTTAAAAAGTCCCTTACCTAGGTAAGCTTTTATCTTTTCTGAATCCCAACTGTTTAGGTTTTGGTTTAGGATGCGTGCAAGATGGTAAAGACTCCACTATACTCAGTACTTTTAGGTACTTAAAAAAAGGTAAACAAAAAAATCACGTGACTCAGGTCGTTCAGCCAATCAAAGTAATGTTTTGTATCTGTGGCACAATACCACTGGCTGAACGACCCTAGTCACGTGGTTTTTTTGTTTACCTTTTTTTAAGTATTTAAAAGTACAGAGTATAGGTTAGGATTAGGACTGCTCTATAAGAACTCACTAAGCCCATAGTTGAAGTAAAAAAACCGGACAAGTGCGAGTCGGACTTGCCCAACGAGGGTTCCGTACAAATTTGTAGGAACATATTATATAAAAGTACCCTATTTATTTTGATTCCCTTAGTAAAGTCTATTTTTTATGATTTAATTAAACATTTATAGTTTTCAGATTTTTCCCTATACTTGTAGTATAAGACGGTATTACTTGCCAAGTTTCATAGTTCTAGGTTAACGGAAAATACCCTTTGGATTTTGGTTTCTCTTGAGAGTGTCGAATCTTTTTTTCACGTTAACGTCTAGAAGTTTGATTTTTTCACAGCTTCAAGGGACTGTAGACCTGAGTATATGGTTTTATTTTCAACTCGTTACCTCCACGCGTTCCCGAGATAAAGGGTCTTGACAGACGAACAGACAGACAGACGGCGTGACAGAGGGACAACAAAGTGATCCTATAAGGGTTCCGTTTTTTCCTTTGAGATACGGAACCCTAAAAACAGCTACTTTAGCTGACTGTACTCCTAATTGGTATAAATACCATGGGTACTACTCGATAATCCCAAACGTGGGCGGACAGCTTATGGTTCCTCGATTAACAATAAAAATAATCGACTTGTCGACTTCCCTATTGCGATTAAATACACTAGTTGCTTGTGCTATTACTACCTACATTTATTAACGGAGTAGGTGAATCAACTTTTCTTTGCTTTATGCAAAGATTGCTCTTTCTCCTTATGTGTTCACCTTTTGCATGTTTTAACATGATTTAAATGCAACAAGAACTTACATCTAGAGTAATAAATTACGCAAAAATAAAAATAAAACTCGTTTTTAACAAATAAATAGGGTGACCCAGCGGACAACCCCTTATTTTCATACAAAAGTGGGGGACGGCTATGTCCGCTGGGTCACTGCTTATAAACAAGTTATAATAAATAATATTTGTATTACGTAGCTTTATTATCTGTCTTTTAAATGAGCATACACTTTATTCAAAAAATATCCGAATAAAGATTTTCATTTCCATTTTAGTCGGAGAAGGTGAAATTTTGTTGACGAAGAAAAGTTGATTCACCCGAGTATAGTTGAGAACCTTACAAATGACAATTTACACCCAGGAAATTAAGAAAACAAATAGACTTGTGTCCTGAGTTTTGTTACATTCACAGAAATATACACGTATAATATATATTTATTTTAATACTTATATATTTAATATGGTACAATATATATTTATTTTATTTTATATATGTATATATTTATATGTATATGTCCATATATAATGTATATAGTTTATTATTTTAACCGACTTCACGTACAATTTGGTTGTAAATTAAATCCGCACCTATAATGTCTCTGTTTACCCTGATGGTCGACTGGTAGAGAATGCCTTACGGCATTAAGTCCGCAATTTGTACTTTCTTGTATTGTGCAATAAAGTTTAAATAAATCGAGAAAGAAGGAAAATGTTCGTCGATTTGTATGGGAACTGAGCGTGTAGTGAGCGTTTTTCGCTTGGCGTTTGACGCCAAGTGTTATTTAGTGATGGAAAACATATTTTTTTCATTTCATCTGGTGGTAATGGGTTGGGATCATAACGACTACATTGTCAAAACGACCAAATTATCATAAGGTCCAGATCTCTAAAGGACCACCTCTCTAGAAAGCCCATATCTCCGAATGACTAGGTAGCAAAACGACTACTTCTTGAGAAGACCACATCGTTAATAGTCGACATATCACAAAGACCAGGGAGCAAAACGACTAGTTCATAAAAAGACTATTTCGTTAATAGACAAAATCTCAATAAGACGAGGTAGCAAAACGACTAGATAGCAAAATGTTGGTATAATCATGCCCATTTTATGGATTTAGATTTTCTTATTTCATTTAATTGTGGTCATTTTGGACATTGTTGAATTAAACCTCATGCCTATTACGTTACATATTGTTTTGTACCTAACTATTTATTTATTTTTAATAGTTTTATAAATTTTATAATATACTTTTAACTAACAGATTTCCTCTATAAAATATGATTCGAAAGTTCTAAATGATAAACCAACGTAAAACTTTCTGTTAAGTTTAATTTTTGTTTGCATATTAGTTATTATTTGGGTCATAACGGTTACCCATTTACGTTAAATTAAGAATATATAGGTATAATTTAATTTACCTGTAAGTTTATATAAATTAATAAATAAAGTCTATTTAATTTTACTGTTTTTCTGCGTTTTTATGTTATGAATAAAAAATATGCACTAAACTGTACTTGCACTGACACAAATTCAGTAAGTCGTTTTGCTACCTCGTCTTATTGAGATGTTGTCTATTAACGAAATAGTATTTTCACGAACTAGTCGTTTTGCTCCCTTATCTTTGTGATATATGGACTATTAACGATGTGGTCTTCTCAAGAAGTAGTCGTTTTGCTACCTAGTCATTCGGAGATATGGGCTTTCTAGAGAGGTGGTCCTTTAGAGATCTGAACCTTATGATAATTTGGTCGTTTTGACAATGTAGTCGTTATGATCCCAACCCCACTTAATTATACCATTATTATCAGATTTTCAAATCTGTTAATAATATTGGCGGCCACTGGAGTTCGCGGCGTGCAAAGCAGGTCACCGCCGCTTATTTTTAGCACGCGAGGTACATACACTTTTACCTTCTACCTCGTTTTTTTTTCATATCACGTATTTTTTCTTTTATGAATTAAACAAAAAATAATAAAATAATCTTGCTTCTATTAGACGTATAGACGAGTATGTTACCACATTCTGTACACCTTTTAATCCTAAACCAGTAATTAGACTACATAGCCCGTACCCAGTGACCCAGTGTACAATTACTCGCACTTTTCTATCTGCTTATCTCAAGGTGGTCTATTATATTATTAGCAAGGTGCTATTACGATAATCACGCGTTCGATATTATTTCGCATACTTTCCTTCATGTCTAGGGTTGCCACCTAATACCTGGGGATTTTATTTATATTTCGAACCTAATTACATGTCTATAGCTTTTTTTTACATAAATACCTCTATTTTTTACAGTTACTACTACTACTATTCTATACGTTTTTTACATTTTTTTTTGTTGGAGGCACTTTAACATTATTGACAATGGAAAAACATTTTCATACGAAATTCTAACATAATCCGACCTGAAGGGATGTAAAACAGCCATACAAAATTTGAATTTTGATTCTTAAACACAGTCACATATTTGGGCTTTTTTTATTTAAAGTGCGTTCTTAACTGACAGTTAGCAGGTCGTCACAGAACTGACGATTAGTGTCAAACTCCATACATTTCGTCACGGACTGACAGGTTAGACGGGATTTGAACATAGCTTAAGTTTCGCTTAGCCGTAGATTTTAAAATAAAAACGCCTATTTACTACAACTAAACATTGTTTTTTAAAATTGTTTCTGTTTGATGTGCAATCAACTTACAGTTACATTGAGTTAAAATAAAATAACCATTTGTAATAAGTTGTAAAGTCTAACAGTTCTGTAATGTTGCCGCGAATTACTTTGAAAGCTGGTTACACCTACAGTAACCTGCTTTCGGCGTACGAAAATGAAAGTGGCAAGTAATTATGCACTGTTATAACGTTTACAATTTTTGGCATGTTTATATTATACATTTTATTTTAGTATTCAATGGCAACAGTGTATTAAAGTTTTTACCATAAAAATCCACTTATTCTTTCAAAGTATACAGTCAGCTTAAAAGTGCCGTCGCCAGTTGCCACCCGTAATTTCTGCGTTGTCTATCTTTGCCTAGGTAGTTGATTTTCCTAAATATCCTCTAGGACAAGCTGTGCATAAAACTATTATATATCAAATAATAAATGGATCTAAAATTAGATAACGATGTCATATAGTTTTGCTGCCAACCCTATCGGCTGCAATATAACGACTAGTAATTAGCTATAGTTTTATGATGGATAGTTGATAGTTGCGTGCTGTTTCTGACATTTACAACTAGTATCTGTACGTGAAATTGTGCCTTGAGGCTAAGGGATGCCACGGTAAGTTTGTGGTATTCTCACACTAACACAATAGATTCCCATATTATAATTACTTTTGTGTAGATAATTTGTGTAAATTCTAAGTATTTGAGCTCTGTTCTAAGATTTGATTTGTCAGATTCATTTGTTTTAGCTATATAAGGTTACAACAATTATGCGGAAGGAAGGATTATATGATATATGTATTACAATAGACCACCAACTATTACAATATTCTTTATTGCACACCAAATCAAAGGAGCATCAGAAACTTAAATCTAAAACAGCATATTAAATGGTAAACAACAGGTGGTCTTGTTGCTAATACTCCAAGCGATTTCTTCCAGACAACCTCGTATTATGCAACTTAAAAATTACCATCGTAAAACTTATACCCGCAGTTTCTTTAGTCTATAAGACAGCGTTGATGGTTCCTTACCAGCCTTTTTTCCTTCAAAAGAAAATTTTGAATGTCGCATTATCATAACTCCACCCTTAATGAAAAGGTGTAAAAATTAAATAGGTCACTTGCTGCCATTACTAAGCAGATGACTTAGTCAGATGTCAAACATTACAGTGAAACCGCGCGAGCTTAGTTAACCTGTAATTTAGCCGTTGTAACAGCTGCGCACGAGCTTGGCAGAGGGGGGAGAAGATAGGGGTTGCAAATATCAAGGACGGGGGGAATAGCACCTGTAGGGATGTGACGGGAGGGGAGCCATTGTCTCTAACTGATGATTTATGGATACCTGCTATTCAATGACAGAAAGTAGGTATATGGTAGCTGCACATACTAAGATATCTTCTTAAACACATCGAAATATAATGTATGGAACGATATTAGTATTAATATTGAGAAGTCTTCATTTTTGGATAAGTTGCATATCACATATATATAGTTCGTACCGGATAAAAATAGACTCTAGAGGGACACAGAAGCAGAGATTCCAAACATTTTCTGTAAAGTTGTAACAATATTTATTTGATGTAAAATTGTAAGACAGTTTGTCAAACCATAGAATAAACTTTCACTTCTTCTTCTTCGCGATGGTTGTGACAACGCACACTAGAGCAAACGCCTCTTCCACTGCCCCACAGAATCACTCATATTGAACGTTACAAATAACTATTCACCAATTACTTAGGAATAACAAACTATAACAGAAACAGTATACTATTAAAACAACATACAAATTCGATATAACTATTTGATAGTACAATACAATAATGACAGCTCTGAGCTGTCGCATATATTGAGTGTTGCTTATCTCTGGCTCTTTGGGTATTTTATAAGGACACTTTTTTTTATTTTCAGCCAACCAAAAAGTATGGACATAAACAATATTTTATTTATGAGCATCTACTTTAGAAATGTCATCTATTGGATTTCAACCTAAAACCGGCACTATAAATAACCTTTTTTTTCTTCTGTCTATTCCTATATACGAAACAGACTGTAGTATAGATACAAGAAAAACCAGAATATTACAGACGTCCAAGTAGATGGCAAAATTGAGGGCGCTTACTGGGTGTTCCGGTGGACTAGTGGTTGAGTCGCTGGGGCGGAAATCCAGAGGTACCGGGTTCGATTCCCGGTCTGGACACAGGTGAGTGCTTTTAAGTTTTCTATGTACTTTTATTTCTTGTATCTATATATGTAACATAAAAATGTGGTGTAGAGACAAAAATGTTGCTTTCATATAAAGTTGCATATCGTTTAAAAGACAAAAATCTGTGACAAAGCCTACTGACGTGAGAATTTCATTTGCCGCTACAGTTTTTTCTTCATCAATACTAAGTGCTAGCTCCGCCCCGTTAGTACTTATTCCGTGGGGCCGATTTTGAGCTTCAGTCACGCTTCCATACTTATTACATTTCGATGCTTAAACACTGCATTTTTGACTTAGATTTTTATTGCTATGCTACCTTCATAAAGAGATCAAACGGCGACTATTAATCACTTAAAACGATTGGCCGGCTCTTGCGCGGCCTTCGCACACTTCCACACTAGTACTTAATACGTATAATTAGCCACAGCCGTATCAGAAATAATGGTTTGAATTCGTGGCTCATTAATCTTGGCAGATTAGACGGATTTAAGCCTTCTTAGTTAGGTATTGTCTATGTATTGTTGTTGATTTTATATTAGTTTTGAGCCACCTACCTACTTTCGTGTTGTTTCTTGCGTCATCTCCGCCACTCAAAAATCTTTGACAATCGTCTAGAGGAAATCGCTTCTAGAGCGGTAAGATCGTCTGTTGTCTACCATTAGTTTTATAATCCTGCGTTATTTAAGGATATTCATCATACACAGGTAAGCACATCTGAACTCGATCCGAAATCGATTTGTTCGATCTGAAATCGAACAAAACAAAAGCACGGCCGTGCCATCCATTTCTAAAAGCCATTCAGGTCATTTTCCCCCGTAATTTTGTGCTGGCTAAAGCTAGAACCCTGAATTTTCAGGGATATAGAGCATAATAAGACTTAAATATATTCTCAATAACCGTGGAGGAACAAATAAAGAATCCTCCACGAGTAAATAATAGTCGGTGGAAATCGAGTTCTGTTAACACTCCCCTGGTACTGACTTGGTTTAAAACTGTTTTGTTGTAGAAGAACTGCGTAGCGAGACTTGCATTTTTTTTACATGTAATGTTTTTGATGGGATAGATGATTTCTGAAAGTCATCACTTATTCCGGATTCGTTACACAAACATACATCATAAAGTAACACGTAATAAATCATTGATAGTACTACAAAACATCTGAGTTCAAAACTTACCCGCCACAAATATGAAGTTGGTAAACGATAATCATAAAGTTAAACGTGATTATTCAATTGATTATTACATCATTAAATTGTTTGTATGTAATAGTTCACTCGCGAAGTGCAATCGCGATCATACAATGTTAGTAGATTACGTAATGCATGAGTTATTGATGTGGAGCATGTTGTATGGCGATTACCTACCTACTTCAAATGTCAGAGTAATACTCGTAGTTATAGCGCGAAGGTGTTTACTTATCTGTCTCATATATTAATAAAGACTGTGATTTTTTTACTCCGTTGCAAGAACTTTTGTCACTGAGAATCCTGTTGTTTTTCCTAAAAAAGTGATAATTTATGGAGCATATTTTTTTGCAGACTCTATTTTGATTTTGACATAATACTAATTTCTTCCCGCTACATATCGCATAAAATGCTTATTTCTAAATAAGTAGGAGATATGAACACATAGTACACATACTTGTAACTTAAATATAAGTTTTATTCCAACAAATTATGAGAAAATTTGGCGCATTTCATAAGATTTAGACAATTCCAATTCGCAGGAAACAACCGTTTCAACTTGTCCCATTATTCCGATTGCGATTTTTTTTTATCCAGCGTGTTATTAAGCTAATAACGTATCGAACAATGTCATTCCGGGCTGCCTACAAGACACCATTTCCCCATACATCCCTACAAAGTAGAAAGGTGTAAATATGTAAGAAACTGGAACATAGATATGACATTTTGTCTCTATACGGCAGTACAGTCGAAGGCGTTGCAAAAACTCGCACGCTCTAGATTGAGGCTGGATATCATTCTTACAACCGAGTTCCTACTAGTGTGGCCAGGCGTTTTGGATTCACCGGGACGGATTTTTGTAACTATATCCCATCCCATCGACCAAGGCGTCTAGCACAACTGTACGTATCTTCGTTCGTCACGCGCCAGAGCACGACCTGTCACTGTCATACTATATTAAATGGAAAAAGATAGATAGTATTTGTCACGTGACAAAGAGTCGCGTCTCACAGTTGTGCAAGAGGTACAAGTTTCCGTGTCACAGGGGTTCTGGAGGTAAAATGGTAGTCGCTCAATGGTAATAACCCGACCCGCTAAATCATGGATCATGGGGAAATCGGGAATGGTTGACTATAGGGTTAGATTGCCTAACAATCAAAAACTCGACGTATCCGAAAGTGATGCGTGGTTCAACCAGGCGTATAAAACTCTTCAGTTGTCGCGGACTCATTATCACGTGCACGCATTGTTCGGGAAAAGGAGCAAGCTATAGAAACGTTTAGGACACTAAATGGGCCACCTCTGGAGGACGCTTGGCATGATGCCCGATGATAAAAAATGATGGAGCCTGCCTACGATGGAGCGAGAGCACCCAGTAGCTGTCTATAAATTTAGGTCCTAAAAGTATCCGGCTTATAAGTATGATTCCGTACCTGAGAAGCATACCACTACAAGTACCTATAAGTATGGAAATGATTAGGACTCACAGTGTTACACCTCTTAGGTACCTACGGAATTTGTCAGAAACATCGACGTAGCAGGGAGTTCTACTAACAGTAGCTAGTTTACGATAGGTATTCAACCTGCTCCTAGAGTTAACCATCCCCAATGAGGAACGTGCAGGAACTATATAGGTGGCAGTATTATATCGGCGAAAGAGTCACTATGCCGACCGTTAAGGAAGCTTATTTATCAGACCTGAAAATACTGGTAGTAAATGTCAATGTGAAATACTCACTCGTGGCTACACTAACATCAATCGTCCTTCAACCGATAACTAATGACACAACAAAGACACACAAGACGTTCAAGATTCCGATTGGCGGCACCAGTAAGCAGCACCTTCGTTGTGCACGTTCCTTAGGAAAGGAATGGGAAAAAGTGCTAGGGCGATGATGATTATTAGTCTTAGTTATCGAGTCACATACGTTGGGCACCCGAAGCAGAGCGCCACGCGCCGCCGAGCGCGTCGTGGCGCAACCGTGAAGTAAGAGCTCCATCCATCATGCATAATGTGATGATTAGCTTCGGACGAACGTGTTCTCAGCCTTAGCGAATTGGATAAATAGGTGTCTAAGTTCTTACTCCCAAAGTACTGTCCACTAGATGTCTGGATGTCCTCTGATACTGTAATGCATAATGTGATGATTAGCTTCGGACGAACGTGTTCTAAGCCTTAGCGAATTGGAAATAGGTGTCTAAGTTCTTAATTCCAAAGAACTGTCTACTGGATGTCTGGATTTCCGTTAGCATAAAGGAGACTTAGTTCTTACTAATATATTAAATCATGCACTTCGATTCCAACCGACATGCCTAGTTTAATGCAATTGTGCCGTGTGTGTGTGTGTGTGTGTGTGTGTGTGTGTGTGTGTGTGTGTGTGTGTGTGTGTGTGTGTGTGTGTGTGTGTGTGTGTGTGTGTGTGTCCAACTTCATTTGTAGAAAAAGTATGCCAACTTTGCTCCGGATTTACTCTTATACAAATCTGACACCTTGTCTTTCACTGTTTTACTTCCAAAGAGATGTTTTTCAGCTGGTATGCTTCTTCTCTTCTTCCTAAAATCTTCTACCTATCGGGTTTAAACATCCCTCAGAAACACACACTCAGAAGCCGGTTTCTATACAAGTTTCTTATATACCGGTCACCACCAGAAAAAATACATTCAATCTCCTCTTCATCATAATATCCTTGATAAATAATTATACTATCAATCGTAATCATAGAAAAAGTCTTGCGTTAGGCAAGGGTTTTTCTATCCTAGTTATTGATTTATGTTTAAACTATTTTGCAAAACTGGTTGCAAAAAAAAACAATACAATTACTATTAACCCTTACGAAATCAGCCCTTTACACTTTAGTATAAGGTCTAACATATCTTATAGAACTGCTTCTGTAAGCTATTTCCAGTAATACCCCACCTGAATCCACTTTTACAAAACGGCTTATAATATTAGAATATCTATGTTACTTAGGTTGTTTTGTAGGTGGAATTAAAGTTAACTCAAGCTTAACTTGCGCGCACGCAGCCGAGCGTGTCAGGCGGAATGCGCAAGCTTCCGCCAACTCCCACTTTACCCAACACGCGCATAATTGGTTATGTGTTTGTAATTACCCTTTTTGTCCGATGTTCTTATTGTGACACGCCAACAACGGTCGCCAAAATGTGTAGTTGTTGAAAAAATAGAGAGCCAAGCCCATTAGCGCAACACAACAAAGGCTGTCCTTTACTTTGTGTGTTTCAGTGTGTATACGTACGTGTACACACAGCATTGCCAGAGAAACTGTTCATGTCCTGCCGGCAAAGTATAAAGACGAACAAGTAGTTCAACTTCGGTCGTTTAGGAGCGCGCGACACGTATTCACCTAGATGCGCGATAGCATGTCTGTATGAGTGCGATGCGATCCATATTGGAGAATTCTTTCTTACGCATTCTTAAAACTTTGCTTGTAGTGCGTTCGAACACGACACGCACACATTTAAACGCGCGATGTACCTTTTGCAGGAGGAAAAATTACTGTATTATACTGACTGTGCTGCCGGGTCAGCACAACTGACAGCGTCTTCGTTGACGCGCAGCAGAGTGTGGCCTGTCACATTCGCACTAAGTTGAGTAGAATGGGGTTGGTAGTATTCATGGGCTTAGCGTGTACGGACAGGGTGGGGGCCGTTGAGACTGCGTCACATAAGTATCTAGTAGTAAGTATATTAAAATACGGAGAGATACCCATTTATCTTGTCAAAAAAAGCGACACTTTAATAAATAACGCTTAAATATTTATTAAAGTATGTACATACATATATATGTGCCGTTTTCAAACAAAAGTATCATTGTACATCTTCTTATCAGTAACCTCATAAAACCTTGCTAACAATAACTATAACGAGGTAGGTAAGTGGTAGCTTCTACCTGAGACGACACATACGCCACTGAATCCCCTGCAACGCAATATAAAGGTTTCCATTTTCGTAAAAATGTACCAAACAGTGAATGATCTTAATTGATTTCAGATGTCCCATTTTGAGCCTGCACCGGCATTAGCACCGGTGGACTTTCCATAAAATAGTAGACTAGTACAGAACGGCAGTACAATATTAAATTTCATTTCTAAGCCAATTCTAAGCACCATAATATGGCTAGCAGTAGACGGACCTTACCAGTTCAACACCCTTCCATGGTAAAGTTGTCAACAATCTAACGTCTAACTTTACCAAAAATATACCTTCTAAAAGCATCTTTACGTTATTCTAATAAGGTTCAAAATGAAGCGTAAAAAGCCTGGAAGAAGGGCAAAGCTGTTTGCGGCTACTGTACCGTCTTACACCTTGCGCAGTGGACCCCGACCGCATATTAGTCGACGCAGCGATGTATGACAGACGGTACTGCACAGGTAATGGACACCACAGAAGACTTAGACACGACACAGCTAATTATACGTATGCCTGTGGAAAGAGTGGTTTTTGGATCACGAAGTCAACGTAATGTTAATGTCATATCGGAAGCTCGCAAGAGTCGCAAGCGAAAGCTGAAGATGATATCGGAATTGAACCCCCTGCGATAAGTTCTTCTGAAATTATGCCATCATCATCAGAATCCTACTCACATTAGCCCTTTTTCTCCACTGTTTCGTGGTAGGTACGTTTGACGAACCCAGGTTTGGCAAACATAATTATCGCTAAGCTAGTAACTTACACTTAAAATATACATTGGTCTAACGTTACTTTCTAAAAATCGTTTTGTTATCTTTATTTTTGTCAATATGTTTTCTTTGTTTGGACCAGTAGTGTTAACTAAGGAAGTGCCTTGTAAGCGTATCATGAACTTCTACAATGACACAAGATACTGTTACTTCATTATTTTGTGGGATTCCCATAATAAAAGAGTCTTGACCACGAACAATTAAATTAAAATAACCATAATATTTTTATCTATCAAATTTAACGAGAACTCTTCACACTTCTTAATTGTGTTTACATTGTTACCTACTTCTATCATACTCGCTACAAATCATTTTTAATCTCAATTCACATGCATTTAGGTCAACTCGAACCTTGGCTGAGAAAAACCTTAATAGTCAACGAACAATAGTTATACAATGTACATAGAAGGCCGTGTCTGTTTTTACACCGCTCTACGTAAGAAAGCGAATCTCAATGGCCGAATGTAAGCAACGTTCAGTGTATTTTGTGCTCTTGCGGCTCTACGAGGTCCACTGTCCAATCACAATCAATTCCAAATTTAAATTCAAATATTGGAACACGCGCGCGGCTAACCTCCGATAAGCTTCGAAATTTAAAAAAATAATTAGAATAAAAAACAGTTTTTTTTTCTATTTGCGAGTGTAGTGTTGTGCCAGTGTTATACGGAAGTGTAATGAGATATATTAAAATTTCGTAACTGAGTAAATATGTATTTGTAGTGAAGTTTCTTGGAAAGTGATATGTACCGTTGACAGGTTGACGTACGATCAAATTACTCGCTATGTTTGGACATTTCTGTCATACGGCGGTAATATTAACTACTTACGTCAAAGTAGGTACTCGTGAATTTAGATGCGATTATAGTTAAAATATGAATGGAATGGAATACGGCATTATTTTTGGGCACGGTAGATAAATACCTTTGGTTAAGCGTTACTCAGTGTGTCTACTAACTACTGGTTAGCTCTTGTGTACTTATTGTACATTTGAAAGCTATTTGCTCATCTATAATGTGATATTACATGATGCTTCTATTATCATGCTCTAGATTTTGTAACTAAACATTACGAAATTTTAAAACACATGATCAATTTTTTAAGCATGCCTAGTAATCAGATTAAATTAGGGGTATATAGTATGTAAATTATATTTATGTAAAAATTGAACTTATACTAAGTAGGACAACGATGAGTTCATCGGTGCGTGAGCTTAAATAGCATAACATATATAATAAGTTATGCTATACGTATGTTTGAATTAATTAAAAACGTATGGAAGCGTTAAGTAAGCCGAGATCTTGAAATTATTCAGTCATAAAAGCAAATATTTAGAGCATTTACTTGGGTGTTTTAATTCAATATTTCGTAAGGAATTTCAAGGTTTGCGAAAAGGCTTTTATAAGCTCTATGACAATTAGCTTAACGTCTGTGAGTGATGAGTATTTTTATGTCGATTTTAAGCAAGTATTAGGTCTTCAATAGGTAGGTACTGGGGACAACAAAGCGTCGAAAATAACAAGTTTAGTAGTTAATTTTCCAATAATTTAAAATGTTGTGGATTTTTTAACGTAGATACTTTGTACTTATTTTTTGCTTATTTCAGCTATATTAACCAAGATATTTGAGGCCGAAAAAATAGATGTAAGGAATCATCGATAAATGTCACACAACTTTACAGATTTCTGACCATATCCAGGAGGGGCTCTCCCTCCGTCACGATTTTGCCATGTTTTTAACACCTCACGTTTAACTACAGCCTATCACTCCTATCCTCCTATGAGGGTGACGTTATGTATGGATAACCTCTAAGAAAAATAATTTAACTACTTATCTACGCTATAGAAGAAACATGATGTTTCTTTATGGGCATTTTTATTTTAGAATGTAGATACGGTTAGGCGAAACTTAAGGTATGTTTAAATACCGTCTAACCTGTCTGTTGGTGACGAAATATATGGAGTTTGACACTAATCGTCAGTTTTGTGACGACCTGTTAACTGCTAGTTAAGAGGACATTTTAATTAAAAAAGCCCTTATTTATGTTTAGTGTAAGTAAATTACACCTCATATTTATGTTATATTTACATACATAAATACAAGAAAACAGTTCAAAGTACATAGAAAAATTTAATTTCGCTCACCAGAAATCGAACCCTATACCTCCGGATGATAAAGTAAACGTCCTAGTGTATCTTATTGCGTTGGAAGGAGGAAATCGGCATTGGATACCACCAGGCCGCTCCTGATGGCGTGTCCGACGGGTGCGTCCCACGAGATATAACTACATAATATATAATTTCATATTAATAACGTTCACAAGATATAATGAACGTTTGCTATAACATCAAAATCAATATTTTTATTAGGAATAACAGTTAATTAAACTAATACTCATTTTGTATAAAGTTTTTTTATATAACATTCAAATACTCTAAATTCAGTTTATATAACATGCATAACGTATATCGATCATAGTATATACTATCTTTTAGTATAATGATTATAAAATATAATAGCGTATGATATACAAAATGAGTTATAACTGCTACTCCTGTAGAAAACAAGAGGTTGGCAGAACAGTAGGTAGGCTTATATTAGGTCAGAACATTTAAGCAACTAGAGTTATGCACGAGTTCTTAACTACGAAAAGGCTTAAAAAGGGGGGACGGGGGGGCGAAGCCCCCCACGAGGGGGGCTCGGGGGGCGAAGCCCCCCGCATGGAAAAAAGCAGACAGAAAAAGTAGGTTAGGTTAGGTTAGGTTAGGTTTGAAACTG
The DNA here is from genome assembly GCA_947034925.1 of Eudemis profundana. Lineage (NCBI taxonomy): Eukaryota > Metazoa > Arthropoda > Insecta > Lepidoptera > Tortricidae > Eudemis > Eudemis profundana. Next base: position 5,562,322 of record OX344808.1, read on the forward strand.
CGTCCCCCAACGAAAACTAACTGCTGGCAGAAAAACTAGGTTAGGTTAGGTTAGGTTCAGGTTAGGTTTGAAACTGCGTCCCCCAGCAAAAACGAACTGCTGGCTGAAAACTAGGTTAGGTTAAGTTAGGTTTAGGTTAGGTTTGAACTGCATCCCCTAGCAAAAATAAACTGCTAAAAGAAAAAGTAGGTTAGGTTAAGTTAGGTTTAGGTTAGGTTTGGAATTGCATTATGCATTATGGTGTTAGATGTATTGTAGAATATACATTATAAAGCTGAGATATTATGAACGTTATGCATAATGATGGTTATATACAATGATATTATACAAAACGTTCGTTATACACCTTGAACCGTATACAAAACAAGCTTATACAATATGAGCGTATATAATATGAATATTATAGTATTAGTTCTTATATCTTTTATTACTTACCCGTGTCCGACTCCATCGGGAGTGGAGTCCAGCGTCACGTTATCTCGACTCCATCCCCAACAGCCTACGGACTAAAACCGCTCACCTTGTATGTAGTGTGTTTCGTTTGACAAGCTACTGCCCAATAGCTACACACCCTAACTAACACCCTACTGTCACCTACAGGCTGGCTCCAACGATGGGGCTTTAAATGTAAAGTTCGATTCTTTTCGCTAAACTGAGAAACCTTAGTTTTGCAATATCTTCAAATAACTTAAATTAAGATAGTTAATTCGTCTTCAAAGTTCAATTCTGAAAGTGAAATCTCACTTTTTTAATGTTTATATATGAAAAATTGGCGTGTTTTTAAAAAGTTACAAAACGAAAGTTTAACAGATTAAGGGGTAGAAACGACCCTTTCATTTAAATCCCTATTGTTAGAGGCACCCTGTATATTGGTAACTAATGGGACAGTGTCAAGCACTCGAACTATCTTACTTATCTACGATTGGTAATCACGTGTTAATCGCCAAGTGAGACGCAGTTAGCAAACTGTTGTACAGTTGACTAATTAAATAGGTGTAGGTTTAATTGAACCATTGTCTGCGGCAAGTCGGCTGTGAATCCGCCTAAACGGGGGTCGACGACTTCTGGAACAGTTTGACAGTTAAATAATTAAAAAAAAACTACCTAAAGAGAACAAATTTTCTGTTTTCTCAATGGTTGACTGGTAGAGAATGTCGTTAAGGCCGAAACACATTTTTTTTTAATGAAATAAAGATTGAATAAATAAATAACACACACTCAATATTGTAAAGATAACCGGCAGTATAGTAAGAATCATCTAAAGTGTCCGAATATTCGTAAAGAGAATGAACAAACATTCGGACACCTTACCAGTGGCGTGGCGTCCAAAGAACTCGATTCCTACCGGCTTGCCTAATATCAGGCATTTGACCATCTTATTCTACAGCTCTTAAGGAAAATATACGCCAAATCTGCACCGGCTTGCCCAAGGATATCTGTTACGCCACGCCACTGCACCTTACATAATTCTTACTGTACACGATGCAATAATTAGAAATACTATAAATAAATAGTTATTCAGACTTACACATATTTATACTCACAAATTTTAAAGAGATCGATTTCCACCTTTTCGAAGGGAAAAATAATATAAATTGACTACACTCTGTAAATTACCTCATTGAATATAACTTATTTTACCATGTTTATACAGTTGGCATTAACAAAGTTAAGAAAATTTCGGAAGAAAGTAACAATAGACAAGCTCTGCTATGCTGGAAACTACACAGCTACTTATGACACAATCTCTGGGTTTTATTTTACCCCCACGAAATGCCTAAGGTACTTCAAGATTAAATAAAAGAAATGTAACCATTTAAGTAAGTTTTCATATAAATCACAATATCGTCAAAACTTGAATCGTGTGGCAACACTATCAACCTGAATAACTTTATAACCGGAAAAGTTGTCAACGTTCCAATTATCTTCAAACATCACCATTTTCAATCGACCACAATTTTATACGAAAATGGTCATCACTAACGGCCAAGTCGGTCACATTGCGCGTACTTTACAACTTGGCCTCATTGTAAAGTAAATAAACACTGGTCAACACTGAGGCGCGAAATTTTGCGTCATTTCTTCACTTGTCCTATAATGAGTTGGATAAAGGCCACTCAGATTGTGGCCCTTGGATTTTTTTAAAGTGATAAGTCCCTGCATGAGTAAATAACAGAACATACTCGTAACATTAAACACTATAAGGGTTCCTTGTTTACCATTTTGGTACGGAACCCTAAAAAAGTAATACAAAGTTATCGATAACAACATGGAAATTTTATATATTTTTTACAACATAAAATAGTAATCAGTATCTATAGTTTGTTCAATGCTTATTATACACGTGATCATTTTAAGATTAGTCTGCAGTAAATATTAATCTAGTGCAAAAAAAATGGGCAGTCCTTAGGTTTAATTCGGTGATATCTTAAATCTACTACAATATGTCTTCAATATTTATAGCGTTTTTCTTTCATATCCTGAATTATTATTTTAATCCGGTCCAAATACATGTATAGTGCTGCGAAAATTAAAAAAAATAAAGAAAAAATTATAAAGAACATTGGATTCGGTTGAAAACTCGGCCAATAATAACCCAAAACAGTATGTGAGAGCCAATTAGGTACCGATTTCAAATGATTACTCGTATAGCTATCGGATACCTAATCTTGATGGGAAAGAAGCCAAATTATTATTGTTCGCAAATTGTTTTGATATTACCGAAGAAAGTAGCTACAAAAGGAAAAGTGACACGAATAACGTACAGTTTGAAATTCGAATCATTATTTTTGAAATAACTTTTTAAACGTTATTGGAGCAGATATGGCTATTCCGAATGTTGTTACTGGCTGCTTAAACCATAAAGACTTTGTTTTTTTAATAAACGAAAACAAAAACTCGTGCCGTTTATCTGACACAAATTTTTATATTATAATGGTTTCATTTGCACTTAGAAAGGTTTTAATAAGTAAATGTAGCTTTTAAAACGCATTGAAATAAAAGTAGGTTTACCCTCCTTTTAATGAAAATATTCGAAATCTTGTATGTCCTGTCCATATAGTTCCTAACACTATATTTGATTTTATGACACAAATTTACTTTATTCTTAATGTACGTGTATAAATTTTGTAAATTAAATTATTAATTAGCCCTGTCTACGATAACATGATTTTAATATCTCAAGTCCATCTTAAGAGTTGGCATAAACCATTAATATGAGTCATCTAAGGTCTATACATCCTTGAGTAAAGGGCATAACTGCCGATAATTTTACGCTGAAATCCGCCATTTTGTATAATTAGGACAGCGCACAACACAAAGCCACGCGTGGGTTTTTTATGCGGCAACCGCTACCAAGCGTCACCGTTGGGTTCTTTATAGTGCCGTAAACTCGAGTATTAAACTGTGGAACAATGCAAAGCAATAGAAAGCAATAATGATAAGGCTAAACGTGGAATTATTACTTTAATTAATTGTTGCGTAAAATTATTTTTATTACAAACTATACGGTGTTGACTTAATGTACTGCACTATAATCAAAGTAAGTCTTATTTAATTAATTAACATTTAGATATCAATTATACCTACATACTATTTTATGGCAGGACAATTCTAACAGTACCAGCATTGAAAAATATTTAGGATTTGACAAGTAAATATTCTCATCTATGAAGTGCATTGGGAAGTGGGAAAATTTAACTTTTCATCCTCTGAAATCCTCTGTGTTCCTTTGGCCCTCTAATTGGAAATCTGTTTTGGTCCTTTCCATTTATTATACAATTTTGTTTTTGGGGTTCCCTAGTAGTTTATTCTTTGACGTTGAGCTTTATTTCTTATTTTACAATTAAATGTGGAGAACTTACTTTTATTTTTTCGGATAGATAGGTACTGTAAGTACGAAAAGTATAAACTATTATTATCTTTTAAATAAATGTTGTTATTTTCAACGTGTAATAGTACATTGTGTATCAAGGGCGGTAAGTAAGGAATTACAAACGAGTGTTTGTTACAAGGCCGAGGCGAAGCCGAGGGCTTTAATAACACGAGTTTGTAATTCCTTTACCGCCCGTGGCACACACAATGTTTTTCATCACACTTGTGAGGAAATCTAATTAAAATAACCTTATTGTCTTCGGTTTCCGCGATTATCACTCATCGTAATAAAACAACTTAAACGGATTGAACGCTGAAAAGGATTACGAAACGTCGGGACTTAAAATGTAGTAATATACGCGATTTAATCCGTTTAAGTTCTTTTTTGACGACCGCTTTAGCTTAGTTGGTAGTGACCCTGCCTACGAAGCAAGAGGTCCTGGGTTCGAATCCCGGTAAGGGCATTTATTTGTGTGATGAGCACGAATATTTGTTCCTGAGTCATGGATGTTTTCTATGTATTTAAGTATTTGTATCTATTAAATATATCGTCGTCTAGTATCCATAACACAAGCCTTATTGAGCTTACTATGGGGCTAGTTCGATTTGTGTAAGATTGTCCCCTAATATTTATTTATTTATTTATTTATTATTTATTACTATAAAATAACCTTACTTAACCTCAATAAAATTGTAACACTGACAGTGACATTAGTGACATATATCCATTCCATAGACAATGCGAATGTCAGTCAAGTCACGTTCGGAAACCATAACGGTAAAGACCTAAAACGGTTGATTTTATATTTGCAAAATACTGAAATAGACTATTTAAACATTAAATTAATGTTACAGAAATATGTGTTTATATGTATTTGCAATAACAGTTCTCTTTAAATAATATTTCAGTGATAAAAGTTAAAATTGGCATTTCCTTTGAACACGACAAATAAGAGTAAAACAAAACCATCGTTTCATATTTAAAAAGAAAACCATTACGCCCTAGGGCGTAATAGGTCATTTACGGCCCGCAGAACCTACGTGTAATGACACCATTTTCGAGCAAGTGTGATGAAAAAAATGGGTACAAAATACGATAATCGTTATTAAACAAATACAGCTCTCCCTTAACAGCGTCATGGTAATAAATCCTAAGGCGGTGTTTTATTGGACAAGCGCGCACAATCGTGTTTACATTGTCTTATCCGAGCCACCCTCGAAGTCTATACCTAGAATACCTACTCAGTTAGGTATGCACCTAGTTTGTATGCCACGACATTTGCGCTAGGTGCAAACTTCAGTTAACCAGGTAGCATACAAGTATGTTTACTAAAGTCGGATTTATAATTAGGCAAGAGTGGCACTTGTTGAACAGCTAATTAAAATACTTTATAATAAATGACATAACCCTATATAGCCATATTATATAGACATACCTTCATATCAAAATCGCTGAAGTCGACGCAAATTAGTAATTATATTTGTGTCATTTTAAAAACGAAATAAACTACATAATTAACATAGGCACTTACTAAATTTCTTAATTTTACGGGCCATGTTATGATATGCATGTGATGGTACAAAAAAACCAGTTAAGTTCTTCCCGAGACTGACAATTATGACCGCGGACATCCTGACGTCACAAGCTTCATTTATGTTGCCATTTTGTGAAAATAAATTATCCGAGTAAAATGAGATTCTTCACTTATGTGCTTCTAAAGAATAGGAATGTTGAGCTAGTAACTAAAATTAGGTAGTCACTTTTCTCTCGATTAAACAAATAACACGTAGAAACCAATAATTTCGCGGGGCATTAATTTATTTCATAATTGATTACGCGTGATAAAGTCTGTGCGGAAAGAGAATAGGATTAAAATTGGGGGGCGCTGTAATGCTTTTCTACCGAAGAAAAAAATATTTGCCGTATTTGCCGTACTGGGTAGGTTAGTTCCGTTTTTCGCTACGCCTATTCTCTTTCCGCACAGACTCTACCTACATTTCCTTAAGTTGTGGAAGTTCTCACTCAATGGCAACATTAACGTGAAGTCAGAATCAGCATTTTTTTTGTTAACGGTGTGGAAATGCATTACGCATACCCCCCAGCCATTACCAAGCTCTTAAAAGGACCCTTCGGGGAGGTTATGTGAGGCTCATCCCTCAGAAGGAGGAAGCAGACCCACTAAAAGCACACCGGTGATGCAGCCTCTGCAGCTTTTTTTTTAGTCTTAACTAGCAGCTTGGTCAACTTTTGCGACCAGTTGCTGCGCGTAGAAGGCTCTGTCCTAGCTCTAGAGAGCTAGAGCATGCTGCTCACTGGAAGTGGTGGTAGTGATGGGTGTGACGGACGGAACTCCTCAGGAGCTCGCGGCGGGTGTTGTGGGGGCGCTCACCGGACGTCTAGGACGCCAAGGCTGAACTGCACCTGCTACTCTTCTGCTGGACCTGTAAAGCTAACAGAGGATGAGTGTGGGAGAATAGCCTAGACTTACTATGGCCTGGGTACTCTGATTTGAGCCCATTGAGTCTCAGTTAGACGAATGAGGGGGTTGAATGTGACTATGTAATAGCAGTCAGTCTCAGCTTCTGTCTGTCGGTTTTGTCGGACCCTTGTCGGACTATTGTCAGTTTTGTCGGAAGGCAGCATCAGCATGTCTGATTTCGGGAACAACATAGCACCTGGTTTTCTTGTACCATGATGATAAAATTCAAAATTTAAAATTCAAAATCATTTATTTCTGCAAGTAGGCCCTCAACGGCTCTTTTATATGTCTGATTCTATTATTCTCTATTCTATTATTAATGACCTTCTAGTGTGATGAAGCGCCGGAAGAAACTCACTAGTTTCTCTTTTCAAAAATATTAAGTACAAAAATATATGTCCTAATATAATTATGTTGATAATTATTATGTATCGACATAGGACATAGGTATATAGGTATATATGTATTATACCAATGCAGGTGAAAAATGCATACCCTGCTATAATAGCAGGGCAGGGTATGCATTGTCACCTGCATTGGCTGATGTAAGAGTTTATGTAATGTTCAATCAATAGTCACTTGTATTTAATCCAACCTGCTGTCCGGCCTAAAGCCCAAAAAACCGTAACAATATAGTGACATCGAAGGTCATGGACCACCAATAAAAACCAACTAATAATCGTGATACTGAACACAACATTATACTTTACAGCAATTTTTATACAACACAGATCTTAACTCGTTCGAAATAAGATTCAATTTTCCATAATGTGTGGGAAATTGTCGGTAGTTGCATAGTAGGTTTGACAGTGCCGTATGTAAATTGTAAGTCGGGCTGTCAGTCAGTCGTGTGTCACTGCCTCCTACATCGGCTGGCGATTATCAGATAACGTCGAGCGGATTTAAATTGGTTACATACTAAGCTAGTTTATTCCGGATTGCGCTATGAAACAATAAGAGTACCTCTTCATAGTACTATAGCTTGGCAACTTCGTTGGTGACACTCACATGTGTGCTTTTTGTTATGTGCAGCCGTAACTACTCACACAAGTTACCGCCAACACGAACGGGGGCCTCCGGAGGCTGCCTCCGTCGGTCGTCGTTCGTGTTGGCGGTATTATCAAACCGCGTTGAGAAAGGGATTCGAGTGTACCGTTAGCACAAGTGTACTTAATAAATGATTAAATATAATCATAAACCAATCTAAGTGCAGACCCTTATACATAATAGAATTAATAGCTAAATATGATTTGCATATTTAAACTCTATTCTCGGTAAATATTGTCATTTGTTTAATAAAAAATAATATTATCATATTTGACAAATCTGTCACCAGTCATATTATTTCGCTTTATCAAATTGCAAATATATGGGTTTCTTTTAAATTCAAAATGAGACTTGTTTTTACTTTTTCATACAAACTAAATCAGAATCGTGTTGATCACAAGTGTGACCTCTCACTTTCACCTCCTTTAGCGTAAATGTAAAATTGCAATTGTGACAGTTTTGACTTTACATCAATGACAACACTTACCAATTGTACATAAATTATAAAATCATACTTAAAATACTTTAAAAACGGTGTTTAAGAAAGTAACTCTATTTGATCTGAAGAACTATCTCTTAATGCTATCGGAAATCAATAAAAACACGCTGTATAATTTGATATTTTTTCCATGCTTTAGAACTTCATTGTACCAAAATAACAATTTAATTTAACTGCATACTCTACCACTGACAATGTCATATCATGCATTAGTTCAAAAATGACATATCAGCTCAATCCCTTTCTAAACGCGGTTTGATAATAATTTGTGTGAGTAGTTACAGCTGCACATAACAAAAAGCACACATGTGAGTGTCACCAACGAAGTTGCCAAGCTATAGGTTTAGTTTAGTACTAGGTTTCATACTTTTTATCGTAGGTAAATTTTAAATGTGACATCTACAAACTTGCATAATTTAATTATCAATTTTTATCATAGGGATCTTAATGTTGAAACGTTTACTGTTATTGTAATTACGTAATTTTTATTTGTATTCTTTTCTGATACTTGTATTTTGAATTTTCATAACTGTAACTATTTATTCTATGTACTCGTTGTGTTTGAACTACATAATCATTATTTAGTTTTTTTTTATAACTGCTTATTGTTTTAACTTATCTTAACGGTTACTTATTATTCCCGATGATAATTTTTATTCTTTAATTCTGTTGATCTCACTCAACTTTGAATTCTTATAATTCGACATAATAATAACCTAAAACATTTTTTATGTCACACCTGGCCATAAAGTGGCTTTAACCGTACGCTACGCGTACGGAAAAAGCCGCTTTCTGGCCAAGTGTAGACATAAAATTATGTACACAACACGGGAGGTAATAAAGAAAGCCCTCGATCGTATATTTACGTCCCTCGCTTGCAGCTCGGACCGCAAACCTCTGCGATCTCGGCCTTTCCTTGTATTACCACCCTAGTTGTGTAATGTACTATAATGTCTGTTAAAATGAGATAACAAGCTTATTCATCAGATTATAGATAAATAATTGATAATAGCGCTATTGTTGTCTCGTTCTATACTATTTACAACCAAGTTTATAACTAGTAAATAATTTTAATTATTCGTTAAGCCATTGTGGATAAAATTATTTATAGCTTAACATTATCATTGTGTTAAACTATCTGCGTCGGATTACACGACCTGGCTATAAAGTTTGACCACAATAGTGAAAGATTTATGCTGATATTAACATTAAGATCAAAAACGGTGTTGGATTGACCAATATTCAAGCCCAGTTCAATGATTACTTGTGAATTGAAATAAAACAAATAAAAACATTCATCTCAATTCGTACAAAACTTCTCAATCAAAACTTTTGTAACAATTTATAGAACGATAACGAATCAAATCAAAGCTTTTGTCACAATTTAAACAACGTATACAATAACAAGACAAATCAAAACTTATAACAATTTACCAAATGTATACAATTCTTTATGTAATTTAAAAGCTTATTAGTCAGTTGGCGACTGTTAAAAGAAGTAGTTCTAGAAATTGAAACAGCATGTCAGCTTAATATTAAACACATGTAGTCAGATTAACCTTGACTTGACATAAGCTTCGTGTCACAATTAAATTATGAAATTAGACTAACAATAGACAACAATGGATCTTATGCACGATGAGCACACTCGTTCAGACGACCTATTTTCCTCCTCACTTCGCATAAAAGACTTGTGAAACCGCCTAACCGTGCCGTATGCCGTATCATTGTCAAACTTAAATATTATGCTAAAAGCCTACCTTATACGGAGAATTTAATGGACGCCCTACGCAAAATACCGCCAGAACTTCCAAGAAACTTCACTATACGTAATTTGATTAAAACCTGTCTCGGACTTAACGATCTCGGTAAAACCGAACTATGCGGCCATTTAATGTGTTCTTTACCTTTTTCGTTAGGTCAATCACGAATGCAATTAGTTTGATCGCCGACACTGAAAGAATCCTAAGTGTAAAAATGCAGTTTGAGGTGAAGCTATCATCATTAGGGGTGTACTAACAATGTAATGGCCAGCAGGACCGTGAGGAGGGTGAAGCGAAAAGGAAAGGAATCTGCAAATGCGCAGGCACAGGACACTCTCCCCGCCATAGTCGTCACACCACCCCCCGCAATGAAGGTCAAGGCTCCCGGACCACGCACTGACAAAACACTCAACAAAGAGAACAATGTTCTCGTAAGCGAAGCCACCACATCAACAAGAACTACAATTGATAATAACATGGCAGAATTCAACGTCAACAAACTAATAGCGGAACTCTCAGAGAATTCCAGAGCATCGAAGGGCGAAATAGAAAACATACAGAGAAAATTACTACAGCAAGCCAACGAGATTCTCAAAGTGAACGCTTTCGCCAACCAACCAGTCCCCGAACCGAGAGTCATAGACAGCGCGCAAAAATACACCAATCAACCTGTCTACGGAAGAATTCCTACAACTATACCTAGAACTAATGTGTCGTATCAAGCGCAACTAGATCACGCGGATTCGCGCCAAAACCTGAATCAAGCCACGGCGAAGGACGCTCGGCAGGACAATCAACTCAACGATCAACTAGTCCCCGAGAAGCTACAAGAAACTCCCGTGTTCCCGGCGGGAATGAGCGACCAGGGAAATATGCAAAGGGCCGCCAGCGCGGCGGCCGCGGGAAGGAGCGTTTTTTTCTACGAAACGGGTTTTGCTGCTCGCCCGCCCGCCAGTACGCGCGCCGCTTCTACAAGAGGTGAATGTCTTATTCCGTTTGAATACCAATTCTTTTTTGATCGTGCATTCTGTGTAGTTTTTATCGGTTCTGTCACATGTGTTTCGGCTGAGTCACCTGGCTCGGTGAAGGTTCCGTTTCGGAGTTTTTGGAGGCTTTTGATGTCTCAATAGTGTTAATGCGCGAAAGCTTGGAAAGCTCCGTATGTGGCGATGCCTGCTCTGTGATTGTAACCGTTACAACTTATCTAGAAGTTCATTGTTCTAGACTACTGGTACGTACATTCCCTATTTGTTTACTCTTTTGTTCTTCTTAATCAAAATATGAATATCCCTTAAAAGATGTGGGAGTACATTTTTTCAAGGACGGCAAGTTATTTCCCCCTCCATACTTAACATTCTTGAGTTTTCTTTTATATAAATTCACTTAAATTTGTTTTAAATCAAGTTTTGGAACTCCTCCTAATTGTATTCGAAATTTACTACACATGTTAATGTAAATTAAGCTTAACAATAGCATTTTCCCATCATATGCACATTAAGTTTATATCAAGAAATCTTGTTTTATCCAATCTACAAAATAGTCTACAAAATGACTATTTCTAAACAAAACAATGCAAGGATCCCGCAGTGTTGCTAAATAGATTTAATTGTTTCAAATGAGGCGAAGCGAATTTTGAATTACGACCCTAAGGTCGATTCGGCAACAGATTTCACGATAATAGACACTATGCTGATTACATAAAGTTTTTGTGTCAATAACTAGCTATGTACCACGGCTTCGCCCACTTTTTTATTGCGTTATATTATCCCATTCGAACTTCTTATCGGGATAATAAGAATGGTATGTTTCAATCTAGGACTCGGTATACCTGTGTGCCAAATTTTGTCTCAATCCATCCATCTACCACTGTCACCATTAAGTAACAAACATCTGCACAAACTTTCACATTTTATCAATGAAAGAAACAACCTTAATTGATGAATTCTGACTGATTATAATAAAAAGAAAATTACTTACCCAACACCCAGGGCTCAACTTTTGGCTAACCCAATTTCTCCTGGTTGGTTATGTTAGTATACTGCATCAAAACCCATCTTTCTAGTTAGGCTTTTCAGAAGCCACGGCGTATGTTTGACAATCACTCAAAAGCTACAACAGGTGCTTGTTTGACACACACGAACAAAAACGTCAGGTTGATGCACCTGTCACAACCGACCCCTGGCCCTACTTCAAAACAAACAATTTTCAACCTTCAATCTTAAATTTTAAGGCTTAAATTATACCACTCAGCTATCCCATAATAGTATTCATACCTAAATTTAGATTTTCCTGAGTACTCAATTGTTTTGGTTTTACGTTTTTTTTTATCTGTCAGGAAAGTAGGTACCCCATTTAGTTCGATATACGACGGTTCAACTACAAGACCAATATTTATGGTATCGTAGTTCAATGTTTCTTGCTTCATATGTGGGTTAATATGAGTCAAATTATTTATTACACCGATAAAATCCTTTTAAAGAAACGTCCTTGATCCTTGACAATTTGAGACTTGATTTTTACTTTTTTACGTCCGCTAATTTGCTTTCCTGTCTTGTTATTTTATTTTTGTCTCGATATATCTGTTTTAACTGTCCATACGTTGAAACTTGTGGAGAAATATTAAATTTATCTTATGTTGTTTTTTTAAAAACATGTAGCTATAAGAACATATTTGTTTTAGTGACAAAGCCACCACGCAAGTTTCAAATAAGTTTCATATGAATTATATTATAATTTCAGTCCCATTGCACTTCAGCCATACTAAATGTATTGTATGTATGTTTTCCTAGTAGTCGATAAGAATCTAGCAAGAGGTAATTGATATGAAGTAGTAATCAGAAATCGTAGTACCTCCCTTTAGCCTGAAAACGTTCGAAATATACTCATTAATTTATTAGATAATTCTGAACTATATAATAAATTACTATTTTAACTCTGGTAACTTCAATTACCTATTTCATCATCAACTTGAAACACCTTATAAGTTACACAAGTTATTTAGGAAGTGAGCCTATCGTGGATATAAATCGAAAGCATGAAAAAAACAATAACAATATAAATCGACCACATTGCTTCCTGTCATATGCCTACGCTACACTTTTGAAAAACCCCATAAGTCTGTCAATTCACACTGCAATTTTCAACTATATCAGAACGGGATAGGACTGATTTTCCTATGTAGTTTCCAATGAGATAGGAACATTCGTAAGTTACTAGTCAATCCGCCATCTTGATCGCGTTCGGAAATCTGATGTTCCTCCCTATTGTATTCAATATTTATGCAATCACACCAATTAGTCTTACCTAATAATAACTGATCTACTTTTAGATTAATTCGCTTCAACTGATTAATATTTTTTCCGGATCAATCCGTTACGGAATCGATTGATTCAATTTTATTCATCGATTCGCTTAGTAATCGAGTTAATGTACCGTCGGCCGCACGGTTTGGTGCGTCGTTTTCTTTGAAATTTTGATGTTATGAGTTTGGAAAAAAATGAGCGTTGGGTATGTAGACACGTGGTCGAGTGTATTCGGAAGTAAGTTATTTAGTTTATGCAATAGGGGCGAATTAATTATCGATGTTGACACCTTACTAAATCATATTACCTAGTGACTCAATGAGTTACTTTCGGCGGAAACTACTTTTCCATGTCATGACACAATAAATGTCAAGGTAAGTTCTTCCTAAGATGGAAATTGATTACGTCACGATCATATTGCTATTGTATATGAGTTTTAAATATGTTTTCTGTTTTCCGGCCCGAAAGCGTCAGCTCCGTCGAACAGAAAAATAGTATACACACCTTGGCCAGTAAATAAGAAAGCCTCAGATCACATGTTCGCTGACCTCGGCTTCGCCTCGGCCGACAATTACATGTGATCTGGGACTTTTCTTACTTTACTAGCCTAGGTATACAATATACTACATATTATGACGTTAGTAATCAAGTTCCAACTACGTGCAGCTGTCAAGGAAAGAACATGCATTGTTTTATTGTACCATGCTCCGGCTATAAACACACGAAAGGTCAGGATCAGAATGATGATGATTAAGACATTTTATGCATACACAAACCCATATTCCATCCAAGTTCCAGTTACATTTTTAGGATTCCGTAAACCCAAAGAATGCTAATGTAGCCCCATTACTAGGCCTCTGCTATCTTCTTTATACGGTTTTTTTTATTTTGTTATAGACGCTACCTCTCTCAATATTGAATCGCTTTTAATTTGCACTAAATAAAAACTTACCTTTGTTGACTTTGCACGGAAGGAGTTTTTTCCAATCTAAATTGCTTCTGTGAAGGTTTTTACTAGCAAGACGCAAAAAGCTCTGTATTATGACCGTTCGAGACGAAATTACCTACGTTGTACTAAACACTGGCTATCCTGTTGTTGCTGGATTTAGTTTTTGCAATGAATAATGGGGTTTCATTCAGATATCGGTTTTCCGGGACTATTATTACATGTGTAAAAGCATTGTAAAAGTCATGACGGGATGATCGTTTATTGAATTCTGTACTTACTTTCCATGGACAGTCGAAGCTGACTCGTTCTTAAATATGTTATCGATATTAATGTATACAAGAAAGGACCCCGCAGCAAACTTAGGGAAAAAGTGGTTTCAGTCAAATCTCACTAAATTTTACTATGATGAAGATTCAACTGTCCTGATAATTTTTTTATAAAGGCATAATTCTCTCAGATGTATAATTTTTGAAATAATCAAGCATATTTTTTTTTATTTACGCGACGTGTTTTCTAAATTCGATATACATACATATTACGAAATGATACGCACTGACAGACTGACAGTTACTGACGTAATGAAGCGACAGGATTATTGCAGACAAACCAAGGATTTCTTACTGCCGTCATGTGTTGTAAGTATTTTTCTTAATTTTATTCATGAGCTTATAATAACGTAATTATCAAACATAAAATATGAACTTTGTAATGTTTCTGTCACGTTGACATTGCATTTTATCAATTAACTATGTTACGAACGACATGCATAACAGAGCAAAAAGGAGGAATTACGTAAAACATATATTTTGTATATAACAATTCAATTGATTATTTCAGAAAGTATACACCTGAGAGAGTTGTACCCTTATAAAAAAATAATCGGGAGAGTTGAGTCTACATCATAGTAATATTTAGTGACATTTGACTGAAACCACTTTTTCCCTAAGTTTGCTGCGGGGTCCACTTATTTATTTATTTTTATAAATTACAATGGCACTTACAGTTAAGTAAGTATACTAGGCATGTCATCATTTAATTTAATTACATTATTGAGTACAATAATCATGCATAAAGGTACGTTAAGTCAGCTGTTGAATAGGGTGCTCGAGGCCATAATAGTCTAGAAATGAGGAAATTCTTAAAAAAACTAAGGTGACCAATGGGCTGTGGCAATGGACATAGCTCGAAAAACCGATGGCCGAAAGGTTTTTGAGTGGAGATCACGAACTGGAAGACGCAGCGTGGGTCGGTCGCCAAAAGATGGTCTGACCACCTTGTTAAGGTCGCACGAAGTCGATGGAATAAAAAAGTATGTGACTGTTCGTTGTGGAAGTCTTTGGGCATATTCAACAGTGGACGTCTCCGGCTTGATTAAATTATGACAGTTAATATTTAATTACCAATGAAAAAATACAAAAATAACTCTGTCTGTACCTCGTGTGTCTACCTTTCATGGCTAAACCACTGAATCGATCTTGATACGATTTGGCACGAAGTAAGCTCATGTTATAATCCGTAGGTAAGTAATAGTTTCCGGAGACAAGCTCTCATCGTTGGCTCATTGATAAGAGCGGCTTAAACTTCAATCAAGTGGTTGGTGATCGGTGACAACCGGTTACCCACACTGTGTCCTTTCTCTAATCTTCATTTATTTTGTCTTTTACGGCTTAATTTAAATTGTCAGAGATTAAACAAGTTGTAACGGATATTACAGTCATTCGATTACCAATATGGCGAGGATTTGAAAAGAAAATGAAATATATTTTAGTTTTTACAAGTTAGACAACGGCATACCTCACAAAGATCGTTTTTCTTGGTGCGGAGTTGTGGGATTCCTTGCCTGTCGGTATTTCCGTCAAATTATAATCCGGTTATCCTCAAGGCCAAAGATCTTAGGCATCTTTTGGGTACACTTGCTCCATCGTAAAGTCCATCATCGCTTAAAGCCCAAGAGCCCAGCGTAAAGTCCAGAGCAAATAAAAACCGGACAAGTGCGAATCGGACTCGCCCACCGAGGGTTCCGTACAAATTTGGAGGTAATAATAAATTTTGATTCCCTTAGTAAAGTCTATTTTTAATAATATTTTAATTAAAAGTTTATAGCTTTCAGATTTTTCCCTATACTTGTAGTATAAGACGGTATTACTCGCCAAATTTCGAAGTTCTAGGCCAAAGGAAAGTACTCTTTGAATTTTTGTTTTCTTGAGAGTGTCGAAATTTACGTTTTTTGCGTCATAAACGGCTGTATCTTTTTTTCACGTCAACTTAGAAGCTTGATTTTTTTCACAGCTTCAAGCGGCCATAGACTCGGCCCCATGTCCACGGCACGGCGCGGCCTATGGTTTTAATTGCAACTCGATACCTCCACGCGTTTCCGAGATAAAGGGTCTTGACAGACGGACAGATAGATAGACAGACGGACAACAAAGTGATCTTATAAGGGGACAGACGGACAACAAAGTGATCTTATAAGGGTTCCGTGTTTTACCTTTTTAGGTACGGAACCCTAAAAATAAGGCAACTTTACTAAGGGAAAATGACTTGCACGCGACTTGACGCAAAACAACTGGGACAAATATGGCAAAGCGTGGTGGGAGCATGATTCAATCGGGATAGTGGGGGGAAGGGAGGGAACTGTTCGTCACTCCAACTGAAAAACTCCGCTAAAAGAAACAAAGTAGGGACCTTCTAGCATGAGTAGTAGAGTTTGTGTCAGGTGGGAGACCCCATTATTTGACAGCTGAATTATACACGAAGGTACATTTACATTAGGTTCTAATTTGTCTCTTCTTATACTACGTCCACATTATCGAGATTCGGTGAATTATCGTGTTGACGTCTCGTTCTTTTCTTAAGTCAGAGAAATATATACAAATACGAATCTTTGCCGAATCCCCGATAATGTAGCCGTAGGGTTAGTGTCATGTGTAATTCACCATATTGTGTTAAGTCGACACATATCAATATAATCGATGTCCAAGCTTACTTCATGAGAGGAATAAGCTTTACCAAATCTCGAGAACTTAGGTAATTATACATATGTAATACGTATCCACAGATACGTTATCTACTTTAGTAAGACTATAAGTGTTTAACTTAGGTACTCGTATTGTCAAGTGATAGTTACCTACTTATTTCGACAAACGCAATGTTTTGACATGAATACAATTCAACGATTGCAAAAATAAACAAGACTGGCCTAAAAATAAACCGAGCAAATTTGAATCATATCAAAACATAATAAAGTTTATTTTTGACCCCTCCGGTCGACTCTGACCACTTCCTAATTTGTCCATTTCCAAAATTGACCACTTCCTAATTCGTCCACTCCTACAAGGTCCTTTTCCTAAATTGTCTCTTTTTATGTTCCGCATTCGTCCACTTCCTATTTAGTCCATTCCTAATTTGTCCACTTCCTATTCAGTCAATTCCTAACTTGTCCACTTTAGTTAGAAAAATTTTCATCAATTTTTTTTTTGCCGTTTTTAGGCTTAGATTAGATTGATTCGTGTAGATTACGCTAAAATAAGCATGTTTTGTAAAATGAACTTTTTTCTCCGACCAATATTTACCAAGATATTGGGGTTCGAAAGTCAGTCATTTTTATAAGAGCTTCTGGACTGAAATTTTTTAGATGGGTGTGTTGTCATTATGACACCTATTTTAAACGATTGTAACGTATAGAACACGTTAAAATAAGCATCTTTTACTTGAAAATTTTTCTCTAAAATTAAAAATGGCTGAAATAGACGCTTTCAAAAATAAATATTTTAAAACTTCGATTTTTTTTCGCCGAAAGTGGTGTCATTATGACACCTATTTTAAATGATTGTATCGTGTGGATTACGCTAAAATAAGCATGTTTTGTCAAATAAACTGTTTTTCTCCGACCAATATTTACCGAGAAATTGGGGTTCGAAGGTCAGTCATTTTTACGATTTTGGCGATTAACGTCGGGATGGAGAAATGACGAGGTATAAAAATGTCGAGAAATGCTTCATAAAAAAAACCGGTCAAGTGCGAGTCGGACTCGCGCACCGAGGGTTCCATACAAACGCATAAGTAGATACATGAATAGTTCAAGAAAAAGTACAACAAAATGGCGTAACTTCATATTTTTTGGACACACGGTTTAGAAGATAGAGGGGGGAGAGATATTCACTTAATCAAAAACATTACTTAAGAACCTTAAAATCTTTTTGAAAGAGCTATCGAACTATGTACCACACGTTGATATTTCATGAAAAAAAAAAATTAGCTTCTGTAACATGTATGGAGTGCCCCCCCTAAAAATATTTATTTTAGTTGTTTAACTACCAAACTAAGTAGCGGCTCATATAATACACCTATATTCCAAATTTCATTAATATCCATCGTGTAGTTTTTGAGTAAAATGCCTGTGACATACGGACAGACGGACGGGCAGACATGACGAAACTATAAGGGGTCCTTTTTTGCCATTTTGGCTACGGAACCCTAAAAATTACGATATGGAAAAATTACAAAGTATTATAAGGTCGAGGAATAAAAATGTCGAAATAGAATTTAGTCGAAGTATAAAAACGACATACCTATCCTCCTCGCTTCGCTCGTCGTCGTACCTAACTGTCGTTCTGTCAGTTTTTTCTCTTGGACAGTGGCGGTATGTTGTGATCGCTCTTCAGTAATAATCGTAACTAAAAGTAATTAAAATCATCAATATTATGGCTTGATAAATGTATGACATTTGCAATTATTACTGCAGTCCGTGTCCGATTCATATTCGGGATAAAGTCGTATCCTTTCTTCGACGCTTTTATCATTACTCGTATCACTCATTTTACACTTCTACTATCCTCAAAAATAACAAAACGGTAAAAATCACTGATAAAATACGTAAATGACACCCTGTATATATTACAGTGACGCCCTGTATATATCACAGTGACACCCTGTATATATCACAGTGACACCCTGTATATATCACAGTGACACCCAGTATATATCACAGTGACACCCTGTATATATCACAGTGACACCTGCTACTTGACAGCTGACAATTACCGAATGACAAAGAAAAGTTCTAAGACTGCGAATCTGCGAATTCAACTTCTTGCAAACTCAACATTTCAACCTTTCTTCATTCAACCTTTTGTTCCTAAATGTTTCTCGACATTTTTATACCTCGTCATTTTGCTATCCCGACGTTAATGGCCAAAATCGTAAAAATGACTGACCTTCGAACCCCAATACCTCGGTAAATATTGGTCGGAGAAAAAAGTTAATTTTACAAAACATGCTTATTTTAGCGTAATCTACACGATACAATCATTTAAAATAGGTGTCATAATGACACCACTTTCGGCGAAAAAAAACGAAGTTTTTAAATATTTATTTTTGAAGGCGTCTATTTCAGCCATTTTTAATTGTAGAAAAAAGTTTTTCTAGTAAAAGATGCTTATTTTAACGTGTTCTATACCTTACAATCGTTTAAAATAGGTGTCATAATGACAACACACCCATCGAAAAAATTTCAAAGTCCAGAAGCTCTTATAAAAATGACTGACTTTCGAACCCCAATATCTTGGTAAATATTGGTCGGAGAAAAAAAGTTCATTTTACAAAACATGCTTATTTTAGCGTAATCTACACGAATCAATCTAATCTAAGCCTAAAAACGGCAAAAAAAAATTGATGAAAAATTTTCTAACTAAAGTGGACAAGTTAGGAATTGACTGAATAGGAAGTGGACAAATTAGGAAATGGGCAACTTTGGAAGTGGACAAGTTAGGAAGTGGACGAACTAGGAAGTAGACGATTTTGGAAATGGACAAATTAGGAAGTGGTCAGAGTCGACCGGAGGGTTTTTGACCACGGTTCATAGCATGAAATGGCTGACCGCAGGTTTCTCGGCAGGTTGAATGAAATGACAGTTATATCCTTCTTTAGATGTTTTGATAAATTAACGTTAAACCGTAAATATACTGTTATTTAAATATAAACCGATCCTGGTTTATCTTCTTCACTGTTTTTATTTGTTTCATTTAGCTCATGATCTTAATGCCTTAATCTTTTATCGCGATCATAAAAGATTATAGTCTTCTGAGTATCTTTTTTTATTTCTGTATTTTTGTAGCCCGTTTGATGAACCTAAAAATGACAATGATACAAGTCTAAACAAAACATTGATTAAAAACAACACCGTTGGTTGGTTTGTCCAGTGTTTAGTTTAGACTTGTGAAACTGTAGTTTTTAGCTTCATGAAACGGGTCACTAACTAACTAAACACTTGGTAAATTAGTGTAAATAATATCCAAATGAAAAGCAGCAAACAATAATTAATAAACTTTATAATTTCGGCTAATGTTGCTCTCATTATAACTGTTCTTGACCTAGTCAAAAGTTACATTTTTGTTTCGTTCCTGATTTCTTCAAATAACTTAAAGACGTACATTACCTCTTTATCCCAAGTTTATTATAGTACTTGTTTTTAAACTTTCCTTCAAAACTGCGTTGTTTTCACAACTTGGTACAATTAAAAACGTGTTCTCACCAACTTACTTCAAGCTTTAAAGTAGTTTACAAGTTAACACTTACCAACTTCTTTGTTTAGCTATCATCGATATACAATAAAAGAACTCTCTATAATTTTTGGGACTTTTCCTGCTCTTTCGAGCAGATAAAATGTAGGTATGAAACATACTTCAATCAAATTTGATATAAGTAACTAAAGTAAGAATTGACTTTAGTGACATCAAATTTGATTTTTCATGAAAGATTGAATACACCGTGCACAAATTCTTCTTTTTTTTCATTGTGGTCCTCTTCCACGGTGCAAATAATGTTACATATTCATATTATGTAAATTATGTAAGTTTAAACGGATATGTAAACTATCATTTTTTATGTCTGCTGTTAACAATAATACTTGAAAAAATATTCAGGGCACATTTATGTAATTACAACGTTCACTAGCGGATTTTTACGATGTTACGTAATCTTATGGAATCAATATTATATGTATACTTATAAGTACTTAGATATGTTACAAAAAAACTCAAATTTAGAATATTTTAGCAAAAGGTAATTAAGAAATACATCCAAAAAATTATCATCCAATGAATGAACCTAAATTTCTTAAAACATTGCCAATATTACGTGGTATTACATTTAAAAAAAATTATAAGATATTACATATTATAAGACGGTTTCTTGACTAAGGTACAGGGGCACATATTTTTCAAAGTAACTAAAGGTGTATTATCTATGAAAGTGTTTTACGAAATTTTACTCCTAAAGGAAAACACCACCACGGACGAAGACGCAGGCTGCGGCATTTAGTTTGGTATACGTTGTTAAGTTTTTTTATTCGACTGCCATGTGACTCACAAAATGCTAATACCTACTAAAGACATGGCTTTCTTTACTCTTAACTTATTTACTAATCAAACAAATAAATTAAAGCCCGGTCCAAGAAGCGTAAAAGTTTGTTAAATTTAAAAAAAAAATATTAGGGTGACAATCTTACACAAATCATAGTAAGCTCAATAAGGCTTGTGTTATGGATACTAGACGACGATATATTTAATAAATACAAATGCATAGAAAACATCCATGACTCAGAAACAAATATAATCATCACACAAAATATATTTGCTCTTACCGGGATTCGAACCCAGGACCGTCAGCTTCGTAGGCAGAGTCACTAACCACTGGTTAGTAACCACTAGGCTAAACTAGTCGTCAAATAATACTTAAAGAAAAGTAATTTTTTGGTCAGCCGTTATTAAAATTGATCCGCAAAAAAAATAAGCAGTTAAATCATTTGGGCAGCATACAAAGCTTTGGCTGGCAATAAATAAAAATCGGGCGGCAACTCTTGTTCAGCAAACAATTTAAAAACGGTTAACATTTTAACCAGTATTAATCTGCTTTTTTTATCATTTGCTGCCTAATAACATAACCAGTCGAGCTGCAAAATAATAACTTGGGCAGCAAGATTTTACAATTGGTCAGCAGAGAGTTTAATTGAGATATACAGGGTGTCACTGTGATATATACTAGGTGTCACTGTTATAAATACAGGGTGTCACTGTGTTATTTATATACAGGGTGTCACTGTAATGTATACAGGATGTCACTGTGATATATACAGAATGTCATTGTGATATATAAAGGGTGCCATTGTGTTATATACAGGGTGTCACTGTGATAGATACAGGATGTCACTGTCAGCAGAGAAAACATGTCTGTAAGCAATTTAATTGAGATATACAGGGTGTCACTGTGATATATACTGGGTGTCACTATGATATCACTATACAGGGTGTCACTGTGGTAGATTCAAGATGTCACTGTGATATATACAGAGTGTCACTGTGTTATACAGGGTGTCCAGTAATTAATAGCCAATCTTCTAACCACTGAGAGGGCACCTTAGGCTGGTTCAAAAAATCGACTTTTAGGTTTAGTAAAAGTCCATTGGTTTTCGAGATTTTCACACTTTTCTTAATTTTCAGTTTTTGGTCTCGTGTTTCACTGTAATGATCGTCTAGGTCACAAATGAAAATATTTTTACTGGCTATTAATTACTGGACACCCTGTATACAGGGTGTCACTGTAATGTATACAGGGTGTCACTGTGTTATATACAGAGTGTCGCTGTGATAGATACAGGATATCACTGTGATATATACAGAGTGTCACTGTGTTAACTACAGGGTGTCACTGTAATGTATACAGGGTGTCACTGTGATATATACAGAATGTAATTGTGATATAAACAGGGCGCCATTGTGTTATATACAGGGTGTCACTGTGATAGATACAAGATGTCACTGTGATATATACAGAGTGTCACTGTGTAGGAATAGAGGTGGCGAAATGCTGGCAAAGAAAAATTTAGATTAATATTTTTGATCCCTTCACACGAAGAAGAAGTCACTGTGTTATATGTATATATTTTTTTGATGACCCTAAAAACGAAACGGCTCCCAAAAATAGGTAGGTTAGGGTTATTTTTTTAATGGCTCTAAAAACGAAACGGCTCCTAAAAATAGGTAGGTTAGGGTTATTTTTTTTTGATGACCCTAAAAACGAAACGGCGCCCAAAAATAGGTAGGTTAGGGTTATTTTTTTTTGATGACCCTAAAAACGAAACGGTTCCCAGAAATAGGTAGGTTAGGGTTATTTTTTTTGATGACCCTAAAAACGAAACGGCTCCCAAAAATAGGTAGGTTAGGGTTATTTTTTTTTGATGACCCTAAACACGAAACGGCTCCCAAAAATAGGTAGGTTAGGGTTATATTTTTTGATTATATATCACAGTGACACCCTGTATATATCACAGTGACATCCTATATCTATCACAGTGACACCCTGTATATAACACAGTGACACCCTGTATCTATCACAGTGACACCCTGTATATATTACAGTGACATCCTGTATCTATCACAGTTACACCCTGTAGATAACATAGTGACACCCTGTATATATCACAGTGACACTCAGTATATATCACAGTGACACCCTGTGTATATTACAGTGACACCTGCTACTTGACAGCTGACAATTACCGTATGACAAAATACGCACACGATTGGCGACAGAATAGTTGCGCCCATTTTGTGAATGACCAGTTAGGTTTTATTGCCCCCTTTTTTTTGCAAAATGAAATATTTTGCTTACCTACTGATTGCTCACCAAATTTGATTAACCGTAGATCGCTTAATGCAGCTCAAATATTTAATTTGCTGACCAAAATAATTTAGGCCGTTCAGTATATCATTAATTGCAGCCTGATTTATAAATGTTTGCTAACCATAAGTTGCTTACCAACTAGCTATTTTGGCTGACCAAATACAAATTTCTGCTGACCAAAATATGAATATTTTGCTGATCGATTAAATGATACCCATACTTAAATGTCATAAAACATGTTTCATCCGAATTGCTATGTTGCTATTTACTAAGCAAAATACAGAGGCCACTTAGGTATAAAAGAGCATAAAAGTTAACGTCAGCCTGCTTCTCTGCCATTGGGACTCATCCATCATAAATCAAGTACTTAAGTATTCACCATACTACCACGCATGCTCGCAACATTCTCACTTAGAACTCACTTGCGAATGCAGGCGCAAAAGATTATGCAATAAATGGTGGAACTAACACGACTTTGTTTTATGTATATAATACCTATATAGATAACCTATAAAGAAAAAGCATAAGTTACTATAAAAAATACCTAAATCGTTGTCATGTGTGCGTAGAATGTAATGAATGGTATAATAATATGGTTTCAATCAATGCACCCTTTAAAACAAAAAATATTTTTCCATATCGGTACAGCCGTTTTCGAGTAACTGATCGGGAAACATACAAAAAAGAAAAAAGAACTGAATTTTGAGGTTGGTTACAAAATAAACAAGATAGGACGAAAGAAATTAGTACGCCAGGACCGAATCTTGATGCAAATGATATTCGGAACTACCCGCGCGGCGCGGGTGAAATCGAAATGCACATAAGTATAGAAGTAAATATGGTGGAATCGATAATGTATTTCAAACGCAAGAGCTTGTTTATGGTTAAAATGACTATTCTACTAAGTATCCTACTAATATTATAAATGTGAAAGTTTGTGAAGATGTTTGGAGGTTTGGATGGTTATTACTAAATAACGCGGTAACAACTTAATGGATTGAGCTGAAATTTGGCATGCAAGTAGACCAAGAGCTGGATTGAAGCATAGAGTATATCCCGGTAACGAGTTCCCTTTGGGACATTAACGGGAATAACGCAGGCGAAGCTACGGGTAAATGCTAGTGACAAATAAATATTAGTACTCAATATAGGTTACGTTGCAGGTGCGGACGTGCCGCCATACAGGATGCCGCCGGCGCCGGACGCCGCGCTGCCCGGCGCGCCAGCGCCCTCTCCCGGCGCGCTCCACACGCACTCCGCCAAGTTCCCTGTAAGCCAAATATCCTGACAAATATTACTAGTTCGTCTCAAGCAGTGAAGTCGTGGTTTCCTTCTTTCCTCCTTCAGAAATTTGACTGACGGACGAGCAGTTGAGTTAGGCCAAAGAGTTTTCAAGCTAGGTAATGAGTACCAACAGTTTTGTACTCAAGTTACCGTCGATTAAATAAACATACAAACATGGAACCATGATAGACTATACACCTAGGGGCGAATGATAGGCAAAGGCCCCCGCATGGAACAAGTGAACAAAACAAACTTCTTTTTTTAGGTTAGGTTTGTTAGTCAGCTTGTGTCCCTCAGAGCAGAAATAGAAGCCCCACGCAGCGGGGCTTCGTCGACCTGCTGGCGGGTTATAGTTGTTTAGAAAGAAAACCCTAATCAAAGCCCATTTTCATAGTTACCTACCCTACTAAACGCCTAAGCATTCTGCCGTCCTAGTGTAAAAGGCGACCTTTTACTATGTACCTAAGTTCATAGTAAAAAGTCGCCTTTTACACTAGGACGGCAGCATTGCCATTATCGTTAATTGATACATTGACGCATTGGCTACATTTCATCCAGGCATTAACTAAATGGCGCCGTTTAGTGAAAACTGAAAAGGCTAGGCAGTTAACCAAATGGCTAATTAAACCAGTTGACTGCAACAGATATATCGATATCGCTTCGCAGATTAGTATGAATCATTTATTTTTTTGACAGGGTCAAGTTACAGGTGTTAAAATGTTATCATAGTGTTTTTTAATTCAGCTGTGCACAAACTGTATGCCAAGTAAAGTTTGCACCTCGTGTGCTCATACAAGTGAGGAACATATTTAGCTGAAGCGAATTTGCAATAGATTCAATCTCAAAAACTCACCAACTTCTCACTTAACCCTAGTCAATCAACCGAGAACCATAGTACCGCATCTCATCAGCTTTACATGCAGCATGTATGCAAGGTAATTTATCGGCCGTCTTTCCGTCACGCTCAGTACGGGTTAACGACACTAGATAACGCTTATATTTTATATTTAGATTACCTTGGGACGCTTCTATGTCTTAAGTAGCTTAGTCTGAGTGGTCTGAGTAGCTTGGGTCGTAATAATGGCATTAGGTGCACAAAGTGACGACACTATTAGCTCAGTGAGAGCCACCGCCTGTGAAGCTAGAGGTCCTGGGTTCAAAACCTGGTAAGGGCAAATATTTGTGTGATGAGCACGACTATTTGTTCCTGAGTCATGGATGTTTTCTATCTATTTAAGTATGTATTTGTCCGAAGTGTCCGAGTGATGTCCGAAAGTATCCAATTTACATGAAGCCCTCGAACCTTCCCCATCTCACGAGCACCTACACCTATAGGTGCACGTGACGTTTCTCACGGTACAATAAACGGGCGGTATAATACGCATGCGCGATGGCGGTTTCTCTGCGCAGTGAAAGAGAGAAAGTGATCATTGTTCGGTGTATCGGCTGGACCACTATCGATACGATACGTTCTAATGGTGTTACGCTTAAAGTAATGTGAGCCGATACCCGGCCGATTAAGAGAAGCATGCTCCATCATTGACTTCATCTTCACTTACCAACAGATGAGATCGAAGTCAAATCCTTACCTAAATATTGTGAATAATAAAAAAAAATATACGAGAGGTACAGTTGGCTATATGAAAGAAGGATATATTTATTTATTTATCGTATGGCGTAGTAATTAATGTCACTGGATATAATTAGTATTACCAGAAGGATATATAACTGGACTTCGTAATAATGAGTCTTCGACATTTTTTTACTATTCCCGTTGCTGATTGTGGCTTGATAATTATGATGATGAAATATTCTTATTCTAAGTGACAATATGGATATTAGCCATTGGCTAACTGAAAGTGATTTCCTACCAAATAAACCACCTGACAGGATGACGAACCTCCAAGATGACTTTCGATGGAAGAGACCATCTGAGATGATAACTAACTTCCAAAATGATGTCTTTTATACGCTTTAGGCTTGTAACTTCATCTACCATTAAGTAAGGTAAACGTCCTATAGCTTGGCAACTTCGTTGGTGACACTCACACGTGTGCTTTTTGTTATGTGCAGCCGTACCTACTCACACAAGTTACCGGCAACACGAACGACGACCGACGGAGGCAGCCTCCGGAGGCCCCCGTTCGTGTTGGCGGTAACTTGCGTGAGTAGTAACGGCTGCACATAACAAATAGTACACATGTGTGTGAGTGTCACCAACGAAGTTGCCAAGCTATAGTGCCCGACACGCTAATTGGCATTTCTCCAGAAATATGTCTGCGACTCATTCATCTGTCTCCATACATTTAGTATGAAAAAGGGCCAGATGAATGAGGTGACCGCAGACATATTTCTGGAGAAACGCCCTAATAAGTAATAATCAATAGTCGACACCCCGGTGTCACCTCTATAATATTGCTAACGACCTAACATTCAACATGGCAACTACTGGGTCAGTGTCGAGAACTCGGACGTTTACCTTAGCCTAACTTTTTTTTAATAAGTGGCAAACGACCTGACGAGCTGGAGCTGGTGATAGAAAGTAATCATCATCGCCCATGAATTATCTGCAACACCAGAGGCGTTGCCGATCTTTGACACCTGTTTACTTAATCGTTTCTTGAGTTACCCCAGACGCACACAGCGTCGACCCCGCCGGCGGGGTCGACCTCCTCGCGACAACAGCACACAAGGGCCGCGTCCCGACTTGCCCCAGGACCCGAATGTCCTGGTTTAACTTCACTCCGACCTCGCTCGGGCTCAGCTAAATTTCTTGCCGGAGTCTTCTTAGCTGGGCTAGGTTTTTAGCGAACCGGCACGTAAAACTCCCATTAGTTCGATACACAAGTTCACATAAGGACAGGATGACCCGAGTCATCCTTCCCGCTGGTCCGCTGCTCCGGCACCCACCCAGTCCGACCTAACTCAAGGTGGTTCGGCCAGCGACCTGGTTCGACCCCAGGGAACGCCACGGCCGACCACCCGGCCCAAGCCTAATTTTCTACCCGGACCCCTATAGGCAAATAAGCCTACTCTTCTTCTTCTAGGCCTATGTGATAAAAACATAGTGATGTGTATTCGGGTCGTTAACTATCATTGTTTTGTCCACAGGATAGACGTTTTTCGAAATCTGTATGACCCGAACACCTAACTTTACTAAATTCTATACATGGAAGGCTTCTTAAATAATGTTGTCTGTTACAGATTGAGCGCGAAGTGATCCTGTCTTCCGGTGACAAGAACTCGAAGGTGCCTATACTTCAGGAGCGCAGGCGCGGGCGCCTGGGCGCCGTGGCGCCTGACACGCCCCCTAAAGCACTCACAGCCTGGACCCACGCTGACGTAAGTACTAGTAACACGTTTTACTACTGACAGGGACCACCCCCTCGGGTGAGGTCCTGGGAGTCTCTCCCTTACGTGGTCCAACTGCACCTTCTGTGCTTTACCGGCCGGCCATTTTGCACGGCCCACATTTACTCTTGCCAGCCCAACGCCTCCAAGCTGCCAGGCTGGTCACAAATGGACACCTTTGATCCCTCACCACCACGGGAGCTGCCGCTTCCACCACCATCACAAGTAGTGAGCAGCATGCCCGAACTCTATAGAGCTAGGGCAGAGCCTTATATGCGCAGCAACTGGTCGCAAAAGCCGACCAAGCTACTGGATAAGCTTAAAAAAAACTACGGACAAGACAATATACTACAAATATATTATAGCTAGGCTTAATAAAATAAATAAACAATTGTCATAATGAACAAAAAGATACATTATCACTAGTTTACAACATTTTTGTGCTCAGAGTAAGACGCATATTTTGTTGTAGATTTTTGATGGTTAATCTGACAGAATTTCTCTAGCACGTCAGGATTTTGAGATCTCAAAGTGCTAAAAACACGATTTTTGGCAACATTTTAAGTATATTTTCAAGGACAGCAAATGTTTATACGATTATTTCTAACTAGCATAAGTACCTACTACTCTTGCTCGTACAAATCCATTTTCGTTACTTTCGTTAAGGTACGTAACCTAATTACCGAAAAATTAAATTACGTTATTTTTAAGTAAGTAAGTAAGTATTTATTTGTGATACACAGGTACAATACATAATAGGTGACATTGAAATGTGGGTAGGTCCTCTGTGATCTACCGTGAAGGTATACAAATATTTTGCCTTAAAAACTAACATGAAATTACAACAATAATGAATTAATAAGGAATGTTAACATTGAGCAACTGACATAGAATAAACACACATGCGTTCACACATAGAAATAGTAGCTAAAGTTGGAATTATATAAAACTTTTGTCTTGAAAAAACTCATCCACCGTGTAATAAGCTTTTTCTATGAGTATCATTTTTAATTTATTTTTGAGCATAGACATGTGTAGCTCTTTAAGACTTTCTGGTAGACAATTATATATTCTGGATGTCATGCCTAGTACACCTTTCCTTAATAATGCTGTTCTGCCAGCTACAGTTTGTATCGCATGTTTATATCGCGTCGGTCTAGTGTTTGCAGACGACCGCAGTGGAAAGAGTGCAGGGTTAGATTTAACAAAGACTGTAACCTCATAAATAAAGAGGCATGGCAAAGTCATAACCTTGAGATCCTTGAAATGAGGTTTGCAGGTGTCTGTTTGTTTGAGGCCACATATGGCACGGATGCATTTTTTTTGGGCTCTAAATACCTGTAGTTTGTTGGTAGAGTTGCCCCAGAATATTATTCCATATCTTAGAATAGATTCAGTGTATCCGTGATACGCTAGTAAGGCAGTCTTACGGTCTGATGTATTCGAGACTTTTTTGAGAACAAATACAAAACTGTTCACTCGTTTACATAATGACTCAGTGTGAGGTTTCCAGTCAGTATGGGTGTCTATGTAAATACCTAAAAATTTTGTCACACTTATATTTTCAACACATTTATTATTGTAATTTATACTTAAATTCCTGGTTCTCGATTTAGATTGACTAAATTGCATTAATTTAGTTTTTTCGACATTAATGTTTAGTCTGTTTGCACCTAGCCAATTCGCAACAGATGTTAATGCATTGTTTATGTCAGCCTCGTATGTATTTTCGTCTTTCATTTCAATTAAAACAGTTATCTATGTTTATGTAAAAAAAATACAATAATAAACTCCCGACTAAAACAAACCCTAAAAAGTATTAATTAATATGTACCTACCTATCTATTGGCCGATTATGTTTTGAAGATAAGTTATAATATTTAGTTTGCTGTTGGGAACCTTCTGTTTTAGTACTGATGCATGTAATGTAATAGGTCCCCCGCCCGACATCAAACAAAATATTACAACTTAAGCATCTCAAAATCATAAAAAGTCAATGGATGGATAGGAACAGATGTATTATTGTACTCGACTGCTAATAAAACTCTCTGACTCAGGGGAAATGTAAAGTAGATAAAATGACGGATACACAAACTGCCAATTTCTGCGATATCTGGAGCAGATAGCGAACAGCGTGGTTTCTCCTACGGATGCTACCTTCAAGTACTGTTACACTTCAACGGATGCTGAATTATACCTTTTTATTTAATAGCTACTTTTAGTGTAGATCTGTGCCTCGCACATAATGTTAGAGACACCCCACACTAGCGACTTTCGAATGTCATCGTCCTATCAGCGCCCACGCAGCCTCGACGCGACATTCCAACGTTCCAACGAGCTGGCGTCGTGGCAACGTTGCGACAACGTTGCGTCGACGCTGCGCGAACGCTAAAAAAACGACGAGGCTCAATCGCGCTAGTGTGGGGTGTCGCTAAATGTGTAGTTAGCCTTTTTATTACACACTTAAAATAAAACCACACGGGTTTGCGGTACGATGGTGACATAGCACTTTTGACGGCCCATTCCGCCAGTGAAAAAAGTAAAATTATTAAGCAGTACATTAACTGGACACAGCGAAATCATAGAGAATGTAGTAAAACATCATAATTCGCAGTCTATTATGGTGAAAATCTTAGAGATACCGACCTAGTCCCTAGTACTCTGAACATATACACACACGTATAGAAAAAGATATGATATATTATTAAGTAGGAAACAATCTTTCAGTAAAAAACATATCAAATAGACGTCTGCGGTGCTGTATCACTTATAGCTAAATTGGTAACGCTCGTATTATATATTTTTACCTAAACCCATTACAATTTTTTTTGGAATTTCAGGTTTGTACCTATAGTTTTACTCAGGTGCATCTTAGTGCTACACTCTAACTTAAGTAAGGTCGTCCTAAAGCATAGTAAACGAAGTTAAAAAACCATAATACTTTATTTTTGGTTGAAAACACTATTTAATGCAATTTTTTACAGAACGTTTTTGTTCTTTTAAATTCACCTCACCTGTAGTTAAAATACTAGCGCACTATTGTTGTTGTAACTGTGCTGACACTGCAGTTCTACAGCTCCGAGACTCGTGTCACCGGGTGCAACCGTTATCGTAGACCCGGTTACCTGCAACGGTACGTAAGCTTAATGAGTCATTAAACTGTGATTATTAGGTATAATATCGATTTTTGAGAGTAGTACTAAATCTATTATTAGAATATTACGGTGCGCCTCTTGCAGTGGCGTGGCGTCCATAGAACTCGATTCCCACCGGCTTGCCTAATATTAGGCAGTTCAGCACGTAATTTTAGTGCTCTTAAAGAAAATTTAAGCCAAAGCTGCTCCGGCTTGCCCAAGGTTTCTTCAACGCCACGCCACTGGCCTCTTGACAGTTAAATATATGAGCCTCCTCTGTGACGACGCGTCTAGCCTATTGAAGGACTGGCCATCTTCGCCATTTTTCCGTGCGGCTATGTTGCCCCTCTTGAGGGGCTTAGCCAGCGACCAGAAAGACCACGCATTACGCGACAGAGAGAGGCCGGTGCAGAAAGAGAAACTTCTGTACGTAGTAACCCTCCCCCCCCCCCCCCCCCAGTAGTACCTATTCTGAGCCCATTGCGAGTGGCACCGCCTACGAAGCTAGGTCCCGGGGTCAAATCCTAGTAAAGGCAAATATTTGTGTGATGAGCAGCCAAGATTACTTTCTTAATTATTATATTTTGTTTATTTACCTTTAACCTTTCGTATGCTCCGTCAAAAATTTGCTTATCAAATTTAAAGTTAAAAAATAGAAACTTTCTTTGAATGTTAATCAAAGTTGTTGTTTCAAAGTCTCCGCACTGATCAGTGCCTAAGCATACGAAGGGTTAATTTCCACTTCGGCACAGTTGAAGTTAAGTACCTAATGTTGGAACTTCAACTAACTTCATATCTTACAATAAGGATGCGTCAAGCGATTTAGGCCACTGCGCATGACCCACCTGTACACACCTGCAGGGCAAGGAACTCGCCGTCACGCGCTGCCTCGTCCGTCACGCTGCGCGCGCTGGGCGCAGGGCTAAGCTTGTAATTATACTGATTAACCACGTAGTAACCAGTAGCCTATTGTACAGATGTGTAAATTGCAGAAAATTTCCAAGGAGTTGGAAAGTTCTTAGATATTTCGGGAAAAAATCACAAACATTTTAAGAAATTTCCTACTTTGGAAAATTTGAGAAATTGTCGAGATTTTTCCAAGCGAAAAGTTTCACCGGGCTATTCTTCAGAAATATGTCTGCGGTCACCTCATTCATCTGGCCGTTTTTCATACTAAATGTATGGAGACAGATGAATGAGACGCAGACATATCTCTGAAGAATAGCCCCACCAGAATTAGGCGGATTAGTTTAGGGTCGATCTTCGAGGATCTGATTACTTTGTCCTCAAATATCGGTGGATTCCCTGTAGATTGCTACTCTTGGAATTCCCATTCACGAAGTCTGTGCTCTCTCCTTCCAAACACGATGTCCATACCATCTGGCTTCCACCCAGGTGTGGAACTTTATTATAGACGAATAGTAATAGATAATTGTGTAACTGCTACAATCCATCGGGTAAACTACACAGGAAATACCAGGGTCCATTCTTGGCATTTCCATTCCGTAAGGCATCCTTTCTTTTTGATACAGAGAGAAGGCTCTCTGTATCAAATCTCGTCTTCGGCGTAGTCATGCCGCCCACTAAGCCTGGGGGCTGTCTAATAGAGTGACTGTTACGTCCCGATGCAATATCGGAACGCGCCCACAACATGACATTTGTCAATGTCAAATAATTATAACCTGAAAACGCAACGCGTTTTTTTCGACTGTCATGTCGCTGACATTACGTTTTCGGAATTCGACTCAGGACGCGCTCGGGCGATCGGTTTTCCTGTTTGTGGTCGAAATAGTGGTTTTAGTGTGAATTTGGTGTACATGAACAATTTTGTGTTGTTATAACTTGTGAGATTGCGTTCGCAACGCGAACCCACAAACTTTTGGCGTCCGGACCGGTGTTTTGTTTCGCCGCGTGGCGACCTGGGGCTGGACCATCATTTGATCAGCAACAGCTGAATTTGACGAGACTCTGACTGTGACTGACCTGACTGTGATTTACTTGACCGAAAAAGCCCGCCTCAGCGCTCGACTAGGTAAGTCCAGGTTGTCCTTTGTATTTTGAGGGTTTCGTTTGCACTCCGTATCGGGGTCAAATTCGTACGGGACATCCGGGTTCCGTACGAAACAGTGACAATGAGAGGTTCTTTTGATATTGACCATCAGAACTGGAAGAAACTTTTGCAATAGCTCTTAAGAAAGGCGCGAAAAGATTGGCATAAACTTGAAGTGGAGGTTAACAAAGTCCTGCTTACTTTTTTGGTTGGTGTTTGGTTTAATATTTGGTTCAATGCATTAGCTGATAAGACTTAGAAATGACAAGCTGATTTAGGATCAATTACTGCCAACGTTTCTTGTCAGGTCTGTGGTAAAATATGTCGATCATGTATCGGCCTATTTAGCCATCAGAAACGGTGCCTTACAGACGGAAAAATAGTCAAGTAGTAATAGATAATTGTGTAACTCGTATAATCCGGCTGATAAACTCCACACAAAGGCTAGGGTCCATAAAAATTCATAGCGGCGCCTCGGCGGTTAGTTAGCGTACGCAGAACCAACGGTGATGGGCGCGCGTGCCGACTCGCTGTGACGAATACTGACTTACCGTACTTACCGAGCGACTGTAGCGATTTTTAAAGGCATACACTCATCGATTTTAGCATTTTTTTTGTGATTCAAGACTAGTCTTGATATTTTTTCGTCGTTAACGCCTTGTTCAGGTGTATTTGTATGTATGTATCTATTAAATATATCGTCGTCTAGTATCCATAACACAAGCCTTATTGAGCTTACTATGGGGCTAGTTCGATTTGTGTAAGATTGTCCCCTAATATTTATTTATTTATTTATTTATTGTGGTCCTAATAACATCCAATCTTTACCTATTTTACTATTTTTTTTATAGCGAAATATTGTATGAAACATCACTGCAAATTGCCAAAAGTCAAGCTAATATCGCGCTCTCCTCAATTATATTCCACTACACGCAAATAAAACCAAATATTAGCTTCGACCGCACCTGTAACTCATACAAATCTGTCATTTACTTCAATCAGTTGGATAATATTATCAATACATCCCACTAATATTATAAATGTGAAAGTTTGCGAAGTTTGGATGTTTGTTACTTAATAACGGGGTACCAACTGGATGGATCAAGCTGAAATTTGGCATGTAAGTAGACCAAGTCCTGGATTGAAACATAAGATACTTTATATCCCGGTAAAGAGTTCCTTTGGGACAATAACGGGAACAACGCGGACGAAGCTGCGGGAAAATACTAGTTTATCATAATCTCGATTGAAAACATTTCCAATACTCTAAGGGCTATAATAGAGCAATACGTGGTTACGTTTAGTAATAGGCGACTAGGCGATGTCCCGTCTCGCTTTCCCGGCGCATCTATCGATAATTTGCATTTCACCTCAATAAGGCACGCTTCAGTAACGCCAACGTTCGCTTGTCACGCCTGACCTCCTAGCACGCTGGCATTTATCCTTTACACGTAAAACACTTACAAAGTTTTTTTTTTTGGAACACTGTCCAATACGCTAGCTTCTTTTTCACGTAATACCACCAGCAGACAATTATGCAGCATGCTTTTGGATCGTCCCGACCTGTCCCGTCCCCGATGCGTTTGGGTTTATAGGTTTCTTTTTTTTTACACCACATGAGGTCAAAGTTCGATCAAAGTTTCAAAATATACTCCATTCCCAAGTTTGAATAAAACAAATTACAATAGCTACGCTACACTCAATTTATTCAAGATTACTTTGACGTAAAATAATACATGAAAATTAAAAAAAAACAGTGCAGTAAATCAAAACACTAGTAGGACAAGGGTATCACTTTATAGGAATTCAAAAAAAATCTCAATAAGTGTGACACTTTTACTAAACCTAAATTAGCTTCGTTTGTATCATCAGTTCACGTATTATCTTCCAATTATCTACCTTGTGTAAGCTAATTTTTATGACCGTTTCTTGGTGGATACCTCCATTAAGAACCGTGTGCTTGCTTAGATTTCTACGATAACTATACTTGTGACAGCTCCCTACCGTGCTAGAGACGGTTATGCTCCAACCTGCGCACGCGCGAAAGCAAATCGTGTCCAATCAATCGCACGATGAGGCGTGGAGGATGCGTTCACGGAAACTTTGCTATACTTTCCACGATTACTGGAATGATCTGCATTTTCACTGTCTAGGGACAGTAGGTAGAGCACCATTGAGGTCTGATTAAAAGCAGTGGCGGACTAAGCCCGTCAGAGGCCCGGGGCGACAAAGCTAAATGAGGCCCCCCACCTTAAAAAAAAATGTAGTTTTACAAGCGTTTTATTCAGTTCACATTTGTATGTATTAATAAGTGTTTATGTTTATTTCGTTAAAATCTGGCAAGTGAAACTTAAATTCGACTTAAATTATTTAGGATAAATAAACATACATACCTACAATATGGAATGGATAAGGGTGAGAAAAATAAAATACGAATCGATCGAAAAAAATTGCTAAAATAAATCAAAGATAGTTTTACAAGTTACTTTACAATTTGAAAAAAGGTTTATCCGTTCGCGAAAATATCAGAACACACTAATAAACTATTAAATATCAATGTAGAAAAAACCGATCAAGTGCGAGTCGAACTCGCGCACCGAGGGTTCCGTTCAAACTCATAAGTAGGTACATACATGAATAGTTCAAGAAAAACTATATGGCGATTAGTTTAGTAGGAGCAAATAAGTATGTGTTAAGATTTTTGCAAAGGAGATTGACCACTTTATATGGGAGTTGGACCTAGTGCTGCCCAGACTAAACATACAGTGCATTATGCTTCTTAGGCTAAAGCGCTTTAAGATCTATCTCAGGAGTCATGAAAAAAAAACTTTTGATGGGCACTAAAAATTAATTATTTCTTTCTTACATTAAAAGTAACAGATTTTACTGTAATCTCGTCGTCTAATCGTCGTCATTGTCATCGATAATAATTGTATCGAGGAATTGAGCAGGGCGCCGAACAACGTCTTGATGCCTCGCCCACCCTAAGAAGCAAACTAGGCACATAACATGCGCACAACAGCCAATTGTTCTCCAGCCCGTGAAACATGTACAGCAATAGTTTCGTATGCACTCTAGCCCACGATCTCGATTGTCCTCATCGATTAATATGTAACAGTGGTTAAAATGTTGTACACAACACGGGAGGTAATAAAGAAAGCCCTCGATCGCATATTTACGTCCCTCGCTTGCAGCTAGATATGAGCGCCGACGGCCAATTTCACGGCGGCGGCGTGGACCGAAAATTTTCGCGGCGGCGGCGTCCTGGCGGCGGGTTCGTGGCGGCGTGGCCTTGGATCTTAATATTTTTATTAAAGCCCGATTTGTAAAAAAAAATGAAGAGAACCATATTTTGATACCAAATTAAGCTGTATTTTATTCTAATAAACGAACGGAGTACATAAACAACCGTAGTAGAAATTGTTAAATTTTAAAGGACGATGGGCAGTAACGTCTAACAGCAGTAACGGACCAACAGAGATGAGGCATGTGTCAGTTAATAGACCTTGGCAACACAATGGATTTTTACTATGGCGACGATCTCCCCAACAATGCGGTTTTCTTGGAAAATCGTATTTTGTTTTCTATAGGAAGGGTCCAAAAACAGGCCCCTGTGGAACACCGCACTGCATTCCTCGCGGTCTCCGTGCTCCCCTCGTTCTGCAGAGCACTACCCATGTCTACACCCACTCACTGCGCCCTCCCCTCTTCTGGTCGCGTAGTCCCTAACCATCCTGGGGAGTTTATGGCGTCCATGGTGGACCCAATCCGAACTGTCACTTGATATGTCCATCCCCGGGCTGTGACGAGCGTATCATCAGCATAGCAAATCACGCTAGTAGAGTCCCGAGAGGAGAATCCCGGGAGGAGTGGACCGCGAAGCAGCCAGTCGAAGTCAACGTTCCACAGTACAAGCCCCAACACAGAGCCCTGCGGAAAGCCTGCACCCACCCAACGAGGCGATGGTAGAGCCTCCTGTCTGCGCCCTCCCATCGGACTACCCTGTCCCAGTAGTCCTGCACTATAGACGCCGGAGATATCTCGGCACCCGTGAAATCGGTGGGCCTCCAGTATGGTCTCAAATTGTGGCCATTAATGGGGGATCGTCGCCATAGTAAAAAATCATCGTGTTCTTACAACCCATATGTATGGCACTGTGGTCCCAACACATCGTGTTGTCAAGGTCTATTAACTGACACATGTCTCACACATTTCTGTTAGTCTTGGGGACACTGCCTGTACAATACCCATGGTCCTTTCACACTTTAAATTGTGTGTTTTTGTGTCGTGGAAGATTTTTCATACTTGTTACGTGAATATCTCTTAGAGTCTATGCGGAAAGAGAAGCTGCAAGTTGCAGCTCGGGCCGCAAACATCTGCGATCTCGGCCTTTCTTTGTTTTACCACCCTAATTTTGTAATGTACTATTGATAATCGCTCTCAAATAAAAAACTGAAAGTGCAAAGTAAAACCGAAAGCGCTCGCTCGCTAAAAAGCTTAAAAACAAAAATTCATGTATTTTTTTTCTCCTGGACCGATTTTGAAAATATATGTATTTTCTAATAGAAAGTAACGCAAGGAACTCGTTAGAGGTATTTTCATCTCTGGGCAGCATTTTGGTCCAAACCTTGTCAATCTCCTTTCTCAAAAACGGTGAAAGTTAGGAAAACCGTTATATTTTTCCTGTAATATATAGGACGACCGACATTAATAATTGGTAATTATTACAGATTTTTCTGATCAGTAACTTTGAAGATAATAGGGGGAATGGTATTTTTTTTTAACGATTTTTGCCATAAATCAAAAACTACTTATTTAAAAAAAATTACAAAAATAGTGTTTTAATCTACAAATCAAGCCCTTTCATTTGATATTCCACTCGATATAATAGCCTTACTTTCAATTTTCAAAGTCTCATTACGGACCCCTTTAGAAAAAAAGTTACAACAAGATTTTTTTTTACGTCCCATAACATAAGCTCGGGTTAGCGGTTCTTAACACTATTCCAAATTTCAAGTTGATAGCATCAGTAGACCCTGAGATATCTTGTTGTGACTGACGGCCAGACAGTCGCACCATAAGAGTTCCTTTTTTACCATTTTGGTACGGAACCCTAAAAACAGGTTTAGACTAGTTCAGTTCGTGGACAAGCGCAGGGCGCGCGCTGCGCTTATCCGTACACAGATGGAATTCCCTCAGCGTATTGGACGCGTCCAGCAAAGTTAAAAGAACATTTGTACCGCATAAAAATTCTAGATGGCTGTACTGTTTTGATCTTGATGAAATTATGTAGGTACTAACTACTAAGCACATTTTTAGGGTTCCGTAGCCAAAATGGCAAAAACGGAACCCTTATAGTTTCGTTATGTCCGTCCGTCTGTCTGTCCGTATGTCACAGGCATTTTACTCAAAAACTACACGATGGATATTGATGAAATTTAGAATAATATATAGGTGTCTTGCATGAGCCGCTACTTAGTTTGGTAGTTAAATAACTAAAATAAATATTTTTAGGGGTGGCACTCCATACATGTTACAGAAGCTAAAGAAATTTTTTTTCAGAAAATATCAACGTGTGGTACATACTTCGACAGCTCTTTCAAAAACACTATAAGGTTTCAAAGCAATGTTTTTGATTAAGTGAATACCTTTGGAAATAATCGCTCCGAAAGTTGTGAAAATTGTGCCCCCCCCCCCCCCCTCTATCTTCTAAACCATGTGTCCGAAAAATATAAAAAAAAATACAAAGATAACGCTTAATTAATACTTTCAACGAAAATTATTTTCAACAAGATCGGATTAACCGTTTTTGAGTTATTGCCAATAAACTGCGCTTTTCAACAAAAGGACGTAATTGCTATGAAGATACGCTCTTTTATTGTTGTACTTTTTTTACATCGTATTTTTTTTACCTTATAGTTACGGCTATGGAACCCTACACTGAGCATGGTCCGACATGCTCTTGGCCAGACAAGACTTTAAATCTTGTTTAGGATTTGATCAGGAGAACGCGGAGGCATTTGGGGCCCCCCAAAGACCGGGGGCCCGGGGCGGGCCGCCCCTTCCGCCCCCCTGTTAGTCCGCCACTGATTAAAAGGCATCAGACGTGAAACGTTCATCGATTTAAGCTATCGTGTTTATGATTCAACATGAGCCTCGATATTTCTTCGTATAGCTTGTACAAACTTTTTTTCACTTATGGGTGCTCGATAACACGCATTAAATTTTAACTCCTTTAATTTCGCCAATCTCCCACCTGTCTTCTCTTTTGTCTATTTAAGCGCCTTTTGCCGTTTCTTTTGAAGCGTGCTTTGTCATATATATCACTATCATCCGCCTATTTTAGCCTGCTTATTTAATTTTGCAGAGCCACGGAACCATACGAGATTAAAGGGAAGTTTTTTTTTTAAGAAAATCATTAGTTGGGTAACATTCCAACTTTTATATAGAAAATATTTCAAATGTTCCAAGTCCTCTTAAGCAGAACTTTGATTAATCTTACATGGATGTTATTTAATTGGTCGAGTAGTTTTATTCAAATTCCAGGATGTAGTAAATCAGATTCGTGCTGCACGGCACTGGGAGCCCGCACTTTTCATAGTTCGTCTGGCGAGCGTGATTTGTCCTTCGTCGTCGAATACAGGAATTGAGTGACGCCACTGACAAAATATGGGTCAAATAGGCAAAAACTATCTAGCCAAAATCTACGTCTAGCCAAATAGCTGCTATTTTTATAAAATTACCTTTTCCTGCTACTCGACAATACCAAGACAGACTTGTTTGATATAGTTTAATGACAGGTACTGTCCATAAACTAACATGCATTGTATAATTTAAAGTTTACCAATAAAAGAGTAGGCCTAGTTTCAATAGTTCGGTGATTTTAGTCGGGTTCAAACCAATATATATGAACCGGACTAAAATCACCGAACTACTGAAACTAGGCCAAGGAGTACATGGAAACCTAGCCATCTCCGCTAGTTCCTACCGATTAAGACGATTTTTTTACGACAAACTTTACTGATATTATTGACCTTGATCGATGAAGTGTACGACCCACCCGAACACTTCATTTTCGCATGAAGAATACTGAATCTAACCACTACAGTAAGTAGCTAAGCGACTACGGGGAAGATGTAGGTAGCTCGCGGGTTCAGGTTATATTTTTTTCTATGCAGTGGCGTGGACTCCATAAGGACAAAAAGACACTGCCTGCCCTCTAATTTCATCTCTATAAGGTTAGGCGGGTAGAAATTAATTAGTAAAGTAGAACGTCCAAAGAAATCGATTCCTACCGGCTTGCCTTATTCTACAGCTCTTAAGGAAAATGTGGACCAAATCTGCACCGGCTTGCCTACGGATATATTTTACGCCAAGCCACTGCTACCTACCCTACTATTCTGCCCTTCTACCCTTAATAGAGTAGGCAGTGTATATATGCACGCCACTGCTTCTACGTTCATTCTGTGTCCCAATGACGTGAGGCATCTCCTGCCCGCCTCCGTACCACAGACAATGGCAGTCCACGCGCAGACTCGAGCGCATCCGGTCTAGCCGCGCAGTGCGCGGGAGTGTCATGTTCATGTGGACCCTTGTGTGAAGTGTGTGTGGGAAAATGGTGGAGTTTGCGCTTGAGAATGTGAGTTTTGAACGTTTTATGGTGGAAAAAATCCAGTGAAAAACTTTTATTCGTATTTTTAAAGAAAATCTTAACTCTAACTATTTTTTTCGGTATTTTACAATGAAAAAAATGCAGAGTAAATAGGCTAGATGACTAAAAAAAACTGTTTAGTCCGTCTGTTACATTATGAAAAAATATTGTACACGTATTTTTTGTTTTGTTTGACAAACAAAAACTGACGAGGATAGAGTGCTTAGAAGTTTCGAGTGACGTCACTCTTGAGTACAAATTGTACTCAAGAGTGACGTCACAAGCCCCCACTCCAGAAGTTTGATGATCTATAACTTTGTCGATTTTTAATATTTTGATAAATCAAAAAATACGTGTCCCATATTTTTCCATAATCTAACTGACGGACTAAATAGAATTACATATTTTTAACCCAGTCATCATCCCTATTGTTTAATATCGTAAAGCAATACAGATATAACAGAACTAGGATAAACATATGACAATATTTATGTATTAAGAATGTTTTTAGAGTGCCGAAGTGGAAGCAGGGTGACTATGAATTCAAATTTGATTTAGAGTAGCTAGTTGAGTTTTAGGCTAGGCTCTTAACACGAGCTTAGTAAATTAGTATTTATGCCACACCTGGCCATAAAGTGGCTTGCAAACTTCTACGATCTCGGCCTTTCTTTGTATTACCACCCTAGTTGTGTAATGTACTACTTTAGCTTTGGCTTTTATATCAAATATTCACAAAAATATACAAAACAAAGACTCGACTCGAATATGAAAATTAAATTAAAAATTAAATCTCATGAACAATTGAACCGATTTTATTGAAAGATGTCTAAGAAGCACCGCTAGAAAACCTGCTTACAAATAAAAAACCGCATCCAAATCGGTTCACCCGTTTAAGAGCTACGGTGCCACAGACAGACAAACACACACATACACTCACATAGCGGTCAAACTTATAACATTTTAAGCGTAGCCTTCTTTTTGCATCGGAGGTCAGTGACAATAATGACAACAATGCGGTTTTCTGCAAAATAACCAGTGGTCTATTGCATTCCAAATCCGCTTACTGTCTATGGCTACCCAATAATGGACATTCCACATTTTAGTGTCATATTACACAATAGCCAATAGTCTCTGCCCCGCACGCCTATCTATTGTCTGTGAGCATTTCTGAGAATAAGCATTATATAACACCAGCGAGTGCCATTTAATTTTTCTATGTACTTTGATTTCTTGTATCTATATATGTAACATAGAAATGTGGTGTAAATTACCCGCATTAAACCAATAAAGAGACAAAAAAATGTTTCTTTCATATAAAAAGTAAGCATTATATAAGTTTTAACAATTGTTCGATCAATCATGGAAATATATACATATATGAAAAATCAACATTATTGCAAAAACTCGTAATTACCTGACCAGACAGATTGGGGATCCTGGTCTGAGAGAACCTTTCTACACCTACCGATTATGACACTAATATGTCATCGACAACATACCTGTCCCTGGCTATCCATCGTTAAAGAGTGAAAAAACGTCGTCGACGACATATCGTTGTTTTTATCGGTAGATAGGTGTGAAAACGCTCATAAGGCACTGGTCCCATTGCCGGCGA
Source organism: Eudemis profundana (assembly GCA_947034925.1). Lineage (NCBI taxonomy): Eukaryota > Metazoa > Arthropoda > Insecta > Lepidoptera > Tortricidae > Eudemis > Eudemis profundana. The sequence goes on from OX344808.1 coordinate 5,605,001, forward strand.
GTAAAGTTGGGCGAGTAACAGTTCATTGCGGGCTGACCAGGCACAGTGTGATCAATCGACCTTTCCAGATCTGCAATGTAATGCTCGCCGGCAGTGGGACCAGTGCCTAAGCATGCCCCGAAGGAATCGGAAAAAAGGAACTAAGGAATAGTGATGAGTTGACGATAGCGGAAGGTTGATTCAATCTCATCACACTATCACACTAATATTATAAATGTGAAACTTCGTGAAGATGTTTGGATATTTGTTACTAAATAATGGGGTAACAAACAACTGGATGGATGGAGCTGAAATTTTGGTTGCTGGATTGAAAAATAGGATACTTTATATCCCGGTAAAGAGTTTCTTTGGGACAGTAACGGGAACAATGCGGGCCAAGCCGCGGGTAAATGCTAGTAGGTACTATATGTAGTTTTAACCTGTGGTAAAAGCGTGAATTTAATGCGAGGGCGAAGGTTCTAGCGCATTCTTCATACTCAGATCACAGAACTAACGCATTATATGATGCCTGCACTCACATCCATTAAAAATAATAAGTTTTTTAGTTTCTATTACACATGTACGCCTAAGTCTCATTTCATTAGTGATAAAGACTCGATTTTCTTTTACCAATAAACTATTTGCCCATACTCAAACAACTTCGTACACTTCGTTCGAAGTTTGTATCCTGCTATCCCGTTCACTCATCTATGACGTCTACATATCATCGCCACCGCACCATGCTAAACTTACATATCTGTAATTTTTGTGAAGTTCACAAAAATTACAGATATGTAAGTTTAGCATGGCGGCAACGATATAACAAAGGAGCGAGAGAAATAGCGCAAAACGAACTTTGAATGGAGACATTCGGTGTAGGTCTAAAAAAAGCTTCGAAAACGATACCACTTACGCTTCCATCCTGTTTGCAGATAGGGCTCAGTTAAAGTAACCAAATCAGACAGGAAATCTCATATTATAGGTACAATCGTAAAAATCCAACTGACGCGGGGCTTCTCATTATGTAGATTTTTCCACTAATCATAACAAAAATTAAGCCAAATTAAATATAATTAACACAGCTCAAATTTCACAAACAGTTAGAACCGCCGTTAGCTATGCAACCCTTTGAAGAGTCGGTAACTACAGTTGACTACTTTAAGTCCTCATAAAGTCACTATTATCTAGGCAATAAGTACCACTTTGCTCTGAACCGTCTTTAGCTCAACTAGCTCTTATACAACTTGAAATCTCTGGTATCAAATCAGACCGTACAGCCTATTGTTTTCCTTTTCCCAGCGAAACAATAAATATTTAACTGGCAATCTGACTGGTAGAGGTCGTAACCCAGTGGTTCTCGTGAGGTTTGAACCCCGGTGGTACGAGGAATGTTAATGAGGTGGAATATACATATTAGACACGTTTATGTTTTACTTGAAGTGACACTGCCTGCAATATTTGTGTGATGAGCATGAGTATTTGTTTCTGAGCTTTGGATTTTTTCTAGTAGAGCCTTTACTGGTGTCCGTCCAATATTATGATCAGATTTTTCTTCAGACTACTAAAGTGCTTATCTTTTACGAATTTTATATTTGCGTCTTTTAGATTGCACTCACATGGCATCGCGTTGGAATAAACTCGGATCAATAATATAAAAATAACTACAAAAAAATTGCTGATTATACTATCGTAAATGAGAACTAATTAAACGTCTTTCATTTCAGATTACCACTGAGCAAAATTTTTGTTTTGTCAGGTTTTATAATAGTGGGACAGTAACAGTTCAAAATTGGCACCGGGTGTTGATGCAATGAAGATAATAATATTTTATTTGTGATTACCAAATGTTCGGATCATGGATGCAATTTGGGGTATGACTTCAAACGTTATACAGAAATACGGATGTTCCTCGGGACTCTGAGAATGGATATTATTGTGGATGCATTCTTTGTTATAGGCATCTATAGTAATAATCCACTCCCGGAATCCTGAGGAACATCCATGTTTCTGTATCACAGTTGAAGTCATATTACCCAAATTGCACCCAAGATCCGAACAGTGATGATTACCACCATCACTTTGTAAAATATGAGGATATAATGGAAGACAACTGTATAGAAAATTAATTTATAATTGGGCGGTCACTTAAATGCGATTCCTGTTTTTCACAGAACCAAGCTGGTACCTCCGGAGATATCAGACAATACCACGAACAGAACTATGGGTACGTGATGCACCAAAACCCGAGGCCACAAGGGTACGACACTCCAAAACCACCGATACCAGCCAAAAACTACAGCCCCAAAACAGAGCAAAACAACTCGCAAATGATCACAGTCACTGTCGAAACAGGCAAAGATAATACCAGAGATGCACCTAAAAACGCAAAATCTGTCAGCAAAACTTATCACACATTAAAAGATATGATTTCAAGTAGATTCAAAAGTAAGGAGAACAGTGAAAATGAAAAGGAGCCTGAAGTGAATTTGAATAACAGTGAAGAGAGAAAGAGAGAGCCGGAGCCGACAAGAGAGACAGGAGCGAGGAAGGTGGAGCAGATCTATGGGAGACCTATGACGCAAAGCAGACCTGAGATGCAATACAGCCATGGAATGGCGAATAACATGGCGTATCCGAGTCCATCACCTCACAGGTAAAAAAATTTCAAATTCATATTTAACAACGATAAAGGTAAATATTATAAATTTAAATAGTACATCATTTTATGTCTACACTAGGCCAGAAAGCGGCTTTCTCCGTACGCGCAGCGTGAAGAAAAAGCCACTTTATAGGTGTGGCATAAAATCTATAACTACAAAATTTATCTATGAGACAAACCCCCTCATTATATTTTAAAATCAAACTTGGGCTGTCTGTCCAATTTTTTTTATTTAAACAAGCCTATATTTCTGTTGATCCCAATAATTTATTGTTTATTTACCCTTGATATATTTTAAATGTTTGCCTTGTTTTGAAACTTGATAAGTTTAATATTATATGTCCTGTTGCTACATGCTTAAAGTCTTAAGCCAGTTATGTTAATTAATAACCAAATACCGGAGACACAAAATGTTATTTGTCATCTTCATGCGATCACTTCTGACGACTACTCAACTTTCCCTTTCGCTAAATTATCTCGATTTGTTATAATTAATTTACTACAGATGTAACGTTTACATAAGAAATTTGATCTGGCTTCTGACTGATAAGTTGTATTTTATATAACCAGTGCGTCTAGAAAAATGTCATAAGCCCAGTCAGTCTAAACCAGTTCTAGTTTTTGATATTGCTAGTAATAAAACACTTTATATTTGCAATAAAACCATAATGTGGAATAATTTACAACTTATTCGGTCAAATCCGCAAAGTTATGCAAAGTTTTATCTAAGCTTTGATTGAATCAGATATTACTCTCGTAGATATGAAAATCAAGAAATCCGAGAAACTAACGCAATTAAAAGTTACTTACTACATCTTGGAACTTCAATTTGATTTTAATATGGTAATTTAAAGGTGTCATATCGAATTCAGTTAGCCGATTACACCCATTTAATATATAAGTATCATTGGAAGATCATAATTTCCAAACATTTATAGGTACTCTTAAAGGTTTTCACGACGTTCTGATTCCCTCCATCACGTCACTATCACGTCGTCTTGTTAATTTTATTACAAACTTTTTTTTGTCACTCTAATTATTATTCCTCCCAACTAAGCATAGACCTCCTTTACCATGTGTCAAGATTCATCATGTGCGTAGTTTTACCATCATGTATATTTTTTAATTCCAGACAGTTAATGCAGCAGCAGATGGCACATCAGCAAATGCTCCTCAGCGCAGCCAGATCCCAGGAGATGCTGGCCAGCCCCCACAGACCTCAGGCCTTAGGGGCTGATGCTTTATACCAGCAGTATGGTCCCCCGGGACGAAGGAGTGCCGTGTACCAGAGGGACGTTGATGTCAGATCCATGGCGAACTTCACTTCACTGAAGACTGGGCCACAGTCTCAGGTAAGTTGCTGGAATTGTCATCAGCTCATATCAGGCCATTAGTCGATTCTCCTTCTCCCCTCAATTCCTTATCCCACCTCTTTCCCCCCTCTCTTCTCATCATCATCATCTTTTCGACCCAGAAACATGAATATACCTCTAAACACAGAGGTCTTGTCACTGACCAAAGACTTCTACAACATACGATCAGAATCGACTACCAATCTTTCCATACAATAGCTTTTGCTGCTCATAGAAGTTTGCTCTATAACCGACCAGCTACATTTTTAAGGATGTTGGTTGGCATATTATCCTAGGACTCTTTTGTTGCTGTCTACGATTTCTGATATTTCCTCGCGCGGATTGTGATAACTTTATGGATATCATATTTAAATCTAAAAAATGTAATACAGAAAATTTCAGATTTTTCTAGAAGTAAACTTACTAATTTCAATAAAATAAGCGATCTCGAAACACTCAGCACGAAATCCTAATTGGAACTACAAAAGATTACCAATACATCTTTCCCTGCGCGTGTCGTCACAGTCGCCTTACAGAAACTTCCCACATTTACTTTTACTACAAAACTCGTGAAGCAACACCCCGATAACAATAAACACTTCGTTATAATCGCTGACCAAAAAGCACGGAATAAAATTACCGCAGCTCTTTCCAGCGTCCCTGTAATTCTTTGATCTTTCCCACTCTCGGAGACAAAGAGGAGGTTACAATGAGGTTCCCAGCAATTAATGCCTTCCCACGGCTACAACAATTATAATAACAACCGCGCTTGTGCTATCTGGAGGAATGGCTGCCGTGTAACAAGAAATTGATATACTGGATCATTGTTCTGTTTTTCGTCAATACTTGTTGGCAACTCGGTGATTGTCTTCCTTACACTGCTACTGCATTAAGCGTATGTTTTCTAAATACTGAAAGCGTTGCATTACGAGTTTGACTAAGAAGCATTATAATACAATGCTCATTACCATTTTATATGCCATTGTACTCAATACTATTTCAAAGCAGGCTCTCAAATGCGCTACGGCGGCTTTCTTTGCAAATCGTATCTACTGTAGATCGTTTTGTATCAATCTTTTTGATCAAAAACCTCTCATTTAATTACTGGTCTTAGACTCCAGGAATCTGACTCCCACATTTTTTAAAGACAAGGATACATACACTCTAGCTGTAAGTGTCGAATTTTAATTGTTTGATGATCTAAAAAATTACATTTTCAGTTCGAATCTCACTCAAGACCAGATCTCAGAAGCCCGCAGCAGCTAGAAAGAGAAATAATTAGACAAAGACATCTAACAGACGACAGGCGCTCTTCATCTCACCCTCACTTACTGGACGAGCCTCGGCAGGAACCTCGGCAAAGACCACAAGTGACCACCCCTCAAATCCACGACAGATCCAGACGGAGTTCCCATGGCAATCTCCTCGAAGGTACATCAGTTGACAGCACACCCCAAAGACACGAAGAACGGGAGTCAGACGACGGAGGCTTCCGAGCTAGATTAGCAGCCCAGGGAAGATCCAGCTTCGAAGAACGTATTCGAACGAGCGGCAGATCAATAGAGTCTATCCGACAGGACAAAACGCAAGAGAATTACAGAAAAACGCCTGACAGCCATAAGGAATCCAGGCGAACCCCCGACTCGATCAACCAAAGACATAAGGAGGAAGCATCCACATCAGCACAAATAGAGAGAGACGAAAGCGCCAGTCAAAAGTCAGCTGACAGCGTGTATAACTCCAGTGGGAAAGCTGAACCATACATACCACAACCTTCGTCTTCAAGACAGACGCCGAGCAGGATAGAAGATCTCAAAGCGCACGGGAGGAAGGGAGCTAATGGATCCGGTGCTAGTTCAGGTACGTCGTTACTTTATTTATCTCTGACACAATGTGGGAGAATGTTGTATGGACAGCGCAACAATAAGCCATTTAAACGTTTAATGGTTCAGTTTAACGCAAACCTTCAAATTGACTTTCTCTAAATATCGTTAGTTTCGCATGAGAGACAAATTACAGGAAATTGCTCAATGAACTATCTTCACATTTCCGAGTATTTATGCAATGGATCTCTGCCTGTCAGTTTATTGACAGAGGAATATATATGTGTGGTTACAAAATTAATTATACGGGGCAATAAGGGGCAAGAGTGCCTACTTGTAGTACAACGTTATAACTATTGTAAATATGGTTTGTACATGTTATTTCTTGCTTGTAGCTAAAATTACACACTCTTTAGTCAAAGTCGTATGTTTACAGATTACGACAAGAACGGCGGGCAGTCGTCCAACGTAGACTCGGGGCGCGGCAGCGTGGCGTACTCGAGCGGGCGGCGCCCCGAGCCCGGCGTCGACGCCGGCGCCGACTCCGACGCGCGCGCGCCGCCCGCCGCCACCCCGCAGGCGCCCCAAGGTACGCTTCAACCATGCTCCGACATATACTCTTATCGGGAGAGTTTTTCATATCTTTCATGCCACACTTGGCCATAAAGTGCCTTTTTCCGCACGCTAGTAGACATAAAATACTGTACAACACGCGTTTAGTGGCCGCCTCTAGTGGCCCAATGCGCGGCCGCTCTGAGCCACCTGTGGTCGCATTTAGAGGCCCAATGTGCGGCCGCGCTGAGCCACTTGCGGTCGTGTTTATTAGCCGCCACTAGTGGCCCAATGTGCGGCCGCTCTTAGCCACTTGTGGTCGCGTTTAGTCGCCGTCACGTCTTAAAATTACCAAAACTTCGCAAGGTTAGGACAGCAATCGTACGATTAAGAGCGGCCGCACATTGGGCCACTAATCGCAACCATAAGTGGCTCAGAGCGGCCGCACATTGGGCCACTAATCGCAAGCATAAGTGGCCCAATACGTGGCCGCTCTGAGCCACTTATGGTTGCGATTAGTGGCCCAATGTGCGGCCGCTCTTAATCGTTAATCGTACGATTGCTGTCCTAACCTCGCGAAGTTTTGGTAATTTTAAGACGTAGACTATTCCCATTTACTACGCCTTTAGAATTATATTACGCCTTTATATTATCGTACCTTCGCTTACACCAACAAATGTTGGAAATTATGGGAAAATTCCAATCTTTTATAAAGTATCTGCCTCTCATGATTCGGAATGCTGCGCTGCATGATCCTTTACCAAATTTTCAATGTCGTCCTTTTCAATTTCATGCTTCGACCTCTGGCTCAGGCTTCTTCATAGGAAAATCTGTCGTCCTAGCCTAAATTGACAGATTTTTAGATTATGTAGGTACTCTTAAACTAAAAGAACTAGAAGAACTTAAGCCCGTTTAAACATTCCAGCGGAGAACGAGTGGGCAGATCTGGTAGAGTGTGAGCTGCGGCAGATACTGGAGCCGAAGCTGGCCGGCATGAGACTGGATAGCTCTGGAAGTTCCATGAGTTCTGTGACTCCACCACTGCCTCCACTATCGCCCGCCTCCGACGCCCATAAGAGGAATAGGTGAGTGAGTTTTTAAGCAAAAATCCTTTTTATCTAAACCTCCCTTCCGGTTCTGACGGGTTTGCGAAGAATGTCCGAAAAGAGTTTGATTATCAGCTTACCTGTCTCTTTACCCTGATGACTAATAAATAATGATATGAATGCAACCTCTGAAGTGAGATATCTAAGGTAAATTATACTTGTGCCCGTTAGTTACAAATATGCTCATGAGACATATCTCATCTGAGCATATTCAGGTAGATACCCATAGCGAACAGTTTTTCAAGACTAATTCGATCGGAGGGCTGGCTCATTCTTAGCACAGTGAATCGGCATTGATATTCAGCGTGGCAAGCGCCCAGAGAGACATGGGGAACTATTTTACCTTTCGGTTTATTGGACTATTTATTTTAGATGCTATTCAATAAATTAATAACTCCTCCAGTAAGTTGTGCATGAAAGTGACAATTCTTCTGTATGATTTCTGTAATTGTCAATTGCTGCTTCCAGCTTGCCAGGGCGCACGGAATATTCCGAGGACAGAAGGCGTGGTCGAGATTCCCCTCGCTGGCACTCACACAAAAAGCACTCCTCGAAGAGAGACCATCACTATAAGAAACACCGTAAGTGCTCCACATTATACTAGTTACTACAACCATAATAACTACTAACAACACCGGGATATTTACCATGTAGGTATGTTTACTATAACCATACCGTTACGAGCTGCACTTGTATAGTGCCGACAACTGCCGATTTCAAAATCACAAATTATTATTTGATGACACAAACCGCTTTTAAATGAAAGGAATGATAGTTCAGTTTCCAGAAATTTTAAAAATATAAGCTTAATTCAATCAATTGCCAAATAAAAATTAGCCAGGCAGAGCCCTAATCTTTTCTTTCCTGTAATATATTTATCGCTTTTTTTCCCTATCATTCCAGTGTTTGGCATAGACACCACAGACATGACGTCAACAACGACCCGGAGCTTGGACCTGTCGTCTCTCCTGGACGCGCGCACCGACAGCGACGCGTCGGGAGGCGACGCGCGCGCCATACGCCGACAACTACGCGGCCTGGAGACCATGTACGCTGAAGTGCTGCAACTGTTGGGCGTCAGGAAGCCGGCCAGCTTGGCTAAGCAACCTGCGTGGGAAGCCAGGTAAAGAATGATAGAACACATACAACTAAATTGAACTATGTTTTAGTATTATTTTGTACTAGCATATGACCGGAGTGTCAACTACTTCTGAAGAAAAAGTAATCCAAATCTGCTCCGGCTTTACTAAGAATATATTTGACGCCACGCCACTGGCCACTTATAATATCCCACCATATTTGGAGATTTGTATACATAGTGCACTCATGAACCCCACAGCCGATTGCTTAAGATTGTGGTACTAGAGGTATAAGCCTTTGCTTAGCTTCTCTGGTCTGCTTTCAGGCTGACGTCGAAGCGTCGTTACGGCAGCATGTCGTCCCTCCCGTCCAGCTCGGTTAGCAGTCGTCCTGTTAGGGAGAAGCGACGGAGCTCCAACGAGAACAGAAAAAAGCATGATATCAAGGTAACCTACACAATATAATTAAAAAAAAACTCTGTTGTCCTGAACTTATCACAGCTGTTCCATCTATGTGGTCGGCCTTTGTAATCCTAAGTTTGAGGTTATTTTTGGAACTTTATTGATCTTTTATGGCACTGTCTTCTTTACTGACATCCATTCTAAAGCATCGCTCCAATTTAGGTACATAGGATGAAACCAAGGTGTATGACCACAAATCCATCATTCATTCAAAAAACATGTCAATAAAAGTACCATCCATCACTGTGGAGACAGAACAGCCGTTAGAAAGATGCACTGTAAGGATGATCACTATCCATCCTTAACAATCTCATCATGATTGATTAACCTTCTAAAAACCTTAAAAAATTATCTTGAAAAACGAAGAAACTTAGGAAATTATTCGGCACCCGATGTAGATGGCACAATTGCCAAAAAAGGTAAAGTAAGTAAAATAGTATTTTATGCAATAGTTGTATAAGTGGGTTCAAAAAATGCGAATTGCGTGAGTTGCGATACGAGCCGCGAATGCGGCGAGTATCGCAAATAGAGACGCAATGAGCGTTTTTTGACTTAGGTAATTATACAACGTTGCATACAATACTTTTTCTACGACGAGGTTTTAAATTATAAAATACAAAATTAATCATAACCTGGAAACAAGGCAAATATGACGTTTGACTGACAGTATGTGTCTATGGTAAACTTTTTTTTTTAATTTAAAATATACTTAAATTAAAAGTACCTATGTACTTTTTTTATGTTGGCATCAATGAATTTAGTTCGGAAAGTTTTGTTTTTCTTAAAAACCGTAGGAATTTAATTGTTTGTTAAGTTGGTAGTTGTGCATTTTTACCGTAAAATTAAAATTGAGCGCTTAACCCTTGACCTAAGTTTAACCTAGATTTAGAAGTCTGTGGCTGCTAGCAATAACGTAAAGTGACTATAACGACACTAGTGCTGTTATGGGGAATAGAGTATAGACTTCTCTGAACTCATATTATGTATGTTCTTATATTAGTGTTCGTGACCAAGTAAAATACAGATAACAGTACAGGAGTAGAAAAAAGTATTTATTAGCTCCACCACAAAGTATATAGGTACTTGGAACTTGTGCGGTGGAGGCTGGTGCCCGAACTAGGAACTTACTGTACGTCAGGTCACCAGGTCTCCAGAACAGAAAGAGACTATGTATCGTTTCCAGGGCATCAACAAGCGGTTCCAGCGGCTAGAGTCCCACGTGGTGACCCTGGCGCGGTCGGTGGCGCACCTCTCCAGCGAGATGCGCACGCAGCACCTCGTCATGCAGGAGATGGACGCCATCCGCGCGGAGATCTCCGCGCTAAGGCACATGTACAAGTAAGTCACATAACTATCCATTCAAGATCCCTTCCTTCCTCTCTCTTACTTTCTGGGGTCGGTACCTTAGGGCTGAGGATCGTGGTCATCGGGGGTGCAACTATATTCTGTTCTTTTAGGTATTTATAAAAGGTAGGTTCCCAACCACAATCAGTTTCCCAGATTTTCGTCACCTCTGCACATTGTGTGGCCGAAATATAAAAGAATGCGTTGTTGGCATATAGTGGACAAGCGATCCATTCAAGATAAGGTTGCTATAATATATGGGAAGGGTCTATAACGAGCTTCCTCTTGAGGGCTTCCCGCTGCGGAAAGCTTACAGCAAATGTACAATATTAGGCCAGAATGTACAATATGGCCATTTATAGGCAAACACAGCATTCTTTTATAAGCCTGCTACACAATATGAAACAGCCTAGTGGTCTGTGGCCGCATTTAACTGAATGTATTGCCAATTCACAGGTCTCAGCAATATCTGCGCACAGGGCAGCTCCCGATATCAGACCCGTTCTCCTTCAGCAATCCGGACCGCGTCAAGAGGCTGACGAAGTTCTTTGGCGACGAACCGCCGCTCATGAGACTCTTCCTCAAGAAGCTCGGATACGAGGTCAGTTACTCTACAGGCTGTCTAGCATAACTGGCCGCGACTTTGTTTCTCTCGTGACAGAGCAGCACCTGTCACTGTCACACTCTATTGAGTGGAAAAAAATAGGTAGCATTTTGTGTCACAGTTGTGCTAGAGGTCAGGTCCTTGTAGCTCTGTGCAAAGGATAGCTACCGGTCGGCTAGTAGGTATAGCTACCGGTTTAACCTATTTTGTATGACACAGACACAAAAAACATCCCACAAGATCTCTTAGTATTGTATCAAAGACTAAACAACCCTACAAGATCTTAAATTAAACATTTAAAAACCCCTCATTTCAAATTAAAATAAGTAATTTTTGCCCACTTTTCTTCCCTGTGAAATCAAAGAAGATTCTACGAAGTTCACTTATTCCAGTACCTTGTTACTTTATAACGTTTTAAAGAGAGCGCGGCTCATTTTATTTTAATCTAAAATGAAACATTGGGCTAGTCAAAGTACCTATTAAATAATATTTATTTTGATGTTGTAAAAAATGTTAATGGCTAAAATGCTGGAAATAAAAATTCAACAGCTCTTCTGACGATCTTCAAGATCTTCAAGACGATTATAATTAGAAAAAAATACAGCACGTAATCATTTTTTTGCAGCCAAGGAGTCAATTATCATAATAAAGTGTTTAATATTCGCAGAAATATGCAGCCCTCCTAGAAAAGGAGAAAGTAGGAGCTGCAGAACTGCCATACGTGGGAGAAGATAAACTCCGAGCCCTAGGGGTGCCCCTGGGTCCCAGGATGAGGATCCTGAAGGAGGCAGGCATCCATAATGACATGCACCATATGTCCCGCGACGACCACCACAGCACCACCACCACATTAGCTATAGTATAAGCACACTGACTATAATGTAATCACAATGGCTGTAGTGTTAACATATTGGCTATAACGTAAACACACTGGCTATAATGTAAACACAATGGCTGTAGTGTTAACACACTGACTATAATGTAAACACACTGGCTGTAGTGTAGTGTTAACTAACAGGCTTTAATTACACACTGGATATAGTGCAAACACACTCGATATAATGTTAACACACTCGCAGTCTTGTAAACACGTTGGCTATATTGCAAGCACTCTGCCTATAATGTAAAGACATTCGCTATAATTTTAACACACTGGTGGTCGTGTAAACACATAGGCTATAGTATAGTGTAAACATACTGAATATAATGTAAAGTCCTTGACTATTATGTGAACTGGACACAATGACTATAATGTAAACACATTTACTATAATGTGAAAACACTGACTATAATATGAACTGAACACACCGGCTATAGTGCAAACAAACTGACTATAATGTAAACACATTGCCTGTAGTATAAACGCCCTGGCTATAGCGTACCTAATCACATTGGCTTTAGTACTTCTATAGAGACGGAATTTGTAATGTCATATAAGTTCCTTCTTTACATGAACCTAGTACTTGTGTATAGTACCTAGCCTTTCATGAACTGAGCAGCGAATACGTCACAACGGTTATCATTAACTAGCATAATTATACTTTAGACTGTATTTTAAACCCATTCGTTTATCTTTATGTGGCTTATGTCAAAGGTCATACCCGTTCTCGAATGTCCAAACTCGTTGCAACATTATCAGCCCCTTTTTTATTTTCTATTTGATAAATGTGGTTTCCGTATCACAAGGTAAAGAGATCAGATGGCAGTTGCGACAAAAAACTCACCTGACCTGCGAAATTTGGGATGACGACCAAAAGTGCAACGTAAATAACCACATTTTTACTAAAAAAAACCCGACCGCGGTGCACTTTGAAACAGCATAAAATCTGCCATTTTGTTTATTTTAACGAACTTCATACCCAGTGACACTCGCACCATCAAGACGAATCTAATGATGTATCATTTATCAAAATCGGATGTGCCGTTGAGTAGTTACGAGCGGACACAGGAACGGACAACATACATACAGGTCAAACACATAACCCTCCTTTGGGCTTCGCCGCAGTCGGGTAAAAAACGAGAAAAAGGGCTAGAAAGAAGTAGACAATTTAAAAAAGTACTTTATTATATTATACGTGTGGGCTACGTTGGTTATTACAGTCGAGGTATTAGGTATTACTCGCAAGCGTGTTGAAAACGTATGAAACTCGTGGGTATTGGGTATTGGTCATCGTCACCAGAGCTGTCAGGCGAGGGTTGTACCTACTACCTGTGTACTTTCATAGTCTAAATCGTGACTTTTTAAGGAAACTCATAGTAAAAAGTCGGCTTTTAGACTGACAGCAGTGTAATGGCCGCATAATGACGAACGTATCCCACTCTATCTTAATGTACCTACTATTCTGACTTTTAGACTGAACTAACTATTGCCAGGTGTACTTCACTCGATTTTGGCCTCCCGCGCGGTGGGCGTAGCCAATCCAAAAGAATTTGAATTTGAATTGAATTTGAATTAGCTTCGACACGAGCGTGGGAATTCTAGTTTTTTGTATGGAAACGCGCGACACTGAAATATCTGTTTATATTCTCTAATCTGGTGTCCGTCAAGATAGCGTACACCGTAAAGATATTCAGAATCTGATGCAGCCAATAAATAGTACCCAAATAGTACCGACGAAATACCTAGGTGAAAAAAATAGTACCCTTAAACTTTTCGAAATATAAGGCCTGTTCACGGTGTACGCTACCGGGCGTCAAGCTGGCGTACACCGTTTGTATCTCTGGAATGGCTTTGTTTTTGGAAACGATTTATATCTCAAAAAATAGTACCCAAATAGTACCCTAGGGCCCTAAAATTTTATTTCTCTAGCTATCGTAGAAGCCGAGATATTCCATAACTTAACGGTGTACAAAATTTCACACCGTCAAGCTGGCGTACCCGGGAATTCCTTATAGAAAGAGCTCACTATATCTCGGCTTCTACGATAGCTAGAGAAATAAAATTTTAGGGCCCTAGGGTACTATTTGGGTACTATTTTTTGAGATATAAAGCGTTTCCAAAAACAAAGCCATTCCAGAGATACAAACGGTGTACGCCAGCTTGACGCCGGTAGCGTACACCGTGAACAGGCCTTATATTTCGAAAAGTTTAAGGGTACTATTTTTTTCACCTAGGTATTTCGTCGGTACTATTTGGGTACTATTTATTGGCTGCATCAGATTCTGAATATCTTTACGGTGTACGCTATCTTGACGGACACTCTAATCTGTGCTATTGCGGTGGTATACTCAGGTACCTACTAATTACGCCGATCCTGTTTTGGTAACTGGTCAAACAGGGTTATGTTTCAGGACATGAATAAATCAGGAAGGGTTTTTTCATGACATACTTTTTCATTATGGCATACATATTTAAATAAATAGTGTTTCACATTGAAGATGACTGATTTAGAAAGCTTTACAACTTTCTC